>OU744727.1:44990904-47390904 GCA_916613615.1 Steromphala cineraria
AGTGGCCTATCGAACACTTAGTAAAAACGCTCAAACATTAAAACATGATAAATAAGTTAAGATAATTTATATATAGAGAAAACGAAAACACTATTTCAATTCAAAAAGTTGAATGACCCATTTCTTGAATACATGTTTTATAGTAATGCGGCCAGTGGATTAATAAAAAGATATATCAATTGGCGTTGTGATGATATCCAGATAAAAGATGGATTTGAAACAGTTACAGCGTGCCACAAATTATATCTCAAGTCAGAATATAATATACAGCAGACTAGAAATGAACTTGGTCCTTAACACTGTTATTATGACAAAATTGACAAATTCATTCCTGTAAAGGGACAACAGGGCGAGAACATAGGCCTTATTTTATTTGTAAAGGTAAAGCACCACTACGAAATTTACTAAAGATACTACGTTGTAATGTATTTGGAAGTGTCTAAAGATATGTTTCAGCAGATAACCTATTCTTTCTTAACAGGGTGATAAGTGCGAACATTTTTGTATTCTAGGCATTTTGGGGTTTCAAACAGTATGGCAAGAAAACAAACGACGTCAATATAAGACAGATCACTCTCGAAAGAGTGCCATATGACTGTCAAACTAATATTTGTAGATTGCTATATCTCGGCTGATATCCAAATTTTACATTTATTTAATACTATTAGATATGTCAGACCCGTGTACATAATAATATCAATTATTCATTTTATCCTGTTCTTCATGTTTTCGTTATGTCTACATTTACCTGAAGACATATGTGAAATCTTAACCCTTAGAAAAAACTCACATGAAAAATGTCAATCAATAATTGTTAAAAAATCACAGACTGATATTAACTTTGGTCTCAATAGGGGGGTTATTTGGAACAGCAGAGTTCTAAAAACCACCACATCAGATCCTATAGGATTTGAGTGATGAAGTAGGTTGCCATCTCCTTATTTGGAGTTTGCTTGTCACATGACAACAATCCAATTGTCATGATCAGGGCTTCCTATATTGATCTAATTACTATGTAATTGATAGTATGACAGGGGAATGAAGCACACATCTGCGATTCATTGCAGACACCATAAATCATGGAATTGTTGTTCTTAACGTATAGCATACCTCAGACACAATACACCGGACATATCAAGATGATAAATCATCAACTCTATATCAGACATAATGTCGTCATAGAAATATCCCCAAAACATTAAATAAATCACACAAATGTCACATATAAGAATACACACATGAAGTTTTTGCCATGGAATTAATTTTAGATAGTTTGATTGTAGTTTTTTCTACTAAACAGCCCTTCCCAACTAAGAATCTTTCTCATATGTCAAGTTTGATCGTTATATTTCATCATGTAGAAAAGTGGCATTATTCGGGTAACCTCGATTGAAGAGTTAGCCAGGGGGCACTTCTGTTCCCGTTATTGTTAGTTGAAATCGATTGGGTTTGGCTTCAATCGCGGGTAATTCGGTTTTATAGAATAATCATTTCACGATCCTTTTATTTATATCATTAATCAAAATTATGGGGACAAACAATGCCTTGATAGATAATATTTCACTGTGTAAACATTAAAGCTGTTGGACACAACATATAGTTTGACTTTCTTCATCCTTTCCCCTTCATGTTATATACAACAGTTAATTAAATCGAGATAATTTTATTTATTGATAGACACTATCTATACAATATAATATGGTGCAAAATAAAATATGACATGGGTAGTAATTAGGAATAATTTTTTAAAAGGTTTGATCATTCATATTGACCCGCGGCTACGCCTTTGCTCAGATTTTACTCTGGGGTAAACAAGTGTTAAGTGACAATTCGAAAAAAGTCGATTTCAGTCAGTATTGTTTTCAACCTTCTGATGCTATTGAAAAAATGTCCCTATAGACGATAATTTAATGTACTATACATGATAACTACATGTTTTGATTTGCATTGACTTTGACTTAAGTGCAAATCGAAAAATCATAAGATCGAAAATACACACATCAAATGAATCAGCGCCATAAACAGAAAATATATTGTCCTTCAAATCAAATTACCATAAGATCTTTTATTTATAACGAAAATTAAATAATTACCATTTTTATTATATAATTATGTTATTTGCTCTTTATTTTGATTGCAGACCCTTCTTTTGTGTTTAAAGTATATTGCTTCCACAGTGACTTGTCAGGAAAGACTCATGACTCTTACTTGCTCCATGCTTTGACAAAATATATAAATGTTATTGTAAATACATTGTATCAGAATATTTCAATATGGTGATAACTCGAATTTATTTTGCTTTTTTTGTAAGTTTGTTATAGATTGCTTGTGTATATTGAATATCAATTATTTTGTTGCAAATCAGGGATCTGTCTGTTATGATCCTTGTGCAAATATAAGCCATTTAGTATGTTTTGACAATAAGTTTCACCATTGATGAAATCGTTATATTCTATGATTGATCATCACACAAACTGGATGTTAGACTAGGAAGGAGATGCATAAAAAGTATACATACATGTACATTGTGTTCATCAATACAAAATTTATACCAAAGCGCAATTGATCATGAGGTTCAGAATGAAAGTCAAACGAGATGCATAAAAAGTATACATACATGTACATTGTGTTTTATCAATAAAAATTTTATACCAAAGCGCAATTGATCATGAGGTTCAGAATGAAAGTCAAACGAGATGCATAAAAAGTATACATACATGTACATTGTGTTCATCAATAAACAATTGATACCAAAGATCAATTGATCATGAGGTTCAGAATGAAAGTCAAACGAGATGCATAAAAAGTATACATACATGTATATTGTGTTCATCAATAAAAAAATTATACAAAAGCAATTGATCATGAGGTTCAGAATGAAAGTCAAACGAGATGCATAAAAAGTATACATACATATACATTGTGTTCATCAATAAACAATTGATACCAAAGCGCAATTGATCATGAGGTTCAGAATGAAAGTCAAACGAGATGCATAAAAAGTATACATACATGTACATTGTGTTCATCAATAAACAATTGATACCAAAGCGCAATTGATCATGAGGTTCAGAATGAAAGTCAAACGAGATGCATAAAAAGTATACATACATGTACATTGTGTTCATCAATAAACAATTGATACTAAAGCAATTGATCGTGAGGTTCCGAATGAAAGTCAAACGAAAATTCATTGTTCAAGACCTTTATCAAGCAAACCAGTTAATCTAATTAATCCAAATGCAGTTAGAGTTGCGAAGAAACTTTCTGTACAGACAAAACTTAGGTAAACTCCCCAATTACCGTAGTCTGAAGCGCAATTCTCAGCTTGTCTGATTGGGTTAGCTAGTGGCGATATATTGTCTGTCACTGTCCAATCCTAGATCACTCGACCCAGGTGCATGCCGGGACAGGGAAAGGTCATCAGGCATTTGTGCATAAATTAATTATGATAGTACGACAAGTAAAGCAATACTGTCACCAGCAAATAAAGTTTACACTCAAGGCCTAGTACAGTATTAAAGAGACACAGAGTATGTTGATAGGATCACATATGTCAAATTTTGAAATCGATGTTATTACATCGGGAACCACTAACTGTTACTGAAAATAACAAGTTAAAGGTCAATCAGTACATTAGAGCGAAAATACACCCATTCAAAGTCGGGATTTTGATCGAAAACCGGACAATGTGGCTCGTGTGGCGCGCGCTAATTCGCCAAACGAAATTTTGAAACCTTGTCATAAGCTGACAGGAAGATATATTCGATTCGATAGTGTTTATTAGGTATTGTAACTAATAAGTAGATCAATTGGATGCATAATTTCGAATATTAAACGTATTAAGGATGTTTTCTTGATTTTTCCATAAAATCAAGCATTTTAGAGATATTATGCATAAATGGATATATTTGCAAGTCCAGTGATGAGATATGAACTTCAATCAGCATATAAGATATTTTGTAGCTTATCAAAATCAAATCAAATTTTAAGAAAGATACTCTGTGTCACTTTAAAGCATCATGGAAATACCATTGATAATATAATTGAACGAATCACAAATATTTTTTTCCATCATTCCGAGATGGTATTCTGACAATTTGAATTTTTCTATGACTTTTTGATTGGAAGATGATTGGAAACAACTTTATCCGAACATCAAAATGCCTTCAATTGGGACACCTTATAAGGATGTTACAGATTAGATAAATGTGAAAAATAGAAATAAATTATGAATTCAAAGAAATGTTGGTTGAATGCATTATTGGTGATGTCATTCAATGTCATAAAGTGTATTTTAACTTCTTTTTTCGCAGATTTGTTTTTTTGAGATCACAAATATTGACGTTTACTATAACCCTTACCTATGTTGGAAATGTATGGTAATATTTCATGTAAATTTACTTCTTTGGAGTAGTTTGTTGCTTGGAGATATTGTTTGACAGTATTGCAGTTACATTGAAATAAGCCTTTGTTGCGTCTCTTGCAACAGGGGTCGTGTCAGATGTCAATCGGGGACAAGGCTCTGGATCCATCGTCACTAATATATATTTTAACGGTTGAGTGATTTTTTTAAGGTGACGTCAACCGATTATTCCTGACATCAACGGTGACGTGAAATGGATGATTTCGCTTATTTTTTTCACTCTCTAAAAATACGTGTTTTATATTCACGGACAAATTTAGTACTTCAACAAAATAAACATAAAAATATTTTTTCTTATTTCAGATACAAAGCTATTTTCTGCTAACCAATCATGGAAGTTTATCTGTAAAATATGTGTTATACACGTAGACTGATTGATTAATTTTGTTGATCCATCTTTTGTTAGAAAGACTACGTTAAATCTTTAAATTTTGATCATGGACACTGCACAAATATGAAAGTCTTGACATGAAAATGAAGACCATCAGTAATATTGACAGTCGACGAAATTCCGTACAACATGTGCTCCGTGTGCTCAGCCAGCTGAAAAAGATGTAATTTTAACAAAACCGAAAATATTATCTTGGAAAAATGATTTCGAAAAGTGCGAGTCATTTTCAAAGTGTGAAAAGTAATAAAGCTTTAAGGCAATTAGCCCCAGACCGTACTGAACACGTGCTTAGTTAGCTTAGCGTAAAATGTAATAATAAAGCTCAGAAATGTCAGTGACGCCTTTTACAAGCGACGTCTTGAGTATATAATTACAATGCACGTTAATCTTACATGAGCATAAGCGCTTATTGGCTCAAGTAGAAAGGAGACTCAAATTAGCTCTATGAAGCGGGCACAGGGGGAATTAACTCCTGCGCCTCGCAGTTGCGCGACTAGTTCAGTCAGTGTCCTCTTTCTGTAGTTCCGCAGTGACTAAGGACCAATTTAGCACCGACTGCGCAGGTTAAATATTTATCCCAATCTCACGAGCCTGGAGAAATTCCGTTAATTCCTTTCCTCAGAGAGAGAAAGTTAGCGAAATTATTCATTATCGTTTCTCTTTCATTAAGCAGTGATATTTGAGGATTAAATATGGATGTGGTCTGTTAATGATGTCAAAATTTATACGAACGAAGATTTTCTGTTAGTCAACTTCTTATATGTTCTGTACTGTTATAAAGTGCTGTTTAAATTGTACTTGGTAAGATGACGATACATACTGAACTGTTTAAATATGGATGTTAAAAGATTATTAAAAAGTCAATTACCTTATTAATATAATAAGTATGTTTGGTTCAACGAATGCTAAAGTTCGAGAGCTCAAATAGCAACTATAAGGAGTTGGAACATTAGTAATAAGTAATTTCTATGAGGTACTTATCTTGTAAGAGTTTTGTAGGGTCTACGTTTGCCGACCAATTTGTTTTTACTGCGCATAAGGTCCTATGTAAAATCGTTATTTTCGGGTACCTTTCATAATTTTTCTGAACTGAATACAGATCATATCACTATCGCTACTGAATGAATGAATGAATGAATGAATGAATGAATGAATGAATGAATGAATGAATGAATGAATGTCTTTATTTCCTCCGATATGGCGAAGATCACAAGGATGTATTTACATGGTCATAAACAAGGCATAAAAACAGGATTCACAAAACAAAATATATATCAGAAACTGTACAAAAGAGATGATTTCAATGAATGAATGTACAAAGCAAAATGCAATATAACATTGTTTCTGTCTGATGTAGTTATTTCAGGTATGATATTTGCTCCACATAAAAAAGCTATTAAATTATCATCATCATCAATATTTTCAATACGAACATACAAGTCAATATCAAGTGTATCAATTAGAAAACTATAAAATGCGTTACGTTGCTTCATATAAGTTTCACAGTGTAGAATAACATGACAGTCGTGATCAAAACATTGGGTTTTACAATTAATGCATTCCCGTGAGGTTTTCCCTCGTGTTATTATCTGTATCAAAAGTTGTATATAAGCTCTATAATCTGGATAGTTGTACATTAATCTGTATAAACTGTAGGTCGCTACTTAGGTTCAATATCAACACTACCTATTTAAGGCAGATATCTGGTGTGCCAGAGAATATTCTGGCATCATTATAAAGAGAATTACATGTAGTGCCAACCTTGGCACCCACTTTTTTACGAATGATTTTTTTTTTAAAAAGAAGGAGGGACCCCCCCCCCCCCCTTTTTGTACTGGCTTACTTAACCCTTACTGTCGACCCTTGACTTTTTTCGTTTGATGACAGCGCCCCTTCCGGCGATAATTTGTTTCCCCTGTTACAGCCAATCACCGACGCTATTTTGTGTATCTGTGTTAGTTGACCCAGATTTATCAAGTTTGTCAAACTTTTCAAGTATTTATTTTCTTGGTTGTTTTCGGTGTTGAAAAACTAGCACTGACTTACTGAACGCGAATTACGCGATTACTGAGCAATCATCCCTTTAAAAAAAAAAAAAAAAATTGAGATGACCCCCAGATTTGTCAGGTTTTACATGGATTCTCAAAGAGGACAGACCTCACCACCATCTCACCGTCTCAGAGCTGTTCAACTAATTCTCAACATGTACCAAGGTTTACACCAAGAGTTTTCCCATTTGAGACCAACACACTATCATTTTACTTCGAAAATACAATAAAATCCATTTACATTGTTTTTGTTGTAATATTTTGTATCATCTTTTTTATCACAACATCGCACGTGCAAGTGTTGGGCACGTTAACACATGCCGCCAAAATACAAAACTAGAAGGCAAATATGGAAAACCAGAACGCCAATATGCAAAACGAGGACGCCAATATTCAAAACTAGGACGCCAATATGCAGGATAAAGACGCCAATATGCAAGAAAGGTCACCAATAGGGCAGATATATTGGACTGCAACTCTGCGATTACATAAGCAAAAAATACATAATGGCACTTAATTTAGGTTTAAGTATCTACGAAGGCTGTCAGATCTGGGGGTCATCTGAATTTTTTTTTTTTTTTTTTTTTTAAAGGGATGATTGCTCAATGACTCGGGGGCCTGTGGGCATAACGGCATTTTATTTGCTTAAAAGAATTCTTGAATGAAGTTATGATTGACGATCTTTCAGCGGGGCGTAGCATTTTGCCCGATACATTTCTTGTGGTTGCATGACTACAGAAAACAGCCGGATGATTTCACTTGTCCATCAGTGCACATTAACATACACTCGGGGGCAAAAGAAACGATACCGGATACCTGATCTAAACTATGGATATTAAAGCAATATCTGTTCAAAATGTGTCGTTGTAAAATCTCCTTACCAATAAATATATCATATTCTGATAAATCATATTGTAATTGGTTCTTCATAGCACATTAGCCAATCGAACAGGTTCGTTCTCACATTTCAATAGTCACAAGATTTTGTAATCTGCCCTCTTGAAAAGTTAGTATCGTTTCTTTTGCCTCTTAGTGTACTGTTACATGTTTTCAGAAAAAAAGTGTCAAATAAATACAACTATTTAAAATAATGCAGCTGTTTAAAAAAATCTTGTTATTGTAAACGTGTCACCTAGGTGAATAAAGATTAAGAGAACCCGTTGAAAGATTTTTTTCAAAAATATGTTAAATACATGTATAATTTCATTGTACTCTGATGAAATTGTCAGAGCCGATAAAAATTATACAAATACTGCAATTGTCTGCAAACACCATCACGCTAAATTAAAATGCTAAGCCGCGATTTTGACTTCTCATGTTTCCTGAGATGTTGTCGAGGATATATTATTTAATGAGTCATCCCATTTTTGCATGTGAAAACATTTTGTACACTTAAAGGGGCAGAAGCACGTTTTTAGGGGAAATATAAGGTGATGTCAGGAAAATGAAAATTAATTGTTCCAATTGAAAGACAATGTATTTAAACTAAATGGAGCAGTAATAATTCAAATATATAACATAAAGTTTAGCCATGAGATTCATTTTTCTTACACAAAAGGAATTAAAGGTGTTCACAAAAAATGGCCGCCAATGCATATTATGTGAATCTTCATACTTTGTCCTCTGACTATGGATGATTGGCTTGTGTAATGAGATTTCTGACACTGTCAAAATAATACATTTAGCATTAACTTTCAATTATCAGTGAAACTTTTGAAATATAAAATTATCAAAAAACGTGCTACTGCCCCTTTAAAATACAAATTGATTATTGTCACTATGTTTCAAAGAGAACAAGGGTGCCTTATTTATTTTTCTCAATGTGACATAATATATTTCCTAATAAACTATAAATATTTTTCAATTTTATTTCCCTTTGAAATATACATGCATTTTCCAATTACATACAATTCTTGTTTTGTGAAAACGCATACCCACCAAATACTACAAAAAGGGCAGGTGTGTTATATTTTTTTAATATCAATTTTTGTAATTACTGATTGACTTTAATTTATCCGTAGTTGTCCGCTACAGAAATTTTTACAGATAAACGTGATCACGAAATTTGAACACCGAATCTGTTGGCATTTTACTCCCGCTTCGCTGGTGCTCTCATTGAATCTCGTTGTACATAGGAATTATAAGGAGTCTGCACTGTATATCAGTTTTAAGTAAACGAAACCTTTTTTCTTCAATAATTACATGTTTATATTCATAATAATGAAACATTTTGCAAGATGATTTTGATAACTGCAATTATATTTGAAATTTTATTAATATTTTGCTTTAATTTCTGATTAATATATTTCAATGTTAATCAGATGTAACTGAATTTCTTCAGAAATCCTCTATTTTTGGGATAAATGTTGACCATAAATGATTTACTATGACACAAGACTATAAATGCCTTTAGATTTTCTATTCACGTGTATTTACGTTGATATATTCAGTACATTTAGAATACTTTCATTTTCACAAGAGGGAAAGTATGGCCACTTAATAAATAAGTATGATTAACTTTATTGAGTTTTCATTTCAGATCTGTGGGTGTGTGACAGACATCTTGGTTAAACCAGGAATAAATGTCCTCATAGACCTTGGGTTCATATTCTCCCTCCAAGAGTTTCCTACACATATTACACATTGGTTCTGATAAGTAGTGGTAGTGTGTGTAATTGGAATCTTTCGTTTTTCTATAAGTGAAAGTATCTTCAATAGCTCTGTATGCATCTTTGCGCTTTAGAAATTCAACATACTTTGTCTTGTTGTTGTGTAAGTCTTTCATATAAGAAGTTAACTCGCTGACATTCTTGAAATCCTCGGTATTGATAAATATTCCTGGGGGATATTGCTTATAATTCTCCTTCCCTCCTCGCACAACTAGAATAATGTCTTCATTGTAATAATCAAACAACTTTTCAGTGACGTAATCCTTACACAGAGAGTCCTCGAATCCAAGGTAGAAAGAATATTCCTCTGTCAAGATATTGCGGCACTTAGCATGTCCATTAATTGTTCTCGGGCATTGCGTATTCCCACATTTACCTAAAATGTCTGTCTTGATTCCATTATCCTCCAACAGTTGAACGTATTCTCTTCGTTTGCTAGGAACTTTGCAATGGCTGACAAGCCAGGACGCCATCTTGGAATTTTTAATGACGATTTTATTGTAATCCTTTTGAGGCAACTGACTTCTTTTTTCAATTAATCCGTACGGCATCCATATGTCCGAGTCCTTACGATATGTACATGTCCAGTTGAACTTGCTCCTATATTTACTTGTCTTCAGATTTTCTAAAATATTGTTTGGAGATTCCTGTGCAAAGAAGACCCATACCTGATTCGGACGTTTAGATGGAAGGTCCTCTATTCCCATATGAACATCAAAAATTACTGCATCTGCTTGAGACATGAAGTCTTTATCGGTTGTTTCTCTACATGGGAGATCAGGACATGCTTTCAAGGGACGTAACTCTCCCTTATCTGTCGATGGAAGATAATTGGGTTGGGTGTACCACAAAATACGTTTAATGGGGTTCGGAAGAGATGTGGACTCTCTTACAATTCCCTTTTTGTCGCTGTTGTCACTATCTTTAGACGTTATACCTAGACTCAAATGGTCACTTGGGTTTTGTACAACATGGCGGCTCATCGAGTTGAAATGACGTGTTCCATTCACACTTTTGGAACTTCGGAATCTGTTTATTTGATTCACTTCTTGGTCGGATAGTTGAAGCAAACCAAACGAAACCAGTCCGAAAATAATGACTATAAGCATAACCATTTGCCTTTGGGTTGAGTTGACCGAGTATTTGGAGAAGAATCCGTACAATGGAGACATCATCTGAGATAAAAGAAAACAAACATATTGATTAATGTTCTTAAAGGTCACATAACCACAAACATATTTCACTATTTACTTTGGAATATATGAAAGTCTGATTACAATATTGTTTTGTGGGTCAAAGGTCGCTACTCAAATATGTTCAGTTTGGTAATGAAAGCCGTTTTTGAAAGTCACTTTTGATGGGCCGCTTAGACCTATCCGGCCAGAAACCAGTGAATGACTGATCAAGCCCCCTTTCTGTGACGTCATAAACAGAATCAGCCTCGTTATATATATAAACATATATCTTAACATTACTATAGAAAAAAAAACATTCAAAAAATGTTTTCCACTCAGATAGATAAATCATGTGACGAGGTAACACTACTAGGCATTTGGTGTAAAAAAGATATCCACATCAATGGTAATTAAACAATTATTTAGGCGGTATTTCAGTTGAAATAATGATGCGTTACTCTGTATAGTCTGTTTATTACGTCACACCTGCGCAAGTTTTATGACCCCTTATCCAGGTGGATTTTTCACAGCCGATAATGACGCTGTCTTAATGAAATTTTATTAAAGGTGTTTATTGGACAAATTAACAAAAATCAGGTCCAGTTTTCATTTTGTTGAAAAATCTTTAAACGAAAATCGAGAGTGTTAAAGTCGGAGTTAGTGGATGTTTAAGCAATGGTAATTATCCCGAGGATGAGGACAACAATTTAACAGCAGTTTATTAACTCTTCCTGATATGTCATTTATAAGTTTATTATTTTGGTCTTAAATTTACAATTTATCAATTAAGTAAGGAATTAATCTATTAATTGCGGTTTAAATTTACCGCCCAAGACGCAAGCTGGCATTTATTCTTTACTGCTAATTGTTAAATAGTAACCTTTCACTGACCCTTGCAGTCGGCCCAGGGTCAGGGAGATACATCCACCCCAGGGCTCCGGGGGGAGACTAGCGGCGGCGTGAAACGACTGACCAATGGCTTACCTCCGTTAAGGTACCGACAGGGTCCGGTAAAGCACCATTCGGTCAGTCGTTCTTGGGACCCCATGCTGGCAATGCTTATTTTTTACTTAACTCTCTACTTTATGCAATATGTCAACCCAAGAAGACCCTATCCAACTCGACTTTGGGACATGGGCGAAAGGCATGGGCCTGTCGGAGACAACGGTCGAAAAGATACTGGAAAATGAATTGGATTTTATCTCGCTACAATATCTAACGGACAGCCACATTGAGTCCTTCAATCTCAGCCTTGGCCAGAAATTAGCTCTCACGGGTACTGTGGCGTCGCTCAACGGCAAGGTGGAGAATAAAGTGCAGGAGACGCTCAACGATCAACCATCCAACCTGTCGAGGACCATGGCCAACATGGAGGCCTTCTCAACAGGTGCCCCTTTTGACGCCTTGGTTGCCAAAGACGTCAACAGTTTTCAAGGAAAAAGCGCGCAACCAAACGACAACTCCAGTCGTTGGCAGGAAAATTAAACTTTGCTAGTACTGTGGTCCGTGGGGGTAGGTGTTATCTCCGGAGAATACTGGATACTATGGCAAACCTTGAGCAGGCGGAGCATAAAGCAATACTCGGGGATGAATTCCACCGTGACCTGGTGTGGTGGCGACCGTTCCTCGAGTATTTTAATGGGAAATCGTTCTTTCTGGATGATACGCAGGCGATTACTCTGCACACAGATGCATGCAACGATGGATGTGCCGGGGTCATAAAGGACGATTGGTTTTACGTCAATTTCTGGCAAGATTTCCCTCAGGCAGCAAACTTTCATATTAACAATAAAGAAATCTTGGCAGTGTTATACTCGGCTCGGAGGTGGGCACCCTTATGGCGCAATCAGAGAGTGTTCGTGTATACAGATAGCATGACGGCCAAATCAGCTCTGAACAAAGGGACATCAACTAACCCGAACACCATGCATGCCTTGCGAGAGTTGTTCTGGCTGTCGTCCATCCATAACTTTTACGTCATAGCAGTGCATATACCTGGACGTCTCAACACAGTGGCCGACATGTTATCTAGATTGCACCGTGTCACCAATGTGTTTGCTATTAGCTCAATGATGTTAGGTTTACAAGGCTTTCACGCTTTAATGTCTCGGACTCTGACTAATCATCTGTCCCCACAATCGTTCTTCTATATCATTCGCCAGGTACGACAGTGGATCATTAAAAGGAATTGGGTGCGGAATCAGCAATAACGCAATAAGTACAGGTCTCCCCCCCTCCCTCATGGTGCCATTATTTTCAACTATTAGTTCATACTTCCTACTTCCTACTTTTAACTTCGTACTGGGATATTTGGGAGCTTTGTTACATTATATTACACAAATTTCAATAAAATATTATTGCATAACTTGTAATTAATATTGTCATATTATGTCACATTATTTTAATTATCTTGCTAAATGGCATTACTTGATATTATGTAATAAAAGCTCTCATTTGTCCCACACACACGTTTTGCTTCTTTTTTATTCTTGAAAGGTATAATTTAATGTTTTGTCTCATGTAATTCTTGACAAAGGAAACTCAACATAAGCAAGATCTAATTGAGTTCAAAATAGTGGATGGAGTGAAAAAATGAGGGCATGTAATAATGTAATAATAAAATAGCCAGCTTTAATTTAGGAGTCAAGTTTAATCACATTAAATTGTAAGAAGAGGGATTAGAATATTCCGATTTCCTCATAATAAATTGCAAAATTAAGCCCAAAATAATAAACGAAAAAACTTGAATTTTGTTTAACAAAAAAAAATCCTTATTTTATGCACGAGTTATGTGCCTTGTTTGAATTGATGAAAAGTAGTTATAAGCGACCATTGCGGGTTTGGAAGAAGGTGGACGCATGTGAACAATTATCTATGTTTAAGGTGAATTTTGTTAATTTAATGTTCATATTGAATAAACTAGGGCGAATAATGGTCAGAATGTTTCATAGGAGCCGTGTTTAGCGCTAACGTAGAGGTTATTGAGACAAAGTTTCGCTGGCAGTGCACGCTAGATGTTGACCGGGAATACAGTGCTGTACAAAAGTAAGCATACCATTTTGCGACGTTCAGTGAAAACAGCGCAGGACGGAAAATTGGCGTTTAAATGGGCTGACAAGCTCTATTTGTTCACCCAGTTGGGGTGTAACACCTAACTTGAGTCCATACACCCCACATGGAGGGTATCCCCAACCTGATCAATGGATGTGTTAATGATTTTATTACTCTGCCGTTGATGATAGCGCTGTTTGTCTGTCCCGTCTAATAACATTTTATATATGAAACTCGTGAATAGTTTCTGCATTTAACTCGCTTACGCTCGTTAATTACCAAATGATTCACTCGTTTCATAAAATGTTCTTAAACGGGACGTCGTTTAGTATTCTGTATAATTCGGAGGAATTGTGATAGTTTATTCCTAAACCTTGTACAAGTACATTGACAATACCATATGGTTGTAGAGATGGACATGTAACTCAACACACAGGAGGGACAATCTTCTACTCTGTATATGACTAGACAGCCTTGTATGTGTTCAACCTGTCACAAGCTCAGACTTAGTGAATGGTTTAAACTTCATGTGAATGTGATTTTCAACAAAAGTTTAGTTCAAATACAGTCAAATAAGTATTTTGTATTTAACATGTAAGCATATTGAAAGGATATCATAATATCTCATGCACACTAAAATATATTAATTATTAAAATTGCCGCGGTAATCGATACTGTCAGATTGTACACAGTCTTCTCAAGCTCTCAAGATATATTTCAAGTAATGTCTATTGCGCTTGTGTTTATCCCATTGAAAATGTTATCCATTATCTATTTATATGCAAACCGATTTCAGAAATAATGCCTACGTTTATATAAATGGCAACAGCATCCTTACTGTGTTATATTGAGCACCACAAATGAGCAACAATGAAAATTCAATTGAATCCTTAAACCAATTTATATGTAAGAGTTAGCGTTTTGACAAAACAACGTAAATTGTAAACGAAAACGTTACCTAGTGAAACATAACTGCATGTGTTATGTAACTTAGTGTAAAGTTGTAGATTCTCAATTGTTGTAATGATATGTTCACGATGTTTTGTTTCTTGTTTCTTGTCTAGTTCTGTGTGCTATATTTATAATTTTTGCACTGATGCGGTATTCATTTAAGCAATGCCTTGCATGTTTACCTAACCACATACGTTCTCGAAAAAAACAAACAATTAAGAACGTAAAGTTACGTGCAAATAGGTGGAGCCCTCATTATATTCATGACAATTTAGAAATAGAGTCTCGATGAGATAACCAAGCCATTGGTAAAGTTATAGATGCAGTTACGTGCCCATGTGCCAGCAGCTCATCTGATATAATCCTACGTTAAAGGGGCAGTAGCACGTTTTTTGATAATTTTTGAATTTAAAATTTTCACTGATAATCGTACATAGATGCTTAATGTATTATATTGAAAGTGTCAAAAATCTCATTACACAAGCCATTCATCCATAGTAAAAGGACAAAGAATGAAGATTCTCATAAAATCCATTGGCGGCCATTTTGTGTGAACACCTTTAATTCATTTTGTGTAAGAAAAAGGAATCGAATGGCTAAATTTTACATTATTTATTTAAATTATTACTGCTCTATTTAGTTTAAACACATTGTCGTTCAATTGGAACCATTAATTTTAATTTTCCTGACATCACCTTATATTCCCCCTAAAACGTGCTACTGCCCCTTTAAACCCTTCATTTAGTTGAGCAATTAGCATTCTCATTAAATAAGATAATTATATTCCCGAATCACAATAAATCTCACAAGATCCGGTCACTCACGCCGTCAGTTTCACCTAACCTTGATCTGATTGGCTTGAAGCAGATACCTCCAACCAATCACAATGCCCGTTTCTTGGGGCCTTTCTTGAAGATTCATGTTTTTAACTATTCCCCTTTATAAAAACTTTTTTATGTTCAAATTGAAAATGTATATATTTTCTAAATATTCTCAAGTGTGTAAAGGCTCAGTCTTTACGAAAAACAAATATTTTCAAATTGTATATTACTTCCAATATGTGCAATAAAATACAAAAAAGAAAACTTTAATAAGTATCTATGTAAATTTTGGATTCGGGTTATTGCTAATTCGGAGATAATAATTGAATATTACAACTTAAAACGTCTATTGAAATTGGTACGCCTCTAAAACAAAACATTATGTAGTGCAGAGAATGCCTTAGGTTCTGTTTGGTTTTTCGTTGCCAGTTTCGCAAGACAGATGAAGCGAGTACCGATTGAATGCAACGTTTGTATACAAAAATTAATAGGGACAAAGAGGCATTATATTTGAATTCAACATTAATAATATATTGGGAATTGTTCGTTTTCAAAGTAGTGAAGATCTATCTGTTATTGGGAAGATGAATTCGCCAATCATCCAAAATTTTAGATATATACACCTGGATATAAACAAACTGCTCTATATCTTAATAATATTACATATTACACTTAGAATTTTGTAAAATTAATTATGTTACATTTAAAGGAGACATCATGGTTCAGACGATTCTACGTTAACTTTTGCATAATTGTTTATGAATAACTGATAAAAAACTGATGGAAAGTACAGATAAACAACTTACGTGATAGAACAAAGCTCTTCCGCAGAGCAATAACCAGCGAATTCAGCTCCAGATAAGCTTGAGAAATGTCAATCTATCAACTGATTAATACAACATTGTTTAATTAGTTGAAGTAGTTAAAATTGTAATATTGTTCTCGATTTCTTTATTGATTACAATTAAATAAATTGAAGTCAATTGCTGTTATATAACTGTTCAATTATGCCCCGTCGTGCGATATAGCATGTGACAGCGTATTTGATTTGATTGCATCAGGTAGCCTCCTCTGTGACCTTCGCCTCCATACATTCAAACAATGAGAGTGTCGCTAAGATATCCAATATGGGCGATGGCTTTCTAGACTTGTCGCCGATTGGTAAGATAACAATAATCCCCTGACATGGCCCTTATGAAGAACAGATACTGATTAAAATAATGATAAAAATGACAATGATGATGATGATGATGATAATTTCTCAATCCAAAGGAAATTAATTTTTTAAGTAACGAGTGAAAGTTTCGATCTGATTTAAGTGAGATTTGGTATTTATGTTACCAATGCCTTATGTCTTGAACTGTCATTTAACTGAATGTACTTTTCGCATGGCATCTCTTTGAGGCGGCATTGTATTCAATTTAAGAGAGATCAACATGTTAAAGTCTCAGGTTTGCAATGAAATTCTTGAAGCTTTGAAGCTTGAAGCCTTGTGGAAATATGAAGTATGGTTTAGCGATGCCATAGAGGTTTTTGAAATTTTGCTTCTAAGATGGTACTTCCGGCGTGGCCAAACTCTTACCGTCATTACCGATCATTGCTTAGTAAGATGGTGAATACTGGTTGTTTGTTGCATTCAACCATCAATTTTGCATGTGTTCGCAGCTGCGATCGCATTGGATGCAATTACACAAAACGTTTGCGAAATTACCTTGTAATTGACTTAAGACAACGGACAAGGGTAGTGCGGGTTGAAATTCAATATTGAGGGATAAATTGTGAGCACATATCTCATAATAGTTGCCAACGGCAGAAGGAAGTGACATAATATGCTGTCCTTGTTGAATAAATATTTGCCTTGAAAAATTGAGTCTATAACTTTACCATTTACCCCCTTAAAACATTGTGAATATAAAAAAAGTATTGACCTATCTTGATCGGTGACATAATGTATAGTTTTATTCGTGAATTCGTCATCTGTCCCAAAGTCTTTAATTGTACATAATGTGCATGCAGAAACAGAGATGATATTCCTTACAATTCTTCTTCACAAATGTTAAACACGTTGAAAATATAATTGGCGACTGACGTTTAAGCGACACAGATTTTATATCATTAAGGAACATTTTGACACCAGTTAGATTCTTAAAATATTTTGAATAACAGCTTGAGAACATAGAAGTTCCTTTAAAATGGGACAGAAAAATAGAATATGAACTTCATCTTCAACGACTTTACAGAGTCATTTACATGGTCTTATCTCAGTATCTGAACACCAAAATCGTTCCAACCACGTCTAAAAAACAGCAATGTTTTTTTTATGTTGAATAACAACCACTTTTAAGGTATGATTCAATAGAAATATCATATTTCAGAGTTAGATGGTGAAAATTTAGTTTCGGAGTTTCAGAGTGCCAACTTGGATAGCAAAGTGTAACAAACATTTTGTTTATTTCCAACACCTTGTACCATCCATACATGACAAAAGCCATATCTAAACGAAAGATTTTAACTAGAGTAGCTCAATTAGGATATTTACGTTCTGATGTATTTCTCTAAATTAAATAACATCTGTGAGGATATTTTTCAGATTTATGTTGAGGACCTTATCCAATATATAACACAATTACTAAAATATTCAACATATGCATTCCTGCAACATTCGCCATATGCTACATTTGGAAAACTATTACATAAATTCAAAACAAATTTGCAGATGTACAATTTAAATTTGTTCTATGAAATTAAATCCTATATTTCACTACCATAGAGAAGATAGGTACAATCATGCGGTCAAATATTTCGAACTCATTCTTCAGACATATAGTATATATTCAAATCAAAGATTTGATAGGCAGTATAGTTTAGTTTGCTTGTTGACAAAGAACTGAACATGCTCGAGACCAAACACGTTTTTGGTTTGAACAAAACACCTAGATGTCAATTATCCTTTACTTTTTTTTATCTCAACACCATACTAACATCATCTTTCATATTTCTAAAGACAATGATATTGGCCTTCTCTAGATTAACTTCCAATCCCCATTATCGATGGAGAAACAATTTGTTTTTGTAGCTTCAATTGGGAATCGTTGACTAATACTGAATCATCAGCAAATAACAAAGCTAAATTATTGTACAAAGCTACTGATGCAAACACACCAATATAACATTCAAGTTGTAAACCTTTTACTATTTCTTTTATAAATAAAGATAACAGCATAAGACTTAAAGTACAGCCTTGTCGAACACCAACAGTACAATCGAAATAGAGTTTCTTTCCACCATTTATAACAACTGCTGATTTAACGGTGAAAATTGTCCATGAATTCCATTCCATAAGTAGTACATACAAGAGCTTTTTCCTGTTCACAAAGTCAAAGGCCTTTTAAAGGGGCAGTAGCACGTTTTAGGGGGAATATAAGGTGATGTCAGGAAAATTAAAATTTATGGTTCCAATTGAACGACAATGTTTTAAACTAACTGGAGCAGTAATAATTCAAATATATGACGTAAAGTTTAGCCATGCGATTCCTTTTTCTTACACAAAATGAATTAAAGGTGTTCACACAAAATGGCCGCCGATTGATTTCATGTGAATCTTCATACTTTGTCCTCTGACTATGGATAATTGATGTGTGTAATGCGATTTTTGACACTGTCAAAATAATACAATTAGCATAAGCTTACAATTATCAGTAAAAAATTTAAAATATAAATATAAAAAAACGTGCTACTTCCCCTTTAAAATCTACGAAGGCACATCAAGATCGGCTACAGAGGTAGATGGTCAGATTCAGTTCTCGAGTCAATAATAATGTTTGACAGAAGACAAAAATACTGGATGAAACATACAAATAATCAGGAGACGAAAATATACCAGTGGGACGTCAGAGGGTTTAATGCCATCTACCATTAACAATATCTAAATCAATTTTTTTGTACAAATAAAGTAGTTGTTTTATTATTGACAAGACTGTCTCTATTACGGCGTGAAGACATACTGCATATGCATGTGTTAACAGTTAGGCTTTACAAGGCAATAAATATTTAGTAACAGACCACCTTTTATGATAATAAATGCCAAATACAAAATTTACATTACTCTCAAATTTGTCCAACTACTATGTCAAATCAACATTGTCATAACAATAAAAAGAAATACAGATATAAGTGCTTTTCATGCCAAACAGTATTCTGGATGTTTGAAAAGGGGAAAGGGTAGGAACCACCCTTGGCGTACACCTTTCTACTGGTGAAAACTGGCGAAGCTCCTTAATCATTGGTGACCAGTAAGCTGTATTTATTCGGTGGTTCTGTGCTTCAAAGAGCAATTTCTGCAAATGCATTTAGTTGAATAAAAAGTGTCGATGAACTAAGTTTAATAATTCTATTTTGTTTATCACAAGCTAAGTCTAAAACATTAAGTCAATATCTGATGTGTTTGTCTCTGATAGATGTGATTTCGCGTCACATCCAGATCCCTCCGACGCTAAAAGTGTCAGTGTACCGATAACGAGACAAGAGAAAGTGGTATGTATTCAACATATTTATTTTTTGCAAATCTGTGCCCATCAAATACTACAGAAATGGCAAGTGTATTTTAACCATTTCTTTATCAACTTGTGTCAGTAGTGATTGATTATGATATATTCCAATTCGCACACTCCCTTTTACAGAATAGGTTACAGAAAAACGTTTTGTATCAGGAAATATGAACACCGAAGCTGTGGGTATTTTACTCCCGCTTCGCTAGTGCTGTCACGAGAGCTCAAATTCATAGTCCATTACGACGAGGGTGCACTGTATATCAATTAACCTATCGCCACCTGTCAATCAAATAGATATTCCGACCAACCATAGAGCGTCATATATTCACTGCGCCATTGGCCTCGCTGCCGACGCCATTTTGTCCGTCAAACAATGAAACGTGTTTTACTTCCTTGTTTGATTTCCTCTGCATCCGAAGTCAGAATATGCCATATGAACTCGAACGTCTTCTTTCAACGTTTTTTGAACGTAGGACTAGGACGTTGAAAAACAACGTCTTTTCAACGTTGGTTTTGAACCTAACCAATTCACAATGTTGAAACAACGTCCTGTTTCAAAGTTTTTTGGACGTTAGAATAAGACGTTTGAATACAACGTCCTTTCAATGTTGGTTTCTAACCTAACCAATTCACAACATTGAAGTGACGTCATCTCTCAACGTTGTTTGAATGTAGAAATAAAACTTTGAAAAACAACATCCTTTCAACGTTGGTTTTGAAACTAACCAATTCACAATGTTGAACCAACGTCATGTTTCAACGTTTTTTGGACGTTAGAATAAGACGTTTGAATACAACGTCCTTTCAATGTTGGTTTCTAACCTAACCAATCCGCAACATTGAAGTGACGTCATTTTCAACGTTGTTGAGCGTTAGAGTAAGACGTTGGAAATACAACGTCCTCCCAATGTTAGTTTGTGACCTAACGTATTCACAATATTGAAGTGACGTTTTCTTTCAACATTATTTTGACGTTAGAATAAGACGTTGGAATACAACGTCCTTTCAATGTTTGTTTCTAACCTAACCAATTCACAACATTGAAGTGACGTCATCTCTCAACGTTGTTTGAACGTAGAAATAAAACGTTGAAATACAACGTCCTTTCAACGTTGATTTTGAACCTAACCAATTCACAATGTTGAACAAACGTCATGTTTCAACGTCTTTTTGACGTTAGAATAAGACGTTGGAATACAACGTCCTTTCAATGTTGGTTTCTAACCTAACCAATTCGCAACATTGAAGTGACGTCATTTTTCAACGTTGTTTGAGCGTTAGATTAAGACCTTGGAAATACAACGTCCTCCCAATGTTAGTTTGTGACCTAACGTATTCACAATATTGAAGTGACGTTTTCTTTCAACATTATTTTGACGTTGAAATAAGACGTTGGAATACAATATCTTATTGACGTTGAATGAACGTTGGTTTAAACCTAACCAAATGACAATGTTATATTTTCGTTCTTTTATAACGTTTTCTTAACGTTAGGGACTGGCGTGAAAAGTGTGACGTTGTGTTGACGTCATTACAACGTCGGGAAAAAACGTTACCAAACCACAACGTTGCTACAACGTTGGCTATTGCTATTGCTGGGCAATTACATGGCAACACAATAGTAGCATACAACATACGGTAATCTGACAGGTTCATAAATTACTACGCTACAAATTTAATACTGGACAACGAGAGTCTGAACTATATGGTGAGCTTATAGCTAATAGAGCTAATGACACAATTACTGACCATGCCTAAGGGTATTAAGCAAGAAGCTTACCATAGAAACCAATAGTGTTTCACTCGTTAATGATAAACTTGTTTCAAGAAGGAGAAATGTCCTCAAAACTCCTCTCCTACACACAAAGTTTCCCATTTTAATAAAATTCAAACTGAATTTCTTCAGAAAGCCTCTGTTGTGGGATTAAATGATGATCATAAATGTTGAGTTCATCACATTTGACTTTAAAATTTTATCTTTCATGTCTATTCCCGTTAACGTATTCACTTAATTTTTACACAAAGTAGTTTTAATCATGGAGTTTTAATTTTAGATCTTTGGGTGTGACAGACATCTTGGTTAAACCAGGAATAAATGTCCTCATAGACCTTTGGTTCAGATTCTCCCTCCAAGAGTTTCCTACACATATTACACATTGGATCTGATAAGTAGTGGTAGTGTGTGTAATTGGATTCTTTTGTTTTTCTATAGGTAAACGTTTCTTTAATAGCTCTGTATGCATTTTTGCGCTGTAGAAATTCAACGTTCTTTGTCTTGTTGTTGTGTAAGTCTTTCATATAAGAAGCCAACTCGCTGACATTTTTTAAATTCTCAGTATTGATAAATATTGTTCCATTCACACTGTTGAAGCTTCGGAATCGGTTCATGTGATTCACTGTTTTGTTGGAAAGTTGAAGCAGATAAAATCAAACTAACCCGAAAATGATGACAGAAAGCATAAACATGTATCTTTTGAATGAGTTGACCGAGAATATTCAGAGAAGAATCCGTACAATGGATTCATCATCTGAGATAAAAGAAAAATATCCATTTTGATTAATTGTCTTAAAGCAATGGTAATTGTCCCAAGGACGAGAACAAAAGTGCTCTGGGCCCCCTTTCACAAAGCAACCTTTACTAAGGTTAACCTTAACTCCCATACTTCAACATTGCACTAAGGTTACCTTAAGGACTTACGATCACCTTAGGGTTTTGTGAAAGAAGGTGCATCAGTAATTTACAAACACTACCTGACACCAAAACCAAAATGGCGGATTTGTAATATTCTGTGTCTACCCTGAGTGTCTGGAATCGTCTGCCTACAGACATCAAGGAGTCAGTTGACACATAAACGTTCAGAAGACATCTGAAAACATACTTCTTCATACAGGTACATCAACAACTTGCCTTGTGACTGACACAGCGCCATTCAGATGCCGATACGTTGGCAGCCAGGCGTTATATTATATCATATTATTTTTTAAACCTAAATTAATCGTCAATAGTCGTATGTTGTGCTCCAAAAACTCGTCAATATCTCAGAGAAAATCGCCATTATCTATAACATATTAATACATAAATCATATCATATCATATTATATCATGTCACATCAAATCATATCACATCGCCTCACATCACATCACAACACGTCACGTCACGTCACGTCACGTGACATCACATCACATCACATCACGTCACGTCACGTCACGTCACGTGACATCACATCACATCACATCACATCACGTCACGTCACGTCACGTGACATCACATCACATCACATCACATCACATCACATCACATCACATCACATCACGTCACGTCACGTGACATCACATTATATCACATCACATCACAACGCACCACGTTAGTCTATGCTTGAAGCAAAGCAGTACATGTACCTAAAACTCACACGTCGACTAGTGTGCTGTTATTCTTCCGCACCTATAGCTAAGTTGTTGTCCTACTAATGTTAGTTGATTATGTTGATTAAAGCAACATGTTACAAGGAGGGGGTGACATGTGTATATCTTGTAAAGTCAATATTTCTCCTATCACGTTCAATAGAAAATGATACTTAAAGACCAATTTCCATACTTTCACGCGGTTCGGGATGAAATTAAGTTATTGAGAATATAAGTCACTTATATCCGATTTACATTTTTTTATCAACAATAACATACTCATTTCGACGCCCAAAGCACAGTACCCCCTGTAACCTATTCAACGAACCCGCTTTCGGTGACGTAATCATTATGCGTGTATGAATTACACGGTGTCTCAAGTAATGTAATTGTGTTCGATTGGTATCAACTTTGGCAGCAATAGTACCTAATTCGGAGAAAAATAAAATAAAATCTAGTCGTGCGCGACAAAGACGGTTTTCAAGCGTATATTTAGAAAACGGTAGTTGTGACATGGCGGCCACACTTGATTCGCCTTAATGTCGGCTGCCGTTTCGGTTATTTTGGTAAATCATAGTCATCTCCTATTTAATAAATTTTGGTCACAACTTTTTTGCAAAAGTACAAGGCAAACAGTTGAATTACTTTTTCAAATATTGAACTCTGAAAATGGGTCTTGAAGGGGCAGAAGCACGTGTTAGGGGGAATATACATGTAAGGTGATGTCAGGAAAATGAAAATTAATGGTTCCAATTGAAAGACAATGTATTTAAACTAAATGAAGCAGTAATAAATCAAATATATAACTTAAAGTTCAGCCATGCGATTTCCTGTTCTTACACAATATGAATTAAAGTTGTTCACACAAAATGACCGCCAATGGATTTTATGTGAATCTTCATACTTTGTCCTCTGACTACGGATGATTGGTTTTCTGTAATGATATTATTGACACTGTCTCCTGTCTCCTCCGGTACCCATATGTCAACATTTGTTCCCCTAGATTGACGCGTGGATATGTAGATTGTCCAATTCAATTGATTCAAAGCTTCAATATCGTAACTCCTAAATGAATGTAAAAGTTAAATCAATCGTTAAAGTTATTGATGTTGTATTATTTGTTATCTGTGTGTTCTAGTAAAGGCAAAACAGGCTTTTAATGCATGAAATCTAATTTTATGATTCATTACATTATTTGGATCCTATGAGTATGTAAATATATAGATTGTTGCAATCAATTCTTGCTTTTATATTTAATGAAGTTTGTTTATAGTATCATCGAAATAGACAGCTTAACCAATTCATTCTATCATGACTTCACTGCAGAAAACATTTAATGGGCCTATATCTATACTACTTAAAAAAAGAAACGCATAACGAATGCTTTCAATATCATTGTTTTATAAATGAAATAAATTTTTGCATCTATGCAATATGGCTGTGATGAACATGTACTCCAATATTACCTATATTGAATCAATTGTCACTGAACATTTGTTTCAAAGATGCAATTAAGTTTTTTTTTTAAATAATTTGAATAAAACATAGATTTGAAAAGATAAATTCGATTTCTTTTATTATCAAATTATGGACCATCATACATCATTTACAAATATGTTTTGTAACATTTCCTCAATCAATCAGTCAATCGATCAACCAATCAAACAACTTTCAATCTAAAAACATGAGAATGTTAACTGCATTGTAACTTCAAACATGTTACCATTTTACATGTATCTTATGCACTACATAGTAGAAAAGGTTTTGTATGCCCTAATTTTTTCGTCAGTAAAGGTTTTCTGATGAGACAGAAGACATTGTTTCACAAATATATATTTATATTAACATATTAACACAAAAAAACGAACTTCTTCATAGTTCAATTAATAAATAAATAAAAATCAAAAGTCTGGACATGATTGGAATCCTTGAAGTTCAATTTGATTCAAATCATTTCCAGACTTTGGTTTTTAATCTATATTTACATTAAATGCTTTATTACAGAGATTTTGAAACCTAACGAGATCCTCACTTCAAATCTGATGGTCCATGGCAAGCATCTTTGTGGACCCAGGAATGGATGTCCTTATGCATCTGTGGTTGAGATTCTCCATCCCAGAGTTTCCTACACATAGCACACATTGGTTCTGAAAAGTAGTGGTAGTGGGTATACCAAGACCGTTTTGTAAGTTTATAAGTAAAAGTTTCTTCAATAGCTCTGTATGCATCTTTACGTTTTAGAAATTCAACGTACTTTGTCTTGTTGTTGTGTAAGTCTTTCATATAAGAAGCCAACTCGTTGACATTCTTGAAATCCTCGGTATTGATAAATATTCCCGGGGGATATTGTTTATAATTCTCCTTCCCACCTCGCACAACTAGAATAATGTCTTCATTGTAATAATCAAACAACTTTTCAGTGACGTAATCCTTACACAGAGAGTTCTCAAAAGCCAAATAGAAAGAGTATTCATTTGTTGATGTGTTGCGGCATTGATCGTGGCCAGATATGTTTCGTTTGCATTTCTTTTTACCGCATCCTCCAAAGATGTCTATACTTATTCCATTTTTCATCATAAGCTCGGAAAACTCTTTCCTTTTACTCTGGGACTTACAATTGCTCACAATCCAAGACGCCATTTTGTTTTTTCTCCTTGCAATTTCTTCATAATCCTTATGAAGGGTTGTAGCTCTCTTTTCAAGTATCCCATAAGGCATCCAGATATCGGAATCTCGACGAAACGTACATGTCCAGTTGAAAGCACCTTTCACGCTAGGAGATTTCAAATCGGAAGAAATGTGATATGGCGGTTCCTGTACATAAAAGACCCAAACTTGATTTGGATATCGCTGAAGTGTCTGAAGTAAGCTCAGAGAACGATGGCCATCAAATATTATGGCGTCCGCGTCTGACATTAGATCTCTATCAGACGTTTCCCTACATGCAAGGTCAGGGCAAGCTGTCAAGGGACGTAACTCTCCTTTATTTGTTGGTGGTACGTAATTAGGTCTTATGTACCACAGTATACGTTTTATTGCTTTAGGGTTGCTTGCGTTATGTCCTTTTGACGTCACTAAAACTGTATTGGTTCGATTTTTACTAAAGGAAAGTTGTTTTTGGTACTCAGGTATATTTTTCAGTTGATTTGTGCTTTTAGGAATCAGATCTAAGTTGCTCTTTGACATTGTATGAAACATATATAAGGCATAGACTCCAAATACACACGTTATGAAGATGAAAATAGACCTCTGGACAGAAACGGTCATGGAGTACCTCAATGGCGACATCTGAAAATAGAACAAATATTTTAGATAACACTTTCTCAAAATAAATTGACAGAATACAAGTTTAATCAAGAAAGTGTGGTCACCCAAGTAATGGTTATGCATCTGAATATTGCAGTCTCTTAAAGAAATATCGAGATAGTTGATTCAAACGTCTTGAAAATGTCATTTTACTGACGAATGACAAGTACATGCCAAACATTGTCATGAATAATCAGTATTTATAATCCCCATGTGTGCTTTTAGAGAATAGCAAATCTTGTTAGCGAAACTAGGCATTTGGACTTTTGGATATCAGGGAAATGATGGAACTTTACGGATATAACTATGTCATTGAGGTAGGTATTGGTAGCTCCGCTTGAAGTTAGAAACAGGTTACCTTGAGAAATAAGTTTCTTAATAACTACCTCATTTTTTCAAATGTATATATATGACGTCATAGCATGGCACCGTCATAAAGACCCCATGATGATCACTGAATAATGTGAAAGCAGTCGGGGATTCAAATCATTTCCAAACTTTTGTTTTGTATCTATATATATATATATATAGGTTAAAATGAGAGTTGGTTTAAAATCAAAGTTCATATAAAGATATAAATATATATATATATAATTAAAAGATAAAAAATGACACGAAGCCAATGAAAACTCCAACATGTTTCAATGGTATCATCAGGGAGCCAGACTCCCTGATGATACCATTGAAACATGTTGGAGTTTTCATTGGACTCCCTGATGATACCATTGAAACATGTTGGAGTTTTGATTGGCTTCGTGTCATTTTTTATCTTCTAATTATGTAAAACTGTATACTAGTAAACTTTTCCAATTCTAATCTATATATATATACGTTTTAGAAATTCAACGTAATTTGCACCTGAGAGTTGTGCTTGTGGATTTTTCGTATATATATATATATACTTATATCTCATAAAAAACAATAATTATAATAATAAAGCAGAAAGGTAAATTTGTATCATTTTTTGTATTTGCACAAAGGACAATAAGGAGATTATCTATGGATGATGATGATGATGGTGACGACGATGATGATGATGATGATGATGACGACGATGACGATGATGATCTTTTTTCATCATCGACATTAACAGTATCGTCATTTCTTTTTTATTACAATTATCATCATCATTATCATGTTGATAATAAAATCAAAAATATCTTTTTTCATAAACAATTTACTGCGAGACTACAATGTACCTTTTGGTTATTTTCTAAGCCAAAGTTTTCACATATATACTATTTACATGGTCCAAAATCTGTAGGTACAAAATCCACCTATAACAACTAAAAGCCAATATTAAAAAAAAAAATGTACGTGGTATAGAAATGAATACTTGCCAATACTTACTATTGCCGTTGAAGATGGCGAGAAAAGGTTATAATGACCATGAACATCCGTGCTCTTAGAGTGTAAATGCAACAATGTTCAAAGATGGACTATGAACTTTTTGATTAATCCTGATTTAGCCGTAAGACCATGAAAGACTGCATACCTCAGAATTGTGATTTGGAAGCATCCTCCTTAACAAATAGACGCGCAGTGACAAATCAATACAACCAGATGCTTACTTGGACGTGACAAACAAGCACTAACTCATCGCATGTCTCTCTGATTGAATCGATGTTCTATGAATTGTTTATAACTACCCGCTATCTCTTAAGATTTATTTCATGTAATGGGTAAGTGCAGTTGGCGTATTTACGTTATTTTGTTTCATTCTGCCAACGTTTTATTTCATTCCCAACGAAATTTGGATTATGTGTGTCTTAATAATGAAATGTACGGATACCTAGTTCAAATAGGTTATAAACACAAAACACTCAATCAAGTTCGATGTATTATTCATAACTCTCGATAGCGGGATGTTAGAGTACGTTTCCGCCTGTTAAATAGTTGAAATCATATCAAAATTGATCTAATCATCTAAATAATGTCAAAGTTGTCATTGAACTGTTAAAATGTCTGTACTTGACTCAATGTCTATATTGCATTTGGTAGCGTTTATGATTTGAATTACTTTTGATATTTAACATCTTACTTCGTTAATTGTGTTTAAACTCTTAGCTTTATCCAAGTTTTACCCCATATCACATTTCCCAATCTTACCGTATTCGTTTCAAAACTGTCCCTTTAAAGGGGCAGTAGCATGTTTTTTTGAAACTTTTAAATGTTATATTTTTCATTGATAATTGTAACTTAATGTAACTGTATAAATTTGAAAGTGTTAAAATTCTCATTACACAAGCCAATCATCCATAGTTAGAGGACAAAGTATGAATATTCACATAAAATCAAGTGGCGGCCATTTTGTGTGAACACCTTTAATTCCTTTTGTGTAAGAGAAAGGAATGTCATGGCTAAACTTTACATTATATATTTGAATTATTACTGCTCCATTTAGTTTAAATACATTTTCTTTCAATTGGAACCATTAATTTAATTTTTTCTGACATCACCTTATATTCCTCCAAAAAACGTGCTACTGTCCCTTTACATAAAATCGCTTTATATGCCACTCAATACAACTGCATGATGCAGAACGATATACACTTTTCCCAAGGCCCAACATAGAAAGTAGTCGGCGCCCTCTGTATAGGCATTTTTTCGTTTTGGCTTAATCTATTACACAACATTTATCAATAATGAGAATAAAGACACCTTTAAAATGTACATCCGGGTTGTTATAATCTCGATGAACTAGCATGTAACTCGGAAATTTGACTTTTGAAGCACTCGTAAAATAGCAGAAACTTTTATCTGTCTGGCAATGATCAACATGTATCCAAAGTTAATATAATTCGTCAACATTGAAGCGGTTTGTATTTCTCTTTCAGTTTTTGAAACGCATACAATCATACATAATTTGATATCCTTTATAAAGGTCATAAATGAAGTATAACAACTTTTTTCTAACAAAATTCAAATGGGTTGTGGTGCAATTTTGTATGAAAGGGGAACCTGCCGGAACCCACGGATTTGGTCTAATGATAAATTAGAACAGAGGCTCTATCAACATTTCATGACAATATCTGCCTCTGTTGGGGGAGAATGATTTCGGTAAAGAAATTCATTCCTCTAAAGAGTTTGTAAACCATATGAACAGATTCTATCTATGTTACGCTCCATCGTCAACTTGACTTAACGTGTGTTTACGATTAAGGTTATGATCTTATTGTTAGTTCATTTTTTTCTGATTTCTTTTCAAAAACCTTTGTGAAAGATGAAATGAATATATCATGACGAATTAAATTTACCGAATAAATTCATAACGCTATCTAGCCATTTCAATTTGTCCTTCTTTTCAAAGTATCAAAGACGCAAAACTACGTAAAAGTATTATTTCAATGGAAACCAGGCTCAGTGCGAATGTCGTGTAATTTGGATTTAGTCTGGACGTCAATAAAACAAAGAAAAGACATACGATAACCCATTAGTTGTGTGCAAAAAAAAATTGTCAACATCATTTTATTATCGTGTTGGATCGTTCGCAACATATAGACAGTGTGCGTCGTATAATTGCGAAAATTCAATTTCCTTAAATTTCGAATTTCGATTTAAATTATCCATATTGACTCCTTTAAAAAATACCAGCTCAATACGATTGAGTTAGTGCAAAAGAACAAACGTGATTTGTGCTCAAAGTTGTTATGAACAAACATGGTTTGTGCTCAAAGCTCTTATCGGAGGTTTAATTTTGTGGATAAAATAGAATTGAGTGTTTTCGGAAATTTTACCCTGCCAAATCGGTTATAACTGTTAGCGTTATAAAAATTATATGCAATGAATCATGACTTCAGGATTGAAAATTCAAAACTGTCAGTTGCACCATTGCAATGCTACGATGCATCAACGACATTAAAAAATACATGATAATTCGCATGTCAGTCTTATCATTTATTCGGGGATACACTGATATTGATGCTGATAAATGTTATGTAGAAGATCGTAGAAATAGGACTTGTTTTTAATTCAATGTATTAAATTTGCAAGTCTACAACAGAAAATTAAATAACAAATTATGAAATGGCTGTGAACTATAAGATCAATTGTTCTACCGTGTCTGTGTAAATGTCCGCGTAGCGCTGTGAATCCAAATTTTACTTAGCCATGTTTTAATTTCACATATTTATGAAAAGTGTCAATTGATAACAATTCTGTATGAACATTTTTTTTCTAAACAATTTTTTAAAAAAGATACAAGAGGCCAAAATCAGAGAACTTAAGCTGTCTATCGGGGAAAAAAATATGAAAATTATGTCGCCCAAAATATTATATTTATCAAAATATGTTTACCATTGTCCAGCATAAGATATCAGCGTGAAAAAAATATAGTTACAAGGGGCAGTAGCACGTTTGTTGGTTATTTTATATTTTAAAATTTTCACTGATAATTATTGCACGTTAATGATAAATGTATTATTTTGATAGGGTCAAAAATCTCATGACACAAACCAATCATCCATAGTAAGAGGACAAAGTATGAAGATTAGCTTATAATTATGCATGGGCGGCCATTTTGTGTGAACACCGGCCTTTAATAATTCATTTGGTGTAAGAAAAATTAATCGCATGGCTAAACTTTACATTATGTATTTGAATAATTACTGCTCCCTTTAGTTTAAATGCATTAATTTTCATTTTCCTGACATCACCTTATATTACCCCTAAAAACGTGCTACTGCCCCTTTACAATTTATGGACTACTGGAAATATCGTTTAATAGAGCAAAACAATCATAAAAAGCATAAAGAAACTATATCAGGTCAATTTGGGCAAAAAAATAAAAATTCTTGTTTTGCTTTCCCTCATATTCGTCTAAGAAACCGATATCAGGATAATCTGATATTTAAAGCATCAAATAACATATTTTTACATTCTGTTTAATGGAAGAAAATTATATTCCCATATCAGTTATGAGTAATTTCAGTTGATAGTTCACATAAGTTACGATAGTTTAATTATGGCCTAGCCGACTGGTATATTAATATAATGTCTGTTTATTGATATTTCTTTTATATGATATATCAATTACTATAAGAATGTTGCTATTTATTGATTAATATTTTACAGTATCAAATATGACCATAGCACGTGCCTTGAAATTAAAGGCAAATTAAGTATCACATCTTTTAAAATATTTACAGCTTTGAAAAGTATTGAAAGAAAAGTTATATTTACATATTTTATTACATTGAAAAGTTTATTAATATATTTTTTCTAAGATGAAGACTTTCTGGTATTTAAAGCGTTCAACTATTGGCTCGCTATATCTAGGTTATTAGAACTGTACAAACTTCAAAAATATATAATCATTAGTTTAGTTATAAATTCATAGTTTACATTTGTCATAAAATTTCACTCTGTTTACTTATATGATTTATAAACCATATATTATATGACTTTATATATAGTTCTTTATGCATGCCTACTTGAAGTTCCGTGAGACAACGGACGAGACGGTGTTCGTTTCAGTAAAGGGAGGTCCACTTTTAGTATAAACCAATATGTCAGCTTCCATGGCACATGTGATTTCTTTTGGCAAAATACTGTTTTGAAGGTAAAATACGTCTTAATGGCTATATTTTTATATACCAACGTTTTTATAACTGGTGTTATAAAAAATACATTATTGATCGCATATTTCTATCAGTTATATTACTGTCATTTATCTCATGTAAAATATAAACTAACATAACAACATTTCAGCTAAAATCACATCCAGTCGGGCCAGTGGAAGCAGAACACAACAGCAAAAGGAATTATGGAGGACAAATGGACTTCTCTGTCAACTTTATTAAGCAAGGAAACGCTAAAGGCTGTGAAAGATCTAAAATTTAAAAGAATGACACCAGTACAGGTTGGTTATTGTTTTTTAATATATTTCATTGTTTTAAATGAATGTTATATTAACATCCAAATATTTTTAAGTTGAAGGTTAAATTCTATCCATTTCCTGTTGTTCCTAGGTGAATAGCCAGGGGTCATTTTGCCAAATTTTAGCCAATGGGCTCTTTTGCAATAGTAAAAGTATCTTTCATCTTAGTCCAGCATTCGCGTGCGCAGTTATCGCACATAAAGCGAAGTTTAGGTTATCTGAACTACTTTCATCTAACAATTTAAAGAGACACAACACTAAAACAGTGGGCAAATTTGTCCAGGATCAATGCAAGGAACAACAGTCATCACTGCTGTCAGACAGTAGCCAACATTTTACCACTTAGTGATTTTTTTATAAAGCTAAAAGTGCTAGCCATTAAAATGGATTATGATCCTATTGAATATAATTTGTGCAAAGGAATAATCAATCACTAACCAGGAAAGGCAACTAATCAACTACATATGTCGCTAGAAGGTCACCACCAACACAATTCTTTACCAGGTACCCATTTCCTGCTGGGTGAACAGAGGCACATTTTCAATAAAGTCACCTTCCCAGGGTAACACCACAAGTCTCTCAACTTGTGTCTCAGTGTGGGGCAGGGAGTCAACCCTTCAAACTCTCAGTTTATACAGCAGTGAGCGAGTAACCTACTCTTACAGCGAGCCGCGCCCGTTGTTGCTGAACTATACTGATAGCGGTCGACTGAGCCTTGCACAGGACCACAGCCACCACGAAAGTTATTGTAAGGATATGGACGAAAGTTATTGTAAGGATATGGACGAAAGTTATTGTAAAGTTAAAGACGGGTAGTACATATTTCATTGATTATAGTTGATGTTGACTTACTGCTTAGTTAAAAAACATTCTGTACAGTATAAATTTCCTATCAATGTGATAGTCTTGGTTTTATTTCAATGTCTCTTTTGATCTTTTAGGCGGCCTGCATTCCTCAGTTTTTGAAGAACAAAGATGTAGCAGTTGAGGCCGTAACAGGAAGTGGGAAGACGTTAGCATTTCTCCTTCCTTTGTTGGAAATGTTGAAGAAGAGAGAATTTCCACTAAAGAAATCGGAGGTCAGTTAAAGCATAAAGAGATAGAGAGTCACTCCATGATTGACATGGCAGATTATTTGGTTTTAAATCTTATTGTCATATATAGGGTGATATAGATTCAAATCATTTCAATTACTCATCCAAATATATCAAATACAAGACAAATAAGATATAATTTGGCGGGCTGAGAAAGGGTGGTCGCCTTATGTACGAGGTTGCCTTATAAATTGAAATATTCAGCACATGTTTTCAATGAAAATTTAAAAAAGTCCTTTTGAATGCACATAACTCATTAAAGTAACATGGATACTTATCTAATAATAAACCTATCCAACACTTTCAACTCTGAACTGTGCTTCTTGCTGATATAGATCAAAGTATGATTGAGCTTCTATAAACATCAGTTCAGAAGCCTTGGTTTGGTACATACTGTAACCAAGAATGCAACACACACACAAAAAACTCAGTAAAAAAGACTATAAACAACAGTAATAACTGAAACTCTTGTTTGAAGTTGGACACATGAAAAAAAAGGTAAAAATGAAGATAAATCATTAACTTTGGTTTGTTAAAATATGGTATTTGAAAAAAAATGAAAACTAAACCTTGATGTGCAGTGCACTGAACCAATGAGAAAGTACCGGTACTGCAATTCAACTAATGTACCTAGGGTGAAGTTCTGCTTGACAAACTGCAGAAGGTGCTTGTAGTGTATAGTAGCTCGAGTCATGACTGATCGATCCGTCGATCACATATCGTCCCAATTTAAAAAATATCCATTGGCTGCCTGTCAGATAAAGCATTCAATTAACAATTCTCTATCTCACTGATAAATCTTTGCATGAAACATTCAAGTCAGACGTACCTTATGTTCAGTTCTATGAATCATTAGACCGTACCAAATATACTTTGTACATTGATATTTTGTCCTGTGCTTGAAACATGCTGCAAGCATGGATGTGAACCTCTTTTGAAAATGCATTTATCAACATTTTTCGCAAATGTGTTTTATGTTATCATTACAAAACAACATTTCTTAATTTTATTTTCAATCCAGGTTGGGGCACTTATCCTGACACCGACACGAGAACTGGCTATCCAGATCAACGAAGTTCTGTCTCACTTCCTCAAGTTCTTCCCCCATCTCTCCTCCGTACTCTTCATAGGGGGACTCAATGTGGGGGCAGACATCGACAAGTTTGTCACCAAAGGGTATGTGTCATCTGACTTCCTTGAAAACTGCTAAATTTGCTTGCTTAATGAAATTATGAGTAGCGATTTAATATCAATCATGTCTCTTTGATAAAGGATTTAAATCATTTGTTTAAAGCCTTAGAGTATGCATTTGACATTGAATAACATTAAGATCTATAATTATTTTAGTTAATATATGTGATGAAATAATATATATTATGATATGATTTGATAAAACCTATCTTTCCAATACCTGTCTTTTCTTGACAAAAACCATATTTATCGAGTGAGGTAAAAAGTTTGGCTGTGACACTAGTGAAAATATTAAACTTTTCTCCATCATAGACTTAGAATTTGTCATGATTGGACAGATATTCTATTTACCATATGATAGAATCCTTTTGATTACGCCTAATAAAAGCCAATTTCATACTGAGGGTTTTGCTTTGAAGAGTCTGTTTCCAGTAACAGTGTGACGTCATATGAGAATTCATAACGTCAGACTGTTTCATGATGTTATACTCTTGAACTTGTCGTCACTCGAGTGATGTTAAATTTTATCATCACTGTAGCCAGATAGAGGGTTTATTTCACTGATAGACAAGAGTATCTCACCCTCAATCATAAACTTAAATTTGGTATATTTTCAGGGGCAATATAGTGATTGCGACACCAGGAAGACTTGAGGATATGTTTGCTAGAAGACAAGGATCTTTCAACCTGGCAGCTAGTGTCAAGGCCCTGGTAAATACACATTATGTTTCTTAATTTCAATCTTGCGAAATATGTGTATCTTGTATTGATTCGAAGTCATAATATGTTGAACTCTAGTATTTCTTAGACTCTGTCTGTTGACCACTAACTAGCTTTATATATAGAGAATACTACACGAGGTCTCATTAGATACGAATTATACGAAACGAGTGTCCTTCCGGCGGTATCTGACCGAGCGAAAGCGAGGTCAGATACCATAGGAAGGTCACGAGTTTCGTATGATTCGTATTTAATGAGACCGAGTGTGGTATTTTATTTATTACACACGTTTATAATAGACACATTTGTTAATAATCCTCATTTTCGTGTATGGCATCAAAGAAACAATTCCGAAAACCCGAAACCGGTTTCAATAACCGAATGCGTAATAATCGACGTTCGTGATGTGACCAGTCTATTTGCGCAGTCGCTCATTTAAACCTGCGAAGAAAGAAAATAGTTTCGAGTTTCGATTAAATCAACCAAAATTAGAATGTCAAAAAAGGCTAATTCATCGATGATGAGTTTTGATTAACGATTAATTAATGATTGATACAGAAAGCGTAGAATGTAAACATTCAGAGTCAGAGTCGAATCTGTCAACGCTCTTCTCTCGGTCGGCTCGCCATGTTCAAGCGTCAAGGCTGACGTGTGTCGTTGTGGCTGGGCTAGCGGATACATTGGCTCTGTTGAAAACGGTTTCTTACCAACGGGTAATGTAATGGAAGATCTTTAATTTGAAACAAACACCATTTCGAACTTTTCTAGGAAATTCAAATGAAACGATAGAATAGATATGGATGATAATGAAAACAACGACGTGCTCGGAGATTGACGGGGACCCGACATGTCAACGGGAAGGGCAAGGTCATCGCCTTGTGTAGCTACAACGTGTTTGGAGATTCCCAATTTCCCTATGATGTGTTCCTGACTCAGTGACTGCATTTTAAAGTTGTTTATTCTCAGTGCTTGTCACATTGGATAGCATTTGGCTTGATCTACCCACATGTTATCACTAACAAACCGTGCATGATGCGATGTCCGGGTGTTGAATTTACGGTTGACGTTGTAATGTAAGTAAAAATATTAATGCATTCGCTGATCTAGGCCTATTAATTGTTCATGAAATCGATTTTGCACACTGATGAAATCGTATGTTTTCTAAGTATTTGTCTATGTATCAACTCTTTTTAAGTATATAAAGCCGTAAACTTGAAGAAAGGACATGTTTGTTATTAATTCGAAAAAAGTTCCGTTTTAGTTGACCCTAAATGAGAGGTCATTGGTTAACCAATCAAATCTGTTGAATGCGAGGTCATGTTGATACGACACAGGTCAACGCAGTACGACACACGTGTGTCGTACGAGATTAGTATGTCATCACTTGTACGTTACCTACGTGTGTAATAAATATAAGATACTGTTCTTCACCATGAAGAGATATTATCTTGACTGACAAATGTATGTATTGACTGAATGTGTAAAATGTGTATGGGCAGGAGGCCCAAAAAAAGGACCTCTGTTTTTTTATGCCCCCGAATCGGAGATTCCGGGGGTATATTGTTTTTCACCTGTCCGTCTGTCCGTCCGTCTGTCTGTCTGTCTGTCCGTTTGTCCACAAAAACTTTAACCTTGGTTATAACTTTTGATTGGTCGGAGCTAGGTCTTTGATACTTGACATATGCATCCGGGGGCATTCGTGTTTCACAAACACATCTTGTTTTTTCTCAGGTATGGGAAAAAGGTACGGAAATTTGTACAAATATTATATCCCCTTCTTACTTAGTTTTGAAACATTTCTGGATACCATTTAGGGGATAAATCCATTCTGTTTTTTATTTTGGGGTTGTATGTCGTGCATTCTTTACCCCTAAATATAATTTCAAACCGAGCTTGCGAGGTTTGAAATGTTTATTTAGGGGTAAAGAATGCACGACATACAACCCAAAATAAAAAACAGAATGGATTTATCACCATTCTAACATGACTAATTAGTCAAAAAGGTGGAACTATTTTGACTTGCGCAAAAGCAATGTGATTAGGTCAAACCGGTGCAGACCGGTTCCACTCACTTGCAAAACAACGGTACAGTCCACTTTTATAAAGAACACATAACAATTAAAATGTCATTACATACAGAAAACACGTTTTTAAATAGACTCATCTGTAATCTATTGAGCATATTATCAATAGAGAACAGTTTTCAATGTCGTCAAATTTACGAATTTTTACCTAAATCCATGGGTCGACCCATCACCCCTACAAGAGCCCCGTCAATCTCCGAGCACGTCGTTGTTTTCATTATCATCCATATCTATTCTATCGTTTCATTTGAATTTCCTAGAAAAGTTCGAAATGGTGTTTGTTTCAAATTAAAGATCTTCCATTACATTACCCGTTGGTAAGAAACCGTTTTCAACAGAGCCAATGTATCCGCTAGCCCAGCCACAACGACACACGTCAGCCTTGACGCTTGAACATGGCGAGCCGACCGAGAGAAGAGCGTTGACAGATTCGACTCTGACTCTGAATGTTTACATTCTACGCTTTCTGTATCAATCATTAATTAATCGTTAATCAAAACTCATCATCGATGAATTAGCCTTTTTTGACATTCTAATTTTGGTTGATTTAATCGAAACTCGAAACTATTTTCTTTCTTCGCAGGTTTAAATGAGCGACTGCGCAAATAGACTGGTCACATCACGAACGTCGATTATTACGCATTCGGTTATTGAAACCGGTTTCGGGTTTTCGGAATTGTTTCTTTGATGCCATACACGAAAATGAGGATTATTAACAAATGTGTCTATTATAAACGTGTGTAATAAATAAAATACCACACTCGGTCTCATTAAATACGAATCATACGAAACTCGTGACCTTCCTATGGTATCTGACCTCGCTTTCGCTCGGTCAGATACCGCCGGAAGGACACTCGTTTCGTATAATTCGTATCTAATGAGACCTCGTGTAGTATTCTCTATATATAAAGCTAGTTAGTGGTCAACAGACAGAGTCTAAGAAATACTAGAGTTCAACATATTATGACTTCGAATCAATACAAGATACACATATTTCGCAAGATTGAAATTAAGAAACATAATGTGTATTTACCAGGGCCTTGACACTAGCTGCCAGGTTGAAAGATCCTTGTCTTCTAGCAAACATATCCTCAAGTCTTCCTGGTGTCGCAATCACTATATTGCCCCTGAAAATATACCAAATTTAAGTTTATGATTGAGGGTGAGATACTCTTGTCTATCAGTGAAATAAACCCTCTATCTGGCTACAGTGATGATAAAATTTAACATCACTCGAGTGACGACAAGTTCAAGAGTATAACATCATGAAACAGTCTGACGTTATGAATTCTCATATGACGTCACACTGTTACTGGAAACAGACTCTTCAAAGCAAAACCCTCAGTATGAAATTGGCTTTTATTAGGCGTAATCAAAAGGATTCTATCATATGGTAAATAGAATATCTGTCCAATCATGACAAATTCTAAGTCTATGATGGAGAAAAGTTTAATATTTTCACTAGTGTCACAGCCAAACTTTTTACCTCACTCGATAAATATGGTTTTTGTCAAGAAAAGACAGGTATTGGAAAGATAGGTTTTATCAAATCATATCATAATATATATTATTTCATCACATATATTAACTAAAATAATTATAGATCTTAATGTTATTCAATGTCAAATGCATACTCTAAGGCTTTAAACAAATGATTTAAATCCTTAGAGTATGCATTTGACATTGAATAACATTAAGATCTATAATTATTTTAGTTAATATATGTGATGAAATAATATATATTATGATATGATTTGATAAAACCTATCTTTCCAATACCTGTCTTTTCTTGACAAAAACCATATTTATCGAGTGAGGTAAAAAGTTTGGCTGTGACACTAGTGAAAATATTAAACTTTTCTCCATCATAGACTTAGAATTTGTCATGATTGGACAGATATTCTATTTACCATATGATAGAATCCTTTTGATTACGCCTAATAAAAGCCAATTTCATACTGAGGGTTTTGCTTTGAAGAGTCTGTTTCCAGTAACAGTGTGACGTCATATGAGAATTCATAACGTCAGACTGTTTCATGATGTTATACTCTTGAACTTGTCGTCACTCGAGTGATGTTAAATTTTATCATCACTGTAGCCAGATAGAGGGTTTATTTCACTGATAGACAAGAGTATCTCACCCTCAATCATAAACTTAAATTTGGTATATTTTCAGGGGCAATATAGTGATTGCGACACCAGGAAGACTTGAGGATATGTTTGCTAGAAGACAAGGATCTTTCAACCTGGCAGCTAGTGTCAAGGCCCTGGTAAATACACATTATGTTTCTTAATTTCAATCTTGCGAAATATGTGTATCTTGTATTGATTCGAAGTCATAATATGTTGAACTCTAGTATTTCTTAGACTCTGTCTGTTGACCACTAACTAGCTTTATATATAGAGAATACTACACGAGGTCTCATTAGATACGAATTATACGAAACGAGTGTCCTTCCGGCGGTATCTGACCGAGCGAAAGCGAGGTCAGATACCATAGGAAGGTCACGAGTTTCGTATGATTCGTATTTAATGAGACCGAGTGTGGTATTTTATTTATTACACACGTTTATAATAGACACATTTGTTAATAATCCTCATTTTCGTGTATGGCATCAAAGAAACAATTCCGAAAACCCGAAACCGGTTTCAATAACCGAATGCGTAATAATCGACGTTCGTGATGTGACCAGTCTATTTGCGCAGTCGCTCATTTAAACCTGCGAAGAAAGAAAATAGTTTCGAGTTTCGATTAAATCAACCAAAATTAGAATGTCAAAAAAGGCTAATTCATCGATGATGAGTTTTGATTAACGATTAATTAATGATTGATACAGAAAGCGTAGAATGTAAACATTCAGAGTCAGAGTCGAATCTGTCAACGCTCTTCTCTCGGTCGGCTCGCCATGTTCAAGCGTCAAGGCTGACGTGTGTCGTTGTGGCTGGGCTAGCGGATACATTGGCTCTGTTGAAAACGGTTTCTTACCAACGGGTAATGTAATGGAAGATCTTTAATTTGAAACAAACACCATTTCGAACTTTTCTAGGAAATTCAAATGAAACGATAGAATAGATATGGATGATAATGAAAACAACGACGTGCTCGGAGATTGACGGGGACCCGACATGTCAACGGGAAGGGCAAGGTCATCGCCTTGTGTAGCTACAACGTGTTTGGAGATTCCCAATTTCCCTATGATGTGTTCCTGACTCAGTGACTGCATTTTAAAGTTGTTTATTCTCAGTGCTTGTCACATTGGATAGCATTTGGCTTGATCTACCCACATGTTATCACTAACAAACCGTGCATGATGCGATGTCCGGGTGTTGAATTTACGGTTGACGTTGTAATGTAAGTAAAAATATTAATGCATTCGCTGATCTAGGCCTATTAATTGTTCATGAAATCGATTTTGCACACTGATGAAATCGTATGTTTTCTAAGTATTTGTCTATGTATCAACTCTTTTTAAGTATATAAAGCCGTAAACTTGAAGAAAGGACATGTTTGTTATTAATTCGAAAAAAGTTCCGTTTTAGTTGACCCTAAATGAGAGGTCATTGGTTAACCAATCAAATCTGTTGAATGCGAGGTCATGTTGATACGACACAGGTCAACGCAGTACGACACACGTGTGTCGTACGAGATTAGTATGTCATCACTTGTACGTTACCTACGTGTGTAATAAATATAAGATACTGTTCTTCACCATGAAGAGATATTATCTTGACTGACAAATGTATGTATTGACTGAATGTGTAAAATGTGTATGGGCAGGAGGCCCAAAAAAAGGACCTCTGTTTTTTTATGCCCCCGAATCGGAGATTCCGGGGGTATATTGTTTTTCACCTGTCCGTCTGTCCGTCCGTCTGTCTGTCTGTCTGTCCGTTTGTCCACAAAAACTTTAACCTTGGTTATAACTTTTGATTGGTCGGAGCTAGGTCTTTGATACTTGACATATGCATCCGGGGGCATTCGTGTTTCACAAACACATCTTGTTTTTTCTCAGGTATGGGAAAAAGGTACGGAAATTTGTACAAATATTATATCCCCTTCTTACTTAGTTTTGAAACATTTCTGGATACCATTTAGGGGATAAATCCATTCTGTTTTTTATTTTGGGGTTGTATGTCGTGCATTCTTTACCCCTAAATATAATTTCAAACCGAGCTTGCGAGGTTTGAAATGTTTATTTAGGGGTAAAGAATGCACGACATACAACCCAAAATAAAAAACAGAATGGATTTATCACCATTCTAACATGACTAATTAGTCAAAAAGGTGGAACTATTTTGACTTGCGCAAAAGCAATGTGATTAGGTCAAACCGGTGCAGACCGGTTCCACTCACTTGCAAAACAACGGTACAGTCCACTTTTATAAAGAACACATAACAATTAAAATGTCATTACATACAGAAAACACGTTTTTAAATAGACTCATCTGTAATCTATTGAGCATATTATCAATAGAGAACAGTTTTCAATGTCGTCAAATTTACGAATTTTTACCTAAATCCATGGGTCGACCCATCACCCCTACAAGAGCGACAAGGACTGACCAAATCAAGGGACGTTACTCTGAAAATAGTTGTTCACTACGTGTCGGTGAACTGTTTCAAACTTAGTGGAAGCTGTCAAGAAAGTTATATTTTGTGTCATGGTTGGGAGGACTGTGACAGGAAAAGTGGTCACTTGTAAATTAGAGGTAGGGGCAGTGACAGCATTCAGCGAAATTAAAGAATAAAGTCGCTTCCGTTCATTTGACGAATCGCTGTATGAGAGGTGTTGCGATCGGTGATTTTGTTTTAGATCTGTGGACTGTGATTAATTTACATCGCGAAGCAGTAAGAAACACTTCAAACAGGAACAAAATACCTGGTTATTCGATTAAAATTTGTAGGTGTTTCAAAATGTCGAAAAGTTTCTGATATTGAAATTTAAAGTGTCGTCGCCAAAATGTCTATTGTAAACAGAAAGTCGCTGAGTGCAGATTGTATACTCGTGCGCGGAGGCATGTGAAGCGGTCGTAAATATTTAGAGGTGATTATCGGCGAAATAATTACTCCAAAATGTTTATGAGTAACCAATCAGAACACAGTATTTTCAAACTAGTTTTCGTGTCATGTTAGAATTAAAATTTTCAAAATCAAAAGATCTTCAAAGTGACTACAGGGGTAATAATTTTTTCTTCGATTAATGACCCTATTTTGTTTTATTCTGAACTAACGCATGGTTCTTGTTTATAAAGCCTCCTCATCTTGCTAAGGGCTTCCTTAGCTAAGTGAGATTGAGGAAATTGTGTCCAGGATTGTAACATAAACTTTGCCTTATCTACTGAGCAGGAGAACTGGCATTTATTGGCCAATAGGTGCAAAAAAATTATAACTGTTTAATACTCAACATTGTTTGAAATATAAGATATGTTTTACAGTTCAAACCAAATAACACTTTGTGTTTGATGCACATTGCACCTGGCTAGAAGCAAAATTCTGCAGTTCAACAAATAAAGTTGTTTACTGTTTCATCCCTATTAGAAAATCAAATCTTGACAACTCATTGGAATTTTGTTGACAACAGATTTTGCAGAATTTATTAAATCAAGGATATTTTAAGAATCCCATGTTTTAAATTCCTAAATGTATAAAAATTTGATATGCAGGAGGTGTTGGTTTTGGACGAAGCTGACCGACTACTGGACATGGGCTTCGAGGCCAGGTGAGACATCTTGGATTGAACCATATAAAGTTTTATCTTGGAGACAAATATTTAAGCACGTCAGGAAAAAAGTTCATACCTAATTATGATATATCTTTCATCTAGATTTTACAATTATTTTAAACCATACAACGCCACTAATGGCAGAAATATTGCCCAAATGGTGTAAAACAATAACTCACTCACTCATATATGCTTTCTAGCTTTCAATTTTGAAAAGGCAAAAATTTATGCATGCCTGGCTAAAGATCATCACCTTCTTTAGCCTTTTATCTCATTTTAAAATTTATTTAAAAAAACAATCATGCTTTCTGGCCTACAATATTGAATTTCAAGAAACAATATACCCTTTGCCACTTCGGTATGATAATTCCCTTCACATCATTTCCTAAGAGTCAAAGAGTATGACCAAACTACACTGGGATGTCCTGGCACTTTGTTAAATTCACCTTCTGTTGATTGATGAAATTATTGCCTTGATGAATATAGGCATAGTTTCATTTAGTACCCATATGGCTGGAAGTAAGTTGTGACATATTATATTCAATATGAGCACTATGCACATATCACTTTTGCCTAGCAACGGAGGTTGAAGCCCGAGTTCCTGTATATTTTCGCCTGTGATGTCATAAATCCTTTGTTCTTGATGTCACTATAGCCAGACATTGTAAGGGAAGCGGTCCGTTTTCTGGATATTGAATAAAATCTGATTGAATCGGTTATAAAGAAATTATAATCCTCAAAAGTGTGTCGTATGACTTTTACAAAACTCGTGCAAATTTATGTATAACCCTCGCTCTAGCTCGATTAATACAAAAATTCACACTTGTTTGGTAAGAGTCATATGACATACATAGAGGATATTTTTATGAGTGTCCATGACATACTATGTTAACAACACGAGTGCCTTAATATTGGTATTTCCCGAGCGAGAGCGAGGGATATACTGGTAATTTGACACGAGTGTAGTAAACATAGTATGTCATCTTGGGCACGAAAATGATATTCTGTTTATTACCGTAGTCGCAAAATTAAAGAAAATCCTCAAAACCTACTGCTCAACATAGGCGGACTAGCAGCTGTCGAACCGTATAGATTGTGACGTCATAGGTGAACCGGGACGTCAAAGCACTGTTTATAACGTGACGTCACAATGAAAAGATATATTTTGCCCAAGGGCAACATATGAAAAATATAAACCTCGGTATGACTGCCCTCGTAGGTAATAATTACTAATAATCTCTATATATCAAATGTTTTTTATATCAACACTGCCTATTCTTCAGTATCAACACAATCCTGAGTTACCTACCAAAACAGCGACGGACGGGCCTGTTCTCTGCGACCCAGACGGACCAGTTGGAGAACTTGATACGAGCAGGACTGCGGAACCCCATGAGGATCACAGTGAAGGAGAAGGCAGCGGCGGCCCAGGAGTCTACACAGAGGACGCCACTCACTCTCCAGAACTACTACATGGTAAGTCTGTAGTGTCTATATTTGTGCATTTGTACATCAACACTTCACACTCAGAGAGTTTCTTGATTGTTTTCATCTATTTCAACTAAGGTGTCCCAGTTTTCACTCATACTGTTCTGTGAGTTTCAAAGTTCTAAAGGTTTTTAAAAAATGGTCTAAAATGTTTGTGCATTTATACCTCAACACTTCTCACTCAGTCTTCTTACTTTCAGAAAATGACCACAGCAAAAACATGACTGTGTCCTTGATAACTGTTTACTATCTCAACTCCCAATCTCATTTTTACCTGCTTGACAGTAGGACATAGTAAAAAACTGTTGAATTAAATTTATTAAGATTGCTCAACTCCATATGGGGAGATGTAATATTCTGAGTTACCTCCCTTAGATTCGATTTCTACAAATTGAATGAACTGTCGCGAAAATATTCAAATGCCCTAATACTGTTTGTTATCTAACTTCCGGTAAGCTCATTACTGGTAAAAAGTGGAAATTTGAAAAAGGAGAGGGGGGAATTTTGTGTGATACATCTGTTGATTGAAAGGGTCTAATGCCCGAAATCTTTTACTCTGACATCTGCCTTAAAAAAGCTTTTATTTGGTTGTTTCAATTCTGTATGAATCTTGAGCAAGCCCAACTGGATAGTGTGATTATTAGAGATAGTACTTTTATTCACCTTGCACAGCTTGTCAAATTTTAAAGAGGGCTTGTTGATTTTTCAAACCTCTTAGCTTGTAAAGACTAAACATACACCGAACACTGCATGATAGTCATATTTATATAGGGGCATAGGTGATCATTCAATCATCAAAATCATCTTCCCCTCAACTGTGAATATTATAATTTTATGTGACTCATCCATTAGTAAGATCTATTTATGCATTCTGCTCCAGATTGTCGACTCTGACGAGAAATTCAATCAGCTGGTCCACTTCCTGCGTAAACACGCTAAGGAGAAGGTGATGGTGTTCTTCAGTACGTGTGCTGGTGTGGAATACTTCTCCCGAGCTCTGCAACTGTGAGTACCAGCAATTGATCTTTGGAAAAACATTTTGTTCAGGAAAAAGACTGATATTGATAATTTGTTTAAGTACATTAACCCAATCACACCTGTAAGTCAGTAATCAGACTAGAAAATGTAATTGTTACTGGTTTCCTAGTGTTGAAAATTAATAAATTGCCAAAAAATTCCATTTGGGTTTAGGTTCATTGAGAATTTGAACCTCAGGGACAGCCAACAACATTATTCACCTCTTCCATGATGTGTGAATCTACTGATTAAAAATTAGTTGTGTTTGATACCTGGTAAGAAAATATGATACTATCATGTACAGATTAAGGTCTTAAGTTGGTTAAATTTGATGTACTGGTAATCCATATTGAAAAGAAGACCGCCATTCTTGATGTGTGAACAAATGACTCCTGTGTCAATAAGTACTGTGAAATTTTATTTATGAACTCATTTCAGATTATCATGAAGGTATCCAGATTATAATGATGTCCTACTTTCTGTTTCAGGATCTTGAAGAAATTACAGATTTTGTCAATTCATGGAAAGATGAAGCAGAAGAGGAACAAAATATTTGCCAATTTCAGACAACTGGACTGGTATGTTCATACATAAATATGCCATTCAAAAAAAATGAGAGCACAATAATGAAAAAGTTTAACTCCGAATGTTGCTTATATAATAGACAGTTATCTTGTTATAATGTGCTTACTTGAGATTTTATGAAACTTCACTCAGTTTGAGTGAATATAAGTTGGACTTTCCCTCACAGAGTAAACAGATTTCATCTTTAACATTCCGGGGTGTTATGTGTCAGATGGAAAGTTTAATGGGCAAAACCCCAATCTACCACATAACAAGTATTTAAAGATATCACACAACAATTTTAGAACTTAAAATACGAAGTAAGATCAGCTTACTACATCAGAGATAAATTCAAGGGGATATGATATATATAGGTACACAATACAAGATAAACTGGCAGACTAACAAAGTAAAGGGCTTAACAAGACATAAAGAAAATCACTGACATGGTTTCACAAACACCGACCTGGTTCAAGCTCAGAAGCAACAACTGACTAAGAAATATTAAACCTACCTTTTAAAGTAACCTAGTGAATGATATAAGCTATTAGTTTAACCAAGTACCCAAGCCCCTAAGATATAGACAAAGACTATTCAAGAAAGAAGCTACTTACTCAATGAAAATAACAATACCCAGAGAAGCTAATATATTACTGCTTTAAGCTAACTGATGGTGAGGAACAACATTGAAAAATACATAAAATATACATACAGTCAGACCTCGATAATCCGTCCACCGATAATCCGAATCCCGCGGTATCCGAACGGTAGCCAGCTGTAACCAGTCTTCTGTCGTATCGCAGACGGGTGGTTGCTCAGCACTATTTATAGCCTGTCTGTTTTCAGTCAAACTATTTCGAACTCCATACACTGTTGTCTAGTGATGTCACACGTGGAAATCTAAGAGCGCGTGATTTGGAGCTTAGTGGGAGACTGCAATGAGAATCAGATATATTATCTATAATAGCACTCCTATTGGTTAATTTGAATCACGAAGTGAGCGCGCGGAACGAAGCCAAGAAACTAGTTTGCCGCTATCGCTGAAAGGGCATCATTTGATTGGCTTGCTATATATAGCGATGCGACAGAAGACTATAGGAGGATATCAGGGGATAGGTTGTAGCATTAGCGGAGACATATACGCTGATGTAGCAGGATGTAACCAAACTAATCTCTATATAAACTCATTAAATGTTGATTCATTAATCCGTTGCTTCAGTCTCCGAATCCGAACGCCAATTAGCCGTAACAGATTAGTTAATTATCACTATTTCTGCTTCATTAATCCGGCCGTTCATCAAATCTGTTCGGGTAAGTGATCAACACATTGATTGGATCGGTAAACTTCAATGACAGTGGATTGACATGTGAGTTTAGCGTGACGGTAGTTTGTGATTGTAATACATTGAAATGTCTTACTTTGTGTTTCTGGAGTTTATGATTTTAATAAATTGTGTAATAGTTATAAATATATATATGTATATGAAATAAACTCGTTTGATAAACTAAATACATTAGCGTCTGTCTGTAGATTCAAAGTCGAGTAACACCAACTTGTTAGGTTCGTTTCAGTAGTCCGAACGCTTCACTATCCCAACGTTTTTGATGAAGGCCTGACTGTATACATAACAGGGGGGTCAAACTAGACTCCTCCCTTAGAGCTTTAACAAATTGTCTGTAAACAGGTGAACATCAAGGTGAACTCCTCTCTCTCCTCCCCTCTTTTACTATGTGAACCACTTCCCTTTACAAAATTCTGTGTACCAGTTATCTTGTTATGATCTTTATATTGCACATTTGTTTCCTAATAATCATAAAACACTTCCCTGGATTTTGTTTCAAAGGTCATATGACACACTACCTTGTGTAATTATCTAAATAATGCACACTAGTTACATGAAAGTCATGCGTCACACTTCCTCTGTAGTCGTCTTGATATTGCAAACTTTTTTCATTAAAGTCATTAGATACACATCCTCAGTACCAATTTCAATATTTCACAGTTGTTTTGTTAAGGTCATATGACACACTACCTTGTGTAGTAATCTCAATATTGCACACTAGTTACATGAAAGTCATGCGTCACACTTCCTCTGGTAGTAATCTTTATATTGCAAACTTGTTTTGTTAAACTCATTAGATACATTTCCTGAGTACCAGTAACAATATTTCACAGTTGTTTAGTAAAGGTATGATGACATGCTTCCATGTGTTGTAATTTCAATACATCATTTCTGTTACAAGAAGTCATAAGATAAACTTACTCGGGTAAAAATTTGGTTTTTATGCCCCCGAATCGGAGATTCTGGGGTTATATTGTTTTTCACCTGTCCGTCTGTCCGTCCGTTTGTCCACAAAAACTTTAACCTTGGTCATAACTTTTGATTGGTCAGAGCAAGGTCTTTGATACTTGACATATGGATCCCTTGTGATGAGACCTTTCAGATGACACCATGACATTTGACCTTGTGACCTTGACCTTGACACAGCGAGCAGGATGCATCCGGGGGGCATTCGTGTTTCACAAACACATCTTGTTTCATAATTGTTTCACTAAAGTTATAAGACATTTTCCCTGGTAATAATCTTATTTTATCAAGTACCTGTTGTATGTGTTACAGTGGGGTGTTGACCTGTACAGATGTAATGGCACGAGGGGTGGACATACCTGAAGTCAACTGGGTCATCCAGTTTGATCCTCCCAGCTCAGCCAGGTGAGACGTTGTTGACGTTTTTAGCTCACCTTTACAAAGTAAATGTGAGCTTATGTCATGGCGCTTCGTCCGTCGTCCGTCGTCCGTCGTCCGTCCGTCCGTCCGTCCGTCCGTAAACTTTCACGAAAAAGACTACTCCTCCTAAACGAATTCAGATATCATTCTGAAATTGTAGTATGTTATACCCATGGTGATTCCCCACAGAAAGGTAGACGTTTCAGTTTTGAGAATCCAAGATGGCCGCCATGACAGCCATATTGAATTTTCAATTAGATTTCATGAAAAAGACTACTCCTTCTAAACGAATACAGATATCATTCTGAAATTGTAGTATGTTATACCCATGGTGATTCCTCACAGAAAGGTAGACGTTTCAGTTTTGAGAATCCAAGATGGCCGCCATGACAGCCATATTGAATTTTCAATTAGATTTCATGAAAAAGACTACTCCTTCTAAACGAATACAGATATCATTCTGAAATTGTAGTATGTTATACCCATGGTGATTCCTCACAGAAAGGTAGACGTTTCAGTTTTGAGAATCCAAGATGGCCGCCATGACAGCCATATTGAATTTTCAATTAGATTTCATGAAAAAGACTACTCCTTCTAAACGAATACAGCTATCATTCTGAAATTATATTATGTTAAACCCATGGTGATTCCTCACAGAAAGGTAGACGTTTCAGTTTTGAGAATCCAAGATGGCCACCATGACAGCCATATTGAATTTTCAATTAGATTTCATGAAAAAGACTACTCTTTCTAAACGAATACAGATATCATTCTGAAATTGTAGTATGTTATACCTATGGTGATTCCGCACAGAAAGGTAGACGTTTGAGTTTTGAGAATCCAATAATAGTAATAGTAATAGTTATAAATATATATGTAGGACTCAAATCCATAGCAGGCCTCAAATCCGTGGCGGATTTCCAAATCCATGGCGGATTTTCAAATGCATGAAAATATTGCAGTACCTAGCAAAAGCTGTGGGGGATTTTGTATTGATTGTGTTGAGACATTTTCAGCTGGGTAGAATTGTGTTACCAGCATTCAATTTATGTGTTTTCCTACATGTACTTAACTGTATTATAGGCCAAAATCTGCAATTGGCCAATAAGTAATGGAATCGGTACAACAATATGTTCGCCACTAAATTAATATCTTTAGGAAATTAGCCCTTGCTTGGATTCTCGTTAGACTGACTTTTTTAACAGTTAGATATTTGTTGACTTTCTTTTTTTAACCCTTGGATCCGTATCGAAAATGTTTTAGGGTTAGTTTGCCTAGTGCAAGGGTCGGTAACGTATATTGTAGATAAAGTGGCGAACATATTGTACAGTGAATCCAATATGGCCGCCATGGCAGCCATATTGAATTTTCAATTAGATTTCATGACAAAGACTATTTCTCCTAAACCAATCTAGATATCATTTTTATATTGTAGTATATTATACCTATAGTGATTCCGCACAGAAAGGTTTCAGTTTTGAGAATACAAAATGGCCGCGATAGTAGCCATATTGACTTTTCAGCTGCAGATGACACATCATTATTATTAAATTTTAAGCTTTCATCAAGTGATCACTGGCACCATATAAATTCTCTAATTTGAACTTACTAATCATAATATTATCTTAAATATGGAATATTTAAGATTGTCGTGCAAGTTGTTCTATATTTTTAAGTGTTTCTAAAAAATATTAAGATGAAAGACAAACATAATTGATTAATTTGTTTCAAATCCTTATAGCAACTAGCTGCAAAACCAAATCACATTAAACAAGTTAAATTTTAAACAATGGTATCTCCCTTATATTCCTTTAAATACCACACATAAGGGGTCAACCAGTGTTCAGATATTCCACTATGCTGTCTAATACACATCCCAAGGCAGGCTGCTAGCATCACAGTGTCAGCTGCTAGTCTGTTGCATAATCAACCTGACCCAATTGATATGGTAGAGCATTATGCTATATGGCCATGGCCCATGTGTATGCAATAAAAGTTATGGACTTGTATTCTCATGACAGTGATATGTTCTTTCTAAGAATAACAACTTACACAAAACTTGTCTACAATAAGCTTTGTGTTTAGCAATCTACATGATAAGTTGATGTGGAATAAATATGCAGATGAAAATCGAAAAGGGTTTAGTAAGAAAAGTAAGGAAATTTGATTTGTCATATCTCTCTGTTGATTTGACAATGCAAAAATGTTTACCATTATAGTACTGTATGAGTGTTAAATAAATTGATACTTTAATGAAAGACATCTCATGGTCACTTGACATGTAAAGATTATGTGAACAAAATAAACATGTCTTATGCATTGCTGTGTTTATGACTTTCCTCTCAATCAGTCATTCATTTTCCTTGAAAAATCTGTACTTTTGGGATTCTCAATATCCCATGCAGCATAACCATCAGTGAAATAATCTTGAAATCATATTAATGATTCACTACAAAACAAATGTAAGTGGCCACTATCCTGTAAGTAATGAATGACATTTAAATGGATACACCTAAACCAATCAAGATATCATAATGAAATTAATATGGATGCCCACATAAAAGTAGCATTTTGAAGATTAAAAAGTACAAGATGGTCACCAATTCAGCCACAGATATACAAAAAAGTTATACAAAAACCTACTACTTGTTAACTTATCATGATTATATCATCCGTGTATTAATGTTTGTTCAAGCTCTTGTGGTTTCCAAAAGAAGACTAGTATTTTAAAAGATAAAAAAATCATGATGGCAGCCATAATCAATTATATAAAAGATGGTTACATGTATTATTAAACCATTTTACCATATCATTCATTTTAAGGTGAGCTTCTGTACCCTCGGTACTTTTATTGTAATTATTAAGGATAACACTGTTTCTATAATAACACTTTGTTGTCCAACTCCCATCTTTTATCGTCTTATGGTATGACGTGACCGGGAATCAAACCAGACCTGCAGACACACTACCAACTGAGCTATGTCAGTGTAGTTACAAAGTATTGTGGGAAATTCTTTGTGTGCTAGTGGCCTCGGTTGCAAAGGTGTACGGCCAGTACAAGCAATGATCTATCCTTATTTATGTATCTCCAATCATTAAATATCCTGTGGTGTGATGTGGTTGCAAATTGAACCCTGGCCTCTGGGATCTCAATTGCACTACATCCCCAGTCTTCCTATTAATGTTCTATTCAAATTGCATTGATCTGTCTTCAATCTATGCTTGATAACAATACAAGAATCTGTATTGAAATGAATAAAGAAGTTATTCAGCTTGCACAGTGAACCCTAGTGCTGGACTGACTATCAGGAGGAAAGTGCTCAAGAAAGCAAGTCCTTTCATTCAAAAATTAAAATGTTCAGAAATTAAATGGGTATTAATATAACACTTAGAAAAATCTTGATTGTCACTCTAAATAATTTCGGAATACAAGCTCATGTTTTTAAATATAAGCCCGGGCTTCTATTTAGCACCAAAGTTCAGTTGTCAAAAACCCTATTTTCAATATAGAAGCCCTGGGCTTACTTTCAGAAAACCCTGATATGAATGTTTCCAGTAAACATCAGAATCAATGTTTCAGCTCTTTTGTTCATCGGTGCGGACGGACGGCTCGTATCGGGAACACGGGTAACGCTCTGGTGATGTTGCTGCCTGCAGAGGATACCTACACAAACTTCATCAAAATAAACCAGAGGGTTGGTAGCTTGCCATTCACTGTCCTGGGTTTAAAGTTCTGATGCTGTTCATTATATCACCCCTTGGACTTTTCTTCAAGAAAATCTGTAGTGAAATTATCTGCCCTTGATTTGAGCAAGCCAATACAACTGCTACGTAGATTTGACCAGCAAACCTCTCGAAAGAGATGGGCATGTTTTTCCATGATCTCATTCAAGACATTTTATTTGGTTATTGTTTAATAACAAAACGCGAGGGTAGATATTTGCAGTACAGCCTTGCTTGCAGTAACACGTGGTTTGCGGCGGGTATCCATCTCCTAACATTGAGTGTTTGTGAATGCTTGCGAAAAACCTGGTATCCAAATGAAAGTCCACATGCTGATAAGAAACCAGGGGTGATATTTTGTTTGATAAACACTTATTTTTCTGAAAAGATACGTGTAATGTCTCCATTCTATTTGAGAAGGGATTCAACCTCATATAAACTTTTTCTCTGTAGGTCAAATCTTCCTTATGCTTCTGCTTCATCAGTTAATAATCTCACAATCAGGTGGCTTCATTAAGAACAGAGATGAAAATGCTATGACATCACTGTTCAAGGAGCCAAATTGCAGCTTTATTGTCAGAGACTCACCTAAATAACACATTACAATTGAACAATGATTTTTTGAGGATTAAAACTTACACCCTCAAATCTTTTTATGTCAAATTCATCAAGCTTTGTATATTTTTGTTGTGTTATTGATTATGGTTGATGTTATTTGTGTAGGCAGACACTGGTACTTTATTCTCTACTTGTACATCATTAAAGGGATGTATCTGGTCAATTTTGAACACACAAAATTAGTGAAATACCATTCCTGATAAACAATTTCCTGGAAATATATTGTTTATGTAAAGGAATAATCCTTGAATGACCACTGCCTAAAGACAGCTTTACTCAGAAGAAACAAATCCAGGAAATTCTTGCCAGAGTTATGCCCCTTGACCTACAGTATTGACAATGGTCCTCCTTGATTGGTAACCCGGCGTGCTATAAGGCGTACGCCGCAGGAAGTGACGAAACATGCGAAGCACTTTATTGGTACCATGTGTGCGCATTAGGCGTGTGCACAATACGCCGGTTTGAAAGACGTGCGTAACCAGCGTATCATGGCGGACAACTATCTTCCGTGTGACATTCCACAACTAATTTTTGTAAAATGAATACTTCGGATGATAACTTATCAAAATTATTATTTTGAATAAAAAACACAAACATGATTTAATGAATACAGTGCATTTAACGAAAGTTGATGTTTTATCAACATTTTGAAAAGATGTTAAAATTAAGATTCGTCTGACATGAATAAGATGTTTATTGAAGCTACTTTGATGTATGCTCATTACTTCCTGTGCATACGCCGATACACTTGATTCGACTTCTGCCTGTTGCAGACCCGGATTACGCCGGACACGTGACAGGCGTATATGCCTCTAAGACAAATCAAGCATAGCCAATTAGTGAAATGTTTCTTAAAGAAATCAAGATGTACACATATTAACAGATGATACATCTTTGTTGTTTGACAGGTTCCCCTTGAGCTGATGGAAAAGGCTGACCCTGTAGATAACAGCATCCCTATAATACAAAACCTTGCTATTAAAGACAGGTGAGTTTACAAATTTTCAGTTTTCACCAGTCTCCCAGAAACAGGCTTTTCAGTTTTTTCTCTTCGCATGTTATCTTTTGGACTTTCAAATGTTAGTGATCTTTAGTTCCATTGTCAAATGATGAAAGATTTGAACTTGACCGATATATGTTGCGGTACAGGAACTATAGTTTGGTTCAGTTATAAACAATGAATACATCAAAAGTGTATCAAATGTAAAGTCACAAGTGCAAGAAGAAAAACTAATTTAAGAAAAATCAAATATAACAGTATGTATACTAACATCTACATGGTATGCATGGTACATTGATAGCAACATTCTTAAATGTCTATATATGTTTAACACTGACATTTGCCAATGTTCGTATGAAGCACTTACCAATTGAACAAAAGGCAACATTTTTGTTTAAAATCTATATCCATAATTTATCATCAGATTTCTGATATGATAATTGGAAAGAGAAAATATAGTCAAGCAGGGATTGGAAAAAGCAGAGACCATTGGCCATTTTGCACATTTGATGAAAAAGCACATTATATTTTGAAGTTTACTATTGATATAAGGGCAATGACCCATTTTAAATGAGAAAGTTACTAAAAACTAAAATGGCCCATCGTCAAAGATGTCCTGAACATAGATAAAGTGTTTGATAATAATTTATTGTTTTGCTTCCTTCCAGAGCTCTGTTTGAGAAGGGGATGAAAGCCTATGTCTCTTTTGTCCAGTCTTACGCCAAGCACGAGTGTAGTATGATCTTCAGACTCAAAGGTATCGTCTGCTCAACAAGATTTTCTCATGTTCCTTTCTGAATGCCAACACGCTGCTAATGGCTGAAATATTGCCAAAGCGGCACTCACTCACTCTGAATGCCAACACTCAGACCAATATAGACATATTGCAATACAATTTTCTGTATGGCGTAAATATTGAAATACAGAAATGAGTAATGATCCCCATCCTAGATATCAAGTACAACTGCAGTAGGCTAGAAAACAGGCACTGGAAGTGAGGAATGCTGGCTTGCATACGCTAAACTTCAAGGAAAAGTTTTATATTCAATCTATTAACACAAAAGGAAATAAAAAAATCAAAACAGACATTCTTAAGTTAATCTCAACCCTTTCTGCCCTTCTGACAAGGTATCAGGCTTGTTAACGTATAATATTGGTAATGGTATTTTACGAGTGAAGGATGCAATTTCAAAACTTAGCTATTTGGATTACATCATTTTGATAGACAATAATGATAACAGAACTTATTTATGATCAGGCTAAGTCAATTAAAATTTATTACTTGCATGCATTTATATGTAAAACCTGTTACAAAACATTGATAACGCATACTTTGTTTCGAGACAGGATGTTTCAGGATATCCTCTTTATTGAATGTTCCTTCTCTTTCTAACAATTGAAAGGATGTCTAGAAAAGGGTTCATCATCAATGAAATTATTTGTTTTCAGATTTAGATTTTGGAATGCTGGCAACTGGGTATGGGTTGTTGAGAATACCCAAGATGCCGGAGTTGAAGGGAAAAGTTCTGCCCAACTTTCGACCAATAGATGTCAACACTGATGAAATAGCCTACAGGTACTCTTTCAAACATTCTCCAGAATAAAGACTGGGTTTGAATCCTCACAGCAACAAATAGCTGAATATACAGCAGAGAACTTCTCTACATGTTAAAGAACTTAAAGGGGGTCTGCAAGAGTCGTAAGTGCTCGGTAGGGACGAAATCCTTGACACAAACTTGGTACTGGTTGTCAGCTGTAAGCGGTTCGTAACCAAACGATTTTGTCCCTACCGAGCATTTACGACTCTTTCGGGGCCCTGCTAATAAAACTCTGGAAGTTAAAAATTCGGGTTGCAGACCCCCTTTAAACAAAATTTGATTATATATTAACTCTTTCTTACCTGTAACACCAGTAACAAATATGTTTTAGGCCTGATTTCTGCCATTTTTGTGTGATAGGGTTAAAAATTGATTTAATGGCCATGAAAGTGCCTCATTGTCAGAAATAAACAGGCTGCTGCAAGTTACAGCAACCTGCACATTCTCAAGGAAACACACCACTATCAATGTTGTCAAAGATTTTGGAGATGATTTAATGCAATTTCAATGTTACAGAGATAAACACAGAGAAAAACAAAGACAACAGAAAATAAGCAGCGGTGAAATTCTGCTGAAGAGCAAGAAAAGGAATCGTCCACCAAAGGTAAGCAACATTCAATAGTCGAAGGACTGCGTCTCTCCATACCAAATATTGTAATATTATTCTCTTTCTACAGTTGCTTATAAATTTTGTTTTGAGAGAGTCATGAAAACCCAACTGATCTTGTCTTGCTTTCACAGGTTTTATTAAATGAAGGCTAAATAAGTTTTGCACACAGAAAATAATGAGGTTTCCATATGTGTGAACAAAGTGAGCTGATACCGGGAATCCTCGTATTTAAGCCCTGGGCTTAATATGGAATTTCACCCATTTCTTATTAGAAATATTTTTTCTGAAATTATGCCCTGGGCTTAATTAGCAGCCCCGTCTAAGGACGGGGCTGCTATCAGTTTTTGTGAAGTTTCCATCGCCGCCGCCGCACTCGTACTACTAGCTATAACTTTTTCCCCCTAAGCTTTCCAGAACTCTTATTCATACCTTACTACTCATACCTAGGGGGAACAATTTTGACACGTTCACTTTCAAGGTCAAAGGTCAAGGTCACGAGATATGTATTCACTCTAAGAATTCCTTGTAAACGCGATAACTTGAAAAGTTTTTGTGCTATGAAGCTCTAACTTGGTATATATCATCCTTGGAAAAGTAAAAAATTTTGAAAAGGTTTTGGCTACAATCCGTCAAAGGTCAAGGTCACAGCAAGGTCATGACGTAAGCATGTTTTAGCGAAAAATGCTTTATTTTAACTATGAACACTTTTAATCAATACATGATTGTTATACTCAATAAAAAGTGTTCAATGATTGTGTGACCTTGAAGGTCAAAGGTCAAGGTCATGAGATATGAGTTATTACAAAATGCACTCAATTGGGGTATAACTTTATCCCATTTAGCTTTTCAGAACTCATGAACATGTCTAAATGTTAATACTTACAGGGAATCATTATGACATGTTCACTTTCAAGTTCAAAGGTCAAGGTCACGAGTTATAAAATCACCATAAAATTCTTTGTAAACACAGTAACTTGAAAAGTTTTTGTGCTATGAAGCTCTAACTTGGTATATATCATCCTTGTAAAGGTAAAAAAATTTGAAAAGGTTTCGGCTACAATCTGTCAAAGGTCAAGGTCACAGCTAGGTCATGACTTAAGCATGGTTTAGCGAAAATGCTTAATTTTAACTATGATCACTTTTAATCAATACATGATTGTTATACTCAATAAAAAGTGTTCAATTATTGTGTGACCTTGAAGGTCAAAGGTCAAGGTCACGAGATATGAGTTATTGCAATTCCTTGTAAACACAATAACTTGAAAAGTTTTTGTGCTATGGAGTTAAGATTTTGTATATATTATCTCTTGAGAAGTACAACATTTTCAAAAAGTTTTGGGTACTAACTGTCGAAGGTCAAGGTCACAGCAAGGTCAACATATATGGAGAAAATGGATTAATTTTATTTTTAACACTTTATTTCATTACAATAATGTTATACTCAATGAAATGTGTTCATTGATTGTGTGACCTTGAGTGTCAAAGGTCAAGGTCACGAGAAAATTCCCAATTTGGTGAGGCCTGTAAAAGGCGGAACAGGGTAAGGCGAAACCCAAAGTTCCGGGGCTGCTCTGCTTTTGCGCTATCCCGCAAACGCTAATATAGTTTCGAAAGAGATTAGTTAAAACAAAATTTAGGTTTTCTTTTTACTTTCAATCTAAGGTTTCCATGTAGTAGTTGAGGTTTTATTTGTTAAGGATTCCACCTATAATAATGCTCCAATGGTGAAGGAAAAAAGAGATTTATTTTTCTTTTAAAACTCGATGATAACCAATATCAATGGTTTTACCCTATCAGTTACTGATTGTTTATTATGAAACACATTTAAACTGTTATGTTGGGTGTCTAAAATGACACTTGCATTTGGAGACCAATGCTTTTTCTACGTTTGAAACCCTATTGACTATCGTAGCCTAAAACAGTCAGAGTGATTCCATCAAAAACAATTGTTTTGGACATTTTGAAGCGAGAAAATATGATATCAAATTTACGCCCATGAGCTAAAATTCGAAAATCAAAACTCGTTAATAAGCCATGGGCTTAATAACAGCAGGGCTTGAGTACGAGGATTCCCGGTACTTACACCCGCTATTTCTCAATAAGAGGGGGACATCCTGTTATTTTCATATCTGTCTACAATGCAATACTTGGACTTTGGATGAAGATAAGAATATTTCTCACCCAAAGGCTCTTTTATTTACAAGATAAATAATTGCAGTGAGTATTTGAATGTCCTGTCAGCAACAATCCAGGTACTGAAAAGCCACTAGTGTTATGTTGCCATCCACCAGGCTCTTGTGAAGGAATGCAAACTCCAAGAACTGAATCTACTGTTAAACTATTAGTTTGGGTGGTTTAAGATTATAATTGTATCGGTAAAATTATGATGCAAATGTTAAAATTGGTCATTGTAAATATCCATCTTTAAAAAGTGAAACTTTGTGTGAGGTAAATTCAGGATTTAAAGTTTATTACCAACTGAAATCAAAATCAGATCAATGGGAATTACAAATCAAACTAATGCATTTACAAGTCATGTCATAAAAAGGTACTATCTCAGCCTTAGGCCAGAGGTCCAGTTCTTGAGAGTTGTTATTCGGTGAGATATAGCCTTTTATCATCCAAAACTGTGTTTCACAGGAGATATCGCTTGTAGACAGTAGATTTTGAACAATGCCCTGTAATCAGAAAATACATGACATCACAAACGTTTTACATCATCAGTAATGATGTTACAATGCTATGACGCCATAAACACAATGACGTCACAATGCTACGACGTCATTAACACGATGACGTCACAATGCTATGACATCACTGGTTTAGGAGTTTTAGGGCCATGCAGTGTTAAAAGATGTACATTTTTCATGCCAATGTGATGAAAAATGATTTTGGATGATAAATAGAATCTCACCCTCGTGTCTTCTGATATCAAATATATCAACACTCGTTGATAAAAGTAAAATATCCTCGGCAAGCCTCGGATATTTGTTACTTTTATCAACTTGTGTTGATATATTTGATATCAGAAGACACTTGGGTGAGATTCTCTATGTCTGTCTGTCTGTCTGTCTTTCTGTCCGTCTGCTTGTGATCATTTCATTGCTTCAGCAGACCTAAAAATTAGCTAATGAAACTCAATATTTTGATCTTTCAAAGTGTAAATGGGTCTTAGGCAGTTTTATCAAATTTTAGATTATATTTGGATAGGTCAATTATTATGTCCAGCTGAATTTAGCTATATTTAGCTGAAATGGTGTATGGGGGGGAGACATCTGTTTTTACGAGTAAAAACACTTTCTAGTTTTGCTTTCAGACTGTGGCGTGGTCGAAGCAGAAGGAGAAGGTTGAGAATCGGAAGAAGAGGCAGGAGAAGAAGGAGTTGGTGCGGAAGAGGAAGATAAGGGAAAAAGAGGAAGAGGAGGAAAAGGGAAGCGGGGGCAAAGAGGAAGTGGAGGATTTCTCCTCAGATCTACAGCTCATCAAGAAGTTCAAGAAGGGAAAAGTAAGTATGATATTCAAGATAAAATTTGGAGGTGGGGAAGAAATTAAATACTTGTAAACATGCTTAAGAAAAATTAACTATGATATAGAAATTACATTTGTGTTTATTTCAATCAATAGCAAGAAAATAGTTTCTTTACCTGAATATATTTAGCATTTAACTTCCTCAAACTTTCAATATTCCTTTCATAGTCTAAGTAAAATTGCCTGAGTTCCGAGAAATAAAGTATCAAAATTTGGATAATCTTGATACAATCTCTTTCAATCAAGGGGTATTCTCTCCGCTAGGTCTGGCCACAGTCCAATAGGTGGCATGTTCTGATTTAACCAGTTTACCAATCACCAATCAAGTTCTCCAGCAATAGCCTTACGTGTTAGTAGTTAGGGGCAGGTAACTCCTGTTAACCATACTTTCAACGTGATGGCAACTAGCTGTCTCAAAAACATGGTGATTGGTATACTAATGACTATAGATTTTTCATGCACTAAACTGGTCAACAAAACATGCTACCTACAGGAGAGGAAACCTCCCAATGTCATTTGTTTGTATCTTAACATTAACATAAATAATAAATACTTTGAATCTTTTATTCCTTGGAACACTCAATTTTTATATGAACAGTCAATTTTTATTTGACAGGTGATCCAAAATAAATTTTCAGCTATTGATAAAAGGGACCTTCAATATCACATTGGAGGTGTTCTATTCAAACAAACATACACTTACTCTTTATCATTTCGCACTTATTGATCTTTGTGAATTTTAGACCAGAAAATATTGGACCACATGAGATATAGTCATCAGCTTGGCATCACTTATTGACGATTATTCTAGTACAATCATTCTCTTATTATATATCATGTATTAATGTTCTTCCACGTTTACTTCCAGATATCAAAAGACAAGTTTGAGAAGGAGTTTATGAGTGGAAGCACAGACGACTGATTCCTCATTCCTAATGAAGTTCATCGGGAAATTGTTTTTTGTACATAAGATATGTAAATAAAGTAAATGTAAATAGATATACAATGATTTTACGTTATTTTCCTGGCATAACAAATACAGATTATCGGAATGATGTTACTACAGTAGAACACGGATATTGTGAATACTCGGATAAAGTAAACAAATTTTCAAGTTACGTCCCTATATAATATCATTAAAATCATGTGTGTATAGCAAACACCGGATATAGCGAACTTAATTTTTTGCTCCCTTGGAGTTCATTATATCCGAGTTCTACTGTTTATCATTATATGTTTGACGGATATAATTTATCCCCTGCCAGAAAAAACGGATGAACAAGTCGGGAATTATATGGTTTTATGCAAAGAATCACACCGTCACATGCAATTGACTGTCACATGCAATTGACTATCGTCTTGGGGCGGATGCATGATTTACATTTGGAAGGTGTGTGCGCAATGTTTAGGTGTCATATGTACATCTATAACAGAAGTGATCTCCTTTTGGATCAAAGAATATGTGTCAACAGGAAAAATAAGTCAATGACTAGATTGAGAAGTCTTCTTCTCCAGAAGGATAAGGCCTAGAATGCTGAAACTTTGTGTACAGACTCCTTGCTAGTGAGCATTCTAGTTTATAGCTTTTGTGGCCCTATTTTCATTTTCTTCTCCAGAAGCATAAGGCCTAGAAAGCTGAAACATTATGTACATCTTGACTAGTGATGACTATAAGGGCTACAAGGACCATGCCCTAAAACCTATTTTCATTTGTTTCTCCAGAAGCAAATGCCTAGAAAGCTGAAATCTTGTGTACAGACTCCTGCTATTAAAGATTATGATTTCCAAGTTATGGTGACCCTATGGCCTCTAAAAAGGGGTGGTTTGAACCTTTGGATGCTATTTCCATTTCTGTATTGATTACAGGTATCTGAAATCACATCAGATATATATACTTTATTCTAGGATTTGTGACCCTGTGGCCTCTACAAAGGGGAAACACATTGGCCACACCCTACAGCAAAATTAAATATGAAGCCTGATGAGCTACAGAGGCAATGGCGCTATTTCTATATAACATTCTAGACCTTTCTCAGGAGTAAAACTCATAACCAAACATTTCATGTTTTATTACAACCAAGTGACATTTTACAACATTTTGTAAATGTTGATCAGTTGGCAACATAATACAATATTGTTACAAATCCTACCTCCTAGGTTTGTATGAATAATGGAAGATCATAAACATTTCTCTATTAATTCCAATGAATGATTTGATGTTTTTCATTACGCTGACAGAAAAGATGATAAATATCTTAATCTATTGCTACTTACAGTCTGACTAATAACAATGCTCCATGCATCAAAAATTTCAAAATACTGATGCTACCAGGATATGAACTTGTTCCATCAAGGGGTTTCCCCTCCACAGTGTCTAAAATCAGCCAATGTAGTCACATGTCAAGATAAGATAATGGCTTTATTATCCCAAGGGACATTGTTTTTATATCCTATACAGTTCTCCAGTATGAAAACAATAACAAAGATAAAACAGTTATTCACATAATATCTAATTTAATGTTCTGATATGAGCTCAGCTAGAAAAAACATGGCCCCAAGCAAAAGTCTTCAATTTCAGTGGTTATGGAAATGTTGTGGATCATTTGCTAGACATGATCGCTGCTATCCAGCAATTTATATGCGACGATGTGATCATTTCTCCAAAATTTGCAGCTACGTTGGTTACAGTCTGTACATGTGCTGCTTCTTTAGACTGTGTTGAGAGAAACTCCTGAATGGAACAAGTTTGTATCCTGGTAGCGCAATATTTTGAAATTTTTATTCTGAAAATGGGATGGCTTTATGACATTGTTGCTTCTTACAACCTCAAATATGAGACATCTGTCACACTCTTTGCTGACTATGCAGCCATGAAAGATTGATTATTATCTCCATGATCAGCTGCCTAAATTACATAACCATTGTTTCGCAAATAAAAAAGTTGTATTTTCAGTACCTCAAGAGTGATATGCTGTATTTTATATTCACAAGTTCACTGAAGGCACAAACATAATACAAGTGCGTCCGTATATTGCAAATAAATCAAATATTGTAACTTCAACAGCTGCCAAAAGGCAGGGAAAATAGAGACTGTTGCAAAATATTGAAATAAAATATTAAAATTCAAAAGTAAAGATCAAATGATTGCACTTGTGTGAAACATGGACAAACTAAGCAAATAAATACAACATCACAGAAACAACATGTTACCATGGTAACTGAATATCATTGTAAACATGAATTATCACAAAAACAAAAGTTATCTGTTACAAATATGTAATCAACAGTCATTTACACGACTAGCATTTTCAAAAGTTAAGATTAAGTTACATAATTGATATTTTTCCTTGAATAAACAAAACTGGTAAATTATTGTCAGCTATCATAATCATATCAAATAGAAATACATATGGTGTACTTGTGAAAAGAGAATCATATATCAAAATATATCTACACTTATCAAAAAATAATAATCAACATTTTATCAATATATGTTGATCTATTTGATCCGCCAACTCATGGGTAAAAATTTAATTGTGTACTAAAGATTACAAAGAAAACTTACCATTCCAATATAAGTAATCACAATTACTCAATGAATAACTAGCTTCAATATTGATGAACATGTTTCCACATACCAAAATATGCATTGATTATTGATAATGATTAATATTTTCACCTTTAATGCGTTTTTGTCAAAAACCATGAAATCTCTTCAATTGTAAAAACACCAGCTTAACTCTCACTACAATATTGCTTACTAAGTTAAAGAAATAATATAATTGTTTTAGATATCATTAGTGTTCATTCCATATTGATGTGCACTCATATAATTGAGATCAAATATCACAATAACATGACCATAACCTTATTATACAGTTTATATACTAAAATGTTTTTCAGTAAATTCATACTTATCAGATATCTCTTAAAAAGGAATAATCTTTTATTATCCTTCCATATAATCAATTTCCAAATGTGCATTTATTGTAAATTAACAACATGGTTTAACAGTAAAACAAATTCCAATTCAAACACTTCCTTCACAAAACCACATTACACAAAATAAACTATACATAAACAGCATTCAACATAACGTCACCTAGTCTTTACTTTACGCACAAATTATGACACTCACAGTTTAACGTTCTGACATTCTGCTACATCAGCGTATATGTCTCCGCTAATGCTACAACCTATCCCCTGATATCCTCCTATAGTCTTCTGTCGTATCGCTGACGGGTGGTTGCTCACCACTCTCTGTTTTCAGTCAAACTATTTCGAACTCCATACACTGTTGTCTAGTGATGTCGCACGTGGAAATCTAAGAGCGAGCGATTTAGAGCTTAGCGGGAAACTACAAAGAGAATCAGATTTATTATCTAATAGCACTCCTATTGGTTAATTTGAATCACGAGGTAAGCACGCGGAACGAAGCCAAGAAACTAGTTTGCCGCTATTGCTGAAAGGGCATCATTTGATTGGCTTGCTATATATAGCGATACGACAGAAGACTATAGGAGGATATCAGGGGATAGGTTGTAGCATTAGCGGAGACATATACACTGCTGTAGCAGGATGATGTCTGATTACATCCACTATTACCTGTTAACAATTTCAAGGTTTAAATTACAATTCTAACAAACAATTTTGCCCTATGTCTTGTTATGAAATAGAAACAAATTGGCTTCATATGAGATAATAGAAGTATATTGCTTTTTAAGAAAGCCTATTAGAGGGGCAGTAGCATTGTTTTGAGGTAAATATAGTGCAGCACAGTTTTTTTATAAATTTTATTTTTTTCCATGAATGTTAAATAAACACCAAATATATCATCTTCTGAGAATCAAAAATCACATTACCAACTTAAAAATCTGCTGGCTGCCATTTTTGTGTGAATGCCTTGTAATCATTATTGAACCTTACATAAAATCATCTAAATCAGACCATCGTAATTCCATTGCAGCTATAACCTTTAGGATGAAAGTATGATCTGTATATCTTCATATTTGTCAAACTGTTATCAATGTTTTGAAACAAAGACAGCTTTTCTTTTCAAAAAATATCTTGATTTTATGCTTAAAAATGTTTACTGAAAAAATTACTAAAATGATTTTGTCATATAAAATCATTTTCTTATTGCACAATTTAATAATAGTCAATTTTTAATGGACATTCTGATTAAAATCAATACTGTCTCTAAGGAATTAGAGTTTGGAAATATTTATATTGAGACACAAACTAATTTCATTAGGAAGTTTCCTCTCCATCCACTCTGACCATAACCAAGTTAGTCTTATGTTCTGTTAGGTTTCTTGTTAAGGCTGAAGTCAGGGCAAGAGGAGAGGAAACCTCATGATGAAACAAGTTCAAACCTCGATAGTCAATATTTAAAAACATTTTTCATTGGATTCCCGTCAATATTATTTAGACTAAAACATGACCATTCTCTGATCAGTTCCTATGATGTAGATCACAAGGTATAGAAATCCAATAAAGGTCATCTTTAAAAATGACATGCAAATCCATAGAAAACATAGATATCACCTGATATCTAACAAGTCCTCTTCGCAATAGATTAACAATGTGACTTCAATACAAGCCAATCACTTTCATACAAATAGCTAGCACATTCAAAGCTAACTAAAAAATACTACAAATTTGATGAATTAGGCATGACTTGGTAGGATCCCTCGACACTTAAATCACACTTTCAACACTCATGTCAGTGACCCATCACAGAAATTGAGGACCCCCACAAGAGGTAGCTCAAGTTATGCTTCAAGACTACCTTTGTGGAAAGAGTAAATTTCTTCTTAACTTTCACCTAATCTGATTCATCGCTGTCTGATAGAGACAACGTACGGCAGACTCAGTTTTAAAAATGTCATTCACACTTTCCAAACTCTCACTTTCTCCGCCACGAGGCACCAGTTGGCATGATCAAAATAAGTATCGATGATATGCAAATCTTCGATGTTTCGCTGAACCATTTCTCCAAGTTCCCCTTCCTTAAAGACATGGTAGTATCGACAGAGGTCAGCATTTGTTGGGGTACCGCCCACACTGACCCCTCCTCCTGAGGACAGAAAGCTGTCCGAAGAAGCACTGTCCAGAACAGACCTTCTGACCAGTTTCTTGTTCTGACCACTCTGGGTGATGAGGTCACCATCATTGTCTTCCGAAGGGCAAAACACTTTGCCAAAGTCTTGCAAATTGTCTTCCTGTTTCTTAATGACCTTTCTGCAACCTCTTATTTGAAGGTCGCCTTGTGACCTTGACCTGTCATTTTTGAAACCATTGACAATGTGTTTTCTTGATTCGTTTCTATCAAGAGGGGACTTGGTTTCTGAACTTAAGCTTTGCTCTTGATTAGAGTTTCCAATACTTTGAACTCGTCGTCTTCTTGGAAGTACGTTTTGTTGGGCATCTGGTGAGGCAAGTTCTAATGGCAGTGATTTCACTGAAGTTGATCGTAACTTGATGTAATCAGTCTTTTTTGGAACAAGGTAAGAAACATCTGACATAGTTCTTGTCATCCCTGAATTGACGCCATTTGTCATTGGAAGTTGTGATTTCATTGGATCAGACACTTCTGAACAAGGGAGACTACTCATGGGAAACTCCCTCACTGCAAACATGTCTGACTGATCCTCGAAGCACATATATGGAGGCACTGATTTTGTTTGTTCAGCAGTCTCAAGACAAGGACTAGATTTACTGTCCTGACTAGACACAAGATTCTGAAGACTCAGTTTCAGCTTCTGGAAGAGACCAGGCTTTATAGCAGCAGAGTTTCCTTTCTGAAGAGCACAATTCTCTTGGTGGGAAAAGTCTTCAGGTGGACCAAATGATAAAGACAACTTTGACTTTGAAAGAAGCAAAGAAGACTTACAAGGCAAGATGGAAGGCACAGATTGACAGCCCGATCCTTTCTTGGAATACTCTGAAGGGGAGACAACTCTTCTTGTTTCACAAGGACCAACCCCTGTCCCAGACTTCTTCCTGAAAGGGAATTCTGGAGCAGGAAACTCAAACTTTTTGCCATTGACCTGAGAAACATCAGATGTCGAAAGCTGTTTCTCTGAGAGTTCTTTAAGACAAGCTTCAAGCCTGCGACACTCCTGAACCAAGGTGCATGGTCGGTCAAAGCTGCCATTTTGGGAGGATCTTTGTTCGGCATCTTCTGGTTCAAAAACATCTTCTGCTGACTGACCGACATCTTCAAAGGACTGGATCCTCTGGGAGAAGCCATTCACCTCATCTGGGGGTGTATCCTGGACAAAGACAAAACTGTTGAGCGAGGAAGTGTCATCATCGCTGACAGAGCTGTTGCTGGAATGGTCGATGTCTGAGCAGGATCCTCGGTAGAGACGGAGGGAAGGGTTACAGGGCTTGTGCCAGGGAATCAAGACATCCTGGCTCTCAAACTGCAAAACAGAATATAAAGCTCAATGGGACACTCAACTGATATACATAAAATAAACAATTAATTAATATTTGCTCCATATCCTTGGTGCATCAGAAGGAAAAAAGAATGTTCTTTGTTAAAGGCATAACTGTCTGACTACCTTTTATCCTTTGAAAATAAGAAATCAACAACCAGACTGATAAAAAGTGATAATAGTTTGATATGAGGCTTGATCTGTATATTTTCTATTGATTGTATATACATATCAGGCATCATCAAAACATAATGACAGCTTAAAGCAGATACTGTCAAAAACATTAAAGGGAGATAAATCTGAAAAGCAATTACCCTTCGATGTTTTTGTTCAAAGGCCCACACATAGACCATGAGTTTTCCGCCAGGGGAGAGCACTCTGCTCAATTCTTTTAAAGCTTGTATGCGGTGGGCGTCAGACGAAAAGTGGTGAATAACTCCAATTGAGATGACTGCATCGAAAACATTGTCTCGGTACGGCAGATGAAGATTGTCGGCAGTGATGACCTCATGACCTTGTTGATTAGCATGTTGCACAAGTGGTTGGCAAATATCCGAACCAATCTTGTATACAGAGCTATTCACCCTTAGATAACGACCGCTTCCACAACCTGCAATAGAAAAATAATATTAAAATAACATTTATCATTTCGAATCATCTGAACACAAGGTGATCAATGCAAACTTAATCAGAGTGTAATCAATATGTTATGAATAGACAATTTACAATATATGAATAAAAAATAGAGCCATTGGCTCTGTAGCTCATCAGGCTTCATCATCAATTATATTGTAGAGTGTGGCCAATGATACCCCCTTTGTAGAGGTCACAGGGGCACCAATCATAAAATTAAGTATATATAGGCGACAAGTTTCAGTTTTCTTGGCCTTATACTTCAGGAGAAGATGAAAATAGATTTGAAGGACGTTCCTGTTGCCTTTATTGGGGGTCACAGGGCAACCAAAGCTACAATTTATAATCCTCACTAGCCAAGGAGTCTGTACACAAAGTTTCAGCTTTCTAGGCCTTATGGTTCTGGAGGAGACGATGAAAATAGGATTTTAGGGCGTGGCCCCTGTGGCCCTTATTAGGGGTCACAGGGCCACCAAAGCTACAATTTATAATCTTCACTAGCCAAGGAGTCTGTACAAAAAGTTTCAGCTTTCTAGGCCTCATGGTTCTGGAGAAGAAGATGAAAATAGGTTTTTAGGGCGTGGCCCCTGTGGCCCTTATTAGGGGTCACAGGGCCACCAAAGTTACAATTTATAATCCTCACTCTTCAAAGAGGCTATACACAAAGTTTCAGCTTTCTAGGCCTTATGGTTCTGGAGAAGAAGATGAAAATAGGCTTTTAGGGCGTGGCCCCTGTGGCCCTTATTAGGGATCACAGGGCTACCAAAGCTACAATTTATAATCCTCACTAGCCAAGGAGTCTGTTCACAAGGTTTCAGCTTTCTAGGCCTTATGGTTCTGGAGAAGAAGATGAAAATAGGTTTTTAGGGCGTGGCCCCTGTGGCCCTTATTAGGGATCACAGGGCTACCAAAGCTACAATTTATAATCCTCACTAGCCCAGGAGTCTGTTCACAAGGTTTCAGCTTTCTAGGCCTTATGGTTCTGGAGAAGAAGATGAAAATAGGTTTTTAGGGTGTGGCCCCTGTGGCCCTTATTAGGGGTCACAGGGCCACCAAAGCTACAATTTATAATCCTCACTAGCTAAGGAGTCTGTACACAAAGTTTCAGCTTTCTAGGCCTTATGCTTCTGGAGAAGAAGATGAAAATAGGTTTTTAGGGCGTGGCCCCTGTGGCCCTTATTAGGGATCACAGGGCTACCAAAGCTACAATTTATAATCCTCACTAGCCAAGGAGTCTGTACACAAAGTTTCAGCTTTCTAGGCCTTATGGTTCTGGAGAAGAAGATGAAAATAGGTTTTTAGGGTGTGGCCCCTGTGGCCCTTATTAGGGGTCACAGGGCTACCAAAGCTACAATTTATAATCCTCACTAGCCAAGGAGTCTGTACACAAAGTTTCAGCTTTCTTGGCCTTAAGGTTCTGGAGAAGAAGATGAAAATAGGTTTTTAGGGTGTGGCCCCTGTGGCCCTTATTAGGGGTCACAGGGCTACCAAAGCTACAATTTATAATCCTCACTAGCCAAGGAGTCTGTACACAAAGTTTCAGCTTTCTAGGCCTTATGGTTCTGGAGAAGAAGATGAAAATAGGTTTTTAGGGCGTGGCCCCTGTGGCCCTTATTAGGGGTCACAGGGCCACCAAAGTTACAATTTATAATCCTCACTCCACAAATTCCACAAAGTTTACGGACGGATGGACGGACGGATGGACGGATGGACGGACGGATGGACGGACGGACGGACGGACGGACGGACGGACGCCGGACACCATGCCATGCCATAAGCCCATCGGGCCTTACAGGCCAGATGAGCTAAAAAGCCATTTGGTTTCTACAGCATTACATTATGCTTTCACAATTATGTAAGTTAAGCATGTAACTGTACATTAGAACAAGATATATGAATAAATTGACTTGTAACTAAGTTTGTCACGGTGTGGTTTATTGCTCAATGAAACGACTTGCAACAATTGTATTACACAATCTGTGTTCTGATATCTTATTAAAAAATAGAGCCATTGGCTCTGTAGCTCATCAGGCTTCATGTCAATTTTGCTTTACGGTGTGGCAAATGTGGTTCTCCCTTAGTAGGGGCCACATTGTCACCAAATGTATAATTTAGAATCCTCCTTATCTAACTTGCACACAAAGTTTCAGCTTTCTAGGCCTGATGCTCCTTGAGAAAAAGATGAAAATAGGTTTTAAGGGTGTGGCCCTTATTAGGGCAGGGCCACACAAAATATAAATTATAACCCTCACTAGTCAAGGAGTCTGTTCACAAAGCTTTAGCTTTCAATGCCTTATGCTTCTGGAAAAGAGGATGAAAATGCACAAGTTTACGAAGGATGGACGGACGCTGGACACCATGCCATAAGCCCAATGAGCTAAATATATTGCACAGCCCTACTCACCAACATCAGCAACAAGCGACCCCGGCTCCAACCCCTTCAAGAACTGTTTGACTTTTGGCCACGCCTTCTGTTTAAGGTCAGCGAAATGTGGAGCAATCTGATCATATACTTCCTGCACATGGATCCTCTCCATGCTTGTGGTCATCTCTCGGGACAGGCCAGTCTGGACCATGGTGGACACTGGACTGGAGATAGGGGGGCAGGAAGGGGACAAGGTTTGGTTGAATGTTGACCAATAGCAATGAGGACAGGATGATGTTAAATGTTGAGTTATGAGGACAGACGATTGTTGAATGTTTGATTTGACTGATAGGATTTGTTGAATGTTGAGTTTGTGATTATTTAGAGGGCACAGTATTATTGAATGCTGAGTTGTCTCACAGGTTTGAGGACAGAGAATGCTGAATGTTGAGTTGACTGATCGTAATGAGGACACAGTATTATTGTTGTTGAGATGTGATGGCAAGATGTTGTTGAATGTTTGATTTGATGGATGGGATTTGTTGAATGTTTGATTTGACTAAAGGGTTTGTTGAATGTTGAGTTGATTAGGAACAGGATAATGTTTTATGTTGACTTTAGTGATAGGCTTGAGAAAAAGAAAATGTTAAATGTCACTTGACTGATAGACTAATGAAGACAGGATAATGTTGAATGTTAAAATGGTTAATAGGCTTGACAACGGGATAATGTTGAATGTTGAGTTGGTTAATAGGCTTGACAACGGGATAAAGTTGAATGTTGAGTTGGTTAATAGGCTTGAGGACGGGATAATGTTGAATGTTGAATTGACTGATAGACTAATGAAGACATGATAACGTTGAATGTTGAGTTGGTAAATAGGCTTGAGGACGGGATAATGTTGAATGTTGAGTTGACCGATAGACTAACGAAGACAGGATAATGTTGAATGTTGAGTTGGAATAGGCTTGAGAACGGGATAATGTTGAATTTTGAGTTGACTGATAGACTAATGAAGACAGGATAATGTTGAATGTTAAATTGGTTAATAGGCTTGATAATGTTGAATGTTGAGTTGGTTAATAGGCTTGACGACGGGATAATGTTGATTGTTGAGTTGGTTAATAGGCTTGAGGACGGGATAATGTTGAATGTTGAATTGACTGATAGACTAATGAAGACATGATAACGTTGAATGTTGAGTTGGTAAATAGGCTTGAGGACGGGATAATGTTGAATGTTGAGTAAACCTATAGACTAACGAAATACCTTGCTGTGCTGGGTTTATATTGTGAAATTTAGAAACCTTTCTCTGTGAGAATATATTTGATTCATTTAGGGATGACCTGAAATATTACATATGATGTCATGTGTAGACAATGAGTTTAATGATGTAGTCACTGATGGCACTCATACTCACAGAAATTCTTTGGCTTACAGATTGCTTGAGTGTTTGTAATGTTATGTTTTGAGTAAAAAGTATGATGCATTTAAAGGTGGGTTGTTGTATGTCAGTTATGATGCAAATTAAGTTAGTATGATGCCTAATTCAATGTCAATTGTGCTGTATTTATGAAAGAGGTACTTCAGAAGAAAATGGCTTGAAAACGGTATACGAATCTTTACCGAAAAATTGCTGCTACTACTATTAAAGAAGTTGTTCATCAATTGAAATAACTCTTTTCTTCCTTTCTTCAGAAGAATATAACTAAAAAGGTCAAAGTTGAAGTTGATAGAGAAAAAGGTAAGTCATGTGAGATTGTGAGGTGTGGGTGAGATGTCCAATGTGACCAGGGATATACGGTAAGCAAAGAGGAAAGGGTCAAGGAAGGAGGGGAGGGAGGGAATGTCAGACCGATTGACCAGGATGCCCAGCTAACCCATGGTGATGTGTCATTCACTCAAACATTGTCAGCTTCTGAAAACAAATGCCATAATGATCATTTCCAAATCTGTCTGGTTTCAACCATGTTCATCGGAATATAAGTTTCCAAATGTTTATGCTACTGTAACTCGAACTTGTTCTATCATGGAGAGTACCCTCCACGAGGTCTGAAAGTATCCCACTTACTTGCATGTTCTGTAACCAGTTTAAGGGTTTTAAGGTAGATCATAATCAAACAAGTATCCACAGTAGAAACAATCATGAAAGCATTATAACAACAGGATAGTGTAAAAAGAAGACTGCAATTATGTGAGGTTAGCTGGATATACTCAAATAAGACAATGGAAATCTTTTATAAACTTAAGAATTGATAATTGAAATACTAATAGGGAAGTGCAGGGATTATTCAGACAGTGGGTTGGTCTCATCCTTAACCTCACAAACTGATGGTTACTGAACATCTAATATATAGATTTATTACATACGTGTTCTGAATATATTCATGAGATAATTTTTGATATCTGAAACAAGTGTTGTGTAACCAGTTGAAAGTTATTCAACGAGTGTTGTGTTACCAAAGCAAGTTATTCAACGATAGTGACATCATAATGCTGTACCGCTTTTGCAATCAGCTGATCAGGTGCAACCGAACCTCCCGCTGCTTCAAATTTTAAATTCATCATATTTTTTTTTTCATTTTTGTTTTTCCCTCAAAATAAAGTTGCATCACATCAAAGAAATATGTGCAAAATTATCAAACCAATATTTGCGTTCCGATCTCGGCTTTTTCATCACTAACTTAAAAAATATCTTGTCTAAATTTAGTTTGGAAAGAGTTGTCCCCCTTTTGTATTCAATGGACGCGTTTTGTCAACACGGAGCTTTGAAAGTTTGAGTGAAAGCTGATAGTTTAGAAACGGTTCAGGGTTGTGTTAACATGCAGTTTCATTTATAATATGAACACCGCTTTACATAATCAAGCAAAATACTGAATAATCAGCATTCATCTAGAAACATTAAGCAAGGACGGTTGAACCGTTCAAAATCAACGTCGCTGTCATCAAGCTTGGCGATATCTCTACTGCTACAGTACCGACAACAGCGTCGTTTTTATTGTTAAACTATTTGATAATGTTTTGGTTTTTGATAACTCTGTCGATAAACTATATACAAATGATTATTTAAAAGTAGGCTTTTATTTAGAGGTGAAGATGATGCTAACGAAAAACGGGACTATGTTTTTGCCTTTGCGAACACAGAGGTACCTCACCAGTGTATCATTACGCAACTATGTCACGCATGGTTTGATCGTGGTTTCAAACAAATAGAAATTCCCTTTTGTATGTAATAAATAGATCACAAAACTCGTGAGTGTTGAATATCAAAAATATTTATTTCGCTCGTAAATAAATCAAAACATTTGAAAATATCTCGTTGAAATATTTTCGATATTCAACACTCACTCGTTTTGTAATCTCTATATATTCACTGGTTAAGAAAGTACCCCTGTGCCATCTTATTGAAAGTTCACCAAAAACTCCCATGTAAAATTTGACTATCAAGGCATATTGAAACAATAATTATGACATACACAAATTAACAATCATTTAGAAAACATTTGAAAAAAGACATTAAATTTTTTTTCTACTGCTCCTTTTAGGTCTATTGAACAGATGAAAACTCATGCAGGGCTTATTGTTAACTTAGAAATACCTTACAAACATTGATGGATCCTAAAGGGGATTGCGGCCTTGGCTCCCCTCCCGAGAGAAATGTTGAGATTCTTAATTATTCCTCATACATGCAATAAAAAAATTTGGGGGTTGAATTTACAGAGAAAATACAGTTAGTATTACATAACACGAGTTGGGATATTCTTATGTACATCATACTTGATGACACCAATAGAGCGCAACCCTTAGATGCATGTACTTATATTGCGCCTTTTCCGCATCCTAAGACATGCTCAAAACACTATATTATTACCCCGAAGGAGAGTACTTTCACAGCTGCTACTAAGCGCTAATCAGGACCACGTAGGTCAGTACATCCAGTTTCCAGGTACCCATTTTAACAGCTGGGCATTGTGCAATGTGGATGAAGTGCCTCGCCCAGTGACACAACACAGGATGAGACCCAAGTCACAAATGTTTGATCTCTCCACCGGGATTTAAACCCGGGTCTCTGGCGTGAGAGGCCAGCATGCTAACTACTACACCACTGTGCTCTGACAAATATGAAAACATATATGCATTCACTATCCAGCGACATATTATTAGAAAAATCCTTTAACTTATGGTCATTTATCAAATATATAGCCTTTCGCCAAGATCAATAAAAAACAAGAACCTGACAAAATCTAAACCAGTTGACATTTTTCCTTGATTAACAATTTCAATTATAATTCATGATGCTCTATAATAATAAGATAATAAAATGAATACAGATGGCCTTCATCAAGTCAATGATATGGAAATCTATAAACATATAGATTTCTGATACATAAACTCAAGATCCCTGTAACAGATGCAAATATATGGAGATAGCCATCATTCATTGTTCAGACACAATAACTAAAAGTGATCTTTTGATTCCTATTTTGTAAATTCTTCCTGAAAAAAATATCATTCTAGTGTTATTTACTGTAAGCATAAATCGATTGCTTATATCCTGCTTTGCAAATAATTTCACAGATTCGTTATGAAAATCATGAATATGAGCTCGTGTATCGATGATGATTGAAAATGACCACAAATATGGCCGCTCCCCTTGGGATTCTAAAGTGGACACAAGCGAGTTGAAGAGATTACAGCGGGAAAAAAACATTTTCACAAGAGCAAAGACTTAAATCATGAATGCAATTCAATCTGAGGGTTCGTACGTCCTAATAAGAAATATAGATGAATACATTACCCCGATATATCGTTTGCACAGAAAACACATCACATCGGCGATTCTTGTGTGAGCCCCGTCGCTTCACTTGCACCTTTGTCACAAGGCTGCGTTCGGGCGAATATTTTTCAGCGCGGGGACAGGAAAGGTTTCCAAATCGATCGATAATATATGGTTAAAACACTGAGCATGCCGAATACACTAACCACTTGAAAGCTCTCAATCTAAACAACTCCATCCAAAGCTACAGGAGTGTTATAAACAATTTGGTATAGGTCTTTGTCGTGCGAATATAGATCTTATTTGATTACCCATGAATAACCAAGCAATGTACTTAAAGGGGCAGTAGCACGTTTTTGGATAATTTTGTATTTTCAAATCTTCACTGATAATTGTAAGTTAATGCTAAATGTATTATTTTGCCAGTGTAAAAAAGCTCATTATACTAGCCAATCATCCATAGTCAGGGGACAAAGTATGGAGATTCACATAACATTCATTGGCGGCCATTTTTTGTGAACACCTTTAATTCATTTTGTGTAAGAAAATGGAATCGAATGGCTATACTTTACGTTATATGTTTGAATTAGTACTGCTTAATTTAGTTTAAATGTATTTTCTTTCAATTGTTACCATTAATTTTCATTTTCCTGACATCACCTTATATTCCCCCTACGTGCTACTGCCCCTTTAACGCACAATTGGAAAACAATATCATAACTTTAAACATACGGTAGGCCTACATATGTAGACTATATATTTATGTCTTTAAAAATTAGGCCTATATGAAGTCTTCAGTCGCTGAACGAAAGTTTGTTACATTGTTAATAATTTCCTTAGCATAATCATCATTTTTAAAAAAAATGATCACCGTTCTAGGATACGTTATCTAATCTTTTGATCAATATGTTATGATCTTATATCTACAATACGTATAAAAGGTACAGTTGTATGTGATAGACTTATGGTGGAGACGTATCTGGCCTTACCCCAAAGAGGCATGAGGTCAAACTTTTTAATTTCATGTCTACTTATTTTTCCAATATAAAAATGTCTTATTAGACATTTTCGACATAAAAAAAGTAACGTAAAACTTAAATTAACGTGATGACATATCTCATATGATTTTAAATTATTTTGAAATGAAAATCCATTTAAAAAAAATAATACATGTTTTGCATTTAGAACCCCAGTGTTTCTTAAACCATAAATGTTTTCTAATATAAAAAGGAATTACATTTAAAAACATACTGATCAATACATTTGAACTGAATCTAACAAGCAGTGTTTTTAATGTTATCAAGTGAAGACTATATTTAGCTTTAATCAATTAACCTTCGAGATTTTCCGTGTATATTTCCCCTGGCATTGAAGATTATATAGAATTACAATCAATCAATATTATTGTTTCATTCACCCAGTGATCCTTCGTGGTGGTTCAATTTGTCATTTATTCACTTAATAAAATTATGCCAAAATACGCGGTCAATTACCTTAATAGGTATTTATATTTGATAATGCATTAGTTGATGTAGTTGCTGTTTACTAAAACCTCTACAGAACGTTGGATAACGATTCAATCAAATACAATGAATAAAATCAGATGTTCTCATTGATTTACACTGATCGGATTATTACATGAGTTACAATTAACCTTCAACATGTAAATGATTTAATTTAGGGTAAAGGTTTCTTACAAACCCATTCGTGTCCGTATATATATTGAAATGTTGATAAGGGAAAAAGCCTGCTGCAGTCGTATTCATTAATCATTGAAGTAGAGGAATTAATAGAAGAAGGAGAGGTAGTAGTAGTAGTAGTATAGTAGTAGTATAGTTATTCTCAATGGAAGTAGTAGTAGTAGTGGTAGTGCTAACCGCAGCAGCAGTAGTAATAATAATAATAGTAGTAGTAGTAGTAGTGCTATCATCATCATCATCAGCAGCAGCAGTACGTAGTAGTACTTAGTAGTATGAGAAGAATAAGAATTTATGGAAGTTGCAGTAGAAGGAGAAGTAGTAGTGCATGAAGAGGTGAAGTATGAAGTAGTGGTAGAAGAAGAAATTGTAGAAGATTAAAAGTAGATGAATAAGGTGAAGTAGTAGTGTTAGTAGTAGTGCTAGGAGTAGTAGTGATAGTAGTAGTAGTAATGATAATAGTGGTAGCAGTAGCAGTAGTAGTAGTAGTTTTAGTAGTTGTAGTAGTAGTAGAAGTGGTGGTAGTAGTAGTAGTAGTAGTAGTGGTAGTAGTAGTAGTAGAAGTAGTAGTAGAAGTAGTGGTAGCAGTAGTAGACGCAGCGGCAGTAGTAGTAGTAGTAGTAGTTGTGGTAGTAGTTGTAGTAGTAGTATTAGTTGTAGTAGTAGTGGTAGTAGTAGTAATGATAGTAGTAGTAGTAGTAATAGTGGTAGTAGTAGTAGTGGTAGTAGTAGAAGTAGTAGTAGTGGTAGTAGTAGAAGCAGTGGTAGCAGTAGTAAAAGCAACGGCAGTAGTAGTAGTAGTAGTAGTAGTAGGCCTAGTAGTAGTAGTAGTATTTGAAGTAGTAGAAGAAGAAGAAGTAGAAGAAGAATACGTGGAAGAAGAAGTGGCAGAGGAAAAGATAGAATAAACCTTTACATCAGTTTCCAATTACAGCATCACAGAGTACACTTTACAATGTACAACAGTTATTACCTTAGAAATAATGCTAACATTAAAAATATGCATTCCAAACAAACAGTTAAACACAATGACTATAATAATATTTTTCTAAGAAAATGGATATTTGAGTCCTGACAATGTTCTTAATAAATTTTTTGAAAAAATTTCCAAGTTAACAAAAAGGTACAAACGTATTTTTATTAACATTATCATGTTATCAAATATGTGAATTGTATATTATATTTATAAAATTGTCATTCTTGGTTTTACTCTGTCTATCGCCAATTCCCTGAGATGGAAGCCTACTAAACAAGTCTTTAAGAAGACTTGATAGCTTAATTTTAGGAAAATAAAAAAAATGTCTTCTCTTTCCTATTTAACTTTTTAAATTTAAGATTTAGTGACAATTTAATTTGAGTCCAATTGTTAGTCTATTTCAATTTAATTTTTTTTCACTGAGATTTGTACGTGAAAGGTTCAATCTAAATAAATTTAGATCAACAGATTTTTTATTTTGTCATACTGTTGTATGACCAAATAATTTAGATCAACAGATTTTTTATTTTGTCATACTGTTGTATGACCAAATATAAAACCTGTTGATCTAAATTTATTTAGATTGTGAAAGGTTAAATGTAATATTTATGGTGTATAGTGCATAGTGTCAAAAATCTGATTACACAAACCATTCATCCATAATCAGAGAACTAATTAAAAAGATTCACATAAAGTCCATTGGCGGCCATTTTTGTGTGAACACCTTTAATTCATTTTGTGTAAGATAAAGGAATCGCATGGAAGAACTTTACATTTTATACTTGATTTATTACTGTTTCATCTAGTTTAAGTACATTGTCTTTAAATTTGAACCATTGATTTTAATTTTCCTGACATCACCTTATATTCCCCCTAAGAACGTGCTACTGCCCCCTTAACGTGTTATCAAATATTTGAATTGTATAATTGTCATTCTTAGTATTACTCTGTCACCAATCCCCTTAGATAGAAGCCTATATACTAAACAGGTCTATAAGAAGACTTGCAAACTTGATTTCAGGAAAAATGATGATATTTCACTTTTTTAATTCAAGATTTATTGACAATTTCATTTCAGAGTCCAATTGGTAGTCTATATCTATATATATGTACTTTGCATATGCACCGGTGGTCTTAAACATAATAAACTCTCACTAGATTTCAACACGGAGCCTTTGAACGCTCAATCCTCTGTGTACATTTTGGACAGTACGGCGTTCCATACAAATATCCGCTAGGAGCCCCGGCAAGTCTAGAGTCTCTGTCGTTGACAGGTGGTACGTGGCCCGGCGTTCCATCAATCGGCGTGACGGTGACTACATCCCACACAAAGAGGATAATGGCCTCCACGAAAGCGTGACTACCGGGCTAACGTAACGTATGTTTATATCAGGGATAACAGAAATATTAGGATGTTGATAGCACGATCATAATTGTGGGAACATTCCGCAGACTAAATTGTCACTTATAGTCTGTCGCATTCTTCCTGTTAGCCTAAACTATACTAATCAGAAAAAAGCTAGGGATATATTCATGAATAATGATATAATTTTATATAAAATCAAATTTATATTTCTTTCATTGAGATACTGATGATTATTATTTGTCCAGTATATTCATTAGAATATCTTTTAAAATAATGACTATTTATATACATTTTTCATTGACATACTTATATATTTTGTTCAGTATATTCGTTTATAAATTTATCTCATCTTTATGAAAAACGAGTCTTGAAATTAACCCTGAAGATTTTGTCTGACCGAGATCATATGTTTCAATGTGAATTTGTTAAGCTTCCTTCTGGAAGCGTTCTCTCCCCACAGAGGCAGATCAAGTCATGTTGATTTAGCCTCTGTTCTATTAAGCCGAAATCCGTGGGTTCCGGCAGTTTCCCCTGGCGGAAAAAAACCCGCATCACAATCCATTTGAATTTCTTTACCAAACAACAACGCTCCTCGCATGGAAAGGGTGGTTCATATCACAATGCTTTTGCCTTGATTCAGTAGCCAAAATGATGATTTAACAACAGCGTCGCTGATTGCACAACTAACGTTGATTGCCTCCAATCAGGCATCTCCCATTCTATCCCACAAAGTCGACGTAATAGAACAGAGGCTAAATCAACATGACTTGATCTGCCTCTGTGGGGAGAGAATTCTGGAAGAAGATATTTATTACCACTGTATAAAACTAAAAGGGGCAAAAATACCTTTATATATTGAATGATCTTTCTGACTGTTTACGTATTGCTTGTATATGATGCCTGTTTATATTGTACAATGGTTCTGTGGTGATACAAAAAGAAATCCCCCGGGGTAATAAAGTATTATTATCATTATCATACATTTTCAGCAATTATTCCATTCTGGAAACAAATTCATTTGGAAATACTGCATAATATGACTACTTCCGTAATTATGTGTTGGACTAAGGCCAATATTATCGTTCTGTTTCAATTCATTTCACGATTAATATGATATTATTTACACATGGTAGAGAGCTTAACTATGGAATTAACAATTATGATTATTAATTGTAACAGGTGTAACTTAATTAGTTTCATTGGTTGTCAATATCTTAATTCAAGGTACTTTATCATATTTAGTGGTATTAATGACATATATTCTCTCCTGCTAAACGGTGTAGTGAGATATATGGTATTAATGTCGTTTAAAAACACGTTAATTGCATAACGTGATATTCATTCCTTCATATGTGTTATAACTTCCTTGTTTAACGTTTAGGAAGCTGATCTGACCTAAATCCCAAAGTGAAATAACAATAAATGTGAGATCCTGTAATCTATAGATATTTAGCAGAGAATATCTGCTTTCTTATTATATAAACCTAATATTTAGCTCGATACATGAGTAAAACTGTCCATAATTTAAATCAAATAACAGAACTTCCATTTTTGGAAAGACGCAATTACAACCAAACACCCATCTAATTTAAGTACCGTATTTAATGTACTGTACAGCAAAGCGAATACGAAGCCCGGATTGCGTGGCGATGCTTTGCTTTGCCATCCTCGATTGCCGAGGGCCGAATATTCCGGTGCTCAACACTATATCACCCTTTGGATTTTCATTGGTAAACTATGTAGTGAAATTACAAACCCTTGAGTTTTTTTAATGAAAAAGTAATTTAATGGAGGGACTTGACATGAGAAGGTAGGAAATCGTGTCTTTGTACTTCTGGTTTCCAAACATAGATCCATTGTATTACATGCTAGGGGACCATTCTCTCCCAACAGAGGCAGATTAAGTCATGAAATGTTGATCGAGACTCTGTACTCATTGGCCGAGTTTGTGGGCTAGAATAGATTTGCTACTTGTGCAATTAACGACGCTCTCCTAAACTCATCATTTTGACTTCTGAATCATGACAAAGACAGTGTGATATGAACCAACCTTTCCATACGAGAAGGGTTGTCATTTGCTGGGAAAAAATTAAAAGGATTGTGGTGCATTTTTGTCCGCCAGTGGAAACTGCCAGAAACCACGGATTTGGTCTAATTAGAACAGAGGTTGGATCAACAGTTTATGATTTGATCTACTTCTGTTGGGAGAGAATGGATCAAGGACTTGAATTCGAGATTTCAAAGGAACATTACCATCTGGTAGGCTGAGAACACACAAGTGTGAGCTAATAACTGGAAATTTCCATCAAAGTGAGTTGTAACATGTGTTTTGAGACTTGGCAGATCCAATCGACGTCGCAGTGTTATTGACTTTGGCAAATCAAGAGCGGACAATTTCTGCACACATTTTGCTAATGAAAGATCCCTGGGTTAATGTAGTATAGAGCATCGGAGCATTAAGTCCTTGTGTAGTAGAGTGTGTAGCTGAACACGTTCCAGCTGAGTAAATCCGAGGAACCAACCTTGAATAAACAGACAGACTTACATATCAGACATATTTGATCAAGTCCTCACCTCGTTGAGTAATATCTTAAAAGATCATACATATTAAATTCATACACTATTATACCAATTGACGAGCCATACATTTTGGTTTACGAGAGACACACAATTAAAATGCAACAAAACCGTTGTGATATAAAACATGATTGAGTAAAATATTTCTCTTCTTTCTAAAATACATTTGCAGGTTTGATCGCTAAATTACAATAACAGGATAAGACAACATAAACGAGACATAGGCAAACTTTGAAGCTTGAATACTTTGAATAGAGACGGCCCGAGGTAGAATATAAAGGCCTGAACTCCAGTACGATGGTTCCGTTGGAGGGATGATAAGGATGTTGAACCTTCACAAATGTATTCGAGAAAAAAACTAAATAGCGACTTGTGCTGTCTATACCAGACAATGTATCCATCAATAAACTGCTGTCCCGATACGTTGATAAAGATTTCTGGAGTCAGCTGGAATAGAACCCGTTTAGTTTCAGTGTGAAGCCCTATATGTAACGGAGGGTCACACATGCATGTATATAGCCCTGGGTTAGTGACAGCTGTTTTGTAGGGAGACCATTGATGCGAAATAGGATATAAGTGAAATAAATGTGGATTTCAGTTTATTAATGTAGTTGTCATATTCCTTGGTAAAACGTGATTTATTACTGGGACACGGGTCATTCATTGTTTATTCAATGTGTATTCGATGTAGATAAATTCTTGTATCGAAGAGTATGAATTAGTGCTTGATATTTGAAATGATTCTTGTACGTTCGTTTATATTATTTTAACTCTTAGGATTTCCATTCAGCTAGTCGCTGACTGCATTAAAGAATACTATTTGCTATAAAGTCATGATGCAAGAGTACTTGTTTCGATACGTACTTAGGTTTACATTTAAAGGAGCAGTAGCACGTTTGAGGGGAATATATTAAGTTGATGTCAGGAAAATGAAAATAAATGGTTCCACTTGAAAGACAATGTATATAAACTAAATGAAGCAGAAATAAAAACAATATTCAATGTAAAGTTCAGCCATGCGATTCCATTTTCTTAAACAAAATGATTGAAGGTGTTCACCAAAATTGCTGCCATTGTACTTTATGTGAATCTTTATAATTTGTTCTTTGACTATGGATGATTGGTTTGGGTAAAGAAGCTTTACACTATCAAAATAAAATATTTAGCATAAACTTACAATTATCAATGAAAAATATAAATATTCAAAAAACGTGCTACTGTCCATTTAAAGTATACCTTTCGTGTTGGTTCTATCTTTATCATAAACGTTGATGGTAGGGATAAAAATACCTATGTCATTAAGATAAAAACAATGTAGAATTTGTAATTGAGATTACACTGTTTCATGAGCAAGATCTGTAAATAGAACGAAAGTTAATGGTAAACCTACACATTGTCACGATTTATGAGATCATTTGGATAATCAACGTAACAGGCGTGTGAGCAATATCGTAATTGGTATGATTAATAACTAAGACGAGAATAAGATCACGGTTGTTCATGTTTGATCTTTACGTAAACGACATAGAATAAAGTAATTTTATTTTTTCCGTTTTCCAGTAAATATCATTTGGGGATGAGTTTGGGAAAGGGGGGGGGGGGGGTAGAAATACATAAATCAGGACATGTAAGTTAATTGTTGATTATATATATGCCGTTATGGTTATAATTCAAAACTGTCAGTAGAACTGGTAAGAAATTTGGAGCTACACAAAAGAGTACTTATTTTCTACTTAATAAACTCATAGTTAACTTCTTTAATTGAAATTCTAGAAGTTCAATAACGAAACAAATAGTTTATGGATATGCTTGTTATGAATAAAAACTTATTCCAAGATTTTGGATTGATGGGTAAGTAACGAGATCTTTGATTTCCAAAATTCGTTCTTCTGTCCCTTAAAATGGGCTTTAAAGGGACAGTCCTATCGGATTGTGGAATCGAAATTCAAGACGCAGTGATGCATCCATTCTTTGTCAAATTGTTACATCTAGAACAACTAAAACGTTACCCTCACTAACACATATGAAAATAAGTGTGAAATAGTCATGCGATTATCATATATCAGTATAAACCGGGAAGCACACATTCTAAAGATTCATATCAAGTCCATTGGCGGCCATTTCTGTGTGAACACCTTTACTTCATTTTGTGGCTAAACTTTACATTATATATTTCATATTACATTTATTAGAGATTCATTTAGTTTAGATACCGTGTCTTTTATGTAAAACCACTTAGTTTCATTTTTCCTGACATCACCTAATATTCGCCCTAAAAACGTACAGCTGCCCTTTAGTATCATAAAATGTATTCGAAAAGACGTCATTTATATGCTTCGAGATTTCAGTCAACGACGATGTTTCATTTCCCATTCCACAGCAAGTAAACTATAAATACTTATAATTGCAGCTTTCTTGTTTCTACCGTCTTGTTTTTAACGCTTTGGTTTGTTTCCATGGTAACTAGAACACAGTTTGACGTGTTGTATCATATAGGTTACACACCCTGTAATACGCACCGTTGGGAGAGAGATTGTTACTGGGATTCCGGATTGTTATGGGACGGTTACGGATTGTCATGGGAACTGTTGCGCCATGCATGGCATATCTAATTATCGCTCTAGTACTAATTAATCATGTTTCATCCAAATTAACACTGTTCGAAGGTTCTAACATAATATGTCTATAGATTTATTCTTTCATTATGCATAGTAATCTACATTGAACAAAGTAAACACTGTCGACGTCCTGAATATTGGTCCAAAATAACTACCTTGACATCATAAAGCGTCCATGTGTTTTTAATTGAAATATGTTTACGCAAAAAAAAGTAATTCCGTATTTACACAAATGATTGTTTTAAATGATAGGTCGAACAAATGTGAAATAATTTCCTTGACAAAAAAGTAATTGTAATTTTTCCGAGAGAGGGGTTAAATTTTATTACAACGGATTGTTACATGATGCTTTTCCGGATTACTACTGAGAAAGCACATTTTTGCTACGGATTTTTAAGGGATGTTTGGCAAATAACAACATGGTATTCTGATGTAGTCTAATAAACGAGTTCAAATTAAATCATTCTTTTTTGCAGAAAAATGCGTTATCGCTGCCACAGATGTGAAACAAAGGATGATAACTTTGAAAAGATAATTTTACACAACTGTTTAGTGCACCCAATTGATGAACTTCAAATGAGAGTGAAGAAACTCTCTGAAAGCAGAGGTAAACTTAAACATATCATCAAAAACTACAGAGTTACCCCACATGCAATTGGAAATGCAGGAAAACAAATTAGCGTCGTTGATCCAATGCATGAACGGATTCAGAGAAAATAGAAGGATAACCCCAAAACAGACTGAATGGTGTTAAAATTAACAAGGAGTAATGGAAAAAGAATATTTATTTGATCAAAATCTTGATCGCGAAAACGATTTAATATACGCTCCAGCATGCCACTGCTGAGAAGTCGAACAAGTTAAGTGAAATATGAATGCAAAATAACAAGACAATTTGAGCACATAATTCCATATCTCTATAAAACGAAAATTAACTAGCGTCATCAGAAGATGATATATGCCCCTGGTTCCAAATATTTCAGAATTAATATTAATTTTATAAATACCAAATATGATTTTAAATAGACCGTGACCCCTATATGTGGGAAACTACCAATATTTTTCTCTTTTAATCCACAATCTATTTAGTGCATAATATCTTCGATCTGTGGAGAAATATGAGGAAAAGCTATCTTTCGACTTAACATAACTCACATTTATTGTGTTGCTGAATTTATTTTGCATCTTCAAATAATTTGTAATAGATGTAAGTGAGAAAATTTGCCATCTATTTTAAATAGAATTGTCATAGTAAAATTCCTGAGACTTTCTGTTCAAGAAACTCAATTCTTATTAAAAACGTTAAAATGTAAATCAAAAGAAGTTGAAATTCATCAAGGCACATGTACACATCAGCTATGTCTTTAATGTTTGAGAGGTCTGCTTAGAAAGTAAAAAGAAACAAAGATGAAACATCAACAACTTTGTTGAAGGTTTATATTAACTTTATAAGTATATGTGAATTACTTCATGATTGAACAATATTGATCTCAAACAAGTTGTTTTAAAATATTGTATTATTCTCATATACAACTTTTTAACTCCATATTATATATAATATTATCACATTTTACAGGGCTACAGATAAGGGGCGTACACACGTAATGTACGCCTTAAAATCGACCAAGTACGGCCGAAAATAAAATTTCAAGCGTATCATGTACGCTCATACATACCTGTGTTCGTCTACTACTTTGTTTCGGTGCGTATCATGTTCACGGACTTTCATTAGAGTGAAATGATTAATTTGATACAACGAAAAATCACAAGCGGAAACGCATCATGCTTTAAACAGGAACAGAGTTATATGCTTGCTGTGCAACGAGGTACACCTTTATTTTTCGATTGGCCAACGTTTCTTATGATTTACAAATCAATCATTACATCTCTTTCTTTAACTCGATATAAAAGGGTATGCAATGTCTGTTTTTACTGTCATGACTTATGACTTATGACTTAGGTTCATTACAAATTATCAACCTTTCTTTTGGACTAAGTGTAATGCCCATATAACATTTTACATTATGAAAAGGTAACACTTGCATCTACCTTATCGTGACAAAATCATTTTAGAGTCACATGCTGACAAAGTATATTGATATGTGCAAAATATGTAAATAAAACATTTGTCTAATATCTATTTTAGTTTCCCACTGTTTAGTGATTTGCAATTTCCCATTTTATCCAATATGTGAACATTTTACATGTCTAACTTGAAATCGATTCAGTCTTCATACGATACTGCTATTTTGGCTTTTCTTTCCTTTTGTTTGTGAATTAGTTATTAGTTAACAATGTTGGAAAAGCATTGATGGTTTCACGTATGTTGAATATACCATTAATTAACTGAAATTAGCCAATTATCAAATTATAACCATAACACCATATGTTAGGGTAAAAAGGGATCGCGTCAATTTTACTACTGTATCAACTGAAATACGACTTCATTTGTAAAAAGTGATTCTGATTTTGGGATTTTATTCACAGACCAGTTTCATCAATTAAATACCGTTACATTTCAGTTACACTGATAATGGGGACTCATAAGATCAAACAAAAAATGAAGAATCTGTCAAAACAATATTTTTCTAACAAATTAGTTAAATTGAATAGAGCATTGAGTATTTATTTGTATTTTCAGAATATATCAACATAATATTGTTTTTACTAATTGGGATGGATAGCGAAAAATATAAAACTGGCGATGATCAAATTTAACAACATATAAAGCAAACTCTTTAGCACTATGTCAGTACACCTTCATACTCTTGAGTACACCTGCACTTAAAATTCAAGGCATATGTACAGCTTCACTCAAAAAGTTATCTGGAGCCCTGCATTTTGCATCAAAAATATTTTTTGTTGCTTTCGTTTTTTTAACAATCCGTATCGTACTCATTCACAATCCGGAACATCTGTAAACATAGCCCAGTAACAATCATTGACAATAACATTACACCCGTCTGAATAAACATCAATTATAAACAATTAAAATAACACTTTTGATTCATCGAATATGGAATTGTAAATGTCAGTTGAATGAAGCTTTGATAATCTGAAGTTTCAATATATTAAACTGTCCAATTTAGTTTATCTAAGACTTTTAATCAGTCTTAGATATTAAAGTTTTCAATATCATCAACGAATTTGCTTAATGAATTAGAAAATACAAACAAATGATAGCTAAAATGGTCTTTGATTACATTAATTTAATCATAGTTACCAAATATTGTAATATTCCGACCAAAAAATATAAAATAAACACTTTTTTTTACCAAATTAAATTCTTACTAAAAGTGAAATTTCCCATGACAATCCGTAACCGTCCCATAACAATCCGGAATCCCAGTAACAATCTCTCTCCCAACGGTGCGTATTACAGGGTGTGGGTTATTCATCTGTGCCGGAGAAAATTTTGCTGACGTTTGTAATGGCCTTATTTGATTAGGATGGAGAAAACAACAGCGTACTGGAATTACCGGTTACAAGCAGCGAGAAGGTCACGAAATGATAATTGTCGTTTGACAACTGAGATGTCTATTTTCGTTTGTGTTGAGAGAAGAATTTTAACGATAACGTTACATATGTAGAGTCTTATTTGATATAAAGATGATAAACAAGTTATTTCCTATTTGTTTTTGATGCATTTTCGAAAATTATGTTCAGAATATGTACGAAAATATGAACATATTTAAATGAGAAGTCCTTTTTGCTGTCTGTGAATTTTAGACGTAAATGTTCAGAGTATATATAATGATACTAAACATGTTAATGGGAAGGATTATGTATCGAGTTCGATGCTTAGACGTGTTTACAATGTTTATGTTCAGAAATACATATATGCAACCGTGAGCAATAAATTCACTATATAATTTGTAAACGAAATATTAGTAAAATCAAAGAAACAAGATATGTGTATTGATTTGGCAAATTGTTGCTTTCGGGATCATTTGTCTGCTAGGTTTTAGTAGCACTGATATAACTGAATATTTATTTATTAAATATGTAGCAATAACTACGATTTATTTCCATGCATCTGCCACAGTTTATCAATGGAACACAACAACCAAATACATGTAACAGAATTGACACTTTCAAGGTACTCTCATGCAAAACTGAACTGGTTAAAACATGATTTTTTGTCATTCACATCAAAGCAAAAACATTTATATATGTTTGCTTCTGCAGACAAACTAATGAACAGTGTAAACTCTATCAGCAAAATATTCTTAAACTTACATAAGATTTCCCCATCGCATATATATATATATAACAGCAAGGGCAGTTTCATTGATCTGTTTTAGTGAGTTATGGTTTAGCGCCGCAACCTCTTTTGTACCTTTTAAAACCATGATTTACGTTTCTCTGTCATCGAAATCAAAGAAAAAGCACCGATTTTTTGAACGGCTTTAAATCGCTTCATTACAGACAGTTAAAGCGGCGGAATGTTATCTCGAACTTTACAGACCAGATAACGAATTTAGCCTGTAAGTCACCACAAAGAAGCATAAATCACACACTTGTAGCCAGCGGGTATTCAAAATTCACAACAAACCCCTTCAAAGTGAAAAGGGGAATTTTAAAGGCATGGCACGTTTCGGTCGCGTGGACCAATGAAAGGCTTCGCGTGGCGCTCACATTATCATCCCTTGACCTAGATTTAAACATGTGGACAATACAAGACATCTTCTCTACCTGTTGAAGGTGTGTGACCTTTGACCTTGAACTCCTGATTACAGGTAAATCGCACCTGCCGGAAGGCTGAACCGTTAACGACAGGTGCTCCCAACTTGATATGACACACTAGACTGACTTTCAAACAGTTTCCCGCGGTTAGCGGAACACTGCTATTGAAAACAGGTCACTATGGGGATAGTCCAAGGAAACGGGGTTCTATTGATTCAAATAATTCAACGGTTGTTATAATTTGAATTTTTATTAATCAATATTTTCATATTAGTAAAATAAAAAAATATTACAAAATACACAATTGAGTTTCAACAAAGAAGAAAAGTTTTGAACTTGAAGTGAACGCTTTGAAGAATGAAGGAACAGTTTTGAAATTACTTTCTTTTTTATCTACGACTTTAGGCATTATCTACGTACAAACGAAAAGACGTTACTATATCAGCAAAATTACAATTAAAGTTGGAAAACAATTAGCAGTGTATTATCAATTCGTTTTCTATATATTTACCCTCGAAACCATTATGATTAACTTCATATATCTTAACTGTTTACTTCTAGAACGAAATCAAGACGTGCTGCGATTTATAATCTACAATCAAAATTAATGTGATTATCAATATCAGTCAATTTTAATTAAACGCGTTAGTATATTCATCTTGCTTTACAAATTGATATCAAAACAGCATTCATTAAATTTTTTTAGACATATTAAAAGAAACTTTTTTTTTCAACACCAGGAAACTTGTATTATACTTTATAATCACACAAATTAACCCAAAGAAGCTGCTGAGAAAACAAGCTCTTCACATTATACTTAATACGTTTAGTCATGTGACAATAACATTCAATTGATCTTCAAATTGAATCAGTTATTTACTTTCCAAAATGTTAAACACCTGTTTTTGTATGACAAATTATTGCTGACTTTTCTTATATGTGGAATGTATATTTAAAGAGTACATGCAATCCCTATATGTGATATTGTGCTGCAATAAAACTGTAATAGACATCATTGCTATACTCCTCAGAAATAATTAAGCAACAGGTATAATTTTTAGCAAAATTTGTTTATCATACTAGGTAACAATATATCGAGAAATAACGAAAGCAGATAAAATTTGAGGATTCATAACCTAAAATCAAATCACTGATCACATTGCTTGAACACAACCACCCAAGAAACATGAAAATTGGACAAGCTGTATATGGTTGAATTTTTAAGTGTTGTTTAATTTTATGTGAAGAGTACATTTCAATCTTGGCGTTACCACTGATAACTTCGATTTATAAAAAAATATCTCAATTGAAAAGGACGCTAACAATATCAGAAAATGTACGTGTTGCTTAATTTTATGTGAGGAGTATATTTCAATCTTGGCGTTACCACTGATAGCTTCGGTTTATAAAAAAATTTCTCAAACGAAAAGGACGCTTTCAAGATCAGAGTTATATTTCGTTTTGACAAAGAGGCACAAGGCTGTATTTGCAACATTATAAATTCCGGAAGTATATTTGCAACCAGGTGTATCGACAACACCTGCCGGCTAGCCAGTTTCAAACAATTTGTCATAATACGTTACAGCACATGTCACGCCGTATCTGTATCGTATCTCTGGCCGCCAGTATCCACACCCCTTCAGCAGTATGAGTATCGCCGTGAATCTAATTAGTAAAGTTTATATTCGACGTGACGCTGTTTTATGCGAAAACAAGTAATAAAATATTCCATAAGCGTGTCAGATACGTGCGTTTAATTTTGATGGAGGCTTGGAGGCGTTTGTTCATCTAGATTAACGTTATATGGCGCTAAAGCATGTCTATGTATAAGATGAGACAGAAATAAACAAATTCTCTCTCTCTCTCTCTCTCTCTGTATACTGAGCAATAAAGAAAAGGATCACTTATTTTTTATTATTAATTGATATGTATAATTTGATTTGTTCTTCAAAGTTTTGATTTACAAGCATGGCCCAGCACCAGCATCCTGAAAAATCACCAATTCATGCTCAAGACAAAGGTCCATGAAAACTTTTCCGTCGCACAAACGCGACGCATGTGGTTCGACCTTTAAGACGTGTTTTTTAAAGTCTTTAGTGTACGCATTTTCCCAAGAACAAAAATCACTACAATGATGCTGCTGCTTTCAATTGAAATAGTCATGGTCAGATATAAGCAAAACGAAAGAAAGCATTTTGTGGCTACAGTGTGGTTCAACAGAGAATTCTCATTCTGCGGCAGTACAACCGATCTCTGTATGGAACCATCCTGCAATGACGCAAAAGTTGTTTATGAATTGAGGCGTCATGAAAAAATATAGATTTGACCCTTTAAAGGGACAGTAGTACGTTTTATGGGGTATATAGGGTGATGTCAGGAAAATGAAAATAATTGGTTCCAATTGAAAGACAATGTATCTAAACTAAATGGAGCAGTAATAAATCAAATATATAACGTAAAGTTTAGACATGCGATTCCTTTTTCTTACAGAAAATGAATTAAAGGTGGTCACACAAAATGGCCGCCAATGGATTTTGTGTGAATCTTCATACTTTGTCCTCTGACTCTGGATGATTGGCTTGTGTAATGAGATTTTTGACACTGTCAAAATAATACATTTAGCATTTACTTACAATTATCAGTGATCGAACAATTTAGAATATTAAATTATCAAAAAACGTGCTACTGCCCCTTTAAGTGACACAGAGTATGTTGATGATATCAACTATGTCAAATTTTGAATCAATGTAATTACATCGGGAACAACTTACTGTTACTGAAAGTTGAAGGTCAATCGCTACAATTGATGAAAAAAACGGCCATTCAAAGTCGCGATTGTGATCGAAAACCGGACAAAGTGCCTCGAATTCCCCAAACATAATTTGAAACCTTATAAAAAGCTGACAGGAAGATATATTCGATTCGATAGTGTTTATAAATTATTGCAATAAATAGTTAGGTTGATTGGATGCATCGTTTCGACTATTACACGTACTTAAGATGTTGATTCGATTTTTCGATAAAATCAAGAAGTTTAGAGATATTAAGCATAAATGGATAGATTTGGAAGTCCAGGGATCAGATATGAACTTCAATCAGCATATTAGATATTTTGTAACTTAAATAAAATTTTAAGAAAGACAAAGTGTCTCTCACCAGTAACTCTAACTTTTCTTGAGTAGTATATATCATCTCTAGGCTATGAAGTAAAAAATCAAAAACATAAATTTCTATTTTGGCCGTCATACTCGACCTGTTTGATATTGATATTTCTTGTTTGTATATGCAAACCAAATTGATATATTATCGTATACTGCAGATTTCATTTCAGCAGCGAATAGCATGTCATTTTGGGTCAATAAATCCCCTTATGAAATTGTGAATGGTTAACGTCCGTGTCTGTAACATCAGGTTGTCATGGTTATGATATGTTTATCGGCACATGGATACTGTCAAGTTACATTTACTTTATTAAAAACATTTCCAATAAAATGCAAAAACGATTTATAATATCTATTTCTTGCAGTTTCGTATTGCTAATTTCTATTTGCTGAATAGGACCTAGACTGTTTTAAAGGCTCAAGTTTAAATCATTGAGCGCCACTAGAATTATTCATCAACTGACATTCACAAAATATACTGGACAAAATAAGTTAGTGATATTTTGATATGTTTCCTGTTTCGTCTTGAGGTGAATGAAGGCATATATCAATATTCATTTATTCAAATTATCAAATATCTCTAGCTATTTTTGTTTAAATTATTTTTAGAGATAGTTTAAAAACGTTTAACAGGTATTTAAGGGGTTGAATAAAAAACTTTTCGATATCGACTGTGTGAACCTTGCTTGATGACCGTTAGTATATGCAAAAACATGGCTATTCCATTGGATCTATAGCTAATAAGGCATCATGTGATCTAAATAACCTAAACATTATAAAATCTTTTCATGAAATCGTCATTTCAGGTTTAAAAGCATTGGCGGGGAATAAATGTTTCAACTATCTACGTTGTTCAATGCAACAGCATTTTAGATTTTAGTCCTCCCCCATTCAACTTTTGAAGTGAGAACGACAAAAAAATCTGTGTCGAAGCGTCACATACATGAACAAAGAAGTTGTGATCCATATATTCCTTTGCATTCTTGTCATTCCAACTTCTAAAATGTCTCTAAAAGAAGTTATAACTCATTAAGTATTTCTGCGCTTTCGATTATTGGGGACAATGGTATCACAAAATCCTAGTCTGCCGCTTTATAAGGAAGTCTATCAACAAGGTTTCAGATTTCTAGTCAGTTTTTCGCGAAGACGAAAAACGTGAATTTCGACTCAGGACGTCATGCAAAACCACGAACCCATCGGCCCTTTCATGTAGGACGAGATAAACTTAGGATACACACAATGCAGAATCTAAGTTGTGCCGAGACATGACATAATTGATAAAAGACAAGACAATGTTTAAATGATGTTGATTGTTTATTTCTGGTGGATGCAGACTGGATGCGGTGTGATGATATAGACATATTGCACTGTCTGGATGCACGACATGGATACAGGTAGCACCGATAAATCAATAAATAATGAGCATGTTATGTACAGAGATCTACGACAGGCACAGTGAAGAGAAGACAAGAGAAGCTAGGGAATCATATTGCACACGATAAATCAGAAGGACAGATCTGATATTATGCAAACACAACCATTAAGCGAACCCTACACTGAAAGCTCACAACACAAGCTGGGTTTGTGACTAGTTGATATGGCAAAATAGTCCATTGCAAAAAAAATTGAGACATTGGTTGGATATCATACAAAATACTGGTCGGACAGACGTACAGAAATCTCGTACGTCCTCGCGAGATCTTTCACCCAAATAAATCACCAAACTGTAAAGAATTTGGTGAGATAGGATGAAAAGGTGACATACAAATGCGTAATTGTTCAAAATGACTTCGTTATGTACATATTTCAACAGTAAATCACTGATAGGAAAATAACGGTAACAGGCACATGTAACGTAACAAAACAAAATGGCGGCTACCAAAGGCAACCGAAGCACTACTCGTTAGGGTCCATTTACACAACCAGGAATTAGTTCCTTGGTTTGAGAACAGTGACTGGGGGAATCTTCCCCTCCGCAAACTTGAACTGTCGTTTGTCGTGACATTTCTCCAAGGCAGGGCAGTTGGGATGGTTTTCTTTCAAGTGAACATAGTGCAATTCCGGGTCCCCGGTCGTATGTCCACAATCTTCGCAGACGTACATCTTGCAGCGACGTTCCTTGTACGCAAAGGAGAACTCAGACCCGTGCACCTTCTTAGCGTGGGACTCGAGGGAACATCTCTGGGTGAACGCTTTGCCACACGTCTCACACTTGTACGGTTTAACTCCTAGGAACAAAAGAGGAAATATTATATTTCATGTCACTCCATAGATGTCCATACACATTAAAGTACATTTATCAGTTACTCCTGTGCAAATTGGTATACAACGTATTTCACGGAATGTCACAATTACATATCTTGTAATAATTTATTTGATATTTAAACTAGATTGTTTAAAGATTATGCAAATACCAATGTAATTCTAAAGGACAATGCCTACCTGTGTGTATACGTGTGTGTCGCTTGAGATCAAAGGTGTCGTTGAATCCCTTGCCACAGAAAGTACACAGGTATCTCTTCACCTCGCTGTGGTTCTTCACGTGGCGGTTGAGTAGACGTTGCAGGGCGAACTCCTTCTGACACACTTTACACATGAACCTCCCGTTCTCTGTGACCATTGCTGCAAACAAACGAGATGATCATTAATATTATATTCAAAATAAAAATATCGCAACATAATCATACATTTTATAATTAAAAGAAGCACATTGCAACATATTCATAAATTTCATAATTAAAAGAAGCATATTGCAACCTAATCATAAATATGACATACCTACGAATAAGAGGAAATCTTCTACCGTAATAATCTTATAATTCCTCCATTAATTCGACGTCTCCAATAATTCAACTACGTATTTTTCCTGGTCACATACCCGATTTACCTTAAAATTTTTGATTATGTGTTATTATTTAGAGGTTTGTGTCCCAATAATCCGACGATGTAATCAATTAGCATTATATCCTGCTTTTTATACTAAAATGCATTTTTCTCACTATGGAAATAGTAATCAACATTTGCATTAATTGGCTGAAGAGAAGTTTGATTTCTTACATTTTTGCTTGATGACATTTTCCTCTAGGTCGGCCTCTGTGAAGGATGGGTTCTTGATACCATATCCACCGTTTATCACCTCCACATCTGTGCGTCCTGCTTGCTGCAATTGCAAAATCAATCTTATGGTTATCGATATTCCTCAAATACGTATGTGACAGACTGGAAATACAAAATTTAGGCGATATCTCTTAAATCGATGATGTTACGTTTACAAGAGGGAGAATGTAGAAAAAACGACAATTTTGGGTAATCTTTGGTCTTACTTTAGAGGAATTTAAGTCTCTTCTTAATTATGTCATTTGACAAAAATTGTGAATATTTAAAAAGGTTTATATTTAAAATTTATTAGAAAAGAAAAATAAATCATCAAAGATAGAAAAGTTTAAAAGTTCTGTGTTGTTTTAATTAATACAGAGATGAACTAAGGTACGAATGCTTACCTTCAACAGCAGAAGCAAGGTGGGCGCCATCTTGACATCACTGGAGGCGGCTTCCAGCTCGTGCAGAGGAACCAGGGTCCACTTGGGGTCTTTCATGGATGAGTTGGGGGAGGCTCCGGGGGTGGTGGGGGTGAGCTGATTCTCTCGGTCCTCATACTTCCCCGGGGCACAAAGGTCCGTCTTGATTGTCAAGGAGTTCATGACGGACGAATTGGTGTCCATCATAGCATTGGACATCGCCATTGTTGGCGTGCGATATCGGTGGTTTTCATTGTTGCGGTTATCCAGAGAAAAGTTCAAAGGCTGTGGGGAGGTTCTGTCACTGGGGTCGGTTTTAATATCGGAGACAGCCATAGGTAGAGGTGGAATGAAGGTTGGGGTTAGTGAACTGTTTTTTATGAGTTTCTCCGAATCTTCCCATGGTCGTTGAAGAGCTTGCGTCGACTCAACGGGGCGCTTTAGAATGGGTGATGCCGTTTCCATTCTTGATGTATAGGAACCGAACCTGTCTTTTGGTGGGAGGGGTGATGCCATTGGCAAAATACCCGGGAACATTGGAAGTGTCTTTAGAGTATTTTCAGAGGACATTGGTCTCATTCCAAATGGCGGAAGAGCAGAAATATGGGGAGGCAGGTGAGGAACATGGAAGGGTGGTTGAGTTTTAGATGGATGCAGGACGGATGATCGGACATTTTGGGCACTGAAATGAGGCATCGTTTGAGTATAAAACTTGGTGTTGGTAAAGTTCTGTAGTGGATGACGTGGAAAGGGTATCCTGTGAGCTTCTATGTGGGACGAAATATCAGATCTAGGGATGTTTTCTTTACAGTTCTCTGAAGTTACAGTTTGAATGACAGAAGGTGCTCTGATAACAGAAGGTTTAAAGTCACTGCCAGCCTTCTCAGATACATAAGAAGCGTTTGAGGATGCCCTCCAACTCTCTTCTGAAGTTGAGCAGATGTTAGCTGGAATATTTGCAAAACGTGGACGGGGAGGCAGTCTTCCGAGAATAGGACTGCTCATCCACGGGGAGTGGATAACTGGAATCATTCTCCTGCTAACAAGACCAGCATCTGCGGCTGTTTTGGGAGTCGAACTCAGAATGTCAGTGGGTAGGTTGGCTTGTCTCATTGATTCGCCTATCAGAACTGGCGTAGCCGGGTACGGAATTCCAGCGGCGTTGTGAATGATGTTCGGCGGATGTCTCTCACCTCTTCCTGGTGGTGATATCGGAGATGGAGTTGCACGTGATTCCGGTTGTGATGACGTAACTTCCTGTCTAACTTTATCGTCAGACTGGTCGAGTTGGTGATATTTCGTCTTGTCAAAAGACACGGATGAAGACACATCGTCTTTAGGGGTGAAGCCGGATATGTATCCACTGGAGTCGCTACTGTAGGAGAATGGGGAGCCCTTGCTGACGTCAGAGCTGGACACTTCATGACCGCGTGTGACGTCATCACCTTTGAATGACGTGGTCAGATCAAGCGAACAGTCAGATGAAGAGAGACGGGGTCGCTTTGCTTCTGTCTCGCCATTTTCTGAAATAAAAATCAACATTTAAAATCTTGCTTAAGTCTCATATTTGTGTTACACGTTATTAAATAATAACCATTCACTACATTGATAACATGATTGTAGTTCGATAATTAAAGTTTTTTTACAAAATGTATTATAAGATAAGGTTTTATCAACAAAAAGTTCAAAGATAACAGTTAGAAAACAGTTCAATTATCTTCACATGGCATCTGCATTAACTAGTTCAACTATTTCTTCTCCCATCACAAATCATTCTAATTCAAAGACGACCCGATTCAAAGATGAAAAGGAAGAACTTTTTAAAATGTTCCCTTTTTATTCGCTTCTTTGTTAAAGTTTCCTGTTTGGATTACAACGGGTTCTAGGGATTACGGTTTGCATTGTCAAGAGGCGTGATGGCTTAGTATCCCGGGGACCCCACAAAAGACAAGGCAGGTCAAAGGTGAGAGGACGGTGGTCTAGCCGGGGGGGCAAATCACTTCAAAAGACTAAATTCCATGTCGTGACCTCGCGATCACGGAACGCAATGAGTTGGCACGAGCCGAAAAATTCTTTTAACATTGACGGGTGATCACTATGTGTCGGTCAATATCAGCCAACAAAACATCTGTTGCATACGTCACGTGACCCATAACATTGGTCACGTGACCTGTTAACCAATCTCGTCCTCTCAACGGGAGACTCACTACAAATTTACGTTTGGCTTGGGTTGATGGGTTTCCCGCGCTTTTGTCGTCATCTGCTATCTGACGGGATAGTACCATCTGCTCTTGCTTTTAACGGTTCGACAGAAGATAAACGGCGCAGTGGCGGGAATAACAAAACCAGTCGATGTCTTTGTTCCCGATCGGTTCATTCCTATAGATAGCTCTCCTTAGCGACAAGGAACAGTTGCCTTCCGATAGTCAGGTGACCTGGAATACGCCACGTGCCTGGCACGCGACAAGGCAGACGACATAATAGAGGCCATTTGCAATATGATCAAGTCTCGCTATCCAAGCGGTATTCAAGCCGTCGGGTGTGCTTAAAGTAGTCTTAGCAGATAGCTTTTTACTTTCACGCATGGTTAGGTCTCTTCATAAGCATACATCGCTTTAACAAAGATACTTTCAGAGGGTTTGTGGGTTGAACTATCATTTACATATTAAACTCGCTCGCCAGATGCCTTCCGCTTACAGCATTTAATTACGTCTAACTATAATCAGAGATTTATAATGTAAAATGTAATATATGAGTATTCACAACGAGTATATTTATTCAAACATATTTTTAAATATTGTTGCGGGCTCATTAATAAACGTATTGTTTTCACAAAATAGCTTCATCGCAATTCATATTTCAAATATTCTTCATATTTAATTATCTTATTGAAATTATAGCTAAACAAAGATATGCTTTCCAACGTTTTCAAGTTTAGACACAGTATTTATTACATAACTCATGATGTTATATGATAATTTTTAGTTATTTATAAGAGTATTATTGAATAAGTCGAACTTTCAAACCCTAAAACAAACTTAAGTTCTTAAGTCTAGAAAATGTTGGTTGTTGATAAATACAGTTGCATCAGCTCTAGGAAATAAAGTATTGATTTAAGGTGTAATTTTCATTCATTCCATGTCAAAAAAATAATAATTCTCTTCAGAAACTGTATGTATACTAAAATCATAAAGGTTTGATTAAATATAACGTTTAGTCATTCAGTTTCAACTAAAACAAGCATAACCATTGTGCCAGCAAAGTCACAATAGCATATTGTACGATCCAAGTTTACTACACCGTTATAAAACAGCAGAAGGTGTATTTACAGTTGTCTCGCTGTAAACCATCAAGTCATTAAGACAGCTCAGAAACGTTCATCAACAATTTATAGGATTTCAAAAACAATACAAACAATGTATTGATATCGTTGAAGATAATAAAAGGGTCAGGAATATTTTGTCTTTTTATGAACCTATCAGTCATTAGGCTCTTTATAGGCCCTCGGCGTCGTAAACAACACAACATATATTTGTCTTGTAAAATAATAAACCACAACGTTCATTTACTCTGCTTAGACACGTTCATCAAAATAATATATGACGTTATAAACGCAGGCCTATTCTTCTAAACGTTAAACGTCATAAAGAGACATTTATATGTGTTTTGTAATAGACCATCACGGTAATTTACCCTGCTTATAGACCTTCATCAAAAGCATATATAACGTTATAAACGTGTTCTTTTACAACGCACCCCGACGTGGGCCGATTCAAATCCTAACGTCCGAATTTAAAATTAACGAGGTGTCCGGAGCTGACCACCTAGGGGTCACTGGGAGGGGAGGGGGATGTCCCAGCCGGAATGAGTTAACGCCGAGGAAATGCGGGGGTCAGATTACAGACTGACCAGCCTTATCTGTCCGAAGATCGGAGGTCAAGGCAATTAGACTGACCCACAATATGGCGTAAGGTTCGGGAGTTGCCCCCTTGGGTGAAACACCACCGGCCAAGGTGGTCGAGTCATTAGTTTGATACACGTAACTATTATTCTGGGTGGAGTTATAGCTTGAAATAAATTATTCAATAATTAAATTATACTGTTAAATTTAAAATTCGACTTTTCAATTATTATGAGATTTTAAAATTATACGTTTCGTTTCTCCCTCATATAAGATAATTTTGACTGAAAGAATTTAAAATAGATTAAATTTTGATTAATGTATTATCAGTGTAAAGGATACCAAAATGAAAGATCAGTTGCAATCTTACCAACAATGTTTGCGAACAAGCGATGTATTTTCGGTAATTCACAGATTTACTTATATAAACAAGACTTACATCAATTACTTAAGTTCAAAAGCACCGCCAGACGTCTATCATTGGTGAAGAGGATCGGTTGAAAGATGTAACAATTACTAAGTCAACATCGTTGACTTAAATAATAGTGGCTAATCAACGGAAGCTTAGCTCTATAGAAATCTTTAATTGAAGCGTTTCGTTTAATTTACGGCGGATTTAAAGTCAAACTACAAGTGTTAAAATCCCTTCGGGCAATTTCGAATGTTTTTATAACAATTGACGAGCCACTTGTTTTACATGATTCGGTGTTTGTTTAGCTAAAAGGTAAACAATAGGCAAGGTTTTCCACTTAAATTGACCAAATAAAATCTAACGCCTTTGAATGGTGTGATTTTACCAATTACGCTACAGTAGCCCTTGTACACAGTCCGATGGACGCCATGCCTTCTGGTCAAGATGACCGATATATTACGTAATTAGGGCAGTTCATCAGGCGAATCAAACAAAGACAACATGCTGGTGAGTGTGACGTCACAGACTACTTCGGTTCAAACGTTTGCTAACGGCAACCAAAAGCTCCTCGATTCGACGAGCTCTGTGGCCATGGCAACGGGGTATTGTTTAGGAAGCCGCGCGCGAGGTTCAAACTTTGACAGCTGTCGTCGATTGCAAGACGGGAGTAATTATTCACGTTGATTGATTAAAAGGACCGTTTGGATTAAAAATAAACCAATGAAAACTGTCTGTGATATATTGATCAACAAAGACCGAATATTCTCAAACAATGATTTTTAAAATATTTTTGTTTCATAACATCATAAACAACTAATAACAAATTACTGTTATACATCTTGAAATGATATCATTAATATTTGGAAGATTAAACATATTAAAATATTTATCTTTAAAAGTTTAAGCACGATTATAAGAACGATTTTCAGCAAATTTACTAATGGGCGATGAAATAAGTGGTTGCAGAAATATTTACCATGAGAATAAACGAATGACGTAATCATTTCTTGGCAGGCCTATGTTTGACAGTGATGTGTACTTGGTTTGACTGGTGTATATTTCATGTGTTATTTAATCAATGCCATGTGCTATATGATGAACATACAAGACATTTCAAGAGATGCAGTCATTAATTTATGTATTTAATCATACATGTAGACATTGACTCTGAAAGATGTGTGAAAAAGTTAAGAACTCTATACAACAATAATATGTACTAATTTAGTATAAAATAAATAAGAAAAATACAGATGTACAAATAATACCATGTAAAATGTAAAAACAATGTAAAATGATAAAAAAAAAAAATTGGAAATTAAAATGTTTGAATTTAAAATTTTATACCAATAAAAAGGTGGGGCTTATATTCTAGGTGATACGTTTGATTATTGTTTAAAATTTGTTATAAATTATTAAAGATCGAATGAATGAATATTCACCCAAAGAGGAAGTGAGGTAGAATGAGGGAGATTTGAACTTGCAGATGGCAGGTGCTGCAGCCAGTAACGTCTATCGATTAAACACGACAATAGGTCGGCACTCAGTCCAAAATAGACCCAACACTCTTAACTACAGTGGGAAAAGACGTCTAGAGTACACAGACGGTGTAAACATAGTAGTTGATCACTGGTGTAGAGTAGCGAAATACTTCCTCAATTTTGACAGATAGACCCGTGTTTATTTCCGTAAGTTATCACTGAAAAGTACACATCGCATCTCACTGAATAAGAAACGGTACAACACGAACGATGTTTGTTAGCCAAGGGTCAAATCGAAATCAAAATACGCCCACGGCTGACCGGCGAACAGAGTCCGAAAATCAAAATACACTGACCTTTGCGAGAAATGGCGACTGGCCTGTCCGAAGCGAGATCGCCATCGCCCATTTGGCTGGACTTGGACGAACTGTTTTCATTATCGACAGTAGCTTCCAACAATCGTCTCTTCTTGATATGGAACCTACACACTAGAAATGATTTCGGCATGTCGGTGGTTTGGAGGTAAATACACCACCTTCTATCAACTCTCTCACTGGTAATGTGCTCTCAACTCGCAGTGCTGGGCATTTTGTAATGAGCGCCCTTTCCGGGAAAGTGTGCATGGCGCACGCGTTTCGCGCAGCCAGCCACACAAATTACAGCAGTTAATTGTTATGCAAATGAGGCGGGGTCTAGCGGTATACGCATTCACTGCACAAGAAACCCGTTGTCTCTGTGGCTTTGACAGCGTCCATTCAACTCAGCGTGCGAGAGCTCACAATACAAATAAACTTGTAGTACCCGTGATAAACTTACCAGACACGCATGGCTGAATTTCATCTGTGATCTATGTGTTTAGTGAAGGGATCATTTGTTCAACATTACACTTCAAAAGAATTGACTAATTCAATAAATATGTGATTTTAACAAAGATTAAGAAAGGATGATGTTTGTATGTTTATCTTTACATTTTAAAGTTTATGAATTTAATGTTAGTTGCTGATAGCTAGAAGGCGAAAACCGCACGTGTCAAAAGTTTGACACGCATGACATGGTACTTGTATGAAATCATCCGACCCCCGTTGATATACTCTATAGATCGAGATAGATATACAAATCTGTAGATGGATGTTGATACCGTTATTACTAAAGCTAACATATATGAAAAACATATCATAAAACCCTTTTTTTAAAATAAACGTTTTAATATGTAACACGTTGAAATCCATTTATTATTTCCGATAAAAACATTTTTTTATTTCATATGTGAACTTAGGTATTGAAATGAGTATTGTAAACGAAATGAATGAATTTATAAATTTTGAATTACATTTTTATTTTTTAGGTAAAGAATTAACGTAATTTTCAACGATATTTAGTACTTTATTGATTTATCTCTGAGCATGTTTACAGAAAGACACAGAGATTCGGCTAGGGACACTAACGATCCATGTTGGCTTGTAACGGCTGTGCTATCAGATACGATATAAAATGGCGCGAAACACTGCATGATGATCTACCGCGTGTAACAGTCGAGATAATCTAGCATAGAAACTTCAAGGGGATCTTAGATAACGCTCGGCTAGTGTTACCCCTTACCCTTTCTCCCCATGGGAAAACCTGCCCAATGTTCGTTACTTTCAAATTTTCTCACAAAATCGGCATCCATTTTGTCGATGGTACTTTGATAAGCGTTGATATCAGTTGTGGTTTCTTAACTGTTTTCTTATCAACGGTCCTTATAGAATTTATCATATTTCCCATTACTAAAATCATTAAATTATGGATACAATGTATCAATATTTATTCATAGGATATACATGCATTTTCAGTTTCACCAAAAAGTCATCTAATCTATTTTATATTATTTAATGATTTTATTTTGATTCAAATGTATGTACTGAAAATTAATAGCTACATCACATCGACTTACGAGGTAAGAAATGGAATTTAAGTGAGAAAATCACCTTTCATTTACTGTCTCTAAATCTTAGGACTTTTTAAAGTTAATTTTACGATCATTTCAGGGCCTGAAATGCAAGGAACAAATCTCGTGCAAAGTGAATTTCAACTCGCTTCGCCTATCACATCATAAGCCGTCATTTGCCATGTACTGTGTAATCATTGCATGGTCGTTTCGTGCAGTGGTTTAATCCCGAGTACAGAAAAGCACGATTTTTGCGTGAAATACACACCAACAGTGTTTTTTCACTGGAAAGTATACTTTCTAGCTTACTTTACCAAGCGAAGAGTACGGCCTTTGTTACATGATGAGTTTGAACAATCAAGCTTATATCATTATTCGTTGAATATTTTATGTTCAATTGCCTAAGGTAGAAATGGTTGAAGAGAAACATACAACTTGTTAGATGAAGCCTCTGATATAAAGTAAGTTAAGTATGAGAAATCACGTCTTTTTTTAAAACATATTAGCCTACATTACGTCGAATTGGAATTTGGCATAATTTTTCTTTTCTTTTATAGCCTTCAAAATTGAGGGTAGTTAGAAACATTGACTATCTTCACAAATGAGTTCAACACCACAAGTCAAAGATGTAAATTTTTCAAATATCTGCTTAATGTTAACATTAATGAACAAATTATTGTTTTTAAGATCAGACTTTCATAAATAGAGCAATAATACACGATCTATGAAACAAAGCCATTTAGACGTCCTGTAACGAAACAGAACTTGATCTGTTTACCAAAAGAATTTCTGAAAACAGTGGACGAAAGTAACATAAGATTGAAGTTATGTTTAAGATCTAGTACCTAAACGACTGCAACATTTCCCTTTTTACTTTAAACTCGTTTGATTATGATTGGTAACCTCTATTTAAATATCTAATAATTTAATATTTTAAAATATACATATAGTTCACTTTCCTTATCAAGAAGACACTTTTCATGCATTTCGATAGTGTAGGGATGGCAATGAGTTAAAAGTCATCGAGGTAACTAAATCACCAAATTTCATATTAAGTGTCTTGCTGGAATGTTTATTATTATGTATCATATTGAAATGATACAACAAAGCAACGATAATATCCTTTTTCATATTTAATGAGAAATGATAGAGGTGAATAACTAATATCTAATGTTTTGATTATTCATTATTCACTGTTCTAGTACAAATCTATACCATTTCATTTATAAATATTTCAAATAATTCCCTCCTTCATTATATAAACATATAAAAGCTCGACCACATGAACAATGTCTTAAATAATTTAACATTTTCACTGTTAGAAATATATGAAAACAAAGACCTTATTTCACATTTTTCAAATTCATTTGATGTCTACAGTTAAGAGAGCATATTAAACGGATCCACCACGGTAGCCTGGATCACACAGTTACCATAAAACAGCATTAGACACACAGATTATCGGACAGATGACCGACTGTCAAGCAGACAGTCGGCCGACACTTTTATTTAATTAGCACTTACTCTCTAACTAATGATTTTACCACTATATCTGTTGTAAAAGAACGAATCTAACTTCCTGGACAGTAGAGCACTGTCGGCGATTCTTTAATCTTTCTTACATGTCGTTGGGTTAGATAAAGGAAGAATTCATTATGAACAATGATGAAACGTGTTGTACAAAGTCATTTCTTTATATCTTAGAACTTTTCAGTCATGGTGTCTTTACGTATTTAACGGTTCGTTTTGTTATAAGAGAATTAATTCAACGAAACTCGTTAAATTGTTCCTTTGACATATGTTATAATGAATAAATGGGTTCATTAATGTTTACCTCTTTGGATCATTTACTTTTATTGCAGAATCATAAAAATGAATGTGTTATAATGAACAAATTGGTTTCATTATGTATACAATTTCATGAAGTTGAATTGATCTGAATGCTCTGTTGTTAATAAACACTTTGTAAATTGATGTAATAATTGAAAGAGTTATGGAATGATAATCAATTTACATCATAGGTAATAATTCATCGATGGAAAAATAAACATTTTTGTTTATAAAATTCAAGAGGTGGGATTTTTGTATGAATAGGTAGTTGTGTATGCTGACATGCCATGTATATTCCGACTCATTCACACCTTTAATTCTATAACTACATTCATTATCTAATTCCGATTGCATATAACCGTTGATGATGGATTTCCTTTTTCTGTGACATATGAGTATGCATTTATTTCCCTAAACACAACTGTTGATTGTCAATCCCTTCTCTTTTTTTATTATACCAAATTCTAGATTCGGTACAAGCGCGGATATTGGCTTGTGTGTTAGGATGAATGTCAAGAGAATGAATTTGCTGATCACCATTTGTGTATTTGCATGGTATTTGCAATGACACTGTGTATTCTGGAAATATAGGTAAGTCACAGGTATACTAACAAGCAACGGAACACACATATGTCCTACATGTTTATTAAAGTGTATATTGAACAATGAAGTATGTTTATTGAAATCACTATTTTTGGAAAGTTTTTAGAATCAATAAGACACCAATCTTAGTAAATTAAGATCGTCAGTTGGGATAAAACATTTGGGAATACTGTCATTTGACCGTATATAAACTGTTTGTGTAAATTTAGTTATGTTGAAAAAGCCCATAAATTATTATTTGAGTATAGATAGTTATTATTGATATGTGCTTTGTATGAATTTTGTTTTAGTCAGGAAATATTTGAAACACAATATTTAAATTCATAAATATATTTTCATTTGTATATGAATCAAAACGAAAAGACAACAAAACATACGCCAGAAGTGGCAATTGCCCCGCGGTGCTACTATCTCTACAACTACTTTCAATTGAAGAAACTATCTATAGGTGTCAACTCATCATTTAATCCCCTAGTGTACAGTTTTATATCGTGTCAACACTGTCTCAGCCCCTCTAATTTGTACATGTACCGACGTATGATAATCCTGATGATAACACGTATTATTGAAAAAAATATTTGATATAGTGTTTGATGTATGATCTTTAAAGTAAAAGATAATTAACCAACAACACACGTATTTCATTTAATATAACGTCATTTTCACACCATTGTTCAAGTACACAACATTAAGGTGTTATCATTGCTGTGGAGTGTATTACAGATTTATGGAATTATATTTCAACGAATACATGTACCAATATATCAATATACAAATATACTATTATACCAATTTCCAATATTATAATGGAAATGTTAAGAAAGTCATTTCTAGCATTTGATGCAAACCAAAATTGGTTGATGACATTCATTAGCAGCACAGTTTAAAAAGAACTTATACTCAGCTATAATATTTTAGATTTAGTAATATCCCCAAAATCTACATATGGCTACCAATAGTTCTTTAATATCTAGGTTAATTATTTTCCACTGGATGGTCAATACATTATTTCAATCATATATACTCATACCTATCATTAAAAACCCTCATCGAAAATGATTTTTCTAATTTCATATGTATGTGAAATTTTGACATTCTGGTAATTGCACTCAATGTCCTTCCATGCACGTGCTGACACTCCGCTGTGACGTAACGCACGTGAGTGAGCTTCCAAGCTGTCGTATATCTGGTTGCTGTCACAAGAGAAATGCAAATCATGTGTCAAACATTTGATGACATGGTACTTTACATTTTGTCCATTCTTGATTCGATAAGTTTTAAAATGGAAGAAATGCTTCTTTAGACATCGTTAATATAATAATAATAAAATAAGACATGTTCTTACTATTAAATTTTTCATATAGTATATTACAGGTCTAATTTTGTTTTCTTAATTTACCAATGTTATCATTTTAGTAATATGTATTGAAATATTGATTTTAATGCATTGTCTCTTATAGCCTTTTAATGGCTTGTACATCTATTTACGTATATATATGCGAAATGTTTTATTGAATGTAGGAGATTAGACAAAATAAACAAATTCCTTCTCTCTCTGTTTAATAAAAATCAATTACACTGAAAGATGTAAATTTGCAAGACATGATAGGTTTTGAAAAAAATAATTTTTAGCTCTATACAATATGTGTCAAAATTGTGTGAAAAGTAGGAAACTATAATTATAATGATAAAGGACCGTTTGAAAGATCATTGCTGATCATGTAAATGTCATTTAATTATGAAGGTGTCTCAAACTCAATCAATTTGTTAGTTCTAATTAATTAAATGTCTCAAGGAGGTTAAAGGCAAAGTCATAAAATTGACAATGAACGGAAGCAGTACAGACAGTCTATATGATCAAATGATGCAGTTATTCTGCTTTGTAGCATCCATAGAATGATATAATTGACAAGCATGTAAATTTGAAATTAAAAATTATAAGACTATTTAAAAGATCGTTTTTCTTTTCAGTCTTGTAGCTCTATACTTATTATATTTGTTTTGATAAATATGTTTTCAATAATTATCAGAGTTTCTTAAGATATAACTTGTCAAATATAATATTTAATTTACAAAATGATCCGTTGATCAGTGAAAAAATAAAGTGCTGTATATTAAATCTTTTCAATTGAACTTTCTAGTTAACTTTACACTGATTAAAGGTAGTCCTTCACTTTAGTAAGTTATTATATGAACTATGATATAATACACATAACCATCGATGATAAATTGTCGGTCTATGGAATCGAGTAAAACAGATTTGACAACTTAAGATGAACCATCAGAGGAATACTTCAAGAAGTATGTTTCAAATAAAATAAAAAGGATTTACCACTTCAAAATTATTTGAAAATATTAATTGTAGACATACAGTTCTCAAAGCATCGAACTTTCATATCCTCAATTACATCTTTGTCTAAATTGTAGTTGTGTCTATTGGAACATGTTCGTTAAATGTTATTTGATAACAGGGATTAAACCATGCACGCATTGGTAATAACTTCCAGTGATAGAAGGTAAACTACGTATTGATTAGTTTGGAGTTGTATAATGTATTCTTTGACACTATCATTTGTAGACTTCTCAAGATATCAACTCTTCATATCATTGACTATATCTTCGTCAACATGGTAGATATCAATTTGACATGATTTAATAACATGGATTAAACCATGCACGTATTGAGAATTACCTTCAGTGATAGCGGGTAAATTGTATATTGAGTTAGAGTTTGTATTGTATTTACACAGATTAACTACTTCATCACTAAATCTCGATGAACAAGCTGAGATCATGTCTATTCGAACATGTTCAGTAAATGTTATTTGATAACAGGGATTAAACCAAACCCTGAACATATTGAGAATTGCCTTCAGTGAAAGAGGGTAAATTGTATATTGATTTGGTTGGAGTTTGTATTGTATTTACACAGATTCACTACTTCATTACTAAATCTCGATTGACAAGCTAAGATAATGTCTATTAGAACAAGTTCAGTAAATGTTATTTGATAACAGGGATTATACCAAACCCTGAACGTATTGAGAATTGCCTTCAGTGATAGAGGGTAAATTGTAAATTGATTAAGTTAGAGTTTATATTGTATTTACACAGATTCACCACTTCATTATTAAATCTAACTAAATCTAACTGTATTGTAAGTTAATGATGACACCATCGGGCCACCTGAAGGCATATGAAAACAAGTGGCCAGGCTAACTTGTCAACAGTTTAGATGGATAATTAGTATGCACCAATAACCCAATGAGAACAAAAGACAAACTCTAGTTTGTTGTAGAAAGTATCACAATGTTTACCTGGAGGGGTCAAGGGACACCAGGATTAGCGCTAGGTGTGATTTGTTGGCGTCGTGTGATGGTCAACATGTCTGCAGATACCGTTCATCACAGTTAGATAGAAGAAAAATATATATGTTGACACGATAATTGGTTCAGACAAGGTATTGTTTCTTAATGATAGGTAGAATAAATAACATTGACTTCATTTTGAAATACTTATTGTTTGTAACGATCTTAAGAATTAAAACTGCCTCATGGATTTCAAATCGGTACTGTTTTGCTTTATTTATACATTAGGATTAATTGTTATAAAATAGTGAATTGTAGTGATACTGCTCCTGAATATATAAAGTCAAAAGACATTACTAAATAAGTATATTGTATATACTAGTAATGAAATACAAAATATGACAATAGACACCTTTTTGTCGTATTCTATAACCTGCCTCGTTTGAAAGCAGAAGATTACATACGTTGCAAAACAGTTGCTCTATAAAGACATAATAATTTTTACAGATAAAACCTATTAATGCCAGTTATATTTTCTAGAATTCTATCTATTTTTCTAGAATTTTCAACCTCATTTTTCAAATATATATCATATTTTTTCATATGATTTTTTAAATTACTCCGGTTTTTCTTCTAATGCTTAATACAAAAATGACGATTAACATATTGTCCGTTTTATCTATGTTTGAGAAGAAGAAGAAGAAGAAAAAGGAGAAAAAAAAGAAGAAGAAAAAGGAGGAGAAGAAGAAGACACGGATTTATTTGGGACATGAACACTTTGTTCCTTGAACACATGTTCAATGGCCTACACTTTTTGGATGTAAAATAATTTGCCTACAACCGTTTAATATGGAATTGAATGTAAAATTCTGATGAACATAGCATTGTAAGTTAATGATAGAAAATCAGCCGATGGGGACCAAGGCAAGTGATTAATTCAGTTTGTCACCAGTACAGATAGACAATTAGTATTAACAATAACAGGGACTAAACAAAAGAAGATGCTGGGTTGTTGTCGAAAGTGATGGCCAATGTTTTGCCGGAGGGGTGATAGTTCCCCATGAGTTTATAGGTGTGATTTGTTAGTCAATTTGTTAGTCAACAAGTCTGGATATACCGTTCATCACAGTTTGATACAAGAAGAAAACAAGCCTTGACACGATAATTGGTTAAGCAAATAGTATTTGTTTCTTACTCATAGCTTAGTTAATAAGACATTCTATAAGGTATAGTAGAGACAATATTTAAGTGTGATGTTACAATTTAATGTACACTTTAATGTAAAGGTTGGTGACTCTTCTGTTGTTATTCTTTACAAAGAAGAAAACGATCAAATTGAAATTTAATTAAGAAATGAAAATGTTGATACCGTCGTGCCATAGATACTATGAACACAAGGTATACAGACAGACAGATTTTTATTTTTAACCAGTTTACTTCAAAATAACGTTTGCCTTAAATCATCATATAAATGTTATATCATTTCCAACTTTGTTTCATATGAATGTATGTGTTAATTTACACTGGACAAACATGATAATAGATATTTGAAAAATTTGAAACGATTATTTTTTTAATTTCTTTACTAACCATCTGAAACTTACAATATTTCTTACTTATTTTGTCAAGTTTACATTTGTAAATATGATTTAACTAAACAACAATGTAACACTACAGACCAAATATATAAAATAATTTTAGAGTCAAAATATCACTACACGTTAATCAAATTTTGGTATCCTATGTTTGAATCAACCCCTTTAAATTCATTTCTCGTTCAACAATGAAAACCCAACACTTATAAAATGGGCATTGTTTAGTAGCCTAATGTCACTTTTTCTGTATCAGTTAGTCTTTTCGAATGCATATTTATGTTTAAATACAATTAACATGTTTTTTCTTCGAAAAGCCAAGCAAATTTAGTATTTCATATAAAATTTAATGTGAATAAACTTGGCATTGTCGACAAAAACCAACAGATCACCATGCACACTATCATGAACTTATTTTTCAAAATTAATCAAAATCAATGTGTATGGTATTATAACTCACAGCAATGCATTAAATGAATGTATATACATGTATACACTACATAAACATGTTAAGGACCACCCAAGCAATATTACAACATCGTATGGTTAATTTTATGAACTATGGAATTTATTAATATTGAAAACCGGAATGGTTCTTTACTAATCTTGTTGCGTATTGGAAAGGGTTCGTAAAAACAACAAAAGTCATTATACAAAACACAGGGGCAGTCTTCATCGCCTTAAAATTACCTCATCTCATACAGTTTATCAACAGTACTTCAAGTATTGATACGATATAATTAGGTTATTGATGATTTGTCTTATTTGTTTAAATTCATGTCCATTTGGCATCAAGTGTAATGGTTGAAATATGTTTCCTCGATAGATTTTAAAACGGTGTCCTGTGATCGATCTATATGCTCTTTATCAGTCAGTATTATTGGTCAGTGTACATTCAACAATATTTCCTTTCAATTTTATCCATATTTGTTTTGTGTAAATATGCATTTGTTCTCTTAAGGAAATAATACTTTGTGAATGTACTTTCTTTTACCAGAAGTATCACTCAACCAGTTTAACTAGAACCTTGCACGCGCCATGTTGATTGCCCCGCGGTGCTACTATCTGTACAACTATTGTCATTGAAGGTCTTCACTGGAGGTGTCAAACTCGTCTCTGATCATTTAATCCTCTCGTATACAGTTTTATATCGTGTCAACACTGAATTAGTCCCTCTAATTTGTTCATGTAACGATTTATGATAATCCCTTTATTGCACTGATTTCATGATTTTTTGCTGATAAACCTTTAATCTAAGAAAATCGTTCAAGTTTAATCACAGGTTACTCATTACGATTATGAACTATCTTCAAAAGAAATCAATAAACCCCAAAGTTGCAAAGAATTTGTTTGTAGTAATATTCTAGCAGGAACTACTCATGATAATTACAAGAAAAGTTTATTAGCGCTTAGCCATTCTAGCAACGGAAGAATGACTGTTTGATGATTTCATTTAAAACTGTTATTGCATATGAAATATCATTTCCAACGACTCCTGATATTCTTATCGATTTTTGAAGATTGCCGAATTATATCATTGCGTCTTAAGTGCATCTTGACTTTCTGATTGTACTAAATTGACTCATGTGCACGTGCTGACACTCCGCTGTGACGTAACGCACGTGAGTGAGCTTCCATGCAGTCGTATATCTGGTTGCTGTCAAAGGTGAAATGTAAATCATGTGTCAAACACTTAAGGTTTTGAGTACTGAAATATATAATATATTGTTAAGTACGATGCCTTCTCATTTCGATGATGTATGTGTAGGAGTTTATTCTTTATCATATTGTCTTGAACGTATTAGTAGGGATATATGGTTTGAAAATTGTATTTGAAAATATCTATCCGATTTAAACCTTGAAGATTGCAGAAAAATGATTTAAACCTTTGTTTTGTCGATTAATTTGTTTCTTTTTATACCGATCTGTTTGTAATTTTTGTTTTGTAAATAGGGCAAAGGTGTTTAATTTCTGATTTATTTATGTAAGTGGATGGTAAAGTCATACCAATTGTAATAAATTACCTGGGTGTCTCAAGTGCAATCAATTTATTAGCATTAATTAATTAGTTGTCACAGAGTCATAAACGTGACAATTTACGGAAGTGGTACAGACGGATTGATTTCTCTGAAATATCAGAAAAGAAATATATCGTTGTAAATGGTGTGTATTTAACAAGAGTCATTCAAATTAAAATGGATTTTCAAGTTTACGAAATGTCAAAGCTCTATTTTTATTTCATTTTTGTAAGATATCAATTCTGCTTGTCAAGAAAACCTTTTCAGTTGAAATATGTTTGGCAAATTTATTCATCAAGAACATTAATAATAAGATATATTTTCTATGTATGCCAAGGATACAAAAAATACATATTTACTAAATGAATGAAGCTTTGAATCACATATCCATATGTTATAACATCTTTACTATCACGTTTCGATTAACAGAATATCCACATTGTAAGTTAATGATAATCAGCCCAAGGCATATACTAGTAACAAATAGTTAATTTTAAATGTCAACATGGTAGTTGTAACCGTAATCCTGTAAACACAAATGACGATAAAGTTCGTTGGATGTGAAATGAAGAAGATTTGTGCCTCAGGGGTTAAAATGGGAGTAGCACGTATTTAGGGGGAATATAAGGTAATGTCAGGAAAATTAAAATAAATGGTTGCAACTGAAGGACAATATATTTAAACTAAATGAAGCAGTAATAAATCAAATATGCAATGTAAAGTTCAGCCATGCGATTCCTTTTTCTTTCACAAAATGAATAAAAGGTGTTTATACAAAAATGATCCCAATGGACTTAATGTGAATTTTTATAATTTGTTCTCTGACTATGGATGACTGGTTTGTGTAATGAGATTTTTGACACTCTCAAATTAATATAATTAGTATTAACATACAATTATCAGTGAAAAACTGTAAATATAAAATGTTCCAAAAAACGGGCTACTGCCACTTTAAGCGGTACATCTTAAAAGCAATAAAGGCGATTTGCTGTGTGAATGTGCTATGCTTCAATTCCCTTCATCACAGTTTGATAGGAGGAAAACATACGTAAATAAAATTTGTGACACTTATATGAAATATATATCTTCTTCTTCTCTGTTTCTGTGTTGACACGTTAATTTGGAATAATTTTGAAAATTGTTAAATCTGTAAATGATTTTTGTATAAGAAAAAGAATCTAAAACGTACATGTCTTTTGAATCTATAAAATATGATATTGGTTGACATGTTAAGCATATACATTTTCAGATGTGTACTCTATGCCACTTCGGCATGTTATTTACCATCCTGCAAACCAAAGTACCAGTCTATCAGTCAAATAAGGTAGATCATCCCGTATCCCCGAAACAGTGATATACAGGTTGCTTATGACATATATGCCTTCACGTGTCGAATTTTACAAGTACAATTTAGCTGTATATTGTGTGCCATGTCGACATACTATTTACCTGCTTTCACATACAATCTGATTATCATGAGTTAATCAGTAATATATGGTAGATAAAAAAGAGATTATCCCGTAATCTGAAACTGTGATATACATGAGGTTCTCTGACATCTAACTAAATCGTCTTGAGTATTAGCACTGATTGAGGTATCATCAGTTGTTGTTACTAAGCACGTGCTGACACTCAGCTTTGATGTAATGCACGTGCATGTTGGTCGTGTATAGTTGATGACATCATTTTATCTATTGAAATACATGACACTTTTTTATGGCGTTCAAGGTGTAATAAATATGATTTCTATTTTGGCCATCAGTCCCATACAGTTAATAAACATCGTGGTGTATACGTACATCTTATTTCCGAAAACAATATTAAGTGATGAATCAAACACATTCAATATTGTTTTATGAAAGAAGTAGCTGATTAATTCAATCATACATAACTTATGAAATTGAATACGATGAAATGCAAACGAAAATATGACAATCTAAAGTTTTAGCTTTATGAAAACTATTTGTTATTCGAGATCAAAATTCACTGTCGCTTTTATCTCCTTGTGGTATTGACATTGCTTTTTATGCAAGATAATATGAACGCCTTAGCCGCATGCATTTATTAAATGTATGAATATCCTAAAACGTAATTAGATCAACATCACTCTTCTCAATCATATGTGTTTTGCTTTGTTTTCTTTTATTCATGTTTACCTATATCTTTGTGTACATTTGAATGTAAATTTGTATAATCGTGTCTCATGGGCCTAAATTGCTTGACATTTTCCTTCATATCAAAACCAAATATGCGGGCGAGAATAGTCATGAAATTTAAATCACTTATTATTTATTTTGATTCTATCTTCTAAAATAGTTCATGAAAAGTCAAAGCGGACGCTCATCAGTCCAAATATGTCATAAACTGATATGGGTGTCTAAAATGCAATCAATTGATTAAAGTCAATTAATTACAAATTGTCTAGAGGAGGAGTAATTAGGACAGTATCATAAAATTGACAAGCCAGGAAGAAAAAGAGACAGGTTAAGTGTTATGTGCTTTATGCTAAATAATTATGAAATTCAAAAGAAATTTTCCTATAATTAGATACCACTAAGTGTATAGTAGTGTTATAAACTAGCAAAGTTTTACCATTAAAATTCCATAGTAAAGCAGTTTATCATGAGTCACTCAAGTGTTATATTGTAAAACATTTTGTTCTATTTCAATGTTAATTTTGATTTGCATTTTCAAGACTTAAATGTACATTTATTCCATATCTTCTTGCTCTTCAAACCATAGACTAAAGTTTAGTCTATGAAATATCTAAACAATTACTGTACCGTCATGTACATTATTTTACCTAAATTTTAATGAGCTTATTATGAAAATTCTACAGTAAAGTAGTCAATGATCCGTCACTCAAGTGTTATAATCTTAAACCGTCTGATCTATTTCAATATCAAATTCTGATACATGATGATTGCATTTTCAAGACTGAAGTAATTTCCTTTACTCTATTTCTTCTTGGTCTTCAAAACATAAAGTTTTGTGTATGAAATATCTAAAACAATTACTGTACCTTCATGTACATTATTTACATAATTCAAATTAGCTTTTTATATTAGGTTTCATTCAATCAAGAGACTTGCTTAATGAGAACCTAGACTACGACTGACTCCAATTTAATACAGACAGGCAGACAGATAGTTTATTTAAGTCTCACATCATTACATTAAAAGACAAAAACAATACAGTAACACAGCAGGAATATTGATAATACTATCCTAGATCAATCAGATTATCATCTAACAAGATACCAATTGATACAAGACTAATGATTGTTAATACTTTGATTCTTGATATACAGATTGATCCTGAGATTGATCAACAACCTTGATTGATCCTGACAACCCAGTTGATCTTTCAAGAGATTTGTCTATGTCGACAAAGCATTAATTGCAATTGATCAAATGTGTCCATTCTGACACTTCTGATAATTCGCGTGCAAGTATAGATAAGTATTAAATATCTACCTGTCTGTCTTTATGTCGAATTGCAGAAAGAATCATTTTATTAAAGTGTCACATGATATGTTACAGTTGAAATATCTATTGTAATAGCATAGAAGATAATTAATATCTGTGAGACAACATCACTGAAATTTTTCAAATATGTCATTTTTGACAAAATATCTTATAAGTCAGATAATAAATAATTCTATTACAACTCACATGAAGTTTCCTAAATTGGTCAAATTATCAGAAACATGACCATTAATTAGACATAAAAAGCAAGATATATTTTCAAAAAAAGTTTTTAAAATGTGTATATTTGTTAATCATAGAAAATTTTGTTGATTATTTTAGTTTTTCTAAATCGTGAGAAAATTCTGTCACAGGGATGTCAGGTTCGTTTATGGGTGTCTCAAAATGCAATTAATTATAATTGATTAGTCTTAATTAATTACTAATTGTCTCAAGGAGATAGTAATTAGAGTAGTGTCATGACAAGGGAATCAGGAAGAGAACAAGACCGAAGACAAATTGAAATTGAAATGTCTACCTTGGCCTGTAAATTGATACTATATGAAAAATATGAATTTATGATATGATCATTACCTTGTGTGTCAATACAGCGACTTTTTATAATCAATCGTACATTTCCAATACCGTATTATAATTAAGTTGATATTGTGTAATGCATATTGCATTGAGGCTGTATGGTTTGTACTTCATGTATGAATATATCTATCGGAATCAATTAAAGTTTTCCATAATAAGGATTAGTAAACATAACTGCAGTCACTTTAGGCTTCATTTTTATTGAGTTTTGACACTTACACAACCACAGAATATGTCTTAACTGTTATACTATGCGGTTGTGTATGTTATTGTATTGCTATATCAAATGGTTTGGGATTATATGTTAAATATTTGACTATGCATAATTTTATCTAATTAATTTTATCGTGTTTTAATGTATGAAGTGTCTCATAAGCCTTTTGGCTGGATGTTACTGTTAATAACTGTATATAGTTGAAAAAAAGAAGAAATTGTAACATGTGACACTGGAATAAGATAATTTTCTTCTTCTTCTTCTTCTTCTTCTCTAAGTTAGCCCTGAAATAAGTAAAGTTAATGATTGCTAAATGATATTCGTCCGGTAGCTTATACCGTCAATTTATGATAACGCACTCATCAAATCCAATCCCTTATAGCATCGCCTACAGTTCATCTTTAGTAAACCAGGACAGTTAATTGGTGTAGATTTGTTTCCTATGTTAAGTTTCAACACAGAATTCAAGTCCCGATTGGTATTGTAACACTATTGTATGGCCATGATGTTAAATCAGCCGAGGGCAAGAGACCGATGTCAATTGGCAAACACTTACTCGTGGTCAAGATACATTGTCAACAAATTGGTTAGAGAGTAATATATGTATGGTACCCAATTGCAAACGAAAGGTTGTTATTTGATAGAAAAGAAAGTATTTATGCCTTGGGGTTGTAAATTCCCTATGTTTAGGGTGGGTGTGTTGAAGTGGAAGCAAATATAACTGAAAATGGTAAGGTATATTTTTTCATTTCAGTCTGAATTACCTTTTAGACGAATGCAAGCAGAGTGACACGATAATTGTTGAGGAACTGATTTATTTTGCAATGATGAAGCTGATTAAAATTAACTCTCGAGTTTGTTGAATTTTTCGAATCAGCGATTAAAGTTAAAAACATTAATTTATCAAATTGAAAAAGTCCTTTGCAAATCACATTGCCCAGATCAGTTTCATTTCATGGAAATAACATTTGCCCAGTGTAAGGTCTATCAATCATGTTTTAATAAGTGTTAAAAGTATGAATTTTCATTGTAGTCTGTAAGAAATAAAACAAGCGCCCCTTCTTCCCAGTGTAAAGAGGCATTCATATAAGCACATATTTCATTATTTGTTGATCCCATAAGATTTACGAAATACGTTTAAATCCAATGAAATAAGTAATTTTAACCGATGCTTTTGTGACTATAAATATAAAACCCATAGATAATACTGACATTTTTGGTATTTACATTTATATTTCATTAAAACATGACCCGGAATACAATACTACCCGTTTTACCAGAACATTGCACGCGCCATGTTGATTGCCCCGCGGTGCTACTATCTGTACAACTACTGTCATTGAAGGTCTGCACTGGAGGTGTCAAACTCGTCTCCGATCATTTAATCCTCTCGTATACAGTTTTATATCGTGTCAACTCTGAATTAGTCCCTCTAATTTGTTCATGTACCGCCATATGATAATCCCTTTATTACATGTGTTTTCACAAACTTAGAGAGTCTGTAATATGCAAGAATTTTTTTTTAATTTTTAAATTTGTATTTCAATATGCTACTATCTAGAGACTGTTGACAAATCAAACGACGTATTGCACATAAATGAATGGTACATCACTATGTTTATAATTTGTAATCTAAAAATGTAAAGACGACAAATCCTAATTGCACTCTATGACATTCCTTGATGACGTGTCGATGTGAAATTGTGCTGTGACGTAATGCACGTGAAGCTATCCTCAAAACAGTCCTATACGAAATAAATAACGGGTCAAAGATTTTTACAATTATCATGCAATATAGTGTCTCTTTATCAACACTTGAAATGTAACTTTTGGGATGTTAATAAAATGTGTTAGGATATAGTCATGGATGGTTAAGTAGATATTTCTTGAAGTTTGAAGCTTGAAGCAGTGCATTATTTATGATAATGATGATAATTTAATTGCCTAAATCAGAATGTTTTATGCCATGTTTTTCGTTTATGTAAGTGTTAAAAGTAGGTTGCATTTTGACGAGCAGTGTCATAAACTTGACAATGAGCGGAAAAGATACAGACAACATCCGGGTTTTAATCGTAAATCGTACACTCGAAGAAAATCTGTGGGCTTTAAATACACTACTGAATTGTCATAAATCACAAAATGAGTTGTTACATCGTTAAAAAAATAATTTTGCTTAACATTGGCGATTTACAGATATCTGAAATACAACATTTCTCTCATTACATTTCCTGCATGTGTTGACGATGTTAATAACCAATCATAAGTTGTGTAAACAAGTTAGTTGTTTTAAAAATAAATTGATAACGTATTTAAAAGAAATTATTTATCAAATCATGACATTCTGGTAATTGCACTCAGTGCCCTCCTGTGTACGTTAGAGATCTCCATGATGTCGTATATCTGGTGGCTGTCACGGGAGAAATGCAAATAACGTGTCAAACCTTTCTATTTTAAATCTTCGCACGCTTACCATTTTGTAAATTTTAGTCTTGTGAAATGAAAAATTTTCTTAAAGCGAAATCTCTGGTTCCATTGCCAGTGTCAATGTTGTTTTTTTGGATGAATCAACTAGCATTGACTATTTAAACAGAAATCTTCTTATAACAGAATGGAACCACTGTCAGTTGAATTGCTGAAGACCGTGGTTTTAACGAGAAAGAGTTAACAGGGTTTCCGATTTTTCACACGTGTTTGGTTATAAGGTAATATTTAGAATACGAAATAAGATTTATATAATATTTAGGAGAGAAAAGGTAGTGATGTTGAGTCCTTGATAAACATATTTGGTAATACAACTACTATATCTATTTTATGATTGATTGTTCGTCGAATTGATTAAATTCAATTATTACAAAAAGTATTAGAATTTGATTTGCAGTGCCAAAATTCCAGGATTTTCATCAGATCAACTATGATTAAAGAATGTCCATCACGTTGCATATTTTCCTATGTTTAATTACATGAGATGATTCTTATCTAATGTATTCAAAATAACTCAACAAGTCTTACTAGCAGTCGCACTAATGTCATTTCCATTTATTGGTGTCTAAAATACAATTAATCTATTAGCTGTAATTAATTACCAAACGTCTCAAGTTGATGCTCATTAGCATGATGTCATAAAACTGACAAGCCAGGATAGAACTCAGACATTTGATTTCATCCAGCTATCTCCTTGTAATCAACACGGTTCGAGGTGAATTTCACTTTTTAATGAAGTGAGGATTTTCGTTTTATTCTGTTTCAAGCTGCTTTAAAAGTAACTGTGCCTTTATTAATGTTAATGATAATGAAACGTTGTATATGTTGTGAATGGAAAGAATTTTAAAAATATTTCAGTTTCTTCAATTTTGAGTGTGTTTAAAAGACAATAAATACCATTGATTTGACTGTGTTTTATAACTTATGTTCAAATATCTATTACCAGTAATACTTGTTTTTTTAGTTTCTCATGAGAGAGCCATTTTGAGGCTAACGCATTGTTTTATATGGTGTACCATGGGGATTTTAACAGTTCAAAGAAATACATATTGAGCACCAGCCTACGCGTGTTCTTCGTCAGTAACTAGAAGTCAAGGGGGAAACAAACAAATAGTTAAGTTCCTTGTAAAAATCCACTCGTGCCAATCATCTCTGGAAACAAAAGATGATGCTTACTTGTAGAAAAGAATCTGCCCGATGGCTGAATTGCAAAGGTGTGATGTATTGGCCTTGACGTACCCCTATCATAACTTGCGTTTTATCAATAAAATTGTTTTATCTATTTTATGTGTATATAGAACAGATGTTGTTTATGTATATGGTGCCGATTTTCATGTATATGACATGTCAACATTTGCGTAACACGATAATAAAATAATATCTCTCCCTCTCTCTCCCTATGTTGATCAACATGTCTGTAGATTGGATTGTTTGTTTGTCCATCTCTGTTGGATAGACAGACAACTATTTCATTCCAGGCTTACTGTATATTCCATTCAATAAAACATTAACAAGAGGCTGAAGACCAAACACACTCAATGATATAAATAGAATTTGTGTACATACGTAAATGTAAAACGTAAAAATTGTCACAAAAATAAAACAATATAATTTCGAAAATTAACGGTGACGTTGTTGACAAAACAAGATCGCAGGTTCAGGCAGTTAGTTGTTTGTTAGATCAAAGCAGCCTATGTTGTCACAAAAATTGCTTCTCTATGTAAGGTGGGTAGCTGGTTTCATGGAATTACACGTATACAGTCTAATATTTATGGAAATAACAACAGGTGTGATTCCTTTAACTTTTCATTTCTTTATTAATTGGTGTTTTACAGGAAACTGTTATTAAAGGTTAACATTCATGTAAATTCATAACAATCTAACTCAATTTAGCTCATTAGTTTGAATCCATAATTACATTTGGGAATTGTGCTTCAACTATAACTGTACATAAAAAAACTTGAAGGGGAGCATTCAAGATTGGAACATTGTTTATGTAAAAGGACATGTGCTCGTCTGGCATTCACACCATTGAACCCCATCAAATCATCTGTTTGGGCATCTTTCTGTTTTTGAAGAAAATGATATCATGAAGCGCCAAGTTTGCTGTGGACTTGAAGGAAATATGTACTTTCATAATTCAAACGATCACAATTTCCCTTCAACTCTATAAGATAACGTAATGGTAAAACTTAATGTTTCTTCTTGACCTCGTTTTCTTACTCTATCTTTTCTCTTTCCTTTTTCTTCTTATCTTCTTAAAAGCCTCTTCTTCTGCAACATTTTACAAGTTTGAGAAGAGGAAACACAGGTCAATGTGTACCACATGTTACCGTATCCTCTGATCTGTGTTGTACCGGAGTGTAATAGACCGTGGCGCGTCCAGATGCGAGGCGTGATGGTCATAACATGTGTCTTGTGTGAACATCTAGAGTTTACAGAAGAAGAAGAAGAAGAAAATTAGTTTATTCATGTGTCACACTTTGCATTTGTACATAAAATGGCACAACAATATCACAAAACAGTTAAAAAAGCAAAGTCCAGCCTATATAGGCTTATGAGACACAGTATATCATAAAATATTCATTGTAAAATATATATAATACATACATACATGTCATAGGTCACTGGATACTGACCTGTCAATTTTCATGTACAAATAGACAATACAACAAACTCGTGCTTTTGAATTAATGTTATAGTTTATTGTCAATATTATCAAATATGAGATATATTTCTTCACTACGTATGATAAGCGCAGTGAATTAAAATAGTGTCATGTTAGAATGAGATTAAGCTTATTGTATAATCATGTATGTTTTCTACATTTATTTCGATCAGTATTGGTTATACATTCAAACATTTCTTTGGTCGCTTGACACATGATGATATCACATTTTTTTTTGAACAAATTCACATTAAAAGTAAGTACCGGTATTTCAAATGATATGTAATAGTTTATTGTATGCCTCATTAATGTCGATCATGAAACCAGTTTACGATATCTTTCTTGTATGTATAGCTGTAAAGTGAAGGTATTTATATAACAGAACAATGAAAAAAAGGATACATGACATACATTGGAGACCTTGAATTATCATATTTATACATCACTTATTTTGAAGAATAATTGACCAAGACGGGGAATAGATTAACTTTAATTACAAAATGTAGTCTTATTTCATATGAAAGGTTTCTTCTTTTTACTGATATCAATAAATTTAAGATTAAAATCTGTCCAAATTCAAAATGTTAACTAGCAGTCTTCTTGACTTAAATATAAAAGTGGTAACATTTTCGAGAAAAGTAAATCGTAGTAAACAAGATATGTACATACATGCTGTATAACAAAAACATTTCATAGTTTTCATTTATATCATTGGGGTGATGTTTAAATAGTTGGAGAAGTAATAGATTGTGTATGGTATAAAATAACCAGTAATAAAACGGCACTGTTCAACCAGTTTTACCAGACCGTTTCAACCGCCATGTTGATTGCCCCGCGGTGCTACTATCTGTACAACTGTTAATCTCTATGTAAGGCATCAACTTGAGGTGTCACCCACTCTCAGATTATCTAATACTCTCGTATACAGTTTTATATGGTGTCAAAACTGTGATAGTCCCTATAATTTGTAACTTACCGATAAGTTATGTTTTATATTTGTCTGTGCACGCGCCATTTTAAGGATTATAACACGAGTCAACGTTAAATAAGAGATTGTTGTTTTCATAGTTTTATATGGTGTCAAGACTGTAAAAGTCCCTCTAATTTATTATTTACCGACCCGTTATGTTTTACATTTCTGTCTGTGCACTCGCCAGTTTAAGGATGACAGCAAACGTCGGCTTTACATAAAAGGGGATTGCTCTTATAGTTTTATATGGTGTCAAGACTGTGATAGTCCCTCTAATTTGTGTAGTTACAGGCAAGTAATGTTTTTATATTTGTCTTTACACGCGCCATTTTAGGATTATTGCACGAGTGGGCGTTCCACAAAATGTACTGCTTCCCTATGTGAGCACCCCTTTAGATGATTTCCTAATTATAAGAGTCGATATTATCTTGATTATTCGTTAGGGTGATGTATATATTACGTTGCAAAATGTATACGCCTGTGAAATAATTCCAGAAATTTAAAAAAAAATGAATAACATATGAAATAAAAATTTAATTTTTATTCCGCGAGAAACCTCAATCACTTGCTACCTTAACAAATTGTTTAAAATGAATATAAATCATGCGAAAAACTCACTGAAACGAAACAAATCTAAGACGTGAAAGAATAAATCTTTGTCACCGGAACCACTAAATGCAGGTATGATGGAGATGAAACGTAGATAAAAGGGAAGTAGGATATAGAGAAATCCTACACCGACACATATTGACGTCATATCGGGGAAAGATTGCCGTTTTGCCTGCTTTATACTTACGAATAAACATTTGATTATCACAGTACTGCTCTATGTAGGTGTGGCGTATAGGTAAAAAATAATTAAAACTTGTTATTGTCGTAGTTGTCGTGACATTTGTTTAGAACGTTTTAATGTAGGTATGACCACACCATATATAGAGTTATATTTGAAATAGATTTGTCATCTGACCTACGTTTTACCTGCTTTATACGTACGATAATAATTTCCCGTGACAGACGTCTGATTATAATATCACAGAACAGCTCTATTTCAGTATGTCGTAGATAAAATGTACGTAACACCTTTTATGGTCCTAGTTTGTTTTGGAAACTGTTTTCAATCGGTTTTTTTTTTCCAAATCTTTTTTATTCATTTCAATGTATACAAAGTCATCCTCAGTGGTAGAGAGAGCAGGATTTACAAGGATTGGAAATCAATGAATAGCATGAGTACAGGCAATTTGTAACAGTTTGATATTCTTAAGTGGAAATGGAACACTATATGTTTTCTAAGTATGTTATCACTTTGTTGGGCCATTTCTTCTGAAACATCACAATTCTATTATTTATTCTGGCTAAGTACTTTTCAACAAATAAGATATTTTGAATATCTTTCAAAAATCTACTAATATGTAAACTTCTGTTATTAATACTTGAAGTAAATATAAATCTTTTGCCCGCAAGTATGATATTATTGACAAGATCATAACCAGAGTCAATTCCTAAGAGAATTGTGAAGTCAGAAAGAACACAGTCAATATCTAGAATGTTGTTAATAATAACTCTTACTTCATTCCAGAATTTTTGTACACAATTACAAGAAATAAAAACATGGACAATATCTTCTGGTTCTGATTTACAGAATGTACATATGTTTCTGTCAATTAACTCCAACTGTTTTCACTGTTGCAACTGTGGTTAGTTTCATCATGACAGAACAGAACAGAACACAACTTTATTACGCTCAGGCCGATATCCTCGGCACATGAGGTACAGCATGACAGTAAATGCATCATACAAGCGGATAAGTGATTAGCCGGAAGATTTTACAGTTTGCATTATAATTTTACAAAATTTGCTAAGTTTTTTTAATATAGACACCTTTTTACACATAAAAAGATTTTGAAGTTTTATTTGGTCTCTTTGAAAAATGTAAAGGTATGTACAAACCCTGCATATAAACATGAACTAAAATATGGTGTAAATAAACTACGTATGGCAATAAGATGATAATAATGATCAGTCATAATAGCGTTTTAAACAATGATTTTGTTGATGTTTCCTTTTACAAAGTCTCGTTCTTTCATCCATTTATTATCTATTGTAGTATTTGTGTTTTGTTATACACGGTTGTACCGATTACATTCCGAAAAGCGATATATGAATACAAGTTTAGCTTAATTATGTGCACATCCTTCCGCTTTAACTTAACCAAGGATTTTCATAGCATAAGCACGTGAGCTACGATAATCCTTGACTTAACTTACTAAACCTGTTTTCTGCTTGTTGACGTTCTCTTTAAAGTCGAATTCTAACATGACGGTTAAAATCCTTGTCTTAAATTGATTATTTTTCGTCAAACTGAGGTTCGATCACGATTTCTATCACTGCATGCCTGATACCGCGTAAAAATATCGAGACCGCACTTAAACGCACTTGTAAACAAACAACGGCTTTCGCTGCCGATAATATCGAGCCTAAATGAGCCTTAGGCTTTTATTAATCTTTTACAACCTCAATCGCGAAGTTCTTAGAATTTTAAAAGTACTGATGTTAAAAAACAACAACATTGTGTCCAGTTTCTTAAATACAAATACTGGTTAAAATTACATATAAACATTAACACGGGTTTACAGGGGCAGTAGCACGTTGTTTTAAAATTTAACTGTTTTAAACTTTCACTGATAATTGTACGTCAATGCTAAATGTATTACTTTGATTGCATCACGAATCTCATTACACAAACCAATCATTCATAGTCATAGAACAACTATAAAGATTCACATAAAATCAATGAACACCTTGAATTCTTTTTGTGTAAGAAAATAAATCGCATGGCTGAACTTTACATTATGTTTTTAATTTATTGCTTTCATTTCATTTCATTCATTTAGTTAAAATACATTGGAACCATGAATATTCATTTTCCTGATATCACCTTATATTACCCCTAAAACATGCTACTTTCCCTTTAAAATAAGAAAAGATATACATGAATATTATAAAAATACCGTTTACTGCTCTACCCATATTGACAGACAAGTTATCACGCCATGATGGTTGCCCCAGGGTATAATGCACCCCTATCAAACGAAGGATACCCTTGGAGGTGTTAGACTCATTACAGATCTAGTAATCCTTTCAAATGCAGTTTTATAACGTGCAAAAAGCATACAGTCCTCTTTAATTTGGATTGATACCGTCATGCTGTAAACTATTTTATTACACTATTTTTGCACGCGCAATTTTAATAACGTTATAACCTGGGATTTACAAAGACATCAAAGATGAACCGACAATTCAATAATCCTGTTGTAATCTAACTTGTTCTATTCCATTCTCTTCGGGCTATCGATTATTGAGTGAACTCAAAAAATAATTCATATCTTCAACTATTTCAACTGAAGTGAAGATAAATATAACAACTTGTATAATACTTAGTGATGATTCCACCATCTGAAAGTTTTCAAGGGAAGTAATGTATAACCTACTAGATACTAATACATAATTGAATTGTTTAATTCATTAAGGTCAAATACTTATGCAACGAAATGGAAGTAGGATAGCTGTCAACTAAACGTATTGTGAAAGCAAACCAGAAACTAACACTTATCATAAATGTTACAACTGTTACATGTATATCCTTGATTACCTGTTAGATTCTCTATGTATCGATACCACTCAGTGTTTATTAGTAGTTTCATGGTCATGGTAATGTGTCATATATCAATGTAAAACTAGTGTCCAAATGAAACGCTACCGCCCAAAGCACAAGATAGTTCATTCCACAGGTGATCCAAAAGGCAGAAAAGTGGTTACATATTTTCTCCAGAATCCATCTAACTAATTTTGAAACTTTATTTTTTGGTGTTATGTAGATCACAACATTTTATTCAAACAAATTGAACAATAGAAAACTGATAACATATCTTTAGTTTTTGTATTCTAATTAACAATATATTTACATTGTCCCTGAGTTACATTGAAGACAATGCATTCTTTAACAGTTACCTCGGTGGCACTACACTATCTGGTGTCATGGACCATTCAGAGAACAACTGTCTTTCAACAATTAACGAGACCACTGTTATATCCTCAACACAGACTTACTCTTTGATGTCCTACCCTAATGGAGCGTTAATAAAGGAATCGGTCACGGTATGTTAGATAGAACAGCGAAATGAAAGACTCTTCTGTTACGTGAACAGTTGTCTTCTTGTCTTTAAATTGGTTCTATTATTTACCCGTTATTTACCTATGATGTGATCTTTTGTTAAAGTTACTTCTTGGAACAACGGAAAACTGTGTGCCTATTATAATGAAATACTGTTACATTAAATTCAGATAATTCTAACCCTTTATTGTATTAAGGTTAATTTGGATTTTCGTAATGTGACCTTTTAGGTTAGTATATTTAAAAGTCTTTTTTTGCGTAGAAATAACGGAACAGGACTTACGTGTATTTTTAATCGCTAATTGTAACCGTTGTTTGGGAGAATGTTGTGGCATTGTAGTAAACATACAACACTTATTTTTCTGATAAAAGTTCTTTACATTGGCAAGCTTTATTTCGGTATCAATTAGTACTCCATTAGCGGCATTATCTCCTAACGGTAAAACTACACAGAAAAATATCAACCTCATACGAATAAATAAATCGTCCATATTTAAATAATATGTTAATTTACCTAAATTTTAAGTAAACTTTTGATATCCATATATAAAGTCCAATGTCATATGGAAAAGGAACATTATATGGTCGTAAAGCCCTTCTGTCTCTATCTATTATTAAAATGTGTTTACACAAAAATGGCCGCAAACAGTTTTCACTTGTAACTTAATAACCTTAATACATACATAGAGATGATACATTTGGCATAAACCATAATATATTGGAGAAAATTTGAAAAAGGTTAATTTAAAAAATCATTGCTATTGCTCTTTTAAAAAGAGGGTAAAAGGAGGTGTGGGGCCGAAGACTATGAAGTGCACTCGAGAGTAAATGGACCGTGAACCACCCAGATGCAAGGCGTGATGTACAAAGCATCTGCCTTGTAAACTTGCCGCTAAACGTATTACACAGGTCACTGCATGTACAAGTGACCATGGGACATTTATTAATCTACTAATTCGAGTAAAGGAATTTATGGCTTTAATGTTTCGTTTGTTGCTATAGTTAAGAACATTATGATTTTTTTTACATTTATTTGTTGCTTTAGTAAAGAACATTAAATGGCTTTTGTTTCACTTGTTTGTTTTGACAAAAAATAACGTGCTACATTGTTTCATTTGATAATGTTGTGGTTATTGTCGTGTTCATTTATTTATCTAATAATTCGAGTAAAGGAATTCCTGTGTTTCGTTTCCAAATAAGATTTCCACATATTATAACTGTTGAGGGGCCTATTTTTCATTCATGATAAAAGTAAACAAAAAGGTGTATATGGCGAACCTTAAACAATATGATATTTACTAACATATAATTTCAAGAGTTGTACTTTTGCATATTCTTAAAGCGCACCCACCAAAAAAAATCCTCGAGACACGAAATAATTATTAAGCCGTGCACTCTGTGAATTCAAGCATATCTTGTACTTAGAAACAAGTCTTTCTAAAATCGTCCAGCTCGTTTCGAACGTCCTTCGCTGTGCGTGAGGCACAAGGTAGGAGACTATGCATTCAGAATTTAAAGCATCCAAGGAATGTGTCATCTTAGTGTTTCTCAGTCCAAAACTTAAGGATCTAGAAATTCATCAAGTGTTCCATATCTATTGCTTGTCGTTTGGAACTCAAATGGTCACAGAATCAATCAGAGAGGTGATGACAGTTCACACTTCAGTTCGAAAAGGTTACTTCACCATGCCAACGTTCAAGTTGTTAAGGCATATAATATGCCAGAGCAGGCTATCCATTCACTGTTGTATAATGATATGAACTGTCCCGTGGTTCTCTTCTAGAAGGAGGTGATGGCAGTTAGCAAGAGTTTATGAGTGAACCTCATTGATTGCAGACTATCCATTCACTGTTGTGTAACGATATGAACTGTCCCGTGGTTCTCTTCTAGAAGGAGGTGATGGCAGTTAGCAAGAGTTTATGAGTGAACCTCATTGATTGCAGACTATCCATTCACTGTTGTATAATGATATGAACTGTCCCGTGGTTCTCTTCTAGAAGGAGGTGATGGCAGTTAGCAAGAGTTTATGAGTGAACCTCATTGATTGCAGACTATCCATTCACTGTTGTATAATGATATGAACTGTCCCGTGGTTCTCTTCTAGAAGGAGGTGATGGCAGTTAGCAAGAGTTTATGAGTGAACCTCATTGATTGCAGGCTGTCCTCTCACTGTTGTGTAACGATATGAACTGTCCCGTGGTTCTCTTCTAGAAGGAGGTGATGGCAGTTAGCAAGAGTTTATGAGTGAACCTCATTGATTGCAGGCTGTCCTCTCACTGTTGTGTAACGATATGAACTGTCCCGTGGTTCTCTTCTAGAAGGAGGTGATGGCAGTTAGCAAGAGTTTATGAGTGAACCTCATTGATTGCAGACTATCCATTCACTGTTGTATAATGATATGAACTGTCCCGTGGTTCTCTTCTAGAAGGAGGTGATGGCAGTTAGCAAGAGTTTATGAGTGAACCTCATTGATTGCAGGCTGTCCGCTCACTGTATAATGATATGAACTGTCCCGTGGTTCTCTTCTAGAAGGAGGTGATGGCAGTTAGCAAGAGTTTATGAGTGAACCTCATTGATTGCAGACTATCCATTCACTGTTGTGTAACGATATGAACTGTCCCGTGGTTCTCTTCTAGAAGGAGGTGATGGCAGTTAGCAAGAGTTTATGAGTGAACCTCATTGATTGCAGACTATCCATTCACTGTTGTGTAACGATATGAACTGTCCCGTGGTTCTCTTCTAGAAAGAGGTGATGGCAGTTAGCAAGAGTTTATGAGTGAACCTCATTGATTGCAGGCTATCCATTCACTGTTGTATAATGATATGAACTGTCCCGTGGTTCTCTTCTAGAAAGAGGTGATGGCAGTTAGCAAGAGTTTATGAGTGAACCTCATTGATTGCAGACTATCCACTCACTGTTGTATAATGATATGAACTGTCCCGTGGTTCTCTTCTAGAAAGAGGTGATGGCAGTTAGCAAGAGTTTATGAGTGAACCTCATTGATTGCAGACTATCCTCTCACTGTTGTATAATGATATGAACTGTCCCGTGGTTCTCTTCTAGAAGGAGGTGATGGCAGTTAGCAAGAGTTTATGAGTGAACCTCATTGATTGCAGACTATCCACTCACTGTTGTATAATGATATGAACTGTCCCGTGGTTCTCTTCTAGAAGGAGGTGATGGCAGTTAGCAAGAGTTTATGAGTGAACCTCATTGATTGCAGGCTGTCCTCTCACTGTTGTGTAACGATATGAACTGTCCCGTGGTTCTCTTCTAGAAGGAGGTGATGGCAGTTAGCAAGAGTTTATGAGTGAACCTCATTGATTGCAGACTATCCGCTCACTGTATAATGATATGAACTGTCCCGTGGTTCTCTTCTAGAAAGAGGTGATGGCAGTTAGCAAGAGTTTATGAGTGAACCTCATTGATTGCAGACTATCCATTCACTGTTGTGTAACGATATGAACTGTCCCGTGGTTCTCTTCTAGAAAGAGGTGATGGCAGTTAGCAAGAGTTTATGAGTGAACCTCATTGATTGCAGACTATCCATTCACTGTTGTGTAATGATATGAACTGTCCCGTGGTTCTCTTCTAGAAGGAGGTGATGGCAGTTAGCAAGAGTTTATGAGTGAACCTCATTGATTGCAGGCTGTCCTCTCACTGTTGTGTAATGATATGAACTGTCCCGTGGTTCTCTTCTAGAAGGAGGTGATGGCAGTTAGCAAGAGTTTATGAGTGAACCTCATTGATTGCAGACTATCCACTCACTGTTGTGTAACGATATGAACTGTCCCGTGGTTCTCTTCTAGAAGGAGGTGATGGCAGTTAGCAAGAGTTTATGAGTGAACCTCATTGATTGCAGACTATCCACTCACTGTTGTGTAATGATATGAACTGTCCCGTGGTTCTCTTCTAGAAGGAGGTGATGGCAGTTAGCAAGAGTTTATGAGTGAACCTCATTGATTGCAGACTATCCACTCACTGTTGTGTAACGATATGAACTGTCCCGTGGTTCTCTTCTAGAAGGAGGTGATGGCAGTTAGCAAGAGTTTATGAGTGAACCTCATTGATTGCAGACTATCCGCTCACTGTATAATGATATGAACTGTCCCGTGGTTCTCTTCTAGAAAGAGGTGATGGCAGTTAGCAAGAGTTTATGAGTGAACCTCATTGATTGCAGACTATCCGCTCACTGTATAATGATATGAACTGTCCCGTGGTTCTCTTCTAGAAAGAGGTGATGGCAGTTAGCAAGAGTTTATGAGTGAACCTCATTGATTGCAGACTATCCATTCACTGTTGTATAATGATATGAACTGTCCCGTGGTTCTCTTCTAGAAGGAGGTGATGGCAGTTAGCAAGAGTTTATGAGTGAACCTCATTGATTGCAGACTATCCATTCACTGTTGTGTAATGATATGAACTGTCCCGTGGTTCTCTTCTAGAAGGAGGTGATGGCAGTTAGCAAGAGTTTATGAGTGAACCTCATTGATTGCAGACTATCCGCTCACTGTATAATGATATGAACTGTCCCGTGGTTCTCTTCTAGAAAGAGGTGATGGCAGTTAGCAAGAGTTTATGAGTGAACCTCATTGATTGCAGACTATCCATTCACTGTATAATGATATGAACTGTCCCGTGGTTCTCTTCTAGAAGGAGGTGATGGCAGTTAGCAAGAGTTTATGAGTGAACCTCATTGATTGCAGACTATCCGCTCACTGTATAATGATATGAACTGTCCCGTGGTTCTCTTCTAGAAAGAGGTGATGGCAGTTAGCAAGAGTTTATGAGTGAACCTCATTGATTGCAGACTATCCATTCACTGTTGTATAATGATATGAACTGTCCCGTGGTTCTCTTCTAGAAGGAGGTGATGGCAGTTAGCAAGAGTTTATGAGTGAACCTCATTGATTGCAGACTATCCATTCACTGTTGTGTAACGATATGAACTGTCCCGTGGTTCTCTTCTAGAAAGAGGTGATGGCAGTTAGCAAGAGTTTATGAGTGAACCTCATTGATTGCAGGCTGTCCTCTCACTGTTGTGTAATGATATGAACTGTCCCGTGGTTCTCTTCTAGAAGGAGGTGATGGCAGTTAGCAAGAGTTTATGAGTGAACCTCATTGATTGCAGACTATCCATTCACTGTTGTGTAACGATATGAACTGTCCCGTGGTTCTCTTCTAGAAGGAGGTGATGGCAGTTAGCAAGAGTTTATGAGTGAACCTCATTGATTGCAGACTATCCATTCACTGTTGTATAATGATATGAACTGTCCCGTGGTTCTCTTCTAGAAGGAGGTGATGGCAGTTAGCAAGAGTTTATGAGTGAATCACATTGATTGCAGACTATCCGCTCACTGTTGTGTAACAGAACGAATTGTCCCGTGGTTCTCTCTTTTGACCATGAGGTGATGACAGTTAACAGGAGTTTTTAAGCAAAACCTTTAGATTGCAGGCGACATGCTCGATGTTTTTCAATATAATTGCTCTGTGGTTCTCTTTTGGACATGAGGTGATGACAGTTAGCAGCAGTGTATTACTGAGGGTTGTTATTATTCCTCATATGCGTATTATACGCACTTGTATAACTGAGAATGTCTCGTCCTTGTCAGTGGTCATGTGAATTGCTGCTTAAGTCAGACGTTTGTGCAAAGAGAGTATTACCATCTCATTCCATTTCCACTGTCGTTTCTATATTATTTAAAGTAATTCATTATCGTTGGGAGGATATCATGTAGAACTGATTTAAGGATGGGAGTATAGCTCATCCTGTCTAGTATAAGAACTGAATCAGTTTGCTTTTACCTGTAAAATTAAAAATGTCAATTCTCTCTGCTTAAAGGTGATAACATTGAGAAATTCAATTAAATATAGGCTAGATTGTAAAAGTCATTTGTAAACGTAAATGTATACAGAGGAATGTGTTAGTACATGATGCTTAGACAAACTCTGACCTGTTTTAGTTTGACGCAAATAAATAATATTGTTCCATTCTTTGGAAAAAGGGATTATTCATGACAGCAAAGTAATTAGTAGACTAACATTTAGTTTTTGAAACTTAAAATAATTCTGTACCTTCATTTATATGAATTTACTTTTTTTTCATTTCATAAGTGCATCAACATGATATATATTTTGTTTAAGACACTGATAAAATGATTATTATTCTTCTTGTTTGGAAAACTTGAAAAATAAACCTTTAATAATTCTAAAGGAAATGATCTGACAAGTAACGTTAATGAAAATGAAACCAACAACGCTTAAGAAGCAATATCTTAACGAAGAGGTGATGACATTTTACAGTTGTATTCTATAGAGTAAGGAGGACTTTCCCACCTATTGTTTATGATACGGGATTATCACCAAACCCACAGCAGGGGTTCACCGGGGTGACCGTTTGACTCCGTCTTTATCACTGTAATGTGGAAACCGACTACTTGGTGACATGATGATTGGACGAAGTTGACAAAGTTATGTCATTTAACTTGGCAATGAGTGCTCATATTTGTTTGGCAGGGTGTGATATAATCTAAATTGGTTTGTGACATTTCCATTTTGAGACTGTCACAGAAACCCTTATCAACTGTCAATACATTACCTTTTTGAATGTATGATAGTTTGTAACATGATATCAGACAATTATGTTTGCATTATAATTTGAGATTGATGAAATATCATATATAGACATTAATTGTATCATTTTAGTCTGCCGACATTTCCTGTTGGGCCGTATCTGAAGACGTTCGACTTTCAGGAAAAACAACAGAACATCATTTGCCTATTCTCTTAATCACGATTGATTCGTCTGTTCTTGAATTATTTAATACCAGTGCACGCTACCTTTTATACTTTTGTCGTAATCAAGTTCACAAAACCCCTAGTAATATACCCCTGTTTAAAAAAAAGTTCTCAGTATCTTTTCAACAGATGATCGAAGCCATTTCACAAAAAAGGTAAATATATATAGAAATATAATAAGGATTAGAGTTTAAATAAGTAGAATATACGACTGATCTGATTTAATCTGAATTCAACAAACATTTTGGAACACTATCATTAAGGTTCAAATAAATGTTTCAGATGTTTCGCTTTTCTGGGCTAGAGTTCAAAGTGTTAAAAACTGCAATGTTCAGGCAAGTTAAACTGTCAATTGGTCTCTTTTCACATTAAACGAATACAGGAGAATATTACCAGTATTGATGGTAACGGGTGGTTGCTTTGATATCATCCTAGAGTTCAACATGCAAGAATATATATACCATTATTGTTCAAATAAATAGGAAACTTTCTTTAACAGCTCAAGAGAATGATAATCATATTTAGGTAAGTAGAGCAATGGATCGTACTTCAGTGTTTAACATGTCCAGTAGTCGTGATTCGTACATCGATCTAATAGTCACACCTGTTGAAGTGGTACGTCAGTTCACAGAAATTGCCCATCATTAACAGATAAAATTATTGAACCGATCGATTGTATGACCTGGGAAGTGCGATCTTATTTTACAGATTCTATGTCACAAGCCATGAAGTCAAATATTCCAAATGATTTTGTCTCCAAAATATCTCTGGTAATATCCAGTTCCAGATTCGTTAGAATGCAAAAAGAGTGCTTGCTTTCTTCTCCACTCTTTATATTCTTTAAATATTTCATTAGAGTATGTGGTAGCATATGCTATTTTTATGAATGTAGTAATATGGTAACCAGAATCAACAACTTCCTGTATGTTATGAGACATTCGTTTTAAATCCCCTGATCAACCCCTACTCTCCACCCCTTGCTCCCCCACTGATTTTAAAAGCCTCCAGTCTAAGTACACCTAGCCTCAATAATACCCGCTTCACTCCGATATTGAGTCTAGCAAGATATAGTAGCAGGTCGCGTCAGCCGACCTTTCGGCGACCTATGACCCTCCAACGCTATATGTTCGAATGCAGACAATTCCGGCTTGGTAAGACGATTCTTGATTGGTTAATTCGATAGATCGGCTGACGCGACCTTTTACTATATCTTGCTAGACTCAATATCGGAGTGAAATGGGTATTATTGAGGTTTACTTAGACTGGGAAGTCGCTAACATACATAATTGCTCTGAAGATTGGTAGAAAGTCTACATATCCTTTGTCCTGTTAACAATATATATACTTCCTTCCAGCTCCTTAAAAGGTAAACATTAGGCTCAGAAATACGGCTTAAAACGTAAATACATTACGCAAATCGATACATTTTGCAAGAAAAAAATTGTTTTTTGTCAAATGTATATACATATAACATTCCAGATATGAAAAAAATAAGCTTTTATAGAGAAACTTTAACAACTAAACTGATATTCATCTGGTAAAATTTGAATTATAGGATATAAAAACCCCTAGCTACTGCCCCTTTAAGACGATAAATTAGTTAGTGTATAATGCACGTGTATACATACAAACGCCTTGTGTGAGATAGGCAGGTGCAAATATATACATTATTTTCATATTTAAAAAGAACAATAAGTTGTTTATGATTTCATGTAAGGTTAGGCGAAGTGTGCCCCTTGTGTTATTTTTATCGTATTAACACCATATTTTTTCAAAAGAGCCGTATTAGTTTCTTTTTTGTACACACTTTGCAACACAGTGTTATAAACTTCACGCAGTGCACCTGTCAGTTGAATTCAGATCTGAACAACTCCTTCATATAGAGAATGAAATCCCATAATGTTAAAAAATATACTTATTGTTTCAAATAGGTTGTTTTCAACGTTGCTTTTATCGGAGATCGTTATTTAATTCGATCTAAGGATCTAACATAAAAAATATAAATAAAGTTCCTGGTTTTGTTTTTTGAGCTTTGATTGCATTTGTGATTTAATTCAAATGTACAAATGATGTGATGAAGCAGTCAATACCTTTTGCATGAGAAACTGGTGTCCTTAAGGGGCAGTTGCACGTTATTTTAGGTAAATAAAGAGATTTCAAGTAAACAAAATTAATGCTCCCAATTATAAGAAAAAGTTTAAAACAAAAGTTGCAGTTCTAAAGTGAACACACCACTATCACGTTCCCTAACACAAATGATTTAAAGGTGATCATACTAAAATGGCCGCTTTCATTTTTTTCTTGATATTGATTATTTCTTTATCGGGTTGAGAAATGTGATGCAATTGAATATTTCTATTTTGGTGGCTTGACAGGACAGCAGCACCTTTTAGGGGGAAAATAAGGTGATGTCAGGAAAATGAAAAAAAATGGTTCCAATTGAAAGACAATGTATTGAAACTAAATGAAGCAGTAATAAATCAAATATATGATATAAGGTTCAGCCATGCGATTCCCTTTTCTTACACAAAATTAATTGAAGTTGTTCACATAAAAATGGCAGCCAATGGACTTGATCTGAAGCCTCATATTTTGTTCTCTGACTATGGATGATTGTTTTTTGTTATGAGATTTTTGACACTATCAAAGTAATACATTTAGCATTAACGTACAATTATGAGTGAAAATTTGAAAATATAACATTTTCAAAAAACGTGCTACTACCCCTTTAAAGGAACACGATTGGCTTGTTTAAGAAATGATACATTTGATTTAAAACATTGTCAAATGTAAACATTTAGTTTTTCTTTTTTAGATCAACCTGACAAAAAGTGTTACTGTCCCTTTAAATCGTTCTGCTTTTCCACCTGTCATTATGTATCAAGTACAGGATGTAAACAACGGTTTTCAAATAACGGCCAAGCACGTGGTGTAATGGCGGGAAAACTTCACTTAACAGTGCATTCTGGGTAGAGCAGATGTCTTCAAGGTCATGTGACATCTGCCTGATAGACTGTCACATTATTACAATGCTTCTATTACTCGCTTTTTGTAAGATGACAATGTAATCATTGCCTTGCTAAGTGATGATCCTTCAGAAAATAGGCCTGTCTAAACTCGAGATGCCCGTTCTCTAACAGTTAACTTTATTGAGATATCGTCCATCGCACATGGTAGAATGTTTAATTGTAATCTTTAAAATTGTTTATCGACCAATTTATGTAGCGAATATGACATTAATGACTGTTTTTCGCTGTTATAGTTTCTTTTTTCAAATTTCATTTAATTGTTTGTTTTCCTCTTTTTACTGTTTTGTTTCCTTAAACAGTTCTAATTTAGTTATTATATGATATCCTGTTTCGTTCACTTTTAAATATATTCATTTTATACAAATTACTTTTACCAATGCATTTGAAATGTTCACGTACATGGAACAATACCGTTTAATCTCATAAAACACTCCGTGAATTTTATGACATGCTATTTAGCTTTGATAGGAACACAAGTGATTTAAAAAAATCATTAGCTCCTAACTGTTCTTCTTGGTAATTTAAATAAGTCTTCAAAATAATACTTTTAGACGCGAGTCACTGTCTCGGTTTCGAACATAATGCCTTCTAATTGTCATTGTACAAGACCGATTAGCTTTCAACTGTTGCTATTAAGCAACAGTCGGTATTTGTCGACCAAATGACACCATTGATAAAGTATTGCATTTGTGTCCTAAACAACTCACGTTAAAATAGACCAACAAAGCGCTCGTAAAATATCTTCTTGCCGATCATTATGGTTGTATCTGTCTTTTGCTGAAAATGTCAGGGATGTCATAATATATAACAACTAACTATAGATCAGGGACAGATTAAGCTCCTGATGGAAAATGATATCCTCTGAAGATAACAGCCATTTCTTTCATGCACAAGATGATAAAGACATTGATATAAGTCATTAGTGAAATGCACAAAGGCAACATTTGATTCGCCTTCATGTCGACATGTCTGGGCTTACGTTTCGGACATTTTGGTAAACTGTCTCCTTTTTAATGAATTTTGGTCCGAATTTTTCATGGTTGGTCGCAAAATTTGGCTAAAATTACCACGAATACAGTAAAAATAATATTGCAGATAGATGCATTTTTACTGAATAACAACGATGAAAACTTGAACTCATTTAGATGAACTTACTACTTTTCTTTAATAAAAGGACAGATAAGAAGAAATGTTCAACAATACAAAAATACAAATTCAAAACATAAAGCGCACGTAAAATCTGATATAAATCAAATCAGTTGAACACAGAGTGTAATCACATCAATCATAAAACAATACTTGTAATGAATTATGGTATCGAAACTGGTTCCTCATTTTTAAGATATATTTGCAATATGAGTTTATTTTCCTATATTATTTGACAACACATTATAATAAGATGTCAATAACTGCTTGAACTTATCGAGGGGATGGAAATTTCCAAAATATTTGAAATAAGAATTTTACAGAGTTCTTTATGACATGACCACTGTAACAAAAAGCGGATTTCTGTTTCTATCACAGGTATAATGCAGATAGGGCAAAATCTATGCTCTTCGGACAATTCTAACATGTTCATTCATGAGGTATACACATAACAACGAATTCCTACAAATGTTCACTGGAATATCAATAAGGTAGCTTTCAAAGTCAACAGTAGTTTTAATAATTTATAAAATTTGCGGACTTATAGTTGTTACCCAATAATACCTGCACGCCGCCAATGACTGAAATATTGTCCAAATGGAGGATTAAAACAATAACTCACTCACTCCCAAATAATATCTGCTTATGCATATCATTACACTTTGTTTAAAGGAATGGAGGAATGCCTAAATGTTTGTCATACAATCAAATCTTTACATTCAAAGCCAAACAGTCAACAAATACCGTCAAGGCCTTTTTAGTACATATATACATGCTTGAGAATGGTATCATAATCTTCATACCGATGTTACACGACACTTAATGATTTACATGAAATGGTTTACTTTACTGGACTGACGTTTACGTTAAAAAAGCCCGACTAAATTTGACCTGATCACATTCAAAATTTTAAAAGGGAGTTAAAAATGTCCAAGTGAAGCGTCTGTAAAATTTCTCCTCAACGACGGAAATGACTCTAATGTACGAACACTTTTATATTGCATTTTAAAGAAGATATATCTTTTGTCCTTATTTGTTGTGAGATTTTAGCGTTTGCGTTAATCATCATAGCGTACCATTAGCTGTTCATGCGCAGTACCACCCATGGTTCGCTAGTTCCAGCCGATGCTCACAGGTTTCACCGCAATGTATAACCACAATGGTGTTGCAGGCTTTCTACCAATAGTGTGTTATTTTTCTCTTTCTTTCATCTTTGTATTTCTCTCGGTCTCGCTCATATCTATCTGTCAACGTGTCCATGTCCCTCCATCTATATCCTGTCTGTATATTACTTTTCTCATCTCTATGTATCTCCGTGTCAACGGCTCTCTCTCCACCACTCGTCACTATATTTTTCTGTCTTTCTGATATCTATCTGTCTCTCTGTCCTTGTCTCTCTCCATCATTCGTCCCTTTTTCTCTCTGTCTCTCTATCCTTGTCTTTCTCTCCATCACTCGTCCCTGTTTTCTCTCTGTCCCTATGTCCTTGTATCTCTCTCCATCACTCGTCCCTTTTTTCTCTCTATCCCTCTGTCCTTGTATCTCTCTTCATCACTCGTCCCTTTTTTCTCTCTATCCCTCTGTCCTTGTATCTCTCTTCATCACTCGTCCCTGTTTTCTCTCTGTCCCTCTGTCCTTGTATCTCTCTTCATCACTCGTCCCTGTTTTCTCTCTGTCCCTCTGTCCTTGTATCTCTCTCCATCACTCGTCCCTTTTTTCTCTCTATCCCTCTGTCCTTGTATCTCTCTTCATCACTCGTCCCTGTTTTCTCTCTGTCCCTCTGTCCTTGTATCTCTCTCCATCACTCGTCCCTTTTTTCTCTCTATCCCTCTGTCCTTGTATCTCTCTTCATCACTCGTCCCTTTTTTCTCTCTATCCCTCTGTCCTTGTATCTCTCTTCATCACTCGTCCCTTTTTTCTCTCTATCCCTCTGTCCTTGTATCTCTCTTCATCACTCGTCCCTTTTTTCTCTCTATCCCTCTGTCCTTGTATCTCTCTCCATCACTCGTCCCTGTTTTCTCTCTGTCCCTCTGTCCTTGTATCTCTCTTCATCACTCGTCCCTGTTTTCTCTCTGTCCCTCTGTCCTTGTATCTCTCTTCATCACTCGTCCCTGTTTTCTCTCTGTCCCTCTGTCCTTGTATCTCTCTCCATCACTCGTCCCTGTTTTCTCTCTGTCCCTCTGTCCTTATCTATCTCTCTCCATCACTCGTCCCTTTTTTCTCTCTATCCCTCTGTCCTTGTATCTCTCTTCATCACTCGTCCCTTTTTTCTCTCTATCCCTCTGTCCTTGTATCTCTCTTCATCACTCGTCCCTTTTTTCTCTCTATCCCTCTGTCCTTGTATCTCTCTTCATCACTCGTCCCTGTTTTCTCTCTGTCCCTCTGTCCTTGTATCTCTCTTCATCACTCGTCCCTTTTTTCTCTCTGTCCCTCTGTCCTTGTATCTCTCTCCATCACTCGTCCCTTTTTTCTCTCTGTCCCTCTGTCCTTGTATCTCTCTCCATCACTCGTCCCTGTTTTCTCTCTGTCCCTCTGTCCTTGTCTCTCTCTCCATCATTCGTCCCTTTTTTCTCTCTATCTCTCTGTCCTTGTCTCTCTCTCCACCATTCGTCCCTTTTTTCTCTCTATCCCTCTGTCCTTGTCTCTCTCCATCACTCGTCCCTGTTTTCTCTCTGTCCCTCTGTTCTTATCTATCTCCATATCATTCGTCACTTTATTTCTCTATGTCCCTCTGTCCTTGTCTCTCTCTCTCCATCACTCGTCACTATATTTCTCTGTCTCTCTGTCCTTGTCTCTCTCTCTCCATCACTCGTCACTATATTTCTCTCTGTCTCTCTGTCCTTAATCTCTCTCACACGTCACTTTATTTCTCCCTGTCTCTCTGTCCTTATCTCTCTCTCTCACTCGTCACTTTATTTCTCCCTGTCTCTCTGTTCTTAATCTCTCTCACACGTCACTTTATTTCTCCCTGTCTCTCTGTCCTTATCTCTCTCTCTCACTCGTCAGTTTATTTCTCTCTGTCTCTCTGTCCTTAATCTCTCTCACACGCCACTATATTTCTCTCTGTCTCTCTGTCCTTAATCTCTCTCACTCGTCACTACATTTCTCTGTCTCTCTGTCCTTATCTCTCTCTCTCACTCGTCACTTTATTTCTCTCTGTCTCTCTGTCCTTAATCTCTCTCACACGTCACTTTATTTCTCCCTGTCTCTCTGTCCTTATCTCTCTCTCTCTCACTCGTCACTTTATTTCTCCCTGTCTCTCTGTCCTTATCTCTCTCTCTCTCACTCGTCACTTTATTTCTCTCTGTCCCTCTGTCCTTGTCTCTCTCGATTGCTCGTCACTTTATTTCTCTCTGTCTCTCTGTCCTTATCTCTGTCACACGTCACTTTATTTCTCCCTGTCTCTCTGTCCTTATCTATCTCTCTCTCACTCGTCACTTTATTTCTCTCTGTCTCTCTGTCCTTATCTCTCTCCATCACTCGTCACTTTATTTCTCTCTGTCTCTCTGTCCTTGTCTCTCTCCATCACACGTCACTATTATTTCTCTGTCTCTCTGTCCTTGTCTCTCTCTTCATCACTCGTCACTATATTTCTCTGTCTCTCTGTCCTTGTCTCTCTCTCTCCATCACTCGTCACTATATTCCTCTCTGTCTCTCTGTCCTTAATCTCTCTCTCTCACTCGTCACTTTATTTCTCTCTGTCTCTCTATCCTTATCTCTCTCTCTCACTCGTCACTTTATTTCTCTCTGTCTCTCTGTCCTTATCTCTCTCCATCACTCTAACTTTATTTCTCTCTGTTCCTCTGTCCTTGTCTCTCTCCATCACACGTCACTATATTTCTCTGTCTATCTGTCCTTGTCTCTCTCCATCACTTGTCACTTTATTTCTCTGTCTCTCTGTCCTTGTCTCTCTCGATTGCTCGTCACTTTATTTCTCTCTGTCTCTCTGTCCTTATCTCTGTCACACGTCACTTTATTTCTCCCTGTCTCTCTGTCCTTATCTATCTCTCTCTCACTCGTCACTTTATTTCTCTCTGTCTCTCTGTCCTTATCTCTCTCCATCACTCGTCACTTTATTTCTCTCTGTCTCTCTGTCCTTGTCTCTCTCCATCACACGTCACTATTATTTCTCTGTCTCTCTGTCCTTGTCTCTCTCTTCATCACTCGTCACTATATTTCTCTGTCTCTCTGTCCTTGTCTCTCTCTCTCCATCACTCGTCACTATATTCCTCTCTGTCTCTCTGTCCTTAATCTCTCTCTCTCACTCGTCACTTTATTTCTCTCTGTCTCTCTATCCTTATCTCTCTCTCTCACTCGTCACTTTATTTCTCTCTGTCTCTCTGTCCTTATCTCTCTCCATCACTCGTCACTTTATTTCTCTCTGTTCCTCTGTCCTTGTCTCTCTCCATCACACGTCACTATATTTCTCTGTCTATCTGTCCTTGTCTCTCTCCATCACTTGTCACTTTATTTCTCTGTCTCTCTGTCCTTAATCTCTCTCACACGTCACTTTATTTCTCTGTCTCTCTGTCCTTATCTCTCTCCATCACTCGTCACTTTATTTCTCTCTGTCTCTCTGTCCTTGTCTCTCTCCATCACTCGTCACTTTATTTCTCTCTGTCTCTCTGTCCTTGTCTCTCTCCATCACTCGTCACTATATTTCTCTGTCTCTCTGTCCTTAATCTCTCTCACACGTCACTTTATTTCTCTGTCTCTCTGTCCTTATCTCTCTCCATCACTCGTCACTTTATTTCTCTCTGTCTCTCTGTCCTTGTCTCTCTCCATCACTCGTCACTTTATTTCTCTCTGTCTCTCTGTCCTTGTCTCTCTCCATCACTCGTCACTATATTTCTCTGTCTCTCTGTCCTTAATCTCTCTCACACGTCACTTTATTTCTCTGTCTCTCTGTCCTTATCTCTCTCCATCACTCGTCACTTTATTTCTCTCTGTCTCTCTGTCCTTATCTCTCACCATCACTCGTGACTTAATTTCTCTCTGTCCCTCTGTCCTTGTCTCTCTCAATCACTCGTCACTATATTTCTCTGTCTCTCTGTCCTTATCTCTCTCCATCACTCGTCACTATATTTCTCTCTGTCTTTCTGTCCTTATCTCTCTCCATCACTCGTCACTTATTTCTCTCTGTCTCTCTCTCCTTATCTCTCTCCATCACTCGTCAATATATTTCTCTCTGTCTCTCTCATCTCTGTTTGACTCAATGCCGAAGTGTCACTCGCTTTCCAATCTCTCGTCACTACATGTTTCTGTCTCTCTCTCGTCTCTATGTGTCTCTGAGTCCTTGTGAGCCGCTCTCTCTATCTCTCGTCTGTTATTTCTCTGTCTCTTATCTATATCAAAGTCAAAGTCAAAGTCAAAAGAATAATGCGACAATTAAAAGAAGACTATTTCATTAAAATGTTAAAACCACAACTTAATGCTTAATAGTAGCATCTTTTATTCTATCAAATTCTTATTGTGTCCATCTTACCGCTTGCCTGATTGTGACGTCATACCATTGTTATGTCAAATTCATTGTGACATCATAACGTCATAACTGTATTTTGTCAGACTCCCTGATGATACCATTGAAACATGTTGGAGTTTTGATTGGCTTCGTGTCATTTTTTTATCTTTTGATTATGTAAAACTGTATACCAGTAAACTTTTCCAATTTTTATCTATATATATATATATATATATATATATATATATATATATATATATATATATATATATATATATAAATACAATATATACATCTTTACAGAGATGTGCATGGATATAGCAATGGAATTCACATATATGTAGGATTATATAAAAAATAGTTTAAGATTTTGCATAACACAAAGCATAGATTACGAATTTCCCTTTAACACATTTTGTCTAAGATCCAGGCCATGTTTTATGAACAAACATAATTTCAATATGACATCTTCATCATTTGATGACAAAAGTGCTGTAAATGCTATCACACTCCTCATCGAGAAGAAACGTTTTGGTAGATATTTCAATCTCAGTTCAGTATAATACGGACAATCAAATGTAAAATGTATTTCGTCTTCTATAGCATCATTACATAATGGACATAATCTTTGTGATCTCTCAAGCGAGATATATCTTCCATAGTTAATCATAAGTTTTAACAAACCAAGTCTGTATTTGATATATAACTTTCTTAAAAGAATATTCGTTAAGACTGATAGATATTTTTCTGGTTCTAATAAACTCTTAAACTTTCTATACAAATCATACCGTGAACTGCTTTCAATATTGGAATGCCATCCTTGATAGAACATATTTATTGCAACGTTACGAAAACCTTTTAAAAACATCTGTTGCTGACAAACATTTTGGTTGAGCCAAATAAAACCATATCCATGAGAAAATAATAATTGTCTAATCTGTGATACCCATGTAATTTTGCCGATGCTATCAAGGTGAAACATCATGTTGTAAGCTATTTTTGGAAGGCGGTGTTCTGGCATACGTAGAATCTTAAACCAGTATTTTAAACATCTTATTTGTGAGTTAATATAAAGTGGATATCTTCCGCATTCACCATAAACCATACAGTTTGGAGTAGACATTCCAACACATAAAAACTTTTTACAGGCTAGTAAGTGAATCCTTTCTAAACATTCATATCTTTGAATACCCCACACTTCAGATCCATACAATAGGATTGGTTGTATCTGAGTATCAAATAACTTAAAAAATACATTCGGTGTCAAAACTCCAAGTTTGTGAGACACAGACATGATATGCAATAATGCTCGTTTACCACGCAATGATAAATCTAATACACATTTTTCCATGTTCAAATTTGAGTTAAACATTATACCAAGATATTTATAACCGTTTACGATATTAAGTTCATCTCCATTAAAATACCACTTTTCTTTGCAGCTTAAAGGACCGCCCTTTCTAAATACTATGATGTCTGTTTTAGCTAAATTTACTGACAGTTTCCATTCTTTAGAGTAATTATATAATATATTTAGCTGGTTTTGTAAACCAATCACAGTAGCAGACATTAAAACAACATCATCCGCAAACAAAAGCATAAGGATTTCCATGATATCAGGAAACATATGTATGCCATGTTTACCGTTACTTGCAATATCATAGTATAGTTCACTAATGAAAAATGAAAATAACAAAGGACTCAATATGCAACCCTGGCGCAACCCAGATGGACAATCGAAAAAGTCAGTAACACCATAATCACTACGTACACATGACTTGACATTTGAATATATTGATTTTAACATGTTAAACATCGTCCCTCGTAGTCCAGCTTTTTTGAGGCAGTACCATAGTTTAGAACGATCAACAGTATCGAATGCTTTTTTGAAATCGATAAAAGCTACATAAACTTTGTGTTTTCGACGTGATAGACATTTTTGAATAACAGCATATAAAGTAAAAATATGATCTGAAGTAGAATAATTCTTTCTAAAACCAGCTTGTACCTCGGGAATCTTATTTCTCATATTTGCCCAATTAGTGAGTCTATTATTTAATATGGAAGTAAAGACCTTCCCTATAACACTCATTAGTGATATTCCCCTGTAGTTATCAGGGTTTCTGGTATCGCCTTTCTTATGTAAGGGGATTATTTCAGATCGAGACCAGCTACTAGGAAATGTTTTACTGTCAAAAAGTGTGTTGAAACATTTGAGAAGAAATGGCATGATTTCATATTGAGAGCACTTAATCATTTCTATTACCACTTGATCAGGACCAGCAGATTTTCCATTTTTTTGCTTATTTATAGATGACGTAATTTCCTGTTCCGTTATTTGTGAGTCAAGAATGAATGCATCAATATCGTTATAAACTTCAGAAAAAGTTGGATCGTAATCAGTGTCCAGATGCTGTCCAAATACTGTGTCATTGGAAAATACATCTTTAAAGTGATTCAACCATTCTATTTTAGATATAAAATTTTTTGATCTATTGTGTAAAGATTTTATCTGTTTCCAAAAACTAGATGGACTAGTAATGCTTCTTTGAAGTTTTTCTACTGTTTGTCTACGTAAGGTATATTTGAACTTCCTGCAACAAGATTTATAATGATTTCTTTCTTTACAATATGATGTTCTGTTTGCGATAGAACGATGTGTTCTGAATCTTCTAAGTGCTTTGCGCGTTTCTCTTTTTGCTTGTCGACATTCATGATTAAGTGTTCTTTCATTAATGGATGGTGGTCCATTTCTAAATGTCTTCCTCATGCAAGTAGCAGATTCTAATACAATATCAACAAAATGACTAATTGCACTTTCAACGTTATTTTCAATTTCATCGAATAGAATTTGTTTGCTCTCTGACATCGTGTGCTTTATGTTGTCCAAAAAATTATTAGAAAATGAGTTGTTCCATGTGATTTTCTCTGATGGATAAAATTCTGAATGTAAATCATTTTTAACATTCATATTGGGGAATTTACAAGTCAATTCTAATGGAAAATGATCAGAATCAAAGCGATCACCTACAGTAAAATTATCGATGTACTGAAAGAGATCTGGAGAACTTAGAAAATAGTCATTTACGCTTGATCCTTGTTGACCACAATAAGTGAATTCACCATTTCTGTCTCCGTAGACCCTTCCATTAATAATGTAGAGTTTAAAAGCATAGCATAAATCCAACGGAGTTTGACCAAATCTATTTACAATTTTGTCATGATATATCTGTCTCCCTGTCACCATGTATCTCTCTCTATCTCTCGTCTATTTTCTCTCTGTCTCTCAATCTCATCTCCATGTGTCTTTTCCAGTCGCTTTGTCTATCTCCATTTAAGGTCTGTCTTATTTTTTACTGTCTATGCATTTTCTCTTATCTTCTCTCACCTTCTCTCTTTGAGTAACTAAATTATTGCTTTCCAAGTTCTGCGATACCTTCACTGAAACGAAACATAGTGAGTGACAGACTCGATTATTATGGAAAAGTATGTGAGGCGGCCTTCCTATAACGCAATTGTTAGGTACAAAAAAGAAATTGATGGAATCTTGTTTATAAATGAAAGCTGGGTTGAGTAGATACTGAAGTGACTGACACAAGGGGTGATAAGCTAGTAGACCAAGCTCCTCTGGTTCTCTACATTCCGAAATAAAATTAAAAATTGTCTAGTGTCATTATACCAAAGTAGATATACAAGATATTGAGCGATATTTGACAAAGGCTCATTTTAGCTCATCAGCCTTAAAGGGGCAGTAGCACGTTTTTAGGTGGGAAATAAGGTGATGTCAGGAAAATTAAAATTAATGGTTCCAATTGAAAGACAATGCATTAAAACTAAATGGAGCAGTATTATTCAATTATATAATGTATACTTTAGCCATGCGATTCCTTTTTCTTACAGAAATCGAATTAAAGGTGTTCACACAAAAATGGCCGCCAATGGATTTTATGTGAATCTCCATACTTTGTCCTCTGACTATGGATGATTGACTTGTGTAATGAGATTTTTGACACTGTCAAAATAATACATTTAACATTAACTTACAATTATCAGTGAAAAAATTCAAATATGAAATTATCAAAAAACGTGCTACTGCCCCTTTAAGAGGCCCGATTGGCCTATATCATGAATTTTTCTCCGGCATCCGTCCACCCGTCCGTCTATCAGTCAGTAAACGTTTTTCTCATCTTCGACCCATATTGTCGCCAATTGGTTTCAGAGAAAGTCATTCGGGGAGGAAACGTTTTAATGACACTTTCAATGTGACATCTTTGCTCCATGTGGATTCCAATAATGGTGTCATTTGATCAAGAAGTAACGATTCTTGCAAAGGGTCTAATATTTAAGCTTACCGGTTTTGACCGTGACAACATGATGGCGTGAGTTCGCGGTCATGAACGCAAACCAGTCAATTAATTAGTTGTATTTTGAGAAACTCATTTAAAGCAGCCAAGGACATTTTTGTGATAAATTATATCACTAGAATTTATGTGGCGTGTTATTTCGGCTTCTGCGTATATAAATGATAATTTCTAAATTTGGCAAAGCCACAGGGACATGTATCGCTTAAATACAGCGTTAGAAAGACAATGTCATGTATACTCATAGACCCTGCCCTAATACTATATATAAGGACATGTATTTAAGCGATACATGTCCTTATATATAGTATAATTTAAGCGATACATGTCCCTGTGGGCAAAGCAGTACTTATCAATTATCTGTCATTTTCAAAATAAAATTTGAGATTGTAAAAAATATATGTATGTCAATTAGGTTCATATCAAAGCCCACCATATGAAAACCAAGGAGTGGTTCTTTAAAATTGTGTTCGTCTTTTTCTCTCCGCTATTACAAAATGTATTTAAAATCTCCTTAATGCTGTTTAGACATTTATGGTAATATGATCACTGCAGAATTGGTGTCTCCGTGGCTCCTACTATTGCCGATTTCCTCATAAAACAATTTTTCATATTTGTCAAATAAACAGAAAATAATAGAATGTTGAATTTCTGTATACAGTCATTATTAAATCATTAATACTACCTTTGTAACACTGTCGGCAGAACTTTTAGATACCTAGAATCTAGTTTTTTATTCTCTTGAATGAAAAGCGGTAAGAAGTTAAAGCTAGCGTGCAATTACCATGGCAATGTTGATTGTTGTTAGTTTGTAAACACCGTGATGAACGCCACTTCAATATTACAATTTTCCACCCTTAAAAATAAGATTTTTAAAGTCTTATGAGCCAATGATTCTATATATAAAGTAGCACATCATTTCTAAAGTAAACTATCTGTTTTTGTCATTGTTTGCTTGGAGAATTAATGACCATATACACTTATGTATGCAGCAAATTGGCAGAAATAGTATGGCGTATTTATGAACAGTAAGTCTCGATGGCTTTATTGAAAAAAAAAGTTGCAACAAACTACACATGCAAAGAAATTTTATCTATGTATATAATAACGATGGTTACATCAGATACTTTTATCATCATTATAATGTCAAAATGGTAATGAAGTTTAACAAGTTTTCAATGAGGGAAATAAGTTAATTTAAGTTGATTATTTTTTATATCAAAATCGCAATTGGTCATGTTATTTAGTTTAAGATCAAACCAAGAGAATATTTGAGGGCTGTTCCTATCTTCGTTACGTTGCACATAAAATGGTTATTTGGCAATATAGAGAATAAATACTTTTTGTCAACATTTTTTATGTTAACATTGTGATAAAAATAGAAAACCAAAAGTTACAAATTTAGATTTTTTGAATTGGTCCTGTATCGTGATATAGATTGTTTGATTACTTAATTTGACAAAGGTGTGTGTGGCTCATAACTTGTTGACTGACCTCAAGGACACGAAACTCTGAGTCAAGTAAACAAATTGCACCAATTACTATTTCACAGGTAAGAGATCACAAGCCTTTAACCTCAATATATTGTTATCGACATTTCCCAAGGGAGGTCTAGGGCTTCTTATCAAATATCACGAAACGTGTTAGATAATGATTTAGATGTTGCGTTAGAAGTCAGTAAAGCTATAAAACTTGAAAGAGTACTAGATTCAGGTAAGTGAAAGATTAGATCAGTGTTATCAAAGTTTACACCTGCTTGCTTTTGAATACCTTATAAATAGAGAACATGTTTGAAACTGAACATTAAAAACGTCAAAAAAACGGGTATAAATCAGCAAATTCATTTGGTCGACATGCGTAAAAGGTAGGTATTTAAACTAAAACGTTCACGGCTTTTGGTAAAACTGAAAAAGAGAACTTGTTTGACTCGGTGTCTGTCAATCGAAAATATACAGAGCATGATATGAATAAAGTTGGCAGGATTAAAAGAGAAGAAAGTAAATAGGCTTAACGACGGCACGCTTGAGTTACCTCCCCTTATCACGCCCTTTAGTCTGAACGGTAGAGGGCGGAATAGTCGGCAATTACTGGGTGTTGTTGGGAAATAAATTGATGTTAGAACTTATCTCAAACCTGGTTTCACTCGAATGAACAGATATGATAGTTTACTGTTATCATGGTATTAGCTAGGGCAAGTGAACTTTCATATTTTCGAAAAGAATGTATGGCAAGCAAAGGTAGATATGAATATGAAAAGTTAAATATTTGTATCAACATTGTTACTTTACAATACCCAAACTTTGTATGAATTTTTAAATTTATCACTTTTAATCCAATTTTAAAGACAAGCATTTATATCAACATTATAGAATTTTCACAAAAATGTCATTGATGATTGTTGGAAGAAACTTTAGGAAAATATGGAGAAAAGATATTTTAGAAACAATACCTTGACTAAAACGTAAAAGGTACCTGTATTTATTGTAAACTTACTCACTAATTAATCGTTAAAAAAATCCAGGTATTTTGTGGAAATATATATGCAACTAAGAGTTTTTGCACATCTTATATCTTAAGATTATAAAATAAGCAATGCATAATTTGTAAATTATAAAGGCTTGCACCCGATTTACTACTTGTAACAACCTGCATGTTATTATATTTACATTTGTACTTTATGCGACGGTGCTACAAGTGAAAGACACGCAGACCTCACTGAGGACATCTTAAATCATTAGGGAAGCAAGATATAAGTTATCTAGAAAAAGAGAATCCCTATTGCTTACGAGTTATAAATCCACGTTTTATCGTTAAACGGCTTACACTTTGAACTGTCGAACAAATTGAGTTTCAAAATCAACACCATTGGCTTAGTGTATGATCGAGGAGTTGATTTAGTTTGCAGCTTAATTTCATAAATTTATGTAATTCTCAAAATACCATTTGTAATTATACGACATGATTAAAAATGAAACCCTTTTCAAACTGGCAAAGTACTTCTTGCATGGGATGTCATTAAACCAGTCAACTTTCCTGTCAAATTACCCATTTAAGCTCAAAATTGGTAATATATAGGAAGTTATTCATAGAAGGATGACTCATGAAAATATATTTCAAATTCCCGTTCTGTTATGATATTGAAACACTTTAATTTCAATACGTTAGATTTACCATGATACATTGAAAGAAGATCTCAGCTAACGTACTTTAAGGTCATTTGATCTTTCAACTAATTTGCACACCATTGTGATCAAACGAAGTTCATAGAGCCATTGCGTTACTGTACACTCTATAAACAGGTAGGTATAATAGTAGCCTAATTACTCCAGGTTCTAGCTAAACATTAAGGGCAACCAAGTGTACACCGTTTTGGATGACAAACATTATCAGTTTTTACATGACAGCCCACAGTCAGTCCTAATTTAGTAGAGCTCTTGGGTGCAGTATTTATGAGTCCAATCCTCTGTCACTATTAACCCATTATTGGTATACCTCTAATCATATTTCAATAGGACCAGGTCAACCGGGTCTAAAAGTAAAAGTAAGTCAATATGATGACGTCACTTCTTTTAATTATGGTGATACAATGGAACTTTAATCATCTCAGCTGAGCGATAACTTATGTTCCATACATATATCGTTTTGACACTCTTACCAGTTGAAGTATGAGTTGTGGTGATTGTTGACGATTGTGAGGATGATGGTTGTGATAAGGCAAAGCATGCTTCCATCTCCTTAAGCTTTCATTTCATCAATTCTGGTCTGTGATTCTCCACAGTCTTTACCACTTTATATCCCTTTCAAGTCTTAGTCATAGTCATAGGTTAATTTGTATATCCATGCTACCAAACATGCTAATAGCGCTTAACGCCTGTTTCCAAGGAATAAGTCAATTGGATAAAAATGCAGCGTTGCAGCTTGACATTTTGCAGCACCGATACTGGGGAATTGGTAGTTTGTTCAATTACAATTCCGCAGACATTAACTCCCCACAGAGGCAGATTAAGTCATGTTGATTTAGCCTCTGTTATATTACGCCGAGTTTGTGGGATAGAATGGGAGATGCCTGATTGGAGGTAATAACAGTTAGTTGTGCAATCAGCGACGCTGTTCTAAAATCATCAGTTTGGCTCCTGAATCAAGGCAAAGGCATTGTGATATGAACCATCCTTTCCATGCGAGCAGCGTTGTCATTTGATAAAGAAATTCAAATGTATTGTGATGAATTTTTTTCCGCTAGGGGAAACTTCGGGAACCCAGTGATTTCGGCGTAATATAACAGAGGCTAAATCAACATAACTTGATCTGCCTCTATGGGGAGAGAATGTTCCGCAGAGTAGTGGTCGTATCTGTCCAGTTCCACTATGGGTATCTTCTCTCCCCACAGAGGCAGATCAAGTCATAAAATGTTGATCTTATCTCTGCTCTAATTAGACCAAATCCGTGGTTTCCGGCAGATACCCCTAGCTGAAAAAATTGCACCACAATCCATTTGAATGTTTCAAACTGAAACCGCTTCTCCCATGTCAGAATGTCTTTGCAATGATTCAGTAGCACAAAATATGATTTTAGAACAGCGTCGTTGATTGCATGACTAACTTTCATTACTTCCAGCAAGGTATCTCCTATTCTAGCCCACAAACGTGGCTAATTAGCAGCCCCGTCTAAGGACGGGGGTGCTATCAGTTTTTGTGAAGTTTCCATCGCCGCCGCCGCACTCGTACTACTAGCTATAACTTTTTTCCACTAAGCTTTCCAGAACTCTTATTCATAACTTACTACTCATACCTCGGGGGAACGATTTTGACACGTTCACTTTCAAAGTCAAAGGTCAAGGTCACGAGATATGTATTCACTCTAAGAATTCCTTGTAAACGCGATAAATTGAAAAGTTTTTGTGCTATGAAGCTCTAACTTGGTATATATCATTCTTGGAAAAGTAAAAAAAATTGAAAAGGTTTTGGCTAAAATCCGTCAAAGGTCAAGATCACAGCAAGGTCATGACGTAAGCATGTTTTAGCTAAAATGCTTTATTTTAACTATGAACACTTTTAATCAAGACATGATTGTTTAATACTCAATAAAAAGTGTTCAATGATTGTGTGACCTTGAAGGTCAAACGTCAAGGTCATGAGATATGAGTTATTACAAAATGCACTAAATTTGGGCATATCGTTATCCCCTTTAGCTTTTCAGAACTCATGAACATGTCTAAATGTTAATACTTCCAGGGAATCATTATGACATGTTCACTTTCAAGTTCAAAGGTCAAGGTCACGAGTTATAAAATCACCACAAATTTCTTTGTAAACACGGTAACTTGAAACGTTTTTGTGCTATGAAGCTCTAACTTGGTATATATCATCCTTGGAAAAGTAAAAAAATTGAAAAGGTTTCGGCTACAATCCGTCAAAGGTCAAGGTCACAGCAAGGTCATGACTTAAGCATGGTTTAGAGAAAATGCTTAATTTTAACTATGATCACTTTTAATCAATACATAATTGTTATACTCAATAAAAAGTGTTCACTTATTGTGTGACCTTGAAGGTCAAAGGTCAAGGTCATGAGATATGAGTTATTGCAATTCCTTGTAAACACAATAACTTGAAAAGTTTTTGTGCTATGAAGTTTAGATTTTGTATATATTATCTCTTGAGAAGTACAAAATTTTCAAAAAGTTTTGGGTACGAACTGTCGAAGGTCAAGGTCACAGCAAGGTCAACATATATGGAGAAAATGGATTAATTTACGTTTAAACACTTTATTTCATTACAATAATGTTATACTCAATGAAATGTGTTCATTGATTGTGTGACCTTGAGTGTCAAAGGTCAAGGCCACGAGAAAATTCCCAATTTGTTGAGGCCTGTAAAAGGCGGAACAGGGTAAGGCGAAACCCCAAGTTCCGGGGCTGCTCTGCTTTTGCGGTATCTCGCAAACGCTAATCTAGTTAATACAGAGGCTCGATCAACATGTTATGACTTGATCCGCCTCTGTGGGAAAAGAATGCTATGGGCACTAATAGTGGCATCTACCGCCAGGAACTAGAGATATTTTAGAACATTTTAAAAGCTCCTGGACTTTGAATGACTTTTGAACATTTCCCCAAATATTCAACGTCTGCAAATACCAGAATGCTGACAAAGTCATTTAAAATTGTTAGAAACGTTTTGATAAAAGTGAACATGTTACAAAGGTTAATGACCTCAAGTTCTATGAATTTAATCGGTTTAATAGAGAGTTAAAGTAAGTGCAAATATCCTCAAATCTCCTGAAACAGCCAATCTGAGCACTAAAAGGTGTGCCCTTAAACTTTAACTTGACAATATCTTTGACCTTAGCCAGGTTCACACCTGTGTTAAACAATACTCAAGGCACACAAACCTTTTAACACCATTCATCTAAAATTGATGTTTTTTAATCCTAATTACCCGAAACCCTTGTAAAACAAACATTTTCAAACGAACGCTCGTTAAGGGTTATCGCATCGAATTTGAATGCAGAGGAGGGTCTAAACAGATGAAGAACATCAATTATTAAAATTATTCTTAATGAAGATATCTTAAGCATCAGGTATCTTCCAAGCATGTAGCTGAAGACAAAACTAAGGGATTACAGTTTTGTTTTCATCGCACTCTTTTCGTTACCTCTTTAAAACGTCAATTTGAACATAATTCAGAAAAGGTTATAAAAAATTCACGCTTTAATTTTAAAGGTAGTTTTTAAACATTTTTAATGAATTATTCTCTATGAACAATTCAGTTTAAACGTACTTACATTAGAAGTCAATTCAAGTTTCTTAACTCGTAAAATTTATCGAACCGTGACGATTACCTAATGTGTGTAATGAGTCGAGTGCATCGGATCGTTTAGGGATGATGTAGCCTTATTTTATTTTAATTGGTTGGAAGACACCAAGACAATCTAAAACTAAAAGTAACAATTGACTTGATACAGTCGACACCGCCAGTGTAATGTTGTTTTATTTATTAGATAACAAATGATGTGCCTTTAAGATCAGAAGATAAAACAATTAATGCACCATATTTTGAATTTAGATAAGGGATAATGCCTCAGGGTATTTCTTAGAAAGACGTTTAATATGCTTATCGTTTTAAATGTGAAGTTATCAATTGTACAGTTTATGTTACAAAAATATATTATCATACTTCATTATGAGTAAAATGTAGGAAAAACATATGTATATTTAACGAAATTTGGCAAATATTTGCAAGATTCTTTATTATCAGGTATAGAGCCATCTTTTACGCGAGACCTAAAACGCCTGTTTCTGAACTGTCTGTTGTATGCCTTGCTGCCGCGAGACCCTTGCCATTTCTGTGCTGATATCAGCGCACCTACAGGCGATTGTTAGCAACCTCCAGTTACTTTCTGGTTGGACTATTGATTTCTCTCATAGTAAGCTAGAAAGCAAGCACAGAAAACTCAAGGGTCTGCAGCAAGGCATAAAACTTACAGTTCTGAAACTTGCGTTTTATGCTTTGCGTTGGAAGATGGTACAGAGCATTCTCTTACCACATAAGCGTACAGATTCGACGCAAACAAACGTGGTTGTGCAATCAGCGTTTTCAGAAAAGTGGCTTCATTGGCTAAAATTGCGTGGATTGTGTTGTATTTTTATATTTTTTTGTAAGAACTGTCATTGATTTAAAAAACTCCGTTCCATTTAAAATTTTATCATAAATCATGTTTTCGTTCGCTAAATGATTGAAAAATAACAATTTGACAAGAAATATATAAAAAAAATCCAATTTCAATACAAACATACTCATCATTCGTCACGAATCATTATCATGGCTTCTGAATGCAGTACTGCATCGTCATGTAATCTTTAAAGTCTTTTCATGTGTAACTTCTATTTTTTTCCCGAAACACCAACAATGCCTTTGTATGAATTCTTTAACAGTAACTGTGGCGGAATAGTAAGATAAATTGATTCAAAATATAATTAAGCAAACTGTTTGTGTACATCACCTTCATACCAAGAAGGGTTGGGTATGTTATAATAAGTTGTAGGAACGTATACAAGTAACAAAAGTGATAAAATATCGCTTTGTCAAACTTAAGCATTAAAACGACAAGCGTAATCCGTTTTTACAAACCGCTATGTGAAATTGCAAGTGATGGAATTTTAGCAGGCTATTGAAAAGTCGTACAGTGATTACTTTGTTAGAAATTGTGTTGAATGCTGAAAATTATAAACAGCACAACAGCACTCCCTGTGTAGGATAAAGCGCTGTGTAAACGTCTTGCAAACAGATACACCGAATGACGTTGCACGATGAATAACCAACGTACCTTTCCGTTAAGGACGAATTTAATAGAGCTCACACGACCTGATTAATGATTAGTTTATTGCAAAAATGTATACAACGTCAATACGCAATGTCTTCAAACTCAGCAAGACATTTATTAAAGAATATAATCCCATAAGCCGGGAGAAAAAGTATCAGCTCTCGGGCAACAAAAAAGCGTCATTTTAAAAGCATTTAAAGGTACTCTTTAAGTCTGCATTTCTCAAATTTCGCCGTTAACAGCAATAATGTAGGACCCCTGGGGCTCTGAGAACTCTTTTCAGAACGTCTTGTTTAGCTCTATTGGGGGCTCGAGATTAAAAAACAGAAGAGAATTTGATGACGGAGCACCCCTGGGATGATTTTGTATGGAGCTAAGGTAAGTTGGGGCGTGGAAAAACTGTACACCGTTAGGCATCGATAAGGACTAAGGGGAAGCTGTAGTGGGCCAGCGTTATCGTCACATGGAGAGCCAGGTTATCTCGGACAGTGAACAGTTAAACATTGTCAGACCGTCATGCATCATGTCCGAGATTCACCGTGGTGAGTTCAGCTCGGCTACGCCTCACCAAGTTTCTGTGATGACGTCACGGTCGGTTAGGTTATAGCTATGCTCATCCGATCATTATTTTTTCACAATGAATAAACATGTTTGCTTTCACTTCAGTATGAAAGTGTATGATTTACATTTTTCGAAAATGAAAAATTATCTCCCGCCCTGATTTACATAACAGAAATGTTTTCTATGACTTACACGCATTCTGTATTTAATGAATGCAATTATTTACCACTTGGACTTTAATGAGGGCCTCTTTTCTAGTTATTACAAATTTGTTAAATATAAATACATATGACATGCACTATATCACAAATATACATATATGTATGTATATGTGGGTTCTTTTAAAAATGGAGGCGTTTTCGACCTAGCCTGTATCGGACACATTAAACGCTAGTGTATCGTGCTATGATTTAGATATCAAGGGAAATTTCTTTTAAACCTGTCACTGAATAAACGTTTTTCTATATAACATATTTTCATTGAATTACCTTTAAGAGAAACTATCGTGTTGACTATACATATGAGACAAATAAGGCCCAACTAAACCATAGGTTCTTTTATATCATGTCATTGTTGAATAACATTTCAGGATATCATCGTTTATACTTTATATATAAGACCAGTAAGGACCAACTAAATCAAAACTTCTCCTGATATTACATATCATATTTCAAGAAAACCATAAACTTCCTCTTTTATTACATATCATTACTGAAGTTATATAATGATATTATATACTCTTTATATAATATCATTGTTGAATAACATATAAAAGATACCCTTGTTTTGAGTTTACATATGAGGGTCAACTAAATTAAAACGTCACCTTTATATCATATCACTGTTGAATTACATATAAGACCAATAAGGGCCAACTAACTTAAAATTTCTTCTTATATATATCACTGCTGAATAACATATAAGGGACACAATCGTTTAGACCTTATACATAATATGTAAGACCAGAATGGGTCAACTAAACCATAAACGTATTATTATATTACATATACATGTTGAATAACATATAAAGGATGCCGTCGTTTTGACTTTACATATACGACCAAGAAGGCCCAACTAAATTAAAACTCCTTTTTATATATCATATCATTGTTGAATAACATAAAAGGGATGCAATCGTTTTGAATTTACATATACGACCAATAAGGCCCAAGTAAATTAAAAAGAGCTTCATATATTACATATAGTATATAACATATAATTGTTGAATAACATATCGTTTTGACTATAGATATAAGACCGATAAGGGCCAACTAAATTAACTTCTTTTTATATTACATATCATTGTTGAATAATATATAAGGAATACCATCGTTTTGGCTTTATATATAAGACCAGTAAGGGTTAACTACACCATTAATTTCTTTTGTAACATATCATTGTTGAATAACATTTAAGGATACCATCGTTTTGACTTTACATATAAGACCAGAAAGGGCCAACTGAATTAAAACTTATTTTGTTATTACATATAATTGTTGAATAACATATAAAGGATACCATAGTTTTGACTTTATAATAAAAGACCCGTAAGGGCCAACCATACCGGGTCTCTACAATAAGTTTTTATAAAAATGACATATTAATGATATGACATGTCAGTGAGTAGGCTCATATTAAGGAGCTACTCCATAATATTCATCACATATTGGTTTGCTTTAAAACGAACATAAATGACATAATTTGTGATATAAATTCAACTTAGTTCACATATTCGTTCCCAAAATGGAAATTAGATGATAAGTACTAGTTTTAAATGGAAATCTTTCACAGTCACATATGTTAGCGGAAGCAAAATTCACAGGTCAAATTAACATGAATACTAGTTATATTACCTATCAAAATTATCATCAACTTATGAGAGTCGTTCTGATTGCTTTAGATAAGTTTCCAAAATTACGATTGCGTGATTAACGCACGTCAATATCCGATTTCCGACCATAATAACGACTTTAAACCTTCCTGTTGTCACTGTACGATGCCGATAAGTTTTAAAATGATTATTTCCTGCAACAATCGATAATTCTCGATCAGATGACTCTAGTTTGGCATATATGAACCATGAAGCTCACGGAGTGGCTCTTTAAAAGAAGGTTGAATTATAAGGACAAAATGTGGTGTCTTGTCACAATAATCAGCAGAATAGGCTACGTTAAGTTTTAGTTACTGCTCACCATTTCATTACATATTCAAACACGTCCATGATAACGGACCGAAAACCTACATTAGACTGTATAAAATTCGCATTCAGCGTAATAAAACATGTTAAGTTTTAAGTCTCGGGGTGTATGATATAAAGTGCAAGCAACAGTGTCCATAAACTTATAATGTATGTTCAGTCATTCATAACGCACTGAGCGCCTGAATATCATTACATAAAGAGAATATAATACATTCTCAGAGCGTTACAAGGTTAAACCAGGTAAGCCTTGTGAATTTGATAAAGAAGATCCGAAATCCATCTGAAGATATGATTAATATTGGTCTGCAGTAGTGAGGAACTAATGGCCCGACCTACCGCACACCTACATTGCACCCAGGGGGAGAGTAAACCCTCCAGGTTCATTTTGGTTATGTCTACATCCACCCTTAATTGAAAACTATATCATTTTTATAACCTTTAACAGAGACTGACACTAACACAGTGGGTTAATATGCTTTTGGTAACAAACCCTATGCAGGGTATACCTCTAATCCGTACTATTTCAGTAAGGCTTTCATTCTCGTGAATATAATCCAGGTCGCGACTTTTAAAATAGTTAAGTAAGGTGCTATTGGATCATCTAAGAGAGGGGGTAATCCTTCGCAGCAGGGTTTTGGGGGACGGGGCGTGAGTAGATCCCCAAGGAGCTGTTCAGGGGCTTGAGTTACCTCCAGTGCAAACAACACTTATGTATGGGACCAGTTAAACTAAAGAACAGGCAAGCGTGGCAATTTATGATCAGTACGAAGGACCTTAAATGTTTTCTTGGAGCTTAAACCGTAAGCTGGCCCCAACCCAGAGGCTTATCGGGATTTATTTGGCTATAGTACACAATGAAGTGAAACAAAATGGAAAATGATGCTCCGTTTCCCCTGATAACGGCAGTAGAACGGGTGGCCTGGTAACAAAGAGACGCTACCTCTCACACCCCATGACCATTCTTCAACAAGTGTCCTCTACAGGGTTACTGGTTCGCTACCCTTCTCTTGCCGCGGGCGGAGGTCACATGACCTCGGATATCCCTCTTGATTTTTCAGGTAAATTGTGCAAAAATATAAGCACAGAGACTGTTAAGATCGGGTTTCAGGTAGGGATTTAGCGGCGCTTGAAACGCGTTGTTAAACCTTGGTACCTACATGATAAAACGTTTTGCATTAACTTAACTGTGGATATTGAAAAGGCGATGTGGCCGGAGATTTGGGATGATAAAGAATCATGGTTTACGCCTTCGTGTGACGAGTTTTATCTGTTTTGCTTTTCTTCACGAAAATATGTTTATGACATTGGTTTAATAAAAGTAAACGATAAGATCAGTAGGCGAATACCAGCAGTTAATGATAGGAAGTCAGCTTGTTGTCCTCCCTCGTAGACTAGCTTTCTTTTCATCTGAGGAAATTACATTTTTGATAAAATATGTGGAGAATTCTTCTAACTGAACGTTTCGCCTAACGTTATTTAAAGTAGATATTCAATTAAGGCAACGGACATTACACCCACATGGCACCTTGATGATGGAATGTTCATTTTAAACCTGTCATATCTCATTGCCTTTCATGATGTACATAAGAAGCAATGATACTTGATGGGAAAGAAGCCCTTTAATTCGGTGAAAGAGTTTCATTGATTGTTTTTCAGTATATTTTAAATGCTTGTCCAGCAGAAATAGAAAATGTATTATTAAGACATTTATCACTAGATTAAAAAAATAGACAAAATTTTGTGTCTCTGGAAAGATCCTTTTCAGACCACATATCATCAACTTCATGGACAAATCATTTGTTATGGACATTGAACTTTAACATTTAAGGACATTTATTTTCAAAATCCAAAAACGAATTTGCTATATGTTATAATAGAGTATTCTGATTATAAATCTGACACTACGGATGAAAATTCAAAACATAAATGCATGAAACAAATAAGAAAGGTAACTTTAATAACTTCTCTTTACCACTGTCAAACAATATACCTTAAGTACAGTTTTAACTAAAATTTCAAGAGCATTAAACATAAACTCGAAAAAGATGTTTGAATTGTACAGGTAGACTTCGTCCAGGGATTAACGGAATCCACAGGTAGGCTACATACAGGGATTAACGGAATCTACAGGTAGGCTACATACAGGGATTAACGGAATCTACAGGTAGGCTGCATACAGGGATGAACGGAATCTACATGTAGGATATATACAAGGAATTAACGGAATTTACAGGTAGGCTACATACAATGATGAACGGAATCTACAGGTAGGCTACATACAGGGATTAACGGAATTTACAGGTAGGCTACATACAGGGATTAACGGAATCTACAGGTAAGCTACATACAGGGATTAACGGAATCTACAGGTAGGCTACATCCAGGGATTAACAGAATCTACAGGTAGGATACATACAATGATGAACGGAATCTACAGGTAGGCTACATCCAGGGATTAACGGAATCTACAGGTAGGATACATACAGGGATTAACGGAATCTACAGGTAGGCTACATACAGGGATTAACGGAATCTACATGTAGGATATATACAGAGAATTAACGGAATCTACAGGTAGGCTACATACAATGATCAACGGAATCTACAGGTTGGATACATACAGGGATTAACGGAATTTACAGGTAGGATACATACAGGGATTAACTGAATCTACAGGTAGGCTACATACAGGGATTAACGGAATCTAAAGGTAGGCTACATCCAGGGATTAACAGAATCTACAGGTAGGATACATACAGGGATTAACGGAATCTACAGGTAGGCTACATACAGGGATTAACGGAATTTACAGGTAGGATACATACAGGGATTAACGGAGTCTACAGGTAGGCTACATTCAGAGATTAACGGAATCTACAGGAAGGCTACATACAGAGATTAACTGAATCTACAGGTAGGCTACATACAGGGATGAATGGAATATACAGGTAGGCTGCATACAGGGATTAACGGAATCTACAGGTAGGCTACATACAGAGATTAACTGAATCTACAGGTAAGCTACATACAGGGATTAACGGAATATACAGGTAGGCTGCATACAGGGATTAACGGAATCTACAGGTAGGCTACATACAGAGATTAACTGAATCTACAGGTAGGCTACATACAGGGATGAATGGAATAAACTTGGTAGGCTACATACAGGGATTAACGGAATCTACAGGGATGAAGAGAATCTACAGGTAGACTGCATACAGTGATGAATGGATCTATTGGTGGACTGTAACAGGGATGAATTGAATATACAGGTAGAATGAATAGAGAGTTTAACGGAATCTACTGGTAGACAATGTACAAAGATTACGGAAGCTGCAGGTTCGATAAAGCGAATATACAGGTAGACTAAGTACAAGGAGTATCGGAATTTACAGGTAGACTACATAGAAAGATTAACGGAATATACAGGTTGACTATATAGAGGGATTAACGGAATCTACAGGTAGGTTACATGCATGGATTAACTGAATCTACAGGTAGATTGCATACAGGGATTAACGAAATCTACAGGTAGAATGAATACAGGGATTAACGGAATCTACAGATAGCTGTAAACATTAATGTGGAAGTAATAAATCCTGACAGAGACAGGGTATAGGGTGACTGTGAGACACGAGTAGTTTACTCGACCCCTAGTGGACACGACTTAATCCCTCCCTGGGACTGACGGCCTGCATGGATACTACCCCGGAATGAATTGTCACCGAAGTGGCATGTTTATACCGCTACCCCTCTACATTCTTATCCGTCCATGGCACTCTATCATTCTTAATCAATTTCGACATTTTCAATTTGGTCATCGCCAGACAGAACGAAAGCGGGTGGGTGATAAACCTATCAGGAAGAATTAGCTTGCCAACACTGGATACGCCTCGCATACTGCAGTCGGGTAGATAGGGGGTGTAGGGGTTGGGTGTTTGTTAAATTGTGAAGGCATAAACTGGTTAGGATTATTCATTGTAAGATTGAAACAGTTTTTAATATTTTTCTTGAAATCTAAGTGGGTGTTTGCTAAATTGAAAGGGATAGGCGGCTTATGAATAATTAATGATTACAATGAAACAGTTTTGTTCCAAGAACAGTTAGAGGATGCATGGTTTGGAAATAGTTAAAGAGGTAGATTGACCATTTCATTTTATCTAAACTATCATCCCGAGGAAAATGTGAACAAATATTGCAAATGCTATTGCTGAATGATAGATTTTTCTTTACGCTAACGGATAGACCAAATACAAAATGAACAAGTTGACAACAAATAAACATGTCAAATATGATAACATCGAGTTACGTAAAGCCACAGATTTTGTTAAACTTTAATATCATTAGATACACTTATTTTTTCTATTATTCATTCTTATCATTATCAGACACATTCTAGAATAGCTTCAGAAAGTAGTATTTAATAGTATGAGCCACATATTTAAAGGATTGTTTTTAATTAACGCCCAGTAATGACTATTTCATCTGATTAAGATTGTTCCGCCATGAAAGAGGATCCCTGGATCTTGCCAGAAAAGGCTGCATTCAAGTATAGGGGGTAATCATAAATATCTTTATGTAAATGTATCATTCTGTGTCACTCGCCAAGAAAGCAAAATGGAGAACTTTCTGCACTCCGAGAAAGACGCTTGGGTGAATATATTAAGCATGCAGAACGTAAACTAACTTTGTATTTGCAAACTGAACGGCAATCGTTTCACTCATTTGATATGTCTATTCAAATATCCCCCTTAAATAATTAGCTATATAATCGGTATACTGTGAAGATGTCATGCAGATTTTGTACTTTCTTGTTGGAAAGTAAATATCGTGGATGAAATTGTCAAACGCTTACAGTTGTCGAACACATTTTGTTGTTCTTAACTGTTATTATATGATGTTGTATTTTATTCCTTTAAAATAAAAAACATAGTACAAAGTTGTTTTGAATGTAAAGTGTTCACTATAAGATATAATCCTGACTCAGGGTACGAACGTTACGCTAACTCCACTTATCTGTACCCTGGGCTCAGAAACTAGATTCGCTCGCGCGTCCCGACTTGGGTTGTAGCCAATCAAATCATTTTCTCGCCACCTTCCCGATAAAATTTCGACGGGAAAATGATTTGATTGGCTACATCCCAAGTCGAGCCGCGCTAGCGAATCTAGCTTCTGAGCCCAGGGTACAGATTAGCGTAACGTTTGTTCCCTGAGACAGGATGATAAAATATATCAATTGCAAGGATCCGTTTCTTAAATCGTTTCCTCTTTAGAAACCATCATAATCTGAACGTCATGATCAAGTTCAAATAAATATGATTCCCGGTTACCCAGGAATGAACGTTCTCTACACTTTCTCATCTCAGGGATTTTTCACCAGGCAAGTCTTTACTGAATTATACGTTCCTGAGTTGTGTAAGCCAATCAAACTGCGACATCGATTGGATCTGCGAACCTCTTGTTACAACAGGCGTCAGTCTTTAGTTTAGGATTGGCTTGTAATTCCAGCTCTTAGCCCACACTTGCGTTTTTTAACTAACTAGGTTGAGAGGTTTCCTTAAAATTTTAAATTCAAGTCCCTGAGCATATACCAAAAGACGAGAAACAAAAACACGTTCGTACAATTTTCATCTCAATCCCTTTCATGATAGTCTGATAGAATGATAGTCAGTCGAACATGAAAGCAGGTTTTTGAGTTGTCACTGTAATAGAAAATTCGTTTGAAGATATGATGTTAGTAAAACTAGGTTTGTAGTACAGAGGTTAAAATAGTAAGCACTCAGACACGGTGAAAGAAAACATCACAAGCAAACAAGCATTTAAAAGTTTCTTTGAAAACGGTTCATTTATACCATTGCCATTAAATACTTAACAATCGGCTTGCCTTTGCATTTGCATCGTTATTAAGGAGTTTTTCAGACTGTGACGATTACGCATACTGCACATAATTGCATCAAAGTGTCAACTCTCATATCGTGACATGCACATAAACCTACATAAGAATATATCTTTTGAAAATACACTTGCTTTTAAAGATGGGTGTGAACCCTTAGTCACGGTTATTTTTTACTTTCACCTTTTAAACGCCTGTTTAAGAACATACTGTACCTAGTATCCGATCAAGCACATCATACTTTTCATGTTGCATTTGGATATCAAATTGAATGATTTTCGCTGCAGACATCTGATATGAAAGTTACAGACTTTTGTAAGGCAAATATTGATGCAACTCCGGCTTACATGAGTCTTTACCGTTTTGCAACAATTTTCATAATTTGGCTTGCATCACCCTCAATATGGAATGTAAAACTTCTATCCTACCTTCTGTCAATACGATTTGGCGTACTACCTCATTTCGCAAACTCAAGTGTAATTGCAGCCGACGTGATCCGAAATTATAATTGCGGACACATTGCAATTCACGATATGAACAGTATAGGCAGTATTAATGTATTACCTAAATACACTTTAAGGTATCCTACAAAAATTAAAACAAATTGTACCCATGCCAAAGAAAGGAAATCTTGTTTAGAACAGTTAATCATTAAATGAAAATACAAAACAATTCAGTGAGGTACGCAATTCAACTACGCAAATGATTTAAAGTTAACACAATAATGGCCAATAATGGTTCTTAGAATACGGATGCTATGTTTGAGTTATGAGATGATTGACACTTTAAATATACCGTACTGACAGAAATTTCTTTTTTTCAACGTTAAATCACCAACAGTAGAGTTCTGTGTAATCTATAAACTGTTGAGATGTAGTTGAAGGGATGTATGCAAGAAAGCCACATATTGTATAGTTTTGTATTACAATAATGATTGATATTTGAAACATATAGTTTATAGTCAAAACGTGTATGTAACAAATACTTTAAAAGGCGCATATACCCTTCTGGTCTTCTTTAATTCGTCCTTCAATTGCAATGGCTTAGAAAACTTAATTGTAAAGAAGGTTATTTGGTGTAACCACGGTCTAGTACAGGAACAAATCACCAAAGTATGTGACGTTTAACGGAGAGAGGTGACTTTTGAAGGAGAGTATACTGCCCCGCCCACTCTGTTCGGCAATCTCCCGCCCCCTCATCCAGTAAATTACCTGAGCTTATCGTGCCAAAGGGTAGGACATTTGACCTATCAAGTAGCCGTACATACAAGATGGACAAATGGATTGGGATTTAATACTGTACAATTGCAGTGAAAAGAAATCCAGTGGCATTTCCCATATCTGTTAACTACCCTAACAAGCCATGTCTATCTGTAACTGTCAAGGAAATACAAGGCTAACGTCAATGGAGTGTAATCCAAATGAAATCTGATCAAGGAGGTGAATTAGAAAAGGCATAAGCATTATCTTATCCTTTATTCCTTTTATGAAACTAAATGGTAATTGATTTTCTGTTAATGTGTATAATTGTTTATAGCCAGTGCAGTCCCATCTATGCCGTCGTAGGTTTGTCTTCAATAAAATCAAAATTCAACCACGACTTCTTGTAATCATAAGTTAATGGACACTAAATTTAGAGTCAATATCATTTTAAAATATATAAATGAATCACTAAAGGACATTCATGTGGACCTCAATTCACAATTTCTGAAAAGAATGTAAGGTTAATTTGTTAAGGGTCTTGACAGTCAATATGTCAAATTCTTTTTCTTATATATAGATACACATAAGATTATATATATTATACATATATAATACACCATGTTGTCAGCAATAACCTTTACCCGATAAAAATACAATGTTTACGAAATGAATGGCATGATAGAAACGTGAGCTATTTTAAAAAGATATTTTATAAGACCAGATTTTTAACACAAGTGAATAATGAGACAGTTTTCTATCGGTTATTACCTCAAACAATCTCACTAAAATCAGATTAAAAAGATCACTCGTACCTTGTGTTTCTGATCTAAGTGTAGCTGTTTTGGGGACATGTCAGGTGATCTTTGCATTTTAACCAACCAGCGATGAGACTGCAAAGCACGATTCGATATGTGAACGGGAACTAGTGATCTAGTTGATAAGATCGATTCAGAAATTGTAAGGTAGGTAAGCACAATAAATGTTGAGAAGTTAAAAGACAGAATGCTATTACCTTGTCTGACACATTAAAGGGGTAGAAGCACGTTTTAGGGGTAATATAAGGTGGTGTCAGGAAAAAGAAATTTAATGGTTCAATTTAAAAGACAATACATTTAAACTAAATGGAGCAGTAATAATTCAAGTATATGATATAAAGTTTAGACATGCGATTCCTTTTTCTTACACAAAATGATTTAAAGGTGTTCACACAAAATGGCCGCCCATTGATTGTAGGTGAATCGTCATTCTTTGTCCTCTAACTATAGATAATTGGTTTGTGTTATGAGATTTTTGACACTATCAAATAATACATTTAGCATTAACGGACACTTATCAGCGAAAAAATTAAAATGTTAAATTATCAAAAAACGTGCTACTGTCCCTTTAAAGGGCCTTATTTCAACGATTCAACAGGCATAGTGTCGAAGAAAATATGCTGGAATAAGGTTCTAATACATGTACAATTGCGATAAATTTCAATACCTCATCACCTATTTTAAACTTGTTTTATTACTTATCAATATTTTATTATGCTGTGCACCAAGAGTCGAATCAAAATGCCATTACTTATCAGCAATATAAATATCAAATGTACTTAACGTTTTAAAAACAAAAACCTTTTCTTAACATTAAAGTTAAATCTGAGATGTCAACATATGACAGATGTTAAACATACATTTGAAACATTATCGAAACACAAATATAATTTTCAAGAAGGTTCTATACTCAACACACTATTACATAGAGAAAAATGTAAGTACAAACTCCTTAAACCATTTTCCTGACCGTCATTCAGTTCAATTAGCCTTTTTTCTAACACTGAGTCAAGCTGGAGGAGTTCGGAAATCCTCCTAGTGGCACTAATTATAGGAAAGATAACTGTAAGTACTGCACATAACCATTGATATTCATAACAGCTCACTATAATTGACGTAGTTTGGCACATCAAGGATTATCAAACACAATTGATGGGTTATCATGTGATATGAGGGAATCTCCTTACTTCAATTAATGACCCGTGTTCACGTTAGCATGCCGGGCAAATTCACTTTGAATATTTTCTTTTGTAAATGCTAACCTACTTCTTCAATTATTCTTATCATGACAATACAACAATTTCTAGTTCAAATGTAGAAAAATAAGTCAAGAATGTACGGTTATATGATATATAAGTATATATAGGTGTAAAGAGTGATAATGTAGAGGTGATATAGGTATATATACAGATGATACGAGCCCATAGCTTTAACCATTTGGTCAAAGTGATTTGGATGGAATGTTGATGTTACCTTCATCTAATACCACATCAATATTAGCTTATAATGTGGTAGTTAGAAGAAGCAGTTAAAGTTCTCTCTTCTTGCTCAAGCTCTTTTTCATAAATGTTATTGACATACACATAGGTCATGATATATAGATAGGTCATGATTGATGTACATAGGTCATGATTGATATACATAGGTCATGATTGACACAGATGATTAATTAATTCAGATAATAATTTCTTGCGAAGACTGTTTTATACAGATTATCATTTGGGTACAGGCTACAGATGGTAGTTTCATGCAGAAAAAAAGTTGGGTTGAAATAGAAAAAATGAGTCATTCAGAACATAACTTTAAACGATTCTCTACAGATGCCGTTTCCAGAGATGATGTTTGAGCAAGGTTTGAGTGAGATTATTGTTTCACAGAAATAATGAATTGGAACAGATGACGTTTGTATTATGCAAATAAAGTTTGAAGTGATAACCTATGGCTGAAGTAAATGTTTAACACAGATGTTGACTTGGAATAGATGACGTCTAAAATAGATGATTGTTTCACACAGATGATGATTTGGAACAGATGAGGTTTGACAGAGATGATTGTTTTACACAGCTGATGATTTGGAACAAATGAAATTTGACCGGGATTATTGTTTCAGGCAGATGAGGTTTTGGAACAGATGAGATTTGACAGGAATTATTGTTTCTCATAGATGAGGGTTTGGAACAGGTGAGATTTGACAAAGATTATTGTTTCACACAGATGATGATTTGGAACAGATGAGGTTTGACAGGGACGATTGTTTCACAAATGGGGGCTTGGAACAGATGAGATTTGCCAGGGATTATTGTTTCACACATATGATGATTGGATCAGATGAGATTTGACAGGGATTATTGTTTCACACAGCTGATGGTTTGGATCAGATGAGGTTTGCCAGAGATGATTGTTTCACACATATGATGATTGGAGCAGATGAGGTTTGCCAGGGATGATTGTTTCACACAGATGAGGGTTTAAAACAGGTGATATTTTACAAAGATTATTGTTTCACACAGATGATGATTTGGAACAGATGAGGTTTGACAGGGATCATTGTTTCACACAGATGAGGGTTTGGAACAGGTGAGATTTGACAAAGATTATTGTTTCACACAGATGATGATTTGGAACAGATGAGGTTTGACAGGGACGATTGTTTCACAAATGGGGGCTTGGAACAGATGAGATTTGCCAGGGATTATTGTTTCACACATATGATGATTGGATCAGATGAGATTTGACAGGGATTATTGTTTCACACAGCTGATGGTTTGGATCAGATGAGGTTTGCCAGAGATGATTGTTTCACACATATGATGATTGGAGCAGATGAGGTTTGCCAGGGATGATTGTTTCACACAGATGAGGGTTTAAAACAGGTGATATTTTACAAAGATTATTGTTTCACACAGATGATGATTTGGAACAGATGAGGTTTGACAGGGATCATTGTTTCACACAGATGAGGGTTTGGAACAGGTGAGATTTGACAAAGATTATTGTTTCACACAGATGATGATTTGGAACAGATGAGGTTTGACAGGGATGATTGTTTCACATAGATGGATGATTTTGAACAGATGAGGTTTGACAGGGATGATTGTTTCACACAGATGAGGGTTTGGAACAGATGAGATTTGACAGGGATGATTGTTTCACACAGATGATGATTTGGAACAGATGATATTTGACAGGAATGATTGTTTCACACAGATGGGGGGTTTGGAACAGGTGAGATTTGACAAAGATTATTGTTTCACACAGATGATGATTTGGAACAGATGAGGTTTGACAGGGATTATTGTTTCACACAGATGAGGGTTTGGAACAGGTGAGATTTGACAAAGATTATTGTTTCACACATATGATGATTTGGAACAGATGAGGTTTGACAGGGATGATTGTTTCACACAGATGGATGGTTTGGAACAGATGAGATTTGACAGGGATTATTGTTTCACACAGATGAGGGTTTGGAACAGATGAGATTTGACAGGGATGATTGTTTCACACAGATGATGATTTGGAACAGATGAGATTTGACAGGGATGATTGTTTCACACAGATGGGGGGTTTGGAACAGGTGAGATTTGACAAAGATTATTGTTTCACACAGATGATGGTTTGGATCAGAAGAGGTTTGCCAGGGATGATTGTTTCACAGATGGGGGGTTTGGAACAGGTGAGATTTGCCAGGGATGATTGTTTCACACAGATGATGATTTGGAACAGATGAGATTGGACAGGGACGATTGTTTCACAGATGGGGGCTCGGAACAGATGGCAGAAAGAGATGATTCTTTCACAGAGATGATCCGATCGGAGCAGACGAGGTTTGACTGGGATTATTGTTTCACACAGATGAGGGTTTGGAACAGGTGAAATTTGACAAAGATTATTGTTTCACACATATGATGATTGGATCAGATGAGATTTGACAGGGATTATTGTTTCACACAGGTGATGGTTTGGAACAGATGAGGTTTGACTGGGATTATTGTTTCACACAGATGAGGGTTTGGAACAGATGAGATTTGACAGGGACGATTGTTTCACAGATGGGGGCTCGGAACAGATGGCAGAAAGAGATGATTCTTTCACAGAGATGATCCGATCGGAGCAGATGAGGTTTGACAGGGATGTTTGACAAACGTGATGGTTTGGAAGAGATAAGGTTTTGTTTTATACAGATGATGATTTGGACTATAGATAACAGCGGCAGAGGTGATTGTCCAGCATAGCTGTTTACTTGGATTATATGATATTAAAAATAGATGATTGTTTCACAAAGATGTTGGTTTGGAACAGATGTCATTTTATATAGAGGGTTTGTTTAACACAGATGATGGTTTTGATTAGATAATTTTGTTTTCATTATTCATCATCCTGCTACATCAGCGTATATGTCTCCGCTAATGCTACAACCTATCCCCTGATATCCTCCTATGGTCTTCTGTCGTATCGCTGACGGGTGGTTGCTCAGCGCTATTTATAGCCTGTCTGTTTTCAGTGAAACTATTTCGAACTCCATACACTGTTGTCTAGTGATGTCGCACGTGGAAATCTAAGAGCGAGCGATTTGGAGCTTAGCGGGAGACTGCAACGAGAATCAGATTTATTATCTAATAGCACTCCCATTGGTTAATTTGCATCACGAGGTGAGCACGCGGAACGAAGCCAAGAAACCAGTTTGCCGCTATCGCTGAAAGGGCATCATTTGATTGGCTTGCTATATATAGCGATACGACAGAAGACCATAGGAGGATATCAGGGGATAGGTTGTAGCATTAGTGGAGACATATACGCTGATGTAGCAGGATGATTATTCATACGCTTCTTACAATCGCTAAGAACACTATATTTGATCGTTCACTTGTAGCTGACATATCTTTTGTATAACGCTTGCAGTTATTAATTGCCAAGTTAATATATACCATGTGAGTAAGATTTTCTATGATAAGATGTACATGTTCCGCTTATCTTCTCCGTGGCTACTTGGTTTCGCTTATCTTCTCCATGGCTACGTGGTTTCGTATGGACGTCGTACATGTTTTCCAAATATCTGCGGTATTACTTACACACGATTCTTTTTAACTCAATCACTCAGTGTCATATTATGTTCATGTTTCTTTTTTCATAATCCCACGAGCAGCCTTATTGTTATGTTATCAGCTGTTTTTAAACCTTTTGGCTCCAACTTTGCCATCTTCGATGGTATTACTTACTGATTCCAACATTTGTGATAAAGTGTTGAAAAGTTGTATCTTATCAACATCGTTTATCTTTTTAGCAGTTGTAAATACTCTCATTAGTGTAATACAAACCGGGTCATTCATCATGAGGAAAATGACCTCTACTCTTGCTTTTTTTCTGTAAAAAGCTCTGGTTTGTTGTTAAAAACATACTTCCAAAAGTCTCTATTAACACAAAGATATCAGTGAATGTTGAAATGGGTTACCTTCATCGCTATGAACACGACAATGATGCATATCCTTGTTCTCGTTTACACATCCCAATGCTTTATTCCTTTTAAAAAAATATTTATTCTCTTCTTACATTGTTCTGGAATATGTCACTAATACCTCAAATTCTTATATGATAGAACGTTTTATAAAACGTCTTGTTTCCTCTTGAAAAGAGGATGGTTCCCCAAAAAGGATTGTTTTACAGAGAGGATAATCTCACACGGATGACGATTTTCAACAGTTGGCGTTTGACGGAACAGATGACATTTGGCATAGATGATTGTTTCACACAGAAGACTGGTTCAAACAAATGGCGTTTGGCACAGATAGTGATTTTACACAGATAGCGTTTAAAACAGATGATTGTTTCACAAAAGGATGGTTTAACACAGAAGTTGCAAATGGTTTAGAACAAATACCGTTTGACTAAAATTCCGCCCCTGTTTACTAAACTTCTAGATCTTCTTTGATAAGCTAGTTTCCCGAAATATTTGCATTATTACTTACAGCATCGTTCTTTAAAGGGGCAGTAGCTCGTTTAGGGGGGAATATAAGGTGATGTCAGGAAAATGAAAATATATGGTTCCAATTGAAAGACAATGTATTTACACTAAACGAAGCAGTACTGAAGAAAATATACTATGTAAAGTTCAGCCATGCGATTCACGTTTCTTACAATAATGAATGAAAGGTGTTCACAAAAAATGTCCGCCAATGGACTTTTTGTGAATCTTTAAAATTTGTTCTCTGACTATGGATGATTGGTTTGTGTAATGAGATTTTTGACACTATCAATATAATACATTTAGCACTAACGTACAAATATCAGTAAAAGATGAAAATATAAATTTTTAAAAACTTGCTACTGCCCCTTCAACTCTGTCAAGGTATGTCATGCTATTTTAAGGATTCCCTTTTAATAATCACACGAGGGGACCTGTGTTTAGAAGTATCACCTGTCTTTAACCGATTTAACGAATGTTTCTTATTTCAGTTGATGGTTGATAGAGTGTGGAAACGGAGTATGTTATCATCACCGTTTATCTTTTTAAATAAGTACCCTCATTAGTGTAACACAAACCTGCTCGTTTATCATTCTGAGTGAGGAAAATGACTTGTATTTTTGTTTGTTAAATCCTCCGGCTTTTTCAAAATTAAGCTTTCAAAAGCGTCTATTTACATATAGAGTACACAAACCGTTGACATTCGTTACCTTCATTAGCCACGCATAAGAAATCCACGCTATAATGATGTAAATCCTTATCCTTATTTACACATCCATTTTTCCTTATGTCCGTTTTCGAAATAATTGTTCTCTTCTTTCCTTGTTGTAGTAAAAGTTAGCATCATCTCAAATTCTGCATTCCTTCAGTCTGGTCGTGTGATTTGCTATTTCCATTTTGTCGTTTTATGGAAATTAATATTATTATCATCTTACGGTTTGGTGAAAGAAATCCTTAGGATGTTGCTTATAAATGTTTGTATGCTTGTACGGTAAAAGAACTTCGCATGGTCTAAACAGACTACTGTGGTTAGCGTTATGACATCTTCGTTATCACGTTATGAATACTATATGAACACGTTAATGGTTCTGCTGTATAATAAACTTGTTAAGGTAAGTATAATTAAGAACAATGTTTCGAATACTGTGTAAGAATTCATATTAATGCTTTCGTGAAAAATTAAAATAAAACCCAACCAAATAACATCGTCGTTGTATTGTATATCCATATACATGAAAGTTTGAAATATGTTTCTTGTTTATTTAATTGTGTTGTCTCATTAATTTATTTCTCATTTATTGTCTCTATCTACTATTTTGGTATACTATTGTGTTCTTTACAGCTGCGTATCTTAAGTTTGTTCACTTACCTTCGTATTCTAGTGCAAATATAATGTAATTTGTAACGTCTTTGAGACATCATATCATTGTGAAAACGAAACCGATAATGATGAAATTTCACAGCATAAGTTACGATTCAGTTTGCGTTGACATATTCGTATGTCATACCTAGCAGATAGTTGTAACAAATTTGGCAGGTCATTGAAGTGACCAGGGGTCAAAATTTCGAAAACTCTGATTTCTATTTTGCTCTACAAAATCCTTCATAAGTAATCAACAGCTTTAGATCTTATTCTTATGTGTTCCTTTGCACTAAGGCAACGTCACTGTGCTGATAATTTATCTACAAAGTTCACTTAGATGATTTTAACCGAAATTTAAGAAAATTCGAATTACACAAATATGACCCCATCTGTCTATTTAACAATGCCAAATATCGACATTCAGCACCAGTGACAAGACGATCCCGAAATATGGTTTGGGAATGGTTATTTTACACAAGGACAATTGAAGATCTTCTGTAAGTGCTCATGGATTAATTTATGAACGTCAAAACGAAACCCAAATTATATGATATTTGCACTAAAACCACAAGCAGGTGAACAAACTTTTGATATGCAGCTGTATATTCATAACACACCTAAGGATATTGATATTTGCTTTATTTTACGCCACAAAGGAGCAGGCTTATAGAGGCAGTACCACGTTTTCAGGGGCATATAAGGTGATAACAGTAAAATGAAAATAAATAATGAAAATAAAGATTTGACAAAAACGTAAAATTATCAGTGAAATATTGAAAATATGAAATTTTCAAAGAACGTGCTACTGCCACTTTAATGCAACACACATTATTCGATTCAATGGTGTAATGTTGCTAGGTCAACTGACCCATAATTAGATACATCAAATATGATAATATAAAACAGATATGCACACATGAAGGCTAAAGGAATTTTCTCCTCTTATACGAAACACTTTATTTGAGAATTTGCCTTGCATAAAAATATAATCAATAGATTGCATTAAATACTTCAATCAGTTATTTTTTCTGTTATGATTGAATAACAACAGTACATCAACACGAAGCGATGACCCAATGGACAATGATATACAATATGCATTTCATCTTCTATGACACTTTAAGAATCAGAACTTTCATAATCATGAAACCTTTACAAACATTTTCAATGCCAGCAACCACCCATTCGGTGCACCGCGCCCGTTGTTTTTAAATCAACTTGGATGCACAGAACATAGTGTCACCTACTATAAAATATCAAATTCTTAACGAAGAATGGGTTTATTTCAAATAATATCGAAATATTAAGTAAAATATAGGAATTTGAATTGATTTTGAGTGTTAAAGGGGCAGTCGCACGTCTTGGTTATTTTACTTTTTCAAAGTTCAATCAAAAACAAATAAGTTATCACAAAATATTAGATATTCAGAGGGTCCAGCATCTCATATCCCCTCACCTCTAAGACATAATTATCAACTATAATCAAAAACTGCTTTTGCCCATTTTTTGTTTGAGCACCGTTTTTTTATTTGAAGTAGGGTATGAATTCCTATAGCTAAATCGAATATCGTACCTTCGTTCGAGAATGGTTTCTTTTGATGAAACATTGTCCTGTCGTTTGGACGGTGTCTTCACATATTTGTGCACTGCAGACACATCAAGCAATAATTCAATCGCCATACGTTATCATTAGAAAAGTTTCAATAACCCCTGCCACATTAATATGTTTGCTGTTATAACCTCCGATTTCTTTCTTCATTCTCCCAGCCCCTCTGATTCAACCTAATGTTTGACATTCATCCCGTTTTGGTTTCCACTATCAATGTCTGCCAACTTGTTTTCTTCCCTGTCTCCCCAACTTCAATCAAACCTATGATTTCCACATGGTTTGTCCTATGGGGTGAACTACCCTATCTGTTCTGGTGGATTCCGGGGTTAATGAAGCATCAGGAAGTATGGGGACATAAGCTTCTAATGGGACTGGCGAAGACCAACTGTTAACAATTTCCACAAAACGTTACTTACTTCCATTATATGATTCGGGGCTTCTCACCCGGGGTATTATCCACTGATCTATGCCATTGTTCGTCCATCTAATTTCAACCGTTGACAGTTACGATGACAATGTGTTTGTAGTTGTGTGTTGTGCCATGTTAAGCCTTAATCGGTTCTAGTTCAGATCTTCTGTGTGAAGAAGGGGTGATCGTCGTCTCTGAATATATCTGTTTAATGAAGGGGAAGCTTAGATAGTTACCAGTTTGCCCTTTTTCGTGAGATAAGTAGCTCTTGGTGTATTTATGGGTATTATATACTAGACATGTGTTATCTGAATTATATCCCGCAAAGCACACAAGGGGACAGGGTCATATGTTTTTTGAATATCTAAAATTATAAAAAATAAATCTAGTTGAGGATTGTTTTCATTAAACGCATACAACATACTGCAAACTACAGGAGATAAATTGTACAATTGTAAACGAATATTAAATGTACTTTCATGTCAAAAATCTTTGCGTATAAATTAATACCAAACATCAGACTACAATTCAAAATGTCTCACCGGTAGAGAAAGCAGCAATTTTCTGGATTCCAACTTATTGTGCAGTCAGAGGCGTTTCTGTATTGTTTCTGATACTATTATCGAGGACAACTTTTTTAATGCACACCAGTTGTGGGCAATTTCACATTTTACTAGTGCTTTTCTCTTATATTAGTATTTTAGTAGCGTAAACAAAGAGATGTCTTTTTAACATACACGTTGTAAAGAAACAGGGATGTCGGCATTGAGAGGTGTGATTTATTCGACAATAACAGTTGTTTCCTGGACAGACATCTTGGAATCGTTGCTTTGGGTGTTTGAGATTGTTTGCCTTGTCTGTACCTAACTTATTGCTTAAGATTGATCCCAAGATGGCGTACAAGCAAAGTAAAGAAGGTATGAAGCTCGTAAAAGATTATAGAAAAGAGAACCTGTGAATAGATGGCTAACTTTCAACGAATTATCAAGTTAGAATAGAAACATTGTATTTGATTCATAATTGACGTCTTACATTTATCAATACCATAGAGAGAATTTTGGTTCCTAAGGTAATTTTTCACGATCTTTATAACGGAGCTAAATGTGTTGTTTGAATAATTATTTAATCATTTGAAGACATCCAATTTGTTTCGTTAAGTGCAGTTCCTTAGATAAAAGTGACATTACTTATTAAGAATAAAAAAGACAATTCCCTTCCTACACTAAAACTGTACTCGATGAATTGAAGAACAGTGAACCGAAATACATTTTTAAATGTTCGAAAGCAAATACATATTGAATAACTCTAGGGAGAGGGTTTTTCTAAGTTGTATAACTTGTACCCAATCCTTTTCTGGTGAATAAAATATGTTTAAACTAAAACTAAAACTAAACATATTGAATAAAATGTGCAATTCTCAGCATGACGATGGAGGAATGGTTTGTTATCTTTTAACTTTAAATCAACTCAACTTGGCAATAGGAAATCGTCAATTAAACGCTTCAGTGAATGGTGTTTAAAAGAAACAAATTCGAGAAATACGACTCTATTCTAGTTTAATCTTACCTCGAGGCCATACAGATTAACAACGTTTCAAATTAGCATCAAGTGGGACGACACTTAAATGCAGTTTACGCTACACTTGAGCATTACTTCTATTACAGTTTAAATAGTTCCAGTCAATAGACTTTTTAAAAAGATACAGTGTCTCAACAGAGATAACGCCCCTATCAGATGATAGAGTAAGAATCAAAAGAATAAGATGCAATAAGACACGAAGATTAAGATAAAGATTTGATATAAATCCTTTCCCAAAAAGTAACTATGTTTTAGATCTAAAGTGTTTGAATAGAGGTGCATTGTAATGTATTAGTTTTTCTCCAACGCTTCGTGACTGTTTGTGTGCATTCAACTTGCAAGAAAGCATCTCGTATAAACATCAACACATGTGCCACATATAGCAACTTGTTTGTATGCATATAGTCCTGCTTCATGACTGTGTATTAAATAGGAGCCTTTTCTAGATCCTATTTCTGCAAGTCTAGATTGACTGAATACACATATGATATGAAAAGCCTCAAAAATTAAAATAACATAACTGAAGGAGTAATTATTCAAAATATTTCATAGACTAAATTTTAGTCTAATATGCATAGGGCTCAGTTCATTATGTTTGATTAAAAAAATTACCTAAAAGTTTTTATCTACGTCAATTGAAAAAAATCATGTATTCAAATTGCCTTACATTAATAGCCTTATTTCAACATCTCTTTCATCCTACACACATGTGTACATTTATGTAAATTCTAGAACTGGTCGAATGATCCAATTTTGAAAATGTTGACTATAAACATTACTTTTCGATAAAAACTCAAAATTTACCAAAATTGCAGATTTTGTAATTCACTTACTATAATAGACACGTTTCCTTTCTTTTTCTATGTGATCAATCTCTTGTATGAACGAACTTCCGGGGTACAGCTGTATAGCTTTTATGGAAATTTCAGGTTGAAAAATTTATTATAATCTGAAGTGTGTGATACATCAATCTTCAAAGGATCGTTAAAAAAATCATGGATGAAAATATTTTTAAATGTTCACACTTTTTAAAGTCAAATTAAGATACATGAAAAGAAATGTTCATCATTTCAAAAGGCATGACGCGACGTCACACCCTCTACAGTTACATAACAGATTTGACTTCACGATATACCTGTCTGTGTTATACGCGTACATGTAAGTGCATGTTTTGCTGTAGACAATCTAAATAAATTTAGATCAACAGGTTTTATTTTTGGTCATACAAAATAAAAATCTGTTGATCTAAATTTATTTAGATTGTGCTGTAGAAAGTTTATGGCTACACCCAAAGTTCATTATTTCGATCTGGGATTCGCAATTTTAATTTTTAATGATAAAGTTCTAAAGAATGTAATGTGTGTCAGGTAATATTTCGTATTTGTCTGACCATTTTGATACTGGTGATGTTATAAGATTTTTATTCATCTAAATGTGACTAAAATTGTCTCCTGTATTATTTGATACTAACCGAAAGGTTATATTGATCATATATCAATTATTATAAATGATAAATCAAAATAATTATAAAATAATAATTGACACATCATTAAAATTTTAAAAGATCCACAAGTTTCCTTAAAGTGACAAAGAGTATATTTTGGTATCAATTCTGACAAATGTTTTTCTCCAAAAAACTTGCTATCACTGCTTTACTTCTTTGTGGTTTAGTAAAGGGATAATTTAACAGTTAAGGTCACTATAACCACTTGATCAAAAACAATGTTTATCTTATGGTACGTAATATGAAAATGTAAAATGTTATTAATGGTTGACAAAGTTCAAACGGGATGCTTATAATTAATTGACAGTATAACAAGATATATTTGTTTAAATGGATGGAAAGTTCCGCCTTTCAAGACAAACATCATTGCCATGATGTTATGTTATATTTTGATATTTTCGTAGTGGAAAGTCATTGAGATTATTGATTAAGGATGTTGATAGATTACAAAAATCAACACAAATATAGAATTTTATCGTATTGAGGCACCCTTAGTGTGAAAATAGAAAGCACGATCCACTTTTAAGTAATTGAAAGCGTTAGATGCTATCCGAGAGACCCACTTTCAGTTAAGAAACCTTTTCTTCTTTTGTTCCGAATAACTTTTGAGGCATCTCAATCGCATTAACTGCGCTCCTTTGAATCCGACGAGCAAAGAGGATGAAACTTCACTTACAAAGAAGAACGTTATTTTTTTCTATATCCCGTTTTGCTATTATGCAGGAGAAACGAAGAAGGGAGTGGTTGGTGCTGTTACACCCATATGAACTTTGAAACTTGAAGAAATATATAACGAAAACGTTAGCTACAATCGTGGAGATTAGCTTTAAGTTGACATTTTTCTGCATGATCCTATCATTTCTGTCGCATTCAGTGTACTCCTTTGAATCTGACAAGCAAAGGGGGTTGCAACTTCTCTCAATAAAAAGAACGTTATGTTTCTCTGTATCCGTTTTGCTATTATGCACGAGAAACGAAGAGGTTAGTGGTCGGTGCTGCTACACCCATTTGAAAAGATTGGTAACTTCGAAAGTTGAATATAACGAAAAGAATGCTAAAATTTGTTGAAAAAAAATCAAACTTGAAATCTTTCGGTGAATAATTGAAAACGAGTTTGATAAAGTATAAATACATAGCTGCATGTTATAAGAGGATGTGAGACGCATACGCCTATTCTTTCTTAATTCAGAGGATTCCACCTTGAACCCAATATAAAATATGCCATGTTCAAGGATAGAAAAAAGTATATTCTCATTTACAAAGCTTTCTGTAGACGATGTAAATAATACATTTTGGCATAAGGTTGAGTTGAAGAGGTCTGAAATCCTGTAAATCCAAGACGCATTAGTTACAAATGAATACGTAAACACGCAATGAAAATGTTTCACATGTTTAAAATACTGTTACTTTAGAGGGATCACATATGAACACGGCAGATTCTTAGTCATGAGGAAGTGTCGTTTCGTTAGCTAGAGTTACCAACTAGAATACTCGTGCGCCCATTATACAGTAAAACATATTTGGTTGTGAAGTCGAAAGGCTCAGGTTCCTACGATATTTCAGTCTTGCATTGTTCTTGGTCTACAGCTGTGTACTTGGATACATTCATGTCAACTTTGACGTATGTCACATGACACTGGAGTCGACTTTGTGGCCCTTTTCCACTATATCTTAATCCTCTCAGTGAATAAAACAAGCGATAGCGGTTTATGTAACCAAAGTCTGACAATCCCTGATATTCGTCATTAGGCTCTAAATCCTATGTTCTAGAATCTTCGTATAAAGGGAGAATCAAGTAAAACCCTTCTGGAATAAATATTGAATGTCATAAGCATACAAATTAAAGATATTTAACATATCTTGCATCTTGGTTGTTATTTGCAATATCGGGTTTAGAATAAAGATAGTATGGAGGATAACAAACGACCTTCCATTTGACAATTTTATTAAATGATTTCATTTCGTAAAATACGGTATTTACTTCTTGTTAAATTAAGATCTTGATTGTGCTGCGCATCATTAAGCAATTTCATATCCATCAATAATCAGCGCTATACAGTGCAGCAAAAGTATGATCGTATTTTAATGAGATTGAAGGTATATCTCGGCGCAAGGGATACATAGCGAATATTTAAAGACAGACACTTAGGAGCTTACAAAGTGAATCCCTTAAGATACAACAGTTATTCATTGTCTATCTTGATATCAAGTATTTTGACATTCTTTAGGAAACGTTACATGTCTTAATTTCAGTACGTTTTGTGACATAAGTTACATGATATGTGTATCCGTGTTACATTTGTTTAAATGGAAACTGTTACATAAAACTATGCGGTGTACGATCGTGCTTATTTGTTTTTGCACCACAATCGCTGAATATATGTGATTATACCCAATGGTAACGTGGTTGCGTGGGTGTCCATATGTAAGGGGAATAAAGTTGGTCAGAGACTTCATTGTGAAATTATTCATGAAGACGTTATGCGTGTCTACATATTCATGGCAGATTTTGTGACATGTAAAGTGTGTTTTAGCTACATTAATGTGTATCTGTGTTACATTTGGCTAAATGCGAAGAAATGTAAAGAGAGAGAGAGAGAGAGAGAGAGAGAGAGAGAGAGAGAGAGAGAGAGAGAGAGAGAGAGAGAGAGAGAGAGAGAGAGAGAGAGAGAGAGAGAGAGAGAGATAAAGAGAGATATATTGAGATTCTTTATTTCCTCCAGAAATATATCCGAAGGTTACATGAACAAATACACATAGTTAAACGGTCAAGTGAGGAAGATATTACACAATAATGGTACAGACGCCATACAATTACACATTGAAACATTGTTGCATGTATTTATGCACTGTGTGATACTGCATGCTTGACTCTGCACCAGATTAACTGAATATGTGTGATTATACACGATTATAACTTGGTTGCGTGGGTGTACATGTAAAAGGGTATAAACTTGGTCAAGGACTAAATTTGTTTGATATTTTCAACCCACGTTATTCGAGCACTTTCCATTTCACAACATTCTAAAATGCAGAGGTAATTACATGAATGTGCAAATCCTTTGAACTGTATCACCTAAAAATGCTTTTCAAACACGTTTGTACATTTGCATGCTTGCGCTTAAATATTACATAATAGCATTGTTGTCAATGACGCAAATGATGAAAAACAGAAGACACGAAGGAAAGTAAAGTTGATATTTACATTTTCGAAGAACTGTAACTTTGTCCGAGAAAGTGAAGAAATTGGACTGTTCACTTTATGTATTGAACTAAGATATGACTGTTGTAAAGGAGAGGGGATATATGTCGAGGTTTGTGTTTATTCCGCCTTCAATATGACATCTTAATATTCTGAAGAACACATGTGATCGATTACAAATTTTTGATAATGTTCAACATTTGGTTACCGATTCGTGTATCTTGTCAAGCATGAATGATATACAGAGAATGTTTTACAGGTACACCATAATGAGGTCAAAGGTAAGCAATGTGTAATAATAGAAGCCCTAGGTTAAGATACCAATTGATGAAAACTGCAGCCTTTGGCATTTTCCTTAACCAACGTGTAGAAATTTATAAATATTATCGCGAAAACCATGAAAATAATATATATTTTCAACCAATCAGTTCCTATCTAAGTAATGTTACACCATTGCATCATTTATGTTTTATTGACCCGCAACTAAGATATTTCCCATTGCGTTTAAAGGGGCGGTAGCACGTTTTTGAGGGAATATAAGGTGATGTCAGGAAAATGAAAATAAATACTCCCAATTGAAAGACAATCTATTTATACTGAATGAAGCAGTAATAAATCAAATATATAATGTAAAGTTCAGACATGCGATTGATTTTTCTTACACACAATGAATTAAAAGAACACACAAATGTCTGCCAATGTGAAAGCTCATAATTTGTTCTCTAACTATGGATGATTGGTTTGTATAATCAGATTTGTGACACTTTCAATATGATACATTTAGCATTGACGTACAATTATCAGAGAAAAAAAAATAAAATATGAAATTTAATTATATATAAAGAACCTGTGCTACTGCCCCTTTAAACTGTAAGTCACTGGTTGGTATGTCACACATCAGTTAGGTACACGTACTGTGAACTGCGACCTACATGGTTCATTTAAGAGTTTAATACTAACGTTAACGCACCACTAGTTGAATGGATATAATAATGGTGAATCACTAAGCTTTACTTTATGTGTTATGAGTAACCGGTGTCATGTACTCAAAGATTCTTTTATATCACATCTAGATTACAGTTATTTGCCATGTTGACTTAGTTCATGAACTGTTGTCTGTAGGATGACGTTTTGAAAATAATTATTTTCTTGGTACATGACTTCTGTACTGTTTGATACTGTTGGGAAATTGCATTTTGATGGTGTGTTTCTCCTTCGTTGATCTTCATCATAGTTAGTTATAGCGAAAGTTCAGTGATCTAATTTATTATCTGAAAAAGTTTTGATAGAGAAACTTTTTACAGCTGCGTACATTAAGTTTGATCATTTATCTGCGTATCCTAGTGGATATATCATGTAATTGATGATGTCTCTGTGGCATCGAACTGATTGCAGCATTGTGAGAACGAAACGGATTATGTTAAAATTTCGTTTAAGACGTTTAGATTCATCGTACTTCAACTGAAATGTATATCATACCTCACATTTAACCGCAAGACAGGTCAATGAGGTGACCAAGGGTCAAAATATCGAAAACTTTTTATTTTTCTCTACAAAAATTCTTCATAAATGATCAACTTAAACTACATGACCATATTAAAATTTATATGTGTTCCTTGGCATTACCTCCGTTCAACTGTGCGGATTTTGGTCTTAATCGAAAGTATATCGAAATTAAAAAGACAAAAGGAAACTTTTGACCCCTAAACTTTAGCATTAGAAACCAGACAATGCTTAAAATGAATTGGGTGGCCCGTTTTGAGGTCTTCTTTTGATTGACGTCAAGACCATACCAAAATTATAATATGTTTGCACTAAGATACACTAGCAAGTGAACACATTTAAGATACGAAGATGGAGAAGTTGATTGCATATAGAGCACAAGAATTTGATGTTTGAATGTAAATTCACAAATGCAGCGTTTCAGTTCAGATTTCGATTCCGTTCAAGCATGAACTAATCTTGTGGTCTATATAATAACAGCAGATACAACATAAAATAATTTTCGCAACATGGCATCGAAGATGACATTGTCCTCACATGTTTGGAACAAAGGCGATGTAAGCATATTACTTCATAACAAACACATGTTGAAGTTTCAACATACCATCAGATGACACCAAAACACACATTCTCTCCCCACAGAGGCAGATCAAGTCAACATGACTTGATCTGCCTCTGTGGGGACAGAATGCAAAACACAAAGATGTGCTTAGAATCTATGCTAGAATGTCGTCATTGAGTTAAGGAACAAGAATGAAAAATAGTAGATGTAATAGAAAATGGGTAAACTATGAACTTTATATGTATTTTTTTTTCTAGCGTCAAACGACCGGAATTACAAAGATAAAGTGGAAGACATTACATATGATTTGGTTGTATAACATTATGTTTAACGAATATTTTGACAAATGAAACAAAGATATTCAATTCAGTTGCATGTAACGGGCATTTTGAAAAAGTAAAAGAATAAAGGAGAAGACTTTTGCCTTTGAGGTTATTCAAGTTACTATTACGTTACGGTTATGCTAATTTGGGTTTGGGTCCGGTATACAATATTGAGAAATGAGCCAATGTGAGATCTCAGTATTTAAGGTATGCGTCAAATATTCCGTAGGCCTAATATATTAGGTTTCCAAGACTTATCCTATATATATCAGATCATTGCTTTTAAGGAGGACCACCATCGATGAATCTGTTTTCGTAGAATTATTTGTCAGTTGTAATAAATAAGGAGTTTTCGTACAATTATCGTTATTTGATTGCATTTTGCGCTTAAAATACTTGAAAAATTACGACTTATATATGCTTATATATGTAATTCAAGTGTGTGAACAGTGCACCTTATTTGAATTAAATGTTTTGAATTCTTATTGCCAGTTTAAGACTATCACAACATTTAACTTTGGTCTTAATGACATAAGTGCCAAATATATCCTTGTATTGATAACGAATAATCGTTTAATACAAATACCAATACATGACTTGTATATTCAAAACTTGTAAATTTTGAAATACAAATTAATGCCTTATTAAATAATGTCTGAGATGAATTGGCTACTAACGGAATCTTAGATTAATTCATTGCCATTTTAAAATTGTTTTTGTTAAAAAATCATATTTAAGCATGGAGTGACGTTGAATAAAACGGGATAAAATGGAAACCATCAGACATATTCAACTCTACTTACATATATGTTACAGAGGAGAAACAATGATTTAGCATAAAATACGTTTGACACGTATTGTTTTACACTTTACTACGATCTCCAGAGTCAAATACAGCTATATACGTCCCTATAAAGTGGGAGGGTGAACAAAAGCTTACATTGCCAGATATATAAACGTCTGCTTGATGAATGATAAATGCGGGGCTATCTACCATCAGTTGACTGGTACAGATGTAGAAGTAGAAACCTTACCCCTGACACACCCCCCTACATGGACATCAACATTGGACCCCACTGACTCACGGGGATCGGGTGTCAAATGGGGTGACTCGAGAAATGACCGGTCTTGTACCTTCTCTCGTTGTATGCTCGTGTGTGGTTCTATAGGTGTATTTTCATCCAGCCTGATTAAAGTCGACTGTGCTTCGAGGAAAAAGAGTGTAAAAATATTATCTCCATTGGGATTCGAACCTCATCCAGCCCGGTTTTCCTCTCATTCACATACCGTTGTTGTGAGGAAAGCCCTTATACCTAGTTTTTGTGTCCCGCGAAACACGGTCGATTTTATTCAGACTGATTTTCAATCTTAGCAAATTAGTTGGTGTTCCCTTAGCAGAGTTACGATCGATTATACCTCATTCTTTTAACTTTGAATTTAGCCCTATATTCGGTTGTACTTTTTTTGCGGAAAGGCGCCTAAGTTTGTGTTTCTTTGTATTTCCTGTTGCTTTAACCATTAAGTGCAAAGACTCGTGAAATTATTGTTGACCAGTGTCCATTCTCTTGGTGTTGGCTCGTTTGTGTTTCCATAGGTAAATATTTAAAAAAATGAAAACCACTTCAATCCTTTTTGTTCCACATTTACTGTCCCTTTATGTATTCAAATATTCACACATATTCATCTGATTATACGTGTTACGTGATAAGGGGTACATTAGAAAATCATTTTGTTTCTCTACTTTTCCCCGTTACTCCCATTGTGATTTTTTTACTATCCCATGGTTTACTACCAGTGTCTCCCCTTTTGGTATCCCCTTCTCTTTGTCCCGCCGCTAATGGCTGAAATATTGCCCAAGCGGCGTTAACTCACTCACTCGCCCTTCTCTTTTTGATCGCTCGTGTCTGTTTTTATCGGTATGGTTTTGGATTTGAAACTTTACCACCACGTTTACCATATTTGGTTATAATTTTCTTTATGTTTATATCAATAATTTTATTTCAATGTATATACCATCGGGCAATGTTTTTCATACATAATCTTTAACAAGTATTAACACCCCTACTTCTACATTCATCTATTTTTCCACATTCTACATCTACATTTTAAAATCTATACAATTTAGACTTATAATGATACATCAAATGAAATGAAATGTTTCATGTGGTCAATATATTGTTATGATATCTTACACCTTCGGCCATATGGGGGTTTGAGCATTTTATAGCTCTGGATATCATTTGTGACAAGCAGTTTTTCAAAGCTGGACATTTATGTTTTAAAGTCAGCAAATAAATATTTACTAGTACGTAAATACTTATCTCTTGAGCAAATAAATGATTAAGTCGTTATTCTCATCATTCAAGTAATACATTTCAACAATTTTCCACAATCCAAATGCACCCCCTGTGAATATATATTCTTCTTAGCTTTAACCATTAAGGAGTGCAGAAATCCTTTCCTTGTTATCTTTTGATCACCATAAAACTCTTCACTTGGTTCATTCGTCGGTTCGTCGATATGTTCATTAACTTCAGAAAATACCGTGTGTACTATTTTTGTTGGTGTTGTATGTTTTCTCCCCTTGGTCATTTTCTGATACTTGATACTCCTTGATAGTTTGTTTCTGGGGTGTTTAAAGTTTAACTTTCCTCGTCCCTTTTGCAACAGAAGTGCAACAAAGACTTCTCCTCCGTACTGGACCCTGATAAAATAAAAAAAATCTTGGTTGTTTATATGGTCAATTTTCGCGAATAATACTTATCATCACTTATCCCGAATATTATTTATCATCACGTATCCCGCATATTAGTTATCATCACTTATCCCGCATATTAGTTATCATCACTTTTATAAAACATAACAAGTTATCATCACTTATCACGCATATCAGTTTTCATCAATTAACCCGCATATCATTTATCATCACTTATCACGTATATCAGTTATCATCACTTATCACGCATATCAGTTATCATCACTTATCACGCATATCAGTTATCATCACTTATCACGTATATTAGTTATCATCACTTATCACGCATATCAGTTATCATCACTTATCACGCATATCAGTTATCATCACTTATCACGCATATCAGTTATCATCACTTATCACGTATATCAGTTATCATCACTTATCACGCATATCAGTTATCATCACTTATCACGCATATCAGTTATCATCACTTATCACGCATATCAGTTATCATCACTTATCACGCATATCAGTTATCATCACTTATCCGCATATAAGTTATATATGATTGCCGAGGGACCATTTGATTTGTTGCATCATCAGTTATCCCTTCGTCATTTTTCCTCTTCTCCCTCCTAATCTTTCCCTTTTCTTCTCTATAACCGGATTCACTTTTCCTAAGAATTTTCGCAAAACTTTCCTCCTATTTTCACTATCCATCGTAATGTTCACAAGGAAGCTCGTTTTGCTCTAGTTATCCGAACGTATATACTTTTCCGTCTTAACTGAACTTTCCTCAATATAACAATACCGCCATTTTTTAACATGTTCAGTCATTTGATTTAAATTACGCCTAAAATACAAAGAGATACAAAGATTATTTATCGCTTTTTTAACGAATTCCATTTGTGTTATGAATCGAGGTAGTGCAATGGGCTTTCAGAGTTCAAAATAATTTCATCATTTTTCTGATAACTACATACCATATTCAAAGTTATAATTGTATTCAAGCTATGGTTTTTAAATCTATCTGTCGAAATGTAAACGCCCACCTGTAGCCCTTTCTATAACGTATACTGTTGTATCTATATTTCTTTTCTGGTTGCCATTATGCTATAACATGCTCGTTCAGATTTGGACTCTTTTCATTTCAACAGTCGTTATTTAAAAGGAAATGAAATGAACTCAGATGAAATATGTGCTTTTTTCAGAATAGCATCACTTTATTTCAAGTTAGACACATAAAGCATGCATTTATGATGTAACAGGACCAGTACACGAGTACGGTATTTAATATAATAGACTAGAAAATGCATAGGTCTAATACTTTGTTCATTTAGTTAACTTTTCAAACATGCACCATTGCTTACATTCTCTCCCCACAGAGGCAAATCAAGTCATGTTGATTTAGCCTCTGTTCTATTACGACGAAATCCGTGGGTTCAGGCAGTTTCCCCTGGCGGAAAAAAAAAAATTTCATCACAATACGTTTGAATTTCTTTATCAAATGACAAGGCTTCTCGCATGGAAAGGGTGGTTCATATCACAATGCCTTTGCCTTGTTTCAGTAGCTAAAACAGCGTCGCTGATTGCACAACTTATTTTGATTGCCTCCAATCAGGCATCTCCCATTCTATCCCACAAACTCGACGTAATATAGCAGAGGCTAAATCAGCATGACTTGATCTGCCTCAGTGGGGAGAGAATGCATTGCTTATGGTAGTAAATATACAAACGATATTTAAAGTAAACGTGTTTTGCGTTCATAGGGGATTCATTTCTACTTCAGGAAATGGATTTTCAAATCTATTAAAATGGAAAATAAGTTGGGCTTTGTTTCTATGTTTATAGATATTTATCATACGAAAACTATCGAAAGATGGTTGACATTATCAACGAAACCTATCTAAAATGTGTATGTCTATCTTAGTCTTTCAAATCGTCCGAAAAAAATGTGCTAATCCTCTTTCTAATATATATATTGTCGACCCTTTAAAGGGGCAGTAGCACGTTTTGTTATTTTCAATTTTTACTGATATATGTACATTAATGCTAAATGTATTTTTTTGATAGTGTCAAAACTTACACGAACCAATCATCTATAGTCAGAGAATTCTTTTTAAATATTTACATGAAGTCCATTGGCGGCCATTTTTGTGTGAATACCTTTAATTCATTTTGTGTAAGGAATCGCATGGCTGAACTTTACATTATATATTTGATTTATTACTGTGTACATTGTCTTTCAATTAGCAGCATTTCTGTTAAATTTCCTGATATTAACTTACATTCCCCCTAAAACCGTGCTACTACCCCTTTAAAGTGACTTTGTCATTGTAAGATGAAGTTTGCTTAAAGAACTCAAGCTAGTTACATTTCAGCTGGACAAGAATAGTTCAAAATTTGCACACGGTTGTAAAGTTAAAATATTTCACATTAAAGATACAAGCCACTTATATAACGGCCAAATATAATGATATATTATCATTTCTCATTTCAAGCATTTTAACATAAAAAATCAATAAACGTTTTTGACTATTTCCTTGTCAAAGAAGCTTCCTACTGGAGGTCGCATGAGGACATTTTGCCATCGGCTTATTCTGTCCCCTCTGTTGACCCTATATATCAATGTAGATGTAGCGGTATTCTTTACTGTCAGCATGTAGGTGGGTAATCTTCTCCGGTAATGAAGCGAACCAGATGGACAGAGGTTGCTGGTCAACATCAAAGGTGGACTGGTCAACCACAAAGGTATCTTCAGGTCAATAAATAAACGGGAGTCTCTAAACGCGGTGTCATCCATCTGTGCGTTATCTGTCCACCATCGATGAATGCTGATGGCCCGTTAAGGGAATTCATATGATACGTTTAAGATTTACATCGTGAGACTACCTTACTTCAAATAGAACACACGTAGGACAAATGGTAGGGTACCAGCATAAGAATCTAAACATAAAATCAGACACACGGAAGTTTGAAAAAAGCTACAAGCTATGATGTTATTTGAAACTGGTTCGATAATGTGCCTCAAATGTTTCAAAAATCAATTCAAATGTTGCGAACAGCGATACAATCTCAAAATCTCAAACCCAAATTGATTTTTTTGAGCGTTTACATAAGCTTTCCCTCGAGAGCAACCTTAAATTTCGTTAAATTCAAAAGGAATTTCGTGGAAAAATCCATCCCTTGATCAAACGCTTTGAGTAGCATGGTTTAAAATATTATGGTTTATTCTAGCTGTTTAACTCTACTTTAACAGTATTTTAAAACAAAGTCTGAATTGTGTCCTAAAATCATCGAATCAGAGAAATGTACAAAACATAAAAGGGATGCCTGTAAGGTGATGAGAGCTGATGTCGACATTTTGGTTCAGTTTACAACGTTTAGCTCCCGTCAACCGTTAATCATTACAGGCAGAGAAGAAATACTTTTACTCTCGGTTACGGGTCAGTGGAGGGGTATAGAGCGGGTATGTAGCGGGTAGGATGCGGGGAGATGGGTAGGCGGGTAGACACGGTTGAGGGATGAACTCGCTTCAACGTTATCTGTGTAGGATTGTGGCAGGGAGACACACCTTCTCGCTGTTATTTACGCGAATTCGGCCAATGAAACGGGTGCCATCTGATGTTATGAGTAAAGACATACCGTTTTCTTGTTGATGAAACCGATCACTGGGATGAGTTTACTTTGGGGACAGTGACAGTTGGATGCATGTATATCCGTAAGGAATGTATAGTGAAAGTATGTGATATGGACATAACATTTATTTAAAAATGACATTTTGTGAGAATTGCAACTTTTAATTTCAAGTATTATTTTCAAAGAAATCAAAGTCAACCAGAATGCCTAAGTCCTTCCTGATAAGGAAGAAATCGTCTTCTCAAACAAGAAACTGGGAAGATGCTACACGTGTGTCTACCTCTGCTGAAAATAAAACTATAAGTGAGAAGAAAGAAGCACACCGTCAAATTAAAAGGGCTCCTCCCGGGATCACAGAGGTACCTCAAGAAATCAGAGAAGCACCACACGGAATCTCAGAAGAACCCCAAGAAATCACAGAAGCACCTAAAGGTGTTATCGAAACACCCCAGGGAATCAGAGGGTCACCCCCAAGGATCACAGGGGCACCCCAAAAGATAAAAGATGCATCCCAAAGGTTTGCAGAGTCACCCCACGGGATCACAGAGTCACCCCACGGGATCACAGAGTCACCAAGGAAGGACAGCAAAGTCCCCTCGAAGATCGACTTGACTTCATCAAAACTCCTGCAGTCGAGAAAAGAGCGAGTAGAGTCTTCTCCGGATGATGAAGGTAGGGCGTGAGCTGCGAGCCAGTTTCATATACAGAACATCCTTGTACATTCTTTATACAATACAAAGCAGTTCGCTCGAGTAGGGGAGCGCCCACTATATGCAAACATTGGACACAGAAAGCATTATTCGAATATTTGACAAGGCAAAGTTGTTTTATTATGTTTCCCAGTTAGATTTCCTTGTCAATGTTTGCTATTTGTTGAGTTTGTCGGCTCTAGGATATATTTTCACTCGTTATGCAAACATTTATTAAAACTTTGGTTATGGTTTAATCCTTCGCATTATTCGCTGAAGTTTTGCTGAAAACGTTGGCATTGAGGTGCAAAAATATAGCCTGCTAACTGTATAGACCGTTATGGGATCAATGAATAGGCTGTGAAACTGTCAAAAATTCTATTTTTCAAAAGTAGTTAAGTATACATGTTATTTCAAATGGGCTGACATTACAATTTCGCTTAAAAACCTGGTGGAACGAGGAAGAAGAAATTCCGACACTCATCCCTATATTTTAAAATATCTTATATGTTTTTAAGTTTACGTATGTTATTAATAGCTGTCTATTCATGACATGTTAATATGCTTGACCTAATGAAAGACATTGAAATATCTAACAACATGTTCACAAATCAAATTATTTTTTAAAAGTTCCATTTACATTACAAAATGCCAATAAATTAGTTCTAATATCAAAACACGACATGGTAACTTTAAATTTCAAAAGCCTAAAATGTCATGTTACATTCTCTAGCTCAAAAATTACGTCAAATTTAAAGATCATATTAACATCTAAAAACTCAATTCAAGTATCAAATTATTAAGAGTTTTGGATAACTTGATGTTCGTGTTAATCCCACGGTCACTGAAACACGAGTATGTATGGCACAATGAAATAGCAGCAGCTTTGCAATTATGTTCTGTATGGGAATTCACAATGAATTTATGACATGATAAAAATCGAAATGATAACTGTTTTGTTAACGTCACAGCAGGGTATTCCCCGAAAGGATTAAAGCCGAGTGAAGGAGAACATCATACGAAGCAATTAGTCCACTACGGGGTTTCTACCCTCAGGAAATCTTTAAGAGAGGCATGGTTTCCTTTATAGAACACCTCTTTGGCAACATGTACCCAACCGCTATGCTATCGTTTCTTTGTACACCTGTAACTCACTTAAAATTCGTTCATGGTTTTCAAGCTGAAGTTTATTTTCACTTAGTAAGATGGCTTAACAGTTATGATAATTTAAAAATCTCTTCTGCTAGGAATGAATCTGATATTTGTCTTAAAGGGGCAGTTGCCCCCTTTTAACTCAATTTCTTCAAATTGTCTACAAGGAATATGAGTTTATGCAAAATGTCCAGAAGGTCAAACATTCCATTACTCAAACAGAATATACGCAGTAGGATGAAGCATAAACAACCGACGGCCATTTTTGTGTGAACATCTTTTATTAATATGAGGTAGGGAAACGGATTAACTGAGCTCAATTCAACATCATATGTTCATTTTAAGATTTCAATATTGAAAACATTTCATGCAAATGGATGACTTTTATATTTGTTTCCATGATATCTTATTTGTACCTTAACAATTGTTATTCTGCAATGGCGCGGAATTTTGTTAATTAAATTATTTGTCGTTACATCTTGGTTGAGCCCGCGTTCTGAGCTCAAACCTTAGAAACCGAGATTTGCGGAAATGGCATCTAACATGCGTTTGTAGCCTTTAAATTCGTCATTTTCATTATACAAACATGATCTGTCTGTCACGTCACGTGGGTGTGCTACTTGCCGTGGCAAGTTAATACTGATTTATTTAATGAAAAAGTAGATTTCTCTTCATTTACACACATTTAGTATATTTATCATATACATATACATGATATAACTCAACTGCATCGCTCTTCAATTATATCAGACCGAATGTATTTGATATGCTTTAGATGGTTTCTATTGCATCTCATTTGTTCTTTTCATAGAAGGCTACTTTTTACAAAACAACCATCTTTCGTTATCAAACATATCAAACATCAAGTATTTGAAGGTTTGTACATGTGACCATAAATGTACAGCGTTATGCATTTCAAAATAGAAATAACACTATCTTATATGTTTATGTACTATATCTAAAAAATACCAAACCTTCAATATGAATATCAAATTAAGTGAACATATAAAATATGTTTTCTGTTGTAAGATAAAATTTTATTTGGTTTTGATAAGCTACAAATATCTAATATGCTGATTGAAGTTCATATTTCATCACTGGACTTGCAAATATATCCATTTTTGCATAATATCTCTAAAATGCTTGATTTTATGGAAAAATCAAGAAAACATCCCATATTCCCAAATACGTTTAATATTCGAAATGATGCATCCAATTAATCTACCTATTAGTTACATTACCTAATAAACACTATCGAATCGAATATATCTTCCTGTCAGCTTATGACAAGGTTTCAAAATTACGTTTGGCGAATTTGCGCGCGCCACTCGAGCCACATTGTCCGGTTTTCGATCAAAATCCCTACTTTGAATGGCCGTACTTTCGCTCTAATGTACTGATTGACCTTTAACTTGTTATTTTCAGTAACAGTTAGTGGGTCCCGATGTAATAACATCGATTTCAAAATTTGACGTATGTGATCCTATCAACATACTCTGTGTCTCTTTAAGTGTATTATACTGTTATCTAATTTAAGAACACGGTAAAAATGTAAATTTCAAATTTCAATTTGTCTTTGTCTTTCACATCCGTTATCAAATTGATTTAACATCTGGCAGTCTTGTTTTGTCATAAAATATTTCCAATTTTCAAATTTGCAACAATAAACGAAACTCGGTGAGCTGTTTAAGATGCCTGGTAGAGAACCTTGTTGATGATGATGTGACGGTGTCAAATGTAAACTGGCACAATTATTTGATGACAATTAAAATAGTTCACTAAGTAATGATATTTCTTGCTCACGGATGTACCTTATATTCTATCTCAAATATACCTCTTTTCAATGTCAAATGTAAACTGGCACAATTATTTGATGACAATTAAAATAGTTCACTAAGTAATGATATTTCTTGCTCACGGATGTACATTATATTCTATCTCAAATATACTTCTTTTTAGAAATGTTATTTCTCTGCAACATTGATGTACGTTGTATATGGTATGCACGAATTCACATATCAACTTGAATGTAGTTAAGTGCATCGCCTCGAGTTGACAAACAAACCTATGACCCAAACAAACAAGAAAGCAGAGTAATAAATAACGGAGCACAATAAAATACCAGGTTATTTGGTAACGATAGAGTCTAGAATGATGAAAAACACTCTAGTAAACGTGTTGTATTGTTGTTGCATGATATATAGCTACAATAACGAGGCGTGTCTGTTTCTTTAGTGTCAGTATATGAGGCACAAGGCACATTTAGTGTCAAGTTTTTTCGAAGTCTAACTCTAAATACCCATTAAATAATGCATGCCGTCATATATAAGAAGAAAACCTTTACTGCAAGACAGAAGCTCTTATATACGTCTTACAGACTTTTCTTCAACGTGAAAAGATTTTACTTGGTTAGGCCATGCTAGAGACTGAACTCATAACATCCCTTCTTCAACGTCACGGCAGACTGGTAACAATGTAAAGTCATTGCATTTTCATAGAACATTATGCATAAAATAAGCGACGTAAAAACGTTAGCTGTAGTGTTATGTGGCAACAATTAGGTTCAGATTTGTTATCTCATGTGAAACGACAGCTGATAATGGCGATAAACGTACAGGGATGAGTCATAATAATAAAGTGTTAAAAAGGGATAAACCCAGGTTGTAAGTTAATACTTTTAATGGGTTTTAAACACGAAACCTGGGAAAATATCAACTTGAAGCTTAAGTCACATCGGTAGTTAAGTTATACAACAATTCGGTACAGGGATTTATCTTACATTATGATATCAACATAAAAGCAAAGCAACAATACCAACCGTTGGCTAAAAACATGCCGATACATCTGAACTAAAGATGGCTAATAGCATAAACAAGTTAATGCAAATTTTGTTTATGTTACAAATTTAATATTATCCTATAAAATGAATGCTGTTTATGGAAAATAAATGACTTAAGTGACAAGTTGTTTTTCTGAAATAACAGCTAAGACGTGATACAATTTGATATCCAAACATTTTTCTTTGATGAAAATAGAAAGCCATAATAGCTTAATGTCAAAAAGATTTTTAAAAATGATTGCAAGCGAGTTTTCACATTCGGTTTAAAAAAAATTACAAAGTGTTAAAGATACATAATGATAAACTTGAACTGTTTCAAATTGAATGTAAGTTTGTATACAATAAGATATAATCAACTGTATAAGTCAATTTTTCAAACATATTTATTTGCGAACAAGAAAGTACGTTAAGGGAAGGTTTCATCATCTCTCCAAAGTTATCGTGAGATTCATATGACAGTTTGATAAACCTCCTTTAAAACCGAGTCACTTGTTAAAAATACCTTAACAAAGAGTGTCAGAATCGAAACACTATTTACAAAGTAAACATGCATAAAGGAACACATAGCACCATTGAAAACATTCTCTAAATAGTAAACTGTATGGTCTCTAGTACGGGAGTATGAACTAATAGCATAACAGTAGCCTTTTGAAACACTGGCTATAACCCATGTGTACACGTATGCAGAAACCCATTTGAAATGGATATCAAATACAGAAACATAATAGCCCTTTTGTTGGGAGGGTTCTACCCTATGTATGATATCTGTCACGTTGAAATTAAACGAGGAACTACATACCTATCTATGTACATATCTAAGTCAGTATTTCAATGTACAATTGGCCAAAAGAACCCCTGGTAGGGGGGTTTTGAAATTTCAAAATATATGCAACTGTGAGAGATGAAAGAATTCAATGAAAAACCGTACAATAATTTCATACTGCCTTGTAACCAGCGGGTGTCTGTGAATGGATTCGAACCCAGACCGGCCGTACCTAACGGTTGACGACTCCCCGGATGCTCTGCCCGTTCTATTGACAAGGTGAACAATAACGTCAACGCCAGTTGTCACCTGTCGTGGGGTTCCATACCGGAAAATGCCGATCTTTTCCAACCTCCATCCGAGGTACGGAAATTGAATAAACAAATTAGAATCAGCATGAATAGAGTATGGAATGCTATGGGAGAATGTTGGAGATTGGTCGGTCGTTAGAGAGTGGTTATCTTAGGATGAAACTAGGACAAATTTGACACGTGTGAAGATACAAGAACAAAGAGCTTATTGTATTGTTATTTCTTTAAGTGCTACAAAATAGTACGATGCAATCCGATGGCGCTCATGTGGAATTGATGCATGGTATACTCGCTCGTCCAGAAAATCCAGGATTAGAACGCCCCATTTTTAAAGCCGTCTTTGCTTCATGTATATATCTACATTGCATTTAATGGTTTTATTATCTTTGTGCATTGTGGTTTTTTTCATCGGACCTCCAAAGATAAAACCCTCTTAAACGCTTATGTCTAGATTCCAGACTGATTTCCATAAAATTCATTTTTTATTTCTACAAAAAATAGACAAGATTTTTATTGAAATTTTGTACCATACATGCGAAGTACATTAAATATTTTACGGCCATTATTTTAAAACTCATAATATTTTTGTAGGTTATGCTTTGAGTGCATTTGATCTAAAAAAAAATTTCTGGTTTCAGCTGCTGATACTTCTATAGTCTAGTATAATCTATACTAATCTAGTATCACAGTCATTATAATTGTGAAAAACGTTCATTATAAAACGTATAAAATTAAAGTTGTTTTAAATAGTGGTTTACCTGATATTGTGCCAGGAGTAAGATTGTTATAGGTAATTGAATAAGCTTTATATTTAGATGGAGCATTATACATACAACCACAAATAATATTGCTATGGCAAATTTCTCCATGACGTTGAAAGCAACCTTAGACCTTAGATTTTTGTTTAGATTGTTAAATGTAATTTTCTCGATGTTTTAAAGTGATCGCCATATGCTTTTTATTAGTTAAAATCATTTCTGTTGCAAAATGTCAGTAACTGGACTAAATATTCTTATATGAATTTAAAATATTCGTCGACTTTTTTATGTATACAAAACCGACAAGAATGTGACAATAAATAATTGTCAGTATTCAAATTCTGAAAACATTCATATATGTGTAGCTTTGACAGTAGAGTGTGTCATTTACACACATTCTGGTTATATAAATGGAAATATAAAATTTTCATTCAGATAGATTTTCCGACGTAACTGCCTTTGATGTAATTCAACCATTGAAAACAGATAATATATACAAGCTTTAAAATAAATGCAAGGAGTTTCCCTTTCACACGTGCACCAATTATTTAATCTCGTGTAGAGTGTAGACTCACTTTTAAGATATCTATTTAAATGGTTTCCTAGCAACGTTTTTCAAAGGCATCAGGTTAAGAAGGTCAAATTGACTGGTTATTATATGCATTATACCGATGGCTCCTATCACCTTGAAGATCAAGGATAATTATTCTCCGAAATTAAAATACACTTTTCTGCTATTTTTACGATACATGCATAATCGCCTACTTTTGTAAACATTACGGTGTTTAGCATACCTATTTATCCGTAGGTGGCAAATACTTAGCAACTGTGTGTGATATTGGGCACCGTATGGTTTAGTAAAGGATGCTGTGTAGATGAATTTCATTATCACGGAAAGGTGTTTGTATGTGTTGCCTTATAACGGAATCAGTTACCGTAACCAAATCTTTTTTAACATTTGCATTTCCAACTTTTGTCAATGTATTTATGATGTTCAAGCCTGACGTTTAAGCAATCGCACATGGCTTATATTGACTATGCATAATTTACCGAGGTTTTGAATTAGGGTTATTCAAATACGTATCTTGTACAAAACAAAATTTCAATATAGTGTATGTTACTTGAATATTAAGTGTAAAAATCGTTTTATTCCTGAATACGATTTAACAAAAGTTAAGTTTGGATTTGTGGCGTTTTAACAAACCAGTAGTTCTGAATCGAAACAATAGTCATCTCTTTCCTCGTAACCTTTTTTTCGTAACCAAAAAGCATTAAATGACGCATAGGGAAAATTGCATTTATTTATGATACTAACTTTCATATGCGTATCACATTACAAGAACATTATTTCGTATGCCATTTCAATATGAACATATGTCACAAAAGTAATGCAAACGATTTAAGAATAATGAATTTAAAAGACCACAGGTGTCCTGTTAAGATCTCCTCCCTTCCCTGATGAAAGGAGATGTTGAATGATTTGACTTATTCATGAAGATGGACTGGGGAGATTGAAACACTGTCACACCCAGGGATATCATTAATTCACTTCTCCTGCTAACTTTAAAAGATAGCATTTGAAGTTATTTTTCAAAATGTATTTCCTGTGACAGTTGATGTTATCCAGTTCATATTAAAATCCGTAAATATCTCCTTTGACACAATGCATGAGTATCATTTAAGGCACATGAAAATATAATTTTCAAATCTAACCACGGGGTTTCTCTGTTTGACAAAATCTTCAAGTTTCTCAATATATTTTATTAGTCTCTCTGTCCACATGCACTCTGGTTTTATCAGAATATCATTTTGTGGTATTTCATTGCATGGCATACTCAACAATACAAGAAATATATCAAAACCGCACCTGTATGATTAACTTAAAACCTTGAGAGGGTTAAAACTGATTCTTACCTTACGATAACCAGGTGTAGGCAATTCTTCATGCTTCTAAATGATTAATATTGATTTTTAAAATCATGATATGAAATTCCAAAAATAGGTACAACCTTTAGAAGTGAAAGACTAACATTTATTTTTTAAATACTTACTTACAATGATCAGAAAACAGTTACAGATTTAGAACAATCAAAACCAGTGACAGGTGTAGAGCAATCAGAAAACAGTGACGGATTTAGAACAATTTAAAGACGGTGACAATTTGTGTGAAAACAGTGACGGATTGAGAACAATCAGAAGGCAGTGACGGATTGAGAACAATCTGAAGACAGTGACAAACTAAGAAAACAATCCTCCAAACAGTGACAGATTTAATACAAACAGAAACCTTTGAAAGATCAATCAGATCAGAAGACCCTGATAAACTTACAACGATCAGAAAACAGAAACCGATTAAAACAATCAGAAAATAGTGACAATTTTGATGAATCAGAAAACATTGACAGTGTTAATCAATTATGAGACAGTGACAGACAATCAGAAAACATTGACATTAAACATTCAGAAAGTCTGACAAAATCAAACCAGTCAAAACAGTGATACATTGGGAAACAACACATGTTTCCAGCCAAGACGAGAGACCTGTCTGACGTTCAGGCTTGGGTGACAGACAGATGTAGCCCGTAACATTTACTTCAAGACGTATACCTGTTATTTTCTGTTCAATGGGAGATAATTACCACATTTGCCACCCGAATAGTCTGTGAGACGGTATCAGACCCTATCATTGTCTGTGATAATGTAATATGTCACACAACAATAGTAGCCCTGTGATCACGTAATAACCGAGAACAATCCTGACCTTCTCGGGACATGTTCCGACTGGGGTTCAGAAATCCGACCTCTCTTATCTCTCATTGGGCGTGACTGGTCGTATCTAGTACCACAACATCCACGCCCTGTCGGGTATCAAATCTCCCGGTATGACCCCACAGATATCTGCCCGCTCTATCTCACTTTATGACACGAGTTCAGATCCATTTTCACCTTCAAAGACATGTTAAAAAGCTTTTATGGCATAAAAATCAGTTCATCTTAATTTGCGACCGTTGGCTCTTCGGATATATTACATGAACAACGAACGGTGCCGACAAATCATACTGTCTCCATCAATGAAATCATCTTGTCTTGTAGACTGTTATCTCTGGTGACCTAAGAATCTACAATATATGCAGTTACCGTACGATCTTGTGACTTCTTAACCTTAACTAACCGTACGCTCTCATATACATAGCCTGAGTATCATTGTGATAAATATTTACATTGGATATTCCAATGTTAACAATAATATCACACGAATGTCTTAAACAATTGAGCATTCGTAGAATTTGTTTTTGAAGAGTTCGGGTGATGTTTAATGATGAGGGTATATATTCCAGTGATAGGTTAAGGTTACTCGCATGATGGAAGAACTTTTAAAGCCAACACTATCAAAATAACAGGTCTTACATTTTTTAACGCGTTATGTACTTACATTGTGAAACGTTTTAATCTTTTGTTATGAATTGATCTTTTTTTGGAATGAATAGAATTAATGTTTCATTTCAATATCATATTGCAATCTCACCATGAACGGTGAGCATGTGTTAGATGATGAGTCGCGTGATAGAAGAAATTTTAAAGCCAACACTATCAAAATAACAGGTCTTAAATTTGTACCTACATTGTGAAAAGTTTTACTCCTTTGTTATGAATTGATCTTTTTTTGGGAATGAATAGAATTATTTATTCATTTCAATATTATATTGAACTCTCACGATGAACGGTGAGCATGTGTTAGATGACGAGTCCAGATGAGGGTTAATGGTGAGAATATGCAGGTGAAAGGTTAACGTTACTCTTGTGATGATGGAGAGATGAAAGCAAACATTGTCATATGGTATGCAGACAGAGTTGTTCTCTTACGCCCTGCTTATTTCAATAGGTCAGCATAAGTCGATTTTAGCATATTTGCAAATTGTTAATAATAAATGATTCATGAAGAATAATAAAAGCAATCACGACCTGTTGATTGACCCTAATTCAGGGAATCTTTCATAAAATATTAAATGTATGTTTAGGGTTACAGACTTGCCACGCGGCGCTTTATGGTTAAACGCGAGCAGACTGCTGTAGTGAATAATTAATCATCAAAACTGAGGAATTGTCTCGAAAGAGCAGTTTGCGAAAGAGTCAAGCGTGAGTCGTGGTCATTATGGTGATACAAAGAAAATACATCTATACTGAACAAAATATGTTAGGGAACATGATTGCTATTTCGTTACTCTTAGACTGGGCAATCAAAATACACTTTTTTTCTAAGTTTAACATGTTGTTGATAACTTTGACTTACTTAAACCTTTATATGTAGCTACGACTGAAATGAATTTTGAAAGGAATAATTTCAATTTTAAAATGTTTCAAACAGAAGGGGGCAAATATCATTCAAAGGAAAGAATTGGAGTAACCAATGATGAAATTGTATAATTATCTGTAAGTAAATGAATTAAAGCCTATTCATAAAGAGATATTTACAGAAATATAACGTACACGATTTAAAAAATCGTTTTTATCAAAATAGTTTCGTGGTATGGTTATAAACCTCGTATGGCACCTGTTGGCGTTCATATATATTAATTAATCATCACGCCTGTCTATTTCACTTCAGAAAATAAAATGACCCGGAAACACATTCAGGCTAAACATTTATTTCTATTTGGAAGAGTCTCATCATCTAAATGTTAATGACTCTATTAAATAGAGTGTATTTATCAATCACTTGAGAAACAGTTTGTGCAAATATTCTTACTCTATCATTGGTTTACTTAAACCTTATACTTGAACTCTGTGTATTTATTGAACAAAGCATCGCACACACACATTTTGTGCAAATTTGGTAAATAATGGTAAATTATGCAAAGGCACTTGTTGCGTTAATATAATTTGAAAATGAATAATTATGAATTTTTCTCACTGATCAATACCACTAAAGATATTTTCTTAAAGCTATTCAAGTCGACGTTCACACATACAAAGCGTTTGAAAATGATGCAAGTAAAGCCATAAAGTGTCGTTTCGCAACAGGTTCATGATTGTTAAAGATTTAGCAGTTAGTCTTAGTGTTTCATTTAAATGAATAAATGCTGAAACAGTTTTTGATGTGACATTTTAAAGTGGTTTCGATGTTATAAAACAAATCTGTTTCAAACAATGTTTTCAAATAAAGATCAACATGATATGAAGTAGATATGTACAACCCATTTGATCAAAAATTCAAAATCATACAATATATTAAGTCACTGCTCATTTTTGAATAAATGTTGATACAGTCTCTGTTCTTTTACGCCGAAATCAATGGGTTCCAGCAGTTTCCCCTGGCGGAAAAAAATTGCACCCAATTCATTTGAATTTAATTATCAAATGACAACGCTTCTCGCATGGAAAGGGTGGTTCATATCACAATATTTTTGCAATGATTCAGTAGCAAATATAATGTTTTTAAAACAGCATAGCTGATTGCACAACTATCTTTGATTGCCGCCTATCAGGCATCTCCCATTCTATCCCACAAAGTCGGCGTAATAGAACCGAGGCTAAATCAACATGACTTGATCTGCCTCTGTGGGGAGAGAATGTGATTCAGTAGCCAAACAAATTATTTTAAAATAGCGTAGCTGATTGCACCACTATCTTTGATTGCCTCCAATCACACAAAGTCGGCGTTATAGAACAGAGACTGTATCAACATTTCATGACTTGATCTACCTCTGTGGGGAGAGAATGTTCCGGCAGGAAAAATCTAATTTTGCAACTTCCTTCACCAACGAAGTTTTAAAAATTGATAACAGCATCATCCTCTCCGTCTTATTTACAAGGTAGGAAATAGTTGAGAGGAAAGTTGTGATACATCAGTAGGCTGTATAAAAAGGGTAAACTATCTCCCGTATCTTCATGTAAATTGATTGTTCCCAGTTTTCCTTGTAAGATGACACCCCGGTGTCAATGAGGAATGGCGAGCACCCTCTATCTCTTTCATGTCAGCGTTATGGTGTCGGGTATGACACCCTGTGAAATATGACGGCTTCATGATGCTAGTTCTTGTTGACAAGGGATAAAACTGTTATCATCTTCATAAAGACTTGATAATGAAATTGTATTTAATTACAAGAACATTGTCACATGATGGCGGCTTCTTAATTCTGGATAAAACTAATATTGTATTTAATTATATGAAATTAATCCCACGATACTAATGGTAGATTATTATTAGATTATTATATTTAACAAAAAACATGTAACACAATATTAAACATTCTGTCGAGTAATTGAGATATTTAGATAATAAAGTTTACTTTAAAGTAAATATTTTAATTTAAGAAATAAGATAAAAAATCTGATTCAAACAAATGACAGCCCCCGTCTTTAAAACTACTTTAAATCGAAAACGCTAAATAGTATGCACATGTATAAAGTGATACATTCATATATTTTTTTGTCTAATGTTAAGTATGTCGTTTAAATTAACAAGTGTAAAATACATTAATAAATAATGTTTTTCCTCCGTGATCATGTATTCGTTTAATCTAGGTTTACTTAGTATACGCGTCCTGTTTAGATACAAAAACAAAATAACAATTACATTTTTACAGTATGTTGGATTTAAACTTTTTTCAATCATTGAAATTTAAGATTCTGAACCCAAAGAGAAGGAAACTGCTATCGGATATACATGTACAAATGCTGCCAATTCCTTATTGTAATATCCTAATATACCAACGATAGCTTTGTAAATGATACATGACGAAATGTTGACTACAATTCAGAACATTCTCTAATTATAAGCCATATATCTTCAAGTACAATATTTTCACAATGACAGTTCAGGGTAGACATTTCTCTCTAGACGATGATAGATTATGTTGTTGAAGAATTCATATGATGGTGTTCAGTTTCACAGCATTATTTTCCTTCTTCATCTCCAGGCAAAGGAAAAGCTTCCGAATAAAATCAGTAATTGACTTAAACTGAACCCGAGCCCAAAGCGGCATTTTTTACAATATTGTTTGGTGCTTAGAATAAAGAGGTTTAACCCAAAGACGACAGCACTGGTAACTTATGCTTCTTCCCGGCTTAACGGGTCAAGAATGTGAAACGCTATACAAAGTGACTTTCAAAGTTTGGCAATAGCCGTCTTGTCTTGAAACTTAACTGTTTTATACGATGATGGATCGGCGATCGTCGTCTCTCTTACGCATTTCAAACGGATTTTGTTTGGCTTTAATGATTGTGTTTAAAGTTAATAGCAGGACCGGTAACTCTAGCCCTCACTCCAGCGAACTAGGTATCATATCTCCATTTGTTATAATAACACACTCACTCATACACCCTGACGTGAAAACTGACCCGCTGACAATCCAGCTTCGTGCGTCTTTTGACGAAAACTGCCATAACACCCAGAATAAGCCCTGCCGACCACTTTATAAGGATACTTTAATCCTGAAAGTGATACCCTTCATGCTAATTAAGTTTGTAACTAACATTTAGGTAACGCTGGGGGTCGGACTAAATGTTGAAGTAAGGTTTCAGAACTACAAAGCCTCTTATTTGGTATATCAATAACTACGCACATTGGGTATATACATATTCTCCTCACTTCCAATGGTTCTTGATGTTGCAAAGGTGTTAGACAACAAATTGACCATGGTTTTTTGAAAGGTCCTTTCACGCCTGATTTGAAACCAGCGAACATTCAATTACCTTGTAATCATTGCTATATGTGCGTTATTGAATACTCCAATATTTCCAATTTAAACAAAACCTATTATTTTCGATGCACTATTCTACATTTATGTAATACCAATCACTACCATAGTACCTTATGATGTTTCTGTGCAGGCGTTTTTCAAAAAGCACCAATCGCATCGAGCTAAAATGTTTAGAAGTAAGCGTCTTATCTTTCGGATCCTTCATGTCCATATTCAAACATAAGGAGAAAGGGCTTTATAACCAGATAGACAAGCAAGGATTTCTTCCTTATGAAGAACCTAATAAGGGTCATCAAAATCTATCCGCATAATACTTTGGTTGTTAGAATAATCATATTGCGAATGATATAATAATATTTGAATTTCTCTTTTTATGAAAGTGTTTTATCATATGATCAGCGATGAAATACTGGGTTTTTTTTCAGTGAAATAAATTTTCTATCAGGCAGCAGAGACGATATATTATATTTTCACTGTGATTGCACAATTCGTGAAATATAAACTTTACCAATGACACTCGATGAAATAAACCTGGTGTTTGGAAAACAACATTAAGTATCCTCTATATATTAATGTGTCCAAAGCCTTCTAGGTATCTCGTGTTAAATATCTGATATGTCTTCCAGGAGAGAAAGAGGAACGAACACCCTCCCCAAGGAAGCGCCACAGCAGCGATGACAGAATACCCAACAGTTCAGGAAAGCACCTCCGCCCCGACTTCTTCCAGTTTCCCCCGAGTATCCAGCACTACCCTCATCTCAACCCACACCGCTGTGACGTCTTCAACCCACTACCCGATGTCTTCCGGAGAGACTGTTCAGACTTTTACCGCTACCCTCGTGTACCGCTTCTGCATCCTTTCCATGCACCAGTCATGTGGAACCCCTTACACGCCCCTCAACCTCCCTTCCTGCATGTACATTCCCCTCCTCATTGGCTTCCCTCACCCCCTCTGACAAAATCTCCACCCACATCGACACTCAACGCAGCGCCTTTAAAAACACCATCTCCCGTGGGAGTTCTCTCCCCTGCGGAAATACCTTCACCTTCCTCGTCTGCTGTTGCCGAGGAGCCATCCTCTTACAACTGTGCTGTGGTACCTGCTCACCCTAACGGAAAAGTGGACTTCCCCACATGTCCGGACCAGTCCGTGACATTACTACCAGCCCCGGTGTTTCCGGTCAGGGACACCGCCATTCCTCCCTTTACAAAGGTAGATATCATCGTTAAATCCATACTTTTAAGGTAGATTTTGCAGGGGCTTTTGACTATCATATGTACAATCATTTAAAAGGAAATACGCGATCGCGACCAGAGCTTTTGAATATACAAGACTGTTTCATCAAGGTCCGTTAATAACACGAAGCAATGATTTTGATAATGTGCAATTCAACAGATTAAAAGCCTCTAAGAAAGTACCTTAGGAAAAATATATAGAATTCCCTCTCATCTTTGAGGAGAATCTTTTTAAGTCCTTTATTCTCAGGAAGAAAAGTGATTACATATAAATGTCATTGAAGGTCCTATATTACGGTTTTCAGCCGACTGGAGTCAAGGTCGAGGTAATCAACAACGGATATGGAATAAAGAATCCATTATTGACCAATGAACGTCAGGGACAAGTACATCCGGAAGTGACGCAAGTTGGTAAGTACATCTTGAGTGTAAACAAACCTTGTTGGGCTTTCTTGCAACTTATACTCTGAAGTTTTTTCCAGTAAACAATATTCAGTTCAATAAGCGACTTCACAATTGTTCATAATTGATAATGCATTTAACATGATATATATCCTTCACTATGGTCATTTGTATACAAAATAGAAACAATATAGTTTGCTATGCCGCATTTAACTCCAGAATCCTGGCCCTGATAGTGTGATAAGCTTTCCATAGAACGAAGATAAAGTAGTCCATGACAACAGAGAGTGATGTACGTAAACCGCGTCTGATAATGTTTTTTAAAGGACAATCAGACAATATCCAAAGAAGCCTTGTGTGGGCTTGGTCAGATACTTAGTTATCTCAGGGACTCTTAGTTAAGCTTAGTTTGTCATTCAAGGGACTATGTCTTCCTCACGTTCCCAATGATTCCAGGTTCACCGTACCTGATATCCTCAGAGTCCGGTCACACGTGTAGTCTGTGCGGGTTCAGCAGTGAGTCCCTGCGTCTGCTCCAGAAGCACCTCAAATCCCACAAGGAGATCAAACGCTTCCTGTGCACTGTTTGTGCCAAGGGATTCAACGATACTTTTGATCTGAAGCGTCACACAAGAACACATACAGGTGAGATATGGTTAAAACAGTTGAGTGACGATACATAAGTTCTGAAGCGTCACAAAGCACTCATACAAGAGGCAATGATAAAAACAGGGCTGTGATCAAAAAACATTTCATAACACATTACTCTGCTCGGTATCTGGGAGTCATGCAGTCTGATTAAAATCGACTGTGATTCGAGGAAAAAAGTGTATAAATATTATCTCTAGCAGGGTTCGAACCTCAACCAGCCCGGCTTTCCTCTCATTCACAGTCTGAAGACACCCCCATTACCCGCATGTTCTGACGCAAGCTCATCTAGACAATCGAAAGGAGCGCAGTAAAAGCTTCGATATCATACTAGGGGCAGGTTACTCCAGTGTACCATTCGTTATACATGTACATAATCGCCGCGAAACGCTATTATAAAACGAGGATGTGATTGGATAGCTTACGACTGGGTTTGTCTGCGCTAAACTGGTTATAGCAACACGCGATAGAGGTGGGTGCACTCAGACAGAGACGGAGAGGAGATCCCGAATGGTTCGAGCCCCGATTGGGACAATATTTTTTATATTTTATTCCTCGGAGCACGCGGTACGGTCCATTTTAATCAGCCTGGGAGTCATGATACATAAAATGTCAACGTCGAGAAGGTTTGAGTTCCCTGACCTGTGCGATATGCACAGTTTGGATCGGCTAGATATTGTTTAAGACAACATTTCTTCATTTTACTCCTACTGATGTTACTCAAGGCATATCTTACCAGGTAACCTCTGTTACTCGTTGATAGCTTTCTTGGCAAGAGATATGTGCTTGGCTGCGATCCAAGTCACCAGTGAATTGGTGATGTCTTTCAAACAGGATAAGCAGTCTGTTCGTGCAAGTCAAGTTATGTTAGATCAGCGACATTGCTTCAAACTTGATAGTCGATCTGTTATTGAAAAAAATGTATGTACAAAAAAGGTAAAAGGCTTAAAAAGGTAGCAAAAAAAACCCCGACAAACCTGTTCCCCGTTAAATTTGCCATTACAGAGAAATATAGTTCAAACGGAACAGAGGTTACTAAGAATGATAAGAATTGAGTTATCATTGTGGGATGCAATGAGACGAGGTTACTAAGAATGATAAGAATTGAGTTATCATTGTGGGATGCAATGAGACGAGGAAGGTATATGTTCCGAACACTATTTGTGGCGTGGTGCTTAAACAAATAACACAAAAGCTTTAAAAGTTCTGATGAAACTGCAGATGTCACTGATGAAATATGTTTTCATCTTTGTTTGTTTCTGTGCAGTACATATTATGCATATATACAAAAACGAATTTTAATATTGTGTTGCTTTTCCTTCACTTAGTTGAAAAGATTTATACAAACATTTGTTTGTCTTATTAACGTTATATTTTAATTTAATTTGCTAAATCCTTTTATATATATGGACATTTACCTTCTTGATCAATAGACATAAATAGACAGGAGATTGGCACTTCATCCATATTTTTGCATACTAACACATCTTTATTTTTTTTCAGGTGTTCGACCATACAAGTGTGAAAAGTGTGGCAAAGCATTTACTCAAAGATGTTCACTTGAATCTCACAGCAAAAAGATTCACGGACTTAATTACCAGTTCGCGTTTAATGAAAGGCGCACTAAGACATACGTTTGTGAAGAATGCGGTCATTCGACCAGTGACCCAGAAGAACATTTTGTGCACCTGCGCACTCAGCACCCAAACAACCCCGCCATTCTTCGATGTCATGATAGACGTCAGTTCAAATTCTCAAGAAGAAAGACAACGTAAACGAACTTTATTTGCGACGTTTTCAATATGATCAACAAAACCTTCTTATTGTGTTTAAACTTTCTTCTTTACAAAGAGCGAATCCAACTTCACTTTTGGAAACTGAACCATATCTAAAATGTAAAGTTGAAATTATGTGATGATATTCGCTTCGCACTAAAAAACCGTTTGTAAAGAATACAGTTTTGCTAACTAGCTGATATAAGCCTTGTCGTATTGAGCTCAGATTCTCGGTTTGAGTGCAGCCTCTTTGGCAAAAGGTACAAATCTCTCTTTAGACTATAAAGTTCAACCGCAGGAAACGTAAGAGCTGGCACAAGATAGCCCAGCAAGGCTTTAATAAGCTCTGTGAGATTGAGTATTGCCTTTATGGGGAATTTGATGAGATAAATAGTTACGGTATGGCCTCAGTCATTACGAAGTCACCCGATATGGCCTCTAACGCCACCCGACTGAAGATAGACTTGTCTGTTGAACTTGTTGGCAGTCAGGGGTAAAGAGTAGTCTGAGTGCTAATCCGACATGACTCCGTGTACCCCGTAATATCTACCACATCTCATGCCTCCCTTTGATGGGAAGTCGGTCATTTTTCATTTCTGAGCGTTGTTGAAATATTTATGGAAATCGTTTTTGATAACGTAAATATTGCTTGAGGTTACATAGAGCTTTGGTGTCTAAAGAAAGAAATATGTAAAAAAAAATAAATATCAAGATCGGGATTACAGCTCTTAACAGCATGACCCCCCCCCTCCCCCCCGTAAATATTTGCTTGCCGTTACATAGTCCTTTGGTGTTGAATGAGTTTATTGAGATATATGATAATGTAGTTATGGACGTGATCATTGTTATTGAAACAGGAAATGTATTTGAACACGATAATTACAAACGTTGCATGATTATGTATTGTTTTGGTAAGTCAATATGGCTCCGTTAGATTATGTTTAGTTGACACGTGTACTTAAAATGAATTTTATCAACCAATATTATTCCATTATCATCACATCTATATCATATTGCATTCACTTGTTGATATCATATTTTGTATTTATTATTTGTTGAATACAGTTAATAAAATTTCAAAATAATGTTTCGGGTGTTTTTCATTATTGCATTCCATTCCATTCACATCCAGGGGTAAATCATAAATAAAATCCTCATCCTGTTTTCATAGATTATTTATTTACTGTCCTTATTGCATGATAGTCTATATATAATATATATGCATGAGTCATTGCATTTTGGACCCCAGTGTGAATATTAGTTATTTTCATACATAAGATAATGGAACAACAATAGTGTAGAAACCTGACTACATTTATAAATGACCTTATATAAAAAACATTATCTTATTTCCTGAACAAGATTCCATACGCAATGTAAACAGACGAAACGTCATGATATTGGTAACACGGTAACAATTTTGGCAGGTCATTGGGGTAGCCAGAGTCAAACTTTTGAAAAGGCTTTTTATTTATTTTCCTCTACAGCATGTTCTTAGTGATCAACAACTATAGGCCTAAGTCATATTTGTTTGTCTGCACTATGTCAATGTCGTTTTCTCAGAGATTCTATATGGGATATTTCCATAAACATTTATGAAAATCGGCATTTAGAAAATATGACCCCATCTGTATTTTTAACCATGCTAAATATCAAAATTCTGCAACTGTGACCAGACTTTCCAAAAAAATGACCTTTTGACTATTTTACACACGGATAATTGGTGCTCCTTTATCAATGTTGGAATAATTTGCTTGATGACCAAACGAAACCTAAATTACATGATATTCCGCTAAGATACACTAGCAAATGAACAATCTTAAAGGTGCTCAGCTGTATATAGGTATTTATCGAATAAGAAGGCGTGAAAAGTTACCATTGCTCATTTTATCAATTCAAGTGCTACTTCCACATTCCTGAAATTACCGTTGCCTTTTGAAATATTTGTATTTCAAGCTAGAGTCATTCAATCGATTGCCAGTATATCCACGTATTTCTCAGTTCCCTTTATTCAATACAAAGTACTTTCATACATTTTACCATATCTAATTTACAGCATAGAGACAAGATATTGTGAAAGGGCGTAACATAATCAACCTCTACAAAAGCTTTTACATCCAATGCTTAATGACTTATTTAATGATGACGTGAACATCACACTTGAGATAAAGATATTTGATCATAAATTACACTTATACAAATCATAGAAAATCAAATGCAATAGGCCCCAGGGATTCGTACGATTTCTTCACCAGATATAATGTTTCAGTTGAGCTGTGATGTATCCAGCAATGTGAGCAATCAGGGCATTCAAACAACTTCATTGTCACGGAGAACACAATTTGGAAACTTCAAATAACATTTTCCTTTTTGAAAGGTAGCAAGGGCGGTTATCACGTCGATGACTAAGTTAATAATAATTTCAAATTGATGTTCGTCTCTGAAGACTGCTTGCCATCTGAATAGGCGAGTTGTTAAGAAAGATGAGCTATACTGTACAGCTAAGTGAAATGCCCTCCGTATTAAAGGACTAACACAGAAGCACTGAACCGAGTAATAGCTGCCGGAGAGTTTTACATAATTTACGCAACATTGGACAAAGGAATATGTTGAAACCCATATAACAACCTTTCATATTCCAGTATGAAAGAGCAGTATCTCATTAAATCACTCCAAGAAACGATCATGTCAAGCCGGCTTCACTTTGTGTCACGTTTCCTCCACAGAATTACTCTTCATGGTGAAGGCATTGAGTAGGCTAAGCTTCTAGGTGAGGAGACGAACCTCCGCGGTCAGAATGAATAAATACCTTTGATAAGAGAGCAACAGCAGGATTCCCTGTGCAGGGGACTCGGGTCTGTAGGTCTGTAAATTGCGCCGTTATTGCAAGCTCAGCCTCTTTCAGAAGGGGATTAACCCCAGGATTTGTCCCTTTCTGAACAGCACCAGGAGTCCTGATCTTCTCCCGATGGGGCAGAAAAGTCGGAATCTAATACAATGGAAGGATTAATGGATTATCAGGAGGAGGGAGAAAGACTCAAGAAGACATTTGAGTGGAAGGTTCTCCACATGAAAGTTCTAGACCTAGAAGAATATAACTTCCTTTTGTTAATCTGTCTGGTTTTGAATGGAAGGTTCTCTACATGAAAGTACTAGATGTAGAATAATATAAGTTCCATTTTCTTCCTTTTGTTAATCTGTGTGGTTTTGAATGAATTGATTATATTTTGAAAAGTAGTTAATTTCTTGTGTTACGTCCTTTTCTTGAGAGGACTGGAGAAGAAATTGAAGGGATAGATTCTCTACATTCTGTCCTGTTTACAACCCGCCAGGCAAATGAAAATACACATGGCTGTTTGTTTGAATTTACTTAATATCTAAGAGACATGTGATGTATTTGATTATGACACGTTTACATTAACACATATTGGCAGAATATAATAATTGGTATCTGGTTAACGTTTGTTTTTCATGTAGGCAGGGGTTAGAAATAGAATTTACACTTTCATAACCCCTACGATGTTTAAAGTATTATCAGTTAGAAAAAAGGGACGAATATTGGTTCAAGATCTTCGTGGTTTAACATTTGTGTTATATCAAAATTAATTTTCGAACAATTAGTTTACATTAAATTATTTTTTTGGAAAAAGACAACAACGTAACAGCATCTTATGGACGATGATTTAACTCTTGTTCTTATGGATTTGAGAATACGACAACAAAAGCTCGAAATATTTGTAATTCATGCAATATATGTAAGTCTAGTACATATGATGAATTCAACTGAAGCGTGTTCTTTCTTTGTCCGCAGTTAAGTACAAGGTCTTTGTTGGAATGATTCTTGAATGTGAATGAAAATATTGGTTTCATCATTTACCCTCTTTTAAAGTGAGTTAAAAATATCTCAGTTTTTGTGTTAACTTCAATTGTTTTACAAGAAAGTTAAGGGGAAGATTCTAGATTTTCTTCTGTATAGAATCAAGATCTTTGATATTGAACATAAGTGTGAAGGAATCTTGGTTCATTCTTAAACCCATTCTCCACACACATGTACAGGCAGATCAAGTCATGAAAGGTTGACCGAGCCTCTGTTCTAATTAGCGGAGTCTTTGGGCTAGAATGGAAGATGCCTGGCTGGATGCAATCAAATTTTGTTGTGCAATCAGCGCACTGTCCTAAAATCACCAGTTTTGCTACTGAATCATGGCCTTTCCATGCGAGAGGTGTTTTCATTTGCTACAAGGAATCTTGGTTCAAAGTTTTAACCATTCTCTCCACACAGAGGCAGATCAAGTCATGAAAGGTTGTTCGAGCCTCTGTTCTAATTAGCGGAGTCTGTGGGCTAGCATGGAAGATGCCTGGCTGGATGCAATCAAATTTTGTTTTGCAATCAGCGCACTGTCCTAAAATCACCAGTTTTGCTACTGAATCATGGCCTTTCCATACCAGAGGTGTTTTCATTTGCTGCAATATTCAACTGGTTTGTGGTGCAACTGTTTGCCGCCAGGGAAACTGCCGGAAACCCCGGATTTGGTCTAATTCGAACAGAGGTTTAATCAACATTTTATGACTTGATCTACCTTAGCGAATGTCTTTAAAGGGACAGTCCTATTTTTTGTGGCAACAAAATTAAAGAGGACACAGTGATGAGAACTATTATTTGTCAAATTGTTAAATCTAGAACAACTTCAATAATACCCTCACAATTTTTTTTAAAAAATAAGTGTGAAATAGTAATGTAATAATCATATGTAAGTATAACAAGGGTAGTACTCTTTTATTTTGCCTCCACCACAAAATACCCCAAAAGAACTATCCCTATTACCCCCAAGTCATCTTCCTATGCCAAGCCTAAAACGCAAGTTTCCGAACTGTCAGTTTTAGGCCTTTTTATCCTCTAAAATCTTAAAATGGGTATAAACGTTTTTTTTATATAAACGAAATATTTTTGTCGAAACTTAAGACTGAAACAAATCAAAACCAAACCAAAATACCATATAAATATAAACAGGTATCCAAAGACATGAAAACAAGTCTTATGTTTATTAATATCAACACATTATTAACAAGATGTATTATTCTAACAAAACCTCGAAGGCTAAAATAAACTTAATAAGATATAACGTTTAATACTACCATGCATTTTTGTTTAAAACACACGTTTGAAATTGTAAAATAGTTGCAGTAGTAGTAAATAAATAGTGTACTTTCAGTCAATTAACGAGAAAACGCTTTGGCATCAAAATTTTAAGTCAAGTTTTAATTTAACTTTTGTTACTCAGGTTTTAAAAACATCGATAACGCTTCATTCGTTTTAATGAGTTTGGATACCGTCTTACCATCATATGTTACCGGTCGTATGAACTTGATCACAAGGTGGAAGTTTAATATTCGCTTTAAAAACATGTTAACACATTCCCATAGTTACCGTGTATTCATGCGAAAACCCTAAAATCAGTCACTTCAAAACGCGTTAAGTTGCGAACTGGAAACCGCTAACCAAGCTTGTATAAAAAATATGTCACAGCGATAAAATAACGACAATAACATAAAAGAGGCAGGATTTAATAGCGGAAAATTGTTCAAAGTTGTCGTGTTTTCTTTTCATTTGAACGGTGGTCATTTGTGGTCCTAAAACAGTTTTGAATGGGTATGTAAATGCGGATAGGTCTGCGGCGCTGAAGGGGTTGGAGACGGCGAGATATAACAGTATCGTTTTCTATCACTTGTGTGCTCTATACACTCGTGTGTATAATAAGTCGGTACAGAGGGAACGTTTCACGCCGAGATGACAAGCTTGTAAGATACCTGGCCAATGAGCTTGTTCATGTTCTTAAATTTGACCTCTCACGTTACAGGTAACCAACCCCTGTCAGCGTAAACACCTTTTGATTGGCTTCTTAACACAGGTGTCAGATGAACCTTCTTTCAACGCTCAAGCTACCTGTAACAGCAACTACCTGTGTCGATGCTTCTACATATTAATATGGATGTTGTATTAAAATCACAAACAGCCTTTGTGTATTTGTGTGTGAGTGTACTTATTAAGAATGATAGGGAAAATAGAGATATATGTGGAGAGAGAGAGAGAGAGAGAGAGAGAGACAGACAGACAGACAGACAGACAGACAGGAGGCAGAGAGAGAGAGAGAGAGAGAGAGAGAGAGAGAGAGAGAGAGAGAGAGAGAGAGAGAGAGAGAGAGAGAGAGTGAGTGAGAGACAGAGTGACACAGAGTGAGAGACAGAGAGAGACAGAGAGACAAAGAGTGAGAGAGACAGACAGAGAGGCAGAAAGAGAGGCAGAGGCAGAGAGTGGATTCCTTTGACCTACATTTAGTTTTTTGTGACAATTTTAAATATGCTAGATGATGTTTATGTTAATTTGACAACTTTGATATTTTCAGCATTGGAACATAAGTGTGTAGCTGTTCTAACTTGACTTTGACTTCAAGTTCACTTGGGATTATGAGAATAATTTTCTAATTTTGGGTTTCAACCACAACAAACATATTTTAAATTAAAATATATCATCGGTGTTCATTTAGACAATATATGTATAAACTCGAATGTCTTTGAACTTTGTTTTTAGTGATATTTGTTAAAGTAAGATATGCCCTAAATGTTTATGGAAATGATATAGCATAGTCTCTTTCAGCATGCAAGAAATTCAAAAGAGATATGTCGAAGTGTATACATGATCACACAGATACATTTATTTGTAAAAAGGTGATATCAAATGTTAAATTTACTTCCCCTCAATATTCAAAATTAAAGAGATCACCATGCAGTCTCAAAATTCTCGATTTTTTAACAAGAACTTTACTAAATACTCGTTTGTTAATGACATGTAAACGTAAGTTTTCATGATGCAAAATCATGATTTCTTAGGAAACCTGAAAACTAATGATGGTATGGTCTCGTAATGGGGCAATCAGCCTATCATACATGTGTACAGTACAAGTATAACAATTAAATGTAAGCACCATGTTAAGGTATGTATTTCAGTTTCATTATTATGAGTAAATTGAGGTACAAAAGGAACTACATACCTTATTTTTCGACTTATCAAATTTGTAATTGGCATGTTATGTATTATCAAATGATCAACATGACCAATATTTTCAGCATTTTAAACGAACGGCGATGCTTTATAAAAATATAATTTTTATTTTAGTTGGGGGTAAAAATCAAAATTTACATCAACATGACCACCACCATGTTGTAAATATATAAAAATGAGGCTAATTTATTGATTCTAACACAAGATATAATTTACATGCCTATAACAGTTTTATTCTATTAAAAAATGTTTTAATATTTCAATCAAAAAGTAAAAACATTGAAGTGTTCTCTTGCAAATGAGTATTCTCCTGTAATTGTAAGTTTTTGCGTACGACGTCATAAACGTAAACTAGTTGTAATTGAAAATAATGTTTATGATAAAATCAAGTGACGTGTGTACTTCTTTTGTACCTCAGTTTAGTTGGAATCGTCATTTGAAGGTTCTGAAATTTTCGTCGGTCTTTGCTCTGGGGAATTTTTTGTACCATGTTCAAACTGATTACTAACAGGGGAATATTAATAAAAAAATACTAGCGTGTTCATGTTTCGATTATATCTCATTCCGTAGATCTGTGAATAGCGAGATGCGATAAATTCCAAAACCGAAAATGATAATCCAAAATCCATTCCCGTTAGTACCTTCAAGCAGAAAAGACAAGAAATACATGGTTGTAGCTGATATTTTCCTACCTGTCGTAAAGTATGACTGATAGCTTGAAGGTGAGGAATGTTTTTGTCAATTACCATTGTAAATTTGGATGAAGAATAAAGAAACCACCGGGGCATTAAGAGTAAACGTCAGGGAAAATCAGCTGTCTTTTCAACCTTGTAAGGGAACCAATTGTGCCACGTCACGATAATTAAAATTCCTGTTAAGCTTTTCTCCTTATCAAAATATGTGTTGAGGAGATTGTTGATCTTCCATAGACCACCAGAATTGAGTATCAATTTGCCTGTAGGACATTTGACACCGTTGAACCAATACTTTCCATCAACTGATACTCTTTTTCCTATTGGTCGAGGAGGTCAGGGTTCAGACAGGGGGTTTAAACAGGTCCCTAACTCTTGTCTGTTGATCAGTGTCTATTAAGGGTAAATGATATTGGTGTCATAAACACCTCACGCATACTTTAACCAAGGGTAATCTGCAACTATCAGTTCATCACCATACTTACCATACGGTTATGAAGACCTTTCATACTGTATTTTTCAAGTATTATAATAAGATTCTGATAAGTAAATATATATAAGATATTCAAAATAAATGGTATTTACATTTATTTTCAGATCTGACATAACACTCAATTTAAACTTTTAATTCGTGAAAAAGGAACACTTTGTTTATTTCTTTTAGTAATTCTTATCTTTAATCTAACTATTTATGACTTCAGTGGTTCTGTCACGCATCTTATATTTTTCAAAGTTTAATCGTAAAGTAATATAAACCTATATTATTAACGAGACACTAAGGTGATTTATCTTATTTCTCGTCCGTGTACGAAATGGTATTGTAATATTTATATGGCAATATTAAACTGGTGTAATAACATAATTGAAGTTGTAACGTCACAATAGTGTGTGTCTTCGACGTCATTGTGGAATGGCTGCCGAGTCGCGGAAAAGCTCGTTTCAGCAAACTGTAGCCGGTTTTGCTTGTTTTTTTTATTGCAAGTAAGAAACAGAATACTAGACTCCCTTCCATTTAATACTATTTTTATCAAACTCGTGAATGATTTGGTATGAAACTCGCGTTCGATCGTTTTATACACAATCATTAACTCGTTTAACAAAAATAGTATTAAATGGTGGGTCGTTTAGTATCCTCTATATATACTGTACAGTAGGAACCCATAGATTAAGAACTGGATGATTAAACACCCCGGACAAATAACGGCTCTTCAGTACTCTCATTTTTGTTGTTACATGATTGATTTTGGTAAATAGAAAAGTTTGATAAAAAAAACATTTTCAAGGTCCCGTAAGCAGATCAAGTCATGTTGATTTAGCCTCTGTTATATTACGCCAAGTTTGTGAGATAGAATGGGAGATGGCTGATTGGAGGCAATAAAAGTTAGTTGTGCAATCAGCGACGCAGTTCTTAAATCATCATTTTGGCTACTGAAACAAGGCAAAGGCATTGTGATATGAACCACCCTTTACATGCGAGAAGTCTTGTCATTTGATATAGATATTCAAATGTGTTGTGAAGAAAGTTTTTAACGCCAGGGGAAACTGCCGGAACCCAGTGATTTCGGCGTAATACTATACTATACTATATATCAGGAAATCCCTTTTCTCCTCAAGATAGATGAAATTTGAAATGCATCGTAAATCCCCACAAAGGCAGATCAAGTCATGTTGATTTAGCCTCTGTTCTATTACGCCGTCTTTATGGGATAGAATGGGAGATGCCTGATTGGAGGCAATCAAAGTTAGTTGTGCAATCAGCGACGCTGTTCTTAAATCATCAGTTTGGCTTCTGAATCAAGGCAAAAGCGTTGTGATATGAAACACCCTTTCCATGGGAGGAGCGTTGTCATTTGATAAAGAAATTCAAATGGATTGTGATGCAGGTTTTCTCCGCCAGGGGAAACTGCCGGAACCCACGGATTTCGGCGTAATAGAACAGAGGCTAAATCAACATGACTTGATCTGCCTCTGTTGGGAGAGATTGTCAGTACTGTGGCGCAGTGTAATTTGGTGTTATGATCTTACAGACTAAGATAAGGAAAGTCGCGCTACACCATTCGTTGATGGGCGAAAGTAATATGTGCTCATATTTGTAATAAATTAATTCTTAATTTCAACCCTATAGAGTAGGTTGAGATGGTTTGCAGAATTTCTGCGCAGCTTAAAAGATATTTTCGTTAGTCAATATGTATTCTAAATATTGGTATCTTAAACATATATTTATAATTCTTGGGTTTTTCATAACAATCATATTGACATCATTTTGAATAATGATTTTTCTTGTCAAAATCCTATTTCAAGCATGATGTCAAGGATTTCCACAAGACATTGACAAGATAGGGAAACCTAAGTTATTCTCTAGTTATATTCATTACAGAGAATTCGAAGTAGATGGTATGTGCAGATTCAGATTTTAGTTCAATACAATATAGCATTCATTTGATAATAGCTTTGGGGATAAGTACTAGTTACCCACTGGATGATCTTTAATAAAAAACCAAACATTCAGAGAATAAATATGTAATAACAAGGCAAATGGGATATCATGTAAAGTAAAAATTATATTGGACCGTAACGGGTGATAATACGTAGAAGATTGATGTTACAATTATATCGAGCAACAATATAGAACAAAATGTCAACACATACGTAAAATTGAGCGTTGTACAAAAATATTCTACTTCGGTTTTGAATTTCAAGAACTAAAACCGACTGTAGTATTTTAAATCTCTATTTTGTCATAAGGCCTGTGGAGTGATATATTATGTGCGCTTCAAAGGCAGCACATCAAATGAGGATGTGCATTTGGCAACATGATACAGAGTTTAATACTTAAGAAACAGTGTATTTATTGTACCATCTACGTAAAAACAATTGTCTCTGTTGCACAACTTCAATTAAGTGGTTGGGGTGTATTCACACTTTTGTGGTTGTGTTGTATTCTCATTTACTTACATGTGGTCGGGTTGTACTCTGACTAAGGTTGTTTGGGTTTATTCTCACTTATGTGGTTGGGGTGTATTCTCACTTATTTGGTTGCTTGTATTTATAGGATATCTAACGAGCTTCCCCTTTCATATTAAGTTTATGTCCCTAGTGAAATAATTTTTCTTTGTCACGAGCCTTGGCGAGTGACAAAACAAAATTATTTCACGAGGGACATAAACTTGATATGAAAGGGGAACGAGTTTTGTATCCTATTTATTACCAACTTACATTTCAGACGATTTATTGCTTTTTTAAACAACTTTTTATTGTGCCTATAAAGAGACGAAACGGCGGATGAATATATATCAAACCACGTCACAGCCTCAATTAGTATACTATTACGACGTTAAATATTCACATTTCTATATTCTACCCTACGTTAATTCATAGTGTCTGGTGAAATGTAAATAATAAGCACTTTTGTCGTGAACGAAGCGTACGTGAAAATAAAATCTCACTGCGCGAGAACAGTCAGAGTTATCTTTCTTTGATCAACGGCATGTCATGGCGGCCGCCATTTGCCTGTATCTTTTCGTCAAAATGTGTAAACAACCGCCTTCAAAGTAAGTTTAAGATGCTTATCATTGTTCAAACGCGTTTTGTTTTGAAGAAATTTTGTCTAAAGAATATTCAGTTGTCTTTATATTCTATAGATAACAAGCAATGTCTGTCTGTGTCATTTTTGGGCGACATGGATCAATTAATGGTGATCAAATTGTGCTGAATTTAAACCCTTTTGTCTTTATATGAGCCTTGAGATATCAGTAAGATGTTTTATTGCAGGTCTGTTGTCCTTCGATTTATTCCTTAACAATTCGGTAAGGAAGATTACAAAAATAAACTGAAAGTTTGAAAAATGACTCCGTCTCACTCAGTTCCATTCGAATTTGGTTGTGAATGAAAACACGTTCGTTTTATGAATGAATAAAGTAGTCCGGAGAATGTCAAAGTTCACCGCAAGCCAATCAAATCACTTTAAAGTGTTATGACCCATATGTGTCATAACACATTGTTATGAAACCCCTTTACGAAGTACCACGTGGGTAATAATCTCACTTATGTGGTTGGGTTGTAACCTCAATTAAGTGGCTGGGGTGTATTCTCATTTATGTGGTTGTGTTGTATTCTCATATACTTACATGTGGTCGGGGTGTATTCTGACTAGGGTTGTTTTGGTTTATTCTCACTTATAAGGTTTGGGTGTATTCTCACTTATGTGGTTGGATTGTATTCTAAAATAGGTTAGTAGGATGTATTCTCATTTAAGTGGTTTGGTTGTATTCTCAATTAAGTGTTGGGATGTATTCTCACTTATGTGGTTGGGGTGTATTCTCGATTATGTGTCCGGGAAGTATTCTAACTTATGTGTTTTGGATGTATTCTAACTTAGGTGTTTGGATTGTTTTCTAACTTATGTGGTTGGGGAGTATTATCTCTTTTTTGATCGGGAAGTATTCTCACTTATGTGGTTCAGATGTATTCTATCTTAGGTTGTTAGATTGTATTCTTACTTAGGTGGGTGGGATGAATTCTCACTTTTGTTGTCGGGATGTATTCTGACTAAGGTGGTTTGGGTGTATTCTCACTTATGGTATTGGGTTGTATTCTCACTTATGTGGTTGGGTTGTAATCTTAATTAAGTGGTGGGATGTATTCTCACTTATGTGTTTGGTGTGTATTCTCACTTCTGTGGTTGGGATAATTCTCACAGAAGTTTGTTTGGTGTATTCTTAATTATGTGGTCAGGAAGTAATCTTAGTTATGTGGTTGTTATTTTTCACTTGGTGATTTAGTTGTTTTCTCACTTATCAGGTTGGGGTGTATTCTCATTTACGTAGTTCGTGTCTATGTTTTCTTGAGATGTACATACTTAGGAGTTTAGGTTGTATTGTCTTTTAGGTAGCTAGATCCTTACTAACAGCTGCTGACCAAAAGTTTGTTTAATTACGTTTGCACTCAGTGCACTATCATGCATTATGGTGTTAGTAAGAGGTCGACTCATTCAATCATTATTATTCCAAAGGTTATGATTTGAATATGAGGTACTCGAAAGAAAGTCATTTGCAAATATCATACTAACTAGAGCAACATATGTTGCAGGGATTTATGCAGAACTGAATTATGAATATCTTCATTATTTTATTAAATAACCATTGCGAATACGTCAATTATATCATAACGTGAACAGATATTTACTATTTTGATTTTGAAAGTTTGTAGTAAAATTGGCAAAGAAAAAAATCAGAACGGTCACTTTTGACCCCGATGCTTCTGGTGGTGAATGACAGAATATTATCTACCATGCAGCATTTCTACTCCATATATATGAAGTGTAGTTATGAAAATCCTTTAAGTTGATTTAACGTTTGTACTTTTAGATATTTTGTTAGGAACTGGTTACTGATTCAACATTGTCCAAACTTTTGGTAAGCAGTTATATATGCTGGGCTGTATTCTCACTTGTGTGTGGGTGTATCATTCTCACCTTTGTGGTCTCGGCATTATTCTCATTAAGGTGGTTGGTGTGTATTCTCCGTTTATAGTGGGTGTGTATATATATATTATAAGTGTGTACTTATAATTACATGTATATGGTTAGGGTGTCTTCTAACCCCTTTGCCGATCTTTGGTGCCTCATTCTCCATCTTCCTTGTCATCCAACCTTTTGCATGCTTTCAAGCATACAATCTGAACATAATATCGTGTAGCTTCCGTTTCCTGTGTTGTATCTCTCGCGTCCTATTCAATAGTTCATACCAATGTCATTAATAAATCCTCTTCTAATGTTAGAATTGTGAGCTAGAAAGAGACCATATTCCGATTACGTGACTTTGCAAGTGCAAATTGTGGCGACGTTTTTCGCAGCTTCACCAGATTAAAAAAATTAACCAGAGTTACAAAGAAATCACAACCATGTGGACAAACACATTATGAAATTATTTTTTAAACTTAACTGATATTTATACAGAGTTTACGCCATAAGCAGACTCTTGTTTTGATGATTCATTACATAAATGTTGATAGGGAAGATTGAAAAGATTCAGACTTTGAAATTCAAACAATATGCTTTCTTCTGATTGGACCAAACAAAGTCACGTGACCGGTATACGATCAGATGAACCCCAAATTGGAGCTTACAAAATTATGGCGTTTACACAAAATCCTGCTTGCTGATAAGTAAGGACTTTTTTTAAACAATGTATCATTGCGCATTGATGAAACCACCCTAACAATCTGTTTTCACAGATTAAGTTTTGAATATCCTGGTTATACATGTACTAGACTAGATGGGTCATTCTCCAAGATTTAGAACTTTAGGAATTTTCTAAATTTTGAAAAAAAGTTTAAAAACTCCTATTATTCATGGTTCCTTGATAAGTAGGTTATATTGTTATTCATTCAATAGGTTGTGCCGTTAATTTCAGATTTTTTCTTTTTTTAAATATCTTTAAAGTCGTATCTGAGCTCTAGGATGTCATTACAGCAACAATATGGAAAATCTTAAAAAAAGGGAACTTTCTTGAGATGATACAAATTAATAAGTCTGAGGAAAATGTAAGCCATATTCTGTTAGCAGATGTATTGAATAGAAATGTATTTCATATTCAAAGATAGCAAGTGTTAAAGCTAATTTCAAATTTGAAAATATTGAACATGTACTTTTTTAGTTAAGTTTTTACAAATATATATGTACATGATTGTTCCTTTTCCTTTAAGGGTCACTTAATGTTGATAGATATGAAACAAAGTTTTTTTTGTTAAGAGCAGTGCAATTTATCAATTTGATAGATAATTGTACATTGTTGCGGTAATGACTGACTGTTGTGGTAATGACAATGTAACTCATATATCGGAAATAGATTTTATTCATTAATTAACAGAACTAACATTTTCAAATATGATTGATTTAAATCTCAACTTAAAATCAAATTTGAATTTATCAATCAGTCATACAACATTTATTTCATGTAACAGACTCACAAACAATAATTCAAGAATATTCTTAACACCAATCTGTATAATATATAATGCTTTGATGGAATCTGAATGTACTGTTTCCAAAACATAAAAAAACATCTATGTAAATTGGATGTTCTGTTTCAAACAAATTATAAATCACCTTATTTATTACTTTTATCTTTGTCAGGTAAAGTTGCCCAAGCGTGATCAAGGCAGATCAAGTCATGTTGATTTAGCCTCTGTTCTATTACGCCGACTTTATGGGATAGAATGGGAGATGCCTGATTGGAGGCAATCAAAGTTAGTTGTGCAATCAGCGACGCTGTTCTTAAATCATCAATTTGGCTACTGAATCAAAGCAAAAGCGTTGTGATATGAACCACCCTTTCCATGCGAGGAGCGTTGTCATTTGATAAAGAAATTCAAATGGATAGTGATGCAGGTTTTTTCCGCCAGGGGAAACTGCCGGAACCCACGGATTTCGGCGTAGTAGAACAGAGGCTAAATCAACATGACTTGATCTGCCTCTGTGGGGAGAGAATGCCCCTCTACGTACATCTTGAATGATTCCTGGAAACGGCTGCTGGTCATACTCAACGACACACCACTTGCCCATCAAATCCTCGGTCACTTCATCAACCATTGTAAGGCCATCTCTTCCATGTACCAAGACCGTCACTTCACTCCGCACTTCATCTTCTCTCATCCTTTCGATCCCTTTCTCCCTGATCTATCTACTCTCTTTTGGATGGCAACATCCACGTGTTTAATAACTGAAATATTGTTCAAAACACGTTAAACACCAACTCACTCACTCACACATCTTGCTGAAATTCAACTGTAAATGGAGAATAGCAGTTACATTTGGAGGGCTTCTGACATTTCTGCAAACTAGTTTGCCTCGTTGTTGTGTTACCCGTTGATGTAAAAGCATTGTTCCTTTGATGGTATTAAGATTTTCACGGCAAAGTTTTTCTTCTTCTTGGATGGCATCCAACATTAAATAACTTCACTCCTGTGCTTGTCATTTTAAGCTGTTAGAAAAGTATCTCACCATTTGGAACGTCAATTCCCTTCTTTACAATTCTATCTGCGCTTCGCTTGATGGCTGCCCCGACTCCATCAGCGGCACCTTTGCCATGTCCGGCTTCCAGAAAATTCCAACTTTCAGTTTAAATCCAAGATCGTAGAGTCTTGTAGAAAAGAAATAGAAATTCTTTTTGTTCCTGTACTGAGTTGTTGGGCCATCGCTTATAAAATGAACAGAATCTACTTTGGACTGTCTGCATTCCTTGACATCATGAAGTACTGGTTTTAAATGGGCCCAAAATGCAGCTGGATCGTGTTTGTTGTAGCTTGCAGTACTACAGAATGGGTATTGCCATTCTGATCCATCCGTGTCCGGCTTCCAGAAAATTCCAACTTTCAGTTTAAATCCAAGATCGTAGAGTCTTGTAGAAAAGAAATAGAAATTATTTTTGTTCCTGTACTGAGTTGTTGGGCCATCGCTTATAAAATGAACAGAATCTTCTTTGGACTGTCTGCATTCCTTGACATCATGAAGTACTGGTTTTAAATGGGCCCAAAATGCAGCTGGATCGTGTTTGTTGTAGCTTGCAATTGCAGTACTACAGAATGGGTATTGCCATTCTGATCCATACACCATTCCAGTTTGAAGGGTCGCCTGGACTTGAGATGCCCCAAAGTGAACACTTTGAACTTCTTTTGAATATTTGCAGTTATAATTCTCTGAGAAATCACGATGAATTACAATTTCATTCTCCTGCAAAGAGTGGCGAAGTTGACGGAGGGTCTTGTACTGGTGTGTAATGTTGAACAAATGACAACATGCCCTCTTGAGATCTTCCTCAAATGTTGTTTATAGATGTTGTACAGTGCCATGTTCTTTAACCTTCTTTGTAACTTGTACGTTGTATGCTGAACCATCATTGCTGTTCTCTCTTTCCTCTCTTCTTGTAACCCATACATACCATGTAGTCTGTTGTCCAGGTACAGTCATTGGTGGTCACATGAGTTGTAGAGCTAATGTTACACTCTCTGTACATACATTTTTAGCTCATCTATCCTGTAAGGCCCGATGGGCTTATGGCATGGCATGGTGTCCGGCGTCCGTCTGTCCGTCCATCCGTCCGTAAACTTTGTGGAATTTCGACTTCATCTCCAGAACCATAAGGCCTAGAAAGCTGAAACTTTGTGTACAGACTCCTTGACTGGTGAAGATTATAAGTTGTAGCTTTGGTGGTCCTGTGACCCCTAATAAGGGTCACAGGGGCCATGCCCTAAAAACCTATTTTCATCTTCTTCTCCAGAACCATGAGGCCTAGAAAGCTGAACCTTTGTGTACAGAATCCTTGACTAGTGAGGATTATGAATTGTAGCTTTGGTGACCCTGTTGCCCCTAATAAAGGCAACAGGAACGTCTTTCAAATCTATTTTCATCTTCTTCTCCTGAAGTATAAGGCCTAGAAAACTGAAACTTGTCGCCTATATACCTAATGTTATGATTGGTGTCCCTGTGGCCTCTACAAAGGGGGAATCACATTGGCCACACTCTACAGCATAATTGATGATGAAGCCTGATGAGCTACAGAGCCAATGGCTCTATTTTTTGGAGTCTTAAGTGCGTGTTATCTCTTGACATAAAATGTTTAAATCTGCTGTTCTGAGAACTTGAAGTTTGTAAAGTTTATCTGCTTTGTACTGTAGGTTTTCATGAACGTTACATAAACACGTGTCTGGATCAGAGTGGACGCATCTTGCAGAACAGCGAGTAAGAGATGGTCATTCTACTTTCACTTAGGAACTTTAAATGCAAATTCTTCAAGGCATCGCACAGTAATCTCTTTTGTTTCTTCACTGTTTTCCTTGTTAATGTTTCCTTTTCCCCAGCTTTTACTCGACTGTTGTCATCCCTTGTAAGAAAGCTATAGATTCTCATTTTTGCATCATGGAAGTATCTCACTGTAGGAGTTTCTGTGTGTTTACTGTAGCTTTTACCGGAAATGGCTTTGTAGGGTATTCCTGTCGTGGCGGCAACAAACTTCAGAAGCTTGTATTTTCTCAATACTTTATGCATAAGAATGTTCTTGACATCTGTTGCCTTCTTAGATCTCTTTATCCCAGTGAGAAGCGTGTCATGGAACAAAAGTGCTCTCTGTACATTTAGTGACCCTTTTTGAGTACTTCCTTGCTTTGATGTTGAACTTGGAGATTTCATTTCCGGATTTAATTTCTTTTTCAGTCTGTCAAACCTCCTCCGATTCCTTTCACATTTCTTCATTGTATTCTTTAGGGCTTTCTTCAGCAGCAATTGTCCTGTCCTGTCCTGTACTCTTTAGAGCGATCTCTCCTAACTTTCTTCCGACCTCTTTCTCTAGAGCTTGGGGGTTGACGCAGATTTTCGCCATTTTCTGCGTAAGCTGGTGGTGAATTAAGTGTCAGGTAATTGTTCAAAGTTAATGTATTATTCCTCAAATTACGCTGATTCACTCTCCATTGGCTTCTTTTAGGGTCTTTGCTCTATCTGTTGCAACAACATTTATTTCTTTAAAATTTGTCGGCATATTCGTATTAATCTCATAAGAAAAGTTGTAAATATCAAAATGTAAGTGTAACCTGTTTTATTTGTTTTTCATGAACAAATTAATAATATAATATTAATAACATAACATTCCATTTAAATTATAGCTTATTTTATTTATTGCTGTATTAATCACTTTGTCTACCTAATTTCCTATTTTGGGGTCATTACCGCAACAGTCGATCATTACCATAACAGCCATGTGTGTTGTGGTAATGACTGTTGCGGTAATGACATTTTCCTCTTATTATGGTCCTTTAACCTTTCCATACAAAAAAGGAATCATCAATGTCATCAGGTTTCATACCTTTCAACCTATACATCACAAACATCAATTCTATTTTAAAAATAGTACACAATGTCAATGCAGGATGTATGGTAATGACGAGGAATAAACATACTCACCTAAAATTTCCAATTCATTGATGCTTTTCTCAAAACGTTTCACATACAAACAAGCTCAGCCTGCATGTTTCCCGCCTCTAAAACTCTCAAGTGCGACCAGATTTATCATAGTTACCTCCCTTTCACTAGTCATGGGTTTGTGTCACTGTTGCGGTAATGGCATAATATTTGAGGACAATTTTATAATCAAAATTTAAAAAGAATTTGTATAACAAAAGGTAGAATTTATTTATATGGTGAACATAAAAATGGGGATGCAAAATTTTCAAATCTGGGAGAATGACCCAGAAATTCATAATTGAGTTTGAAAAATATCATATATTTATTTTAGCTTAGGGCCAGTTACAAAGAAGGCAAAATTTTCGTTTGATTCGAGTTCTAAGTCTTGTTTTGAAATTATAACATCCCTTAAATTTCAAAGTCAAATATCATAAGAAATTATCTGCATCATGTGTTTATCTACACTGTTTGAAACTCGTAAGTGGTTGCGGAAGCTTCGCAAGCTTTGGAACTTTAAGAGTTTAAATTCGCTTTAATAAGTAAATATTTGTTTACAGTTTCACATATAAATATCAAAAGCTTTTAATTTTGCAAATTCAGTTCATAAATTTCGGAACCAAGTGACACACTAATCTATGTAAAATGCTGCATGTTTTTAAAGAATATTTTGCACGGATTATGGTCAATAATTTACTTCAACTACAAGAACAAAAAGTATATGTGTGAGAAGGTAGTCCAATAACATGTTTTAAACTTGTAAGTAATAGTTTTGTAAAACAACCAGCGCAATTTTTGCCAGTTATGCAAGATTAAAAGTTACCAGGTTATAATCGTGTAGACTTAAACATTATGAAACTCATTTCTTGAATGAATACGTAGGTGGACACTCTGTTATACTACCGATCAAACGTTTTTTTATAAATTCCAATATAAATCATTTTTATATTTAGAAAATGTCATCATAATTCTCACTTAACAGACTAAAGGACGACAATCATAAGCCAGGTAACTGGTTAAAAAAAACGAAATACTAAACATTTCTACCATATTTGCAGTTTCATTTTGACAAAATTGGTTACTTTTGGTAAACAATATGACATAGATTGAGATATAAACCTAGAACTTTTTTAATGAAAAGACAAATTAAATAAAACTAATTCAGTTCATACGTTTTGGAACCAAGTGAATCACTCATCTATGTAAACTATTATTTAGTATGAATCTATATAAATAACATATAAAAGAATGCGATGATGTTGCTTAAACTTAATCTAACAACACATTTAGTTAAAACGTTTTAATTATCATGAGGTATCCTCGGAGTTAGCCAATCTGAAGATATCTCACTAATCATCAAACACAAAGAATAACAGGATAGAATTTTATTTCACAAAACAATAGTACATCAGAATACACTTTGCATAGAACACATGTATTGCGAATCTTTAAGCGGTAAGGTACATGTATGTTATAAATAGCCATTAAATATCCTTAAATATATTTGTATGTATTAATTTGGTCTTTTTGAAGACAAGAATGGATAAAAACAGAATCCAAATTATATGCTTTGGAAAAACTCTATTTCATTAAAAAGTCATATGTTTTATCTATTAAGCTTGATTCCAGGTTAATAGGTTATTTCCTGTCACACTTAAACACGTAGGGGGTAAAAATGAGACACTGTTGTATACGAAACTAACATACGAACTGGCAGCTCTAAAACAATTTGCAATTTTGACGTTACTTTGTTTTGATATGGGACTCTCTCGTTTTTTCGGCATATTTGATCTTATTTATGAAATTTGTCTTTTCGCTGTCACAATATTATAGAATAAAAGTGTCTGGATAATGTATTCCATAGTTCGATAAATAAGGTTAAATCTTGATATATCCTATGGCACGTGTGCAAGCTAGTTCAGATAATGACATTGAACAACAGTCACATGGTCATTTTCGGGTAAAATAGGATTATCTGCATTCGAGTTAAACGGGACGGTGTCTCATTTTACCTCCAATAAACTATGATTGTAAACTGTTATCATTTCAAAGAAAACTAATGTGACATTGAGAAACAAATTGACTAATTTTATGTTTCAATGAATGTACATGTATGTATTATAATGTATCATCCTGAAAGAATGTGGAACGGCATCGTCTATGTTTTAACTGTTCTTTATTGTAAATATGAACTTGACTAAATGCACAACGCTTAAGGCTTTGAATTTGTCAAATATATAAAATCTAAGAAGAGATAATTTTACAGATATTACAGAATTGTGTGCAAATAGACCAAAACGTCTTCCCGACAGGAAGAAAAAGCAATGTGAGAGCAATCAAGATTGTAAAAACGAAGACAATTGGCTACCAAAAAGCAAGCTGTACAGGACAAGAACGTCTGGACGTGGGTGAAAGGTTTAGGAGGAAAGCCTATTCTCCCTAAAAACTTTGAGGATGATTAAGTAAAGGATGAACGTTAAATGGCGGGAATGATGTTTGGTCTCTCAACAAAAGACATCCCTGAACTGAACTGGCATTTCAACTAGCTGAACGAAATGACATTTCAAATTTCTTTTAGTTAAGACAAAGAAGAAGGATGTGATTGGCTTGAAGGTTTGATATCCAAGCATCCCAATCTTTCACTCAGGACACCAGAGGCTACTTCAGCAGCAAGGGCCAGAGCCTTCAACAAACAAAATGTCAACAGCATCTTTAAGCTCATTGAAGGTCTACACGAAGCACATCACTTCTCCCAATGCCACATATTCAATGTCGATGAAACAATGAATAACTATAGTTCCAACTGACCAATCTAAAGTGATGAAAGAACGAATATAAGTAGGGGACTAACATCTGCTGAACAAGGGTTCTTGTCACTGAAGTCTGTTGCATAAGTGCTTCTGGAAAAAATATCCCCACCAATGTAAATCTTCCCCAAGGCAAAGAATGATTGAACTCATGGATGGAACTCAACCTGATTCCATCTAGCGTCCATCAGCTTGGTTGCAGTGGGATATAAACTCATGTCCAAAAGAAACGATACGATACAAATCCCAAAATAACTCAATTCACTGCAGATTAATAAGACTAAAACATAGTAATATCATTTCTTCAGTAGTCAACTTACGTCTATGCAAAATTTGGAAACATTATCTTTTCATGTTTGCGAGAAACATGCATTTGAAAAAATCTTCGATCTGGAATCTCCTTAACTAGGCGAGATAGCAGAGAGAAATTGGACACTTTCGCTTGTTTTAAAACGTTCTAGTGCAGTGACGCGCCACCGAATTTATGTCAAATAAAGTGTATTATATCAACAACAAAAAATTCTGACATAAATTCAATATTTTATCAATTTTAAAGTGAAATGAGAAAGTTCTGTTCATAAAACAATTTGAAATTTCGATTTATGCACTCCATGTACATTTGAAAAGACACAAGATCAAAAGTATCTTTTCCTGAAAAATGAAAATGTGCATACTTTTTTACAAGATATATGCCTGTTAGACACACTTACATTCGACTCTGTCAGGTTATGGAATTTTGTTTCGGACGACTTTGAAAACTTGGTATCGTTTCTTTTGGACATGAGTTTATTTGGTACTTTGTCAAGAATAGTGGTGTATCAAAGGAACATCCAATATTGGTAATTTTTTATGGACCCAGCACACACAGAATATACAAGGGATAGATATCGCAAGGACGGTTAAGGGAGAACGACGTTGTTGCATTATGCTTTGCACCACACTACAGTCAACAAATTGCAGCCTTGGACGTCAGTTATATGAAACCACCTAGTTTGTAGTTTGTCTAGTAGCAGCGTTTACAGACCATGAATTTTCAGCAGCATCTCCCACTTACATGCCATTGCTTGTTGTGACATTGACATATCTGATACAAACGAAACTCTTTCTTCACCGTTAGAAGCAGAGGTTAGGACCTCTACCTCTGCCAACAAAAGTTGAATGAAAGCGACCGGTCATGGTATTTTCAGATGAGACGGAAGGGCTCAAGAAAAATCTTTGATCACTACAGGAAAAGATGTTGACCAAACCGTAGTTGTGGGTTTCAACATACCACTGAGATGTTCTGGTTAAGTGAGTTGGTGTTTTAAACAATATTGCAGTTATTAAACACGAGGAGTTGCCATCCAAAAGAGTGTAGACAGAACAGGCAGAAAGGAGTCGAAAGGATGAGAGAAAAGACGGAAAGAAAGACATAGTTAGAGGCAGAAAACATGAGCAATGTTGGCGTACCTTGTTGTTGGCCATATCTCCATATCTCTAAGTGCAAAGCTTTTGCAAGTCTTCTCAAGAAGCACATTCGTGTTGTAAATGCTACCGGTTCAGAAAGGTTCGATAAACTAAGTATGAGAACACTGAAGTGATTACCAGTGTTGGCTCAGATGTTGGACATTATGATCTACTTGTAACTTCTGAAACAGAAGTCACCAGATCAGCAACTGCAACCTGACATCATATCAGCAAAGCGATGACAATAAATAGAATCAGAAAGAGAAGTTGAATAAGTGGGAAATGCGTCATTCTGACATCAATTCCATTCAAAGACATGTTGGAACAAAATTTACAAAAGAAAGATTTAAAAAAAGGAAGATACAGAGATTTGAAAACAAAGTAAGGAGGAATCTGAATCTGAAAGAGAAGTTGAGTGCCTCTACTGTAAAGATCTGTAGCTCCAACTCCAGACCAAATGAAGGATGGGTGATGTGCTTAAAGGAGGATTGGCGAAGACTGTGAAGAGTTTGTGTGGGCGCTGTGTGCTTAATTGAAGCATGTCATCCCTTCCATCAGAGACTCCATGAGGTTGTTGTGATCTCTGCTTGAACATTACACATTACATAAACACTACCTTGATGTTGAGGTTTTCTAAATGAATTGCAAACCTGTTTTTCACTGAGTTAACTATTTGTTCATTTTGATGTTCCTCATAAACATATATTTAATGAAACTTTCTTATATTGGTTTTAATGGGGGTAATATGGGATATTGTATCCCAAATGACTCCATGTGCGGAGCATAATGGGACAATGTCCAAATATTGTTATTATTCATATGAGGCCGTTTTAACTACAATACACAATATAATCACTCCTGATGTTTATACAGTGGGACATTTTCGTATTATTTAACTCTATATTCACTTGCATTTATTCCATCAAAAAAATTAGAATAATAGTAGATATAACAAGAATTTGTAGGTAATTATACAAACTTAAGGTGTACGCAGCTGTGTATGCTTATAAACTATAATCTATATAATGTGGGGGAATATAGTCGTTGGCTCCGTCTGTCCGTCCGTCCTTCTGTCTGTGATCACATTGTTTCCGGAGCAGAATTTGAAACATGTAGTTGTGCCTTTTGGGGTTTTCAACTTTCTGGAATCTTTTATTTTTGTGGTTTCCATGGAAACGCAACTTAGAAATGTGTTTCCAGAGCAGAACTCGAAAACAGTTTGGCCTAGTTTAATGAAACTTGGCATGTTGACTAATCATCACATGTAGTTGTGCCTTTCGGGGTTTTCAACTTTCTGGAATTTTTGTGGTTTCCATGGAAACGCAACTTAGAAATGCGTTTCCAGAACAAAATATTGAGAAATATTAGAGCTAGCTCAGTGAGACTTAGTATATGGACTAATCATAACATGAAGTTGTGCCTTTTTGGAATTTCAACTTTCTGGAATTTTTTATTTTTCTAGTTTTCATGAGAACACAATTTAGAAATGTGTTTTCGGAGCAGAATTTGAAAACCATTAGGGCTAATTCAACGAAACTGTTTACAAATGTGCCTTTTTGGTGTTTTCAAATTGCAGGGAGTTTAAACTCAATGACATTCTTCATTCCAACATTACATATAATTTTCCAACATTACATATAATTTCTAAACTGTGTCTCACCAGAAATGAAGATGTTTTTATCAAAGAGCATATTCAATCAAACAGGATAGTTGTTTTGCTCTCTCTTCACATTCACATGAGGAAGTTGACGATGGCATAACATATTAAGCATTTAATTATTAAGAAGACCTAGCTGTGGTTTATCATAGGCTTATGTTGGTTATTAAAAGTCAAACATAACTAGCTACATGTATGAATACAACATTATTCACAAAATCAGTATATTAAGATATATGCTTCTGAAACTGATCATTCAACTTCGATTTGGACGGGGGGTTAAGCCATCTCTTCTGATGGCTCTTGTTAAACAGGTTGACATTTCATAAATTATTTTATCATTTAGGTAATCTGTCAAAACTCAATATTCAATAAGATCCTTTTCAAAATGAAATAATTTTTTCCATCTAAGTCGTTTTCTACTTCATATCGTCATATTCAGATGTAAAGATGAAAATTTGAAATAGCTAAGCCATAAACGAAATTAAAGAATGCTTTTCATTTTATGAAATAGTGCCTAATAATACATCATCACTACACAACACAGTGAAACATGACACCGGGGGTATCATTTTAGTTCATTCATGCCTCACAACTTGATTACGAAAGATGGCACAAACACAAAACAAACAACACAAATGAGAAGAGCCATGCCACAACATTAAAAGTCACTTGGGTTGTCTTTATCATCAAAAGATGTAAATTTGTTGCTATTCTGTCAAGTTATATATGATTATATTGAGTGGGAACCCAGCAAAGATAGATGGCTGTAAGGTTAGCCGAGTAGTTACTTGTTTCATCCTCTAGATTTGGAACCATCAGACTGATGGCTCTATTGTGTTTGTTTATATACGTTCAGAGTGTGATTTAGTAGTGTCTATTGTGACACTATAGAAGTAGCGCTAGTAATGTGGGACTGTGACGTCATAGTGTGTTACCGACGTTGAAGACTGCAGACACTTTAAGTGGAGAGGCCGACAGTGCCAGAAACTAATAATTTATATGGCCTCCTACCTTGTAGTGCCGGTCTTTCTTACTTAATTATCAGAATCGATTATTAGAAAGAGATATTTCTGAATACTTTTGTAGAGCAATTTTAAAGGCAAACTAATGTAGTTTTAGATGGGAAGGTCCCTATTCATAAGAGACCCTTTGGTCTTTCTCATCGTTGTAGTAAGAAGATCATTATTAAATCTAGTTTAATTTACGAAGAGAATTGTGATGCTGAGGCGTGAAGTAAGGGATTCAAACGTTCAGCAGGGTATTTTTCTATATACTGGAAATAACTACATAAAAACACTTACATGATCAAAAGACAACTCCAACTCAGCGGCCGTTGTGTTCAGTTTGTTGACAAAATTTGTGATAAAAAAAGCTAAATCTGCAGCCAAATCACCGCCACAGACAGCTCCAGAAGGTGCATCACCAACACGATATTCCGCAAAAGACAAAACTTGATTGTTAGAATCACACAATGAAGTTTACCTACTCACTTGCCATGTCTTGCCATATGTGGGAGACAAAAAGAATCTCAAAACTTGTTTCTCTGAACACTTTGCCAACATTAATCATAAAGATGATAAACCCGTTGATTCACATTTCGATTCTCTGAATCATTACAAGAATGAAATCAAATATTAGATCCTTGCTCAACTTTGGAAAAAAAAAAAACTTGACGCTACCACCACTATGCAGCTACCACCACTATGCATCGTGCACTAAATCTAAGGTGGATATTCACCGTCCATACCTTCCAACTGCAAGGTGTCAACGACAAGGTGATAGCATGAAGTATCCATTTTGGTCAAATCATTAATGTAATCATATAGTTTATTTTCAATTGAAAGTTCATCATAGTTTCTCCATCTAACAACATCGGGGACTGGAAATCTATAAGAAAGTTTAAGATAGAACATCGAAAGTTTTGAGAGTACTTTCCAATTAAAGCTTGCATAGATCTGAATGCACCAATAGCCATGATTGAATGTAATTTTGAGATTGCCTAATCAAAGGTTAAAAAACATTTCAATTCACAAATTGTACATCACAACTACATGTATATCCTAAAATTACCAGATTTGCGTTGCAGGACACAACAAAAGCAGAACAGTCTCAAAAGTGTGGGTTTCGCCTTCCCCTGTTCGGCCTTTTTCAAAACTTCAGTAAATTGGGCATTTGCTACATGTACGTATTACACGACAACCAACAATATCTTCAAACTCGATCGTTAACTCGAACAAAGGTATTTCAATTATTTTCATTATTTCAAAACCTCAAAACCTATTTCTGATTTAAAAATCTAATCAAAGGCGATCTTAACTCTTATCTCTTGTTGTTGAAGGTTATCAATCAATGGTCACTTTTTATTTAGAATACAATTTCCAGTGATCAAAAGTTGTGACCTTGCTGTTACATTAACCTTCACTAATTCAAAGTGTTAACAGTTAAAAGGAGCATTTTCGTTTTACCATGCTGTGACCTTGACCTTGAATTTTTTTTTTTTTTAAATGAATATTAATAAAGTACTCGTATCCATCCTCTCATGGTTGATCAAGTCACTTACATTGTTTCCCCTGGTCAATGGCATTCTTTCACCGTCCGATCAATTTTTCCAATTCAACTCCCTTGGGAGTATGCACATATGTGGCGCTAAGGTTAGGGACCATTCTATGCCTCACAGGGTACCCATTCACAGCTGGGTGAACTGAGACACATAGTCACAGCAGTTTGTCCAACACTGCTGAACGCTGAAAACCGACAGCTCGGCGTATGCACATGTTCATGTATCCACCATTCAGCCACTGACATGAATTCGTGGGATCTTTTAAGTGCGCAGTTTTTGTTGCTCAACACACTTAGGCTCCAGGGTGACACTTATAGAGTTCTAAAGAGGTGAAGTCTGTGTTTTGACACCTTGGGCTGGATGGGATTCGAACTCGACCTTGACTTTTAAACTTAGAGAATCTGAACATAGAGAAATTAACTTCCCTAAGGTATTTTTAGTATAATATGCATTTTGGTTCTGAAAATCTTAATGGGAAAACGTCTAGCCAATGGAAAATATGTGGAGAGGGGGCTGATGAAATTGCACGAGAACTGATTGAGTCTCTTCTAATTACGTTTGTTGACAAGCTATTGATAAACACATATCTGTAAGCCTATCTTCTTCCCTCTGTTGGTAATTTCATTAAAAGGTCATTTTCTTACTTTTCCAAATCTGGAATGAAATAATTAAAAGCCTGGGGAAACTGTGAAACTTGATTAAGTGATGTCAACGAGATTTTGAGCAATTCTTTCTAAGGCAATTTGTCCAGATCATATATTTTAGTATTCGATATTGTCGAGTGATGCTCAATAAATGAATGTTTGTAAAGTCCGACCAAGATCATGTGAATACCCAGTTCTTGATGCGGTCAAATGTCACATTCCATGTGTAGGTAGATGTCAATTTGGACCACGTTGGGTGCAATTACCCATGAGCATTGTGAACTAATATAGTATTTAGCGAAACATAATATTGTGTCAAAGAATGGATGTAAGAATAAAAATAAATGTTAAAACCTGCGGGGGAGAGATTGATTAGCAGGATTATAATCTCATTAACATACATTCTAGAATTTGCTCACCTAGTTATCGAAATACCACGCTAGGTCATTTGCTCCTGATTCATTTAATGACAACAATTTCACTGCTCAAACAAAAAGGAAGTTTTGAGAATGATTTACTTATTTCTATTGTCGATCTGCGCAATCACTGTTTGATTGGTCGATATACTTCTATTTTTGGACAGGCAACTGTGATCTTGTTTATTGTGGTAATATATCATCAAATTTCTCAATTTTTTTTATAGAAATGTGAATCAAGAGCTAGGTCCTACTTCAAGGTCTACCAGTATTTACAGGTCGTATTAGGGTATGTATGCAAGCTTTTTAACCCTACTATCAAAAGTTGTGTCTTTTGACTCCAAGGTCTTCTGCGTCTTCTTTGACAGGCTGTAGGTGTGGATGCCACTGAAAGAATAAGGGGACTTCTCAAAATAAATTAAAGAACACTCCAACTTTCATATATACATAATCTCACCAAAGTGTCTTCTGATATCAAACATATCAACACAAGTTGAGAAAAGCATTTTACTTTCAACGAGTGTTGAATGATTGATATCAGAAGACCAGAGGGAGAGATTTTGTGTATCATTCAAAATAATTTTTCATTACATAAGTATGATAAATTTACATGATAAAACTCCTGAAGCAGTGATGTCAAAGCATTGTGACGTTGTCCTGTTTTTTTAAAGAGGGTTATTATTCTCGACAAGATAATGATTAAAATTCATTGACCTTCGTCGAATACTGCGAATTGTTCGAACAATTATGGAATATTTTCCATATTCAGTTTGTTAATACAATCTGCGGTTTGTGCGACCTGAACAATTTGGGATTATTCACTAACTTGGAAATGTTTCTGCAACTACCAGGACAGTGTAGCCATTCCCAGATTGTGAAGGGCTATTGGCGGTAATCTACCGTCAATTTATGGATTAAAGGCGTCGATCTCTAGATTGTGAGGGGCTCTTAGCTGGCTCTTAGCTGTGTCCAACTTAGGGGGCAGTGTAGTCCATTCCCAAATTGTGAAGGGAATGAGCGATAATCTTCTTTCAATTTATAGTGCAAAGGCGTAGATTCCTAGATTGACAGGGGCTCTTTGTTGGTCTAGTATCCAACTGACAGGGCAGTGTAGTCCATTCCCAGATTGTGAAGGTCTATGAACGATACTCTAATTTCAATTTATGGAGTAGGGCAAACTGACCGAGGTTCGGACACCACCCGAAGTCGCCCGAACTTCGGACACTTTTGATTAGTAGCTGACGCAGTTATACGTGCAATATCTACATGTCATTTGTTTCAAAATGTTTCTTTGCAATCTGTCTTGATATATATTTCTCTTGATAAACATTTTATTATCGTACCTATTTCCCAACTTACTTTTTCGGACAGGGGCAATAAACCAGTTCATGGAGGAAATTGGCAAAATATTTGGTTTCATGTAAATGTTTGCACAAATTTCAGTAAATGTAGGAAGCGCCAAAAGATCATATGCTTTATTTGTTTTAAAAGAGAAACTACTATATAATCAAACTCCGATAAATATTTGCAATTAAAAAGTGAATTTAGAAGAAAATATCGGGATTTTCGAAATATATGAAAATGACCTTGGTTCGGACAGTTTTGACCATGGTTCGGACACTTATAAATATTCCTTATAGAGAATTGAAAAACATATAAATTATCTAACATCTGCTAAGGAAACATAGAGGAACATTCAACCTACACGTATTACAAAATTATTTACTCTTAATTCATTTAGTTTAGCCTGTACAGTGTTTTTGCGTCAATGCTTGCAAATGCCATTGTGACGTCATCAGATTCTAGCGGCGCATTCGGGATTTGTCGAGAGGTTTATCTTCGGAAAGGAAGCCGTGTATTATCAAAATATTGAATCAGATTTGCAAAATATTGGTATATAATTGTAAATAAACGAGTCAATGTGTGTTGGGTGATACAATTAACCTTTTTGGGGCATATATTAAAACTGTGATGTATGCGAGAACATTGAGTGGTACTGTCCGAGGTTAGGTCAAGACTGTCCGAACCCCGGGCGAGTTGATATACACAATGAAAACCGTTAATTTCAGTTTATTTACAAACATTTCCACAAAAAAAAATCGTAATACAATACAAAATTTCATTCCTAGTGGTATAATCGGCTTAAAATTGTTTTCTTCCAATGATAATTTACAGTACGATCTTTGAAAATATTTGGATCAGAACACTGTCCGAACCTCGGTCAGTTTGAAGGTCTACGAACAATACTCTAATTTCAATTTATGGAGTATAAAGGCTTCGATTCCTTGCTTGTCAGGGACGCTTAACTGGCGTCAAACTGACGGGGCAATGTTCTCCATTCCCAGATTGTAAAGGGTTATGAGAGATAATCTATCTTCTAGTCATGGAATAAAGATTGTGAGGGACTCTTATCTGGTATTGGTGTCCAAATTACGTGGCAGTGTAGTGAATTCCCAGATTGTGGCTATGAGCCATAGTATACCACTAATTTCTTGAGTAGAGGGGTTTCAATTATGAAGGAATGGACTGACTCAAAAATATTAATATCGTCTTCCTTCAACATGTGTGCAGCACCAAAAAGAATGGACCTTTTGCCAAAACATTTTGTATAGAAATACCCTCGTGTTACCTATTTCCGTGGTAATAAGCAATAAATCTCAGTAAACTTGAGCACTGACAATAACATACATTAGGAACATTGTAATTGATAAGAGACATATTTCCCTAACATTTGATGTTAATTTAACAATTATTTTATTCTTTTGTTGAGTTTTATTGACACTTTCCAAACAGGTGCCAATTTTTGTTAATTGTTTGGGTGTCACCTGTTTTCATGGTATTTTTCTTAGGATGAATTATGATAATACAACACAAGCCACAATGAAAACGTTTATTGTGTTTGCAACATAGGTCGATGGTGTGGAATAGCATTTGAATAACAGATGTAAAATGTTAAGATAATTTCCACACCAATTCATTTAATTTTATGTCACAAATATTTAGCAAAAATGTTGAAATATTGGTACATAAAATAAATCATATGGCAACAAGGTATTAATTTGGTAGTACAAATATTTAAGAAGCAAAATGACTTGCAAGTCATGAACCTAAAGATCCTGTTTGACGAAAAAACGTAGGGGTTAAAGCAATACTTCACTTTCTTAACCCTGAAAAATTCTGCAAAATAGCCAACAGAAATACCCTTTCTGCAAGTTCAAATACTTTTAAATAAAACAGAAATTACCCTCTTAAACTATTTGATTTAGGATTTGGGTTACATTACATTGCTAGGAAAAAGTGTTTAAACAATTTTGCAAGGATTTTTATTGTAAAAGTCACCCAGGAAAAGCTTTAAATATCGTTTAGTTTTCTTCACTCAACTGAGGAGTGAACCAGATCTGTTAAATGTTGATAATTTTATGCTCAGATCAATGTACATCAACTAAAAAATAAGCCTTAACTTGATAGGAACAAAAGTTGAGTTAGTGAAATATGGCACAATTTGTAAAACCACGAAAATAGGTGACCCACGAAAATAGGTTACTTGAGGGTACATATTGTGTCTTGTATCACTATAGTTTTAAAATACAAAAAAAATGCCATGGATATTCGTACAAATGACTACAAGAACAAACAGATCACTACTCTCTTCCAACATTTAGGGGTTGGATATTAATGTATGGGTGGTAATATGTATGGGTATCAGCAAAAGAAAGGCAGGAAATCGACCCCTATACTTCAGAAATCGCTCATAGCCCTTCACAATCTTGGATTGGAATCGATACCCCATCAATTGGACACAAACAATCCTAAATTGTGATCATTCAGAGATTATGAAGGTATAAAATTCTGCAGATTTTTCAAACAATCAATGACTGCTGAACTATTTCTAGATTGTAAGCTCACAATCTGTACTTTCGTGCCCTGGGTGAAAACCCCACTCAAACCTGCGCGCTGTGACCTCTGACCTATTAACAATCTCATATAAGTCAAACAGCGTCTGAACGTGCTTTGCTGAGATCGCCTTTGTGCTTTGTCTTACTTTAAAACAAATGATCGTTTATGAGTAAAAACAACACTGAATGACTAGAAACAAAATATCAACTCCGACCATGTTTCCCTGTTTTTTTTCAACGAAATTAAAACTGCAGTACCAGTTAATTGAGACCTTGGAAGGAGAGAATCCTCTGATTTTCAATCCACAGTTGCTTACCCGCATTTACACTTACATATACAACTTGAGCTCAGTAACAAATGTAATATGCAGAGGAAGATATCAGTGTGTTGTAGAACCTTCGTTCATACAAGTACAGGAGCAAGATGTTGAAATTATATTCAGACTGTAATTAACTATTTAAGTAAGTATTTTACAACTTCAGTCTTTGCTAAATATTTGAGTAACTTTATTTTCTTATATTTTACAAGAAAATGCATTCCCCCCCCTCTGTGAGAATTAAACCAAATCCTTGGTCTTGGTTTCCTACAGTTTTTATACCACAATTTTTTTAGCATTTAAAAACACTTCTCGCATGGAAAGCAGGTTCATGTCAATAGTTTTGCAATGATTCAGAACATAAAATGATTTTGGAACAGCTTTGCTAACTAACTTTATTGCATCCAATCAGTCATACTCGATTCTGACCTACAAACTCGGCTATTTAGAACAGATGCTCGATCAACATTTAATGTCTAGAGCTGCCTCTTTCGGCAGAGAATGAAGAAAGCCTAGCAGGTGCAAATTACCTCGGTCTAATACACACCAGGAAGAGGGTATCCTCTTCAACAAGGAAGTTTACGCATCGATAGAGTTTGAGGTCCTTCAATTGTATCAACATTTCCACTTTCTTCGACAATCCATTAACAATGACCACTTTGTTACTGTTGCCGCCGAGTATGTAGACAAGATCACCTGAAATGGAAGACAACGTTTTCTGTAACAATATCTCGGAAAAATCTTATGTGGTTGAAATTAACAAAAAGAGACCTACATGTACATGTAAGAAGGCACACTATGATTTTCAAGACTACATATGTGTCAAGTTTTCGTTGAAGCACAGCTGTAATTGATATTAAAGGAAACAGATAATAGTTTTGCTTTAAGAACCATTTAAACTGAAACTATCAAAGCATTTCACAACTCATTTCTTAATAAAATATATGAATAAAATAAATAATTTTCAATAAAAAACGCGATAAACAGTCTGTTACATCCAAAGGCCAAGGTCATAGTACCGAGCATAAGAAAATTCTAAACTCGCAAACAGCAGAATCACTTTATAAAATAGAGCCATATGCTATGTAGCTCATCAGGCTTCATATTAAGCTTTGCCTTAAGATGTGGTTAATGTGGTTACCTCCTTAATAGGGGCCACAGGGTCACCATTAGAACAATTTCTTTAGAATCCCAATTTCTAAGGATTCTCTACGCAGCATTTCATCATTCTATGCCTTTTGCATATGGAGAAGTAGAGAGAAAAAAAGATTTAGTAGGCACTACTGGGTTTCCAAGTACATCAAAGTTATAAATGTTCATCCACACTAGATTTCAGCTTTCTACGCCTTTTGGTTTTTGAAAACAAAGATGTTAATAGCGTGGCCCCTGTGGCTCTTATTAAAGCAACCGAAATTATAAATTATACTTCTCACTAGTCACTAGTATGTTAACATGATTTCAGCTTTCTAAACCCTTTCGTTCTGGAGAAGACGAAAATAGGTTTTATGGGCTTTATCAATTTCACTATTTGAAATTCTTATAACAAAGGTGGAAGACGGAGGTATTTGAGCTTCTTCACTTTTGAGGAAGACAACGGTCCGGTTGATTTGGGTGACCCTCACATTATTTCCAAAGTCCTGTCAAGGCTTTGAAAAAGGGTAAAGAATTTTCAATGAGATGTGGTGAGGAGATGTTTCCCAAAGACCCCACATCCACATATAGGTTAAAACCTTAGGTTTATCTAAGCAGTGTATTTTGTTTTAAGAATTAGGAACATGGGTATATACATGTAGATATATTGTGGAGGTATTTGACAATGATAAATTAAGTCTAACAAAACAAGGGATAGTTACATGTATAATAAAAGCAATACACTCGAGCTCTTAAAGATTTTGAGACCGATGACACTCTTGAACATATTATATATGATACTAATCTCCACCCTCTCTTAAACATATTAATCAAACATGCCTTATAGCAGGTAGATGTATCAGTGACAACAAATTAATACAAAGCGAGGACTTCTTTTATTAATTGCTTTTGAAAAAGCATACGATACAGTTTCCAAAGGTTTTATACTATATGTATCATAAATGTTTTAATTAAAACCAACATGGCATAATGGATTCAAATTGTGATAGAAAACAAACTATCATTATGTTTCTCTAAATGGCCACCTTTCCACAGTCTGTGATAATGAAAGTGGTTGAAGACAGGGCGATCCGATCTCTCCTTATCTGTTCTTGTTAGTGACAGAAATATTCGGGATAACGATCAGACAAAATAAAGAAATTAAAGGTAATATTCTAGATGTAAAATCTATTGCATTGCCAACACTAGTTCATATATTTACAGCTCAACCTAATCCACCAAACTCTTCATTAAGGAACTTGAAAACATGTTCAAACTGATCAAATTCAATGGGAAATATTATGCGAAACTATGATGAATGGAGACTAAGAATGATAGATATTGCTTCATTTATCACATAACAAAATAATCATACCTTCAAAGACATATCAGAAATGAAAACAACAACGATGCTTTCCAGTTGATGACGAAGAATTCTACCATAGAACTAACTCTGAAGTACTTGACCTTCTTACATCACACTCTTCACAGCATATAGCTTTCTTAGGAGACCAAGTGACAGCACAAGAGCTTCAAAACATCATCAATAGTCTTAAAAAGTCAAAACCTGGTAATGACAGAATACAGAATGAACATCTAATCTATGATGGACATTGTCTTCTAATCAATATTGTTGATCTATTCGATGATATGCTATTGGAACTAGGGGTGTGCCTTGACAGTACAGATGACAAGATCCTGTTGCAGTACCTGATGGGAAGAACTTGTTCATTTAATTTATTTACACTTTTATTTCAGAAATACATAGGTATCAATCACACAAACATGTTTACATAAACAATAAATGACAGGGTGACCAGAATTTGAAGAAAGTATCAATTCTATTTGACATTTCAGCTGCACATTTGGTAACATTATAATAATCATAGACTTTATGGACTAGTGTTTGGACGGTTGGCGGCTTTTTTTGTTTAAAATCAAAAATTTTTTTTTTTGAAGATGAGGATAATGGCATTTAGTGGATCATTATTTCTGTCAGGGAAGCCAAGGAGTGTTTTCTCTTTATCGAGATGTATTTCAACTTGAGCTTTTTCTCTGAGCCAATCTTCCACTTTTGTCCACAATGGTCTTACAACAAAGTCACAATCCCAGAATATGTGGTACATAGTCTCTATTTTTCGGGAGCATAAATCACATAGATCTGAATTAGTAAAACCCATTTTGTATAATCGTGTATTTGTTGGGAGGATATGGTAAAGGATATTATATTGAAACCATTGTAAATTTGTATGGGTAGTGCATCTAAATGGTATCATGTTATATTTGCGCCATGTCTGAACAGGAATGTTGCATTGCAATTCGAGATTCCATTTGTTGATGTGTTGGTTTTTAGTGCATTGTTTGTCAGTAAGAATTGAATAGTAGTGTCCACATCCTTTATTCTCTTTACAAAGTTGTTGTATATATAAAGGCAACGTTGGTGAATCTACTTTTTTATATTTAAATATCCAGTTGATTTGATATATGTTTTTGTTGACTGTATCAAGCCATAATAATGGGAAGAACTTGCCCAGCAGACTAGAACCATGAAACTTCTTCTGCATTTAAAGTCCTTTGTGCTTTGTCATGGACAAAATGACCGTTTACATGAGAGAACTTGTAACCAAGAGACATTAGCTGTGACCGAAAAGCTTAATTTCAACGCAGCACCAAAGAATCTCCTAACATTTCTCACACCCTTTAAATTATTGTAAATGTTTTAGAACTGTCCTCCGATTTTGTATTAATAATCTCAAAAAGGAGGAAAAGATGATGATTATGATGATGATGATGATGATGATGATGATTTATTCAATCCTTGTTTAAAAAGGAGTTTGTAATCTCAAGATATATTGCCTTTCTAACAATTGAAAAGCATATATGATTTAAATTGCACTATTCTTCATAATAAATTGTTACTAAATATTCCATTCAATGGAGAAAAGCTATCTCTGACAAACACTTTGTCAATGAATATGTCAATATTTCAGAAGCCTTCAGAAATATGTTAAAAATGTCTACAGGTTGCAGATATCTCTATGAAATTTTGATAAGGAAAGACAATTTATCACAGGTTTGGGCAAAAAGGGAAAAAATCCTGAATATATAAACTGGATATGTATGTAATGTATAAAATATGTTAAGCTTATTGATTTTCAATATAGGTTCATTCATGAGAAAATACATACAAAGCATGAGTTGTACATGAACATTGTTGACGATGAGTTATGTTCATTCTGTATGGGAAAACATATTTAACATATATATTATAACTGTAAGCATAAGAAAAATCTGACCTCTCCTCGACAGATTTTCAAAAAATAAAATGCCTGATTTTGTCCTAACTAAGTTTATTGTCTTTTTGGTGCTAAAAAAGACTGTCTTGTAAATCATGTCGTTCTCCTGGCCAAGACATACGTACACAACATGAGTATTCAAAAAAGAAAACAACATTTTGCCAAATATCTTACAGAGATAATTAAGATGGAGAAAAACATTGCCACAAAGAACGGCAAAATACAATCTATTAAAACAAAATTGATACCGATTGTCAGAGATATTAATTCTATTTCATGACAAATGATATTGTGATCCCAGTCTATCTACTACATGCATGTTATCTGCATATCAGATTGTGAAAAGTGTGAAAGAGTAATTTGACTTGAATATTTATAAAGACAATGTAACACTGAACCCTTGAACTGAATAAAAAAAAAGGTTTATCTAAGGATCATAATTGAGATTTTAAGAAGGTTTGCTGGAGCTGAGATGTATGTTTTCGGAAACATGTTCTGAAAAAAGTAAATATTCACAGAATCACAGTTTCTGTCATGTTTCCATGGAAACCGCAAAAATAAAAATCATTTTTGTATCGAATCCCGAGAGGAACATCTGGTGATCATGACTAATAAGGATATGAAATTTGGTGGAGCTAGCATGTTTAGTTTAGGAGATATTATCTGGACAAAGGACTTGGTCAAATTGTCTCCGTTTTAGTCATGTTTCCATGAAAACTGCAAAAAATAGAATAGTTTGGTGTAGGAAGCATGTATATTTTAGGGGATAAGTGACGGACGGACAGATTCGAAGCAGACAGATGGTTGGATAGAATGAACGCAATATAATAAGAATGAAAAAAATCAAGGCGCTGGTCTTTAGATATTCTGCTGATAAGGTAAAATGTCAAAGTCTCTTTTTGACCTTACTATCATATGGTGATGAATCAATGTTTTTGAGTTTAACAATTAGTTGCATGCTAACATTTTGGCAGGTCGATATTAATGGACTTTTGTTTCAAAGAACAAACAAAAAATTCCCCATGACCAACAGAATTTGAAAATTTACTCTCAAAGTTCCTGAAGCATCCTAGTGCCACAGTGAGAATTGTTTTATCACCTTATTGAGAAAATATCATCAAGTTAAAAGATACTATCACTTACTTAGGAGATACTAACTCCAAATTAAGTTACTCCTAATCCAGACTTTGTTATCACCTAATAAGGACTAAGTTATCACGTATTGGGAAATAACTACCTCTAAATTAGGACTTCATCATCTCTTGATTAGGAAATACTATCTTCTAATTAAGAGGATATGATGATACCCATCACACATCTCCTCATGAGACGAAAATATATAGACACCAGGAGATATGAACTCGTAATATGATTACGTCCCAAAACTTAGACAGTCATATCTTAGTGACATTTATGGTTGAGTGCACAGCTCATCCTCAGCTGTAACCTATATCTGATAATGGATCAGTCAATGAGAATCCAAAGAAAATCCCAATCCCAACACTTAGACAGTCATTTCAAAAGAATAATATCTTAATGTCTTTATTGAGTCAAATTTATTAACAAGTATTTCAAAAAAAGAAGAGGATTTTATGGATGACAACTTCTTTATTCACGTGATACAACTTTTCTACTTAGCTTCTTGTGGAACTCATTGCATCATTGTTTGACAACAGTACAAGGAGCTGTGTCAAAATGCACATAACTTGAATAAAGAAGTTGTCATCCATTTAATCCTCTTATTGTCATCCAAACTTCTGAAACGACCTTCAAAGAAAGTATGTCAAACAATAAAAGTTAATCATGGATTCAAACCTTTTCAAACATTCCAAAATAAAATAAATTTAGCATTATTTCTTCTTTTGTATTATCTACATACAATATACACAGAGAACTCAATGAAGATCCCCGAAATGAAATTAGGTGCTCTTCCTTAATCTTGTGTTTTGCTAGTGTACCAAAGTGCAAATATCATGTTATTTGGTTTCGTTTGGGGTTCATCAAATACCTCCAGCAGCACTGTCAAAAGTCCACCGATTGTCCATGTATAAAACAACCATTCTCAAACAACAGTTTGGGATGTAACCGAAACGTGACTAAAATACCTATTGTCATTGGGAAATAGACAATAAACTTTGGATTTTTAAAGCAGAAATTAATTAAGGAGTTACTATCTCCTAATTAAGTGCTAGTTTCTCCTGATTAGGCGAGAGTATCTCCTAATTAGGTGATGATTAAGTCCTAATAAGGAGATAGTTATGTCCTCATAAGGACTTTGTAACTCCTTATAAGGTGATGGTATCTCCTATTTAGTAGATAAAACAAGATGTGTTTGTGAAACACGAATGCATCCTGCTCGCTGTGTCAAGGTCAAGGTCACAAGGTCAAATGTCATGGTGTCATCTGAAAGGTCTCATCACAAGGGATCCATATGTCAAGTATCAAATACCTAGCTCTGACCAATCAAAAGTTATGACCAAGGTTAAAGTTTTTGTGGACAAACGGACAGACGGACAGACAGACGGACAGGTGAAAAACAATATACCCCGGGATCTCCGATTCGGGGGCAAAAAAATAGAGCCATGGGCTCTGTAGCTCATCAGACTTTTGATAAAATAATTAAAGAATTAAAAATAGGTTTTTAAGGTTTTGCCCCCTGTGACCCAATTTGGGGTCTTGGGGCAACCGGATCTACAATGGCCAAGGAGTCTACAAACTAGCTATCTAGACCTTTTGGAACTGGAGAAGAAGATGAAAATAGGTTTTAAGGGTTGTGACCCCTGTGACCCAATTTGAGGTCATGCATGGGGTCACCAAATCTACAATGTAGAATTCTCACTGGCCAAGGAGTTTACACAGAACTTTTCAGTTCTCTAGACCTTTAGAAACTGGAGGAGAAGGTGAAAATAGGTTTTAAAGATTTTGACCCATGTGACCTCATTTGGGGCCATGAGGTAACCAAATCTACAATTTAGAAATCCCATTGGCCAATGAGTCTACACACAACTTTTCAGCTCTCTAAACCCTTTGGAACTGGAGAAGATGATTAAAATAGGTTTAAAAAGTTTTGACCCCTATGACCCAATTTGGGGTCATGGGGTCACGAAATCTACAATTTAAAAGAATCCCCATTTCCCAAGGAGTCTGCACATCAAATTCCAGCTCTCTATAGACATAGACTTGATGAGCTAAATATCTTAAGCTGCGTTAAATTCCAAACATTTATTCCAGGGGCAAATGACAACAATTGCAATGCGTTTAAGTATATGGTGAAATTTTAATTTTCTCGCCATATATTGGCTAATTATGGTTAATAAATGCAAGAAACAAATGAAAAGTTAAATTATTTCTGTTTATTTAAAATATATCTAGCAACAACGGAGTCAGTGTCAGAAAAAATAGTTAAAAAATAATAAATCACCTCAATCTAAATCACCCAACACAAACAGCCTCTTAACACCAATCACTCTTCTCATCTTCGCTGTGGACAAGGGCATCGTTCTGTGCAAGGAACTCACCTTAAACAGAATTGGTACCTTCTTTCGCTCACACGGAGTGAGTTACACTAAATGCAAACCCCTGGGCACGGGTTTCGAATTTACCTTCTCAAACTTTCATTCGGCCGAGGCAGCAAAAACTTTTTCCAAAATTCTCTTTCAATGTAGAATTCCAAATTCCCTACTGGGTGTCCCAATCACGGGGGACTATTCTCTTCCTTCCTTATGAGGATGAAGAGGCTCTAGAATTCTACCGTCAAGAGGCAAATAACCTAAATAACCAACCACGCATTGCTGTGGCTAAACACAACTACACTAAATCCTCTGACGGTCATCTCATTCCACTTAAATCCGTGCTTTTGACTTTTGATACGCCCAACCTACCCTCACACACCACTTTCGGCGCACACACCCGATCCGTACGGCCCGCAGGCAGAAAGGTCATCCAGTGCACAAAATGCCACAAATTCAACCACACAGCAGCACAGTGCCGGGGAGTTCTGAGGTGTGCTACATGCGCACAGATTGAGTGTGACGGTTTCCACTGTTCACCTCATTGTTTCAACTTCGACGTGGATGGACATACCTCTACTTCCCTAAACTGTCCCCAAAAACTTCACAACCACAAAGCTAAAAACCCTAAACTTCATCCCAATTACAACCCCCGCACTAGGCGGGATAATCCACCCAAAAATAGGGCAAATAATCCTAAAACCTCCTACCCCACAGGATCACTCGCTCCCACCCACCCCTGGGATGATCCTAATAAACCACCACCTTCCCGCCAAAACCTCTGACACCAATCCAACCCCACCCAATCCCCCAAATCCTCTCCCGACCCCACCCCGGCCAAACGCTCTCGCGTTTCCTCAGTAACAGAGGATGACCCCACCTCCCACACCCAGCAAGAAGAGTCCTTGGACTCTTCCATCTCTACCTCCCCATCCAGCCACACCCTGTCCACTCCGGCCACCCCTTCCAACCCCCGTAGCACCGCCAACCCCAATCCTCCATCCCAGGCGGAAACCACCCCCAATACCCAGCCCATACTCACCCCCACCACCTCTAGGTTCAACACCCAATCCAGATCCCAGAACCTCTTCAGCTCTTCCTCCCAACCCCTTACCCAACCCCTCTTCTCCTATTCCCCCAATACCCAGCCCAAAACCCAGGCCCAAACCCAGCCCCAAAATCCCCCAAATGTTAAACCACAAAAAATCACCCCTAATTTTTCTAAACCATGCTTGCCCTCTGGAAAAACAAACCCAAACAGCCCGCACAATTTTGCCAACAAAAACCTTACCCAATATACATGTAGATTTTATGTATTTTTTATAAACCTCAATTTCCCGTTCAGATATAAACCTAAATTTCCAGTTCAGAGAATTATATACCCGGTAAGCTTTATTCAATTGTTTTTTTGTCCAGGGGGTATACCTAGTTTAGCGTTGACATGATCAGCTTGCCCCCGGGGTATACATTACACCCAGGGGTATCCGATTTGCTCATCCTCCAGAGAAGGGAAAACTTTTCTCCTGTTAGCCCCTGGGGTTAAATACACCATCCTGAAAATTTGCGTGAGATGATGAAATTTGCCCCAAAGGATAATTCTTTTTGTTTATCCCGGGGGTAAACTCTCAAATAACGCAGCTTTTTCAAACTGTGTTATAGGGAAAAGTAGGGACGCAGATTCGACGCAATCTGTATAGCAGAGTTCAGATGATGATTTTGTCAATGACCCACCTAAAAGCTTAAAAGGAATTGCGGCTCGGGCAACATTTATACAAAGAAGGTACATCAGACTGTGTATTGTCACAATAGTATTATTAATGTAGAATATTGTCTTCCACTTATTTGTAGCTTCTTAGAGTTTATCATCAAGTCTATCCTACTAGTCACATTACTCCTCTCACCCCCGGGACTCTATAGATACTTGCTTCTTGGGTTACACACTATCTCCCCCGGGACAATGGGTCACTTTCCCACGGACAAGTATTTTAGACATTCACAGTCAGGCTGCAGGACAATAAGGAACTTTAAAAGAGGAACTTGAAATAGGAACTTTCAGACCATAGGGGATGCCAAAGTGTATGTATTCTTATATCACAATATATGTTTATATCATTATTTTACATCTTTCTATAGCATAAAATAAAGATAATTCGCTATCTTATTGATTTGTTCGTATACATTTCCAGTGTAGTTTTTATTGTTAAACTGTTAATAATTTCATATTGATATCAGCTAAATATTGAACAATGTATTATATCATAATTGTATTGTGATTATATCAAGGACATGTTAGGTAAAAGTATCTTTTCCTTCGTTACAGCTTTTTACTGATTGAATTTACAACTAAATGGATGAAATCAACACTAATGTAAGCATCAGGAATAAAAAGAATATAAGGAAACCGACTGTTTGAGTTTGGCTGTTTTCAAAGACACGCTACAAATATTCAGAGAAGCATACAACTTATATTCTCCGAAGCTTTTGGCGATTAGATCCTTCTTTTAATTCCTTTTAAGCTTTCAGGTCCGTTGAATTCGATATGGGACAAGCTCCAAATTTTGTAATGTGTGAAATTGAAATGGGAAAATATCAACAGTAAAACCAGCAAAATATAACACACAATAAAGCAATGAATGAAGTGTTTAAGAGGACAATATCAAGCTTATCCAAAGAATAATGTAATATCAAATTTGACTTGTGGATTGGCATTTTGTCCAGCCACAGGCCCCTGGGTCATTACAAGTCCAAAGTCGTTACCGTTGCAAGAAAAATAAGAAGGTTTAAGATGACCCCTTGATTTAAACACCTTCATAGTTACATAGATTAAAGAAGGTCGGATTTCTTATTCCACTCAACCACCTTGTTTGTCAACTGGTGATGTGACATACAATCGAGTTATACTTTGTGTCAACTGGAACTTGGATGATGTACCTTCGATCACCTCTCACAGTAATTACATGTCTCCTAAATAACATTTTTTATAAGAATGTTTTAAAATTGATTTTGTATGAGCAAAATAATTGCCATTTTTTTTAAAGCTGTTAACTATCTTAAACAAAGTGTGTTTTATCCATTTTCATTATTTATTCTGTATTTGTTATACAATGTAGTTGAAGTGTTCGACTTGTTTACACAAGCCTCAATATTCTTAAAATCAGCTTTCTGTTTTGCTTGCTATGCATATGTTTATAGATTTCTGGTGCAAATATGTATGCAAGCGTTTTACTGTACCTTTTACGAATATGGCCGGAATACGCGGTTCGGAATACACACTTGTCATCGATGTCCCTCTGTAGGTCATCTGATAGACTTTATCTTGCCTTTCAAAGTACACAAGCCTGTAAAGTAACCATACTTATTTTCAAAATGAAACTATTTGATGTCTACATTCTAATCGATAAGAGGTCCTATGAAGTCTAAAAGCAATAACTGTCTTTCTGTTTCAAATTAAATATTTGGAGATAGCAAAACAATGACTCCAAACGTCAGAAGAAAGATTGGTGCCTTGGAAATTAAATGATATGATAATAAATATAGCGAGTTTATCCGTAATAAAGTGATACCAATATTAAATGAACACTCATACTCTTGTCTTTCAAATACAATGTATATATTTATATATTTCTACTAGTGTATTCTTAATTTTTCATGTTTCCCATTAGGAAAGGCGATACGGACAGACATGTAGCTTTGACATTTGAATAAATTGAATTAATCACTCAACATTGCATATCTACATATATCATATAATGCAAGGTGTTATCGATGCAATAAAGCTATCTGATAAACTTTGTATCTGATTTGCTCAAAATCTGATAAAGATGTAAATTAGGTCAACACACAAATAATTTCTGAAATCTCCATGCATGTCATGTGAGTCTTAAACCGATCGCTAACCATTGATAACGTCATCGGGAGTTTTTATGGTTTTTTTTTTAATCGAATAAAAATTTGTCAACAAAATCTGACAGTGTATCATGCATTCGTACTTTAGAAATAATATTCGAAGCATTTCAAGCTGTTTTTATCGTGCGTTTACACGAAAAATATAACAATATGCAGCTAACAATATTGGCTAACAAATATGTGTTTCGATTTTATCGCGTTTAGCGCGAAGCGGGGGATATAGTATTCAGCTCCGTACGTCAGTACGTACGTCCGTCCGTCCATCCCGCTTCTTGTTAGCGCGATCTCTAATGACCCGCTCAATCTAGAATCTTCAAACTCGATACCAGTCATCATCTGGGGAATACGCAGACATTAAAAGTTTTGGGTGACCTTGACCTCATTTTCAAGGTCACAGCGAGACTTTGACCAGTTTTGAAAATGTTGTTAGCGCGATATCTAATGAACCGCCCAATCTAGAATCTTCAAACTTGGTACCAGTCTTCATCTGGGGAATACGAAGACCTGAAAAGTTTTGGTGACCTTGACCTCATTTTCAAGGTCACGGCGAGGTTTTGACCAGTTTTGAAAATGTTGTTAGCAGGATATCTAATGAACCGCTCAACCTAGAATCTTCAAACTTGGTACCAGTCTTCATCTGGGGAATACACAGACCTGAAAAGTTTTTGGTGACCTTGACCTTATTTTCAAGGTCACGGCGAGACTTTGACCAGTTTTAAAAATATTGTTAGCGCCATATCTCATGAACCCATAAACCTTGAGTCTTCACGTGGGACAAAGTATTCCGCTCCGTACGTCCGTACGTACGTCCGTCCCGCTTTTTGTTGTTAACATCAATTTGTGGCGGGGCATCTTGTCAACTTTGTGACAAATACTTGTTGTGAGTAACATAGGCCTTAGCTGTTTTGACAGTGCAGTTACCAACTTATCAACAAAAACAAATCATATTCTAGTGATAGTACACATTATCTAGTAGCGTAGCGTAGTAACAAACGTTAACTGAACTGGCGTAACAAAAATGCAGTAAGAGTTACTTCCCCTGTTGTAACGACGTTGACAAGTGGATCATAGAGATATATATGTGTTATATAGAACAGAAATGTTTGATCCTGCACTTGAAATCAGACATCAACTGTTGATAAATTGTAGGAGACGTTTCTATCAAAATTATTTCATTTCATTAGGGAATATTTCTAGACTGTTCACAACTGTATATCGCCGACAAAATGACCTTTACCTTGGTTTATTGTAAAGGAAATTTATCGGCAAAATCGAGGTCAAACATATGTTTTCGTTTTAACCCTTTTATTTCAAAATGACAATTATATGATAAAGAAATTATTAACCTTGTGTGTTTCCGTATAATAAGAATGAAAATATTTGTATTTTACTCGTCAAAGGCTCACGTAATGTAAATCTTATACCTATAAGATGATATTAATGATACGACCACACACTCGCTAATAATCTCTATGTACATATCCCTGTGTAAGCTGATGTATATGTAATAAACTGACGTCCAAAAGAAACTTTACTACATTTTGTAATCATTCTGATTAAAGAATGAAGAACGATAGAACTTTAAAACAAAGTGCCTTTTATCGATCAACCATTTCAGTCAACAACCAGCTAATTAAAATTGAAGGGGAAAACCCCGATTTAGCAATTAATCAATTTAAAGTGGGCAGGGGTCAAACTTTTGATTGTTCAGGCATTCATTGAAATGCTTTTTTCGCAATAATTTCGTTAAGGTTATGAAATTAGCAACTTTTGCGCCAGGTATGAGCAGGCCGAGTGTTATCCCTTCAAAATCTGCCATGTGTAACGAAAACGGCCAAAATTTGAATTACGTCACCTGTCTTCAGTTTAAATCTTCACATTAAATCTGAATCCATGTTTTTCTATCAATGGGAATTTATGGATAAATTCCTACATGTCAGATTGACACATTTGTTAGTCGTACAACTGGTAATCAGCCTTGAGAGCTGAACAATCGCAGTTAAATCGTAATATTGCAGGCCAATTCTGACAATGACATTGCCTTGTGTGGTTGATAAGTGGCCAATGGCCATCAATTGAGCAGTCAATGAGCTATGATTACAACTGTTCAAGTTCATATAGTGCACGAGAACATAATGACATGTCGACCTTTGATGTACAATGTATGCTATCCTTGACGTCACTAAGAGACAACGTTATCGGTGGTCTAACGTTTTAGATATTGGCCCTCATGCAGTCAAAAACAACTCTTTTTCCATGTTTCAGGGTTGTCAGCAATCCTCACAACCTCTCTGTAAAGCCTGATCAAGTTACCATAACAAATTAGGGGACACTATCGATTCTTGTAACAAGGGTATTTTTTTATCAGTTTTGTTGATTTTCAATGGGGATTGGTGATATTTTTGCTGTGACGTTACCGGTTTTAAGGTGTTTTTTTCACAAACAGGAGGACAAACATTCATTATGGACATTTATTAAACCTTTTCGTCACGTGACTAAACTCCGGTGGAAAGGTCACCTGATTATGACATTTTTTGCCATTTGGGCAAAATGCATGAATATTGCTCAATTTAAAGTTTTAAACATAAAAGTTTGGGTTTCAACTATGTTGTTGAGAACTTAACTGAAAATATTGAAATAACGTTGTTTTCAAAATTTCAGTTTAAAAAGTGTAAAGTTTCTTTTGGACGTCAGTTTAGTATTGAAGTCAAAATCTTACTTTCTCATTTTGTCCAGACATAAGTCATCGTTATGACCTTTATTCAGCAAGGTATTGTTTTGTCCATCCACGTGGCTAACGAATATGGCACCCTTCGTCCAAAAATGTCCCCACTGAAACATTCAAATGCTTAGATATTTTAAATGTGTTTTTCTATGAATATAAATCTAAATTTCATTTAATGTGATTGACACCACAAGATAAATTATATTTTAATTTAGGCTCAATTACTTGTTGTTTGACATATGGCAAATTTAATAAATGTCAATTTGTCGAGAAGTACGACTGTTGCTGAAAAGTCTTTTCTTGGAGCTCATGGTTTTTATAGTGACAATCTGAAGATTAAAGGTTACAAAAAAGATCTTGTGACATTGACATACATGTATATCTTTTGGTTTTAACCTTAATGTGTTAACAGAATGTTTACTTCACTATGACAGGTTACAAACATATGACAAGGTTTGTTTTTTCAAATCATGGAAAAACTAAATTCTTGGTGAAAGTGTGTAAGACTGTGGGAGTTTGAAATTGGCAAGTGGAGAGAACGTTCAATTCCTGATAAAAACAGGTGACTAATGCGCAACTTGGAAATGAACATCAACTTTCTCAGTAAAGTAAAATGTTTCTTTTGCAACGAAGCCTTATATCGTGGACGACTTAACAATAAGTTGTTAACAGATAAAATGTTAATCTGAACACTTTATTTAGGACACAAGTATAACATTCCGTCATAGACCACACTAGAAGCGTCCGACATGAACCAAATGTAAAATAAACGTTATTGAGGGCACATCAAAAGAACTGTCTCTAGCTGACAACAATCTGGCAGCAATCTTCTGTGGACAGAGGAGGGTATCAGTTACGAAGCTGGATTTGGATGAAATGGACAGCCATTTGCGACGGTTACCAAACGTTTTGACAATTTAAAACTAACGTCTTCCAAATATATGTAACAGAAGTAATACACGACTGATGACTACCAATCCAGTAGAAGTTTTGCCTGTAGCAAACAATAGGTGGTCATTCCCGGTAACAGGGTGTGAATTTTTTATCAACTGTGATTTCAGACTAAAATTTTTACAAACACAAAGTCAGCATGGTGAAAGCACAATATTCACTCATCTTCCAAGTGAAGGTTGACAAGAAATTTGCATATTTGAGATGTCAAGTTAACATTCACTTTCATTTCGAAGTGGAGAGGAGATTTTTAAATGCCTTGTTTCATGCCCTTAACGAGCTTGAATCTCATTTATATTGTCGCACTGTCAGTGTTTGGTTATGATGAAAATTTCTGTGAAACTAGAACTGACTTGGTTCTGGAACTTCGAAGTTATCGACAAAATAACAAATCAACAATGCAGCGGAATGGACCAAGACAATATGGCAGGGAGGGGACGCATTTGGATATGGAGTGGACACATTTGAATAGGGAGGGTACTCATTTACAAAGTCTTATCCACTGATCTTTTGCCGTCATATAAATAGGTATAAAACTATATTTCCTTTCAGGTTCTCGGCCGTCGACTCAGGAAGAATTTAAAGAAGCTTATGTAGTATTTGCAGGCAGATATTTAAATCAAGGATCCTAAGGAAATATTAATGTCAGCAGTTTAATTCAGAAAGCTTCTTATTCCAATGCAGTGATTGTGATTTAATTTTGTTTAATGACTGGTCGTTTCTAACAGCCCACCAAGTCAAGCCATGAGGGCAGCAGGTACACCTGCATTAACTGTAACCAACAGTACAGCCGGTAAAGACAACCTAAGACGGCATCAGAATATCAACACTCAGAGCGATGCATGTTCAATTATCCAACTTCCGAGGCCTCTTTCGTTAGAAAGGATATTATACAAGACCCATGTCAATGTAGTCCACCATTGCCGAACATGCTCCAGGTGTGAGTTGTAAGGGAACAACTATATCTGGAATACAGGCCTTCTGCAGAACATTGCAAAGAAAACAAATTAATAAGAGATATTGTTGTTTGACTTCTCAGATTCTTTTAATCTAAGGTAAACGGAACATCTCAATCCATTTGGATATTCAAACCCACAATATTATAGTCAGGCAACAATGCAAGCAGAAAGCGTTGCAATGGATGGAAAAATAGGCGAGTGTGTTTCTTTGCCATGTGGCGCAGCAGGCCTGTATTCCCCACAGGGGTTCCAAACTCCGAGTGGACAATATAACAAAAAATATATGTTGAGATAAACCTACATCTCAAATTTGAACAAAATCGGTCAAGAAATAAAGAATTTAGCGTAACCTCTACCTATTATATAGAATATAGAAGGGGAGACTCTCCAGTCGCTAAAACCTGATCGAAAACAGGACACATCGATTATTTAAACGTGCGCTGCAATAAATACTAATTTTTATCGCATAACTATGCACTGTAATCATAGATCAATCTTTTAACTTGCTGACCATCTCGGCCAATTTTTCGAATTCCATCCACTGACCCTCTCACTAACACCACACCTATCTTTGAACTAATGCCCGACCGACAGACACGCTGCTGTGAATAAATTGGAAATGGAAACGCCTCTCATTGGTCAATTTCCACGTGAGTCAGTGTTGTCATCTCAAATTGCTTTGTAACCGTTGCCAACAGCTATCAATTTTAAATGAAATTGATCTTATCATAACCAATCACTAATATGCACAACAATATATATGAGATTCAAGCTCGTTAAGGGCATGAAACAAGGAATTTAAAAGTCTCCCCTTCGTTTGAAAATGAAAGTGAGATAAACGACAACTTGACATCTCAAATGCGCACATTTCCTGCGGTTTGTGCACCAAGACTAATATGGAATGTATTCAAGATATTATTCCTGATTCAAGTTAAAGGTGACCATCTAAACATCGACGATTAAGAGAAGGGAGCACTGAGAGACACCTACCTCTGTGACTTGTTATGTCCGCCATCTACGTTAGTGCTTTCATACTGGGAATATGGCAGTGTAGATAACCTGACAGAAAGAATATCTTAAGAAATGAAAAATATCCACATACCAATGATGTGTAGAACAATAGGTTACGCTCCGAATCTACTGACACCGCATTTGACCTCGTTCCTGCAATAAACAAAACACTCCTTGGTAAAGATTACACACACTTTACACAGCTCCGTAGCAGGCAGCCACGTTTAAATCAGCATATTTATATACCTTACATCCACTGACTGAGCTAACACAGTGCAAACCTTACCTAAACTCCCCAAGCTCTTTTCTTAATCTGATAGATATCAAAGTTGTGCAAAAACATTATAACATGGTGACCTAACAAATGAAAGGGGACCCGTTGAAAGGATTTTACTATGATTGTGCTGTTAAAATGAATACGATCATCATATAATTAGGCAAAACGTTAAAAGATCAAATAATTGTAATCTAAGGAATTGTATAACAATCATTATGACATCTACAAATACTGCTATCAGTACAAGCAGTTAAACAAAGAACCACAGTGCATACCTTTTTTACCTCTGCCAGGTCGAATTAAATTGTTTTTTCCTCTTATCAATGATTGCATCCTAGGCATTAAATAATTGATACTTTGACCAACATTCATTACCAGCAAACAGCATTCAACTTGCTCCAAGAAATCTCTCAGTATCTCTTAGTAAGTCTGCATGTGTACACACTTTGACCACTGAATGCATAAAGTGACAAGGAATCTATACTCTTCAAAAAAAGAATATTGACATTCATGTGAAATGCATTTTTCTGAACAATAAATTTTGTAAATAATACATGCCTGTAATTCATAAAAATGTTAGCTCAAGAGAGTAAATTTACCCTCAAACAAGTCAAATGAATTGAATTTTCAGTGAAAAGATTGAACGAATCGTTGAAATGCATCTTTTGCCAAAACACGTGTACCATGGGATTGTGCAGGTGTGTGTGCAGACACGTTTCCTTTAGGAGTATAAAAGGCCATATCGGCGACTTCTCATACAGATCATACATCATCGGTACAGTGACCTGAAGAATGACAAGACTGAACACAGCGCAATCAAACAGCGCTATTGGCAGATTGCAAGCAGGAGCGACGCAGCAAGATGTTGCAACTCACTTTGGCGTGTCCAGAGAGACAATTTCTTCCTTGTGGTCTCGTTTCAACATCAATAACAGCGTTGATGACAGGCCAAGGTCAGGCAGACCAAGGGTGACATTTCGGGCCAAAGACCGGTACATCAGACTGCTTCACCTTCAGGAGTGCACTAGGACAGCATCGTCAACGATAACTTTCTGACCAAAAGGTGAGCAACAGGCTGAGAGAGGCTTGAATTTTTCCACAACAATCAGTTTGACGTCCTGTTGTAACACAGCGCCATCTAGCGTAACGTCTACAGTACTGTTAACAGAGGCTGAGGTGGGTACTTACAAGGTGGAGAAACGTTCTTGTCACTGACGAGTCTCGTTTTCTTTTAAGACATAGTGATCGGCGAGCAGGTGTATACAGACGACGTGGAGAACGTTACGCTGCCAACTGTGTTCAGTTAGTTGTCAAAATCTGGACCATCTCTAGTGGTATCATATTAAACAGATCGGAATATGTGCAATACAGGGTACAGAAATCCATGGTGAAAACCATCCTAACACATTAAATGCCGGCTTTTGTTTGATACAATGGAGTTTGATGCAAATACAAAGTCTTTGATTGTGAATCATTAAGTTGATATTACAGATACATCACTATTAATAATGAACTTGAACAGTTGGATTAAGATAAAGTATATGGATATTTCTCCAGGCTTAAATGAAAGAAAAGTTTCAATATTTGAATCTACAGGGAGCAAATCACTATGTTCACATGATCTGATACATGTATTTGATGAGGACTAAGATATCTTGGGTAAACAGCTGACCAACAAAGATGATGCAACCATTGCTCAACTAGTTCTAAACAGCCATTACATCATAACAGAGATCTGTCAATCTTCTTGAGATGGTGGCATCGCAGTTGTGTACAAGCAATCTATATAACAAATCTACCAACAGAAAAATATATATCATTTGAAAACATTCAGCTACTTGCTTCAGTAAAAAACTAGAAAGTGTTTTACCCGTAAAAACATATGTCTCACCCAATACACGATTTCAGCTGTCAAACGGTCGCCATGGAAACCCAAAACATTTTTTACAAGAATTCGCCACACTAAAAGGCATGTCTACGTCATATGATGAGGATGTATACCAAATTTGGTAAAGATTGCTAAAGGAGTTTCAGAGTTTTGCTCCGGAAACCCACCCTTAAAAATTACAAAGTCAAAACTGTTGCCATGGAAACTAAACTAATAAAACTAAAAGAAGTTAAGATAAACCCCAAAAAGGCAAATCTACATGATATGAAGAGAATGTATATAAAATTTGGTAAAGATTGAAAAAGTAGTTTCAGGAAACAAATGGGAACGCCAATGCTGAGGTTCTCCATAGACACCCTCACATTCTCTTGAATGGGGGCTTCAATTTTCACATGCATGATATTCAAGACGATTCATCTCGATTCACACAGCTATTGTCAACTACTCATACAATGTACCATTTATCAACGGGGTAACATTCTGGATCATGACAAGAGAGACTGATGATCTCATTTCTGTCAGTGATAAGCATCTCTGTCATTAAAGTATGCGATGTCTTCAAAATCACAATTTCATTGATCAGGATTATCAAGACAAAACGTATTAAGAAAACACTAACAATACAATCCAATCTGTCATATAAAACTTTTTTGAATATAGATAAGAGGATGAGATGACCAAGTACCATGAACAGGATATAAATGATAACATTTCTCTTTTCAAAGATACCATCACATGTGTTCTTGATGCCCAGGCTCCAGAAAAGAAGCGAACGATCTTAGTAAGATGTAAAACTTGTACAAAGATGACATCAGCAAGAAGCAGAAGGCATGTCGGATAACCGAGAAGACGTGGTTCAGGGCAAATCTCGAAATTGATCATCAATTATTCAAATCAGCAAGGACAAATATCATCAAAAACCTGTAGTTTAGAATTTAGCAAGAGAAAGACTACTCTACAATCATTTGTAGAATCTAGGTTTTGTATTTTCACCAAAATCGGCTTGTAATTACTTTGAGTCGACAGCAAAATCAGTTTGTCCTCAGAGCAATAATATGATGTCTTGAGAGGAAAAATAACATCAGAGCGTCGAATGGCGTCAAAACGTTAACTTAGCTCTCGAAGTTAAGTTACCATATTTGCTCTAATTTGGGCCGGGCCTCCAATACAACCGAGCAGAAAGAAGCGAATAATCATAGTTAGACCAAACACAAACTTGTACAACTAGATTACCGTTTGCAGGACACCACAAAAGCAGTGCAGCCACGAAACGTGGGGTTTCCCCTTACCCTGTTCCGCCTTTTACAGGCCTCACCAAATTTGACATCCTCGATAATCCAGCGCCTTAGTTCCGATAAATCTACACTACAAGCCCTGGAAAACTTTACGGGGGTTTATCTCAAACCCAATTACCTCCCTTTACGAACATGTTATCCAATCAGAAACGAAACGCAGACACCAAGTGCGTAAACAACTCAACCGTTCGCGACATCAAGTGAGTGAGGGAGTTGGAATTTAACGTGTTGTCAGCAATTTTTCAGCTATTTAACACTTGGATGGTGCCATCCAAAATAGAGTAGACAGATCAGGGAGAAACGGAACGAATATGATGAGGGAAGCGACGGAAAGAAAGGTATAGTTAGAGGTAGAAAACTGGTTTTAGAAGTGATCGAATTGTTTGTTAAAAAACAAGCGTTTAGCTGAGTCATTGCAAAGGGAGGTAATTGGGTTTGAGGTAAAACCCTGTTAAGTTTTCCAGGCAGCAAATTTGACTGCACCCATATCTATCGCATGTTGCTATAACCAGTTTAGCACAGACAAATTTAGGTGTATGTTATCCAATCACATCCTCGTATTTAAATAGCGTTTAGCGGCAATTATGTTTAATTAATGGTACACTGAATTTACCTGCCCTTAGAATGATATTGAAAGCTTTTGCCGCCCGCCTTGCAATTGGTTAAATGAGCTTGCGTCAGAAACATGGGATAGAGATGGGGCCTTTAGCCCGAGATGGAGAGGATATCCCGAGTGGTTCGAAGCCCGATAGAGGCAATGTTTTTCCTATTTTATTCCTCAAAGCTCGGTCGATTTCAATCAGACTATCAAATTACATTACGTCAGGGAAATAACAAGATATTTCTGTACAGTTCCATGATAACTCTATTGCTAATATTGGCGCGTGAATGGTTTTACATAAGCTTATTTCTGTGTAAATATCAAACAACCTGTAAAAAATGTTAATACACAAAACATGTGTCATCCTTTAAATCTACCAGTCATTGTAAGAAAGCAATGTAATTACCACCTCTCACTTACACTAAAGGGGCACATCTAGCAATTATTAATTTTAGTTGATCATTGCTAAATCATGTTAAAAGACGATTTCATTGTCATAAAGAAAAAAAAAGACGCAAAAATGCGAATCTCGCCAAATAAGAGATGCTTTCAAGCAGCGCACATACGGGATCTTGCAGCGAGGAGCCGCTTGTGACAATTATATGCGGCTCTGGTGAGGAGAATCTCCTTAAATTGTCGCACATATGATGCTCTTTTTATAAGTGAATTATAGACACACATAGGGAACAACTTACCTTTTATAATAAGCTTTCTGTTCTTTGAGTTGTACAAATCCTCGGAAAAAATCCCATTGCGTTTAGCTTTAAACAGTGTTCCAGTAATCACATCATAACACACAGCATAGATACCACCAGGGTCTCTGCCCGCTGACTTTGGTTTTGGGTCATCAATGGTCAGATCATATTCAAAAACTGCTCCTTTCTTTCCATAAGTAAAAAGTTTCCTTTGGTCTTCTGCAGATGTAAATGGGTGTCATGCGTGATACATGTATGTCAGAATTGAATCATTAAGCACGTTAAACAAAGCCCAAGGATAAGTAGTTTACTTTAGTTTTCGGCACAGTTTGTATGATATTCTACTAGCATGAGGTAACATTGATGTCTGATTAAGTCTAATGAAGTTTGAGATTGTTGTTAGTGTTCCTGTTACAACTTGTATTAAACCATTGGCATCATTTCGTTGACAACAATTCACTACAGTGTTATGTTGTTATCACAATGATGCCTTGATGTCATTGCTACCTTTATAACAAAATGATGTTTGGTAACATACATTGATGTCATTGTTGCTCTTTCAATAAAATTATCAAATGTTGTCATTTGTACTTTGTCATGAAATTGTTGCTTAAGCGATAGGAAGAGTAGATATATATGTATTTTGATCATCATCGTTGATTCCATGTTGCTTTTACAACAATTAATGATTTGTTTACAATTTTGATAACAAAATGCTAAGTTGATGCTATTGTTTCTTTGATTATTTATGATATATACATTGTATCATTGTGCCTTTTGCCTCATTGTTAAGGTGATGTCGTTTTGCATTGAAATGTATCATCAATGTCACGATTGACCTGATAACAAGATGCAGCAATACTTTTGAATACTAAATACTGCCTTGATGTCATAGGTGCGTCAATAAATAGTTGCTGCGCTTATGTCATGTTCCCTTGATAATCAAATCACGCATTTATTACCTTTGTCCAATGAGAGTGTAATAGTGAAAAGAATGTTACATAAATATTTAATCAGCAAAACATATAATAAATTTGCATGCATGCAGTTGAGTCAATTAAGTGTGAAAGAAATTACTTTAAGAGTTCAATCCAAGTGAAGTCAACCACATCAGTGTTCAGGGGTATGTAACAAGAAACTAATTTAATGATTAATTATTCGCAAAACTGTGGATATCAAATAAGGTGATAGGGGATTTTGAAAATAAGGTAAGTCAACACAAAACTAAAATCTATCAATGTGTATTTTTTTTAAATTTCTGCCTTACAACTTTTGGCCTGGGATAAAGAGAATATGAAGACCATATTACGGAATATGACATGTCTTACTTTCGCAGATGAATTTAGGTGATGACCAGGTCCCGTTTGAGAGACATTCAATGTCAGCACCACCTTTGGTTCGGTGCCAACCTTCAAGACATTTGTACTCTACAACATCGCCTTCAACATAGTTCTTCACAGGAGGACTGGAAGCATGGTGGATCTCAGGTGGTTGGCCACATGAAACTGCAATAGGTACAAACGCATACAATCTTTTGGGAAACGAGATGGGTAACATATTTCTCCTTCTAGCGCATTAAGTACTATATCAATATAGAAATCAATGGAAATATAAAGTCTGTATCATAATGCATATGTACATGTAAACATCATATGGGATCTTTATTGAACTATGAACTCTGTATCATTATGAATATGTACATGTAAAAATCATATGGGAAATAGAAATAAAAAAATATAAAAAATGTACTATATCAATGCAATGAATATGTTTCTTTTTAATTGTGACTTTATTGTATAAACACTAATTTTCAACACTTTTTGAGCATGATGTTGTGTTTCAAATAAGTCGATAGTTGGTAAACCATTTTTGTTTGAATAAAGACATCGAGCTCTCGGTTATGACACACTGATGTTTACGTACTCTTATCGTAAACATAGATGTTGTCAATCTTTTCAAATCCACAATGCATGGATTCATAGGAATAAGCTATCAATTGACTTCAATCATTGATTATTATAACTTGAATATGCAGTTTGACCACTTACAAGCTCACAGTCTTTATCATACTCATATGTCAGTTTACTTGAACTATATGCTTACCGCTTACTGGTTCAGCATTGGCCACAGATTGGATACATTCTTGAATATATTATTAATGAAGTTTCTCAGCTATAATCTGATCAAAGTCAGGGGGTTTCTCTGCGTTTTGAGAATGAATACATATTACATTAATGGGTGATTTTGCAACTTTTTTACTGGTTACAATGTGGATTTTAATCAGTCTTATTTCACTAATTATTTTAAAATGATGGTAAAACTATTGTTAAATAACTACTGCTGCTTTTTGTTGTTTGAAAAATGTATTCAATGGTGGAATAAAAACAGTTGTTGAAAAACTTTCACATATTTTACAATTTCAAAGAAAATGTATTATATTTTATTAATCAGCATATGTATTTACGTATCTATTTCCATTCGTTTGAAAGTGTAAGCCACCACAAATGGTTAATCTCACCAGTATCTAAACAAATGTGTGTCAATCCATCTCGAGCAAGTAAACACATCATGGTGTCTCCACAGGCAACATCAATACACGAGTCCTTCAAGTCCTGCCAATATAAAAGTTATCAAATGTGTCAGGAAAGTGAACAGCTTAAAATTGACCAATAACTAAAAATCACAAGGCTCGTACTAAAAGTTTAATTTCAAGCCATTATGCCCGAAATTTTATTGTTCCATCAAACAGAATTGGTTGAAGAGTAAATATACAATTTGCAATTCCTTTTTCTATCTGTTTTTCACCAAATATTAAAGGGAGAAATAAAGAAAATTTAAAATTCGTTTCAATTAGATATCGTTATTCCTACATTAGATTTTTTTATCATTAAGGTATTGATCATGTAGTGTCTACATATCTTCTTCACGGAATTGATCCAGCATTTCTACAATTCCTCTGTAATGGCTTAATGAGGTATTCTCAACATTTCCCAACGGTTAAATACAGAGAAGTACTTGATCCGGTATACTATACATATCCTCTTCAAGAATTAAATCAAGTATTCTCTACAACACCTTTTAAGGGATTGATCCGATATTCTCTTCAATTCTATTTTTTATAAAAAATCAGGAGATATTCTCTACATTTCCTCTTAAAGACTCTATGCGATATTTTCTAATATACCCATTGAAGGACTTGATTTGGTTTTCTCGCCAATTACTCTGTATAAGCTTGAGCAAGTTCCCGGTATTTTCGATCTAATCTTTAAGCAAAAGGATTTCGTGGCCAAATACTCGTCTCTAAGTGGCAGTTTCCTGCTTTAATATGTAGAGACCCATACATTTAATGAGCAAAATTGATAACTACTACATTATTATGCTATTCAACATGTTGGGAAAATGAACATATACCCCAACCCTCCCTCTGTCCATGATCACACATGATTTACCGCAGACTTACAGATGTCGAAACATGATTGTGCTACATATGTTGAGATTTTCTTCAATTTCACTTCTTAATTGTTATTCCATTCTGTGAAACAATCAAACCTGACATATTCAGATTTGATATCTATGCAATACTAGAATATAAACTTTTCATGAGCTTTTGGCAACTACAATAATTTATTTCTTATCACAAAGTAACAAAGTCAGCAATTTGCAAGAAGCCAGAGACAAGAAAGATAAAATATAGGTTACTATGAGGCACCGTTCTGAACGCTAACAGTAACTTCAAATCTCGACTTTTGGCATTTACTAACACTAGATAGAAAGTTTAGCCATTTCAAGCCTGTCACTTTCAAGCAGATGAGATATTGTGTTTATGGAAACAGTAAACTGGTTGGTTTGTCCCATTTTTACCCTGGCATTTAAATTGCAGCTGCTTGTCTATCTTGACGCCCCGAAAAATACATGTTCTATTGGAGATGTGTAAGGTAACATGGGTGGGAATGACAGCACATTCTCGTTGTTACACAGCTTACAGTCACAATACAGCCTAAATGAATACGCACAGTATTATGTCAAAACAACATTGTAGTTCTGTGCTGATGCAGGACTTGTAAGATAACTGGTGGTAGATTATGGTCACCTTTACAATGAGATCAATCTTGCCTTGACGTACAAAAGGTTGGACTCAACACAAACATTGTCCTCTTGTTCGATATATATGCCAATCATCGTTCACATACAACAAGCAGCTCTTTTCGGGAATGTTACAGCCAACAATGAAAGGACAAAGAGCATTTAAGAGACTTGCAGACTTGCAGTTTCCTATCTTGGGTTAACCAAGAGCAAGTCTCGGATCGCAATGTTTGACTTTCTAGGTGACACTGAACAAGGAAAAATGCTATAAAAATCCTTCTACTCAGGGCTGTTAATGACACCTTTTCCAGGGCAAACTACATTAATACAGCAATCATAGTGTAGGAAATGCTTACATTTAATTAGATCTCATTTAACGGCTTGTCTTGAGTATGGCCATTTTTTAAACTGGAAGTATGTCATTCGACATATCTTGTACAGTTAAATTTGTCTTATCTTACAGTCCGTCTAATCTAACAAGGTTTTTTTGTCCAGGCGGAGCTTTTGTATATAATCATATAATATAATAATCATTGACCTATCCGACATCTGTCTGTTCTTAATAACAAAATTATTTATTTGTCCCAGACGGCAAAATATTCTGTCCAATCCGCGACATCATCTCATGAAGTTGCAGCTTACAATTGTTATTTACAGTTAATGCAGTCGTTAGCCAGGGATATGCAGCCTCCAAATACATGTATATAATGTTATTGTTACCACTCCATTTGTCAATGACAGGTGTTTATCCCCTGTTGATTGGAAGATGAGTTACCTGTCTGTTTATTTAATCATGCAAGTGGTCAGGGATTACCATTAACTTGATGAGTATGGAAGGGGATGTGTGCCAAAAATGAAATCATGTACACTCATAACTCGCAAGATGTAACATGTCGTTCTCAACCATGCAATTCTCGAAAAGACATGTCCAAGCGTGCAAAACTAACATTTCAATCCTGTAAAACTCAAACTTGCTGTTCTCAACTTTACAAAGTTGAAATGTAATTCAAGAAATGTCAAAAGACAAAACCCGATTTTCTATTTTGAATAAGAGTAATATTCACAATAAGCAATGCTATAAGTTACGTTTCACATATGGAAAATGGAAAATCAAGAGTTGTAAAATCAGCTTTTTTAACAGACTTTTGCAGTGCGAGTTTTACACGATTGCAATGTACATGATTTCGCTTTGACGGGGGATGTGTGCCAAAAATGATATGCTATGCTTGATTCGTTAAAGCAAACATTTGACCGGCGCGCGCAACAGAAAGGGACAAATTACTTTATGTAAGCGGCTCCCCCTGGCTTACCGAAACAAATACCCAAATGACAGAATAACTGACCAATGAACGTTTTAAGCATAAGCGGGAGTATATATAGCGTTCATTCTTTCCGTTCATCTTCCGTCTGGCCGTCACAAAATTTTTCCGTAGCATATCTCAAAAACTATACCTACTAGCTTCACCAAATTTCATACACTTATCAACCATGATACCTAGATGTGCCTTTTGGAGGTTAGACTAAAAACAATTATTTTTGCAGTTTCCATGGATATATGACTAAAAAAGTTATTCGATGATAAATTTCTTTGATATATACATCTCAGTTTCACAAAATTTTCTTACTTAAAGTGGTTTACCCACGGATTTCGGCTAGTTAGAACAGAGGTTGTATCAACATTTCATGACGTTATTATGTGGGGAGAGAGTGCTATACTGGTACTTATCTATCAAGTTGAATATCAAATGAATAACAAATGAGATTTTTATGATGACTGGCTCTTGTTTTTATATTTGAAAGTGAGAAGCACAACCACGTAATTTGTAAACTTTACCAAATCAGGTGAAGTACATTTAAGTGAATGTAACTTAAAACTGAATAAACTTTCACGAAACTAAATCCTAAATCTATTTTGGTATATAATATCGCAATGATGAAAATGTATGAACATTTTTACTCTTACTTAAAGTGGTTTACAAAATAAATATATGTCAAAATCGGTGAGGTAGGAAGAGTATTGCATTCATTGCTACTTGTATGGCATAAAAGTTCAAAGGTATTTTACATATATTCCCAATTATACATAGCTATCGCTTCAATTTCGAATAATCACTAAAAGTTATCGTTGATAAGAATATTCAATGCAGTCATACATGTACATTTACTGTCATTTAAGTTGAATATTTTTGATGTCCATTTTACATAAAATTCAACAATGGTCAAGCTAGCAATATCTGGAATGACGATATGCTTTAAATGTAAATTGGCCTGTTATTCTCTCATTTATGTATTTGTTTAGGTTAGCCAGGTCAGCCGCTTACATAAAGTAAACTTGTTCCTTTCTCATGCCTGTTGCAGAATCAGCGCGCGCCGGTCAATGTTTGCTTTAACGAATCAAGCATTGCATATCATTTTTGGCACACATCCCCGTCAATGCGAAATCATGTACATTGCAATCGTGTAAAATTCGAAATGCAAAAGTCTGTTTTAAAAAGCTGATTTTACAACTCTTGATTTTCCATTTTCCATTTTCCATATGTGAAACGTAACTTATAGCATTGCTTATTGTGAATATTACTCTTATTCAAAATAGAAAATCGGGTTTTTGTCTTTTGACATTTCTTGAATTACATTTCAACTTTGTAAAGTTGAGAACAGCAAGTTGAGTTTTACAGGATTGAAAGGTTATTTTTGCACGCTTGGACTTGTCTTTTCGAGAATTGCATGGTTGAGAACGACATGTTACATCTTGCGAGTTACGAGTGTACATGATTTCATTTTTGGCACACATCCCCTTCCATAGATGAGGAGACAGATTAATTGACATTGTGTCATTGACTATTTCATCAAATTGTTATTGGTTATGTTCATTGTTCTATTGTTGTAAGATAATTTAGGATGAACCCTGTGAAGTATATATTCATACATACACTTATTTGATAAAATTATGACTACATTTGTTTAATACATTAGGAATAATTTTTTTCAATGAATTTGTTCAATAAATTTGTTCAATAAATTTGTTCAATAAATTTGTTCAATAAATTTATTCAATAAATTTGTTCAATAAATTTAAATTTGTTCAATAAATTTGTTCATAATATATTTTAAATGTTTATTCAAAAGTGACTTTTTTAGTCTCTGTGTAACAATAGAATCTTTTCTAAACTCTGTCTAAACCGACATTTTTCTCTGGTCCGAATTTTTCTCCAGTCAAAACGAGTGACCATTAAGACTGATATCACTGTATTCTCTTATGATAATTATAAATCTCATTTTATTTTCGATGGGTCAACATTAAAAGTATTTTCCAAGAACTGATTGCTAAGAGCAGATTTGCAATTATAATGGGTCAATTTACAATGCACACATTATCTTACTATGAAATATCTTATTTAAAGTTTGGTATTGGTTTTTTTTCTCGATAGTGTATCATATTCATCTTATCAACAATACAAAGGTAATGGTTTTAATTGATAAGCTTGTGAAAAATACAAAACTCACTGATTTAGACCAGCTTGACAGTTCTGAAAGCAAAAATCCTCTACGGTCTTCTAGCAACTTTTTTGCTTTAGCTTGTTTCACTGTCAGTCTGTGAAGTCGGCAATGGAGATTGGTTTCATGATACTGCACTGTTTTACAGGCTTTTCGTTTGGCGCACTCGATGGCACAATAAATCACCCCGACATTGGAGATATCCTTTAATCCAATATCTTTGATGACTGAGTTGAAAGTGTAATCCGGCAACATGAAGCTTGAAACACTGTCCAGGAACAACAGGTAATACAGAAGTTCCATCACCTAGAAACATTAAAATGTGATTATTGAAAGTGTCAACCATTACCTAAATAATGACTTGTGCCTCGTTTTACGTGGCAACCATTAATAAATTATCAGTATTGCCACTCTTATCGTCAGAATAGCATTTGGATGCAAAGACATTTTTGAAATTCACTTTTTCAAAACAGTGACAACTCATATCACTGAATACCAAAAGAAACTTTGCAATTTTAAAACTGAAATTTTGAAAACGATCTCATATTTACATTTTCATTTATGTTGCCAATGACATAGTTGAAACCAACACTTTCAAGTTTAAAACTTTTAATTGAGCAATATTCATGCATTTTTCAAAAATGGCAAAAATTTCATAATCACGTGACGTATCCGCTGGTACTTAGTCATGTGACGAAAAAGTTTAAAAACTGTAGATACTGAATATTTGTCACTCCAAAAGTGAAAAAAACACCTTAAAACCAGTAAACGGTATAGCAAGAATATCGCGAATCCCCTCTGAAAATTGACAGAATTTATCAAAAACAGCCCTTTTTACAAGAATCGGTAGTGTGTCTTTGTTTCTAATGATAACTTGATCCGGCTATACAGAGATGTTGTGAGGATTTCTGACAACCCAGAAACACAAAAAGAAAATTGTTTTTTCACTGCATGAGAGCCGATATCTGTGACGTTAGACCACCGCCAACGTTGTCTCTTAGTGACGTAAGAGATAGCAAACATCAAAGGTCTACATGTTGATATGTTCTCGTGCACTTTATAATCTTGGACAGATCTAATCAGAGCTCATCGACTGCTAAGTTGATAGCTATTGGTCACTAAACATCGACACATGGCAATTTCATTCGAAGTTATAACGTCAGAATTGGCATGCAATAACAATATTTAGTCGCGATTGTTGAGCTCTTAAGGCTTGTTACCATTTGTACGACTCAAAGATGTGTCAATATGACAAGTAAGACTTGTGTCCACACATTCCTATTAATGGAAAAGCTTCGATGCAGACGAAATGTGAAGTTGCACCAGCTGCAAAAGACGTAATTTAACGTTTGACCTTTTCTGTTACTCATGGCATATTTGGAAGTTATAACGCTCGGGCTGCTCAAACTTGGTAATAAAGTAGCACATTTTAGTACTTTAACGAAATTATTGCGAAAACATCATTTCAAAGAACGTCTGAACAACCAAAATTTTGACCCCTGCCCACTTCAGATCAAATAAGTGCAAAACTGAGTTTCCCACCTTTAATTTGCATTAGTGGTCTGTTTAAACAAATGATTGATTAAAAAGAGAACCTTTGTTTTAAATTTCTATCGTTTTTCAATCTTCAATCACAATTATTACAAAATGGTGCAAAGTTTCTTTTGGAAGTCAAAGAAAATCACATCAGCTATTGATCTAATGTGTTTGACAACCAAAAGTGGGTCATTAAATAAACATTCACTGATACTGTCGGAACAATATGTATTTGAATAAACATCTTGAACGTTTTGAAATTGCAGAACAAGAAGACAAAGAATAGATCTATCAAATAAACCTATCTTACAAAATACCTTCTGATACAAAATATCACATAACTGCAACTTAAGGTAACATTATTAATTAATTCCAAATATAGAATGATTGGCTATGTAGATGATTAGAATTCGTATTCAATTTTTTTCTTAAGGATGTGGTCGATGTGGATGTAGATTTCAGCTTTTAAGGTCTTTTGTTTCTAAAGAAGATGAACGAAGTTTTCAGGACGTGGTCCATGTGGCCCTTATTAGTGACCACAGGGTCACCAAAGCTATAAATTTAATCCTCACTAGTCAAGGTGTCTGTATACAAGATTTCAGCTTTTGGAGTATTATGCTTCTAAAATAGAAGATGAAAAAAGGGACCATTTTAATGAGTTACAGGGCCACCAAAACTAGAAATTACAATCCTCACTAAACAAGAAGTATGTACACAAAGTTTCAGCTTTTTTAGGCCTTGTGATTCTGGGGGAGAAGTACAAAATGCAGAAAGTTTACGGATGAGCTAAAAATGAGATTCCTCAAGAACAATAGTCTACAATATGTTTCCGATATTTTGTCATGTCTTTTCTAACATGTCATGTCAAGTTCCTACGTGGACGAGATAGCACAGTTGTTAATGCATTCAGCTTTGTATCTAAAGGGCTGGGTTTCAAATCCCGCAGATAGCTTAGCAACTTTATCTGTAATAGAGAACCGTTCTACCGGCAGTTAGGTAAGTTACAATGCTACACTGAATTTAAGCACAGTACACACGTTTAGCTAGTTCCAGACCTCACAGGTTTCACTCTAATGCAAAGCTATAAAAGCGTTTCTCCCTGCAATAATACTAGCAGCCGTGATATGAGTAAAATACCCTATTGATATTGAGCTCATCTTAATCAAAAGATTATACCATGATCTTACACATGAAAGAAAATTACAAAAAAAACCATCAAGTTTTCAGGAATGAACCAATTCTATTCAAGATTCCCCGCATAAACATGTATATACATTGATATCCAAAGCAGCAAACCATTGTTATAGTGCAGTTAACATATAAATATAATTTATAACATTCGAAATGATATTATAATTTATATGTAGGCTTACACTTGAAAAACACACTCCTTGAGTTAATGGAGCCACAGACGCAAAATTTTATGAAATGCGTTTTTTTTTTTTATTTAAAACAAGAATAATTTCAATTAGGTCGATAATTTTGCAAATAAGATAGTGTTTTAAATATTATTTAACAAGTGTTTTTGTGAAGTGTCGGTGCATTTTTTGCAAACGAAATATTACACAAAGGGTATAAACAAAGTACCAATCTTTGTAAAATGGTGGGTTTTTGGGAAAACTTACATTATCTTGTCACTAAAATATTGTCATATCAAATTTGGTTGATTTGACATTCACCAAAATCAAAGCGTTTGCTTTCATATTTTTGAATACGGCAGTTTATTTCAAGTATAAAATCAACATATTGAGCAAAAGCTTATCCTCAGGTCTTGTGATTATTTTACGCCGGAAACAGCTCTGCGCAGATGCGACAACTAGGACCAAAACTCCAGTATTGCTGAAGCGCCTCAAGATGGCGGCAGATTGGAAGAATCGCGTATTGCAAAAACATGGGCCCCGCTATCAGAGATCCCTTATGTATACTTATTGACGGGGTCGTTCAACTGGCACGATCGCTCTCTAGCGTGTAAAACTAATTTTTGAGTGAGTCTGGTTACATTTACTTCACCCGGAAGCGTCGTCGAGGCTCTCACTGAGCACTCTCCTGTATTCTCATTGGCTGAAGTTACATCATACAGGACGATTGACACATGAGATTCAAGCAGCGACTTGGGTGCGGACATGTCGCCAAACATTGCAGACTTCTGGGTGAAGTATATGTGACCAAGCGTGACTAAGTATGTGTAAAAGTTAGTGGCAGAGTATCTCTGCCAAAGTGTTCTATGACATGATGCAATTGAAGGCGAGAATAGCGAAGAATTACATTTCACAGATCAATTATGGCGAGTGAAATACCCTGTCAATAAGTTCACATAAGGGATTTCTGAGAGCGGTACAAATTTGCAAAAACTGAAATTCAAAAATATCAAAATTTACAAAGTTGTTTCTGACAAAAATATTTAATATTTTTATGGAAAGAAACTGTGTATGAGAATAATATTTTTTAATCAAATTCGGATTTTAGAAATTTGAAGAATTTACTTGAAAAACCATACAAAAACAACCCAAAAAACTCATTCAGTGGGTGGAAAAGGTTTATGCCGTAAAACAGTATCAACCTGCCTGTTAAGAGTTTCAGTGTTAAAGTTTTTGACATGAGAAAATTTTCAAAACATTGGTAAAAAAATGACAAAAAAATTACCCAAAAAAATTATTTTGGTCTACTATATTTGGCTTCAAATGGTCTCAGGCACTCATATATCTGGCTGAATCATTTTATTGTCGCTTCATTTTGTTATTTCTGTTATATATTTTATGTGTTTCTCTTTTGATAAAGAAAATTAATGATCTGGATTGCAATACCTTTAATGAATATTTGCTTTGAAAAGATAGAACACTTATTTCTCACGCAGTGAGTGTTACTATTTATGCAATCTTGTTGCACGCATGAAGCACTTGATTCCTTCAGTTATCAAAATCAGCTGGTGAGATCATCCAACCGGCGGCTGAACACTGACTGTGAGCCGTTACAAGAAATTCAAGCATAGCCAGAATGCTTGTAAAAAGTTTTGCATCCGCCATCCGATTCAGATCATCTGGAGACAGACCATGAAGAGTGGTCAGCAAACATGACAGCAGGCCTTACGTCGTCCAAACTAGGGTTTGGACTAATTGCAATTAAACACCATATTCAAATCATCAATCAGAACCAGCTCAATAAACCTCCATGTGATCAAAACCAATATAGCTGCAAGAGTGTTTACTCACACTGACTGGACTTCACCCAACACTAATCAAAGTGCTCGTCCAGTAAAACAGAGGATAATATTAAATTCGTAAATAACCATGTCATTTGTTTATGAGATTAATTCGTTGTGTTAGGAACTTTAACATTAACCTGTAATTGTTTAGATTTCAGGGCTAGTCACCGATTGCACGACTTTAGGCGTTTTAATGACATGCTGGATTCTATTAACTTCTTTCTATAGATTGTGAAGCTGTGATGCAGATGCACAGGTTTAAGGCGAATGCTGAAACTGCTGGTAAGTTGTGTCATTTATGCTTTATTTTGTGATGACATGCAAATTATTCCAGCTAAGTAACACATTTTTTTCTTTACAGAAATTATAACATACAAAGCAAATTTTAAAAGTATGGAAACTAAAAAAATCTAAATTCATTTAACGGCCAGTTCGATCGGGTATTTTTTGTTCCACAAATATTCAAGAGGGTATTCCCTTTTGCACATGACACCTCAAATTTTATATATTCGATTTGTTTTATATTTTTAATGTTAATAACTATGTTGAGTTTGGTAATTAGTTCTAATCCGCCCTTCAAAACAAGAAAAAAACGAAAAAAAAACAAAGCCACTGACAAGCACTTCGAGCAGTGTATTTTTTGTGGAAACGAAATTCAGGAGGACTTTCCTGTTAACTAATATATATACGATTTTTACATGATTATTTCACACTTAATTTAAAATATGTTCACGAGGTTATCATTTCAGTTGTTCATGATTTAATAATTTGACAAGAATAAAGTGTATCGCCCAAAAAAAAGAAAAACATCGTGAAATTAAGCCAATCATTGGAGCTACGAGCGTGAGATGCATTACTGGCATTTACTACCACAAAACATTGTCTTTACTGATAACTTTTATTATGAATCACGTGTAAACATGTCCCTCTTCTGTCAATCAATTATTTGTTCTTGATTTACTCAATGAATTAGCATGATACAGTACATTGTTTTCTCGCAATGCTAACAATTCAAAATGGCGGAGGAAAGCCGATCGAACTGGAAGCCTTGATCATGGCGGCTACTAGGATTATTGTCAGCTGATTGTTTGGTCGGTGTTGTAGTTACTTGGATGTTTAAATTGTAGGAGAATTGTTAATAATGTTTGCATAAGAAAATATGACTGACAGACAGATTGTTTATTGAAATCTACATCAATATGACACTGAGAAGAAAAGTTGATTTGCATCAACTTTCGAATATAAAAATAATTGTCAGCGCTGCCGCACTCCCAATTATACACAGTACGTATTACACTTTTCCGAACATAAAAAAATCATGTGACTTAAAGGGGCAGTAGCACGTTTTTAGGGGGGATATGAGGTGATGTCAGGAAAATGAAAATTAATGTTTCCAATTGAAATACAATGTATGTAAACTAAATGGAGCAGTAATAATTCAAATATTTAACATAACGTTTAGCCATAAGATTCCTTTTTCTTACAGAAAATGAATTAAAGGTGTTCACACAAAAATGGCGGCCTATGTATTTTATGTGAATCTTCATACTTTGTCCTCCGACTATGGACGATTGACTTGTGTAATGACATTTTTGACACTGTCAAAATAATACATTTAACATTAACTTACAATTATCACTGAAAATTTTAAAATATAAAATTATCAAAAAACGTGCTACTGCCCCTAAGATATATTTCTGAAGAAAAGAACTGTTTTACTATGAGTGAGGTTGTGCGAACTGCGAAAGTACGATGGAAATTCGCATGAGAGAAGACACGAGAGAAATGTCAAGCGGATTTATTTGGGAGACATTGCCCCAAAATGAAATAAACTGAAATCTACATTAAATTTACAGTTTTTTAACTGTATAAACGTTTTTAAAATTTGCACTACAATCATGAGTTGACATGTCACTGCAAGATTCCTAAATGCAACTGATTTTACTGTTGTTCACACGACAAAGATTTTTCTAAGGATGAAATGACCCTTTTACACAATTAACCATGTAAATTCCATGATATTAACGTAGTGACTGTTTTTAAAAAATCGAAGGGCCATTGTCGAATTTTGATGGGCACTGAAAACATAGGTGCCACCCAGAATTCCCTGCACACTACATTGCATTATGGGAAGGGACATTTCTCATTTTATTTATAGATCTGCTAAACAAATGACGCGCTGTATCTAAAAATAGCTTCGTTAGCAGCCTAAGTTTATCGGTGAAAACGCGGTCGAACTGGCCGTTTAAGTAAATAATGTGTTATTCCCCCATTAATTTTTATTGATAATTTGTTTACAGGTAAAGTTTATTGATTAAGGGTATACAGTATTTTTAAAAGTTCTTTAGTTTTTCGTTCTTTTATCGGAATGATTATAACATGTGGTAAAGTTACTACCTATCTTGCCTAAAATGTCATTACAAATTTTCCAATGAAACTTATCTAATTGGACTCGTATCTACAATATTTATATCCCTTCCCTTCTCGTAAATCCTTGATATCATCTAAGTCACTTTTGCAAGAAACACAGTACGTTATGAAATAAAATCTAAAATGATTAATTCTATAATGTAATCACATTGTCAGTTCAGCATAAACATGGTGTCCTGACTAATATTAAAAAGCAAAACTTTAACTTACCACTGCCATGGAAATACTTAGCGATCCAACTGGAATTTACAATTCACTGAGTAACGTACGAAACTACTCCTACGTTGCTAAGATTGACATTACAAGAATTGTTACAATAAGGTTAAAGTTAAATTCCAATAATTTCAAGTTCTACTTTTTTGTTGCCAACAGTTGGCTTAATTTGTACTTCCATATTCATATCCTCTTTAAATCTAGATTGTTATTCATTCAAACTATGCAATTTGTTTTCTTATTGAAACTTTAGATTAGATTTAATGACATGTTTATGCAGCAGGCCATATGTCGTTCTAACTGAGGATTGGACTAATTGGAGGTAAACAACACTGTAAAATCATCAATCAGATCAAGTCAAATAAACCTCCATATGATCAAAACCAACATAGCTGCAATAGTGTTCACTGACACTAACTTGACTTCACAAACAGTGATGAAAGTGTCCGTCCGGTAAAACAGAGGATAATAATCAATGTATAAATAAGAATGTAACTAAATGTCATAAAGACCGAATAAGGGTTACCTCTCCTACAGAGGCTGGCGGCCTCGTGTTGTTTACCAAGGCATTTTGGGTAAGGTATGAACCTATAACTGCACAAACTCACAAACATATTACATTTGCGATTGCAATTATAAAGATCTCAAGGCTAGTCACCGATTGCATGACTCTACGCGTTTTTAATAATGTGTAAGACTATATCAACATCCTCCTGTTCATCGAAAAACTGTGATGCAGATTGATTGGGAATGCTGGCACAGCTGGCAAGTTGTGTCATTTGATGCTTTAATTTTTATTTCACGGTTTTTGGTGATAACATTATTATAAGAATAATCAACGAGTTTCGAGGAATGATGGATTATCTGTCCTGAGTTAATTAATGTGATAAACTTTGTGCTTCAGCGAGGAGTTTGACACAATAATTCACGAGGGACAGATAATGCGTAATTCCGAGCATGGAATTGGTTATTCCTTTTCTTAACCAAGATAATTTTGATGCGTAAAAACGGGGGGGAAGAGAAACATTTAAAAACGGCCGGTAAAGTACATATTGTAATCATACGCCATTCATAATTATGCTCACTACTTCAGGATGGGCGGCTCTAAGTAGTTCGCAACTCACGTTCTAATTTGAATAGTTTATTTTATTGATATCACATTATATCCAAAAGAATTATTGTCTCATATAATAAAAAATCGTTTTTATTGACTGCGCACAACAGGAAAGAAAAAGTAAGACGTCGTTAGCTTTCGTTACGTTTGACAAACCTAGTGAGGAATGTATGACGTCACTGTTTGACGTCATGTTTAATGATGTCATAGAGCTATGACGTAACGACAGCTCGGCCGGCGACTCTTGCACCTAGCGCCGCCTTGAAGATTTAAACTTGTATTTACGACAAAGAAAACATCAGAAGGTATTGATTTCCCATTAAAAATGTTGTAGTAATGTGTGACTTTCGCAATTTAAGTAAAATATTTCTCATCTATATCTCTCAAATAAAATAGAAGATCCAAGCGAATCATAACAATCAAAATGCGAGTTATTTTTAGAAAAACTGTATTTCCCATGACCATTATGCAAACTTTAATACCCGGCATATCCTTGCCCGCTTTGGTAGGAAACTGAAGTATAACATTATATTACTTTACCGAAATTGTCACGTAAAAATCATATCAAGGAACGTCTGAAAACAAATTGGTTATTAACACTTTTAATTTTGATTGTTTTGATTGTAAAATGAATAATTCTATAATGTTTTGAAATTGTCAGTTCAGCACAAACATGGTGACCTGATTGATATAATAAGCAAACCCTTAACTCACCACAGTCGTTAATTGACTAAACCGATATAACTGGAATCAATAAATAACTGAGTTATATACTTACACAGCACGAATTGTAACAGTCAGAGTGAAGAGACTTTCCAATAATTTCAAGTTTTTATATATTGTTTACAACAGTTGGCTGAATTTGTGCTACAACATGCATGTCTTCTTCAAATCTAGAGTATTATTTATACAAACTATGCAATTTTATTCCATAATGAAACTTAAAATAGATTCTATACACATGTTGTATGTTTTATCGAGACATATTAAGTATTACTATGCAAGTAACTGCCTGATTTATATTTTATTATGTTTGAACTTACAACTGAAACAGTAACTAAATACAATTCATTAGTTTGTCAGAATTAGAACTCCATATACATATAAAGTTAACCATTTACATCTAATACGAACAGCAAAACTTTACCTTGTGTAATCACTAACCCGATCCCACAGGAATTAAGGAACCACTGAATATACATACAAAGCAAGAAATTTAACACTGAGCATAAGGCATCGAAAAAGTTAATTTGTTTCTGGTTCCCTTATGCATCAGTTCATGCGTCAGCATCAAGTTTATTTTCTTCAGATAATGTTAAAACAGGAACAAACATTGAAATATGAACTTTTAAAATGTAACTCAAATTCATTCAAAGATGGGTTTTTCCCGGCTATATATTTTTAAATATCTGCATCATCGTCCTTATGTAAAGACCAGAAATATTTTTAATTTGGGGGGCCTGAAATGACAATATATTGATTTCCAGTTAGAGGGCTCGATTTGTAACGAGTGCTGCCAGATTTGTGTCTTATTCAAATCTTCCTTTAAATAATTCATACAAACTATGGAACCTGATGCTATATTGATGCTTAGAATAGATTATAATTGTGTGTTCATACGGCGAGCTTTGCACCTATAAATTATTGCTTAGGGTAGTAAGAATACACGTGTTGGTGAAAATGAATTCGTATATGTTTTTCAAGAATGCAAGTGCATTATTTCATTTCACCTTGTCTCTATGTTTACTGACCAATATGGTTTGCAGAATTATGATTAATCTTAGGTTCTTCAACATTTTGCAATATGCGAAAGCTTTCTTGTTTGTATGAAATTTCAGATCATGTTAGCACATGTATTTGTGTGTCATTCAAACTGCATTTTCAACTTACTATCTTATCCTTTTGTGGCAATTTTCAGCGAAAGTGAATGCTCTACAAATACCAATCAAAGGTTTATCTATACATTTTCAATTTTGCTCTCAATGTCTGGTCAAACACAGTGTATACTTTCTTTTGAGCACTAGTTTATATTCAAGCTTAAGAAATGTCGTAATTATTTTTAAGTGATATATTCATTGAAATCATATTTGCCAAACACATACAATTGATACAAGATAAAGCCAATTTTCCCATATGGTGTTGAAATTTATTTTCTTGCAAACGTTTTCTGAACACTGTTGTCAACATACAGACGTAGTGATGAATGTGTTGAAAAGACAAAGAGTCTAGTTAGTATCTTGCGCATCTGTCAGCTGTACTCTTTAATAAATCAAATTTCGTAAGGTATATTTATTTCACTAGTTATGTTTCGATATTGAAAAAGGAACGGCATACATTTCATATTAAACATTCACCAATAACAAACTTTTTTCAAAGTCAAGATCAATTTTAAACAATATCAAACTTTATCATATAACGCTGGATTTTATCGACGCAATAAAGCTATCTGATAAATTGATTATCCAAATTGCATAAACGTACAAATATGGTAAAGAGAAACTATTAACAGACAACAAAGTATAGTATGTCATAAAGTAAATGCAAACTGGTTCTTATTTTAGTCCTTTGAAATACCTTAACTACCAAATTGTTTTAAAATAATGATTGGCATGATAATTCTGACTAAGTTGAAATGCTTAAATGTCATTGCATGGGAGAAAAAATCAAATTGCACGGCTCGATTTGCAACGAGTGCTCTCAATTATTTTATCTTCTTGCAATCTAGCTTTAATTTATTCATTCAAACTAGGCAACATGATTCTATATTGAAACTTGAATCCTGTATATACATGTATGTATCATCCCAACTGCGGATCCGCCCCATCTTAAGATGGAAACTTAAGTTGGGACGTCTCATCTTAAGATGGGACGAGGAATATTAAAACATGCACGTTATTATCTTATTTAAACATGAAATGTGTTAAAAATGATATTTATTAATACTAACGGTATATACGTTTGACACGCACAAGAAAAATTTAATTTGATGTTGATTTACTCGACTTACGGGCTTGGATTCAACTCCCACCTTCTACAAGCGAGTGAACACAACAAGTATGTTAAAACACGATATCAACATTCATTTAATGATCATTTTTATTTGAAATTACGCTTTATAACACATCGACGATTAAGTATTAATCATTTTCTGTTCTTTTTCAGTCATAAACCATCAACATAGGAATTGAAACAAAGTAAACAAATTACATGTAAGAAACAACGTAAACAACACAAACCAAGCGACTTTTATTGGAAAATGAACATAAATGTGAATAAACTTATCTGTATTTTATATACTATGAAATACATTTATCAAGAAAATCAACAAATAGATCCTCTTTATTTATTTACTATAGATAATATCGCCTTCAAATGTGAAACCAGCTTACCTTATACAAAGAAATGAATAATCCAAATGTACATAGAAATCCAATGTAAAGGCTTTTCTCAATGTGTGTTACAATGCTATCCATTCCTAAACTAAGCACTGTTGGTAAGTTAATCTGACAGCTAGGCATGTTAGAGAATTAGAGACTGACATTGAGTCATTCATGTCAGCAAGCAATTCCAATCAGTCATGAATGGGCACCAATTTGACAACTGTCACAAATGTATGGTTAAAACAACACTGAGTTGGGGAAAGAAAAGTCTTGTTTGTTTTTAAACAGGCTGTAAAATGGGTTGTTTACTTTTCATGTAACAAGCTTGATTAAATCAAATATAAACACATTAAAAAAACTTTATTGGTGTATGTGTTTGCTGAAATGTTTATGTGTATGAAAGGTTTACAGAGAAGAACAAAAATTATATTTGAACATAAAACACGTAGCACAAAATTAACATTTTGATGAATAAAATTTATTGAAGGGATCTTAGATTTTAATTCCAGGAAGAAAACATGTCCTTTCCTGAAATGAAAACATTGATAAAGAGGATGGATTCCAAGTTTGGACGCGTCCCATCTTAAGATGGGACGGGATTCCAAGTTGGGATGATACATATATACATGGGCTAACTTTGAATATATGAATTATTGCTAGATGTTGTAAAAATAATTGCAATGCGGTAATTTTTTTCAAGAATGCAAGTGGTTCTTTTTTTCATTTTGAAATTTGTTTTATTTTTAGTTTTGTTTCAGAGTACTATTGTCTTCCCATCTAAAAATCTATATTCAGGCTTAAAAAAAGATTGGACTTTTCTTTTAAGTAATATACATTGAAATCACACTCGCCAAATCTATATTTCAGTGTATTTGATACAAAGTTTAAACCAGTTCTCTTATAACATCCTTGAAAACCTTTTCTGAACATTAAGTTCTCAACTTCGAAAAATGGAAAATTAGATGATTGTTGTAGATATTCTATAATCTTTTTTTTTCTTTTATAGAAATAACAAGGAGATAGAACTGTGTCTTAATATTTGTTCTAAATGTGGGTTATCAAAATGAAAAGAGTCATGTTTCAATTAGCTCTTAAATACTTATGGAAATGAATATATTCTTATGATGGTTTTCTCACAGTGATTAAAAGAGAATTGGTTAGATGATTTTTTTACTACATCCTATCTTCCTCTCAGTTTAACTCAGTCATTGACTTCGTTTTGCGTTCCAATTTTTTTATGAATTTGAAAAAAAGATAAAAAATAGACATGGACATGTCAATGTTTTTTTAAGAGAAATTAAAATTTACCACATTTTTCAATAACTCTGATCTAATAACCATAGAACGATAAAAGTTAAGTAGTAAATAATGACCCGGTACTGAGGGGTTATGGAAAATAACCTCGCGAGGTCGTAGCCCGAGCAGAGATTATTTCCATAACCCGAGGCAAACGGGTCATTATTTGACTTACACTCCCGCGGAAGATTCCTGCAATAGTTACAACTTAATTTGTTTATAATTAATTTAAAAACGTTTCACTGATATCATTCGCGGGTTTATCATTTCTTGATAAGGAAAAATACTTAAATTACCCCCATATTAGGGTTTTAGAAATAAACGCTTGATTCATAGAATAAAAACTGTTTATTACGTTAACTAAATTTGTTTACATACAAATAATTGAAAAACGTTTTAGTGATCCATTTTGCGGGTTTGATATGTCTTGATAAGAATACTATTTTAGACTACTTACAATACCCCCTGCTAAGGGTTTTAGAACTAAAAACTTTATTCCTTACATTAAAAACTATTTTATTGTAATATTAATATATATTTATAGGGGGAAATAAAACACCAAACATGACACACACAAATTTACATCACCAGGCATGGATCCACGGTAGCTCAACAGGTACGAGTGCTGCTTGACAACATAGAGGTCCCTGGTTCGAATCCCACTTTCGTTGTTCATAAATCTTTACTTTATGGTTTGATTAAAAATCCATATTTTACAAGTCCAATTGTTTGCAATTGTTTACAATCTTATAACCGACCAAGGTGGATATGAGATAACCAACCTACGCGGATGGAGCTCACAGCATTTAGAAACCTATCGGGGATTTCGTCTATTGTTTTGGAGGTCTCTTGTATTCCCGTAATAACCTCTAAGGAGGGTTTACATTGGGAAGTCAGGGCATTATATTCACATGTAACACCTACTCGGGGGGTTGGAAGGTTTTTATATTCATATGTAACACCTACTCGGGGTTTGGAAGGTTTTTATATTTCAAAGTCAAAGGGTTTTATATTCCTATGTGTAACCTAACCCCTAAGTCCACATTATCTTGAAAAAACTTACAATGCTTCCGATGTGCGGGATTCGAACCCTCAACCCTCTGAACCGTAAGCTAACACTATAACCACTTCTCTAACGGGCCAGTTAGAAGTGAAGGTTATGTTAAACAATCTATTGATTGAAGATCAGATTTCGGTACAAAAAATCGGCCCTAAAGCATTAGGAAATCCAATTGCACTTTAATTCCAATTTTAAATGCATACAAACATTCAAAATGGATATTTACAATGTTACACCTTTTCATTTGTGATAAATTTAAAGGATCCAAATACGGTGTCAACCACGTGACTTGTCGATTGTCATTTGTAAAACCTTACACCTCGAAGAATGCTTTGCACGTGCATTATGTGCTATGTCAATATCAAAAAGTCGTCTGAACACAATGCTTTTTTTTAAGGAAAGTCATTTTAATTTTTTATATTCAGAATTGAAGCGACAGTATAAAGTAATGTAATCCAATAATAAATGTTAAAATTAACCGACGAACATGAAACCTTGATATTTGTTGTTTTTTTCTCAATTTTTATGATCAGTCTGAAAATATGATTACAAATACTACAATATGGACAAATGATTACGGGTTGTTAATAACGGCATCTAAGTTAGTTAAAACACTCGAACTCGGTTATGCTTGGGTTTTCAAAACCTTCGGAAAGAAAGCCTCGCGGGAAGTAAGACCTCAAGCTTCGCTTTCGGTCTTACTTTCCGCTCAGCTTTCTTTCCTCAGGTTTTGAAATCCCAAGCATAACCTCGTTCTCGTGTTTTAACCCTAACTTAGAAACCTATCGGGGATTTCGTCTATTGTTTTGAAGGTCTCTTGCATTCCCGTAATAACCTCTAAGGAGGGTTTACATTGGGAAGTCAGGGCATTATATTCACATGTAACAACTACTCGGGGGGTTGGAAGGTTTTTATATGTATATGTAACACCTACTCGGGGGTTGGAAGGTTTTTAAATTTCAAAGTCAAAGGGTTTTATATTCCTATGTGTAACCTAACCCCTAAGTCCACATTATCTTGAAAAAAATTACAATGCTTCCGATGTGCGGGATTCGAACCCTCAACCCTCTGAACCGTAAGCTAGCACTATAACCACTACTCTAACGGGCCAGTTAGAAGTGAAGGTTATGTTAAACAATCTATTGATTGAAGATCAGATTTCGGTAAAACAAATCGGCCCTAAAGCATAAGGAAATCCAATTGCACTTCAATTCCAATTTTAAATGCATACAAACATTCAAAATGGATATTAACAGTGTTACACCTTTTCATTTGTGATAAATTTAAAGGATCCAAATACGGTGTCAACCACGTGACTTGTCGATTGTCATTTGTAAAACCTTACACCTCGAAGAATGCTTTGCACGTGCATTATGTGCTATGTCAATATCAAAAAGTCGTCTGAACACAATGCTTTTTTTGAAGGAAATTCATTTTAATCTTTTATATTCAGAATTGAAGCGACAGTATAAAGTAATGTAATCCAATAATAAATGTTAAAATTAACCGACGAACATGAATCCTTGATATTTGTTGTTTTTTTCGCAATTTTTATGATCAGTCTGAAAATATGATTACAAATACCACAATATGGACAAATGATTAAGGGTTGTTAATAACGGCATCTAAGTTAGTTAAAACACTCGAACTCGGTTATGCTTGGGTTTTCAAAACCTTCGGAAAGAAAGCTTCGCTTTCCGTCTTACTTTCCGCTCAGCTTTCTTTCCTCAGGTTTTGAAATCCCAAGCATAACCTCGTTCTCGTGTTTTAACCCTAACATAACATTCAACTAAAATAAAGCCAATAACTTCCGCAGGGGTGTAAGGGGTAAACCCCTATAGTAGGTAGTTATGAGTTAAAACCAGTTGAAAAATAGAAGAGATATAACCCCCCAAGGGGTGTAAAAACAAAGAACCTCTTATCAATTCCGTTAAACAAACAAACAAACACTCAAAATAGAAGGAGAAATAACCAAGTTTGCACTGAATTAGAGTGAATCCGATATTTTTATTTCAAGATTTTAAAGATATAAAATGTGTTTCTTTAGTACCAAGTATGAATAATTCGAATAATAATCTCCCAAAGCCTTTTGCTTTCTCTTACCACCTTCTTTTTATTTGCTTCATCTAATAGTATTCATTGTTATCTTATTTGTAGTGAATGTTAACATATCTATATGTATAAATACATGTATACTGCAGTGGATCCCTCCGTTGCTTCATGACGGTATAAGAATTATACAGAAACGTCACTTTTTTGTGAATAAAGAAGTTGGAGGTCAATAACATATTTTACTTTATAAACAAAATGTTTTGTGATAACAATTTTATGTAACAATTAAAACAAAGATACGTAAACATTAATATAGTTTTGCTTTCGTACTTCGCTGGTAAAAGTCTCCAATAGTTGACTAATTTATGGAAGGTCTCCAATAGTTTGTTGGATCGATGCCAAGGATGTTGCCGTCGAAATCAATGTGCTCGAAGAGTGCTGAAATCCAAAAGTGCGTGCAAAACTAATGGCGACTTGGACGTAACCAGGAAACAAGCATCGCAAAATTTTATAAAAGTTTAAAGGGGCATGTGCACGGTTTAATTAAGGAAAATAAAGCTAATGCGAAAAATAGACAATCCTATCTAAAACAGTATCTAGAATGTACAATGCATATTGCAGATAAGTTAAACAGTCATATAATTCTTTTAATCTTTATTGAAACATTATAAAAGCACTTAAAACATCATATAAAAATAAGCATATATAGTTATTGATGGAGATTTTTTATGGAAATTTTTTTAAAGATGATTTTCTCCTGCAAATGGAATGCTTATGTAAAGATACACCACGTGGTGTGGTTATCAATGCTGGTATCGAGGTCGTTATTCTGGATAACCAACCCATGGTTTGGTTATCAGATAACCACCATGTCCATGGGGTGATTATCAGAGAGCAAACGTGAACGACAATACGTGAACAGTTGCCTCGGCCCGATACGGCAGGTCTTCGGCTTTTGCCTCAGACCTTGCCGTATCGTCCCTCGGAAAAAAAATTTCCCTTGACGTGATTTCTAAACACATCTCGAATTGATTGCTCAAAGTAAACGCAAAATAATGATTTATTATTGTCAATTGTTACCAAAAACAAATCATCTATTGTACAGTCCCATTTACAAATTGCAAGGACCACAATTGAAAAAGCTAATCATCCGATACATTACGATAAAACCCACCTTAAATTCGTCCTGAGAATACCTTAAAACACGGATATAATTTTGTTTGAAGCAGGACAAAGCTCCAATTTCCCAAACCTCTTGGAACACCATGTGCTTTCGATGTTATGCTTCATCGATGGTTTGCACGTGAAATTCATGAATTACGTGCAGCTCAAGGTGAAAAGAAACAACATCCGCGCAGCCTTACGTGAAATTTGTTTGTTACAGACTGATACATTTGATAGACTGAATGTTGGCTTCATTTAGGTATATCCTGAGACATTAACCGGATTTTCTTTGACATTTTGACAAATTGTTTTGACATATTTCATTTTAATTCAAGATGGAGAATGTTAGTTTTTTAGGAACTCACTCAACACAGTTAGCTATTTTAAGTTACTGGTTAAGAATTGTCTGACAACCAAGTCAGGACACTCTGAATCTGCACGTGAAATGCGTTTATGAGTATGCAAATGATAATGAAGTAATGTTAAGAAGCGGAGGTTTTTGAGGTGCCTTGCGTGAGGGGGGTGTGTGATGTCGCGTTTTGCTTTGTTTAATGCCCGTTTGAGATGTTTGCGCGCATTTTTTATTTCCTCAGTCCACCAGGGAACTGAGGATTTAGCAGTTTTAGGAGTGGTAAAAGGGATAGATTGTTTTGCAGTCGTGATGATAGCATTGATGAAATTATTTGAAAAGGTGTGGGGGTCTTTATTTTCAAGGTCCTCTGGGTTGAGTTGCTCACAGAGCATTTGGAATTTTTCCCAGTCGGCCTTGTTGTAAAAAAAATTAGGATTTTGGGGGCAATTTTGGATATTTGCGTTATTTGGAAGAAAATGGTTTAGATTAATAATAATAGGGAAATGATCACTTCCCCACGGATCATCGAGGACCTCCCACAAGATCTCATTAGCGATGTCCGGGGTGCTGATCGTTAAATCGATTGCCTACATCTCTTGATGTGGTTTAAATGTATTTATTCCATGAAAAGATACATGAACTGGATTGGTCAACAAGCTTGTGTGAGCTTATGTGAAGACCGCTCCAACAACAAAATATATGAACATGATCATGACAAGAGCGACATATAGTAAGAATGGTGTCTAAGAATTATAATACAGGTAGTAAAACTGGAAATAAATTCATTATAGATTGGAGATGATGGCTGAATACATTTTTGATATCCGCAGTCAGTATCATACGTGTTCAGTCAAAACGTTTAATTTCGATTATAAATAGATGTACTGATTTTAGAATTTCAGATTGGGTAACAGTGTTCAAAGATGGGTGGCCATATAAAATTATTTCTAATGAAAAGCCATTTGTATAGTAAAATTTGTTGGATCTAACTGAATCGAATCTTGAACAGACGAAAAAGTAATGAAGTGCGTCCTCAGTGGCATGGCCGCAAGAGCAATCTGCTTTGTCAGATATATGTCTGTTAAATTTATCAGCATTGAGATCGCTACACCCCAACAGTAGACGACAGTGAAGGATTTGACAACGCCTTGAGCCTAAATTTAGATCAAAGTGAATATTCTTATTTCTTGAAATTAATGCAGTTTTGAAAGCATTGACGTCAGTAAGGGATTTAACATGTTCGGGTAAAGCATTCCAGAGAATTACGGAGTCTGATAAGAATGAGTTTTTATATAAACCGTATGCATTGTATATTTTGCAAGCGTGATGCATTTCTTAATGGGTCACTGCTAGCTTGAGAGACAGAAGGGGGGGGGGGGGGGGGGGGGGGAGGTGAGTTCGTTTAAATAAACAGGTAACCTGTTATTATACATTTTAAAGAAAATAACTAGTTTTGCGATTCTTCTTCTTTCGGAAAGCGAGACAGTAGAGGTTTCGTTGTAGAGTTTAGTATGACTGGTGCCGCGGACAGCCCCGCATACCGTCCGTAAAGCGTCTAATTGCAGTTTTTCTAAAATATTTGCCTGCATTTTTCAGAAATTGTCATATATATGGCTGCAATAGTCGAATATTGGAAGAATAAATGATGTATACATACGATGTAAGGTGTTTCTAGTTAACCTATATTTAAAACTTCTTAAACAGTTGATCATAGGGCTTAACTTTTTAACGATATAGTCTATATGGTTATCCCATGAGCAGTTATTTTGAAGAGTTATACCTAAGTGTTTATGACTTGAGGTTTCCTCTATTCCAACGTCATTAAAGAACAAGCCTGGATGTGGATTTGGATTAGATTTTCTGCTAAATAAAATTGATTTCGTTTTGGTAGAGTTAAAATCAACTTTCCATGTTTTTGCCCAGTTTGCTATTTTTATCAAGTCGTCATTAAGACAAAATGCTGCTGCGTCAGGATCATCAATTATTACATAGATGGAAGTATCATCGGCAAATAATCTTATGTTGCTATCGATGCCTTCAACAATATCATTTATGTAAACCAAAAACAAAAGTGGTCCTAAAACAGAGCCCTGCGGGACGCCTGCCATTACTAACTTGACATTCGAGCTATAGCCATTTATAACTGCACGCTGGGATCTATTTTCTAAGTAACTTTTAAACCATTGTAATAATGGGCCATTAATTCCGCAAGAATGTAATTTATGCAAGAGACCTTTGTGCCACACTCAAACAAAGGCTTTGCTGATATCGCAGAATACAGCACGTATTTCCTTACCTTCGTCCATTGCCTTCGCAATGAAATTATATAAATAAGTCAATTGATTAACACAAGAATCACCAGGTATAAACCCAGATTGTAAGTTGGAAAAGATATCTTTATCTCTCAGATAATTAAAAACATGTTTAAAGATACATCGCTCAAATATTTTAGCTACGCAGCTTGTAAGAGCAACTGGTCGGTAGTTTGAACAGTCATTGACACTACCCTTTTTATGAATTGGTATAACGCTTGCCTCTTTCCACGAGGCCAGAAATGTCATTTTTTTAAGTGAAATATTAAACAGTCGTGTTAAAACGGGGGAAATACTGCGTGCAATTAGTTTTAGAATTCTATTACCAATTCCATCTGGACCGGAAGCTTTTGTAGTGTTAACACACATTAAGACGTCGTATACTTCGCTGTTATCAAGGCTTATTTCAGATAGATTGTTAACTGACTTTTGATTGATATGAGGGGGTTGTGACTCGGGATTTTCTACTTGCGATTGCCTAGTGAAATAATCATTTAAAGTTTCAGTTATATCTTGTAAGTCGTCACTGACTACATTATTTTCGATTAAAGGAGGAAACATAGAAGTAATTTTATTTCTCTTCATGTAATTATTAACTAATTCTCTTGATGTCGCCAGCCGTACCTAGTTGGGATATTTTGATTATGTAGAACATAATCATTATTTATGATCCAGTTGGAGAGTAGTTCTCCACTGCGATCGACCTTATCATTACAACCCCGGGAGGGGTGGTGGGAATTTAAATCGCCCAGAAATATAGAGCGAGGGGGGCTGAATTTTGTAGGGCATTTAGGTCCTCTATGGAGAAAGTATTTGTAACCCTATGATAAATATTAAAAATATTTATGCTTTTGGTTTTATGGGTAATGGTTATGGCCTGGGCCTCTAAGTGAGGAGTATTTACTTGAAATAAGTTGTGGTTTAAGTGTTCCTGGATAAAAATTGCTAGACCTCCATGCGAGCGACCGGGATTGGCTTTGGGCCGGTCGTGCTTTAGCGTTTTATACAGTAGTGTGAAATAGTTCCTATACCCCTTACGCGTGTGACACGGGTGGTCACACCAGTCACTCACGCGTTGGCCATGCCAGACGATGCGTGTGTAACCAGTGAGCAACCAGTGTCTGACGGGTTGGCCACCAGTGGCTCACGCGTGGTCGACCTTAACGGATAACCGAGTCTCTGGTCATCCAAGTGAGGAGTTACTTCCCTTCAATAAGAGAAGTTATTAGTCAGTTGGATATAGTGGAAATATCCCCTCCCGAAATGTTGACATCTAATGATGCAATTGGTAGTATGACGATTTTATTAAATGTTGACTTTGGTGACAATGATGATTTTGGTGATATGTTCATTTTGTGAAATATTGACTTTGGTGATATGTTGTTTTGGAAAATGTTGACTTCACATATATTGATTTTGTTGACTTAGAAAAATGTTGACTTTGGTGAAATGATTATTTGGTGAAATGTTGCCTGAAGAAGATCTTTTGATATTGGTGGCATGTCGATTATGTGAAATGTTGACTTTGATGAGAGGTTAATTTTGTGAAATATTGTTTTTGGTGATATGTTGATTTTGTGAAAAGTTGACTTAGAAGATCTATAGACTTTGGTGAAATGTTGACTTAGGAAGATCTGTAGAGTAGTGGGATTAATTGATTATGTTGACTTTGGTGAAATGTTGATTTGATGAAATGTTAACTTAGGAAGATATATTGACTTTGATGATAAGTAAATTATGTGAAATGTTGACTTTGGTGATATGTTCGACTCATTTAATAAAATATTGTCTTTGGTGATTTGTTAATTTTGTGAAATATTGACTTTGGTAAGTTGGTTTTGTGAAATAATGACTTTAGAGATATTGGTTTTGTGAAATATTGAAATTGATTGCAAGTTGAATTTGTGAAATGTTGATTTAGGAAGATCTTTGGACTTTGGTGATACTTTGATTATGTCAGCTTTGGTGAAATATTGACTTAGGAAGATCCATAGACTTTGGTAATTCGCAACTTAGGTGAAATTTTGACTTTGGTGAAATGATTTTTTGTAAAATGTTGACTTTGGTGATGTGTTCATTTTATGAAAGAGTGTCTTTAGCGATATGTCGATCTTTTAAATATTGACTTTGGTTTTATTTTGTGAAATGTTCGCGTTTTAACGTTAAAAGATATAATGTTGATGAAATAATGATTTGGTGAATGTTTGAATAAAAATCTATTGACTTTAGTGATATGTTAATCATGTCGACTTTGGTGAAATATTTTTTTTTTAAATGTTGACTTAGGAAAATCTTTAGACTTTAGTAAAACGTAGCTTATGTTGACTTTGGTGAAATGTTGATTTGGTGAAATATTGAGTTTAGAATATCTATAGATTTTGGTATAATGTGGTGATATGTTATTTTTGTTAAATGATGACTTTGGTTATTTGTTATTTTTATGAAATATTGTCTTTGGAAATATTGATATTGGTGAAAGGTTGAATAAAGAAAATCTATTGACTTTAATGATATGTTAATTTTATGAAATATTGTACATTTGAAATGTTAAGTATTTCAAGTTTGTGTTGTGAATTCATTACCTATTATTTATTTATAATTGTATTAACATCTGGTGAAACATAACTTGGATTAGAATTCGGCTTTGGGGAAATATTGACTTTGAAAAGGTAAGGATATAAAAACATTTTGCTAATATGTTACGTTTGAATCATTAATGATTTGAAATATCAAAGTTAGAAAGACAGGAAATAATTTCGTTATGCTGTTATGATTACTTTTGTAATATTTTGGTTTTGTGAACTTTGAACATGTGTTGTTGTGGTTTGTTGACTTTGGGAAATTGTGATTTGTGTTCATGGTGAAAAATAGTCTTCGACTTATTCAATCTTTCGATTTTGAAATTGTTGACATTGAAAGATATATTTAGCTAAATACCGACGAGAGTCGCACGTATTTGGTGTTCATAACAGGCAGTAATGGGTGGGCTTTGATAGGAATGAATGGTCCGTTGAAATGGCTGATACAAGGTTTGGAAAATAAAGAAATCTTTAAGATAACGGGTTGTTTGAAGTTTACACAGAAATGATCTTATGTCATAACATACACATCGTTCATTTAAGCAACACGGTATTCATGTCCCTTAACAGTAATATCCTGTGTATTCGATTCAGTGATGTAGTTTGATGTAATAATCACATCGTCATCAAATGAATTCAGTCTCTCTTGACCCATCGTCAATAAAAGCAGAATCTAGAATTACCTACGGATTTGATCCTCACGCAAATAAACAAGTAATCAGATTCTAGAACTGTAATCATTATCAAATAGATTGACCTTGAAATAACACTATCTAATGATTCACATGTACATACGCTACCGACTGAAGCGTAGCAATAAGACCAAACATGTGTAAATGCTTCCATTGGCCAATATTTTTCATGTAGCCACGCCCTTGTTTATTACTGATTGAATCACCCGCTATTCCATGCTTCTCATTTGCGTTTATTATTATTATTTCAACTGCAATCTAAAATTATTATTCAAAATATATTTCAGTATTTAAAACAAATCATCATGATGGTTATTTTAACTTGCGTATGTTAATAATTGTAACATTTTACATGTACATATGCCATATTCTGTTTTGTTTACAAATATGGTTTATTTTCTTGCTACATATGTTTTTTGGTTCAAACAGTTATCATATATCAACTGGTCAAAGAGATTTCTTCTTTTTAAGTTTTGTCTCACATCGTATGGAAACACAACATAAATATTTTACATCATATTCAAAATTTAAAAGGCCCAAAATTATATCAATTTGACTACAATAAATCAATCTTACTAAGTTTTGAAGTGACAGGACTTGCTCAACAGACCACGCCCATCACGTGTGAACAAATAAAGATACATGTTATTAGTGAATGTGTATTCATACATCAATATACTATAGATAGATAAGTCCCCAGAAATTAACAACATCAATGGTGTTATTTACCAAATAACGTCTCTGTGTTCTCTGTTTAATATCCTTATTCACACCTGTTCACACCCGACTGAACACAATGAAACAATAAAACAATCTGAACTTTACGGTAGACTAGACAGCTTAATCCTTTCATCCCAGTCGGGGGATGAGGGTACTGTGAGCTAATTAGTGTCGTTAGAGTGGACTGTTACGCCGACAAGGGGCCCAGTCGTTGAGCCGTGAAGCATATCCAGGGCTGACTGAATTCAACTTTCTGAAAAAGGTCAATTTTGGAAGATATACATGTAACTTCAACTCAAACATGATATCGTGTCTGTGAAAGAAATAGATTTTGTTGGAATATCGTCTTTGACGAAACAGGACTTATGAAATGTGAAGTTTGAAAAAGATCATTTTCTTAATTGTTGAAAGTTTAGTTTTAAGAAATTAAAATTATTGAAATGCTAAATTCAATAGACTTCGTACTCATTTTTTGGATGAACCACTAAAGGGTTGCTAATTGTAGAATAGTTTCACCTCTTTGAAAGATATATAACAACACCAACAAATTGCATGACATCTTCAATTATAATTTGACATTCATGAATTTGCATTTCTTCATACATGAGATAACAGTTACGGAAAAGTGATATGTGATGGGCGTGATCTCCTATTCTGGTGAGCAAGTTCCGTCACTTCACTGCCAAAAAGATTGTTTTTTTGAAGTTCAATCGATGTAATGACTTCATCCTGTATCAGTTCTGGATATGATATAAATATGTCTATTGTAATCATACTATCAAATGCCATACGATGTCCATTAAAGGGACAGTAGCATGTTCTTAGGGGGAATAGAAGGTGATGTCAGGAAAATGAAAATTAATTGGCCAATTGAAAGTCAATGTATTGAAACTAAATGGAGCAGTAATAATTCAAATATATAACATAAAGTTTAGCCATGCAATTTCTGTTTCTTACACAAAATGAATTAAAGGTGTTCACACGAAATGGCTGCCAATGGATTTTATGTGAATCTTCATATTTTGTTCTCTGACTATGGATGATTGGCTTGTGTAATGAGATTTTTGACACTGTCAAAATAATACGTTTAGCATTAACTTACAATTATCAGTGAACATTTTGAAATATAGAATTATCAAAAAACGTGCTACTGCCCCTTTACAGTAAACAAAACCATACATTGAATATTAATTGTTTTTAGATCGAACAAACTAGAGTGTATCATTTAACATACACGACTTTAATATAACATAATGATACTTTTCCATTTGCTTTGAATGAGATTAAACTTAATATCAAAAAGCATTTTAAATTCACATGGCAAGAAGAACTTGTACAAAGAGGGTATTGTTCAAAAAGTGCGATTATTAGCTGTAAACATAGACATGGCCATGGAACGTGAATGTCGAAAATACCCATACACTACCGAACATAGCGTCGCTAAAGCATATTGTCTAATGCAATCATCTGCAAATGCTTGTTCCACAATTGATACGCTTCAATTGGTAGACCATGTACATTTGAATCATGTGAAAGGTGTTATTTCAAGGACAATTTATATACTATTTGATCTCACTGAATCCTACTGAATGTTTATTTGCAAGAGGATCTCTCAAAGGAGATTGAATTCATTTTACGGTTATGTGATAATTACATCGAATTACATCACTTCATAGAAATAACAATATACATGTATATACTGTAAAGTACCTTATTGCTAATATGTTACGGACACGCATGAGTACTACACACTACTACATCTCGGTATCAGCGTTTATCAAAAGTGACACCTCTAATGCAAAGGGGCAGCTTGACAAGGGGCGGCGCCTTTGATCAATTCATCGCCTAACAGCATCAGACAATGGCCACGGTCACTGATTTTATTGCTATAGAAATCCCCTGTTTTCTAATGACTGGAGAAATTGTACCGAAATACTGATACAAGTAAAACAAGTATACACACAAAACTCTGTTCAAGTCTCGCTCTTACAGTTAATCACACAATAATACTCAAAATGTGAATATAGATAACATCACGTTGAGCAATTCCTGAATACACCTTTCAAAACTTATAGCGAGATAAAGTTAGGTTGTGCTCTGTGCTAACCAGATTGCGTATCGCCTGGTCTCTGTTACTTGCAACTAAAGAAACTATATAGGTGTCATTTGATTTTTTAAAAAAGAATGTAAATTGTGACACTTATACCGTCCATAATAGTTCATGAGTGAGATATGTTTTCTTTACAAAAGCATATTTGGGCCTAAAAAACAACAAAAAGTAAAAAATAAGAACATATTGCTGTAATTTAAAATAGCTTTCAGGTTCAATAAACCTTTGTAAATCGTGCAGTGCAACGGTAATATTAATAATATTGCATTTATAAAGTGCAGCATTCACTGTTAAATACTCTGTGCGCTTAAACAGACAGATTCTTTATCTGAATCTCACCTCAACATTTCGCTTAAATTTCATCCAAGAATAAAACTAATTTATAAAATGAAGAGCCATCCGTACAGAAAGGTTATGCGAGACTATGTACATGTTAAAACAGTGTACGGACAAAACCCCACCCTGACAAAAGCCCACGCGGACAAAAGCCCATAGGACTAAAGCCCACCCTGACAAAACCCCACACCAATCCCACAGATACCAGGACAAAACCCCACACTTGTATTTTAACAACTTTTATTCCATAATAATACATTTTAATCATCATTTGTGTTAATGTGACCGTGAGTGGTCTTGAACCAGTTCTGGATCCTCCATCTGCAATATACATAAAAATGTCATAAATAAAAATAAAATTGAACTATATATGAATAAAACATAAATGATATGTTAACTTTAAAAAAAAATATATATGAATCGATAAATCAATTTAAATTTTTTTTAAATCTTTCTTAAAATATTAAAATAGATTAACTTACACTTTTTTTTTTTTTTTTTTTTTTTTTTTTTTTTTTTTTGTTTTTTTTTTTTTTGTTTTTTTTTGTTTTTTTGTTTTTTTTTATTTGTTCCCAATGGTAACATCGTACAGGTATACATGAAATCAGTTACAATACAATAAAGTACAAATATACAAAATGGTACAGATAATATAACTGTAGTATATAAATCATGAACATGGAGCTATGGAGGAGGTTATTTATCCAATTTATTCACTAGAGTTTTCCATTTGTTGTCAAATTTATACATTTCATCATTTCTTTTGAAAATAAATTTTTCAACATGATAGATGTCCTTTAAGATATTCAAATAGTTGCTGAAATTTAATATCAGATTCTTAATATTACATAAATTTATATATTTCTTCGCCGTTAAAACAATTTGATTGATCAAAATATTGTTATCAAAAGTAACAAACCAGATTGAATACTTTGAAAATTTTATTTTATGATGTAAATTGTCATTTAACCATAGCTCCAGATCGTTCCAGAATTGTTTTGTTATACAGCATTCCCAATAGACATGACAGAGGCTTTCAGGTTCAACGTTACAAAAACTACAAATATTCTTATCAGCAAGATTCATTCTTAACAGTTCTCTTTTAGTGTAAACAACTCTTTGCAGGAATCTATATTGAAAATCTATCAGTTTCACATCCTTCAATCTATATCTATATGAGCTGAAAATATTTTTCCAATCTAATTGATAATCATCAAAAACAGATTCCCATTTTTTACAAATTTCAATGTTTTCATCGTTGTTAATCAACCTATTATAAAAGATTTTTGAACCTTTTGTACATTTAATAATATTTCTTTGGTAAATACTGGTGTATAAATTATAAATCGGAATGCTTCTTGTATTATTAATAATATCTTTCCAGCCGTTGGGGATAATATGAAGTAAATAATGATAGTCCAATATTGTCCCTCTAATCTTATATTTTGATTTGAGTTTCTCAAATGTCATGATTCCATTTTCATCACATAAGTCTTTTATTATCAAAATATCATTTTTTGCCCAATTTCTGATAATGTGGGAAGAGTTTTTATAATTATGATTAAGCCATAGCGGCTCTGCAAGAATATCATCAATATTGTCCCGGTCAACACTGAATTTTCTACAATAGCTATTCCATGCTTTCATAACATCTTTCCAAAATGGGTTTTCAGAAATAAATTTTTTATCAATATTTGCCCCATAATTGAAAATATCATGATATGGTATATTACCGGGGTTTCTATTAGATGATCCTTTAATATAGAGTCTTAGACAAGATAATTTTAGAGCTTCAATAAATGTTTTTATATCAACCATATCCAAACCCCCTTCTGTCTTTAATCTTTTAAGAGTACTTCTTTTTATTTTGTCCTTTTTATCATTCCAAATAAACTTAAAAAAGGATTGTTCAAGAGTTTTGATAAAGTCATCTGGGGGATTAGGTAATGAACTGAAAATATGTACAAGTTTAGAAAGGGCTAGGGTCTTAATGACAGTAATCTTTCCAATTAAAGTTAGATTTCTTTTTCTCCATACTGCTAATAATCTATTTATTTCTTCTATTCTCTTTCTTGTGTTGATTACCCATAAATCCTCAAGGGTTGGAGTGAATTTAATTCCTAAAACCTCAAATTCTCCATTGTACCATTCAATTTTCAAATCAGAACATAGCTTGTTTACATTGCCTGCCATTGAGCCAATCCAAATTGCTTTAGTCTTATCTATATTCATTTTTAGACCTGACATCTTATAGAATAAATTGAGAGTTTCAATAGCTGCATATAAACTGTCTTCAGTACCGTCTAGAAATAATTCTGTATCATCTGCATATTGACCTAATATATATTCTTCGTCATCAATAACTATACCTTTAATCTTATCATTCTTTCTTATCATACAACCTAGGATTTCAGCTACAAAGAGGAAAAGGTAGGGTGACAAAGGGTCACCTTGTCTACAGCCCCTTTCATTATTAAAAAATTCAGATAAATAACCATTTTGTATCACACAAGAGGTTGTTTGATATGTAAGAGAGTTAATCCATTGTATTATTTGTGGACCAAAACCAAATTTTTTAAGAACTATATTAATAAAATCTTTTGAGACTGTATCAAAGGCTTTTTCAAAGTCAATTAAAATAAGTAATCCAGGGATTTTCCGAGCCTTTGTTTCAAACATGATATCATATAATAGTCTTGTGTTTTCACTAATAGTTCTACCTGGGATGAAACCGGTTTGATTCCCATTAATAAGTGTGTCCAAAGTTTTTTTTAAACGATTTGCTATACAAGTACTTATTATTTTATAAACTGCGTTCAGAAGAGTAATTGGTCTCCAATTTTTTAACCTAGTTCTATCTTTGTTTGCCTTTGGTATGCAAGTTATAACTCCTTTCTTCATAGTTAGAGAAAGATCATTTTTTGTAGTGACTTCTTTCACCACTTTATAAATCCATTCTTTCAGATCCTTCCAGAAAAATTTAAAAAAGTCAATTGGGAAACCGTCAATTCCTGGACTCTTATTATTCTTCATATTTCTCACAGCAAAGTTTATTTCATTCATATCTATGTCTTTTTCAAGTTCTTCTTTTAATTCATAACTTAAATTTGGAGTTTCAACATTATTTAAATTTACATTTTCTTCAAGCTCTTTGTTTGCCGAGTAAAGTGTTTTATAAAAATCTTTTAATTCCTTTAAAATGGAACTCGTGTCAGTGATAATTTCATTTTTGTCTGTCACTATTTTATTAATTGCTTTGTTGACAAAAGTTCTGTTTTCTAAATTACAAAAGTATTTAGTAGGTTTTTCGCCTTCTTCATACCATCTAATTCTATTTCTGATCTGGATACCTTTTATCTCTTCTTCCTTTATTTGCTCTAGTTCCCTCTTATACTTTGTAAGTTCAGATAATGTTGATTCACTCATATTTTGGAAATCTTTTCTAATGTTGTCTTCACAATCTTTTATTTTGTTTACTAGGTCATTAGTCTTATTTTTCTTATTTTTTTTCAAGAAAGTAGCATAGGATATTGTTTTACCTACCTGTTTTACGGACAAAACCCCACCCTGACAAAAGCCCACGCGGACAAAAGCCCATAGGACTAAAGCCCACCCTGACAAAACCCCACACCAATCCCACAGATACCAGGACAAAACCCCACACTTGTATTTTAACAACTTTTATTCCATAATAATACATTTTAATCATCATTTGTGTTAATGTGACCGTGAGTGGTCTTGAACCAGTTCTGGATCCTCCATCTGCAATATACATAAAAATGTCATAAATAAAAATAAAATTGAACTATATATGAATAAAACATAAATGATATGTTAACTTTAAAAAAAAATATATATGAATCGATAAATCAATTTAAATTTTTTTTAAATCTTTCTTAAAATATTAAAATAGATTAACTTACACTTAAGGATGTTTTCATAGAGCCCCCACATGAAAGTCCTCTCCGGCGGCTGCATTCCCATCTACTCATGGTCTTGGTTGATCTCTTCTTTGTGTATAAATGTCCATCAAAACTTATCTTAACACATCCTTTGTTGTTCTTCAAAATCTCCATTTCCATCTTAATGCACACTGAGTAGAGAAGTTCTGCTTCTTTTATACCTACTTTAAGTGACATTAACAACTCACTTATCTCCAATCTATTCTCATTTTTCTTAACCTATTCATCCTTGTCAGTTATCAACACATACTAAAATACAAACAATACATTCTCTATTCTATTAATTAAGATTGGTGGGCTTTTGTCTCCATATGAGAAAATAGGTATGGGGTTTTGTCAGGGTGGGCTTTAGTCCTATGGGCTTTTGTCCGCGTGGGCTTTTGTCAGGGTGGGGTTTTGTCCTACAATCGTTAAAACTAATTACGATGCACGGTGCAATATGTAATTCAAAAGAGATATCATAATGTAAAATACTAAAATTAAGGTATACATATATGAAAAACACAGCATAAAATAACACGGATATCAAACTTTGTCTAAAGACATGCTTAAACGGTGTAATTGTATACATTATCTGACCTACAGACCAAACTCAATGGGTAGAAAATGCAGCGCTAATAGTTTGTATGGGGAATTAATATGAATTTCCTCCCAGAAAGGTTTGACAGAATATACAATTATCCTTGTCAGATCGACCTGCAACGTTTGTATAAATCTGTCAGACAAGGCAAAAATCTGCAGAAGTAAATCAGTGTCAATTATTCATGCGGGAATAATTTCAAATGTTTTCTAAAATATTAAAATATTTGAAAACCCTACTGTCTCATATCTATACAGTAGGATTGGTAGGACTATACACATTTAGATAGTTCTTCAGTAAGAACTTCGAGATTTCTTATATGGTTCAAACATATTTTTATTTCCAAAAAAAGAAAACGGGATTGGCAAACAAGCAAACAAGCAAAAGATTTCTTATATGTAAGATGATAAATACCCGTTTCAAAGCCTGATCATGAATTTTATTGTTTGGTGTGTACAATGAAATATGCTGTTTGAGTGGCATTCTAGAAGTTGACGTTATAAGGAAGACAAGAGTTATTCTATGGATGAACAACTTCTTTATTGGACAGTTGCGACGTTTCGGTATAGATTTTTATACCGTTTCAAAGCATATAACATGATATATATATACCGGCTGAACGAGTGAGATAAAGTTCATCACTAGCGGCGATAAATGTTAGGTAATAGATTGATTTACACGATCATATGACACAAGAAGATTTCAACTACTCGACATACTGGAAGGTTGGTTATAGTCCGAAAATCAAAATACAAGTGAAATGTGGTCTGATAAAATTTTCAAGCAATATAAACTCTTTATTATCAAGGAAAAAGAATTCGACTGATTGGTATTGTGGTCTTGAAACATAATTGACTTACATAACATAAAAAGTTACCAAAAATAAGATATCCGTGGATGGACTCTTATTCATTTTTAATTTAATTATTGAAGGAGTAATGAAACGTAATGATATTGCAATATGGAAATGAAACATTTTTACGAAATACCTAAAACATTATTGCCAGTGTCTCCATGTATTTTACGTTATGTGTTAAAAACTATACTATAAGTAAGAGGTTGAAACCTGAATGTCAGTAATTGTCAGTGTAAACAGAGTAATTTAAGAAGCGGCTGTTTGAGGTTGATTGTTTCTACTTTATGAACTACTTGTAAATATTTAGAATAGCAACGTCCTAGATTATTCTTTTTACAAGACCTGTTTCACTTGTTCGGTTGATAGCGGCACGAAAAAGGACAAACTTCATGTGTTTATTTTCGATTTGGGGGGGGGGGGGGGGGGGGGGGGGTGGAATCATCTTTGCACTTTAATCAAAATTCGCCCTAGAAGAACACTCCGTTCAATCCATTACAAAAATTACAATCATTGATACTCCCACGCCCCCCCCCCCCCCCCCCCCCCCCCCCCCTTAACCACCAGCCCCACTCCCATTCGTGGACATCCGACCACAGAGCACTAAAACCACCATAGCGTGAAGATTTGTATATTTCGACGGATTAGGCCATAATCAGATCAATCACACTTGTGATCATCAGCCACTTAATTAGCAATCAACAGGCAGTCAGGTGACCGTGCGTTGGCATGTTTATGGCCTTTGAAAGGTAGACAGTTTATGAAACATTAGGACAGCTGAGATAAGCAGGATGTTAGTCGTTAAAAGCGTGATGAATCACTCCGATTGTACAATAGATGAAAGTTTAATTGAATTTGATAAATATGCCTCTTTTACATGGAATTTGAACTGTATTTAATCAACAGGTGTTTTTCTTGACAAAGTTGACCATCTACTGTTATTATTCCAGTATTCAAGGAAGGAGATAGCAATATTCCAGGGAATTATCGTCGGACAATTCTTATTAGTTGATCTGAAAAACTCTTAACTAGAAGACTTTTGGATTGACCCTCGGTAATGAAAGTATTCCGAGTTTTCCTTTTGGGTCTCGCGGCATCTCAGTACTGTTGATGCAAGCTCATTTTACAGAGAAGAACTGGTTGACTTTTTAAGAAATAATGTGCTATTTTATTATTGATGTATTTACGTTTACTAGTCTCTCATAACCCTTTTTTGGATGGCTCACTTTTTACACTTGTATATTGTACCTTAAACTCGTATGTAATTTATGTAAAAAATGAGGTGAGACTTTAATTAATAATCTGCCTGTCTGTCTGCTAGTTTCTCTTCACTCTGTAATAAGTCTCAATCTAAGTAATAGTAAACGTATGTTTTGTGCCTTTGTTGACGTAAAACGTACATTTGACTCTTGAGATCGGTCACAGTTGTGGTTTAAGTTGTAGAAATTTGTACTAGTATATCATGATATCGGACTCCGTGACTGGCGTTAGTAAAACATATAGTTAGTCTAGTGATTTCTCTGACGAGTTGCTACACGTAATTAAGAGGTCTTTTGATCAGAGCGACTCGTGGTTATGTAATATTAGGTCACGCCACCAAGGTACAAAGACAAGTGGTGCAGTGTATTCAGCTTATGAGAGGATATCCGCCTATTCCAAATTAAATCCTAAATTGATTAATGTAACCACAAATGACCCTTCACTAACTGATAGGTCGGAGTACTTTACTGCTATTGATAGATATTCTATCTAAATGAGACAGTAACAGAAAACACACTTCAAAGTTAATATTTAACAAAATCAAAATTCCTTTAAAATGAAAATAATTGAGAAAATAAATACATCATTCAAAGTCAATATTTCACAAAATCAAAATATGTCTCAAAGTCAATATTTTACACAATCCAAAACCAAATTCAAATTATTAAAAACACTTTCAAAGTAGATAATAAGAAACTCAATATTAAGCAAAGTCAAAATGTCCTTTAAAATCAATATTCCACAAAATCAAAATGTCAGTCAATGAAAATATCACTTTCAAAGTAAACATTTCTGAATATCGAAATGACTTTTGACTCAGTATCCAATGAAATCAAAAATCTTTTAAAGACAATACTCTACAAAGTCAAAATGTCTTTTACAGTATATTTCCTTTTTTACAGATTTATCAAAGTCAATGTTTTAAAGAAAACCATAAATATTTTTCAAAGTCGATATTTTATACAATCAAAAGTTTTAACAAAATATCGAAATATCTATCCAAAAATAAAAATTCCCAAAAATGGAAATATCTTTCAAAGTAAATAATTTATAAAATCCACTCCATGTATGTGACAGAGTCAATATATCACTAAATCAAAACGTACTTTAAATTCCACCAAATCACAACATTCCAATGTACACTTCAAAGTAAATATTTAACATAATCAAATGTCTTTCAAAGTCAAAATTGCACAAAATAAAATAAATATTCAAAGTCAATATTTCTAAAGAAGGAAAGGTCTTTTAAACTCAGTATCTCTTAAAATCATGAAATGTTTCAAAGTCAATATTTCACAAAATCAAAATACTCTTCAAATTATATAAAAATACTTTTTCAAAGTCAATATTTCTTATAATCAAAATATCTTTCTAACTGAATATTTCACAAAGTTTGTTTAAAGTTTTCATTTTACAAAATATTAATGTCGTCAAAGTCAGTTTTTTACAAAGTCAAGATAATTTGAAAGTTCAAAATCAACATAATCAACAAGTTCAACATATCTGTTAACGTGAACACTTATCAAATTGTACAAAGATCTTTCAAGTCAACAGAGCACAACGTAATCCTTATAACACTATACTCATTGCCAAGCGATTTTATGTATGTTTTCTTCACTTTGACAAGTCCGTGGCGCACCCTCAATTATCCAGCCAGACGGCACACCAGTGACACACCCGTTGGTCACTGGTTGCTCACCAGTGAGCAACGAGTGGTCGCCCGTGGCTCACCCGTTGCCCACCGGTGGGTCACTGGTGGGCAACGCATGGCACACTCGTTCATGATATAGTTACTTATTCACACTACTGTACCTAGGAATGTTAAAATTAGACCTAGGGCCGAAATGGGTTTCCTGAATTGTAATTAGTTTGGGGGTTTAGTTTTTGGAGTTTAATTAATGCTTTAAGCTCGTGGCCATGTGCCGAAAGGCCACAAGCGTTCCACTATAGAATTTGCATACTAGTGGAAAATGCTAAAAGAAAGAATATATATGGATATAGCTGCATTATGGAATGATTAATTAGTTGGAAAAAAATGATTCGCATTTTTGGTTTAGGCATCGGCGAGGATGCGTTGCACGCGGGTGTTGAAAGTGTTGAAGCCGAGCTTGGTTAATTTAGATTTAACCATTATTTAAGCATAAGGTTTGATGAATATTGCCGCGAGAAATATAGCGACACCTTCGGTAAGGTTTTTGTTGGCAAACTTGTGCGGGCTGTTCGGGTTTGTTTTTCCAGAGGGCACGCGTGGTTTAGAAAAATTAGGGGTGATTTTTTGTGGTTTAACATTTGGGGGATTTTGGGGCTGGGTTTGGGCCTGGGTTTTGGGCTGGGTATTGGGGGAATAGGAGAAGAGGGGTTGGGTAAGGGGTTGGGAGGAAGAGCCGAAGAGGTTCTTCTGGGACCTGGATTGGGTGTTGGACCTAGAGGTGGTGGGGGTGGGTATGGGCTGGGTATTGGGGGTGGTTTCCGCCTGGGATGGAGGATTGGAGTTGGCGGTGCTACGGGGGTTGGAAGGGGTGGTCGGAGTGGACAGGGTGTGGCTGGATGGGGAGGTAGAGATGGAAGAGTCCAAGGACTCTTCTTGCTGGGTGTGGGAGGTGGGGTCATCCTCTGTTATTGAGGAAGAGCGAGAGCGTTTGGCCGGGGTGGGGTCGGGAGAGGATTGGGGGGCTTGGGTGGGGTTGGGTTGGTGTCAGAGGTTTTGGCGGGAAGGTGGTTGTTTATTAGGATCACCCCAGGGGTGGGTGGGAGCGAGTGATCCTGTGGGGTAGGAGGTTTTAAGATTATTTGCCCTTTTTTTGGTTGGATTATCCCGCCTAGTGCGGGGGTTGTAATTGGGATGAAGTTTAGGGTTTTTAGCTTTGTGGTTGTGAAGTTTTTTGGGACAGTTTAGGGAAGTAGAGGTATGTCCATCCACGTCGAAGGTGAAACAATGAGGTGAACAGTGGAAACCGTCACACTCAATCTGTGCGCATGTAGCACACCTCAGAACTACCCGGCACTGTGCCGCTGTGTGGTTGAATTTGTGGCATTTTGTGCACTGGATGACCTTTCTGCCTTCGGGCCATACGGATCGGGTGTGTGCGCCGAAAGTGGTGTGTGAGGGTAGGTTGGGCGTATCAAAAGTCAAAAGCACGGATTTAAGTGGAATGAGATGACCGTCAGAGGATTTAGTGTAGTTGCGTTTAGCCACAGCAATGTGTGGTTGGTTATTTAGCTTATTTGCCTCTTGACGGTAGAATTCTAGAGCCTCTTCATCCTCATAAGGAGGGAAGAGAATAGTCCCCCGTGATTGGGACACCCAGTAGGGAATTTGGAATTCTACATTGAAAGAGAGAATTTTGGAAAAAGTTTTTGCTGCCTCGGCCGAATGAAAGTTTGAGAAGGTAAATTCGAAACCCGTGCCCAGGGGTTTGCATTAAGTGTAACTCACTCCGTGTGAGCGAAAGAAGATACAAATTCTGTTTAAGGTGAGTTCCTTGCACAGAATGATGCCCTCGTCCACAGCGAAGATGAGAAGAGTGATTGGTGTTAAGAGGCTGTTTGTGTTGGGTGATTTAGATTGAAGTGATTTAATTAAGTTGGGGGCTTGGGGGATGAGCTTAGCTTTAGGTTGATTGGGGGCTTAGGAGTGAGTAGAAGTTTGGGGATTAGCTGCGCGCTTGCGGTTAATTGTTTGGGGTGTTTTTATAGGGGGATTGGCCTACCGGATTGGTGGAACGAGGGGAGGATGGAAAATCCTCAAGGGAGTTTATGTTTGGGGGATTTAAGAGAGTTTGCTGAGAGTTTAGAGAAGTATATGGGGAATTGGAGTTCGAATTAGGAGATTTATTTAAGTATTTATTTGATGACTTTGCTGGCAGGTCTTGTTGGGAAGGAGATTTAATTTTTAGGGAGAATTTGGAATGATTTTGGTTTTTAGAGTTAGAAAGTTGGGCGCCTGCCAGGCGAGTCAGGGTGATGAGTGGCGATGCCATTATTTGGGGGTATAAAAATGATTTGTAAGATAATTTAGGAGAAGGGCAAAAAGTCCCCTACCTTAAAGTGAAGAAGGAAGTCCTCAGTAGGACGTCCACATCAAGTTGAGAAATCCTCTGGAGGCTGGAAGTGCTGCAAGGGCTGGAGCGCTGGAGAGGTGTTTACAGTTGGCGAGCCGAACTGCAAGTGATGAGAGCACCGCTATCAGAGATCCCTTATTGACGGGGTCGTTCAACCCGCACGATCGCTCTCTAGCGTGTAAAACTACTTTTTGAGTGAGTCTGGTTACATTTACTTCACCCGGAAGCGTCGTCGAGGCTCTCACTGAGCACACTCCTATATTCTCATTGGCTGAAGTTACATCATACAGGACGATTGACACATGAGATTCAAGGGTGCAGACATGTCGCCAAACATTGCAGACTTCCGGGTGAAGTATATGTGACCAAGTGTGACTAAGTATATGTAAAAGTTAGTGGCAGAGTATCTCTGCCAAAGTGATCTATGAAATGATGCAATTGAAGGCGAGAATAGCGAAGAATTACATTTAACAGAGATCAATTATCGCAAGTGAAATACCCCGTCAATAAGTTTACATAAGGGATTTCTGAGAGCGGTACAAATTTGCAAAAACTGAAATTCAAAAATATCAAAATTTACAAAGTAATTTCTGATAAAAAAATCAATATTTTTATGGAAAGAATCTGTGAATGAGAATAATATTTTTTAATCAAATTCGGATTTTAGAAATTTGAAGAATTTACTTGAAAAACCACACAAAAACAACCCAAAAACTCATTCAGTGGGTGGAAAAGGTTTATGCCGTAAAACGGTATCAGCCTGCCTGTTAAGTGTTTCAGTGTTAAAGTTTTTGATATAAGAAAATTTTCAAAACATTGGTTAAAAAATGACAAAAAAATTACCACAAAAAAAATATTTTGGTCTACTATATTTGGCTTCAAATGGTCTCAGGCACTCATATATCTGGCTGAATCATTTTATTGTTGCTTCATTTTGATATTTCTGTTATATCTTTTATGTGTTTCTCTTTTGTTAAAGAAAATTAATGATCTGGATTGCAATACCTTTAATGAATATTTGCTTTGAAAAGATAGAACACTTATTTCTCACGCAGTGAGTGTTACTATTTATGCAATCTTGTTGCACGCATGAAGCACTTGATGCCTTCAGTTATCAAAATCAGCTGGTGAGATCATTCAACCGGCGGCTGAACACTGACTGTAAGCCGTTACAAGAAATTCAAGCATAGCCAGAATGCATGTAAAAAGTTTTGCATCCGCCATCCGATTCCGATCATCTGGAGACAGACCATGAAGAGTGCGCAGCAAACATGACAGCAGGCCTTACGTCGTCCAAACTGGGGTTTGGACTAATTGCAATTAAACACCATATTCAAATCATCAATCAGAACCAGCTGAATAAACCTCCATGTGATCAAAACCAATATAGCTGCAAGAGTGTTTACTCACACTGACTGGACTTCACCCAACACTAATCAAAGTGCCCGTCCAGTGAAACAGAGGATAATATTAAATTCGTAAATAACCATGTCATTTGTTTTTGAGATTAATTCGTTGTGTTAGGAACTTTAACATTAACCTGCAATTGTATAGATTTCAGGGCTAGTCACCGATTGCACGACATTAGGCGTTTTAATGACATACTTGAATCTATTAACTTCTTTCTATAGATTGAGAAGCTGTGATGCAGATGCACAGGTTTAAGGCGAATGCTGAAACTGCTGGTAAGTTGTGTCATTTATGCTTTATTTTGTTCATTGACGTGCGGTTTTAGAAGTGATGACATGCAAATTATTCCAGCTAAGTAACACATTTTATTTCTTTACAGAAATTATAACATACAAAGCATTTTTAAAAAGTATGGAAACTAAAAAAATCTAAATTCATTTAACCGCCAGTTCGACCGGGTATGTTTTGTTCCACAAATATTCGGGAGGGAATTCCCTTTGACACGTCAAATTTTATATATTCGATTTGTTTTATATTTTTTATGTTAATAGCTATGTTAAGTTTGGTAATTAGGTCTAATCCGCCCTTCAAAACAAAAAAATAGCGAAAATAATCAAAGCCACTGACAAGCACTTCGAGCGGTGTATTTTCTTTGGAAACGAAATTCAGGAGGACTTTCCTGTTAACTAATATATATACGATTTTTACATGATTATTTCACACTTAATTTAAAATATGTTCACGAGGTTATCATTTCAGTTGTTAATAATTTAATAATTTCACAAGAATAAAGTGTATCGCCCAAAACAAAGAAAAACATCGTGAAATGAATTACTGGCATTTACTGCCACAAAACATTGTCTTTACTGATAATTTTTTTTATGAATCACGTGTAAACATGTCCCTCTTCTATCAATCAATTATTTTATCTTAATTTACTCAATGAATTAGCATGATACAGTACATTTGTTTTCTCGCAATGCTAACAATTCAAAATGGCGGAGGAAAGCCGATCGAACTGGAAGCCTTGATCATGGCTGCCACTAGGATTATTGTCAGCTGATTGTTTGGTCGGTGTTGTAGTTATGACAGACAGACAGATTGTTTATTGAAATCTACATAAAACACCTAAAATGGCTATAGGCTCAATCAATATGACACTAAGAAGAAAAGTTGATTCGCATCGGCTTTCGAATATAAAAAAAATAATTGTCAGCGCTGCCGCACTCCCAATTATACACAATAAGTATTACACTTTTCCGAACATAAACAAATCATGTGAATTAAGTGACTAAGATATATTTCTGAAGAAAAAAACTGTTTTACTTTGAGTGAGGTTGGGCGAACTGCTAAATCGAGGGTGACCGCGAAAGTACGATGGAAATTCGCATGCGAGAAGACAAGAGAGAAATGTCAAGCGGATTTATTTGGGAGACATTGCCCTAAAATGAAATAAACATTTTTAAAATTTGCTTTACAATCATGAGTTGACATGTCACTGCAAGATTCCTAAATGCAACTGATGAAAGGATGAAATTACCCTTTTACACATATAACCATGTAAATTCCATGATATTAACGTAGTGACTGTTTTTTAAAAAACGAAGGGCCATTGTCGAATTTTGATGGGCACTGAGAACATAGGTGCCACCCAGAATTCCCTGCACACTACATTGCATTATGGGAAGGGACATTTCTCATTTTATTTATAGATCTGTTAAACAAATGACGCGCTGTATCTAAAAATAGCTTCGTTAGCAGCCAAAGCTTATCGGTGAAAACGCGGTCTAACTGGCCGTTTTTTTTTTAATGTGTTATTCCCCCATTAATTTTATTGATTATTTTTTTACAGGTAAAGTTTATTGATTAAGGGTATACAGTATTTTTAAAAGTTCTTTAGTTTTTCGTTCTTTTATCGGAATGATTATAACATGTAGTAAAGTTATTACCTATCTTGCCTAAAATGTCATTATAAATTTTCCAATGAAACTTATCTACTTGGATTCGTTTCTACAAAATTTATATCCCTTCCCTTCTCGTAAATCCTTGATATCATCTAAGTCACTTTTGTAACAAACACAGTACGTTATGAAATAAAATCTAAAATGATTAATTCTATAATGTAATCACATTGTCAGTTCAACATAAACATAAAATACTTAGCGACGTAGGAGTAGTTTCGGGCTGATTTGAATGAGATTGACACTACAAGAATTGTAACAATAAGGTTAAAGTTAAATTCCATTAATTTCAAGTTCTACTTTTTCGTTGCCAACAGTTGGCGTAATTTGTACTTCCATATTCATATCCTCTTAAAATCTAGATTATTATTCATACACACTATGCAATTTGTTTTCTTACTGAAACTTTAGACTAGATTTAATTCCATGTTTATGCAGCAGGCCGTATGTCGTTCTAACTGAGGATTGGACTAATTGGAGGTAAACAACACTGTTAAATCATCAATCAGATCCAGTCAAATAAACCTACATATGATCAAAACCATCATAGCTGCAATAGTGTTCACTGACACTAACTTGACTTCACAAACAGTGATGAAAGTGCGCGTCCGGTAAAACAGAGGATAATAATCAATTTATAAATAAGAATGTAACTAAATGTCATAAAGACCGAATAAGGGTTACCTCTCCTACAGAGGCTGGCGGTCTCGTGTTGTTTACCAAGGCATTTTGGGTAAGGTATAAACCTATAACTGCACAAACTCATACGCCATTCATAATTATGCTCACTACTTCAGGATGGGCGGCTCTAAGTAGTTCGCAACTCACGATCTAATTTGAATAGTTCATTATATTGATATCACATTATATCCAAAAGAATTATTGTCTCATATCATAAAAAATCGTTTTTATTGACTGCGCACAACCGGAAAGAAAAAGTAAGACATCGTTAGCTTTCGTTACGTTTGACAAACCTAGTGAGGAATGTATGACGTCACTGTTAGACGTCATGTTTAATGATGTCATAGAGCTATGACGTAATGACAGCTCGGCCAGCGACTCTCGCACCTAGTGCCGCCTTAGATTTAAACTTGTATTTACGACAAATAAAACATCAGAATGTATTGATTTCCCATTAAAAATGTTGTAGTAATGTGTGACTTTCGCAATTTAAGTAAAATATTTCTCATCTATATCTCTCAAATAAAATAGAAGATCCAAGCGAATCATAACAATCAAAATGCGAGTTATTTTTAGAAAAACTGTAATTCCCATGACCATTATGCAAACTTTAATACCTGGCATATCCTTGCCCGCTTTGGTAGGAAACTGAAGTATAACATTTTATTACTTTACCGAAATTGTCACGTAAAAATCATATCAAGGAACGTCTGAAAACAAATTGGTTATAAACTCTTTTAATGTTGATTGTTTTGATTGTAAAATGAATAATTCTATAATGTTTTGAAATTGTCAGTTCAGCACAAACATGGTGACCTGATTGATATAATAAGCAAACCCTTAACTCACCACAGTCGTGAATTGACTAAACCGATATAACTGGAATCAATATATAACTGAATATTATACTTACACAGCACGAATTGTAACAGTCAGAGTGAAGAGACTTTCCAATAATTTCAAGTTTTTATATATTGTTTACAACAGTTGGCTGAATTTGTACTACAACTTGCATGTCTTCTTCAAATCTAGATTATTATTTATACAAACTATGCAATTTTATTCCATAATGAAACTTAAAATAGATTCTATATGCATGTTGTATGTTTTATCGAGACATATAAAGTATTATGTATGCAAATAACTGCCTGATTTATATTTTATTATGTTTGAACTTACAACTGAAACAGTAACTAAATACAATTCATTAGTTTGTCAGAATTAGAACTCCATATACATATAAAGTTTACCATTTACATCTAATACAAACAGCAAAACTTTACCTTGTGTAATCACTAACCCGATCCCACAGGAATTAAGGAACCACTGAATATACTTACATAGCAAGAAATTTAACACTGAGCATAAGGCATCGAAAAAGTTAATTTGTTTCTGGTTTCCTTATGCATCAGTTCATGCGTCAGCATCAAGTTTATTTTCTTCAGATAATGTTAAAACAGGAACAAACATTGAAATATGAACTTTTAAAATGTAACTCAAATTCATTCAAAGATGGGTTTTTCCCGGCTATATATTTTTAAATATCTGCATCATCGTCCTTATGTAAAGACCAGAAATATTTTTCATTTGGGGGGCCTGAAATGACAATAGATTGATTTCCAGTTAAAGGGCTCGATTTGTAAAGAGTGCTGCCAGATTTGTGTCTTCTTCAAATCTTCCTTTAAATAATTCATACAAACTATGGAACCTGATGCTATATTGATGCTTAGAATAGATTCTAATTGTGTGTTCATACGGCGAGCTTTGCACCTATAAATTATTGCTTAGGATAGTAAGAATACACGTGTTGGTGAAAATGAATTCGTATATGTTTTTCAAGAATGCAAGTGCATTATTTCATTTCACCTTGTCTCTATGTTTACTGACCAATATGGTTTGCAGAATTATGATTAATCTTAGGTTCGTCAACATTTTGCAATATGCGAAAGCTTTCTTGTTTGTATGAAATTTCACATCATGTTAGCACATGTATTTGTGTGTCATTCAAACTGCATTTTCAACTTACTATCTTATCCTTTTGTGGTAATTTTCAGTGAAAGTGAATGCTCTACAAATACCAATCAAAGGTTTATCTATATTTTTTTTAATTTTGTTCTCAATGTCTGGTCAAACACAGTGTATACTTTCTTTTGAGCACTAGTTTATATTCAAGCTTAAGAAATGTCGTAATTATTTAAAAGTGATATATTCATTGAAATCATATTTGCCAAACACATACAATTGATACAAGATAAAGCCAATTTTCCCATATTGTGTTGATATTTATTTTTGCAAACGATTTCTGAACATTGTTGTCAACATACGGACGTAGTGAGGAATGTGTTGAACAGACAAAGAGTCTAGTTAGTAACTTGCGCATCTGTCAGCTGTACTCTTTAATAAATCCAATTTCGTATGGTATATTTATTTCACTAGTTATGTTTCGAAATTGAAAAAGGAATGGCATACATTTTATATTAAACATTCACCAATAACAAACTTTTTTCAAAGTCAAGATCAATTTTAAACAATATCAAACTTTATCATATAATGCTGGATTTTATCAACGCAATAAAGCTATGGGATAAATTTATTATCCAAATTGCATAAACGTACAAATATGGTAAAGAGACACTATTAACAGAGAACAAAGTATAGTATGTCATAAAGTACATGCAAATTGGTTCTTATTTTAGTCCTTAGAAATACCTTAACTACCAAAATGTTTTAAAATAATGATTGGGACGTTATTCTGACTAAGTTGAAATGCTTAAATGTCATTGCATGGGAGAAAAACATCAAATTGCACGGCTCGTTTTGCAACGAGTGCTCTCAATTATTTTATCTTCTTGCAATCTAGCTTTAATTTATTCATTCAAATTAGGCAACATGATTCTATATTGAAACTTGAATCCTGTATATATACATGGGCTAACTTTGTACATATGAATTATTGCTTATGTTGTTAAATATAAATATGTTGTAAACAAAATTTGCAATGCGGTAATTTTTTTCAAGAATGCAAGGGGTTCTTTTTTTCATTTTTTGTTTGTTTTATTTTTATTTTTGTTTCAGAGTACTATTCCCTTCCCATCTAAAAATCTATATTCAGGCTTAAAAAAAGATTGGACTTTTCTTTTAAGTAATATACATTGAAATCACACTCGCCAAATCTATATTTCAATGTATTTGATACAAAGTTTAAACCAGTTCTCTTATAACGTGATGGAATTAATCAACTTACATCCTTGAAAACCTTTTCTGAACATTAAGTTCTCAACTTCGAAATATGGAAAATTAGATGATTGTTGTAGATATTGTATAATCATTTTTTCTTTTACATAAATAATTAGTAGATATAACTGTGTCTATATATTTGTTACCACGAAATGTGTATTATTTTCACATTTTTGTGTGAAGAACGAGGTCCTAAGTGTGGGTTATCAAAATGAAAAGAGTCATGTTTCAATTAGCTCTTAAATACTTATGGAAATGAATATATTCTTATGATGGTTTTCTCAGTGATTTAAAGAGAATTGGTTAGATGATTGTTTTTACTACATTCTATCTTCCTCTCAGTTTAACACAGTCATTGACGACGTTTTGCGTCCCAATTTGTTTATGAATTTGAAAAAAATAAAAAAAATATACATGGACATGTCAATAATTTTTTAAGAGAAATTGAAATTTACCACATTTTTCAATAACTCTGATCTAATAACCATAGAGCGATAAAAGTTAAGTAGTAAATAATGACTCGGTACCGAGGGGTTATAGAAAATAACCTTGCGAGGGCGTAGCCCGAGCAGAGATTATTTCCATAACCCGAGGCAAACGGGTCATTCTTTGACTTACATTCCCGCGGAAGACTCCTGCAATAGTTACAACTTAATTTGTTTATAATCAATTAATTTAAAAACGTTTCACTGATATCATTTGTGGGTTTTATCATTTCTTGATAAGGAAAAATACTTAAATTACCCCCATATTAGGGTTTTAGAAATAAACGCTTGATTTCGTACAATAAAAACTGTTTTATTACGGTGTGTCAACTAAATTTGTTTACATACACATGATTGAAAAACGTTTTAGTGATCCATTTTGCGGGTTTGATATGTCTTGATAAGAATACTATTTTAGACTACTTACAATACCTCCTGCTAAGGGTTCTAGAACTAAAAACTTAATTCCTTACATTAAAAATTATTTTATTGTAATATTAATATATATTTATAGGAGGAAATTAAACACCAAACATGACACACACAAATTTACATCACCTGGCATGGATCCACGGTAGCTCAACAGGTACGAGCGCTGCTTGACAACATAGAGGTTCGAATCCCACTTTCGTTGTTCATGAACTTTATGGTTTGATTAAAAATCCAAATTTTATAAGTCCAATTGTTTGCAATTGTTCACAATCTTATAACCGACCAAGGTGGAAATGAGATAACCAACCTACGCGGATGGAGCTCACGGCATATAACATTCAACTAAAATAAAGGCAATAACTTCCCAAGGGGTGTAAGGGGTACACACCTATAAGAAGGTAGTTATGAGTTAAAACCAATTGAAAAATAGAAGAGATGTAACCGCCAAATGTGTTTCTTTAGTACCAAGTATGAATAATTCGAATAATAATCTCCCCCAAGCCTTTTGCTTTCTCTTACCACCTTCTTATCATTTGCCTCTTCTATAAGTATTCATTGTTATCTTAATTGTAGTGAATGTTAACATATCTATATGTATAAATACATGTATACTGCAGTGGATCCCTCCGTTGCTTCATGACGGTATAAGAATTATACAGAAACGTCACTATTTTGTGAATAAAAAAGTTGGAGGTCAATAACATATTTTACTTTATAAACAAAATGTTATGTGATAACAATTTTATGTAACAATTAAAACAAAGATACGTAAACATTACTATAGTTTTGCTTTCGTACTTCGCTGGTAAAAGTCTCCAATAGTTGACTAATTTACGGTAGGTTTCCAATAGTTTGTTGGATCGATGCCAAGGATGTTGCCGTCGAAATCAATGCGCTCGAAGAGTGTTGAAATCCAAAAGTGTGTGCAAAACTAATGGTGACTTGGACGTAACCGGGAAACAAGCGTCGCAAAATTTTATAAAAGTTTTAAGGGGCATGTTCACGGTTTAATTAAGGAAAATAAAGTTAATGCTAAAAATAGACAATCCTATCTAAAACAGTATCTAGAATGTACAATGCATATTGCAGATAAGCTAAACAGACATATAAGTTTTTGAATCTTTATTGAAACATTATAAAAGCACTAAACATCATATAAAAATAAGCATATATAGTTATTAATGGAGATTTTTTATGGAAATGTTTTTAAGATGATTTTCTCCTGCAAATGGAATGCTTATGCAAAGATACACCACGTGGTATGGTTATCAATGCTGCTATCGAGGTCGTAATCCTGGATAACCAACCCATGGTTTGGTTATCAGATAACCACCATGGCCATGGGTTGATTATCAGAGAGCAAACGTGAACGACAATACGTGAACAGTTGCCTCGGCCCGATTCGGCAGGTCTTCGGCTTTCGCCTCAGACCTTGCCGTATCGTCCCTCGGAAAAACAATTCCCTTTGACGTGATTTCTAAAAACATCTCGAATTCATTGCTCAAAGTAAACGCAAAATAATGATTTATTATTGTCAATTGTTGATTGACATTAACCAGATTTTCTGTGAGATTTTGACAAATTGTTTTGACATATTTTATTTTAATTCAAGATGGAGAATGTTAGTTTTTTAGGAACTCACTCAACACAGTTAGTTATTTTAAGTTACTGGTTAAGAATTGTCTGACAACCAAGTCAGGACACTCTGAATCTGCACATGAAATGCGTTTATGAGTATGCAAACGATAATGAAGTAATGTTAAGAAGCGGAGGTTTTTGAGGTGCCTTGCGTGAGGGAGGTGTGTAATGTCGAGTTTTGCTTTGTTAAATACCCGTTTGCGTTGTTTGCATGCGTTTTTTATTTCCTCAGTCCACCAGGGAACTGAGGGTTTAGCGGTTTTAGGAGTGATAAAAGGGATAGATTGTTTTGCAGCTGTGATGATAGCATTGGTGAAATTATTTGAAAAGGTGTGGGGGTCTTTATTTTCAAGGTCCTCTGGGTTGAGTTGCTCACAGAGCATTTGGAATTTTTCCCAGACGGCCTTGTTGTTAAGAAATTTAGGATTTTTGGGGCAATTTTGGATATTTGCGTTATTTTGGAAGAAAATGGTTTAGAGTAATAATAATAGGGAAATGATCACTTCCCCACGGATCATCGAGGACCTCCCACAAGATCTAGTTAGCAATCCTCTCTTGATGTTGCCAGCCTTACCTAGTTGGGATATTTTGATTATGTAGAACAAAATCATTATTATTTATCATTATTTATGCCATATATCCCACATTTTATCGAAAACGTAGCTACCAAGAAAAAAGGATGTCAAATGTTTTATGATATACTACAGGAGTCAAAAAACACAGTGAGATTACATAAATACAGAAATAAGTAGGAAAAAGATTTAAATTGTAAAATCGATGAATTTGAATGGAATCAAATAAACAAGATGCCATTCGTCTCAAATCTAAACTCAAAAACAAAATGGTTTCAATATTCCATTCTTCATAGAATTCTTCCGACAAACAAACTTTTGTATAAGATGAAATTCAAAGATGAAAATAAATGCAGCTTTTGTGAGGAAGAAAAAGAAAACATCAGTCATCTTTTTTTCGACTGCCCAATTGTTAAAGATATATGGAAAAAACTTAAGGAATGGATAGAGACATGTACCAAAGCTGACATTGATCTGTCCAAACGTAACATTTGCTTAGGATATCCTGAAAACAGAAACAGAGTACTGAACACGATAATCACAACTGTTAAGTACAACCTATTCAAAATAAAACAATATGGAATAACACCAAATTTAAACTCCATTATAAATGACATTAAGAAAACATATAATATTGATAAGTATAATGCTTTCTCAACATGCAGTTACTCAAATTTATGAAATTTTGGTCAACCTGCCACTTGCTGTTTAATGACTAACAAAACTCTCTTCGCATATACCTTTGTTTTCATATACCTTTGTTTTCACTGAATTATGAAAAAAAAAGTTTGGAAGTTCATACCTTTTCCTATGTTACCAATTCTATCAAGTTGTCCATATCAAACTATCAAGTTGTCCATATCAAACTGTATACTGTATCCTGTTACTACTATCATGTTGTATGTTAACGAAAATCGCATGAAACCATATGTACCATAAAAAAAAATAATAATAAAAAAAAAAAAAAAAAAAAAAAATAAACATTTATTTATGATCCAGTTGGAGAGTAGTTCTCCACTGCGATCGACCTTATCATTACAACCCCAGGAGGGGTGGTGGGAATTTAAATCGCCCAGAAATATAGAGCGAGGGGGGGCTGAATTTTGTAGGACATTAAGATCCTCTATGGTGAAAGTATTTGTAAACCTATGATACATATCAAAAATATTTATGCTTTTGGTTTTATGGGTTATGGTTATGGCCTGGGCCTCTAAGTTAGGAGTATTTACTTGAAATAAGTTGTAATTTAAGTGTTCCTGGATAAAAATTGCTAGACCTCCATGGGAGCGACCGGGACTGGCTTTGGGCCGGTCGTGCCTTAGCATTTTATACCCAGGAATGTTAAAATTAGACCTAGGGCCGAAATGGGTTTCCTGAATTGAAATTATTTCGGGGTTTAGTTTTTGGAGTTTAATTAATGCTCTAAGCTCGTGGCCATGTGCCGAAAGGCCACAAGCGTTCCACTGTAGAATTTGCTAAAAGAAAGAATATATATGATTTTAGCTGCATTATGGAATGAATAACCCTTACGATGCGGGGCGCGTGATATTTACGGGCCAAATATAAAATGGCACGTAAGCCCTCTTGGCGAAATCCGTAACTTTCAGGATAAGGCTATATATTGACTGCAAGCAGTGTTGGCTGCTCCCGGATATAAATATCAAACCTTTTCTCAAAAATGATTGAGGGTACCCACCTTGCGGCATTCATATCTCACAAACCAATAGAGATAATTCTATAATTTTTACATCATCGTGTAGAAGAGAGAATTGTCTTCATTTCCATGTATCATATGTATATCCGCGCACAAAAATAAAGAAGCGGCAAAGCGTTGCGACAAGTGCCGCAAAAAATTTGTTGACCTCAAAATGATTGAGGGTACCCACCTTGCGGCATTTATATCTCACGAACCATTAGAGATAATTTTATAGTTTTTACATCATCGTATAGAAGAGAGAATTGTCTTTATTTCCATGTATCATATGTATATCCGCGCACAAAAATAAAGAAGCGGTTAATCAGGATATAACGGTGGCTGGCACCGGACAAAACAATTCCGCCACGTGGGCTTGTAGAGCAAAAATATATAGCCGCATCGTAAGGGTTAATTAGTTGGAAAAAATGAGGCGCGTTTTTGGTTTAGGCATCGGGGAGGATGCGTTGCACGCGGGTGTTGAAAGTGTTGAAGTCGAGTTTGGTTAATTTAGATTTAACGGCGAGTTTATGAATGTGCTTTAGCGAAGCATTAGGTTTGATGAATATTGCCGCGAGAAATAGAGCGACACCTTGGTAAGGTTTTTGTTGGCAAAATTGCTTGGGTTGTTTGGGTTTGTTTTGCCAGAGGGCACGCGTGGTTTAGATAAATTAGGGGTGATTTTTTGTGGTTTAACATTTTGGGGATTTTAGGCCTGGGTTTTGGGCTGGGTATTGGGGGAATAGGAGAAGAGGGGTTGGGTAAGGGGTTGGGAGGAAGAGCCGAAGAGGTTCTTCTGGGACCTGGATTGGGTGTTGGACCTAGAGGTGGTGGGAGTGGGTATGGGCTGGGTATTGGGGGTGGTTTCCGCCTGGGATGGAGGATTGGGGTTGGCGGTGCTACGGAGGTTGGAAGGGTTGGCCGGAGTGGGCAGGGTTTGGCTGGATGGGGAGGTACAGATGGAAGAGACTCTTATCTTATCTCACTTATCTCTTCTTGCTGGGTGGGGGAGGTGGGGTCATCCTCTGTTACTGAGGAAGAGCGAGAGCGTTTGGCCGGGGTGGAGTCGGGAGAGGATTGGGTGGGGTCAGGTTGGTGTCGGCGGGAAGGTGGTTGTTTATTAGGATCAACCCAGGGGTAGGTGGGAGCGAGTGATCCTGTGGGGAACGAGGTTTTAGGATTATTTGCCCTATTTTTGGGTGGATTATCCCGCCTAGTGCGGGGGTTGTAATTGGGATGAATTTTAGTGTTTTTAGCTTTGTGTTTGAGGACAGTTTAGGGAAGTAGAGGTATGTCCATCCACGTTGAAGGTGAAACAATGAGGTGAACAGTGGAAACCGTCACACTCAATTTGCGCACATGTAGCACACCTCAGAACTCCCCGGCACTGTGCCGCTGTGTGGTTGAATTTGTGGCATTTTGTGCACTGGATGACCTTTCTGTCTTCGGGCCGTACGGATCGGGTGTGTGCGCCGAAAGTGGTGTGTGAGGGTAGGTTGGGCGTATCAAAAGTCAAAAGCACGGATTTAAGTGGAATGACATGACCGTCAGAGGATTTAGTGTAGTTGCGTTTAGCCACAGCAATGTGTGGTTGGTTATTTAGGTTATTTGCCTCTTGACGGTAGAATTCTAGAGCCTCTTCATCCTCATAAGGAGGGAAGAGAATAGTCCCCCGTGATTGGGACACCCAGTAGGGAATTTGGATTTCTACATTGAAAGAGAAGTTTGGAAAAAGTTTTTGCTGCCTCGGCCGAATGAAGTTTGAAAAGGTAAATTCGAAACCCGTGCCCAGGGGTTTGCATTAAGTGTAACTCACTCCTTTGAGCGAAAGAAGGTACCAATTCTGTTTAAGGTGAGTTCCTTGCACAGAACGATGCCCTCGTCCACAGCGAAGATGAGAAGAGTGATTGGTGTTAAGAGGCTGTTTGTGTTGGGTGATTTAGATTGAGGTGATTTAATTAAGTTGGGGGCTTGGGGGGTGAGCTTAGCTTTAGGTTGATTGGGGGCTTTAGGTTGATTGGGGGCTTGGGAGTGAGTAGATGTTTGGGGATTAGCTGCGCGCTTGCGCTTAATTGTTTGGGGTGTTTTTATAGGGGATTGGCCTACCGGATTGGTTGGCGTGGAAGGAGGGGAGGATGGAAAATCCTCAAGGGAGTTTATGTTTGGGGGGTTTAAGGGAGTTTGCTAAGAGTTTAGAGAAATATTTGCGGAATTGGAGTTGGAATTAGGAGAATTATTTTAGTATTTATTTGATGACTTTGCTGGCAGGTCTTGTTGGGAAGGAGATTTGATTTTTGAGGAGAATTTGGAATGATTTTGGTTTTTAGAGTTAGAAAGTCAGGCGAGTCAGGGTGATGATTGGCGATGCCATTATTTGGGGGTATAAAAATGATTTGTAAGATATTTTAGGAGAAGGGCAAAAAGTCCCCTACCTTAAAGTGAAGAAGGAAGTCCTCAGTAGGACGTCCACGTCAAGTTGAGAAATCCTCAGGAGGCTGGAAGAGCTGCAAGGGCTGGAATGCTGGAGCGCTGGAGCGCTGGAGAGGTGTTTACAGTTGGCGAGCCGAACTGCAAGTGATGAGAGCCACGCTATCAGAGATCCCTTATGTATACTTATTGACGGGGTCGTTCAACCGACACGATCGCTCTCTAGCGTGTAAAACTAATTTTTGAGTGAGTCTGGTTACATTTACTTCACCCGGAAGCGTCGTCGAGGCTCTCACTGAGCACACTCCTATATTCTCATTGGCTGAAGTTACATCATACAGGACGATTGACACATGAGATTCAAGGGTGCGGACATGTCGCCAAACATTGTAGACTTCCGGGTGAAGTATATGTGACCAAGCGTGACTAAGTATGTGTAAAAGTTAGTGGCAGAGTATCTCTGCCAATGTGTTCTATGACATGATGCAATTGAAGGCGAGAATAGTGAAGAATTACATTTAACAGATCAATTATCGCGAGTGAAATACCCCGTCAATAAGTTTACATAAGGGATTTCTGAGAGCGGTACAAATTTGTAAAAACTGAAATTCAAAAATATCAAAATTTACAAAGTTCTTTCTGACATATTTAATATTGTTATGGAAAGAAACTGTGAATGAGAATAATATTTTTTAATCAAATTCGGATTTTAGAAATTTGAAGAATTTACTTGAAAAACCACACAAAAACAACCCAAAAACTCATTCAGTGGGTGGGAAAGGTTTATGCCGTAAAACGGTATCAGCCTGCCTGTTAAGAGTTTCAGTGTTAAAGTTTTTGATATAAGAAAATTTTCAAAACATTGAAAAAATATTTTGGTCTACTATATTTGGCTTCAAATGGTCTCAGGCACTCATATATCTGGCTGAATCATTTTATTGTCGCTTCATTTTGTTATTTCTGTTATATATTTTATGTGTTTCTCTTTTGATAAAGAAAATTAATGATCTGGATTGCAATACCTTTAATGAATATTTGCTTTGAAAAGATAGAACACTATTTCTCACGCAGTGAGTGTTACTATTTATGCAATCTTGTTGCACGCATGAAGCACTTGATTCCTTCAGTTATCAAAATCAGCTGTTGAGATCATCCAACCGGCGGCTGAACACTGACTGTGAGCCGTTACAAGAAATTCAAGCATAGCCAGAATGCTTGTAAAAAGTTTTGCATCCGCCATCCGATTCAGACCATCTGGAGACAGACCATGAAGAGTGGTCAGCAAACATGACAGCAAGCATTACGTCGTCCAAACTAGGGTTTGGACTAATTGCAATTAAACACCATATTCAAATCATCAATCAGAACCAGCTCAATAAACCTCCATGTGATCAAAACCAACATAGCTGCAAGAGCGTTTACTCAAACTGCCTGGACTTCACCAACACAAATCAAAGTGCCCGTCCAGTGAAACAGAGGATAATATTAAATTCGTAAATAACCATGTCATTTGTTTATGAGATTAATTTGTTGTGTTAGGAACTTTAACATTAACCTGCAATTGTATAGATTTCAGGGCTAGTCACCGATTGCACGACACTAGGCGTTTTAATGACATGCTGGAATCTATTAACTTCTTTCTATAGATTGAGAAGCTGTGATGCAGATGCACAGGTTTAAGGCGAATGCTGAAACTGCTGGTAAGTTGTGTCATTTATGCTTTATTTTGTTCATTGACATGCGGTTTTAGAAGTGATGACATGCAAATTATTCCAGCTAAGTAACACATTTTATTTCTTTACAGAAATTATAACATACAAAGCATTTTTAAAAAGTATGGAAACTAAAAAAATCTAAATTCATTAAGTAAATAATGTGTTATTCCCCCATTAATTTTTATTGATTATTTGTTTACAGGTATAGTTAATTGATTAAGGGTATACAGTATTTTTAAAAGTTCTTTAGTTTTTCGTTCTTTTATTGGAATGAATTTAACATGTTGAAAAAGTTACTACCTATCTTGCCTAAAATGTCATTACAAATAATCCAATGAAACTTATCTAATTGGACTCGTATCTACAATATTTATATCCTTCCTTATTTCTCGTAAATCCTTGATATCATCTAAGTCACTTTTGTAACAAACACAGTACGTTATGAAATAAAATCTAAAATGATTTATTCTATAATGTAATCACATTGTCAGTTCAGCATAAACATGGTGTCCTGACTGATATTGAAAAGCAAAACTTTAACTTACCACTGCCATGGAAATACTTAGCGATCCAACTGGAATTTACAATTCACTGAGTTACATACGAAACTACTCCTACGTCGCTAAGAAACGAAGCGACGTAGGAGTAGTTTTGGTCTGACTTGAATGAGATTGACACTACAAGAATTGTATCAATAAGGTTAAAGTTAAATTTCAATAATTTCAAGTTCTACTTTTTTGTTGCCAACAGTTGGCGTAATTTGTACTTCCATATTCATATCCTCTTTAAATCTAGATTGTTATTCATTCAAACTATGCAATTTGTTTTCTTATTGAAACTTTAGATAAGATTTAATGACATGTTTATGCAGCAGGCCATATGTCGTTCTAACTGAGGATTGGACTAATTGGAGGTAAACAACACTGTTAAATCATCAATCAGATCCAGTCAAATAAACCTCCATATGATCAAAACCAACATAGCTGCAATAGTGTTCACTGACACTAACTTGACTTCACAAACAGTGATGTAAGTGCCTGCCGGTAAAACAGAGGATAATAATCAATGTATAAATAAGAATGTAACGAAATGTCATAAAAACCGAATAAGGGTTACCTCTCCTACAGAGGCTGGCGGCCTCGTGTTGTTTATCAAGGCATTTTGGGTAAGGTATGAACCTATAACTGCACAAACTCACAAAAATATTACATGTGCGATTGCGATTGTAAAGATCTCAAGGCTAGTCACCGATTGCATGCCTCTACGCGTTTTTAATAATGTGTAAGACTATATCAACATCCTCCTGTTCATCGAAAAACTGTGATGCAGATTGATTGGGAATGCTGGCACAGCTGGCAAGTTGTGTCATTTGATGCTTTAATTTTTATTTCACGGTTTTTGGTGATAACATTATTATAAGAATAATCAACGAGTTGCGAGGAATGATGGATTATCTGTCCTGAGTTAATTAATGTGATAAACTCTGTGCTTCAGCGAGGAGTTTGACACAATAATTCACGAGGGACAGATAATGCGCAATTCCGAGCATCGAATTGGTTATTCCTTTTCTTACCAAAGATAATTTTGATGCATAAAAACGGGGGGGAAGAGAAACATTTAAAAACGGCCGGTAAAGTACATATTGTACTCATACGCCATTCATAATTATGCTCACTTCTTCAGGATGGGCGGCTCTAAGTAGTTCGCAACTCACGATCTAATTTGAATAGTTTATTTTATTGATATCACATTATATCCAAAAGAATTATTGTCTCAAATAATAAAAAATCGTTTTTATTGACTGCGCACAACAGGAAAGAAAAAGTAAGACGTCGTTAGCTTTCGTAACGTTTGACAAAACTAGTGAGGAATGTATGACGTCACTGTTTGACGTCATGTTTAATGATGTCATAGAGCTATGACGTAACGACAGCTCGGCCGGCGACTCTCGCACCTAGCGCCGCCTTGAAGATTTAAACTTGTATTTAAGACAAAGAAAACATCAGAAGGTATTGATTTCCCATTAAAAATGTTGTAGTAAACTGTGACTTTCGCAATTTAAGTAAAATATTTCTCATCTATATCTCTCAAATAAAATAGAAGATCCAAGCGAATCATAACAATCAAAATGCGAGTTATTTTTAGAAAAACTGTAATTCCCATGACCATTATGCAAACTTTAATACCCGGCATATCCTTGCCCGCTTTGGTAGGAAACTGAAGTATAACATTTTATTACTTTACCGAAATTGTCACGTAAAAATCATATCAAGGAACGTCTGAAAACTAATTTTTTATTCACACTTTTAATTTTGATTGTTTTGATTGTAAAATTAATAATTCTATAATGTTTTGAAATTGTCAGTTCAGCACAAACATGGTGACCTGATTGATATAATAAGCAAACCCTTAACTCACCACAGTCGTGAATTGACTAAACCGATCTAACTGGAATCAATAAATAACTGAGTTATATACTTACACAGCACGAATTGTAACAGTCAGAGTGAAGAGACTTTCCAATAATTTCAAGTTTTTATATATTGTTGACAACAGTTGGCTGAATTTGTACTACCACTTGCATGTCTTCTTCAAATCTAGATTATTATTTATACAAACTATGCAATTTTATTCCATAATGAAACTTAAAATAGATTCTATATGCATGTTGTATGTTTTATCGAGACATATAAAGTAATGCGTATGCAAGTAACTGCTTGATTTATATTTTATTATGTTTGAACTTACAACTGAAACAGTAACTAAATACAATTCATTAGTTTGTCAGAATTAGAACTCCATATACATATAAAGTTTACCATTTACATCTAATACGAACAGCAAAACTTTACCTTGTGTAATCACTAACCCGATCCCACAGGAGTTAAGGAACCACTGAAAAGCAAGAAATTTAACACTGAGCATAAGGCATCGAAAAAGTTAATTTGTTTCTGGTTCCCTTATGCATCAGTTCATGCGTCAGCATCAAGTTTATTTTCTTCAGATAATGTTAAAACAGGAACAAACATTGAAATATGAACTTTTAAAATGTAACTCAAATGCATTCAAAGATGGGTTTTTCCCGGCTATATATTTTTAAATATCTGCATCATCGTCCTTATGTAAAGACCAGAAATATTTTAAATTTGGGGGGCCTGAAATGACAATAGATTGATTTCCAGTTTGAGGGCTCGATTTGTAATGATTGCTGCCAGATTTGTGTCTTCTTCAAATCTACCTCTAAATAATTCATACAAACTATGGAACCTGATGCTGTATTGATGCTTAGAATAGATTCTAATTGTGTGTTCATACGGCGAGCTTTGCACCTATAAATTATTGCTTAGGCTAGTAAGAATACAGTGTTGGTGAAAATGAATTCGTATATTTTTTTCAAGAATGCCAGTGCATTGTTTAATTTCACCGTGTCTCTATGTTTACTGACCAATAAGGTTCGCAGAATTATGATTAATCTTAGGTTCTTCAACATTTTGCAATATGCGAAAGCTTTCATGTTTGTATGAAATTTCAGATAATGATAGCACATGTATTTGTATTTGACCCCTTGAAACTACATGTATGTCACTGGCACATGTGGCAGCACTGACATCGTTTTTGTGCGATGGTACAGAATCACAAGACTTACGTGTTTTCACAGTGGAATTAGTGACAGGCACAAGGGATTTACTCTGACCTTCAGACAAAATATCACACATTTGTTTCTGCATGGAGATTGATGCAACGGCATAGTTATTTAAACTATTGACGTTTTTGTGTCCCGATAGCTGACAAATCGTGGTTGGTTCTACACCGGCATGAAGCAGTTGAGTGCACATGGATTTCCTTGCGCTGTGATTCGTGATTTTCCCAACAAGACCTGAACGTTCCGCCATACCCTTCATCAAAGATCCAAGGGTATTTACACCAAGAGCCATATTCTGGAACCAAGGACCATCCTATTTTCGCCTGTGATTAATTGCCAAGTAAAAGGGTGCATCGTCCAACATCATACCTGGCGGTCTCTGGACCCTGAAGGCTTTGTAGACAGTAACAATACATCTATCGGAATTACCAGTGGCAGCAAAGATTTTCGGGTTAAACATCCGACTGTGAGCAGAATTTCCATCACAAGTTTTCGTTGATCGTTCCCAAAATTCCAGGTATTCACATCCATTGGAGTCTGTCTTCAAATGAACATCTCCCCACCGAAGCTGTCGACTTTCATCTCGTCCTCTCAGACCGAACATCTTGGTGAAAAAATACCACAGTGTGTTGATCATGGCGGTTGGCGAGTGCGACCCGAACTCAGGTGCATTCCACAGGCGATCTTCGTCTTCACTTGACAGAGAGTCAGATTTATTCGGACGATTTCCCTTGCCCTGTTGTTTTAGCTCTTGCGTTTTGCTTCAAGAACGCGACGACTTGTCTTGAAAATATCTGAATTGATGATGTTGTGCGGATAGTCATTATCTCGGAGATACCTGTCGATGGCACGGTGATAAGAAGTCAAAGTGTCAGGTTCGAACAGAGATCCATCTTTCTTTCTCAGTGTCAACAGGTAGGAACTGATGTAAACATCAAGATCCGGAGCCGGGATATCAAGAACTCTTCGTTCTTCATTGTTTTCCTTCAGGTAAGTTGCAAACTTCGTGATCACACTTGTTGTTTTCTTAACGGTATTCACACTCTTCTTACTGTCGATGTAGTTTTTGAGATCAATAATACTTTTCGTTGCGATCGGCGAAGTGTCCGCTTCATTTTGTGTATACTCCATGTCAAAATTTAACAAATTTTCGATAATATAATGGTCAATGTCTTCTTCATCAACAAAAATTATGTTTTCGGCCATCTTGACCACAGGTACACAGAAAGCAGACGATGGTTCACGTGAATGACGTCATGTAATTTACTTAATTTTTTTATATTTTTTTATCTATAATGCATGGTAAACAATGTAAATTTATTCTGATAAAACACTCAGAGATGTCTGAATCAAATTATGTGTGTTTGTTTGCATTATTGGTGTGGGGTTTCCCCTGACCTAAATTCTAAAAATAGCTGACATGACACCTCTCTCGCTGAGAAAGTAGTTCCGTGAGAAGTGCAATACGGAGTGCAATACGGATTGAGGAGTGCAATACGGAATTCGTTGTATTTCATTACGTATTACTATCGTAAGATTACATGGGTATGTAATAAAAGATAAAGCCAATTTTCCCATATGGTGTTGACATTTATTTTCTTGCAAACGTTTTCTGAACATTGTTGTCAACATACGGACGTAGTGAGGAATGTGTTGAACAGACAAAGAGTCTAGTTAGTAACTTGCGCATCTGTCAGCTGTACTCTTTAATAAATCTAATTTCGTAAGGTATATTTATTTCACTAGTTATGTTTCGAAATTGAAAAAGGAATGGCATACATTTTATATTAAACATTCACCAATAACAAACTTTTTTCAAAGTCAAGATCAATTTTAAACAATATCAAACTTTATCATATAACGCTGGATTTTATCGACGCAATAAAGCTATCGGATAAATTTATTATCCAAATTGCATAAACGTACAAATATGGTAAAGAGACACTATTAACAGAGAACAAAGTATAGTACATGTACAATTCACATTGTATCAATTGATTCTGAATCATTTAAAAGGAAATACGCGATCGCGACCAGAGATTTTGAATATACAAGACTGTTTCATCAAGGTCCGTTAATAACACGAAGCAATGATTTTGATAATGTGCAATTCAACAGATTAAAAGCCTCTGAGAAAGTACCTTAGGAAAAATATATAGAATTCCCTCTCATCTTTGAGGAGAATCTTTTTAAGTCCTTTATTCTCAGGAAGAAAAGTGATTACATATAAATGTCATTGAAGGTCCTATATTACGGTTTTCAGCCGACTGGAGTCAAGGTGAAGGTAATCAACAACGGATATGGAATAAAGAATCCATTATTGACCAATGAACGTCAGGGACAAGTACATCCGGAAGTGACGCAAGTTGGTAAGTACATCTTGCGTGTAAACAAAGCTTGTTGCGCTTTCTTGCAACTTATACTCTGAAGTTTTCCAGTAAACAATATTCAGTCAATAAGCGACTGCACAATTGTTCATAATTGAAAATGCATTTAACATGATATATATCCTTCACTATGGTCATTTGTATACAAAATAGAAACAATATAGTTTGCTATGCCGCATTTAACTCCAGAATCCTCACCGTGATTGTGTGATAAGCTTTCCATAGAACGAAGATTAAGTATTCCATGACAACAGAGAGTGATGTACGTAAACCGCTTCTTATAATGGTTTTTAAAGGACAATCAGGCAATATCCAAAGAAGCTCGTAAGTGTTGGCTTGATACTTAGTTATCTCAGGGACTCTTGGTTAAGCTAAGTTTGTCATTCAAGGGACCATGTCTTCCTCACGTTCCCAATGATTCCAGGTTCACCGTACGTGATATCCTCAGAGTCCGGTCACATGGGCAGTCTGTGCGGGTTCAGCAGTGAATCTCTGCGTCTTCTCCAGAAGCACCTCAAATCTCACAAGGAGATCAAACGCTTCCTGTGCACTGTTTGTGCCAAGGGATTCAACGATACCTTTGATCTATAGCGTCACGGTCCGGTCCGGTCACACGGGCAGTCTGTGCGGGTTCAGCAGTGAATCTCTGCGTCTTCTCCAGAAGCACCTCAAATCCCACAAGGAGATCAAACGCTTCCTGTGCACTGTTTGTGCCAAGGGATTCAACGATACCTTTGATCTGAAGCGTCACACAAGAACACATACAGGTGAGATATGGTTAAGACAGCTTGTGACGATACTAACGTTTCTGAAGCGTCTTACTAGAACACATTTGAAGCGTCACCAATGAACACATAAGGTGAGTTATGGTAAAGACAGTTTAGTAATGATTAATACGTTTTTGAAGCATCACACATGAACACATACAGGTGAGATATGGGTAAGACAGCTTGTGACGATACTAACGTTTCTGAAGCGTCAAACTAGAACACATCTGAAGCGTCACACAAGAACACATGAAGTCAGTTATTGTAAAGACAGTTTAGTAACGATACATACGTTTTGAAGCGTCACACATGAACACATACGGGTGAGTTATGGTTAGGACAATGGAGTGAAGATACAGACGTTTTTGAAGCGTCACACAAGAACACATACATGTACAGGTGAGATATGGTTAGGACAGTTTAGTAAAAAAACAGACGTTTTTGAAGCGTCACGCTATAAAACACAAGGTGAGTTATAGATTGGACAGTTGAATGACGTATAGACGTTTCTGAAGCGTCACACATGAACACATACAGGTGAGTTATAGATTGGACAGTTGGGTGACGTCCATACGTTTCTGAAGCGCACACATGAACACATACAGGTGAGTTATAGATTGGACAGTTGAGTGACGTACAGACGTTTCTGAAGTGTCACACAAGAAAACATACACGTGAGTTATAGATTGGACAGTTGAGTGACGTACAGACGTTTCTGAAGCGTCACACATGAACACATACAGGTGAGTTATTGATTGGACAGTTGAGTGACGTACATACGTTTCTGAAGCGTCACACATGAACACATACAGGTGAGTTATAGATTGGACAGTTGAGTGACGTACATACGTTTCTGAAGCGTCACACAAGAAAACATACACGTGAGTTATAGATTGAACAGTTGAGTGACGTACAGACGTTTCTGAAGCGTCACACATGAAAAAGCACTCATACAATAGGCAATGATGAAAACAGGGTTGTGATGTCAAACACACATCACCACACGATACTTAACTCAATATCGGACAGCAATGATACATATACATGTCAACGTAGGGAAGGTTTGAGTTCCCTGACCTGTGCGATCTGCACATTTTGGATCGGCTAGATATTGTTTAAGACAACGTATCTTCATTTTACTCCTACTGAGGTTACTCAAGGCATAACTTACCAGGTAACCTGTGTTACTCGTTGATAGCTTTATTGGCAAGAGTTATGTGCTTGGCTGCGATCCAAGTCATCAGTGAAATCAGTGATGTCTTTTAAACAGGATAAGCAGTCTGTTTGTGCAAGTCAAGTTACGTTAGATCAGTGACATTGCCTCAAACTTGATAGTCGGTCTGTTGTTGAAAAAAATGTATGTACAAAAAAGGTAAAAGGCTTAAAAGGGTAGCAAAAAAACAACCCAAAACGACAAACTTGTTCCCCGTTTAATTTTCCATTACAGAGAAATATAGTTCAAAAGGAACAGAGGTTACTTAGAATGATAAGAATTGAGTTATCATGGTGGGATGCAATAAGACGAAGGAAGTTATTTTTTCCATACAATAGTACTGGCGTCATGCTTAAGAAAACGGACACAAAAGCTTTGAAAGTTGTTTGATTAAACTGCAGATGTTTTCATCTTTGTTTGTTTCTGTGCAGTACATATGCATATATACAAAAACGAATTTTCATATTGTGTTGCTTTTCCTTCACTTAGTTGAAAAGATGTATTCAAACATTTGTTTGTCTTATCAACATTATATATTAATTTAATTTGCTAAATACTTTTATATACATTGACATTTACCTTCTTGATAAATAGACATAATAGACAGGATATTGGCACTTCATCCATATTTTTTATAATAACACATCTTTATTTTTTTCAGATGTTCGACCATACAAGTGTGAAAAGAGTGGGAAAGCATTTACTCAAAGATGTTTACTTGAATCTCACAGCAAAAAGATTCACGGACTTAATTACCAGTTCGCGTTTAATGAAAGGCGCACTAAGACATACGTTTGTGAAGAATGCGGCCATTCAACCAGTGACCCGGAAGAACATTTTGTGCACCTGCGCACTCAGCACCCAAACAACCCACCATTCTTCCATGTCATGATAGACGTCAGTTCAAATTCTCAAGAAGGAAGACAACGTAAACGAACTTTATTTGCGACGTTTTCAATATGATCCACATTAACAAAACCTTCTTATTGTGTTCAAACGTTCTTCTTCACAAAGAGCGAATCCAACTTCACATTCTGAAACTGAACCAAATGTAAAGATTACATTTATGATGAAAATCGCTTCGCACTAAAAAAACGTTTGTGAAGAATACAGTTTTGCTAACTAGCTGATATAAGCCTTGCCGTATTGAGCTCAAATTCTCGGTTTGAGTGCAAGCCTCTTTGACAAAAGGTACAAATCTCTCTTTAGACTATAAAGTTCATCCGCAGGAAACGTAAGAGCTGGCACAAGATAGCCCAGCAAGGCTTTAATAAGCTCTGTGAGATTGAGTATTGCCTTTATGGGGAATTTGATGAGATAAATAGTTACGGTATGGGCTCAGTCATTACGAAGTCACCCGATATGGCCTCTAACGCCACCCGACTGAAGATAGACTTGTCTGTTGAACTTGTTGGCAGTCAGGGGTAAAGAGTAGTCTGAGTGCTAATCCGACATGACTCCGTGTACCCCGTAATATCTACCACATCTCATGCCTCCCTTTGATGGGAAGTCGGTCATTTTTCACTTCTGAGCGTTGTTGAAATATTTATGGAAATCGTTTTTGATAACGTAAATATTGCTTGAGGTTACATAGAGCTTTGGTGTCTAAAGAAAGAAATATGTAAAAAAATTAAATATCAAGATCGGGATTACAGCTCTTAACAGCATGACCCCCCCCCCCCCCCCCCGTAAATATTTGCTTGCCGTTACATAGTCCTTTGGTGTTGAATGGGTTTATTGAGATATATGATAATGTAGTTATGAACGTTATCATTGTTATTGAAACATGAAATGTATTTGAACACGATAATTACAAACGTTGCATGATTATGTATTGTTATGGTAAGTCAATATGGCTCCGTTAGATTATGTTTAGTTGACACGTGTACTTAAAATGAATTGTATCAACCAATATTATTCCATTATCATCACATCTATATCATATTGCATTCACTTGTTGATATCATATTTTGTATTTATTATTTGTTGAATACAGTTAATAAAATTTCAAAATAATGTTTCGGGTGTTTTTCATTATTGCATTCCATTCCATTCACATCCAGGGGTAAATCATAAATAAAATCCTCATCCTGTTTTCATAGATTATTTATTTACTGTCCTTATTGCATGATAGTCTATATATAATATATATGCATGAGTCATTGCATTTTGGACCCCAGTGTGAATATTAGTTATTTTCATACATAAGATAATGGAACAACAATAGTGTAGAAACCTGACTACATTTATAAATGACCTTATATAAAAAACATTATCTTATTTCCTGAACAAGATTCCATACGCAATGTAAAAAGACGAAACGTCATGATATTGGTAACACGGTAACAATTTTGGCAGGTCATTGGGGTAGCCAGAGTCAAACTTTTGAAAAGGCTTTTTATTTATTTTCCTCTACAGCATGTTCTTAGTGATCAACAGCTATACATGTAGGCCTAAGTCATATTTGTTTGTCTGCACTATGTCAATGTCGTTTTCTCAGAGATTCTATATGGGATATTTCCATAAACATTTATGAAAATCGGCATTTAAAAAATATGACCCCATCTGTATTTTTAACCATGCTAAATATCAAAATTCTGCAACTGTGACCAGACTTTCCAAAAAAGTGACCTTTTGACTATTTTACACACGGATAATTGGTGCTCCTTTATCAATGTTGGAATAATTTGCTTGATGACCAAACGAAACCTAAATTACATGATATTCCGCTAAGATACACTAGCAAATGAACAATCTTAAAGGTGCTCAGCTGAATATAGGTATTTATCGAATAAGAAGGCGTGAAAAGTTACCATTGCTCATTTTATCAATTCAAGTGCTACTTCCACATTCCTGAAATTACCGTTGCCTTTTGAAATATTTGTATTTCAAGCTAGAGTCATTCAATCGATTGCCAGTATATCCACGTATTTCTCAGTTCCCTTTATTCAATACAAAGTACTTTCATACATTTTACCATAACTAATTTACAGCATAGAGACAAGATATTGTGAAAGGGCGTAACATAATCAACCTCTACAAAAGCTTTTACATCAAATGCTTAATGACTTATTTAATGATGACGTGAACATCACACTTGAGATAAAGATATTTGATCATAAATTACACTTATACAAATCATAGAAAATCAAATGCAATAGGCCCCAGGGATTCGTACGATTTCTTCACCAGATATAATGTTTCAGTTGAGCTGTGATGTATTCAGCAATGTGAGCAATCAGGGCATTCAAACAACTTCATTGTCACGGAGAACACAATTTGGAAACTTCAAATAACATTTTCCTTTTTGAAAGGTAGCAAGGGCGGTTATCACGTCGATGACTAAGTTAATAATAATTTCAAATTGATGTTCGTCTCTGAAGACTGCTTGCCATCTGAATAGGCGAGTTGTTAAGAAAGATGAGCCATACTGTACAGCTAAGTGAAATGCCCTCCGTATTAAAGGACAAACACAGAAGCACTGAACCGAGTAATAGCTGCCGGAGAGTTTTACATAATTTACGCAACATTGGACAAAGGAATATGTTGAAACCCATATAACAACCTTAGATATTCCAGTATGAAAGAGCAGTATCTCATTAAATCACTCCAAGAAACGATCATGTCAAGCCGGCTTCACTTTGTGTCACGTTTCCTCCACAGAATTACTCTTCATGGTGAAGGCATTGAGTAGGCTAAGCTTCTAGGTGAGGAGACGAACCTCCGCGGTCAGAATGAATAAATACCTTTGATAAGAGAGCAACAGCAGGATTCCCTGTGCAGGGGACTCGGGTCTGTAGGTCTGTAAATTGCGCCGTTATTGCAAGCTCAGCCTCTTTCAGAAGGGGATTAACCCCAGGATTTGTCCCTTTCTGAACAGCACCAGGAGTCCTGATCTTCTCCCAATGGGGCAGAAAAGTCGGAATCTAGTACAAGGGAAGGATTAATGGATTATCGGGAGGAGGGAGAAAGACTCAAGAAGACATTTGAGTGGAAGGTTCTCCACATGAAAGTTCTAGACGTAGAAGAATATAACTTCCTTTTGTTAATCTGTGTGGCTTTGAATGGAAGGTTCTCTACATGAAAGTACTAGATGTAGAAGAGTATAAGTTCCATTTTCTTCCTTTTGTTAATCTGTGTGGTGTTGAATGAATTGATTATATTTTGAAAAGTAGTTAATTTCTTGTGTTACGTCCTTTTCTTGAGAGGACTGGAGAAGAAATTGAAGGGATAGATTCTCTACATTCTGTCCTGTTTACAACCCGCCAGGCAAATGAAAATACACATGGCTGTTTGTTTGAAGTTACTTAATATCTAAGAGACATGTGATGTATTTGATTATGACACGTTTACATTAACACATATTGGCAGAATATAATAATTGGTATCTGGTTAACGTTTGTTTTTCATGTAGGCAGGGGTTAGAAATAGAATTTACACTCTCATAACCCCTACGATGTTTAAAGTATTATCAGTTAGAAAAAAGGGACGAATATTGGTTCAAGATCTTCCAGGTTTAACATTTGTGTTATATCAAAATTAATTTTCGAACAATTAGTTTACATTAAATTATTTTTTGGGAAAAAAGACAACAACGTAACAGCATCTTATGGACGATGATTTAACTCTTGTTCTTATGGATTTGAGAATACGACAACAAAAGCTCGAAATATTTGTAATTCATGCAATATACAATGTATGTAAGTCTAGTACATATGATGAATTCAACTGAAGCGTGTTCTTTCTTTGTCCGCAGTTAAGTACAAGGTCTTTGTTGGAATGATTCTTGAATGTGAATGAAAATATTGGTTTCATCATTTACCCTCTTTTAAAGTGAGTTAAAAATATCTCAGTTTTTGTGTTAACTTCAATTGTTTTACAAGAAATTTAAGGGGAAGATTCTAGATTTTCTTCTGTATAGAATCAAGATCTTTGATATTGAACATAAGTGTGAAGGAATCTTGGTTCATTCTTAAACCCATTCTCCACACACAGGCAGATCAAGTCATGAAAGGTTGATCGAGCCTCTGTTCTAATTAGCGGAGTCTTTGGGCTAGAATGGAAGATGCCTGGCTGGATGCAATCAAATTTGGTTGTGCAATCAGCGCACTGTCCTAAAATCACCAGTTCTGCTACTGAATCATGGCCTTTCCATGCGAGAGGTGTTTTCATTTGCTACAAGGAATCTTGGTTCAATGTTTTAACCATTCTCTCCACACAGAGGCAGATCAAGTCATGAAAGGTTGTTCGAGCCTCTGTTCTAATTAGCGGAGTCTGTGGGCTAGAATGGAAGATGCCTGGCTGGATGCAATCAAATTTTGTTGTGCAATCAGCGCACTGTCCTAAAATCACCAGTTTTGCTACTGAATCATGGCCTTTCCATACCAGAGGTGTTTTCATTTGCTGCAATATTCAACTGGTTTGTGGTGCAACTGTTTGCCGCCAGGAAACGTCCGGAAACCTCGGATTTGGTCTAATTCGAACAGAGGTTTAATCAACATTTTATGACTTGATCTACCTTAGCGAATGTCTTTAAAGGGACAGTCCTATTTTTTGTGGCAACAAAATTAAAGAGGACACAGTGATGAGTACTATTATTTGTCAAATTGTTAAATCTAGAACAACTTCAATAATACCCTCACAATTTTTTTTTGAAAATAAGTGTGAAATAGTAATGTAATAATCATATGTAAGTATAACAAGGGTAGTACTCTTTTATTTTGCCTCCACCACAAAATACCCCAAAAGAACTATCCCTATTACCCCCAAGTCATCTTCCTATGCCAAGCCTAAAACGCAAGTTTCCGAACTGTCAGTTTTAGGCCTTTTTATCCTCTAAAATCTTAAAATGGGTATAAACGTTTTTTTTATATAAACGAAATATTTTTGTCGAAACTTAAGACTGAAACAAATCAAAACCAAACCAAAATACCATATAAATATAAACAGGTATCCAAAGACATGAAAACAAGTCTTATGTTTATTAATATCAACACATTATTAACAAAATGATATTATTCTAACAAAACCTCGAAGGCTAAAATAAACTTAATAAGATATAACGTTTAATACTACCATGCATTTTTGTTTAAAACACACGTTTGAAATTGTAAAATAGTTGCAGTAGTAAATAAATAGTGTACTTTCAGTCAATTAACGAGAAAACGCTTTGGCATCAACATTTTAAGTCAAGTTTTAATTTAACTTTTGTTACTCAGGTTTTAAAAACATCGATAACGCTTCATTCGTTTTAATGAGTTTGGATACCGTCTTACCATCATATGTTACAGGTCGTATGAACTTGATCACAAGGTGGAAGTTTAATATTCGCTTTAAAAACATGTTAACTCATTCCCATAGTTACCGTGTATTCATGCGAAAACCCTAAAATCAGACACTTCAAAACGCGTTAAGTTGCGAACTGGAAACCGCTAACCAAGCTTGTAAAAAAAAAATGTCACAGCGATAAAATAACGACCATAACATAAAAGAGGCAGGATTTAATAGCGGAAAATTGTTCAAAGTTGTCGTGTTTTCTTTTCATTTGAACGGTGGTCATTTGTGGTCCTAAAACAGTTTTGAATGGGTATGTAAATGCGGATAGGTCTGCGGCGCTGAAGGGGTTGGAGACGGCGAGATATAACAGTATCGTTTTCTATCACTTGTGTGCTCTATACACTCGTGTGTATAATAAGTCGGTACAGAGGGAACGTTTCACGCCGAGGTGACAAGCTTGTAAGATACCTGGCCAATGAGCTTGTTCATGTTCTTAAATTTGACCTCTCACGTTACAGGTAACCAACCCCTGTCAGCGTAAACACCTTTTGATTGGCTTCTTAACACAGGTGTCAGATGAACCTTCTTTCAACGCTCAAGCTACCTGTAACAGCAACTACCTGTGTCGATGCTTCTACATATTAATATGGATGTTGTATTTAAATCACAAACAGCCTTTGTGTATTTGTGTGTGAGTGTACTTATTAAAAATGATAGGGAAAAATAGAGATATATGTGGAGAGAGAGAGAGAGAGAGAGACAGAGAGAGAGAGACAGAGAGAGAGAGAGAGAGAGAGAGAGAGACAGAGAGAGAGAGAGACAGAGAGTGAGTGAGAGAGAGAGAGAAGAGAGTGAGAGGGAGACAGAGTGACACAGAGTGAGAGACAGAGAGAGACAGAGAGACAAAGAGTGAGAGAGACAGACAGAGAGGCAGAGAGAGAGGCAGAGGCAGAGAGTGGATTCCTTTGACCTACATTTAGTTTTTTGTGACAATTTTAAATATGCTAGATGATGCTTATGTTAATTTGACAACTTTGATATTTTCAGCATTGGAACATAAGTGTGTAGCTGTTCTAACTTGACTTTGACTTCAAGTTCACTTGGGATTATGAGAATAATTTTCTAATTTTGGGTTTCAACCACAACAAACATATTTTAAATTAAAATCTATCATCGGTGTTCATTTAGACAATATATGTATAAACTCGAATGTCTTTGAACTTTGTTTTTAGTGATATTTGTTAAAGTAAGATATGCCCTAAATGTTTATGGAAATGATATAGCATAGTCTCTTTCAGCATGCAAGAAATTCAAAAGAGATATGTCGAAGTGTATACATGATCACACAGATACATTTATTTGTAAAAAGGTGATATCAAATGTTAAATTTACTTCCCCTCAATATTCAAAATTAAAGAGATCACCATGCAGTCTCAAAATTCTCGATTTTTTAACAAGAACTTTACTAAATACTCGTTTGTTAATGACATGTAAACGTAAGTTTTCATGATGCAAAATCATGATTTCTTAGGAAACCTGAAAACTAATGATGGTATGGTCTCGTAATGGGGCAATCAGCCTATCATACATGTGTACAGTACAAGTATAACAATTAAATGTAAGCACCATGTTAAGGTATGTATTTCAGTTTCATTATTATGAGTAAATTGAGGTACAAAAGGAACTACATACCTTATTTTTCGACTTATCAAATTTGTAATTGGCATGTTATGTATTATCAAATGATCAACATGACCAATATTTTCAGCATTTTAAACGAACGGCGATGCTTTATAAAAATATAATTTTTATTTTAGTTGGGGGTAAAAATCAAAATTTACATCAACATGACCACCACCATGTTGTAAATATATAAAAATGAGGCTAATTTATTGATTCTAACACAAGATATAATTTACATGCCTATAACAGTTTTATTCTATTAAAAAATGTTTTAATATTTCAATCAAAAAGTAAAAACATTGAAGTGTTCTCTTGCAAATGAGTATTCTCCTGTACTTGTAAGTTTTTGCGTACGACGTCATAAACGTAAACTAGTTGAAATTGAAAATAATGTTTATGATAAAATCAAGTGAGGTGTGTACTTCTTTTGTACCTCAGTTTAGTTGGAATCGTCATTTGAAGGTTCTGAAATTTTCGTCGGTCTTTGCTCTGGGGAATTTTTTGTACCATGTTCAAACTGATTACTAACAGGGGAATATTAATAAAAAAATACTAGCGTGTTCATGTTTCGATTATATCTCATTCCGTAGATCTGTGAATAGCGAGATGCGATAAATTCCAAAACCGAAAATGATAATCCAAAATCCATTCCCGTTAGTAACTTCAAGCAGAAAAGACAAGAAATACATGGTTGTAGTTGATATTTTCCTACCTGTCGTAAAGTATGACTGATAGCTTGAAGATGAGGAATGTTTTTGTCAATTACCATTGTAAATTTGGATGAAGAATAAAGAAACCACCGGGGCATTAAGAGTAAACGTCAGGGAAAATCAGCTGTCTTTTCAACCTTGTAAGGGAACCAATTGTGCCACGTCACGATAATTAAAATTCCTGTTAAGCTTTTCTCCTTATCAAAATATGTGTTGAGGAGATTGTTGAGCTTCCATAGACCACCAGAATTGAGTATCAATTTGCCTGTAGGACATGTGACACCGTTGAACCAATACTTTCCATCAACTGATACTCTTTTTCCTATTGGTCGAGGAGGTCAGGGTTCAGACAGGGGTTTTAAACAGGTCCCTAACTCTTGTCTGTTGATCAGTGTCTATTAAGGGTAAATGATATTGGTGTCATAAGCACCTCACGCATACTTTAACCAAGGGTAATCTGAAACTATCAGTTCATCACCATACTTACCATACGGTTATGAAGACCTTTCATACTGTATTTTTCAAGTATTATAATAAGATTCTGATAAGTAAATATATATAAGATATTCAAAATAAATGGTATTTACATTTATTTTCAGATCTGACATAACACTCAATTTAAACTTTTTATTCGTGAAAAAGGAACACTTTGTTTATTTCTTTTAGTAATTCTTATCTTTAATCTAACTATTTATGACTTCAGTGGTTCTTTCACGCATCTTATATTTTTCAAAGTTTAATCGTAAAGTAATATAAACCTATATTATTAACGAGACACTAAGGTGATTTATCTTATTTCTCGTCCGTGTACGAAATGGTATTGTAATATTTATATGGCAATATTAAACTGGTGTAATAACATAATTGAAGTCTGACGTCACAATAGTGTGTGTCTTCGACATCATTGTGGAATGGCTGCCGAGTCGCGGAAAAGCTCGTTTCAGCAAACTGTCGCCGGTTTTGCTTGTTTTTTTTATTGCAGGTAAGAAACAGAATACTAGACTCCCTTCCATTTAATACTATTTTTATCAAACTCGTGAATGATTTGGTATGAAACTCGCTTTCGATCGTTTTATACACAATCATTAACTCGTTTAACAAAAATAGTATTAAATGGTGGGTCGTTTAGTATCCTCTATATATACTGTACAGTAGGAACCCATAGATTAAGAACTGGATGAGTAAACACCCCGGACAAATAACGGCTCTTCAGTACTCTCATTTTTGTTGTTACATGATTAATTTTGGTATATAGAAAAGTTTGATAAAAAAAACATTTTCAAGGTCCCGTAAGCAGATCAAGTCATGTTGATTTAGCCTCTGTTATATTACGCCAAGTTTGTGAGATAGAATGGGAGATGGCTGATTGGAGGCAATAAAAGTTAGTTGTGCAATCAGCGACGCAGTTCTTAAATCATCATTTTGGCTACTGAAACAAGGCAAAGGCATTGTGATATGAACCACCCTTTACATGCGAGAAGTCTTGTCATTTGATATAGAAATTCAAATGTGTTGTGAAGAAAGTTTTCAACGCCAGGGGAAACTGCCGGAACCCAGTGATTTCGGCGTAATACTATATGTAATAAGCCAATCAGGAAATCCTTTTTCTCCTCAAGATAGATGAAATTTGAAATGCATCGTAAATCTCATTCTCTCCCCACAAAGGCAGATCAAGTCATGTTGATTTAGCCTCTGTTCTATTACGCCGTCTTTATGGGATAGAATGGGAGATGCCTGATTGGAGGCAATCAAAGTTAGTTGTGCAATCAGCGACGCTGTTCTTAAATCATCAGTTTGGCTTCTGAATCAAGGCAAAAGCGTTGTGATATGAACCACCCTTTCCATGGGAGGAGCGTTGTCATTTGATAAAGAAATTCAAATGGATTGTGATGCAGGTTTTTTCCGCAAGGGGAAACTGCCGGAACCCACGGATTTCGGCGTAATAGAACAGAGGCTAAATCAACATGACTTGATCTGCCTCTGTTGGGAGATTGTCAGTACTGTGGCGCAGTGTAATTTGGTGTTATGATCTTACAGACTAAGATAAGGTAAGTCGCGCTACACCATTCGTTGATGGGCGAAAGTAATATGTGCTCATATTTGTAATAAATTAATTCTTAATTTCAACCCTATAGAGTAGGTTGAGATGGTTTGCAGAATTTCTGCGCAGCTTAAAATATATTTTCGTTAGTCAATATGTATTCTAATTATTGGTATCTTAAACATATATTTATAATTCTTGGGTTTTTCATAACAATCATATTGACATCATTTTGAATAATGATTTTTCTTGTCAAAATCCTATTTCAAGCATGATGTCAAGGATTTCCACAAGACATTGACAAGATAGGGAAACCTAAGTTATTCTTTAGTTATATTCATTACAGAGAATTCGAAGTCGATGGTATGTGCACATTCAGATTTTAGTTCAATACAATATAGCATTCATTTGATAATAGCTTTGGGGATAAGTACTAGTTACCCACTGGATGATCTTTAATAAAAAATCAAACATTCAGAGAATAAATATGTAATTACAAGGCAAATGGGATATCATGTAAAGTAAAAATTATATTGGACCGTAACGGGTGATAATACGTAGAAGATTGATGTTACAATTATATCGAGCAACAATATAGAACAAAATGTCAACACATACGTAAAATTGAGCGTTGTACAAAAATATTCTACTTCGGTTTTGAATTTCAAGAACTAAAACCGACTGTAGTATTTTAAATCTCTATTTTGTCACAAGGCCTGTGGAGTGATATATTATGTGCGCTTCAAAGGCAGCACATCAAATGAGGATGTGCATTTGGCAACATGATACAGAGTTTAATACTTAAGAAACAGTGTATTTATTGTACCATCTACGTAAAACAATTGTCTCTGTTGCACAACTTCAATTAAGTGGTTGGAGTGTATTCACACTTTTGTGGTTGTGTTGTATTCTCATTTACTTACATGTGGTCGGGTTGTACTCTGACTAAGGTTGTTTGGGTTTATTCTCACTTATGTGGTTGGGGCGTATTCTCACTCCAGTGTTTGGGGTGTATTCTCACTTATTTGGTTGCTTGTATTCTCACTTATGTGGTTGGGTTGTAACCTCAATTAAGTGGCTGGGGTGTATTCTCATTTATGTGGTTGTGTTGTATTCTCATATACTTACATGTGGTCGGGGTGTATTCTGACTACGGTTGTTTGGGTTTATTCTCACTTATAAGGTTTGGGTGTATTCTCACTTATGTGGTTTGGTTGTATTCTCAATTAAGTGTTGGGATGTATTCTCACTTACGCGTTTGGATGTATTCTCACTTATGTGGTTGGGGTGTATTCTCTATTATGTGTCCGGGAAGTATTCTAACTTATGTGTTTTGAATGTAATCTAACTAAGGTGTTTGGATTGTTTTCTAACTTATGTGGTTGGGGAGTATTATCTTTTTTTTGATCGGGAAGTATTCTCACTTATGTGGTTCAGATGTATTCTATCTTAGGTTGTTAGATTGTATTCTTACTTAGGTGGGTGGGATGTATTCTGACTAAGGTGGTTTGGGTGTATTCTCACTTATGTGGTTGGGTTGTAATCTCAATTAATTGGTGGGTTGTATTCTCACTTATGTGGTTGGGTTGTAATCTCAATTAAGTGGTGGGATGTATTCTCACTAATGTGTTTGGTGTGTATTCTCACTTGTGTGTTTGGGGTAATTCTCACAGAAGTTTTGTTGGTGTATTCTAAATTATGTGGTCAGGGAGTATTCTTAGCTATGTGGTTGTTATTTTGCACTAGGTGATTTAGTTGTATTCTCACTTATCAGGTTGGGGTGTGTTCTCATTTAGGTAGTTCGTGTCTATGTTTTCTTGAGTTGTACATACTTAGGAGTTTAGGATGTATTATCTTTGAGGTAGCTGGATCCTTACTTACAGTCGCTGACCAAAAGTTTGTTTAATTACGTTTGCACTCAGTGCACTATCATGCATTATGGTGTTAGTTAGAGGTCGATTCATTCAATCAGTATTATTCCAAAGGTTATGATTGGAATATGAGGTACTCGAAAGCAAGTCATTTGCATATATCATACTAACTAGAGCAGCATATGTTGCAGGGATTTATGCAGAACTGAATTATGAATATCTTCATTATTTTATTAAATAACCATTGCGAATACGTCAATTATATCATAACGTGAACAGATATTTACTATTTTGATTTTGAAAGTTTGTAGTAATATTGGCAAAGAAACAAATCAGGACGGTCACTTTTGACCCCGATGCTTCTGGTGGTGAATGACAGAATATTATCTACCATGCAGCATTTCTACTCCATATATATGAAGTGTAGTTATGAAAATCCTTTAAGTTAATTTAAAGTTTTGACTTTTAGATATTTTGTTAGTAACTGGTTACTGATTCAACATTGTCCAAACTTTTGGTAAGCAGCTATATATGCTGGGCTGTATTCTCACTTGTGTGTGGGTGTAACATTCTCACCTTTGTGGTCTCGGCATTATTCTCATTAAGGTGGTTCGTGTGTATTCTCCGTTTATAGTGGGTGTGTATATATATATTATAAGTGTGTACTTATAATTACATGTATATGGTTAGGGTGTATTTTAACCCCTTTGCCGATCTTTGGTGCCTCATTCTCCATCTTCCAAAATTTCCAAATCTAGGAGAATGACCCAGATATTCATAATTGAGTTTGAAAAATATCATATATTTATTTTAGCTTAGGGCCAGTTACAAAGAAGGCAAAATTGTCATTTGATTCGAGTTGTAAGTCTTGTTTTGAAATTATAACATTCTTTAAATTTCAAAGTCAGATATCATAAGAAATGATCTGCATCATGTGTTTATCTACACGGTTTGAAACTCGTAAGTGGTTGCGGAAGATTCGCAAGCTTTGGAACTTTAAGAGTTTAAATTCGCTTAAATTAGTAAATATTTGTTTACAGTTTCACATATAAATATCAAAAGCTTTTAATTTTGCAAATTCAGTTCATAAATTTCGGAACCAAGTGACACACTTATCTATGTAAAATGCTGCATGATTTTAAAGAATATTTTGCACGGATTATGGTCAATACTTTACTTCAACTACAAGAACAAAAAGTATATGTGTGAGAAGGTAGTCCAATAACATGTTTTAAACTTGTAAGTAATAGTTTTGTAAAACAACCAGCACAATTTTCGCCAGTTATGCAAGATTAAAAGTTTCCAGGTAATAATCGTGTAGACAAATACATTATGAAACTCATTTCTTGAATGAATACGTAGGTGGACACTCTGTTATACTACCGATCAAACGTTTTTTATGAATTCCAATATAATATAGAAAATGTCATCATAATTCTCACTTAACAGACTAAAGGACGACAATCATAAGCCAGGTAACTGGTTCCAAAAACCGAAATACTAAACATTTCTACCATATTTGCAGTTTCATTTTGACAAAATTGGTTACTTTTGGTAAACAATATGACATAGATTGGGATATAAACCTAGAAGTTTTTTAATGAAAAGTCAAATTAAATAAAACTAATTCAGTTCATACGTTTAGGAACCAAGTGAATCACTCATCTTTGTAAACTATTATTTAGTATGAATCTATATAAATAACATATAAAAGAATGCGATGATGTTGCTTAAACTTAATCTTAAACTTATGAACAACACATTTAGTTAAAACGTTTTATTTATCATGAGGTATCCTCTGAGTTAGCCGTGAAATAAAGGTAGTGACATGGACGCCAATCTGAAGATATCTCACTAATCATCAAACACAAAGAATCACAGGATAGAATTTTATTTCACAAAACAATATATAGTACATCAGAATACACTTTGCATAGAATACATGTATTGCGAATCTTTAAGCGGTAAGGTACATGTATGCTATAAATTGCCATTTAATATCCTAAAATATATTTGCATGTATTAATTTGGTCTTTTTTGAAAACAAGAAAGGGTCAAACTAACAGAATCAAAATTATATGCTTTGGAAAAACTCTATTTCATTAGGAAGTCATATAGTTTATCAATTAAGCTTGAATTCAGGTAAATAGGTTATTTTCTGTTAAACTTAAACAAGTAGGAGAAACGGGGGTAAAATGAGACACTGTTGTATACAAAACTAAAATTCGAACTGGCAACTCTAAAACAATTTTAGGCGCCAAATGCAAATTTGACGTTACTTTGTGTTGATAGAGGAACTTTTTCGGCACATTTACCTTATTTATTAACTTTGTCTTTTTGCTGTCAAAATATCATTCTGGATAATTCATTCCATAGTTCGATAAATAAGGTTAAATCTTGATATATCCTATGGCACGTGTACAATGCAAGCTAGTTCAGACGGTGACCTTGAGCAAGTCACATGGTCATATTGGGGTATAATTGTATATCTGCATTGTCATATAATGGGACGGTGTCTCATTTTTCCTCTATTAGACTATGCTTGTAAACTGTTATCATTTCAAAGAAAACTAACGTGAAATTGAGAAACAAAATGAATAATTTTATGTATCAATGCAATATACATATTATAATATATCATCCTGAAAGAATGTGGAAAGGCATCGTCTATGTGTTCTTTATTGTAAATATGAACTTGATTAAATGCACAACACATAAGTGTTTAGGCTTCGAATTTGTCAAATATATGAAATCTAACAAGAGATAATTTTACAGATATTACAGAATTGTGTGCAAATAGACCAAAACGTCTTCCCGGCAGGAAGAAAAAGCAATGTGAGAGCAATCAAGATTGTAAAAACGAAGACAATTGGCTACCAAAAAGCAAGCTGTACAGGACAAGAACGTCTGGACGTGGGTGAAAGGTTTAGGAGGAAAGCCTATTCTCCCTAAAAACTTTGAGGATGATTAAGTTAAGGATGCACGTTAGATAGCGGGAATGATGTTTGGTCTCTCAACAAAAGACATTCCAGAACTGAACTGGCATTTCAACTAGTTGAGCGAAATGACATTTCAAATTTGTTTTAATTAAAACAAAGAAGAAGAATGTGATTGGCTTGAAGGTTTGATATCCAAGCACCCCAATCTTTCACTCAGGACACCAGAGGCTACTTCAGCAGCAAGGGCCAGAGCCTTCAACAAACAAAATGTCAACAGGTTCTTTAAACTCATTGAAGGTCTACAAGAAGCACATCGCTTCTCCCAATGCTACATATTCAATGTCGATGAAACAATGAATAACTATAGTTCCAACTGACCAATCTAAAGTGATGAAAGAACGAATATAAGTAGGGGGCTAACATCTGCTGAACAAGGGTTCTTGTCACTGAAGTCTGTTGCATAAGTGCTTCTGGAAAAAATATCCCACCAATGTAAATCTTCCCCAAGGCAAAGAATGATGATTGAACTCATGGATGGAACTCAACCTGATTCCATCTAGCGTCCATCAGCTTGGATGCAGTGAGATATATTTGGCACTTTGTCAATAATAGTGGTGTATCAAACGAACATCCAATATTGTTAATATTTGATGGACCCAGCACACACAGAATATAAAAGGGACAGATATCGCAAGGGTGGTTAAGGGAGAACGATGTTGTTGCATTATGTTTTGCACCACACTGCAGTCAACAAATTGCAGCCTTGGACGTCAGTTATATGAAACCACCCAGTTTGTAGTTTGTCTCGTAGCAGCGTTTACAGACCATGAATTTTCAGCAGCATCTCCCACTGACATGCCATTGCTTGTTGTGACATTGACATATCTGATACAAACGAAACTCTTTCTTCACCGTTAGAAGCAGAGGTTAGGACCTCTACCTCTGCCAACAAAAGTTGAATGAAAGCGACCGGTCATGGTATTTTCAGATGAGACGGAATGGCTCAAGAAAAATCTTTGATCACTACAGGAAAAGATGTTGACCAAACCGTAGTTGTGGGTTTCAACATACCACTGAGATGTTCTGGTTAAGTGAGTTGGTGTTTTAAACAATATTGCAGTTTTTAAACACGAGGAGTTGCCATCCAAAAGAGTGTAGACAGATCAGGCAGAAAGGATGAGAGAAAAGACGGAAAGAAAGACATAGTTAGAGGCAGAAAACAGGAGCAATGTTGGCGTACCTTGTTGTTGGCCATATCACCATATCTCTAAGTGCAAAGCTTTTGCAAGTCATCTCAAGAAGCACATTCGTGTTGTAAATGCTACCGGTTCAGAAAGGTTCGATTAACTAATTATGAGAACACTGAAGTGATTACCAGTGTTGGCTCAGATGTTGGACATTATGATCTACTTGTAACTTCTGAAACAGAAGTCACCGGATCAGCAACTGCAACCTGACATCATATCAGCAAAGCGATGACAATAAATAGAAACAGAAAGAGAAGTTGAATAAGTGGGAAATGCGTCATTCTGACATCAATTCCATTCAAATACATGTTGGAACAATATCTACGAAAGAAAGATTTAAAAAAAGATAGATACAGAGATTTTAAAACAAAGTAAGGAGGAATCTGTCAGAATCTGAATCTGAAAGAGAAGTTGAGTGCCTCTACTGTAAAGATCTGTAGCTCCAACTCCAGACCAAATGAAGGATGGGTGATGTGCTTAAAGGAGGATTGGCGAAGACTGTGAAGAGTTTGTGTGGGCGCTGTGTGCTTAATTGAAGCATGTCATCCCTTCCATCAGAGACTCCATGAGGTTGTTGTGATCTCTGCTTGAACATTACACATTACATAAACACTACCTTGATGTTGAGGTTTTCTAAATGAATTGCAAACCTGTTTTTCACTGATTTAACTATTTGTTCATTTTGATGTTCCGCATAAACATATATTTAATAAAACTTTCTTATGTTGATTTTAATGGGGGTAATATGGGATATTGTATCCCAAATGACCCCATGTGCGGAGCATAATGGGACAATGTCCAAATATTGTTATTATTCATATGAGGCCGTTTTAGCTACAATACACAATATAATCACTCCTGATGTTTATACAGTGGGACATTTTAGTATTAATTAACTCTATATTCATTTGCATTTATTCCATCATAAAAATTAGAATAATAGTAGATATAACAAGAATTTGTAGGTAAGTATACAAACTTAAGGTGTACGCAGCTGTATATGCTTATAAACTATAATCTATATAATGCGGGGGAATATAGTCGTTGGCTCCGTCTGTCCGTCCGTCCTTCTGTCTGTGATCACATTGTTTCCGGAGCAGAATTTGAAACATATAGTTGTGCCTTTTGGGGTTTTCAACTTTCTGGAATCTTTTATTGTTGTGGTTTCCATGGAAACGCAACTTAGAAATGTGTTTCCAGAGCAGAACTCGAAAACAGTTTGGCCTAATTTAATGAAACTTGGCATGTTGACTAATCATCACATGTAGTTGTGCCTTTCGGGGTTTTCAACTTTCTGGAATTTTTCTATTTTTGTGGTTTCGAAGGAAACGCAACTTAGAAATGCGTTTCCAGAACAAAAATTGAGAAATATGAGAGCTAGCTCAGTGAGACTTAGTATATGGACTAATCATAACATGAAGTTGTGCCTTTTGGGAATTTCAACTTTCTGGAATTTTTTATTTTTCAAGTTTTCATGAGAACACAATTTAGAAATGTGTTTTCGGAGCAGAATTTGAAAACTATTAGGGCTAATTCAACAAAACTGTTAATAAATGTGCCTTTTTGGTGTTTTCAAATTTCAGGGAGTTTAAACTCAATGACATTCTTCATTCCAACATTACATATAATTTCTAAACTGTGTCTCACCAGAAATGAAGATGTTTTTATCAAAGAGCATATTCAATCAAACAGGATAGTTGTTTTGCTCTCTCTTCACATTCACATGAGGAACTTGACGATGGCATAACATAAGCATTTAATTATTAAGAAGACCTAGCTGTGGTTTATCATAGGCTTATGTTGGTTATTAAAAGTCAAACATAACTAGCTACATGTATGAATACAACATTATTCACAAAATCAGTATATTAAGATATATGCTTCTGAAACTGATCATTCAACTTCGATTTGGACGGGGGGGTTAAGCCATCTCTTCTGATGGCTCTTGTTAAACAGGTTGACATTTCATAAATTATTTTATCATTTAGGTAATCTTTCAAAACTCAATATTCAATAAGATCCTTTTCAAAATGAAATAATTTTTTCAATATAAGTCGTTTTCTACTTCATATCGTCATATTCATATGTAAAAATGAAAATTTGAAATAGCTAAGCCATAAACGAAATTCAAGAATGCTTTTCATTTTATAAAATAGTGCCTAAAATACATAGAGGATACTATACGACCTTCCATTTAATACTACTTTTATTAAACGAGTTAATGATTTTGTATAAAACGAGCGAAAGCGAGTTTGATACCAAATCATTCACGAGTTTAATAAAAATAGTATTAAATGGAAGGGAGTTTAGTATTCTGTTTATTACTTGCCATAAAAATCAAACATAATTGCCGATAAGTTGCCGAAACTAACATTTTCGCGACTCTTCAACCATTGTGACGGCGCGCTTACACTGTGACGTCACAACGACACACTTATATGACGTCATCCTTGCATTGTGTTATTACACTAGTTTAATATTGTCTTATAAATATTACACAGCGGTATCTTACACGGGCGAGTAATAAATCATCACTACACAACACAGTGAAACATGACACCGGGGGTATCATTTTAGTTCATTCATGCCTCACAACCTGATTACGAAAGATGGCACAAACACAAAACAAACAACACAAATGAGAAGAGCCATGCCACAACATTAAAAGTCACTTGGGTTGTCTTTATCATCAAAAGATGTAAATTTGTTGCTATTCTGTCAAGTTATATATAGAGAATACTAAACGCCGTCCCGTTTCATAACATTTTTATGAAACGAGTTTCATAAAAATGTTATGAAACGGGACTGAGTTTAGTATTTTATTTATTACTTGCTTAATAACATCGTAAAAAAACAAAGAAAGTCGCCAACATGACTGTCGCGGCCGGCACGCTGACATTATGACGTCATTCTTAACAATTGTGACGTCATCATGACGTCACGTCATTCTGTCAGCGCGCGATGTTATTACACAATGTGTAATAACATTGTAGATTTATTAAACAGCGATATCTTCAACGGGAGAGTAATAAATGATTATATTGAGTGGGAACCCAGCAAAGATAGATGGCTGTAAGGTTAGCCGAGTAGTTACTTGTTTCGTCCTCTAGATTTGGAACCATCAGACTGATGGCTCTATTGTGTTTGTTTATATACGCTCAGAGTGTGATTTAGTAGTGTCTATTGTGACGTCATAGAAGTAGCGCTAGTGATGTGGGACTGTGCCGTCATAGTGTGTTACCGACGTGGAAGACTGCAGACACTTTAAGTGGAGAGGCCGACAGTGCCAGAAACTAATAATTTATATGGCCTCCTACCTTGTAGTGCCGGTCTTTCTTACTTAATTATCAGAATCGTTTATTAGAAAGAGATATTTCTGAATACTTTTGTAGAGCAATTTTAAAGGCAAACTAATGTAGTTTTAGATGGGAAGGTCCCTATTCATAAAAGACCCTTTGATCTTTCTCATCGTTGTAGTAAGAAGATCATTATTAAATCTAGTTTAATTTACGAAGAGAATTGTGATGCTGAGGCGTGAAGTAAGGGATTCGAACGTTCAGCAGGGTATTTTTTCTATATACTGGAAATAACTACATAAAAACACTTACATGATCAAAAGACAACTCCAACTCAGCGACCGTTGTGTTCAGTTTGTTGACAAAATTTGTGATAAAGAAAGCGAAATCTGCAGCCAAATCACCGCCATAGACAGCTCCAGAAGCTGCATCACCAACACGATATTCCGCAAAAGACAAAACTTGATTGTTAGAATCACACAATGAAGTTTACCTACTCACTTGCCATGTCTTGCCATATGTGGGAGACAAAAATAATCTCAAAACTTTCTCTGAACACCATTGCCAACATTAATCATAAAGATGATAAACCCGTCGATTTACATTTCAATTCTCTGAATCATTACAAGAATGAAATCAAATATTAGATCCTTGCTCAACTTTGGAAAAAAAACCAACTTGACGCTACCACCACTATGCATCGTGCACTAAATCTAAGGTGGATATTCACCGTCCATACCTTCCAACTGCAAGGTGTCAACGACAAAGTGATAGCCTGAAGTATCCATTTTGGTCACATCATTAATGTAATCAAAGAGTTTATTTTCAATTGAAAGTTCATCATAGTTTCTCCATCTAACAACATCGGGGACTGGAAATCTATAAGAAAGTTCTTTAAGATAGAAAATCTAAAGTTTTGAGAGTACTTTATCCAATTAAAGCTTGCATAGATCTGAATGCACCAATAGCCATGATTGAATGTAATTTTGAGATTGCCTAATCAAAGGTTAAAAAACATTTCAATTCACAAATTGTACATCACAACTACATGTATATCCTAAATATACCAGATTTGCGTTTGCAGGACACAACAAAAGCAGAACAGTCTCAAAAGTGTGGGTTTCGCCTTCCCCTGTTCGGCCTTTTTCAAAACTTCAGTAAATTGGGCATTTGCTACATGTACATATTACACAACAACCAACAATATCTTCAAATTCGATCATTAACTTGAACAAAGGTATTTCAATTATTTTCATTATTTCAAAACCTCAAAACCTATTTCTGATTTAAAAATCTAATCAAAGGCGATCTTAACTATTATCTCTGTCGTTGAAGGTTATCAATCAATGGTGACTTTTTATTTGGAATACAATTTCCAGTGATCAAAAGTTGTGACCTTGCTGTGACATAAACCTTCACTAATTCAAAGTGTTAACAGTTAACAGGAGCAATTTCGTTTAACCATGCTTTAGTCAGGACCTTGCTGTGACCTTGACCTTGAAAAAAAAATCTTTTTAAAAAAAAGGAATATTAATAAAGTACTCGTATCCATCCACTCATGGTTGATCAAGTCACTTACATTGTTTCCCCTGGTCAATGGCATTATTTCACCATCCGATCAATTTTTCCAGTTCAACTCCCTTGGGAGTATGCACATATGTGGCGCTAAGGTTAGGGACCATTCTATGCCTCACAGGGTACCCATTCACAGCTGGGTGAACTGAGACACATAGTCACAGCAGTTTGTCCAACACTGCTGAACGCTGAAAACCGACAGCTCGGCGTATGCACGTGTTCATGTATCCACCATTCAGCCACTGACATGAATTCGTGGGATCTTTTAAGTGCGCAGATTTTGTTGCTCAACACACTTAGGCTCCAGGGTGACACTTATAGAGTTCTAAAGAGGTGAAGTCTGGGTTTTGACACCTTGGGCTGGATGGGATTCGAACTCGACCTTGACTTTTAAACTTAGAGAATCTGAACATAGAGAAATTAACTTCCCTAAGGTATTTTTAGTATAATATGCATATTGGTTCTGAAAATCTTAATGGGAAAACGTCTAGCCAATGGAAAATATGTGGAGAGGGGGCTGATGAAATTGCACGAGAACTGATTGAGTCTCTTCTAATAACGTTTGTTGACAAGCTATTGATAAACACATATCTGTAAGCCTATCGTCATTTTCTTACTTTTCCAAATCTGGAATGAAATAATTAAAAGCCTGGGGAAACTATGAAACTTGATTAAGTGATGTCAAGCAAGATTTTGAGCAATTCTTTTTAAGGCAATTTGTCCGGATCATATATTTTAGTATTCAATATTGTCGAGTGATGCTCAATATATGAATGTTTGTAAAGTCCGACCAAGATCATGTGAACACCCAGTTCTTGATGCGATCAAATGTCACATTCCATGTGTAGGTAGATGTCAATTTGGACCACGTTGGGTACAATTACCCATGAGCATTGTGAACTAATATAGTATGTAGCGAAACAATATATTGTGTCAAAGAATGGATGTAAGAATAAAAATAAATGTTAAAACCTGCGGGGGAGAGAGATTGATTAGCAGGATTATAATCTCATTAACATACATTCTAGAATTTGTTCACCTAGTTATCGAAATACCACGCTAGGTCATTTGCTCCTGATTCATTTAATGACAACAATTTCACTGCTCAAACAAAAAGGAAGTTTTGAGAATGATTTACTTATTTCTATTGTCGATCTGCGCAATCACTGTTTGATTGGTCGATATACTTCTATTTTTGGACAGGCAACTGTGATCTGTTGTTTATTGTTGTAATATATCATCAAATTTCTCTATTTTTTTTGTAGAAATATGAATCAAGAGCTAGGTCCTACTTCAAGGTCTACCAGTATTTACAGGTCGTATTAGGGTATGTATGCAAGCTTTTTAACCCTACTATCAAAAGTTGTGTCTTTTGACTCCAAGGTCTTCTGCGTCTTCTTTGACAGGCTGTAGGTGTGGATGCCACTGAAAGAATAAGGGGACTTCTCAAAATAAATTAAAGAACACTCCAACTTTCATATATACATAATCTCACCAAAGTGTCTTCTGATATCAAACATATCAACACAAGTTGAGAAAAGCATTTTACTTTCAACGAGTGTTGAATGATTGATATCAGAAGACCAGAGGGAGAGATTTTGTGTATCATTCAAAATAATTTTTCATTACATAAGCATGATAAATTTACATGATAAAACTCCTGAAGCAGTGATGTTAAAGCATTGTGACGTTGTCCTGTTTTTTTAAAGAGGGTTATTATTCTCGACAAGATAATGATTAAAATTCATTGACCTTCGTCGAATACTGCGAATTGTTCGAACAATTATGGAATATTTTCCATTCTCAGTATTTTAATACAATCTGCGGTTTGTGCGACCTGAACAATTTGGGATTATTCACTAACTTGGAAATGTTTCTGCAACTACCAGGACAGTGTAGCCATTCCCAGATTGTGAAGGGCTATTGGCGGTAATCTACCGTCAATTTATGGATTAAAGGCGTCGATCTCTAGATTGTGAGGGGCTCTTAGCTGGCCTTGTTTCCAACTTAGGGGGCAGTGTAGTCCATTCCCAAATTGTGAAGGGAATGAGCGATAATCTTCTTTCAATTTATAGTGCAAAGGCGTCGATTCCTAGATTGAAAGGGGCTCTTTGTTGGTCTGGTATCCAACTGACAGGGCAGTGTAGTCCATTCCCAGATTGTGAAGGTCTATGAACGATACTCTAATTTCAATTTATGGAGTATAAAGGCTTCGATTCCTTGCTTGTCAGGGACGCTTAGCTGGTCTTGGCGTCAAACTGATGGGGCAATGTTCTCCATTCCCAGATTGTAAAGGGTTATGAGAGATAATCTATCTTCTAGTCATGGAATAAAGATTGTGAGGGACTCTTCTCTGGTATTGGTGTCCAAATGACGTGGCAGTGTAGTGAATTCCCAGATTGTGGCTATGAGCCATAGTATACTACTAATTTCTTGAGTAGAGGGGTTTCAATTATGAAGGAATGGACTGACTCAAAAATATTAATATCGTCTTCCCTCAACATGTGTGCAGCACCAAAAAGAATGGACCTTTTGCCAAAACATTTTGTATAGAAATACCCTCGTGTTACCTATTTCCGTGATAATAAGCAATAAATCTCAGTAAACTTGAGCACTGACAATAACATACATTAGGAACATTGTAATTGATAAGAGACATATTTCCCTAAAATTTGATGTTAATTTAACAATTATTTTATTCTTTTGTTGAGTTTTATTGACACTTTCCAAACAGGTGCCAATTTTTGTTAATTGTTTGGGTGTCACCTGTTTTCATGGTATTTTTCTTAGGATGAATTATGATAATACAACACAAGCCACAATGAAAACGTTTATTGTGTTTGCAACATAGGTCGATGGTGTGGAATAGCATTTGAATAACAGATGTCAAATGTTTAGATAATTTCCACACCAATTCATTTAATTTTATGTCACAAATATTTAGCAAAAATGTTGAAATATTGGTACATAAAATAAATCATATGGCAACAAGGTATTAATTTGGTAGTACAAATATTTTAGAAGCAAAATGACTTGCAAGTCATGAACCTAAAGATCCCGTTTGACGAAAAAACGTAGGGGTTAAAGCAATACTTCACTTTCTTTAATCCTGAAAACTTCTGCAAAATAGCCAACAGAAATACCCTTTCTGTAAGTTCAAATACTTTTAAATAGAACAGAAATTACCCTCTTAAACTATTTGATTTAGGATTTGGGTTACATTACATTGCTAGGAAAAAGTGTTTAAACAATTTTGCAAGGATTTTTATTGTAAAAGTCACCCAGGAAAAGCTTTAAATATCATTAGTTTTCTTCACTCAACTGCGGAGTGAACCAGATCTGTTAAATGTTGATAATTTTATGCTCAGATCAATGTACATCAACTAAAAAATAAGCCTTAACTTGATAGGAACAAAAGTTGAGTTAGTGAAATATGGCACAATTTGTAAAACCACGAAAATAGGTGACCCACGAAAATAGGTTACTTGAGGGTACATATTGTGTCTTGTATCACTATAGTTTTGAAATACAAAAAAAAGCCATGGATATTCGTACAAATGACCACAAGAACAAACAGATCACTACTCTCTTCCAACATTTAGGGGTTGGATATTAATGTATGGGTGGTAATATGTATGGGTATCAGCAAAAGAAAGGCAGGAAATCGACCGCTATACTTCAGAAATCGCTCATAGCCCTTCACAATCTTGGATTGGAATCGATACCCCATCAATTGGACACAAACAATCCTAAATTGTGATCATTCAGAGATTTTGAAGGTATAAAATTCTGCAGATTTTTCAAACAATCTATGAATGCTGAAATATTTCTAGATTGTAAGCTCACAATCTGTACTTTCGTGCCCTGGGTGAAAACCCCACTCAAACCTGCGCGCTGTGACCTCTGACCTTTTAACAATCTCATATTAGTCAAACAGCGTCTGAACGTGCTTTGCTGAGATCGCCTTTGTGCTTTGTCTTACTTTAAAACAAATGATCGTTTATGAGTAAAAACAACACTGAATGACTAGAAACCACATATCAACTCCGACCATGTTTCCCTGTTTTTTTTCAACGAAATTAAAACTGCAGTACCAGTTAATTGAGACCTTGGAAGGAGAGAATCCTCTGATTTTCAATCCACAGTTGCTTACCTGTCATTTACACTTACATTTGAGTTACAGTTGAGCTCAGTAACAAATGTAATATGCAGAGGAAGATATCAGTGTGTTGTAGAACCTTCGTTCATACAAGTACAGGAGCAAGATGTTGAAATTATATTCAGACTGTAATTAACTATTTAAGTAAGTATTTTACAACTTCAGTCTTTGCTAAATATTTGAGTAACTTTATTTTCTTATATTTTACAAACAAATGCATTCCCCCCCACATAGGTACATGTAGATGAAGTCATAAAGTGTTGATTCAACCTCTGTTAGAATTAAACCAAATCCTTGGTCTTGGTTTCCTACAGTTTCCCCTGGCGGCACATTTTTACACCACAATTTTTTTAGCATTTAAAAACACTTCTCGCATGGAAAGCAGGTTCATGTCAATAGTTTTGCAATGATTCAGAACGTAAAATGATTTTGGAACAGCTTTGCTAACTAACTTGATTGCATCCAATCAGTCATACTCGATTCTGACCTACAAACTCTGCTATTTAGAACAGATGCTCGATCAACATTTAATGTCTAGAGCTGCCTCTTTCAGCAGAGAATGAAGAAAGCCTAGCAGGTGCAAATTACCTCGGTCTAGTACACACCAGGAAGAGGGTATCCTCTTCAACAAGGAAGTTTCCGCATCGAAAGAGTTTGAGGTCCTTCAATTGTATCAACATTTCCACTTTCTTCGACACTCCATTAACAATGACCACTTTGTTACTGTTGCCGCCGAGCATGTAGACAAGATCACCTAAAATGGAAGACAACGTTTTCTGTAACAATATCTCGCAAAAATCTTATGTGGTTGAAATTAACAAAAAGAGACCTATATGTACATGTAAGAAGGCCCACTATGATTTTCAAGACTACATATGTGTCAAGTTTACGTTGAAGCACAGCTGTAATTGATATTAAAGGAAACAGATAATAGTTTTACTTTAAGAACCATTTAAACTGAAACTATCAAAGCATTTCACAACTCATTTCTTAATAAAATATATGAATAAAATAAATAATTTTCAATAAAAAACGCGATCAACAGTCTGTTACATCCAAAGGCCAAGGTCATAGTACCGAGCATAAGAAAATTCTAAACTCGCAAACAGCAGAATCACTATATAAAATAGAGCCATTGGCTAAGATACTAATCTCGACCCTCTCTTAAACATATTAATCAAACATGCCTTATAGCAGGTAGATGTATCAGTGACAACAAATTAATACAAAGCGAGGACGTCTCTTTTATTAATTGCTTTTGAAAAAGCATACGATACAGTTTCCAAAGGTTTTATACTATATGTATCAAAAATGTTTTTATTTAAAACCAACATGGCATAATGGATTCAAATTGTGATAGAAAACAAACTATCATTATGTTTCTCTAAATGGCCACCTTTCCACAGTCTGTGATAATGAAAGTGGTTGAAGACAGGGCGATCCGATCTCTCCTTATCTGTTCTTGTTAGTGACTGAAATATTCGGGATAACGATCAGACAAAATAAAGAAATTAAAGGTAATATTCTAGATGTAAAATCTATTGCATTGCCAACACTAGTTCATATATTTACAGCTCAACCTAATCCACCAAACTCTTCATTAAGGAACTTGAAAACATGTTCATTGAATTTCTATCGAAAGGTAAAACTGATAAAATTCAATGGGAAATATTATGCGAAACTATGATGAATGAAGACTAAGAATGATAGATATTGCTTCATTTATCACATAACCAAATAATCATACCTTCAAAGACATATCAGAAATGAAAACAACAACGATGCTTTCCAGTTGATGACGAAGAATTCTACTATAGAACTAACTCTGAAGTACTTGACCTTCTTACATCACACTCTTCACAGCATATAGCTTTCTTAGGAGACCAAGTGACAGCACAAGAGCTTCAAAACATCATCAATAGTCTTAAAAAGTCAAAACCTGATAATGACAGAATACAGAATGAACATCTAATCTATGATGGACATTGTCTTCTAATCAATATTGTTGATTTTTCGATGATATGCTATTGGAACTAGTGGTGGGCCTTGACAGTACAGGTGACAAGATCATGTTGCAGTACCTGATGGGAAGAACTTGTTCATTTTTTTTATTTACACTTTTATTTCAGAAATACATAGGTATCAATCACACAAACATGTTTACATAAACAATAAATGACAGGGTGACCAGAATTTGAAGAAAGTATCAATTCTATTTGACATTTCAGCTGCACATTTGGTAACATTATAATAATCATAGACTTTATGGACTAGTGTTTGGACGGTTGGCGGCTTTTTTTGTTTAAAATCAAAAATAGTTTTTTTTGAAGATGAGGATAATGGCATTTAGTGGATCATTATTTCTGTCAGGGAAGCCAAGGAGTGTTTTCTCTTTATCGAGATGTATTTCAACTTGAGCTTTTTCTCTGAGCTAATCTTCCACTTTTGTCCACAATGGTCTTACAACAAAGTCACAATCCCAGAATATATGGTACATTCCTATTTTTCGGGAGCATAAATAACATAGATCTGAATTAGTAAAACCCATTTTGTATAATCGTGTATTTGTTGGGAGGATATGGTGAAGGATATTATATTGAAACCATTGTAAATGTGTATGGGTAGTGCATCTAAATGGCATCATGTTATATTTGCGCCATGTCTGAACAGGAATGTTGCATTGCAATTCGAGATTCCATTTGTTGATGTGTTGTTTTTTTGTGCATTGTTTGTCAGTAAGAATTGTCCACATCCTTTATTCTCTTTACAAAGTTGTTGTATATATAAAGGCAACGTTGGTGAATCTACTTTTTTATATTTGAATATCAAGTTGATTTGATATAAGTTTTTGTTGACTGCATCAAGCCATAATAATGGGAAGAACTTGCCCAGCAGACTAGAACCCTGAAACGTCTTCTGCATTTAAAGTCCTTTGTGCTTTGTCATGGACAAAATGACCGTTTACATGAGAGAACTTGTAACCAAGAGACATTACCTGTGACCGAAAAGCTTCATTTCAACGCAGCACCAAAGAATCTCCTAACATTTCTCACACCCTTTAAATTATTGTAAATGTTTTAGAACTGTCCTCCGATCGCGATTTTGTATTAATAATCTCAAAAAGGAGGAAAAGATGATGATTATGATGATGATGATGATGATGATTTATTCAATCCTTGTTTGAAAAGGAGTTTGTAATCTCAAGATATATTGCCTTCAGAAATATGTTAAAAATGTCTACAGGTTGCAGATATCTCTATGAAATTTTGATAAGGAAAGACAATTTATCACAGGTTTGGGCAAAAAGGGAAAATATCCTGAATATATAAACTGGATATGTATGTAATGTATAAAATATGTTAAGCTTATTGATTTTCAATATAAGTTCATTCATGAGAAAATACATACAAAGCATGAACATGAACATTGTTGCCGATGAGTTATGTTCATTCTGTATGGGAAAACATATTTAACATATATATTATAACTGTAAGCATAAGAAAAATCTGACCTCTCCTCGACAGATTTTCAAAAAAAAAATGCCTGATTTTGTCCTAAGTTTATTGTCTTTTTGGTGCTAAAAAACAGACTGTCTTGTAAATCATGTCATTCTCCTGGCCAAGACATACGTACACAACATGAGTATTCAAAAAAGAAAACAACATTTTGCCAAATATCTTACAGAGATAATTAAGATGGAGAAATACATTGCCACAAAGAACGACAAAATACAATCTATTAAAACAAAATTGATACCAATTGTCAGAGATATTAATTATATTTCATGACAAATAATATTGTGATCCCAGTCTATCTACTACATGCATGTTATCTGCATATCAGATTGTGAAAAGTGTGAAAGAGTAATTTGACTTGAATATTTATAAAGACAATGTAACATTGAACCCTTGAACTGAATAAAAAAAAGGTTTATCTAAGGATCATAATTGAGATTTTTAGAAGGTTTGTTGGAGCTGAGATGTATGTTTTCGGAAACATGTTCTGAAAAAAGTAAATATTCACAGAATCACATTTTCTGTCATGTTTCCATGGAAACCGCAAAAATATAGATCATTTTTGTGTCGAACCCTGAGAGGAACATCTGGTGATCATGACTAATAAGGATTTGAAATTTGGTGGAGCTAGCATGTTTAGTTTAGGAGATATTATCTGGACAAAGGACTTGGTCAAATTGTCTCCGTTTTAGTCATGTTTCCATGAAAACTGCAAAAATAGAATAGTTTGGTGTAGGAAGCATGTATATTTTAGGGGATAAGTGACGGACGGACAGATTCGAAGCAGACAGATGGTTGGATAGAATGAACGCAATATAATAAGAATGAAAAAAATCCAGGCGCTGGTCTTTAGATATTCTGCTGATAAGGTAAAATGTCAAAGTCTCTGTTTGACCTTACTATCATATGGTGATGAGTCAATGTTTTTGAGTTTAACAATTAGTTGCATGCTAACATTTTGGCAGGTCGATAATAATGGACAATGTTTCAAAGAACAAAAAAAAAATTCCCCATGACCAACAGAATTTGAAAATTTACTCTCAAAGTTCCTGAAGCATCCTAGTGCCACAGTGAGAATTGTTTTATCACCTTATTGAGAAATATCATCAAGTTAAAAGATACTATCACTTACTTAGGAGATACTAACTCCAAATTAAGTTACTCCTAATCCAGACTTTGTTATCACCTAATAAGGACTAAGCTATCACGTATTGGGAAATAACTACCTCTAAATTAGGACTTCATCATCTCTTGATTAGGAAATACTATCTTCTAATTAAGAGGATAAGATGTTCCCCATCACCCATCTCCTCATGAGACGAAAATATATAGACACCAGGAGATATGACCTCGTAATATGACTACGTCCCAAAACTTAGACAGTCATATCTTAGTGACATTTATGGTTGAGTGCACAGCTCATCCTCAGCTGTAACCTATATCTGATAATGGATCAGTCAATGAGAATCCAAAGAAAATCCCAATCCCAACACTTAGACAGTCATTTCAAAAGAATAATATCTTAATGTCTTTATTGAGTCAAATTTATTAACAAGTATTTCAAAAAAAGAAGAGGATTTTATGGATGACAACTTCTTTATTCACGTGATACAACTTTTCTACTTAGCTTCTTGTGGAACTCATTGCATCATTGTTTGACAACAGTACAAGGAGCTGTGTCAAAATGCACATAACTTGAATAAAGAAGTTGTCATCCATTTAATCCTCTTATTGTCATCCAAACTTCTGAAACGACCTTCAAAGAAAGTATGTCAAACAATAAAAGTTAATCATGGATTCAAACCTTTTCAAACATTCAAAAATAAAATAAATATAGCATTATTTCCTCTTTTGTACTATCTACATACAATATACACAGATAACTCAATCAAGATCCCCGAAATGAAATTAGGTGCTCTTCCTTAATCTTGTGTTTTGCTAGTGTACCAAAGTGCAAATATCATGTAATTTGGTTTCGTTTGGGGTTCATCAAATACCTCCAGCAGCACTGTCAAAAGTCCACCGATTGTCCATGTGTTCTCAAACAACAGTTTGCAATCGTCTGGTTAGTGGTGAAGAATAGACAGATGGGGTCATATTTTTAAATTTTAGATTTAAAACAAATTATTTTAAATTATTCCATATTGGTGCTCTGAAAAGGAACAAATTAACTTGGGCCCAAAGGTGATGTTCGTATATGAAGGGTTTTATAGAGAAAAATAAACAATACACAGAATTCTGACCCTTGGTCACTTTATCCTGACAAAAATGTTTCGGATAATTGGTAGGTATGAAATACGGATATTTTAAAGCAAAGTGAGTATTAACTTATGAATGTGAATTTGAACATTAACCTTTTCGTTTTCCCAATGCATGGTTGCCTCGAAGACATTCAATGTAACATGAAATTTGCACTAGAATACGCAGGAAAGTAAACAAACGTAAGGAACGCACCTGTATGAATAATTTGTTGTATTGACCACTCTGGATATAACAATGGCTTTTTTGATGATCATTTAATTGACCGAAAATATCATACATGTATATGCAAAATTAATTAAGATATGTGGAATAATGGGATGTAACCGAAACGTGACTAAAATACCTATTGTCATTGGGAAATAGACAATAAACTTTGGATTTTTAAAGCAGAAATTAATTTAGGAGTTACTATCTCCTAATTAAGTGGTAGTTTCTCCTGATTAGGCGAGAGTATCTCCTAATTAGGTGATGATTAAGTCCTAATAAGGAGATAGTTATGTCCTCATAAGGACTTTGTAACTCCTTATAAGGTGATGGTATCTCCTATTTAGTAGATAAAACAAGATGTGTTTGTGAAACACGAATGCATCCTGCTCGCTGTGTCAAGGTCAAGGTCACAAGGTCAAATGTCATGGTGTCATCTGAAAGGTCTCATCACAAGGGATCCATATGTCAAGTATCAAATACCTAGCTCTGACCAATCAAAAGTTATGACCAAGGTTAAAGTTTTTGTGGACAAACGGACAGACGGACAGGTGAAAAACAATATACCCCGGGATCTCCGATTCGGGGGCAAAAAAATAGAGCCATGGGCTCTGTAGCTCATCAGACTTTTGATAAAATAATTAAAGAATTAAAAATAGGTTTTTAAGGTTTTGCCCCCTGTGACCCAATTTGGGGTCTTGGGGCAACCAAATCTACAATGGCCAAGGAGTCTACAAACTAGCTATCTAGACCTTTTGGAACTGGAGAAGAAGATGAAAATAGGTTGTAGGGTTGTGACCCCTGTGACCCAATTTGAGGTCATGCATGGGGTCACCAAATCTACAATGTAGAATTCTCACTGGCCAAGGAGTTTACACAGAACTTTTCAGTTCTCTAGACCTTTAGAAACTGGAGGAGAAGGTGAAAATAGGTTTTAAAGATTTTGACCCCTGTGACCTCATTTGGGGCCATGAGGTAACCAAATCTACAATTTAGAAATCCCATTGGCCAATGAGTCTACACACAACTTTTCAGCTCTCTAAACCCTTTGGAACTGGAGAAGATGATGAAAATAGGTTTTAAAAGTTTTGACCCCTATGACCCAATTTGGGGTCATGGGGTCACGAAATCTACAATTTAAAAGAATCCCCATTTCCCAAGGAGTCTGCACATCAAATTCCAGCTCTCTATAGACATAGACCTGATGAGCTAAATATCTTAAGCTGCGTTAAATTCCAAACATTTATTCCAGGGGCAAATGACAACAATTGCAATGCGTTTTAGTATATGGTGAAATTTTAATTGTCTCGCCATATATTGGCTAATTATGGTTAATAAATGCAAGAAACAAATGAAAAGTTAAATTATTTCTGTTTATTTAAAATATATCTAGCAACAACGGAGTCAGTGTCAGAAAAAATAGTTATAAAATAATAAATCACCTCAATCTAAATCACCCAACACAAACAGCCTCTTAACACCAATCACTCTTCTCATCTTCGCTGTGGACGAGGGCATCGTTTTGTGCAAGGAACTCACCTTAAACAGAATTGGTATCTTCTTTCGCTCACACGGAGTGAGTTACACTAAATGCAAAACCCTGGGCACGGGTTTCGAATTTACCTTCTCAAACTTTCATTCGGCCGAGGCAGCAAAAACTTTTTCCAAAATTCTCTCTTTCAATGTAGAATTCCAAATTCCCTACTCGGTGTCCCAATCACGGGGGACTATTCTCTTCCCTCCTTATGAGGATGAAGAGGCTCTAGAATTCTACCGTCAAGAGGCAAATAACCTAAATAACCAACCACGCATTGCTGTGGCTAAACACAACTACACTAAATCCTCTGACGGTCATCTCATTCCACTTAAATCCGTGCTTTCGACTTTTGATACGCCCAACCTACCCTCACACACCACTTTCGGCGCACACACCCGATCCGTACGGCCCGCAGGCAGAAAGGTCATCCAGTGCATAAAATGCCACAAATTCAACCACACAGCGGCACAGTGCCGGGGAGTTCTGAGGTGTGCTACATGCGCACAGATTGAGTGTGACGGTTTCCACTGTTCACCTCATTGTTTCAACTTCGACGTGGATGGACATACCTCTACTTCCCTAAACTGTCCCCAAAAACTTCACAACCACAAAGCTAAAAACCCTAAACTTCATCCCAATTACAACCCCCGCACTAGGCGGGATAATCCACCCAAAAATAGGGCAAATAATCCTAAAACCTCCTACCCCACAGGATCACTCGCTCCCACCCACCCCTGGGATGATCCTTATAAACCACCACCTTCCTGCCAAAACCTCTGACACCAATCCAACCCCACCCAATCCCCCAAATCCTCTCCCGACCACACCCCGGCCAAACGCTCTCGCTCTTCCTCAGTAACAGAGGATGACCCCACCTCCCACACCCAGCAAGAAGAGTCTTTGGACTCTTCCATCTCTACCTCCCCATCCAGCCACACCCTGTCCACTCCGGCCACCCCTTCCAACCCCCGTAGCACCGCCAACCCCAATCCTCCATCCCAGGCGGAAACCACCCCCAATACCAAGCCCATACCCACCCCCACCACCTCTAGGTTCAACACCCAATCCAGATCCCAGAACCTCTTCAGCTCTTCCTCCCAACCCCTTACCAAACCCCTCTTCTCCTATTCCCCCAATACCCAGCCCAAAACCCAGGCCCAAACCAAGCCCTAAAATCCCCCAAATGTTAAACCACAAAAAATCACCCCTAATTTTTCTAAACCACGCGTGCCCTCTGGAAAAACAAACCCAAACAATTTTGCCAACAAAAACCTTACCGAATATACATGTAGATTTTATGTATTTTTTATAAACCTCAATTTCCCGTTCAGATATAAACCTAAATTTCCAGTTAAGAGAATTATATACCCGGTAAGCTTTATTCAATTGTTTTTTTGTCCAGGGGGTATACCTAGTTTAGCGTTGACATGATCAGCTTGCCCCCGGATTATACATTACACCGAGGGGTATCCGATTTGCTCATCCTCCAGAGAAGGGAAATCTTTTCTCCTGTTAGCCCCTGGGGTTAAATACACCATCCTGAAAATTTGCGTGAGGTGATGAAATTTGCCCCAAAGGATAATTCTTTTTGTTTATCCCGGGGGTAAACTCTCAAATAACGCGGCTTTTTCAAACTGTGTTATAGGGAAAAGTAGGGACGCAGATTCGACGCAATCTGTATAGCAGAGTTCAGATGATGATTTTGTCAATGACCCACCTAAAAGCTTAAAAGGAATTGCGGCTCGGGCAACATTTATACAAAGAAGGTACATCAGACCGTGTATTGTCACACTAGTATTATTAATGTAGAATATTGTCTTCCACTTATTTGTAGCTTCTTAGAGTTTATCATCAAGTCTATCCTACTAGTCACATTACTCCTCTCACCCCCGGGACTCTATAGATACTTGCTTCTTGGGTTACACACTATCTCCCCCGGGACAATGGGTCACTTTCCCACGGACAAGTATTTTAGACATTCACAGTCAGGCTACAGGACAATAAGGAATTTTAAAATAGGAACTTGAAATAGGAACTTTCGGACCATAGGGGATACCAAAGTGTATGTATTCTTATATCACAATATATGTTTATATCATTATTTTACATCTTTCTATAGCATAAAGTAAAGATAATTCGCTATCTTATTGATTTGTTCGTATACATTTCCAGTGTAGTTTTTATTGTTAAACTGTTAATAATTTCATATTGATATCAGCTAAATATTGAACAATGTACTATATCATAATTGTATTGTGATTATATCAAGGACATGTTAGGTAAAAGTATCTTTTCCTTCGTTACAGCTTTTTACTGATTGAATTTACAACTAAATGGATGAAATCAACACTAATGTAAGCATCAGGAATAAAAAGAATATAAGGAAACCGACTGTTTGAGTTTGGCTGTTTTCAAAGACACGCTACAAATAATCAGAGGTCATAGTAAAAAGACTTTGGACATTGCTAGCAAACCATCAGGACTTATCAGGACTTAGTGTGATAAACCCAACACACCATACGGACTGTCACCTTTTCTGTAAAGATGTCGTGCATATCGGATAAGGACGACGTGTCTCATGACAATGCTGCATCGAAGGAAAACGGTACGTCTCCAGACAACGTTTCATCTCAGGACCAAGTTGTGCACAAGGATAAAGAGGACAATTCTGCTAATCAGGATGAGCGTTCCCCCTCAATAAAAGATAAATCACAACACAGTGTTATTCAGGGAAAATCGAGAAGTGAGCGATCACACAGAGATCAGATCTTTCAAGGACAAGTATATCTGGGAAATCAAGTGTATATTCAGTGATAGCCATGAGAAAAGCCGAGGCACAATCTGCTCGTGTTGAACTGAAATATGCGAGGAAGGAGGCTGAACTTTCCCTTAGGAGGACCCAAATGGACAGTGATATTAAGATTCTCGAAACGGAGAAGAAAATTGCGATAGCAGAGGCGGAAGTGGAAGTCTTAAAGTCAGTTGGTAGGCAGGTTGAACAACATCCACCGTCTCTATTGTTACCCTATGACGACCCAGTCGAAATGGTGAACAGTTTCGTTTCGGACAATGCTCACTTAAATCAAAACCAGGACAATGTGTTCACGGATTATAAGGACTACGCAACAGGACACCACAACCAGGTAGGTCAGCCAGTGCAACTCAACCTAGAAGCTGCCACCTACACATCGGTACAATGTGCACAGGACTACACCCATGTTTTTACTCAATACCCCCTTAAGGAAGGACATCGTCTTGTCAAGACTTACTTCATTCAATGACAAGCCTGAGTGTTTCTCAATGTGGAAGGCAGCCTTTCAAGGCGTGATGGCGGAGCTCCCATGCTCTCCTACGGACGAATTGACCTTATGTTAAAATGGTTAGGGAACGATTCGAGGAGGCAAGCCTTAAGCATAAGGAAGGCTAACATTCACGACGCTCCGTACTGACTAAGCTGTGTATGGAGGAGACTGGACGAAAGATACGGATCTCCCGAAATGGTAGAATCTTCCATCAAAGCTCGGTTGAGGGCTTTTCCCATATTAAGCATGAAAGACAGGACACAACTCTCTGAGCTTTCGGACCTCGTGTGTGAGATAGAGGGCACTCGAAGACAACCAGATCGTTGAGAAGTTCCCGTTTCCACTTCAGGAGAAATGGTCTAACCGTGCCTTCAGCTATAAGGAAAATCATCAGGTGACCTTCCCAACATTCACAGTTTTCTCGAGATTCTTGTCGAATCAAAGTAGGCTAAGGAGTGACCCAAGCTTCCAGTTCGTCTCCAACAGGCCATCACAGCAACATCAACAGCACCAGCATCAGTCAAGATCAAGGACTTTCGTCAAGGAGGCAAGAACTGACATTCAGAATCAACATGACGGACAAAGTGAAAACAGAAGGACAATACAGGAAGAAGTATGCCCACTGGAAGAAACTCGTCACCCTTTGAACAACTTCAGACTCTTTCAAATGATGGAATATGAGGACAAAATTCAATTTCTTAAATCAAAAGGCATATGCTTTAAATGCTGCACCACTAACCAACATCTTTCAAAGGAGTGTACAGAACCTATACAGTGCACCAAATGTAACAGTACAAGGCACTGTACCGCCATGCATTGCCAACGCAAGCCATTCCCTCCTAGGACAGAGAATGGCGGGGAGAATCAAAAGAAGACGGAAACAACAACATCCACCAACCACCTAAGACAAATTCAGAGGGAAGGGACAAAAGGACAAGGCCATAAAGGTATATGCAACAATGGATGACCAGAGCAATGCCTCTCTTTGTAGCTCTGCTTTCTTTGATTTTTTCGACATTGAAAGTGAAGACTACCATTATAGCATCTCATCATGCGGAGGGGTTCGAGAGACTACAGGCAGAAGAGCTTCCGGATTCATCATCGAATCTATAAATGGAGAAGAGGCCTTTGATCTACCTACTTTGATAGAATGTGACGACATTCCCAATAACAAGCAGGAAATTCCCACACCTGAGTCATCTTAGGGAGATAGCAGCCTTAATCCCCCCACTCAACGCTGAAGCTTCTATCCATCTGATGATCGGGGGAGACTTACCAGAGGCCCATCACATATTAGCTCAAATGACAGGACCAAGGAGAACACCCTATAATCAGAAACTACCACTAGGGTGGGTTATCATCGGAGAATCTTGCCTTGGAAGGATGCACCCTCCTGACAGGGTAAATGTAAACAAGCTGTTTACAATGCCAAATGGAAGACCATCACTTTGTCAACCATGTCCAAACAATCTTCATGTGAAAGAAAACCCTCTCTTGCAAGGCAGTATTGACAAGAACTCTGTTGGAATTGATATTTTCCACACAACAAAGGACGATGACAGAATTGGAAACTTGGCTGAGGACAGAGAATTTGTCAATCTGATGGAATCACAGATGACAATAAACCCATATGGTTAATGGGTCGCACAACTACCCTTCAAAGAAGGAAGACAGAGGCTCCCAAACAATCGACCTCAAGCACTTAAGAGAGCAAACTCTCTCAAATCAAGTTTACAAAAGGATCAGGTCAAGATGGAACACTTTGTAGATTTCATGTCAAAGATACTGGACAATGGCCATGCCGAGATACCGCCCCCAGTAACCAAGGATGAAGAGTGCTGGTATCTACCAATCTTTGAAGTCTACCACCCACGCAAGCCATCTCAGATAAGAGCTGTCTTTGATTCTTCAGCTGTATACCAGGGCATATCTTTGAACTCGGTGCTAATGCAGGGACCAGATTTGACCAACCACCTACTGGGTATCCTACTTCGCTTCCGACGCGAACCCGTAGCAGTTAGGGCAGATGTACAACAGATGTTTCATTGCTTCGAAGTACAGGATGACCACAGGAACTTCTTACGATTCTTCTGGTTCCGCGACAACAACCCTGAGCTGGAACTCATCGAGTACAGAATGAAGGTCCATGTTTTCGGCAACAGACCTTCTCCACCTGGAGCAACCTTTGGCTTTAAGGAAGGCGGAGCAATCAGGAAAACAACATTTTGGAAAGGATGTCAAAAACTTTGTGGATAAGGACTTGTAGCTACTTTCAGCCCGCACTAGTTTCACTGGTTTCGACTCACAAATCCTTCACATGCAGAACGCAATGAAAAGTCCTGTTTTTTGTTCCAAAGTTTACTGCTCCAAGATTCGCATACATTACACATACATCTCGCAGTCATATTGCAACATATGCAACTTGGACCGTCAAAAAACAGTTCATATCCAGGGATATATAATGTGATAACACACATCGCACATGGCTACAGAAAACGGACGTACAATCGCAATGCTTCAAATTAGAGCACACCCTTTCGCGTCACACTGAGCAAAGGGAAGTAACTCTGTCAATCGTAAATTCTACCGCTACAAAATAAATGCTAAAACGACTACAGTTACAGGACTTTTATGTGGACGACGCAGTGGCATCATTTGCTGAAACATCACAGGCAATCGACCTCTTAAAAAGGACTAATAAGAGACTTGGACCTATCCATGGATCAACTACCAATGCAAAGGACTCTAGAGATCTCATGGGACATCAAAAAAGACAAATTTAAATTCAACATCTCTTCGGAAGAGAAACCGTTTACCAGGCGAGGAGTTCTTTCAACAGTAAATAGCATCTTCGATCCAATAGGATTCTTAGCCCCAGTTACCATAGAAGGAAGGATGATCCCTAGGGATCTGATTACAAACTGCGTTAGATGGGATGATGCACTGTGTCGAGACCACTTGGACAGATGGACAGCATGGAAAACCTCAATCAAGGCACTTGAAAATTTCTCTATACCAAGGATGATGCCTCCATTTTCACTGTCGCTTTCAACCAAGACAGAAGTCCATGTTTTCAAGGATGCTTCAGAAAAGGCAGTTGCCGCAGTAGCTTACGTCAAGGCAGAGAAAGAGAATACAAAGGACATTGAATGGGGTTTTATAATGGGCAAAGCTAAATTGGCTCCAACAAATGGACACACTATCCCACGGCTAGAACTGTGCGGAGCTGTTCTAGGCATAGACATGGCTCTGTCCTTATCAAAACATCTAGACATTCCTATGTCCGAGATCGTTTATCATACAGACAGCAAAATCATTCTTGGATATATCTCGAACAACATCAGCATATTTCCCAGTCTATGTTACAAACCGTGTGGCTTACATAAGAAGTCCTCATCACCTCATCACAGTGGCACTACATCTCTATAGACAGGGTTCCAGCAGATCAGGCTACAAGACCAATTAGTGCAGACAACATGAAGGGCAGTCCTTGGCTTCTCGGGCCCCCTCAGGATGGCTTAGAAGCAACTGTCGAAGAAGCTGATCAGTCAAAAGAGTTACCAGAACAGGAAAACTACCAACCAGTTTCACAGAAGCCATAACAGGAAACAAATACTATTGGACTTGGTTCTCACAGATTTGAAAGGTTTTCTGAATGGAAAAATCTTGTAAGGACAATCTCATCACTAAAGGATCTCATAGCAACAAAACTCAACAGGAACAACAAAGACGAGGACGACCTACATCAACTGTCTGTTGCTGAAAGAACAATCATAAGAACTGTCCAAGGTGAAGTTTTTGCAGACGAAATGCAGTGTTTGAAAACCAACTCCATGATTGGAAAGAACAGTCCAATCATAGCCTTGAACCCATTTATTGATGACAACGGCATCTTACGTGTCGGCGGCCGATTGAGAAATTCTGATCTAAACACCTGTGAGAAGAACCCAGTCATAGTACCAGGGAAGCACCACACGCCCTGCTTCTTGTTAGGCACCATCACAATCTGTCACAGCATCAGGGTCGACATATCACTGAAGGAGCAATAAGGGCAGCAGGGTTATGGATAATCTGCGGAAGACGGCTCATTAACTCAGTTATTCACAAGTGTGTCAGGTGTAAGATGTTCAGAGGTAAACAGGAATCGCAGAAAATGGAAGCCCTACCCGAGGACAGGACCAAACAATCTCCCCCGTGTGCATATGTCGGAGTAGACACTTTTGGTCCCTGGGAGATTGTATCTCGTAGGACCAGGGGAGGACTTGCAAAAGGTCACAAGGGCAATCCACATCTAAGTCATTGAAGAGATGAGCTCGTCATGCTTTGTAAACGCACTTCGTTGCTTTGTTGCCGTCAGAGGGAACGTCAGGCAGTTCCGTTCTGACAGAGGAACCAACTTTGTAGGAGCAACGGAACTACTAAAGGTGGACTCCATAAATGTAGAGGACACACAGGTGAAGGACTTCCTAGATAGGAAAAGGGCAAGGTGGATTTTCAATCCTCACCACTCAGCCCACATGGGTGGCATATGGGAAAGACTTATAGGTGTGGTGAAGAGGATATTGAACAACATGATGAAGAACTTTTCTCCACACAAGTTCACACATGAGGTCCTCTCAACGTTCATGTGTGAGGTATGTGCTATCATTAACGCACGACCCATAACAGCAGTCTCAAGTGACCCCGAGGACCCCGAGATCCTCTCACCATCGACGCTGCTGACTCAGAAGTTCGACCATTCAGTAGCACCTCTTCAAGACTGTCAAGGCGATATTCAGGACTTGTATAGCAAGCAGTGGAAGCAGGTACAATTACTTGCAGATACGTTCTGGAGCAGATTTCATAATCAATACTTAAATACGCTCCAATCAAGGTCAAAATGGACGGAGGACAAGCCAAACATACAGCCAGGTGACTACTCACGGAAAAGAACTGTAGTAGAAATGAGTGACCAAAGGGCATCGTCACCAATGCCATCAAAAACGATGATGGCCGAGTAAGAAAGGCTTCTGTAAAGCTTTTCTGGGACGGACAATCAGTTAACTTCACGAGGCCAATCACAGAACTTGTTGTCCTACTCAGGGCGGACTGTTGAAATGTGTAGGATAGTTTCAAGTGTAGCTCATTGAATAGATAGTTTTTTATTATCCATATATTTCAGTAATATATCATACGATATATTAGGCGGGGAGTGTATTGTCACATTAGTATTATAAATGTAGAATATTGTCTTCCACTTATTTGTAGCTTCTTAGAGTTTATTATCAAATCTTTCCTACTAGTCACATTACTCCTCTCACCCCCGGGACTCTATAGATACTTGCTTCTTGGGTTACACACTATCTCCCCCGGGACAATGGGTCACTTTCCCACGGACAAGTATTTTAGACATTCACAATCAGGCTGCAGGACAATAAGGAACTTTAAAATAGGAACTTGAAATAGGAACTTTCGGACCATAGGGGATACCAAAGTGTATGTATTCTTATATCACAGTATATGTTTATATCATTATTTTACATCTTTCTATAGCATAAAGTAAAGATAATTCGCTATCTTATTGATTTGTTCGTATACATTTCCAGTGTAGTTTTTATTGTTAAACTGTTAATAATTTCATATTGATATCAGCTAAATATTGAACAATGTATTATATCATAATTGTATTGTGTTTATATCAAGGATATGTTAGGTAATAGTATCTTTTCCTTCGTTACAGCGTTTTACTGATTGCATTTACAACTAAATGGATGAAATCAACACTAATGTAAGCATCGGGAATAAAAGGAATATAAGGAAACCGACTGTTTGAGTTTGGCTGTTTTCAAAGACATGCTACAAATATTCAGAGAAGCATACAACTTATATTCTTCGAAGCTTTTGGCGATTAGATCCTTCTTTTAATTCCTTTTAAGCTTTCAGGTCCGATGAATTCGATATGGGACAAGCTCCAAATTTTGTAATGTGTGAAATTGAAATGGGAAAATATCAACAGTAAAACCAGCAAAATATAACACACAATAAAGCAATGAATGAAGTGTTTAAGAGGACAATATCAAGCTTATCCAAAGAATAATCTAATATCAAATTTGACTTGTGGATTGGCATTTTGTCCAGCCACAGGCCCCTGGGTCATTACAAGTCCAAAGTCGTTACCGTTGCAAGAAAAATAAGAAGGTTTAAGATGACCCCTTGATTTAAACACATTCATAGTTACATAGATTAAAGAAAATCGGAGTCTTATTCCACCCAACCACCTTGTTTGTCAACTGGTGATGTGACATACAATCGAGTTATACTTTGTGTCAACTGGAACTTGGATGATGTACCTTTGATCACCTCTGACAGTAATTACATGTCTCCTAAATAACATTTTTTATAAGAATGTTTTAAAATTGATTTTGTATGAGCAAAATAATTGCCACGTTTTTTTTAAAGCTGTTAACTATCTTAAACAAAGTGCGTTTTATTAATTTTCATTATTTATTCTGTATTTGTTATACAATGTAGTTGAAGTGTTCGACTTGTTTACACAAGCCTCAATATTCTCAAAATCAGCTTTCTGTTTTGCTTGCTATGCATATGTATATAGATTTCTGGTGCAAATATGTATGCAAGCGTTTTACTGTACCTTTTACGAATATGGCCGGAATATGCGGTTCGGAATACACACTTGTCATCGATGTCCCTCTGTAGGTCATGTGATAGACTATACCGTGCCTTTTAAAGTACACAAGTCTGTAAAGTAACCATTCTTATTTTCAAAATGAAACTATTTGATGTCTATATTCTAACAAATAAGAGGTCATATGAAGTCTAAGAGCAATAACCGTCTTTCTGTTTCAAATTAAATATTTGGAGATAGCAAAACAATGACTCCAAACGTCAGAAGAAAGATTGGTGCCTTGGAAATTAAATGATATGATAATAAATATAGCGAGTTTATCCGTAATAAAGTGATACCAATATTAAGTGAACACTCATACTCTTGTCTTTCAAATACAATGTATATATTTATATATTTCTACTAGTGTATTCTTAATTTTTCATGTTTCCCATTAGGAAAGGCGATACGGACAGACATGTAGCTTTGACATTTGAATAAATTGAATAAATCACTCAACATTGCATATCTACATATATCATAGGGTGTTATCGATGCAATAAAGCTATCTGATAAACTTGGTATCCGATTTGCTCAAAATCTGATAAAGATGTAAATTAGGTCAACACACAAACTAATTTCTGAAATCTCCATGCATGTCATGTGAGTCTTAAACCGGTCGCTAACCATTGATAACGTCATCGGTAGTTTTCATGTTGTTTTCTTTTTAATCGAATACAAATTTGTCAACAAAATCTGACAGTGTTTCATGCATTCGTATTTTAGAAATAATATTCGAAGCATTTCAAGCTGTTTTCATCGTGCGTTTACACGAAAAATATAACAATATGCAGCTAACAATATTGGCTAACAAATCTGTGTTTCGATTTTTATCCCCCGCCGCGCGTTAAGCGAGACTTTGACCAGCGAGACTTTGACCAGTTTTGAAAATGTTGTTAGCGGGATATCTAATAAACCGCTCAACCTAGAATTTTCAAACTTGGTACCAGTCTTTATATTGGAAATACGCAGACCTGAAAAGTTTTCGGTGACCTTGACCTCATTTTCAAGGTCACTGCGAGACTTTGACCATTTTAAAAAATATTGTTAGCGCCATATCTCATGAACCTTGACTCTTCACGTGGGACAAAGTATTCCGCTCCGTACGTCCGTCCGTACGTCCGTACGTTCGTCCCGCTTCTTGTTGTTAACATCAATTTGCGGCGGGGGATCTTGTCACCTTTGTGACAAATACTTGTTGTGAGTAACATAGGACTAAGCGGTTTTGACAGTGCAGTTACCAACTTATCAACAAAAACAAATCATATTCTAGTGATAGTACACATTATCTAGTAGCGTAGCGTAGTAACAAACGTTAACTGAACTGGCGTAACAAAAATGCAGTAAGAGTTAGTTCCCCTGTTGTAACGACGTTGACAAGTGGATCATAGAGATATATATGTGTTATATAGAACAAAAATGTTTGATCCTGCACTTGAAATCAGACATCAACTGTTGATAAATTGTAGGAGACGTTTCTATCAAAATTATTTCATTTCATTAGGGAATATTTCTAGACTGTTCACAACTGTATATCGCCGACAATATGACCTTTACCTTGGTATATTGTAAAGGAAATTTATCCGCAAAATCGAGGTCAAACATATGTTTTCATTTTAATCCTTTTATTTCAAAATGACAATTATATGATAAAGAAATTATTAACCTTGTGTGTTTCCGTATAATAAGAATGAAAATATTTGTATTTTACTCGTCAAAGGCTCACGTTATATAAATCTTATACGTATTAGATGATATTAATGATACGATCACACACTCGCTAATAATCTCTATGTACATATCCCTGTGTAAGTTGATGTATATGTAATCGTATTGAAGTCAAAATCTTACTTTCTCATTTTGTCCAGACATACGTCATCGGAATAACCTTTATTCAGCAAGGTATTGTTTTGTCCATCAACGTGGATAACGAATATGGCACGCTCCCTTGAAGGACCATATTTTCCCCACTGAAACATTCAAATGCTTAGATATTTTTAATGTGTTTTTCTATGAATATAAAACTAAATTTCATTTAATGTGATTGACACCACAAGAGAAATTATATTCAAATATAGGCTCAATTACTTGTTGTTTGACATATGGCAAATTTTATAAATGTCAATTTGTCGAGAAGTACGGCTGTTGCTGAAAAGTCTTATCTTGGAGCTCATCGTTTTTATAGTGACAATCTGAAGATTAAAGGTTACAAAAAAGATCTTGTGACACTGACATACATGTATATCTTTTGGTTTTAACCTTAATGTGTTAACAGAATGTTTACTTCACTATGACAGGTTACAAACATATGACAAGGTTTGGTTTTTCAAATCACGGGAAAACGAGATTCTTGGTGAAAGTGTGTAAGACTGTGGGAGTTTGAAATTGGCAAGTGGAGAGAACGTTTAATTCTTTTGCAACGAAGCGTTATATCGTGGGCGACATAACAATAAGTTGTTAACAGATAAAATGTTAATCTGAACACTTTATTTAGGACACAAGTATAACATTCAGTCATAGACCACACTAGAAGCGTCCGACATGAACCAAATGTAAAATAAACGTTATTGAGGGCACATCAAAAGAACTGTCTCTAGCTGACAACAATCTGGCAGCAATCTTCTGTGGACAGAGGAGGGTATCAGTTACTAAGCTGGATTTGGATGAAATGGACAGCCATTTGCGACGGTTACCAAACGTTTTGACAATTTAAAACTAACGTTTTCCAAATATATGTAACAGAAGTAATACACGACTGATGACTACCAATCCAGTAGAAGTTTTGCCTGTAGCAAACAATAGGTGGTCATTCCCGGTAACAGGGTGTGAATTTTTTATCAAGTGTGATTTCAGACTAACATTTTTACAAACACAAAGTCAGCATGGTGAAAGCACAATATTCACTCATCTTCCAAGTGAAGGTTGACAGCACATATACGAACAATAAGAATTGCTGATTATTTATGAATAATCAGCACACTAAATGTCACAGATATGACTTAGAACACTGTCCCATACCCGGTATGGAAGGACTAACAAGGATGGCGGACGGAATAAGTAAACAGAAGTAGGTATCTGCTTTCAGTGCTCTCTTCTCCTAATGTCGAGGTTTAGATGGTCACCTTGAATACAATCCTAATGAGTTTTTGTGCACAAACTACAAGAAATTTGCATATTTGAGATGTCAAGTTAACATTCACTTTCATTTCGAAGCGGAGAGGAGATTTTTAAATGCCTTGTTTCATGCCCTTAACGAGCTTGAATCTCATTTATATTGTCGCACTGTCAGTGTTTGGTTATGATGAAAATTTCTGTGAAACTAGAACTGACTTGGTTCTGGAACCTTCGAAGTTATCGACAAAATAACAAATCAACAATGCAGCGAAGTGGACCAAGACAATGTGGCAGGGAGGGGACGCATTTGGATATGGAGTGGACACATTTGCATAGGGAGGGTACTCATTTCCAAAGTCTTATCCACTGATCTTTTGCTGTCATATAAATAGGTATAAAATCTATATTTCCTTTCAGGTTCTCGGCCGTCGACGCAGGAAGAATTTAAAGAAGCTTATGTAGTATTTGCAGGCAGATGTCTAAATCAAGGATCCTAAGGAAATATTAATGTCAGCAGTTTAATTCAGAAAGCTTCTTATTCCAATGCAGTGTGATTGTGATTTAATTTTGAGATATTGTTGTTTGACTTCTCAGATTCTTTTAATCTAAGGTAACCGGAACATCTCAATCCATTTGGATATTCAAACCCACAATATTATCGTCCGGCAACAATGCAAGCATCCTCGATAATCAAGCGCTTTAGTTCCGATAAATCTACGCTACAAGCCCTGGAAAACTTTACGGGGGTTTATCTCAAACCCAATTACCCTCCAATCAGAAACGAAACGCAGACACCAAGTGCGTAAACAACTCAACCGTTCGTGACATCAAGTGAGTTGGTGTTTAACGTGTTGTCAGCAATTTTTCAGCTATTTAACACGTGGATGGTGCCATCCAAAATAGAGTAGACAGATCAGGGAGAAACGGAACGAATATGATGAGGGAAGCGACGGAAAGAAAGGTATAGTTAGAGGTAGAAAACTAGTTTTTGAAGTGATCCAAATGTTTGTTAAAAAAAAAGCGTTTAGCTGAGTCATTGCAAAGGGAGGTAATTGGGTTTGAGGTAAAACCCCGTTAAGTTTTCCAGGGCTTGTAGTGTAGATTTATCAGAACGAAAGCGCTGGGTTATCGAGGATGCAATGCAAGCAGAAAGCGTTGCAATGGATGGAAAAATAGGCGTGTGTGTTTCTTTGCCATGTGGCGCAGAAGGCCTGTATTCCCCACAGCTGTTCAAAACTCCGAGTGGACAATATAACAAAAAATATATGTTGAGATAAACCTACATCTCAAATTTGAACAAAATCGGTCACAAAATAAAGAATTTAGCGTAACCTCTACCTATCATATAGAATATAGAAGGGGGGACACTCTAGTCGCTAAAACCTGATCGAAAACAGGACACATCGAATAATTAAACGTGCGCTGCAATAAATACTAATTTTTATCGCATAACTATGCACTGTAATCATAGATCAATCTTTTAACTTGCTGACCCTCTCACTAACACCACACCTATCTTTGAACTAATGCCCGACCGACAGACACGCTGCTGTGAATAAATTGGAAATGAAAACGCCTCTCATTGGTCAATTTCCACGTGCGTCAGTGTTGTCATCTCAAATTGCTTTGTAACCGTTGCCAATCAATTTGAAATGAAATTGATCTTATCATAACCAATCACTAATATGCACGACAATATATATGAGATTCAAGCTCGTTAAGGGCATGAAACAAGGAATTTAAAAGTTTCCCTTTCGTTTGAAAATGAAAGTGAGATAAACGACAACTTGACATCTCAAATGCGCACATTTCCTGCGGTTTGTGCACCAAGACTCATATGGAATGTATTCAAGATATTATTCTTGATTCCAGTTAAAGGTGACCATCTAAACATCGACGATTAAGAGAAGGGAGCACTGAGAGACACCTACCTCTGTGACTTGTTATGTCCGCCATCTACGTTAGTGCTTCCATACTGGGAATATGGCAGTGTAGATAACCTGACAGAAAGAATATCTTAAGAAATGAAAAATATCCACATACGAATGCTGTGTAGAACAATAGGTTACGCTCCGAATCTACTGACATTGCACTTGCCCTCGTTCCTGCAATAAACAAAATACTCCTTGGTAAAGATTACACACACTTTACACAGCTCCGTAGCAGGCAGCCACGTTTAAATCAGCATATTTATATGCCTTGCATCCACTGACTGAGCTAGCAAAGTATAAAACCTTACCTTAACTCCCCAATCTCTTTTCTTAATCTGATAAATATCAAAGTTGTGCAAAAACATTATAACATGGTGACTTAACAAATGAAAGGTGACCCGTTGAAAGGATTTTACTATGATTGTGCTGTTAAAATGAATACGATCATCATATAATTGGGCAAAACGTTAAAAGATCAAATAATTGTAATCTAAGGAATTGTATAACAATCATTATGACATCTACAAATACTGCTATCAGTACAAGCAGTTAAAAAAAGAACCACAGTGCATACCTTTTTACCTCTGCCAGGTCGAAATTGTTTTTTCCTCTTATCAATGATTGCATCCTAGGCTTTAAATAATAGATACTTTGACCAACATTCATTACCAGCAAACAGCATTCAACTTGCTCCAAGAAATCTCTCAGTATCTCTTAGTAAGACTGCATGTGTACACACTTTGACCACTGAATGCATAAAGTGACAAGGAATCTATACTCTTCAAAAAAAGAAACTTGATATTCATGTGAAATGCATTTTTTTTTAACAATAAATTTTGTAAATGATACATGCCTGTAATTAAAAAAAAGGTAAGCTCAAGAGAGTAAATTTACCCTCAAACAAGTCAAATGAATTGAATTTTCAGTGAAAAGATTGAACGAATCGTTGAAATGCATCTTTTGCCAAAACATGTGTACCATGGGATTGTGCAGGTGTGTGTGCAGACACGTTTCCTTTAGGAGTATAAAAGGCCATATCGGCGACTTCTCATACAGATCATACATCATCGGTACAGTGACCTGAAGAATGCCAAGACTGAACACAGCGCAATCAAACAGCGCTATTGGCAGACTGCAAGCAGGAGCGACGCAGCAAGATGTTGCAACTCACTTTGGCGTGTCCAGACAGACAATTTCTTCCTTGTGGTCTCGTTTCAACATCAATAACAGCGTTGATGACAGGCCAAGGTCAGGCAGACCAAGGGTGACATTTCGGGCCAAAGACCAGTACATCAGACTGCTTCACCTTCAGGAGTGCACTAGGACAGCATCGTCAATGATAACTTTCTGACCAAAAGGTGAGCAACAGGCTGAGAGAGGCTTGAATTTTTCCACAACAATCAGTTTGACGTCCTGTTGTAGCACAGCGCCATCTAGCGTAACGTCTACAGTACTGTTAACAGAGGCTGAGGTGGGTACTTACAAGGTGGAGAAACGTTCTTGTCACTGACGAGTCTCGTTTTCTGTTAAGACATAGTGATGGGCGAGCAGGTGTATACAGACGACGTGGAGAACGTTATGCTGCCAACTGTGTTCAGTTAGTTGTCAAAACCTGGACCATCTCTAGTGGTATCATATTAAACAGATCGGAATATGTGCAATACAGGGTACAGAAATCCATGGTGAAAACCATCCTAACACATTAAATGCCGGCTTTTGTTTGATACAATGGAGTTTGATGCAAATACAAAGTCTTTGATTGTGAATCATTAAGTTGATATTACAGATACATCACTATTAAAAATGAACTTGAACAGTTGGATTAAGATAAAGTATATGGATATTTCTCCAGGCTTAAATGAAAGGAAAGTTTCAATATTTGAATCTACAGGGAGCAAATCACTATGTCCACATGATCTGATACATGTATTTGATGAGGACTAAGATATCTTGGGTAAACAGCTGACCAACAAAGATGATGCAAACATTGCTCAACTAGTTCTAAACAGCCATTACATCATAACAGAGATCTGTCAATCTTCTTGAGATGGTGGCATCGCAGTTGTGTACAAGCAATCTATATAACAAATCTACCAACGGAAAAATATATATCATTTGAAAACATTCAGCTACTTGCTTCAGTCAAAAACTAGAAAGTGTTTTACCCGTAAAAACATATGTCTCACCCAATACACGATTTCAGCTGTCAAACTGTCGCCATGGAAACCCAAAACATTTTTTACAAGAATTCGCCACACTAAAAGGCATGTCTACGTCATATGATGAGGATGTATACCAAATTTGGTAAAGATTGCTAAAGGAGTTTCAGAGTTTTGCTCCGGAAACCCACCCTTAAAAATTACAAAGTCAAAACTGTTGCCATGGAAACTAAACTAATGAAACTAAAAGAAGTTAAGATAAACCCCAAAAAGGCAAATCTACATGATATGAAGAGAATGTATATAAAATTTGGTAAAGATTGAACAAGTAGTTTCAGGAAACAAATGGGAACGCCAATGCTGAGGTTCTCCATCGACACCCTCACATTCTCTTGAATGGGGGCTTCAATTTTCACATGCATGATATTCAAGACGATTCATCTCGATTCACACAGCTATTGTCAACTACTCATACAATGTACCATTTATCAACGGGGTAACATTCTGGATCATGACAAGAGAGACTGATGATCTCATTTCTGTCAGTGATAAGCATCTCTGTCAGTAAAGTCTGCGATGTCTTCAAAATCACAATTTCATTGATCAGGATTATCAAGACAAAACGTATTAAGAAAACACTAACAAAACAATCCAATCTGTCATATAAAACTTTTTTGAATATAGATAAGATGATGAGATGACCAAGTACCATGAACAGGATATAAATGATAACATTTCTCTTTTCAAAGATACCATCACATGTGTTCTTGATGCCCAGGCTCCAGAAAAGAAGCGAACGATCTTAGTAAGATGTAAAACTTGTACAAAGATGACATCAGCAAGAAGCAGAAGGCATGTCGGATAACCGAGAAGACGTGGTTCAGGGAAAATCTCGAAATTGATCATCAATTATTCAAATCAGCAAGGACAAATATCATCAAAAACCTGTAGTTTAAAATTTAGCAAGAGAAAGACTACTCTACAATCATTTGTAGAATCTAGGTTTTTATTTTCACCAAAATCGGCTTGTAATTACTTTGAGTCGACAGCAAAATCGGTTTGTCCTCAGAGCAATAATATGATGTCTTGAGAGGAAAAATAACATCAGAGCGTCAAAATGGCGTCAAAACATTAACTTAGCTCTCGAAGTTAAGTTACCATATTTGCTCTAATTTGGGCCGGGCCTCCAATACAACCGAGCAGAAAGAAGCAAATAATCATAGTTAGACCAAACACAAACTTGTACAACTAGATTACCGTTTGCAGGACACCACAAAAGCAGTGCAGCCACGAAACGTGGGGTTTCCCCTTACCCTGTTCCGCCTTTTACAGGCCTCACCAAATTTGACATCCTCGATAATCCAGCGCTTTAGTTCCGATAAATCTACACTACAAGCCCTGGAAAACTTTACGGGGGTTTATCTCAAACCCAATTACCTCCCTTTACGAACATGTTATCCAATCAGAAACGAAACGCAGACACCAAGTGCGTAAACAACTCAACCGTTCGCGACATCAAGTGAGTGAGTGAGTTGGAATTTAACGTGTTGTCAGCAATTTTTCAGCTATTTAACACGTGGATGGTGCCATCCAAAATAGAGTAGACAGATCAGGGAGAAACGGAACGAATATGATGAGGGAAGCGACGGAAAGAAAGGTATAGTTAGAGGTAGAAAACTGGTTTTAGAAGTGATCCAATTGTTTGTTAAAAAACAAGCGTTTAGCTGAGTCATTGCAAAGGGAGGTAATTGGGTTTGAGGTAAAACCCTGTTAAGTTTTCCAGGCAGCAAATTTGACTGCACCCATATCTATCGCATGTTGCTATAACCAGTTTAGCGCAGGCAAACTCAGGTGTATGTTATCCAATCACATCCTCGTTTTTAAATAGCGTTTAGCGGCAATTATGTATAATTAATGGTACACTGAATTTACCTGCCCTTAGAATGATATTGAAAGCTTTTGCCGCCCGCCTTGCAATTGGTTAAATGAGCTTGCGTCAGAAACATGGGATAGAGATGGGGCCTTTAGCCCGAGATGGAGAGGATATCCCGAGTGGTTCGAAGCCCGATAGAGGCAATGTTTTTCCTATTTTATTCCTCAAAGCTCGGTCGATTTCAATCAGACTATCAAATTACATTACGTCAGGGAAATAACAAGATATTTCTGTACAGTTCCATGATAACTCTATTGCTAATATTGGCGCGTGAATGGTTTTACATAAGCTTATTTCTGTGTAAATATCAAACAACCTGTAAAAAATGTTAATACACAAAACATGTGTCATCCTTTAAATCTACCAGTCATTGTAAGAAAGCAATGTAATTACCACCTCTCACTTACACTAAAGGGGCACATCTAGCAATTATTAATTTTAGTTGATCATTGCTAAATCATGTTAAAAGACGATTTCATTGTCATAAAGAAAAAAAAAGACCAAAAATGCGAATCTCGCCAAATAAGAGATGCTTTCAAGCAGCGCACATACGGGATCTTGCAGCGAGGAGCTGCTCGTGACAATTATATGCGGCTCTGGTGAGGAGAATCTCCTTAAATTGTCGCACATATGATGCTCTTTTTATAAGTGAGTTATAGACACACATAGGGAACAACTTACCTTTTATAATAAGCTTTCTGTTCTTTGAGTTGTACAAATCCTCGGAAAAAATCCCATTGCGTTTAGCTTTAAACAGTGTTCCAGTAATCACATCATAACACACAGCATAGATACCACCAGGGTCTCTGCCCGCTGACTTTGGTTTTGGGTCATCAATGGTCAGATCATATTCAAAAACTGCTCCTTTCTTTCCATAAGTAAAGAGTTTCCTTTGGTCTTCTGCAGATGTAAATGGGTGTCATGCGTGATACATGTATGTCAGAATTGAATCATTAAGCACGTTAAACAAAGCCCAAGGATAAGTAGTTTACTTTAGTTTTCGGCACAGTTTGTATGGTATTCTACTAGTATGAGGTAACATAGATGTCTGATTATTTCTAATGAAGTTTGAGATTGTTGTTAGTGTTCCTGTTACAACTTGTATTGAACCATTGGCATCATTTCGTTGACAACAATTCACTACAGTGTTATGTTGTTATCACAATGATGCCTTGATGTCATTGCTACCTTTATAACAAAATGATGTTTGGTAACATATATTGATGTCATTGTTGCTCTTTCAATAAAATTATCAAATGTTGTCATTTGTACTTTGTCATGAAATTGTTGCTTAAACGTTGTATGTACTTTGACAACGATAGGAAGAGTAGATATATATGTATTTTGATCATCATCGTTGATTCCATGTTGCTTTTACAACAATTAATGATTTGTTTACAATTTTGATAACAAAATGATAAGTTGATGCTATTGTTTCTTTGATTATTTTATGATATATACATTGTATCATTGTGCCTTTTGCCTCATTGTTAAGGTGATGTCGTTTTGCATTGATATGTATCATCAATGTCACGATTGACTTGATAACAAGATGCAGCAATACTTTTGAATACTAAATACTGCCTTGATGTCATAGGTGCGTCAATAAATAGTTGCTGCGCTTATGTCATGTTCCCTTGATAATCAAATCACGCATTTATTTCCTTTGTCCAATGAGAGTGTAATAGTGAAAAGAATGTTACATCAATATTTAATCAGCAAAACATATAATAAATTTGCATGCATGCAGTTGAGTCAATTAAGTGTGAAAGAAATTACTTTAAGAGTTCAATCCAAGTGAAGTCAACCACATCAGTGTTCAGGGGTATGTAACAAGAAACTAGTTTAATGATTAATTATTCGCAAAACTGCGGATATCAAATAAGGTGATAGGGGATTTTGAAATTAAGGTAAGTCAACACAAAACTAAAATCTATCAATGTGTATTTTTTTTAAATTTCTGCCTTACAACTTTTGGCCTGGGATAAAGAGAATATGAAGACCATATTACGGAATATGACATGTCTTACTTGCGCAGATGAATTTAGGTGATGACCAGGTCCCGTTTGAGAGACATTCAATGTCAGCACCACCTTTGGTTCGGTGCCAACCTTCAAGACATGTGTACTCTACAACATCGTCTTCAACATAGTTCTTCACAGGAGGACTGGAAGCATGGTGGATCTCAGGTGGTTGGCCACATGAAACTGAAATAGGTACAAACGCATACAATCTTTTGGGAAACGAGATGGGTAACATATTTCTCCTTCTAGCGCATTACGTACAATATCAATATAGAAATCAATGGAAATATAAAGTCTGTATCATAATGAATATGTACATGTAAACATCATATGGGATCTTAATTGAACTATGAACTCTGTATCATTATGAATATGTACATGTAAACATCATATGGGAAATAGAAATAAAAAAAGAAAAAAAATGTACTATATCAATGCAATGAATATGTTTCTTTTTAATTGTGACTTTATTGTATAAACACTAATTTTCAACACTTTTTGAGCATGATGTTGTGTTTAAAATAAGTCGATAGTTGGTAAACCATTTTTGTTTGAATAAAGACATCGAGCTCTCGCTTATGACACACCGATGTTTACGTACTCTTATCGTAAACATAGATGTTGTCAATCTTTTCAAATCCACAATGCATGGGTTCATAGGAATAAGCTATCAATTGACTTCAATCATTGATTATTATAACTTGAATATGCAGTTTGACCACTTACAAGCTCACAGTCTTTATCATACTCATATGTCAGTTTACTTGAACTATATGCTTACCGCTTACTGGTTCAGCATTGGCCACAGATTGGATACATTCTTGAATATATTAATGAAGTTTCTCAGCTATAATCTGATCAAAGTCAGGGGGTTTCTCTGCGTTTTGAGAATGAATACATATCACATTAATGGGTGATTTTGCAACTTTTTTACTGGTTACAATGTGGATTTTAATCAGATTTATTTCACTAATTCTTTTAAAATGATGGTAAAACTATTGTTAAATAACTTCTGCTGCTTTTTATTATTTGCAAAATGTATTAAATGGTGGAATAAAAACAGTTGTTGAAAAACTTTCACATATTTTACAATTTCAAAGAAAATGTATTATATTTTATTAATCAGCATATGTATTTACGTATCTATTTCCATTCGTTTGAAAGTGTAAACCACCACAAATGGTTAATCTCACCAGTATCTAAACAAATGTGTGTCAATCCATCTCGAGCAAGTAAACACATCATGGTGTCTCCACAGGCAACATCAATACACGAGTCCTTCAAGTCCTGCCAATATAAAAGTTATCAAATGTGTCAGGAAAGTGAACAGCTTAAAATGGACCAATAACTAATAATCACAAGGATCGTACTAAAAGTTTAATTTCAAGCCATTATGCCCGAAATTTTATTGTTCCATCAAACAGAATTGGTTGAAGAGTAAATATACAATTTGCAATTCCTTTTTCTATCTGTTTTTTCACCAAATATTAAAGGGAGAAATAAAGAAAATTTAAAATTCGTTTCAATTAGATATCGTTATTCCTACATTAGATTTTCTTCATTAAGGTATTGATCGTGTAGTGTCTACATATCTTCTTCACGGAATTGATCCAGCATTTCTACAATTCCTCTGTAATGGCTTAATGAGGTATTCTCAACATTTCCCAACGGTTAAATACAGAGAAGTACTTGATCCGGTATACTATACATATCCTCTTCATGGATTAAATCAAGTATTCTCTACAACACCTTTTAAGGGATTGATCCGATATTCTCTTCAATTCTATTTTTTATAAAAAATCAGGAGCTATTCTCTACAATTCCTCTTAAAGACTCTATGCGATATTTTCTAATATACCCATTGAAGGACTTGATTTGGTTTTCTCGCCAATTACTCTGTATAAGCTTGAGCAAGTTCCCGGTATTTTCGATCTAATCTTTAACCCTCTCCTGACTGCAGGCCGCACCTGCGGCCCAGACTTTAATTACTAATTGACACGTCATTGAAATTTGACCCTTTGACATACAAACGACAAACGTGTGTGACGAAGTTCCGTAACTGTTGAGAAAGTTAATATTTTTCGAATCACAAATCAATTGCCTTTCTCGTGGTGAAATAATTATAAGGATAAAGTTTTCCGTTATCAAGAAGTGACGAATTAAAAATATCGAACGTATTTTCAATAAGAAAAGTGACGTGCAGGTGCGTGTTTTTCTTACTAACAGCGAATTTACCTATCTTGTTGAATGTGGCAAAGTTCGTTTCAAAGTGCTTTTAAAATACTCAAGTGTTATATCATTCTGTTCGGAAAATAATATCCTATTACTCTTTGAAATTCCAAAACAAAATCTTTCTTCGTCATAAAACTATAGAGAAAATAAGACTTTGTCGGCAAATGTAAACATCAAACGATCGTTTTTTGAAAAACACTTGTAAAATTATCAGCGTAATTAACTTACGTTTTTCAGAATCTCATAATCCTCAAAAATTGAATAAACACATGTGATGCAATTCCTTGTCAAATGATGTTCATAAAAATTGCAAATATTCCGAAATAATGTAAAAAACATCACATCGAGTATCGATTTGTTTCAACAGTCACATGGGTCGCTTCGCGCCAAATGATGGCATAACAGCTGTTATCGGTATTTCAGCGAGGTCAATGTCGTAATTTTTTTCTCCATATTTCAAACGGTTCGGAGTGGAAAATAACAAGTCATATCAATAAATAAAATTAGTCAAATCAACACAATTGCAATTTAGTTTTACCACATTAGTCTAAAACAATGTTAATTGTCGTAATATTTAGCCGCAACACTTCGTTTATCGACTACTACTGACTTGCATTATTCGCATGATGTCAAATAGTCGTCATGAAGAAATTTCACGAAGATGTCGTTTGCCAATAAAATATGAGTGAGTAATTTGACTGTTTTGATTTGTATTTGATATGTATGAAATCTATATGACATTTCTTGCTCAAATATATACAAAATAAACCGTAATCGTATTTGATTTTCAAGTGAGATGTGTTTTCCCCAACACGTCGACCGTGCCATTTGAACAAATCGAGCATAGCGCAGTCTTGATCCCGCCGACTGTCGATGTTACATCACTGGAATCGTTAATTTCAAATTAATAAGTCGCTTAAATATGAAATTTTTGTACGAATAGGATTGGTAAGACATCCATGTCCACTATTTCAGGTTTAAAATTTGTTTGTCAATAGAATTATTGTTCGTATAAACAATTTCTCCAAAAAAATTCTCGTAACTAAATTGGCATTGGCATGTTGCTGATATGACGCCATGAATGGGGGGTATCTCATAAAACAAGCTTAGCAGTAATAAACTAAATGGTGGTTTAAGATCGAAAAAAAATCTAGAATTGTGAAAAAATACATTTTAGACACCACACATGTTTTATTTTTGTTTAATGTTCCAGAATTATTGTACAATTACGATTAGACAATATGGGCTACAAGATTGTCATGTAAATCATTGGCGCTGTTTTGATATGTGCCCCGACGTAGCGAAGGAAATCTCAATCCAAGTTAAAATGTATTTTGCATCTATTCTGCAATGAATTTCCGTAAACCCTTTAACAGTCATTCGTAGAAATGTATTTCATTCTTGGTTTTAAATGGAAAAATTATAGGATGACACTGATCTCAAAATATCTCGATTGAAACAGCATTGTCATCGTTCAACATTTTCGCGATCCTTGCAAGATGTTACGATCTTTTTTCATCTGTCATTAGTGGCGATATCAATAAGAGATGGACGTATATTTGTATGAAAACGACAATATTTAATACTCATATTTGGGACATAGAAAGGCAAATCGATTACTTAAACTTTTGTGTGATTTTGAAAATGATTGATACATTATTTGTAAAAACATCAACACGGAAGTAAATTGCATCGTTGAGTCAATATTTTGACTGCTTGAAATTACGTTGAAAATTCATCATTTCAACTAACATCGTTTGTAACAAGCTCTTGTTTGTTGGAAGAAAGTCGCATTCGTGCAGAACAATTTTTTTCTGGTACAGAATTTATTTCTGAATAAACTGATATAAATTATTTTCTACAGAAATATTTATTGACAAAATAGTCCGATTTTGAAAATTAAGTACAAAATTATGACTTGTGTAATTTTTTTTTTTTATTCATTGTCATGTGGATATAAACCTAATTGTAAAAAAAGGATTGATTATTTGGGAAAAATAAAAATTATGACAAGTAAGAAAATCAATTTATTTACAAGAATTTATTTTATTTTTTAAAATTATGTGTTTTAGAAAGGAGGGAGAAGCTAAATATGATAGAATCCAATGTGACGTCATTGTTAAAATTTTACACTTTTGAAGCTCCAAGCAAAAACTTCTAAACAATCCAGCAGGCAGAAGGTTAAGCAAAAGGATTTCGTGGCCAAATACTCGTCTCTTAGTGGCAGTTTCCTGCTTTAATATGTAGAGACCTATACATTTAATGAGCAAAATTGATAACTACTACATTATTATGATATTCAACATGTTGGGAAAATGAACATATACCCCAACCCTCCCTCTGTCCTTGATCACACATGATTTACCGCAGACTTACACATGTCGAAACATGATTGTGCTACATATGTTGAGATTTTCTTCAATTTCACTTCTTAATTGTTATTCCATTCTGTGAAACAATCAAACCTGACATATTCAGATTTGATATCTATGCAATACTAGAATATAAACTTTTCATGAGCTTTTGGCAACTACAATAATTTATTTCTTATCACAAAGTAACAAAGTCAGCAATTTGCAAGAAGCCAGAGACAAGAAAGATAAAATATAGGTTACTATGAGGCACCATTCTGAACGCTAACAGTAACTTCAAATCTCAACTTTTGGCATTTACTAACACTAGATAGAAAGTTTAGCCATTTCAAGCCTGTCACTTTCAAGCAGATGAGATATTGTGTGTATGGAAACAGTAAACTGGTTGGTTTGTCCCATTTTTACCCTGGCATTTAAATTGCAGCTGCTTGTCTATCTTGACGCCCCGAAAAATACATGTTCTATTGGAGATGTGTAAGGTAACATGGGTGGGAATGACAGCACATTCTCGTTGTTACACAGCTTACAGTCACAATACAGCCTAAATGAATACGCACAGTATTATGTCAAAACAACATTGTAGTTCTGTGCTGATGCAGGATTTGTAAGATAACTGGTGGTAGATTATGGTCACCTACAATGAGATCAATCTTGCCTTGACCTACAACAGGTTGGACTCAACACAAACATTGTCCTCTTATTCGATATATATGCCAATCATCGTTCACATACAGCAAGCAGCTCTTTTCGGGAATGTTACAGCCAACAATGAAAGGACAAAGAGCATTTAAGAGACTTGCAGACTTGCAGTTTCCTATCTTGGGTTAACCCAGAACATCGGATCGCAATGTTTGACTTTCTAGGTGACACTGAACAAGGAAAAATACTATAAAAATCCTTCTACTCAGGGCTGTTAATGACACCTTTTCCAGGGCAAACTACATTAATACAGCAATCATAGTGTAGGAAAAGCTTACATTTAATTAGATCTCATTTGACGGCTTGTCTTGAGTATGGCCGTTTTTTAAACTGGAAGTATGTCATTCGACATATCTACAGTTAAATCTGTCTTATCTTACAGTCCGTCTAATCTAACATAGTTTTTTGTCCAGGCGGAGCTTTTGTATATAATCATATAATATAATAATCATTGACCTATCCGACATCTGTCTGTTCTTAATAACAAAATTATTTATTTGTCCCAGACGGCAAAATATTCTGTCCAATCCGCGACATCATCTCATGAAGTTGCAGCTTACAATTGTTATTTACAGTTAATGCAGTCGTTAGCCAGGGATAAGCAGCCTCCAAATACATGTATATAATGTTATTGTTACCACTCCATTTGTCAATGACAGGTGTTTATCCCCTGTTGATTGGAAGATGAGTTACCTGTCTGTTTATTTAATCATGCAAGTGGTCAGGGATTACCATTAACTTGATGAGTATGGAAGGGGATGTGTGCCAAAAATGAAATCATGTACACTCGTAACTCGCAAGATGTAACATGTAGAATTTTATGATCACTACCTAAAATTTGAGACAAAGATCAACCACTATTCCTAGATGTACCCTTTTAATGGTAAAATCTATTAATGAAGATAGTTTTATGGTTTCAGTTCAAAGGAGACTTACACAATGACGTACCTTTAAAACTGTATACTAAACAATCATAAACGTTAAACAATGTTTATCAATTATACTGTTTGACATTCTTTGAACAAAGTTGGAAGCGGGGCTATGTGAACTCTGCTCGGTTCCTCACTTGTTGATTAAAGTAATCCAACAATCTGGTTATTGTTGTGAGGGTAATATTTGTATGTCACTATTTTAGCATTCTCTCCCCAAAGAGGCAGATCAAGTCATGAAATATCAATACAGCCTCTGTTCTATTATGCCGACTTTGTGGGATAAAATGGGAGATGCCTGATTGGAGAAAATCAAAGTTATATTTATTATTTGCGCAATCAGCGAATTATTTTGCGCCGGGGGAAACTGCCAGAACCCACGGATTTCGGCTAGTTAGAACAGAGGTTGTATCAACATTTCATGACTTTATTATGTGGGGAGAGAGTGCTATACTGGTACTTATATATCAAGTTGAATATCAAATGAATAACACATGAGATTTTTATGATGACTGGCTCTTGTTTTTATATTTGAAAGTGAGAAGCACAACCACGTAATTTGTAAACTTTACCAAATCAGGTGAAGTACATTTAAGTGAATGTAACTTAAAACTGAAAAAACTTTCACGAAACTAAATCCTAAATCTATTTTGGTATATAATATCGCAATGATGAAAATGTATGAACATTTTTACTCTTACCTAAAGTGGTTTACAAAATAAATATATGTCAAAATCGGTGAGGTAGGAAGAGTATTGCATTCATTGCTACTTGTATGGCATAAAAGTTCAAAGGTATTTTACATATATACCCAATTATACATAGCTATCGTTTCAATTTCGAATAATCACTAAAATTTATCGTTGATAAGAATATTCAATGCAGTCATACATTTACTGTCATTTAAGTTGAATATTTTTGATGTCCATTTTACATAAAATTCAACAATGGTCAAGCTAGCAATATCTGGAATGACGATATGCTTTAAATGTAAATTGGCCTGTTATTCTCTCATTTATGTATTTGTTTAGGTTAGCCAGGTCAGCCGCTTACATAAAGTAAACTTGTTCCTTTCTCGTGCCTGTTGCAGAATCAGCGCGCGCCGGTCAATGTTTGCTTTAACGAATCAAGCATAGCATATCATTTTTGGCACACATCCCCCGTCAATGCGAAATCATGTACATTGCAATCGTGTAAAACTCGAAATGCAAAAGTCTGTTTTAAAAAGCTGATTTTACAACTCTTGATTTTCCATTTTCCATTTTCCATATGTGAAACGTAACTTATAGCATTGCTTATTGTGAATATTACTCTTATTCAAAATAGAAAATCGGGTTTTTGTCTTTTGACATTTCTTGAATTACAATTCAACTTTGTAAATTTGATAACAGCAAGTTGAGTTTTACAGGATTGAAATGTTAGTTTTGCACGCTTGGACTTGTCTTTTCGAGAATTGCATGGTTGAGAACGACATGTTACATCTTGCGAGTTACGAGTGTACATGATATCATATTTGGCACACATCCCCTTCCAAAGATGAGGAGACAGATTAATTGACATTGTGTCATTGACTATTTCATCAAATTGTTATTGGTTATGTTCATTGTTCTATTGTTGTAAGATAATTTAGGATGAACCCTGTGAAATATATATTCATACATACACTTATTTGATAAAATTATGACTACATTTGTTTAATACATTATTATTTTCAATGAATTTGTTCAATAAATTTGTTCAATAAATTTGTTCAATAAATTTGTTCAATAAATTTAAATAAATTTATTCAATAAATTTGTTCAATTAATTTAAATTTGTTCAATAAATTTGTTCAATAAATTTTTTCAAATAAATTTTTTCAATAATTTTTTTCAATAAATTTGTTTATGATATATTTTAATTGTTTATTCAAAAGTGACTTTGTTAGTCTCTGTGTAACAATAGAATCTTTTGTAAACTCTGTCTAAACCGACATTTTTCTCTGGTCCTAATGTTTCTCCAGTCAAAACGAGTGACCATTAAGACTGATACCACTGTATTCTCTTATGATAATTATAAATTTCATTTTATTTTCGATGGGTCAACATTAAAACTATTTTCCAAAAACTGATTGCTAAGAACAGATTTGCAATTATAATGGGTCACTTTACAATGCACACATTATCTTACCATGAAATATCTTATTTAAAGTTTGGTATTGTTTTTTCTCTCGATAGTGTATCACATACATCTTATCAACAATACAAAGGTAATGGTTTTAATTGATAAGCTTGTGAAAAATACAAAACTCACACATTTAGACCAGCTTGATAGTTCTGAAAGCAAAAATCCTCTACGGTCTTCTAGCAACTTTTTTGCTTTAGCTTGTTTCACTGTCAGTCTGTGAAGTCGGCAATGGAGATTGGTTTCATGATACTGCACTGTTTTACAGGCTTTTCGTTTGGCGCACTCGATGGCACAATAAATCACCCCGACATTGGAGATATCCTTTAATCCAATATCTTTGATGACTGAGTTGAAAGTGTAATCCGGCAACATGAAGCTTGAAACACTGTCCAGGAACAACAGGTAATACAGAAGTTCCATCACCTAGAAACATTAAAATGTGATTATTGAAAGTGTCAACCATTACCTAAATAATGACTTGTGCCTCGTTTTACATGGCAACCATTAATAAATTATCAGTATTGCCACTCTTATCGTCAGTATAGCATTCGGATGCAAAGACATTTTTGAAATTCACTTTTTCAAAACAGTGACAACTCATATCACTGAATAATTTAACGTTTGACCTTTTCTGTTACTCATGGCATATTTGGAAGTTATAACGCTCGGGCTGCTCAAACCTGCCCATTTCAGATCAAATAAGTGCAAAACTGGGTTTCCCACCTTTAATTTGCATTCGCTGGCTGTTTAAACAAATGATTGATTAAAAAAAGAACCTTTGTTTTAAACGTCTATCGTTTTTCAATCTTCAATCACAAGTATTACAAATTGGTGCAAAGTTTCTTTTGGAAGTCAGTGTATATGTCAAAGAAAATCACATCAGCTATTGATCTAATGTGTTTGACAAACCAAAAGTGGGTCATTAAATAAACATTCACTGATACTGTCGGAACAAATATGTATTTGAATAAACATCTTGAACGTTTTGAAATTGCAGAACAAGAAGACAAAGAATAGATCTATCAAATAAACCTATCTTACAAAATACCTTTCGATACAAAATATCACATAACTGCAACTTAAGGTAACATTATCTATTTATTCCAAATATAGAATGATTGGCTATGTAGATGATCAGAATTCGTATTCAATTTTTTTCTTAAGGATGTGGTCGATGTGGATGTAGATTTCAGCTTTTAAGGTTTTTTGTTTCTAAAGAAGATGAACGAAGTTTTCAGGACGTGGTCCATGTGGCCCTTATTAGTGACCACAGGGTCACCAAAGCTAAAAATATAATCCTCACTAGTCAAGGTGTCTGTATACATGATTTCAGCTTTTGGAGTCTTATGCTTCTAAAATAGAAGATGAAAAAAGGGACCATTTTAATGGGTTACAGGGCCACCAAAACTAGAAATTACAATCCTCACTAAACAAGAAGTATGTACACAAAGTTTCAGCTTTTTTAGGCCTTGTGATTCTGGGGGAGAAGTAAAAAATGCAGAAAGTTTACGGATGAGCTAAAAATGAGATTCCTCAAGAACAATAGTCTACAATATGTTTCCGATATTTTGTCATGTCTTTTCTAACATGTCATGTCAAGTTCCTACGTGGACGAGATAGCACAGTTGTTAATGCATTCAGCTTTGTATCTAAAGGGCTGGGTTTCAAATCCCGCAGATAGCTTAGCAACTTTATCTGCAATAGAGAACCGTTCTACCGGCAGTTAGGTAAGTTACAATGCTACAATGAATTTAAGCACAGTACACACGTTTAGCTAGTTCCAGACCTCACAGGTTTCACTCTAATGCAAAGCTATAAAAGCGTTTCTCCCTGCAATAATACTAGCAGCCGTGATATGAGTAAAATACCCTTGAAACCTCACTGGAATTTATTTGTTACTTCTATTTATCCAACTGAAACCTATGTATTTCCCATCCCTCTTGGAAAATTTGTTCGGTTCTTATTTCACCATGCAGATTTAATGAAGAAAATAACAAAGGCTTCCTTTTCCCTTACTATAGAAGGATAATCCGACGAATCAATAGTGGATTCAACATTTCAATTTGTATCATTAAATTTTAAAGATTCCCAGACAGAAAAACCTGCAAGGATATAAGATTTAATATAATCTTTATGAAATTTATTGACCATTCTTGGATCTTTTGCAGTATTTCACTGCTCTACTTTTGTTTGGGTCATATGCACAAAGGGACCCTTAAATCATTTATTCAGAATTAGTATGTTTTCTTTGTAGATTGGAAACCGTTAAATTGGGTGTCAGTCTTCAGTGATATTGAGCTCATCTTAATCGAAAGATTATACCATAATCTTACACATGAAAGAAAATTACGAAAAACCATCAAGTTTTCAGGAATGAACCAATTCTATTCAAGATTCCCCGCATATACATGTATATACATTGAAATCCCAAGCAGCAAACCATTGTTATAGTGCAGTTAACAAATAAATATAATTTATAACATTCGAAATGATATTATAATTTATATGTAGGCTTACACCTGAACAACAAACTCCTTGAGTTAATGGAGCCACAGACGCAAAATTTTAAGAAATGCGGGTTTTTTTATTATTAAAAACAAAAATAATTTCAATTAGGTCGATAATTTTGCAAATAAGATAGTGTTTTAAATATTATTTAACAAGTGTTTTTGTGAAGTGTCGGTGCATTTTTTGCAAACGAAATATTACACACAGGGTATAAACAAAGTACCAATCTTTGTAAAATGGTGGGTTTTTGGGAAAACTTACATTATCTTGTCACTAAAATATTGTCATATCAAATTTGGTTGATTTGACATTCACCAAAATCAAAGCGTTTGCTTTCATATTTTTGAATACGGCAGTTTATTTCAAGTATAAAATCAACATATTGAGCAAAAGCTTGTCCTCAGGTCTTGTGATTATTTTACGCCGGAAACAGCTCTGCGCAGATGCGACAACTAGGACCAAAACTCCAGAATTGCTGAAGCACCTCAAGATGGCGGCAGATTGAAAGAATCGCGTATTGCAAAAACATGGGCCCCGCTATCAGAGATCCCTTATGTATACTTATTGACGGGGTCGTTCAACCGGCACGATCGCTCTCTAGCGTGTAAAACTAATTTTTGAGTGAGTCTGGTTACATTTACTTCACTCAGAAGCGTCGTCGAGGCTCTCACTGAGCACTCTCCTGTATTCTCATTGGCTGAAGTTACATCATACAGGACGATTGACACATGAGATTCAAGCAGCGACTTGGGTGCGGACATGTCGCCAAACATTGTAGACTTCTGGGTGAAGTATATGTGACCAAGCGTGACTAAGTATGTGTAAAAGTTAGTGGCAGAGTATCTCTGCCAAAGTGTTCTATGACATGATGCAATTGAAGGCGAGAATAGAGAAGAATTACATTTAACAGATCAATTATCGCGAGTGAAATACCCCATCAATAAGATTACATAAGGGATTTCTGAGAGCGGTACAAATTTGCAAAAACTGAAATTCAAAAATATCAAAATTTACAAAGTTGTTTCTGACAAAAATATTTAATATTTTTATGGAAAGAAACTGTGAATGAGAATAATATTTTTTAATCAAATTCGGATTTTAGAAATTTGAAGAATTTACTTGAAAAACCACACAAAAACAACCCAAAAAACTCATTCAGTGGGTGGAAAAGGTTTATGCCGTAAAACAGTATCAACCTGCCTGTTAAGAGTTTCAGTGAGAAAATTTTCAAAACATTGGTAAAAAAATGACAAAAAAATGACCCCAAAAAAATTATTTTGGTCTACTATATTTGGCTTCAGAGTGGTCAGCAAACATGACAGCAGGCCTTACGTCGTCCAAACTAGGGTTTGGACTAATTGCAATTAAACACCATATTCAAATCATCAATCAGAACCAGCTGAATAAACCTCCATGTGATCAAAACCAATATAGCTGCAAGAGTGTTTACTCACACTGACTGGACTTCACCCAACACTAATCAAAGTGCCCGTCCAGTGAAACAGAGGATAATATTAAATTCGTAAATAACCATGTCATTTGTTTATGAGATTAATTCGTTGTGTTAGGAACTTTAACATTAACCTGCAATTGTATAGATTTCAGGGCTAGTCACCGATTGCACGACTTTAGGCGTTTTAATGACATGCTGGAATCTATTAACTTCTTTCTATAGATTGAGAAGCTGTGATGCAGATGCACAGGTTTAAGGCGAAAGTTGAAACTGCTGGTAAGTTGTGTCATTTATGCTTTATTTTGTTCATTGACGTGCGGTTTTAGAAGTGAGGACATGCAAATTATTCCAGCTAAGTAACACATTTTATTTCTTTACAGAAATTATAACATACAAAGCATTTTTTAAAAGTATGGAAACTAAAAAAATCTAAATTCAATAAGTAAATAATGTGTTATTCCCCCATTAATTTTTATTGATTATTTGTTTACAGGTATAGTTAATTGATTAAGGGTATACAGAATTTTAAAAAGTTCTTTAGTTTTTCGTTCTTTTATCGGAATGAATTTAACATGTGGTAAAGTTACTACCTATCTTGCCTAAAATGTCATTACAAATTTTCCAATGAAACTTATCTAATTGGACTCGTATCTACAATATTTATATCCTTCCTTATTTCTCGTAAATCCTTGATATCATCTAAGTCACTTTTGTAACAAACACAGTACGTTATGAAATAAAATCTAAAATGATTAATTCTATAATGTAATCACATTGTCAGTTCAGCATTAACATGGTGTCCTGACTAATATTAAAAAGCAAAACTTTAACTTACCACTGTCATGGAATTACTTAGCGATCCAACTGGAATTTACAATTCACTGAGTTACATACGAAACTACTCCTACGTCGCTAAGAAACGTAGCGACGTAGGAGTAGTTTCGGTCTGATTTGTATGAAATTGACACTACAAGAATTGTAACAATAAGGTTAAAGTTAAATTCCAATAATTTCAAGTTCTACTTTTTTGTTGCCAACAGTTGGCGTAATTTGTACTTCCATATTCATATCCTCTTTAAATCTAGATTGTTATTCATCCAAACTATGCAATTTGTTTTCTTATTGAAACTTTAGATTAGATTTAATGACATGTTTATGCAGCAGTCCATATGTCGTTCTAACTGAGGATTGGACTAATTGGAGGTAAACAACACTGTTAAATCATCAATCAGATCCAGTCAATAAACCTCCATATGATCAAAACCAACATAGCTGCAAGAGTGTTACTCACACTGACTGGACTAATAATTAATGTATAAATAAAAATGTAACTAAATGTCATAAAGACCGAATAAGGGTTACCTCTCCTACAGAGGCTGGCGGCCTCGTGTTGTTTATCAAGGCATTTTGGGTAAGGTATGAACCTATAACTGCACAAACTCACAAAAATATTACATGTGCGATTGCGATTGTAAAGATCTCAAGGCTAGTCACCGATTGCATGCCTCTACTCGTTTTTAATAATGTGTAAGACTATATCAACATCCTCCTGTTCATCAAAAACTGTGATGCAGATTGATTGGGAATGATGGCACAGCTGGCAAGTTGTGTCATTTGATGCTTTAATCTTTATTTCACGGTTTTTGGTGATAACATTATTATAAGAATAATCAACGAGTTGCGAGGAATGATGGATTATCTGTCCTGAGTTAATTAATGTGATAAACTCTGTGCTTCAGCGAGGAGTTTGACACAATAATTCACGAGGGACAGATAATGCGTAATTCCGAGCATCGAGTTGGTTATTCCCTTTCTTACCCAAGATAATTTTGATGCGTAAAAACGGGGGGGAAGAGAAACATTTAAAAACGGCCTGTAAAGTACATATTGTACTCATACGCCATTCATAATTATGCTCTCTACTTCAGGATGGGCGGCTCTAAGGAGTTCGCAACTCACGATCTAATTTGAATGGTTTATTTTATTGATATCACATTATATCCAAAAGAATTATTGTCTCATATAATAAAAAATCGTTTTTATTGACTGCGCACAACAGGAAAGAAAAAGTAAGACGTCGTTAGCTTTCGTTACATTTGACAAACCTAGTGAGGAATGTATGACGTCACTGTTTGACGTCATGTTTAATGATGTCATAGAGCTATGCAAAACGACAGCTCGGCCGGCGACTCTCGCACCTAGCGCCGCCTTGAAGATTTAAACTTGTATTTACGACAAAGAAAACATCAGAAGGTATTGATTTCCCATTAAAAATGTTGTAGTAATGTGTGACTTTCGCAATTTAAGTAAAATATTTCTCATCTATATCTCTCAAATAAAATAGAAGATCCAAGCGAATCATAACAATCAAAATGCGGGTTATTTTTAGAAAAACTGTAATTCTCATGACCATTATGCAAACTTTAATACCCGGCATATCCTTGCCCGCTTTGGTAGGAAACTGAAGTATAACATTTTATTACTTTACCGAAATTGTCACGTAAAAATCATATCAAGGAACGTCTGAAAACAAATTGGTTATTAACACTTTTAATTTTGATTGTTTTGATTGTAAAATTAATCATTCTATAATGTTTTGAAATTGTAAGTTCAGCACAAACATGGTGACCTGATTGATATAATAAGCAAACCCTTAACTCACCACAGTCGTGAATTGACTAAACCGATCTAACTGGAATCAATAAATAACTGAGTTATATACTTACACAGCACGAATTGTAACAGTCAGAGTGAAGAGACTTTCCAATAATTTCAAGTTTGTATATATTGTTTACAACAGTTGGCTGAATTTGTACTACCACTTGCATGTCTTCTTCAAATCTAGAGTATTATTTATACAAACTATGCAATTTTATTCCATAATGAAACTTAAAATAGATTCTATATGCATGTTGTATGTTTTATCGAGACATATAAAGTATTACTATGCTGGTAACTGCCTGATTTATATTTTATTATGTTTGAACTTACAACTGAAACAGTAACTAAATACAATTCATTAGTTTGTCAGAATTAGAACTCCATATACATATACTATACAAAAAAAGAAACGCATAACTGGATATTTCAAGGTGTGGTTACAGTCAATTTTGAATTGACACTGTCTTTTAGTAAATGCGTATAACAAACTGAAATTTCTCACTGAGATAACAGGATCATTGCTCTTTATGATATCATACAAGCCATATGACTTTAACTTCCTTTAGCTAATCAGAGGTCACTTGAATGTCAGTGTCTGTTTTTACCACCACGTGAACGCTTAACAATTTTCAAACGCCTTTGCATAGACTGTATAAGTCGCAACATTGATGATTGGATTATGGTCTCCAACTTGTCCTGCATAAACTGAGCCACGTTTGGAAGCATTTGACGTAAACGTTAACGCTGCCAGAGAGGTCTATCCAGTTCATCTCAAAAGTGTTCAATCAGGTTAAGATTCTGATTACGTAAGTGATAGGGGATCCCATTGATGTTGTAACATGTCAGAAATGATCTTGTGACACCATCAGTATGTGCTCTTTCGATGTAGTGGACAACGTTATGACGCTACGTCATTTATCGGAAGCACGTGTCGTTTGATGGTAGTGTGTTATGAACATAAGCCCATTAGACTGCCTTGAAAATGAATGAAACCAGAAAGAAATGTGTAGCATATGGCCGCCCACTTCATCAGGTTACCCTTTCCAAAATCTAACGACTTGACTTTGGCAGTTTGGAGCGTATCTTTCATTTGTACACGTCTGTATACCCAATTCTTCTTCATCTCCTCTTTGCAAAATAAATCCTGATGCATCGCTAAGACTTACACATTTCCCATGTCTTAGGTTCCAGACCTGAACGTTGTTACAGCACAGAACACGTTGCGAGCGATTATGACGTCATAACATATTGCCAAAGTAGCGTCTCCTGACTCTCAATCTGATCTTTTGCAAACGATTCCGTATTGTTTGTGGCGAAATTCTGTGTAGTATAGGCACCCTGTCAGCTGTGTACACAGCATTGACATTGCAGTAACATGGATGAAGGAACCAAATTTAGCGATCTTGACCCTCTGTGATGACCCAAGGTGTTCCAGAACGTGGACAATCATTGGTGGAACCAAATTGTTGGAAGCGTTCTAAAAGACAAGTGTTTGTGCTCTTTTAGACGTTATGACCCCTGGCAAGGAATGTTTGCGACTCTCCAGTCTGAATTTTGCCAATGGCGGTGATTCGAGTTGCAGTGCCAAAACGTGGAATTTGCATTTTCTCTTCATATGGTAAAACTTCTATTGCAATTCGTGATCGGTGAAAGCCTTTTGTGGAGAATGTGAATACACTCATGTTTCCAATAGTTTCAACTTTCAAAGTGCTTTTGGTTCCGTTTTGCGATGTTTTTTTCATTTTGGTCAAAAAACGCGTTCAAATTCACAATTTTGAAATCAGTGACAGATTCGAACATTCAAAATTGTCACAATCAAAATGTTTCTACAACCAAATGTGTTTCACGGTTTTTATGGACATATTTCGTTTTGAAAACTCATTTATCCGGAAAACATTCACCTATGCGTTTCTTTTTTTGTATACTATATAAAGTTTACCATTTACATCTAATACGAACAGCAAAACTTTACCTTGTGTAATCACTAACCCGATCCCACAGGAATTAAGGAACCACTGAATATACTTACATAGCAAGAAATTTAACACTGAGCATAAGGCATCGAAAAAGTTAATTTGTTTCTGGTTCCCTTATGCATCAGTTCATGCGTCAGCATCAAGTTTATTTTAGTTGTGAAGGATTGGACTAATTGGAGGTAAGCAACACTGTTAAATCATCAATCAGATCCAGTCAAATAAACCTCCATATGATCAAAACCAACATAGCTGCAAAGGTGTTCACTGACACTAACTTGACTTCACAAACAGTGATGAAAGTGCCCGTCCGGTAAAACAGAGGATAATAATCAATGTATAAATAAGAATGTAACTAAATGTCATAAAGACCGAATAAGGGTTAACTCTCCTACAGAGGCTGGCGGCCTCGTGTTGTTTATCAAGGCATTTTGGGTAAGGTAGAACCTATAACTGCACAAACTCACAAAACTATTACATGTGCGATTGCGATTGTAAAGATCTCAAGGCTAGTCACCGATTGCATGCCTCTACTCGTTTTTAATAATGTGTAAGACTATATCAACATCCTCCTGTTCATCAAAAAACTGTGATGCAGATTGATTGGGAATGCTGGCACAGCTGGCAAGTTGTGTCATTTGATGCTTTAATTTTTATTTCACGGTTTTTGGTGATAACATTATTATAAGAATAATAAACGAGTTGCGAGGAATGATGAATTATCTGTCCTGAGTTAATTAATTTGATAAACTCTGTGCTTCAGCGAGGAGTTTGACACAATAATTCACGAGGGACAGATAATGCGTAATTCCGAGCATCGAATTGATTATTCCTTTTCTTACCCAAGATAATTTTGATGCGTAAAAACGGGGGGGAAGAGAAACATTTAAAAACGGCCGGTAAAGTACATATTGTACTCATACACCATTCATAATTATGCTCTCTACTTCAAGACGGGCGGCTCTCGCACCTAGCGCCGCCTTGAAGATTTAAACTTGTATTTACGACAAAGAAAACATCAGAAGGTATTGATTTCCCATTAAAAATGTTGTAGTAATGTGTGACTTTCGCAATTTAAGTAAAATATTTCTCATCTATATCTCTCAAATAAAATAGAAGATCCAAGCGAATCATAACAATCAAAATGCGAGTTATTTTTAGAAAAACTGTAATTCTCATGACCATTATGCAAACTTTAATACCCGGCATATCCTTGCCCGCTTTGGTAGGAAACTGAAGTATAACATTTTATTACTTTACCGAAATTGTCACGTAAAAATCATATCAAGGAACGTCTGAAAACAAATTGGTTATTAACACTTTTAATTTTGATTGTTTTGATTGTAAAATTAATAATTCTCTAAAGTTTTGAAATTGTAAGTTCAGCACAAAAATGGTGACCTGATTGATATAATAAGCAAACCCTTAACTCACCACAGTCGTGAATTGACTAAACCGATCTCACTGGAATCAAAAAATAACTGAGTTATATACTTACACAGCACGAATTGTAACAGTCAGAGTGAAGAGACTTTCCAATAATTTCAAGTTTGTATATATTGTTTACAACAGTTGGCTGAATTTGTACTACCACTTGCATGTCTTCTTCAAATCTAGAGTATTATTTATACAAACTATGCAATTTTATTCCATAATGAAACTTAAAATAGATAGAGCGAGTGATCCTGTGGGGTAGGAGGTTTTAGGATTATTTGCCCTATTTTTGGGTGGATTATCCCGCCTAGTGCGAGGGTTGTAATTGGGATGAAGTTTAAGGTTTTTAGCTTTGTGTTTGGGGACAGTTTAGGGAAATAGAGGTATGTCCATCCACGTCGCAGGTGAAACAATGAGGTGAACAGTGGAAACCGTCACACTCAATCTGCGCGCATGTAGCACACCTCATAACGTCCCGGCACTGTGCCGCTGTGTGGTTGAATTTGTGGCATTTTGTGCACTGGATGACCTTTCTGGCTGCGGGCCGTACGGATCGGGTGTGTGCGCCGAAAGTGGTGTGTGAGGGTAGGTTGAGCGTATCAAAAGTCAAAAGCACGGATTTAAGTGGAATGAGATGACCGTCAGGGGATTTAGTGTAGTTGCGTTTAGCCACAGCAATGTGTGGTTGGTTATTTAGGTTATTTGCCTCTTGACGGTAGAATTCTAGAGCTTCTTCATCCTCATAAGGAGGGAAGAGAATAGTCTCCCGTGATTGGGACACCCAGTAGGGAATTTGGATTTCTACATTGAAAGAAAAGGTTGGAAAAAGTTTTTGCTGCCTCGGCCGAATGAAAGTTTGAGAAGGTAAATTCGAAACCCGTGCCCAGGGGTTTGCATTTAGTGTAACTCACTCCGTGTGAGCGAAAGAAGGTACCAATTCTGTTTAAGGTGAGTTCCTTGCACAGAACGATGCCCTCGTCCACAGCGAAGTTTGAGAAGAGTGATTGGTGTTAAGAGGCTGTTTGTGTTGGGTGATTTAGATTGAGGTGATTTAATTAAGTTGGGGGCTTGGGGGGTGAGCTTAGCTTAAGGTTGATTGGGGGCTTGGGAGTGAGTAGAAGTTTGGGGATTAGCTGCGCGCTTGCGCTTAATTGTTTGGGGTGTTTTTATAGGGGATTGGCCTACCGGATTGGTTGGCGTGGAAGGAGGGGAGGATGGAAAATCCTCAAGGGAGTTTATGTTTGGGGGGTTTAAGGGAGTTTGCTGAGAGTTTAGAGAAATATTTGCGGAATTGGAGTTGGAATTAGGAGATTTATTTTAGTATTTATTTGATGACTTTGCTGGCAGGTCTTGTTGGGAAGGAGATTTGATTTTTGAGGAGAATTTGGAATGATTTTGGTTTTTAGAGTTAGAAAGTTGGGCGCCTGCCAGGCGAGTCAGGGTGATGATTGGCGATGCCATTATTAGGGGTATAAAAATTATTTGTAGGATAAATTAGGAGGAAGGACAAAAAGTCCCCTACCTTAAAGTGAAGAAGGAAGTCCTCAGTAGGACGACCACGTCAAGTTGAGAAATCCTCAGGAGGCTAGAAGAGCTGCAAGGGCTGGAGCGCTGGAGAGGTGTTTACAGTTGGCGAGCGGAACTGCAAGTGATGAGAGCCCCGCTATCAGAGATCCCTTATGTATACTTATTGACGGGGTTGTTCAACCGGCACGATCGCTCTCTAGCGTGTAAAACTAATTTTTTAGTGAGTCAGGTTACATTTACTTCACCCGGAAGCGTCATCGAGGCTCTCACTGAGCACACTCCTATATTCTCATTGGCTGAAGTTACATCATACAGGACGATTGACACATGAGATTCAAGGGTGCGGACATGTCGCCAAACATTGTAGACTTCCGGGTGAAGTATATGTGACCAAGCGTGACTAAGTATGTGTAAAAGTTAGTGGCAGAGTATCTCTGCCAATGTGTTCTATGACATGATGCAATTGAAGGCGAGAATAGTGAAGAATTACATTTAACAGATCGATTATCGCGAGTGAAATACCCCGTCAAAAAGTTTACATAAGGGATTTCTGAGAGCGGTGCAAATTTGCAAAAACTGAAATTCAAAAAATATCAAAATTTACAAAGTTGTTTTTGATATAAGAACATTTTCAAAACATTGAAAAAATATTTTGGTCTACTATATTTGGCTTCAAATGGTCTCAGGCACTCATATATCTGGCTGAATCATTTTATTGTCGCTTCATTTTGATATTTCTGGTATATCTTTTATATGTTTCACTTTTGATAAAGAAAATTAATGATCTGGCTTGCAATACCTTTAATGAATATTTGCTTTGAAAAGATAGAACACTTATTTCTCACGCAGTGAGTGTTACTATTTATGCAATCTTGTTGCACGCATGAAGCACTTGATTCCTTCAGTTATCAAAATCAGCTGGTGAGATCACCCGACCGGCGTCTGAACACTGCCTGTGAGCCGTTACAAGAAATTCAAGCATAGCCAGAATGCTTGTAAAAAGTTTTGCATCCGCCATCCGATTCAGATCATCTGGAGACAGACCATGAAGAGTGGTCAGCAAACATGACAGCAGGCCTTACGTTTTCCAAACTAGGGTTTGGACTAATTGCAATTAAACACCATATTCAAATCATCAATCAGAACCAGCTGAATAAACCTCCATGTGATCAAAACCAATATAGCTGCAAGAGTGTTTACTCACACTGCCTGGACTTCACCCAACACTAATCAAAGTGCCTGTCCAGTGAAACAGAGGATAATATTAAATTCGTAAATAACCATGTCATTTGTTTATGAGATTAATTCGTTGTGTTAGGAACTTTAACATTAACCTGCAATTGTATAGATTTCAGGGCTAGTCACCGATTGCACGACTTTAGGCGTTTCAATGACATGCTGGAATCTATTAACTTCTTTCTATAGATTGAGAAGCTGTGATGCAGATGCACAGGTTTAAGGCGAATGCTGAAACTGCTGGTAAGTTGTGTCATTTATGCTTTATTTTGTTCACTGACGTGCGGTTTTAGAAGTGATGACAGGCACATTATTCCAGCTAAGTAACACATTTTATTTCTTTACAGAAATTATAACATACAAAGCATTTTTAAAAAGTATGGAAACTGAAAAAATCTAAATTCATTAAGTAAATAATGTGTTATTCCCCCATTAATTTTTATTGATTATTTGCTTACAGGTATAGTTAATTGATTAAGGGTATACAGTATTTTTAAAAGTTCTTTAGTTTTTCGTTCTATTATCGGAATGAATTTAACATGTGGTAAAGTTCTTGCCTAAAATGTCATTACAAATTTTCCAATGAAACTTATCTAATTGGACTCGTATCTACAATATTTATATCCTTCCTTATTTCTCGTAAATCCTTGATATCATCTAAGTCACTTTTGTAACAAACACAGTACGTTATGAAATAAAATCTAAAATGATTAATTCTATAATGAAATCACATTGTCAGTTCAGCATAAACATGGTGTCCTGACTGATATTGAAAAGCAAAACTTTAACTTACCACTGCCATGGAAATACTTAGCGATCCAACTGGAATTTACAATTCACTGAGTTACATACGTAACTACTCCTACGTCGCTAAGAAACGTAGCGACGTAGGAGTAGTTTCGGTCTGATTTGTATGAAATTGACACTACAAGAATTGTAACAATAAGGTTAAAGTTAAATTCCAATAATTTCAAGTTCTACTTTTGTTGCCAACAGTTGGCGTAATTTGTACTTCCTTATTCATATCCTCTTTAAATCTAGATTGTTATTCATTCAAACTATGCAAGTTGTTTTCTTATTGAAACTTTAGATTAGATGTAATGACATGTTTATGCAGCAGGCCATATGTCGTTCTAACTGAGGATTGGACTAATTGGAGGTAAACAACACTGTTAAATCATCAATCAGATCCAGTCAAATAAACCTCCATATGATCAAAACCAACACAACTGCAATAGTGTTCACTGACACTAACTTGACTTCACAAACAGTGATGAAAGTGCCCGTCCGATAAAACAGAGGATAATAATCAATGTATAAATAAGAATGTAACTAAATGTCATAAAGACCGAATAAGGGTTACCTCTCCTACAGAGGCTGGCGGCCTCGTGTTGTTTATCAAGGCATTTTGGGTAAGGTATGAACCTTTAACTGCACAAACTCACAAAACTATTACATTTGCGATTGTAAAGATCTCAAGGCTAGTCACCGATTGCATGCCTCTACGCGTTTTTAATAATGTGTAAGACTATATCAACATCCTCCTGTTCATCGAAAAACTGTGATGCAGATTGATTGGGAACGCTGGCACAGCTGGCAAGTTGTGTCATTTGATGCTTTAATTTTTATTTCACGGTTTTTGGTGATAACATTATTATAAGAATAATCAACGAGTTGCGAGGAATGATGGATTATCTGTCCTGAGTTAATTAATGTGATAAACTCTGTGCTTCAGTGAGGAGTTTGTCACAATAATTCACGAGGGACAGAAAATGCGTAATTCCGAGCATCGAGTTGGTTATTCCTGTTCTTACCCAAGATAATATTGATGCGTAAAAACCGGGGGGGGGAAGAGAAACATTTAAAAACGGCCGGTAAAGTACATATTGTACTCATACGCCATTCATAATTATGCTCAATACTTCAGTATGGGCGGCTCTAAGTAGTTCGCAACTCACGATCTAATTTGAATAGTTTATTATATTGATATCACATTATATCCAAAAGAATTATTGTCTCATATCATAAAAAATCGTTTTTATTGACTGCGCACAACCGGAAAGAAAAAGTAAGACGTCGTTAGCTTTCGTTACGTTTGACAAACATAGTGAGGAATGTATGACGTCACTGTTTGACGTAATGTTTAATGACGTAACGACAGCTCGGCCGGCGACTCTCGCACCTAGCGCCGCCTTAAAGATTTAAACTTGTATTTACGACAAAGAAAACATCAGAAGGTATTGATTTCCCATTAAAAATGTTGTAGTAATGTGTGACTTTCGCAATTTAAGTAAAATATTTTTCATCTATACCTCTCAACTAAAATAGAAGATCCAAGCAAATCATAACAATCAAAATGCGAGTTATTTTTAGAAAAACTGTAATTCCCATGACCATTATGCAAACTTTAATACCCGGCATATCCTTGCCTGCTTTGGTAGGAAACTGAAGTATAACATTTTATTACTTTACCGAAATTGTCACGTAAAAATCATATCAAGGAACGTCTGAAAACAAATTGGCTATTAACACTTTTAATTTTGATTGTTTTGATTGTAAAATTAATAATTCTATAATGTTTTGAAATTGTCAGTTCAGCACAAACATAGTGACCTGATTGATATAATAAGCAAACCCTTAACTCACCACAGTCGTGAATTGACTAAACCGATATAACTGGAATCAATAAATAACTGAGTTATATACTTACACAGCACGAATTGTAACAGTCAGAGTGAAGAGACTTTCAAATAATTTCAAGCTTTTATATATTGTTGACAACAGTTGGCTGAATTTGTACTACCACTTGCATGTCTTCTTCAAATCTAGATAATTATTTATACAAACTATGCAATTTTATTCCATAATGAAACTTAAAATAGATCCTATATGCATGTTGTATGTTTTATCGAGACATATAAAGTATTACATATGCAAGTAACTGCCTGATTTATATATTATTATGTTTGAACTTACAACTGAAACAGTAACTAAATACAATTCAGTAGTTTGTCAGAATTAGAACTCCATATACATATAAAGTTTACCATTTACATCAAATACGAACAGCAAAACTTTACCTTGTGTAATCACTAACCCGATCCCACAGGAATTAAGGAACCACTGAATATACTTACATAGCAAGAAATTTAACACTGAGCATAAGGCATCGAAAAAGTTAATTTGTTTCTGGTTCCCTTATGCATCAGTTCATGCGTCAGCATCAAGTTTATTTTCTTCAAATAATGTTAAAACAGGAACAAACATTGAAATATGATCTTTTAAAATGTAACTCAAATGCATTCAAAGATGGGGTTTCCCGGCTATATATTTTTAAATATCTGCATCATCGTCCTTCTTTAAAGACCAGAAATATTTTAAATTTTGGGGGCCTGAAATGACAATACATGTAGATTGATTTCCAGTTAGAGGGCTCGATTTGTAACGAGTGCTGCCAGATTTGTGTCTTCTTCAAATCTTCCTTTAAATAATTCATACAAACTATGGAACCTGATGCTATATTGATGCTTAGAATAGATTCTAATTGTGTGTTCATACGGCGAGCTTTGCACCTATAAATTATTGCTTAGGCTAGTAAGAATACACGTGTTGGGGAAAAGGAATTCGTATATGTTTTTCAAGAATGCAAGTGCATTATTTCATTTCACCTTGTCTCTATGTTTACTGACCAATATGCTTCGTAGAATTATGATTAATCTTAGGTTCTTCCACATTTTGCAATAAGCTAAAGCTTTCATGTTTGTATGAAATTTCCGATCATGATTGCACATGTATTTGTGTGTCATTCAAACTGCATTTTCAACTTACTATCTTATCCTTTTGTGGCAATTTTCAGTGAAAGTGAATGCTCTACAAATACCAATCAAAGGTTTATCTATACATTTTTAAATTTTGTTCTCAATGTCTGGTCAAACACAGTGTATACTTTCTTTTGAGCACTAGTTTATATTCAAGCTTAAGAAATGTCGTAATTATTTTAAAGTGATATATTCATTGAAATCATATTTGCCAAACACATACAATTGATACAAGATAAAGCCAATTTTCCCATATGGTGTTGACATTTATTTTCTTGCAAACGGTTTCTGAACATTGTTGTCAACATACGGATGTAGTGATGAATGTGTTGAAAAGACAAAGAGTCTAGTTAGTAACTTGCGCATCTGTCAGCTGTACTCTTTAATAAATCCAATTTCGTAAGGTATATTTATTTCACTAGTTATGTTTCGAAATTGAAAAAGGAATGACATACATTTTATATTAAACATCACCAATAACAAACTTTTTTCAAAGTCAAGATCAATTTTAAACAATATCAAACTTTATCATATAATGCTGGTTTTTATCGACGCAATAAAGCTATCGGATAAATTTATAATCCAAATTGCATAAACGTACAAATATGGTAAAGAGACACTATTAACAGAGAACAAAGTATAGTATGTCATAAAGTACATGCAAATTGGTTCTTATTTTAGTCCTTAGAAATACCTTAACTACCAAAATGTTTTAAAATAATGATTGGGACGTTATTCTGACTAAGTTGAAATGCTTAAATGTCATTGCATGGGAGAAAAACATCAAATTGCACGGCTCGATTTGCAACGAGTGCTCTCAATTATTTTATCTTCTTGCAATCTAGCTTTAATTTATTCATTCAAACTAGGCAACATGATTCTATATTGAAACTTGAATCCTGTATATATACATGGGCTAACTTTGTACATATGAATTATTGCTTATGTTGTTAAATATAAATATGTTGTAAACAAAATTTGCAATGCGGTAATTTTTTTCAAGAATGCAAGGGGTTATTTTTTTCATTTTTCATTTGTTTTATTTTTATTTTTGTTTCAGAGTACTATTCCCTTCCCATCTAAAAATCTACATTCAGGCTTAAAAAAAAATTGGACTTTTCTTTTAAGTAATATACATTGAAATCACACTCGCCAAATCTATATTTCAATGTATTTGATACAAAGTTTAAACCAGTTCTCTTATAACGTGATGGAATTAATCAACTTACATCCTTGAAAACCTTTTCTAAAGATTAAGTTCTCAACTTCGAAATATGGAAAATTAGATGATTGTTGTAGATATTCTATAATCTTTTTTTCTTTTACATAAATAATTAGTAGATATAACTGTGTCTATATATTTGTTACCACGAAATGTCTTTTATTTTCACATTTTTGTGTGAAGAACGAGGTCCTAAGTGTGGGTTATCAAAATGAAAAGAGTCATGTTTCAATTAGCTCTTAAATACTTATGGAAATGAATATATTCTTATGATGGTTTTCTCACAGTGATTAAAAGAGAATTGGTAAGATGATTGTTTTTACTACATTCTATCTTCCTCTCAGTTTAACACAGTCATTGACGACGTTTTGCGTCCCAATTTTTTTATGAATTTGAAAAAAAAAAAAAATAGACATTGACATGTCAATAATATTTTAAGAGAAATTGAAATTTCCCACATTTTTCAATAACTCTGATCTAATAACCATAGAACGATAAAAGTTAAGTTGTAAATAATGACCCGGTACCGAGGGGTTATAGAAAATAACCTCGCGAGGGCGTAGCCCGAGCAGAGATTATTTCCATAACCCGAGGCAAACGGGTCATTCTTAGACTTACATTCCCGCGGAAGACTCCTGCAATAGTTACAAATTAATTTGTTTATAATCAATTAATTTAAAAACGTTTCACTGATATCATTCGCGGGTTTTATCATTTCTTGATAAGGAAAAATACTTAAATTACCCCCATATTAGGGTTTTAGAAATAAACGCTTGATTTCGTACAATAAAAACTGTTTTATTACGGCGTGTCAACTAAATTTGTTTACATACACATAATTGAAAAACGTTTAAGTGATCCATTTTGCGGGTTTGATATGTCTTGATAAGAATACTATTTTAGACTACTTACAATACCTCCTGCTAAGGGTTTTAGAACTAAAAACTTAATTCCTTACATTAAAAATTATTTTATTGTAATATTAATATATATTTATAGGAGGAAATAAAACACCAAACATGACACACACAAATTTACATCACCTGGCATGGATCCACGGTAGCTCAACAGGTACGAGCGCTGCTTGACAACATAGAGGTTCGAATCCCACTTTCGTTGTTCATGAATCTTTACTTTATGGTTTGATTAAAAATCCAAATTTTACAAGTCCAATTGTTTGCAATTGTTTACAATCTTATAACCGACCAAGGTGGATATGAGATAACCAACCTACGCGGATGGAGCTCACGGCATATAACATTCAACTAAAATAAAGGCAATAACTTCCCAAGGGGTGTAAGGGGTAAACACCTATAAGAAGGTAGTTATGAGTTAAAACCAATTGAAAAATAGAAGAGATATAACCGCCCAAGGGGTGTAAAAACAAAGAACCTCTTATCAATGTCGTTAAACAAACAAACAAACAAACAAACACTCAAAATAAAAGGAGAAATAACCAAGTTTGCACTGAATTAAAGTGAATCCGATATTTTTATTTCAAGATTTTAAAGAAATAAAATGTGTTTCTTTAGTACCAAGTATGAATAATTCGAATAATAATCTCCCCCAAGCCTTTTGCTTTCTCTTACCACCTTCTTATCATTTGCCTCTTCTATAAGTATTCATTGTTATCTTATTTGTAGTGAATGTTAACATATCTATATGTATAAATACGTGTATACTGCAGTGGATCCCTCCGTTGCTTCATGACGGTATAAGAATTATACAGAAACGTCACTATTTTGTGAATAAAGAAGTTGGAGGTCAATAACATATTTTACTTTATAAACAAAATGTTATGTGATAACAATTTTTTGTAACAATTAAAACAAAGATACGTAAACATAACTATAGTTTTGTTTTCGTACTTCGCTGTTAAAAGTCTCCAATAGTTGACTAATTTACGGAAGGTCTCCAATAGTTTGTTGGATCGATGCCAAGGATGTTGCCGTCAAAATCAATGCGCTCTAAGAGTGTTGAAATCCAAAAGTGTGTGCAAAACTAATGGTGACTTGGACGTAACCGGGAAACAAGCGTCGCAAAATTTTATAAAAGTTTTAAGGGGCATGTGCACGGTTTAATCCCCATGCACCCCATTGGGGTGCGCATTTTGAAATGATTACATTTTCATATCTCATACAACTAAAAATGTTAGTTTTCTGTTTGGTATCATTATAATTGGTGGTATGTCTAAGTAGCATAGTTATCTGAGAGTTATCCCCCTTTGGTCGCTGCAAGGAGCTTTGACCATGCTTGAAAATCCAAAATGGCGTCACGTTTGAGACAGTCAAAAAGGTGAGAGACTTATCCTTTATATATACCAAATATAAAGTTCTTTTTTTGTCAATTCTATTCTGTTATAAAGTTTTGGACATGTAAGAAACATTTATATAATAAAATTCACAAGTTTAATTATATATTTATGCGTGTCAAGTGTGCACCCCATGAGGGTGCATAACAGTGAAGGTGCCCAGTATTTTTTTCCTGTCTTTTTTGGTAAAATCTTTGATTTGAAACAGGCATATAATCTAAAATGATAGATAGTGACTAAATATTGAACCTTTGCAGCAATAAGAAGGATATTTCATTAACAGGCTATGGTAATGAGATTTTATTTATGAAATTACTACATATATGCACGTTTGTTTTGTTAACTTTTTTGTTGCGCTCAACATATATTGTACTTAAATTTGTGTATCATGATATGTATCTGAATGATTTGCTCCTCAAAAACAATTACGTTTGACTAGATACATTTTATGAGATGATGTGTGTTTATTTTGTTAGATTTTTTAGAGATATCAACAGAATAAGCATTTGTTCAAAAATTCTGCAAGTTTTTAGCTTTTAGAAATATTTCTGCTTTCTGTTACTCTCAGATCAGACATTCCTTAATCGATAACTTTTGTTTCTATTGAATTTTAGGATAATAAACTACTTGTATCTAGAAAGTATGACATATGTGCCTTTTTTGTCCACAGATTATATAGTGTCCATGATGTTGTCAGCATAATCGAAGAACAGGACTTCACTGATGCGAATATGTTCATGACTCCACCAAACAATGGCTTAGATTCTGACGAAGACAGTGGTGATGACGATGGAGGCACTGTAAACAATCTTACAGGAGCACAGTTGCGAGCTGAAGCTATGGCAAGAATTGTTCGCCACGGAGATGAAGTTGAACATCTTCAAAACATCTCTTCAGAGGAACTTCTAGCAGAACTACCTCAAGGTCTCCATTATCATGTCATCTTTGATAACTTCTTCACTTCACTGAAGCTTTTGGATTCTCTCTCTGAAAAGGGTATTGCTGGAACTGGAACCATAAGATCAAATCGGGTTGAGCGATGTCCTGTCACAAGTGGAAAGGAGATGAAGAAACTTCCAAGAGGATCCATTGACTGTGCACTAGATAGAAACAGCAACAATATTTGTCACAATCTGGAATGATAACAATGCTGTGATGTTGGCTTCAAATGCTGTTGGAGTCAATCCGATAGGTCAAGTGGGAAGATGGTCCAGAAAAGAGGCACAAAGAGTTGACATTAGCCAACCAAAGATTGTGAAGTACTATAATCAGTACATGGGAGGAGTTGACAGAATGGACCAGAACATTGCAGCGTACAGGATTTCAATGCGTTCCAAGAAGTGGTGGTGGGCATCGTTTGCTTATGTGCTTGACCTAGCTGTACAGAATGCATGGTTGCTCTTCCGTATCTCAAGAAATGGAGTGAAGCAACTGGATCTTTTGTCATTTCGACGGGAGATTGTTACCTCTCTATTGCTATCCCATCGTCAACCCCGGTCCATTGGACGTCCCATGTCAAAGTGTTGCCCAACCCCAAGAAGTATTCCAGTCAACATTCGCATGGATGGTAAAGGCCATTTTCAGACAGATATGCCAACTCAGCGCAGATATGCCCATTGTGGCAAAAACACACGCAAAACATGCAACAAGTGCATGGTCGGTCTTCATCTGCACTGCTTCAAAGCCTTCCACTTTCTGGAATGAGACTCCTTGTTTGTCAAGACATTTGGAAAGCCATTCTGACTATGTTTAATCAACCAATGGTTGATGTTAGAGTGATTGTTATTTTAATCTTGAGTTAAAATTTTTGATCAGCAAAATCGTTCAAATTTATTCAGAAACTAATGTTCATCAATGAAATACTGTGAAGCAGTATCGGAAAGTTGCTAATTTCACTCTTGCAAAGTGTCAATACTCATATAGAGTGTTTTCGTTTCATTCTATTCAATAAAAAACAGTTAAACATCATATTTGAGTTCTTGTGTTATTAAAAACTCATCAGAGGACGTGAAATATTATGTGAAATAGTCATTTTCCAAACATAATATGGTATGATCTAAGTGGGGACCTTCACACCCATGCACCCCATGAGGGTGCGGGAGCATTTTTACCATTTTAGAGAAAAAAACACAAATCTTTTCATAATGATACCCAATTTTGTTCTTAGTTACAAAAAATAGAAAAAATATCTCAAAATAAATACATATTAAAAAGTTGGGGATTAATGGTATCTAGAATGTACAATGCATATTGCAGATAAGCTAAACAGACATATAATTTTTTAAATCTTTATTGAAACATTATAAAAGCACTAAACATCATATAAAAATAAGCATATATAGTTATTGATGGAGATTTTTTATTTTATTTTAATTCAAGATGGAGAATCTTATTTTTTTAGGAATTCACTCAACACAGTTAGTTATTTAAGTCACTGGTTATGAATTGTCTGACAACCAAGTAAGGACACTCTGAATCTGCACGTGAAATGCGTTTAATGAGTATGCAAACGATAATGAAGTAATGTTAAGAAGCGGAGGTTTTTGAGGTGCCTTGCGTGAGGGAGGTGTGTGATGTCGCGTTTTGCTTTGTTAAATGCCCGTTTGTGTTGTTTGCATGCGTTTTTTATTTCCTCAGTCCACCAGGGAACTGAGGATTTAGCGGTTTTAGGAGTGGTAAAAGGGATAGATTGTTTTGCAGCTGTGATGATTGGTGAAATTATTTGAAAAGGTGTGGGGGTCTTTATTTTCAAGGTCCTCTGGGTTGAGATGCTCACAGAGCATTTGGAATTTTTCCCAGACGGCCTTGTTGTAAAGAAATTTAGGATTTTTGGGGCAATTTTGGATATTTGCGTTATTTTGGAAGAAAATGGTGTAAATTAATAATAATAGGGAAATGATCATTTCCCCACGGATCATCGAGGACCTCCCACAAGATCTAGTTAACAATCCTGCTGATCGTTAAATCGATTGCCGACATCTCTTGATGTTGCCAGCCGTACCTAGTTGGGGTATTTTGATTATGTAGAACATAATCATTATTATTTATCATTATTTATGCCATATATCCCATATTTTATCGAAAACATAGCTACAAAGAAAAAAGGATGTCAAATGGTTTATGATATACTACAGGAGTCAGAAAACACAGTGAGATTACATAAATACAGAAATAAGTAGGAAAAAGATTTAAATTGTAAAATCGATGAATTTGAATGGAATCAAATAAACAAGATGCCATTCGTCTCAAATCTAAACTCAAAAACAAAATGGTTTCAATATTCCATTCTTCATAGAATTCTTCCGACAAACAAACTTTTGTATAAGATGAAATTCAAAGATGAAAATAAATGCAGCTTTTGCTAGGAAGAAAAAGAAAACATCAGTCATCTTTTTTTCGACTGCCCAATTGTTAAAGATATATGGAAAAAACTTAAGGAATGGATAGAGACATGTACCCAAGCTGACATTGATCTGTCCAAACGTAACATTTGCTTAGGATATCCTGAAAACAGAAACAGAGTACTGAACACGATAATCACAACTGTTAAGTACAACCTTTTCAAAATAAAACAATATGGAATAACACCAAATTTAAACTCCATTATAAATGACATTAAGAAAACATATAATATTGATAAGTATAATGCTTTCTCAACATGCAGTTACTCAAATTTATGAAATTTTGGTCAACCTGCCACTTGCTGTTTAATTACTAACAAAACTCTCTTTGCATATACCTTTGTTTTCATATACCTTTGTTTTCACTGAATTATAAAAAAAAAAGTTTGGAAGTTCATACCTTTTCCTATGTTACCAATTCTATCAAGTTGTCCACATCAAACTATCAAGTTGTCCATATCAAACTGTATACTGTATCCTGTTACTACTATCATGTTGTATGTTAACGAAAATCGCATGTAACCATATGAACCATAAAAAAAAATAATAAAAAAAATTAAAAAAATTAAAAAATAAACATTTATTTATGATCCAGTTGGAGAGTAGTTCTCCACTGCGATCGACCTTATCATTACAACCCCAGGAGGGGTGGTGGGAATTTAAATCGCCCAGAAATATAGAGCGAGGGGGGTCTGAATTTTGTAGGACATTAAGATCCTCTATGGTGAAAGTATTTGTAACCCTATGATACATATCAAAAATATTTATGCTTTTGGTTTTATGGGTTATGGTTATGGCCTGGGCCTCTAAGTTAGGAGTATGTACTTGAAAAAAGTTGTGGTTTAAGTGTTCCTGGATAAAAATTGCTAGACCTCCAAGGGAGCGACCGGGATTGGCTGTGGGACGGTCGTGCCTTAGCATTTTATACCCAGGAATGTTAAAATTAGACCTAGGGCCGAAATGGGTTTCCTGAATTGAAATTATTTGGGGGTTTAGTTTTTGGAGTTTCATTAATGCTTTAAGCTCGTGGCCATGTGCCGAAAGGCCACAAGCTGTCCACTGTAGAATTTGCTAAAAGAAAGAATATATATGGGTTTAGCTGCATTATGGAATGATTAATTAGTTGGAAAAAATGAGGCGCGTTTTTGGTTTAGGCATCGGTGAGGATGCGTTGCACGCGGGTGTTGAAAGTGTTGAAGCCGAGTTTGGTAAATTTAGATTTAACCATTATTTAAGCATTAGGTTTGATGAATATTTGCCGTGAGAAATAGAGCGACACCTTCGGTAAGGTTTTTGTTGGCAAAATTGTGCGGGCTGTTTGGGTTTGTTTTTCCAGAGGGCACGTGTGGTTTAGAAAAATTAGGGGTGATTTTTTGTGGTTTAACATTTGGGGGATTTTGGGACTGGGTTTGGGCCTGGGTTTTGGGCTGGGTATTGGGGGAATAGGAGCAGAGTGGTTGGGTAAGGGGTTGGGAGGAAGAGCTGAATTTTGCATTTAGTGTGACTCACTTCGTGTGAGCGAGAGAAGGTACCAATTCTGTTTAAGGTGAGTTCCTTGCACAGAACGATGCCCTCGTCCACAGCGAAGATGAGAAGAGTGATTGGTGTTAAGAGGCTGTTTGTGTTGGGTGATTTAGATTGAGGTGATTTAATTAAGTTGGGGGCTTGGGGTGAGCTTAGCTTTAGGTTGATTGGGGGCTTTAGCTTTAGGTTGATTGGGGGCTTGGGAGTGAGTAGAAGTTTGGGGATTACCTGCACGCTTGCGGTTAATTGTTTGGGGTGTTTTTATAGGGCATTGGCCTACCGGATTGGTTGGCGTGGAAGGAGGGGAGGATGGAAAATCCTAGAGGGACTTTATGTTTGGGGGGTTTAAGAGAGTTTGCTGAGAGTTTAGAGAAATATTTGCGGAATTGGAGTTGGAATTAGGAGATTTATTTAAGTATTTATTTGATGACTTTGCTGGCAGGTCTTGTTGGGAAGGAGATTTGATTTTTGAGGAGAATTTGGAATGATTTTGGATTTTAGAGTTAGAAAGTTGGGCGCCTGCCAGGCGAGTCAGAGTGATGAGTGGCGATGCCATTATTTAGGGGTATAAAAATGATTTGTAAGATAATTTAGGAGAAGGGCAAAAGGTCCCCTACCTTAAAGTGAAGAAGGAAGTCCTCACTAGGACGTCCACGTCTGTAGAGGTGTTAACAGTTGGCGAGCCGAACTGCAAGTGATGAGAGCCCCGCTATCAAAAATCCCTTATGTATACTCATTCAACCGGCACGATCGCTCTCTAGCGTGTAAAACTAATTTTTGAGTGAGTCTGGTTACATTTACTTCACCCGGAAGCGTCATCGAGGCTCTCACTGAGCACACTCCTATATTCTCATTGGCTGAAGTTACATCATACAGGACGATTGACACATGAGATTCAAGAAGCGACTTGGGTGCGGACATGTCGCCAAACATTGCAGACTTCCGCGTGAAGTATATGTGACCAAGCGTGACTAAGTATGTGTAAAAGTTAGTGGCAGAGTATCTCTGCCAATCTGTTCTATGACATGATGCAATTGAAGGCGAGAATAGAGAAGAATTACATTTAACAGATCAATTATCGCGAGTGAAATACCCTGTCAATAAGTTCACATAAGGGATTTCTGAGAGCGGTACAAATTTGCAAAAACTGAAATTCAAAAATATCAAAATTTACAAAGTTGTTTCTGACAAAAATATTTAATATTTTTATGGAAAGAAACTGTGTATGAGAATAATATTTTTTAATCAAATTCGGATTTTAGAAATTTGAAGAATTTACTTGAAAAACCACACAAAAACAACCCAAAAAACTCATTCAGTGGGTGGAAAAGGTTTATGCCGTAAAACAGTATCAACCTGCCTGTTAAGAGTTTCAGTGTTAAAGTTTTTGACATGAGAAAATTTTCAAAACATTGGTAAAAAAATGACAAAAAAATTACCCAAAAAAATTATTTTGGTCTACTATATTTGGCTTCAAATGGTCTCAGGCACTCATATATCTGGCTGAATCATTTTATTGTCGCTTCATTTTGTTATTTCTGTTATATATTTTATGTGTTTCTCTTTTGATAAAGAAAATTAATGATCTGGATTGCAATACCTTTAATGAATATTTGCTTTGAAAAGATAGAACACTTATTTCTCACGCAGTGAGTGTTACTATTTATGCAATCTTGTTGCACGCATGAAGCACTTGATTCCTTCAGTTATCAAAATCAGCTGGTGAGATCATCCAACCGGCGGCTGAACACTGACTGTGAGCCGTTACAAGAAATTCAAGCATAGCCAGAATGCTTGTAAAAAGTTTTGCATCCGCCATCCGATTCAGATCATCTGGAGACAGACCATGAAGAGTGGTCAGCAAACATGACAGCAGGCCTTACGTCGTCCAAACTAGGGTTTGGACTAATTGCAATTAAACACCATATTCAAATCATCAATCAGAACCAGCTCAATAAACCTCCATGTGATCAAAACCAATATAGCTGCAAGAGTGTTTACTCACACTGACTGGACTTCACCCAACACTAATCAAAGTGCTCGTCCAGTAAAACAGAGGATAATATTAAATTCGTAAATAACCATGTCATTTGTTTATGAGATTAATTCGTTGTGTTAGGAACTTTAACATTAACCTGTAATTGTTTAGATTTCAGGGCTAGTCACCGATTGCACGACTTTAGGCGTTTTAATGACATGCTGGATTCTATTAACTTCTTTCTATAGATTGTGAAGCTGTGATGCAGATGCACAGGTTTAAGGCGAATGCTGAAACTGCTGGTAAGTTGTGTCATTTATGCTTTATTTTGTGATGACATGCAAATTATTCCAGCTAAGTAACACATTTTTTTCTTTACAGAAATTATAACATACAAAGCATTTTTTAAAAGTATGGAAACTAAAAAAATCTAAATTCATTTAACGGCCAGTTCGATCGGGTATTTTTTGTTCCACAAATATTCAAGAGGGTATTCCCTTTTGCACATGACACCTCAAATTTTATATATTCGATTTGTTTTATATTTTTAATGTTAATAACTATGTTGAGTTTGGTAATTAGTTCTAATCCGCCCTTCAAAACAAGAAAAAAACGAAAAAAAAACAAAGCCACTGACAAGCACTTCGAGCGGTGTATTTTTTGTGGAAACGAAATTCAGGAGGACTTTCCTGTTAACTAATATATATACGATTTTTACATGATTATTTCACACTTAATTTAAAATATGTTCACGAGGTTATCATTTCAGTTGTTCATGATTTAATAATTTGACAAGAATAAAGTGTATCGCCCAAAAAAAAGAAAAACATCGTGAAATTAAGCCAATCATTGGAGCTACGAGCGTGAGATGCATTACTGGCATTTACTACCACAAAACATTGTCTTTACTGATAACTTTTATTATGAATCACGTGTAAACATGTCCCTCTTCTGTCAATCAATTATTTGTTCTTGATTTACTCAATGAATTAGCATGATACAGTACATTGTTTTCTCGCAATGCTAACAATTCAAAATGGCGGAGGAAAGCCGATCGAACTGGAAGCCTTGATCATGGCGGCTACTAGGATTATTGTCAGCTGATTGTTTGGTCGGTGTTGTAGTTACTTGGATGTTTAAATTGTAGGAGAATTGTTAATAATGTTTGCATAAGAAAATATGACTGACAGACAGATTGTTTATTGAAATCTACATCAATATGACACTGAGAAGAAAAGTTGATTTGCATCAACTTTCGAATATAAAAATAATTGTCAGCGCTGCCGCACTCCCAATTATACACAGTACGTATTACACTTTTCCGAACATAAAAAAATCATGTGACTTAAAGGGGCAGTAGCACGTTTTTAGGGGGGATATGAGGTGATGTCAGGAAAATGAAAATTAATGTTTCCAATTGAAATACAATGTATGTAAACTAAATGGAGCAGTAATAATTCAAATATTTAACATAACGTTTAGCCATAAGATTCCTTTTTCTTACAGAAAATGAATTAAAGGTGTTCACACAAAAATGGCGGCCTATGTATTTTATGTGAATCTTCATACTTTGTCCTCCGACTATGGACGATTGACTTGTGTAATGACATTTTTGACACTGTCAAAATAATACATTTAACATTAACTTACAATTATCACTGAAAATTTTAAAATATAAAATTATCAAAAAACGTGCTACTGCCCCTAAGATATATTTCTGAAGAAAAGAACTGTTTTACTATGAGTGAGGTTGTGCGAACTGCGAAAGTACGATGGAAATTCGCATGAGAGAAGACACGAGAGAAATGTCAAGCGGATTTATTTGGGAGACATTGCCCCAAAATGAAATAAACTGAAATCTACATTAAATTTAAGGATGAAATGACCCTTTTACACAATTAACCATGTAAATTCCATGATATTAACGTAGTGACTGTTTTTAAAAAATCGAAGGGCCATTGTCGAATTTTGATGGGCACTGAAAACATAGGTGCCACCCAGAATTCCCTGCACACTACATTGCATTATGGGAAGGGACATTCCTCATTTTATTTATAGATCTGCTAAACAAATGACGCGCTGTATCTAAAAATAGCTTCGTTAGCAGCCTAAGTTTATCGGTGAAAACGCGGTCGAACTGGCCGTTTAAGTAAATAATGTGTTATTCCCCCATTAATTTTTATTGATAATTTGTTTACAGGTAAAGTTTATTGATTAAGGGTATACAGTATTTTTAAAAGTTCTTTAGTTTTTCGTTCTTTTATCGGAATGATTATAACATGTGGTAAAGTTACTACCTATCTTGCCTAAAATGTCATTACAAATTTTCCAATGAAACTTATCTAATTGGACTCGTATCTACAATATTTATATCCCTTCCCTTCTCGTAAATCCTTGATATCATCTAAGTCACTTTTGCAAGAAACACAGTACGTTATGAAATAAAATCTAAAATGATTAATTCTATAATGTAATCACATTGTCAGTTCAGCATAAACATGGTGTCCTGACTAATATTAAAAAGCAAAACTTTAACTTACCACTGCCATGGAAATACTTAGCGATCCAACTGGAATTTACAATTCACTGAGTAACGTACGAAACTACTCCTACGTTGCTAAGATTGACACTACAAGAATTGTTACAATAAGGTTAAAGTTAAATTCCAATAATTTCAAGTTCTACTTTTTTGTTGCCAACAGTTGGCTTAATTTGTACTTCCATATTCATATCCTCTTTAAATCTAGATTGTTTTTCATTCAAACTATGCAATTTGTTTTCTTATTGAAACTTTAGATTAGATTTAATGACATGTTTATGCAGCAGGCCATATGTCGTTCTAACTGAGGATTGGACTAATTGGAGGTAAACAACACTGTAAAATCATCAATCAGATCCAGTCAAATAAACCTCCATATGATCAAAACCAACATAGCTGCAATAGTGTTCACTGACACTAACTTGACTTCACAAACAGTGATGAAAGTGTCCGTCCGGTAAAACAGAGGATAATAATCAATGTATAAATAAGAATGTAACTAAATGTCATAAAGACCGAATAAGGGTTACCTCTCCTACAGAGGCTGGCGGCCTCGTGTTGTTTACCAAGGCATTTTGGGTAAGGTATGAACCTATAACTGCACAAACTCACAAACATATTACATTTGCGATTGCAATTATAAAGATCTCAAGGCTAGTCACCGATTGCATGACTCTACGCGTTTTTAATAATGTGTAAGACTATATCAACATCCTCCTGTTCATCGAAAAACTGTGATGCAGATTGATTGGGAATGCTGGCACAGCTGGCAAGTTGTGTCATTTGATGCTTTAATTTTTATTTCACGGTTTTTGGTGATAACATTATTATAAGAATAATCAACGAGTTTCGAGGAATGATGGATTATCTGTCCTGAGTTAATTAATGTGATAAACTTTGTGCTTCAGCGAGGAGTTTGACACAATAATTCACGAGGGACAGATAATGCGTAATTCCGAGCATGGAATTGGTTATTCCTTTTCTTAACCAAGATAATTTTGATGCGTAAAAACGGGGGGGAAGAGAAACATTTAAAAACGGCCGGTAAAGTACATATTGTAATCATACGCCATTCATAATTATGCTCACTACTTCAGGATGGGCGGCTCTAAGTAGTTCGCAACTCACGTTCTAATTTGAATAGTTTATTTTATTGATATCACATTATATCCAAAAGAATTATTGTCTCATATAATAAAAAATCGTTTTTATTGACTGCGCACAACAGGAAAGAAAAAGTAAGACGTCGTTAGCTTTCGTTACGTTTGACAAACCTAGTGAGGAATGTATGACGTCACTGTTTGACGTCATGTTTAATGATGTCATAGAGCTATGACGTAACGACAGCTCGGCCGGCGACTCTTGCACCTAGCGCCGCCTTGAAGATTTAAACTTGTATTTACGACAAAGAAAACATCAGAAGGTATTGATTTCCCATTAAAAATGTTGTAGTAATGTGTGACTTTCGCAATTTAAGTAAAATATTTCTCATCTATATCTCTCAAATAAAATAGAAGATCCAAGCGAATCATAACAATCAAAATGCGAGTTATTTTTAGAAAAACTGTATTTCCCATGACCATTATGCAAACTTTAATACCCGGCATATCCTTGCCCGCTTTGGTAGGAAACTGAAGTATAACATTATATTACTTTACCGAAATTGTCACGTAAAAATCATATCAAGGAACGTCTGAAAACAAATTGGTTATTAACACTTTTAATTTTGATTGTTTTGATTGTAAAATGAATAATTCTATAATGTTTTGAAATTGTCAGTTCAGCACAAACATGGTGACCTGATTGATATAATAAGCAAACCCTTAACTCACCACAGTCGTTAATTGACTAAACCGATATAACTGGAATCAATAAATAACTGAGTTATATACTTACACAGCACGAATTGTAACAGTCAGAGTGAAGTGACTTTCCAATAATTTCAAGTTTTTATATATTGTTTACAACAGTTGGCTGAATTTGTGCTACAACATGCATGTCTTCTTCAAATCTAGAGTATTATTTATACAAACTATGCAATTTTATTCCATAATGAAACTTAAAATAGATTCTATACACATGTTGTATGTTTTATCGAGACATATTAAGTATTACTATGCAAGTAACTGCCTGATTTATATTTTATTATGTTTGAACTTACAACTGAAACAGTAACTAAATACAATTCATTAGTTTGTCAGAATTAGAACTCCATATACATACAAAGTTAACCATTTACATCTAATACGAACAGCAAAACTTTACCTTGTGTAATCACTAACCCGATCCCACAGGAATTAAGGAACCACTGAATATACATACAAAGCAAGAAATTTAACACTGAGCATAAGGCATCGAAAAAGTTAATTTGTTTCTGGTTCCCTTATGCATCAGTTCATGCGTCAGTATCAAGTTTATTTTCTTCAGATAATGTTAAAACAGGAACAAACATTGAAATATGAACTTTTAAAATGTAACTCAAATTCATTCAAAGATGGGTTTTTCCCCGGCTATATATTTTTAAATATCTGCATTATCGTCCTTATGTAAAGACCAGAAATATTTTTAATTTGGGGGCCTGAAATGACAATATATTGATTTCCAGTTAGAGGGCTCGATTTGTAACGAGTGCTGCCAGATTTGTGTCTTATTCAAATCTTCCTTTAAATAATTCATACAAACTATGGAACCTGATGCTATATTGATGCTTAGAATAGATTATAATTGTGTGTTCATACGGCGAGCTTTGCACCTATAAATTATTGCTTAGGGTAGTAAGAATACACGTGTTGGTGAAAATGAATTCGTATATGTTTTTCAAGAATGCAAGTGCATTATTTCATTTCACCTTGTCTCTATGTTTACTGACCAATATGGTTTGCAGAATTATGATTAATCTTAGGTTCTTCAACATTTTGCAATATGCGAAAGCTTTCTTGTTTGTATGAAATTTCAGATCATGTTAGCACATGTATTTGTGTGTCATTCAAACTGCATTTTCAACTTACTATCTTATCCTTTTGTGGCAATTTTCAGCGAAAGTGAATGCTCTACAAATACCAATCAAAGGTTTATCTATACATTTTCAATTTTGCTCTCAATGTCTGGTCAAACACAGTGTATACTTTCTTTTGAGCACTAGTTTATATTCAAGCTTAAGAAATGTCGTAATTATTTTTAAGTGATATATTCATTGAAATCATATTTGCCAAACACATACAATTGATACAAGATAAAGCCAATTTTCCCATATGGTGTTGAAATTTATTTTCTTGCAAACGTTTTCTGAACACTGTTGTCAACATACAGACGTAGTGATGAATGTGTTGAAAAGACAAAGAGTCTAGTTAGTATCTTGCGCATCTGTCAGCTGTACTCTTTAATAAATCAAATTTCGTAAGGTATATTTATTTCACTAGTTATGTTTCGATATTGAAAAAGGAACGGCATACATTTCATATTAAACATTCACCAATAACAAACTTTTTTCAAAGTCAAGATCAATTTTAAACAATATCAAACTTTATCATATAACGCTGGATTTTATCGACGCAATAAAGCTATCTGATAAATTGATTATCCAAATTGCATAAACGTACAAATATGGTAAAGAGAAACTATTAACAGACAACAAAGTATAGTATGTCATAAAGTAAATGCAAACTGGTTCTTATTTTAGTCCTTTGAAATACCTTAACTACCAAATTGTTTTAAAATAATGATTGGCATGATAATTCTGACTAAGTTGAAATGCTTAAATGTCATTGCATGGGAGAAAAAATCAAATTGCACGGCTCGATTTGCAACGAGTGCTCTCAATTATTTTATCTTCTTGCAATCTAGCTTTAATTTATTCATTCAAACTAGGCAACATGATTCTATATTGAAACTTGAATCCTGTATATACATGTATGTATCATCCCAACTGCGGATCCGCCCCATCTTAAGATGGAAACTTAAGTTGGGACGTCTCATCTTAAGATGGGACGAGGAATATTAAAACATGCACGTTATTATCTTATTTAAACATGAAATGTGTTAAAAATGATATTTATTAATACTAACGGTATATACGTTTGACACGCACAAGAAAAATTTAATTTGATGTTGATTTACTCGACTTACGGGCTTGGATTCAACTCCCACCTTCTACAAGCGAGTGAACACAACAAGTATGTTAAAACACGATATCAACATTCATTTAATGATCATTTTTATTTGAAATTACGCTTTATAACACATCGACGATTAAGTATTAATCATTTTCTGTTCTTTTTCAGTCATAAACCATCAACATAGGAATTGAAACAAAGTAAACAAATTACATGTAAGAAACAACGTAAACAACACAAACCAAGCGACTTTTATTGGAAAATGAACATAAATGTGAATAAACTTATCTGTATTTTATATACTATGAAATACATTTATCAAGAAAATCAACAAATAGATCCTCTTTATTTATTTACTATAGATAATATCGCCTTCAAATGTGAAACCAGCTTACCTTATACAAAGAAATGAATAATCCAAATGTACATAGAAATCCAATGTAAAGGCTTTTCTCAATGTGTGTTACAATGCTATCCATTCCTAAACTAAGCACTGTTGGTAAGTTAATCTGACAGCTAGGCATGTTAGAGAATTAGAGACTGACATTGAGTCATTCATGTCAGCAAGCAATTCCAATCAGTCATGAATGGGCACCAATTTGACAACTGTCACAAATGTATGGTTAAAACAACACTGAGTTGGGGAAAGAAAAGTCTTGTTTGTTTTTAAACAGGCTGTAAAATGGGTTGTTTACTTTTCATGTAACAAGCTTGATTAAATCAAATATAAACACATTAAAAAAACTTTATTGGTGTATGTGTTTGCTGAAATGTTTATGTGTATGAAAGGTTTACAGAGAAGAACAAAAATTATATTTGAACATAAAACACGTAGCACAAAATTAACATTTTGATGAATAAAATTTATTGAAGGGATCTTAGATTTTAATTCCAGGAAGAAAACATGTCCTTTCCTGAAATGAAAACATTGATAAAGAGGATGGATTCCAAGTTTGGACGCGTCCCATCTTAAGATGGGACGGGATTCCAAGTTGGGATGATACATATATACATGGGCTAACTTTGAATATATGAATTATTGCTAGATGTTGTAAAAATAATTGCAATGCGGTAATTTTTTTCAAGAATGCAAGTGGTTCTTTTTTTCATTTTGAAATTTGTTTTATTTTTAGTTTTGTTTCAGAGTACTATTGTCTTCCCATCTAAAAATCTATATTCAGGCTTAAAAAAAGATTGGACTTTTCTTTTAAGTAATATACATTGAAATCACACTCGCCAAATCTATATTTCAGTGTATTTGATACAAAGTTTAAACCAGTTCTCTTATAACATCCTTGAAAACCTTTTCTGAACATTAAGTTCTCAACTTCGAAAAATGGAAAATTAGATGATTGTTGTAGATATTCTATAATCTTTTTTTTTTCTTTTATAGAAATAATAAGGAGATAGAACTGTGTCTTAATATTTGTTCTAAATGTGGGTTATCAAAATGAAAAGAGTGCTGTTTCAATTAGCTCTTAAATACTTATGGAAATGAATATATTCTTATGATGGTTTTCTCACAGTGATTAAAAGAGAATTGGTTAGATGATTTTTTTACTACATCCTATCTTCCTCTCAGTTTAACTCAGTCATTGACTTCGTTTTGCGTTCCAATTTTTTTATGAATTTGAAAAAAAGATAAAAAATAGACATGGACATGTCAATGTTTTTTTAAGAGAAATTAAAATTTACCACATTTTTCAATAACTCTGATCTAATAACCATAGAACGATAAAAGTTAAGTAGTAAATAATGACCCGGTACTGAGGGGTTATGGAAAATAACCTCGCGAGGTCGTAGCCCGAGCAGAGATTATTTCCATAACCCGAGGCAAACGGGTCATTATTTGACTTACACTCCCGCGGAAGATTCCTGCAATAGTTACAACTTAATTTGTTTATAATTAATTTAAAAACGTTTCACTGATATCATTCGCGGGTTTATCATTTCTTGATAAGGAAAAATACTTAAATTACCCCCATATTAGGGTTTTAGAAATAAACGCTTGATTCATAGAATAAAAACTGTTTATTACGTTAACTAAATTTGTTTACATACAAATAATTGAAAAACGTTTTAGTGATCCATTTTGCGGGTTTGATATGTCTTGATAAGAATACTATTTTAGACTACTTACAATACCCCCTGCTAAGGGTTTTAGAACTAAAAACTTTATTCCTTACATTAAAAACTATTTTATTGTAATATTAATATATATTTATAGGGGGAAATAAAACACCAAACATGACACACACAAATTTACATCACCAGGCATGGATCCACGGTAGCTCAACAGGTACGAGTGCTGCTTGACAACATAGAGGTCCCTGGTTCGAATCCCACTTTCGTTGTTCATAAATCTTTACTTTATGGTTTGATTAAAAATCCATATTTTACAAGTCCAATTGTTTGCAATTGTTTACAATCTTATAACCGACCAAGGTGGATATGAGATAACCAACCTACGCGGATGGAGCTCACAGCATTTAGAAACCTATCGGGGATTTCGTCTATTGTTTTGAAGGTCTCTTGCATTCCCGTAATAACCTCTAAGGAGGGTTTACATTGGGAAGTCAGGGCATTATATTCACATGTAACAACTACTCGGGGGGTTGGAAGGTTTTTATATGTATATGTAACACCTACTCGGGGGTTGGAAGGTTTTTAAATTTCAAAGTCAAAGGGTTTTATATTCCTATGTGTAACCTAACCCCTAAGTCCACATTATCTTGAAAAAAATTACAATGCTTCCGATGTGCGGGATTCGAACCCTCAACCCTCTGAACCGTAAGCTAGCACTATAACCACTACTCTAACGGGCCAGTTAGAAGTGAAGGTTATGTTAAACAATCTATTGATTGAAGATCAGATTTCGGTAAAACAAATCGGCCCTAAAGCATAAGGAAATCCAATTGCACTTCAATTCCAATTTTAAATGCATACAAACATTCAAAATGGATATTAACAGTGTTACACCTTTTCATTTGTGATAAATTTAAAGGATCCAAATACGGTGTCAACCACGTGACTTGTCGATTGTCATTTGTAAAACCTTACACCTCGAAGAATGCTTTGCACGTGCATTATGTGCTATGTCAATATCAAAAAGTCGTCTGAACACAATGCTTTTTTTGAAGGAAATTCATTTTAATCTTTTATATTCAGAATTGAAGCGACAGTATAAAGTAATGTAATCCAATAATAAATGTTAAAATTAACCGACGAACATGAATCCTTGATATTTGTTGTTTTTTTCGCAATTTTTATGATCAGTCTGAAAATATGATTACAAATACCACAATATGGACAAATGATTAAGGGTTGTTAATAACGGCATCTAAGTTAGTTAAAACACTCGAACTCGGTTATGCTTGGGTTTTCAAAACCTTCGGAAAGAAAGCTTCGCTTTCCGTCTTACTTTCCGCTCAGCTTTCTTTCCTCAGGTTTTGAAATCCCAAGCATAACCTCGTTCTCGTGTTTTAACCCTAACATAACATTCAACTAAAATAAAGGCAATAACTTCCGCAGGGGTGTAAGGGGTAAACCCCTATAGTAGGTAGTTATGAGTTAAAACCAGTTGAAAAATAGAAGAGATATAACCCCCCAAGGGGTGTAAAAACAAAGAACCTCTTATCAATTCCGTTAAACAAACAAACAAACACTCAAAATAGAAGGAGAAATAACCAAGTTTGCACTGAATTAAAGTGAATCCGATATTTTTATTTCAAGATTTTAAAGATATAAAATGTGTTTCTTTAGTACCAAGTATGAATAATTCGAATAATAATCTCCCAAAGCCTTTTGCTTTCTCTTACCACCTTCTTTTTATTTGCTTCATCTAATAGTATTCATTGTTATCTTATTTGTAGTGAATGTTAACATATCTATATGTATAAATACATGTATACTGCAGTGGATCCCTCCGTTGCTTCATGACGGTATAAGAATTATACAGAAACGTCACTTTTTTGTGAATAAAGAAGTTGGAGGTCAATAACATATTTTACTTTATAAACAAAATGTTATGTGATAACAATTTTATGTAACAATTAAAACAAAGATACGTAAACATTAATATAGTTTTGCTTTCGTACTTCGCTGGTAAAAGTCTCCAATAGTTGACTAATTTATGGAAGGTCTCCAATAGTTTGTTGGATCGATGCCAAGGATGTTGCTGTCGAAATCAATGTGCTCGAAGAGTGCTGAAATCCAAAAGTGCGTGCAAAACTAATGGCGACTTGGACGTAACCAGGAAACAAGCATCGCAAAATTTTATAAAAGTTTAAAGGGGCATGTGCACGGTTTAATTAAGGAAAATAAAGCTAATGCGAAAAATAGACAATCCTATCTAAAACAGTATCTAGAATGTACAATGCATATTGCAGATAAGTTAAACAGACATATAATTCTTTTAATCTTTATTGAAACATTATAAAAGCACTTAAAACATCATATAAAAATAAGCATATATAGTTATTGATGGAGATTTTTTATGGAAATTTTTTTAAAGATGATTTTCTCCTGCAAATGGAATGCTTATGTAAAGATACACCACGTGGTGTGGTTATCAATGCTGCTATCGAGGTCGTTATTCTGGATAACCAACCCATGGTTTGGTTATCAGATAACCACCATGTCCATGGGGTGATTATCAGAGAGCAAACGTGAACGACAATACGTGAACAGTTGCCTCGGCCCGATACGGCAGGTCTTCGGCTTTTGCCTCAGACCTTGCCGTATCGTCCCTCGGAAAAAAAATTTCCCTTGACGTGATTTCTAAACACATCTCGAATTGATTGCTCAAAGTAAACGCAAAATAATGATTTATTATTGTCAATTGTTACCAAAAACAAATCATCTATTGTACAGTCCCATTTACAAATTGCAAGGACCACAATTGAAAAAGCTAATCATCCGATACATTACGATAAAACCCACCTTAAATTCGTCCTGAGAATACCTTAAAACACGGATATAATTTTGTTTGAAGCAGGACAAAGCTCCAATTTCCCAAACCTCTTGGAACACCATGTGCTTTCGATGTTATGCTTCATCGATGGTTTGCACGTGAAATTCATGAATTACGTGCAGCTCAAGGTGAAAAGAAACAACATCCGCGCAGCCTTACGTGAAATTTGTTTGTTACAGACTGATACATTTGATAGACTGAATGTTGGCTTCATTTAGGTATATCCTGAGACATTAACCGGATTTTCTTTGACATTTTGACAAATTGTTTTGACATATTTCATTTTAATTCAAGATGGAGAATGTTAGTTTTTTAGGAACTCACTCAACACAGTTAGCTATTTTAAGTTACTGGTTAAGAATTGTCTGACAACCAAGTCAGGACACTCTGAATCTGCACGTGAAATGCGTTTATGAGTATGCAAATGATAATGAAGTAATGTTAAGAAGCGGAGGTTTTTGAGGTGCCTTGCGTGAGGGGGTGTGTGATGTCGCGTTTTGCTTTGTTTAATGCCCGTTTGAGATGTTTGCGCGCATTTTTTATTTCCTCAGTCCACCAGGGAACTGAGGATTTAGCAGTTTTAGGAGTGGTAAAAGGGATAGATTGTTTTGCAGTCGTGATGATAGCATTGATGAAATTATTTGAAAAGGTGTGGGGGTCTTTATTTTCAAGGTCCTCTGGGTTGAGTTGCTCACAGAGCATTTGGAATTTTTCCCAGTCGGCCTTGTTGTAAAAAAAATTAGGATTTTGGGGGCAATTTTGGATATTTGCGTTATTTGGAAGAAAATGGTTTAGATTAATAATAATAGGGAAATGATCACTTCCCCACGGATCATCGAGGACCTCCCACAAGATCTCGTTAGCGATGTCCGGGGTGCTGATCGTTAAATCGATTGCCTACATCTCTTGATGTGGTTTAAATGTATTTATTCCATGAAAAGATACATGAACTGGATTGGTCAACAAGCTTGTGTGAGCTTATGTGAAGACCGCTCCAACAACAAAATATATGAACATGATCATGACAAGAGCGACATATAGTAAGAATGGTGTCTAAGAATTATAATACAGGTAGTAAAACTGGAAATAAATTCATTATAGATTGGAGATGATGGCTGAATACATTTTTGATATCCGCAGTCAGTATCATACGTGTTCAGTCAAAACGTTTAATTTCGATTATAAATAGATGTACTGATTTTAGAATTTCAGATTGGGTAACAGTGTTCAAAGATGGGTGGCCATATAAAATTGTTTCTAATGAAAAGCCATTTGTATAGTAAAATTTGTTGGATCTAACTGAATCGAATCTTGAACAGACGAAAAAGTAATGAAGTGCGTCCTCAGTGGCATGGCCGCAAGAGCAATCTGCTTTGTCAGATATATGTCTGTTAAATTTATCAGCATTGAGATCGCTACACCCCAACCGTAGACGACAGTGAAGGATTTGACAACGCCTTGAGCCTAAATTTAGATGAAAGTGAATATTCTTATTTCTTGAAATTAATGCAGTTTTGAAAGCATTGACGTCAGTAAGGGATTTAACATGTTCGGGTAAAGCATTCCAGAGAATTACGGAGTCTGATAAGAATGAGTTTTTATATAAACCGTATGCATTGTATATTTTGCAAGCGTGATGCATTTCTTAATGGGTCACTGCTAGCTTGAGAGACAGAAGGGGGGGGGGGGGGAGGTGAGTTCGTTTAAATAAACAGGTAACCTGTTATTATACATTTTAAAGAAAATAACTAGTTTTGCGATTCTTCTTCTTTCGGAAAGCGAGACAGTAGAGGTTTCGTTGTAGAGTTTAGTATGACTGGTGCCGCGGACAGCCCCGCATACCGTCCGTAAAGCGTCTAATTGCAGTTTTTCTAAAATATTTGCCTGCATTTTTCAGAAATTGTCATATATATGGCTGCAATAGTCGAATATTGGAAGAATAAATGATGTATACATACGATGTAAGGTGTTTCTAGTTAACCTATATTTAAAACTTCTTAAACAGTTGATCATAGGGCTTAACTTTTTAACGATATAGTCTATATGGTTATCCCATGAGCAGTTATTTTGAAGAGTTATACCTAAGTGTTTATGACTTGAGGTTTCCTCTATTCCAACGTCATTAAAGAACAAGCCTGGATGTGGATTTGGATTAGATTTTCTGCTAAATAAAATTGATTTCGTTTTGGTAGAGTTAAAATCAACTTTCCATGTTTTTGCCCAGTTTGCTATTTTTATCAAGTCGTCATTAAGACAAAATGCTGCTGCGTCAGGATCATCAATTATTACATAGATGGAAGTATCATCGGCAAATAATCTTATGTTGCTATCGATGCCTTCAACAATATCATTTATGTAAACCAAAAACAAAAGTGGTCCTAAAACAGAGCCCTGCGGGACGCCTGCCATTACTAACTTGACATTCGAGCTATAGCCATTTATAACTGCACGCTGGGATCTATTTTCTAAGTAACTTTTAAACCATTCTAATAATGGGCCATTAATTCCGCAAGAATGTAATTTATGCAAGAGACCTTTGTGCCACACTCAAACAAAGGCTTTGCTGATATCGCAGAATACAGCACGTATTTCCTTACCTTCGTCCATTGCCTTCGCAATGAAATTATATAAATAAGTCAATTGATTAACACAAGAATCACCAGGTATAAACCCAGATTGTAAGTTGGAAAAGATATCTTTATCTCTCAGATAATTAAAAACATGTTTAAAGATACATCGCTCAAATATTTTAGCTACGCAGCTTGTAAGAGCAACTGGTCGGTAGTTTGAACAGTCATTGACACTACCCTTTTTATGAATTGGTATAACGCTTGCCTCTTTCCACGAGGCCAGAAATGTCATTTTTTTAAGTGAAATATTAAACAGTCGTGTTAAAACGGGGGAAATACTGCGTGCAATTAGTTTTAGAATTCTATTACCAATTCCATCTGGACCGGAAGCTTTTGTAGTGTTAACACACATTAAGACGTCGTATACTTCGCTGTTATCAAGGCTTATTTCAGATAGATTGTTAACTGACTTTTGATTGATATGAGGGGGTTGTGACTCGGGATTTTCTACTTGCGATTGCCTAGTGAAATAATCATTTAAAGTTTCAGTTATATCTTGTAAGTCGTCACTGACTACATTATTTTCGATTAAAGGAGGAAACATAGAAGTAATTTTATTTCTCTTCATGTAATTATTAACTAATTCTCTTGATGTCGCCAGCCGTACCTAGTTGGGATATTTTGATTATGTAGAACATAATCATTATTTATGATCCAGTTGGAGAGTAGTTCTCCACTGCGATCGACCTTATCATTACAATCCCGGGAGGGGTGGTGGGAATTTAAATCGCCAAGAAATATAGAGCGAGGGGGGCTGAATTTTGTAGGGCATTTAGGTCCTCTATGGAGAAAGTATTTGTAACCCTATGATAAATATTAAAAATATTTATGCTTTTGGTTTTATGGGTAATGGTTATGGCCTGGGCCTCTAAGTTAGGAGTATTTACTTGAAATAAGTTGTGGTTTAAGTGTTCCTGGATAAAAATTGCTAGACCTCCATGCGAGCGACCGGGATTGGCTTTGGGCCGGTCGTGCTTTAGCGTTTTATAATGTACCTAGGAATGTTAAAATTAGACCTAGGGCCGAAATGGGTTTCCTGAATTGTAATTAGTTTGGGGGTTTAGTTTTTGGAGTTTAATTAATGCTTTAAGCTCGTGGCCATGTGCCGAAAGGCCACAAGCGTTCCACTATAGAATTTGCATACTAGTGGAAAATGCTAAAAGAAAGAATATATATGGATATAGCTGCATTATGGAATGATTAATTAGTTGGAAAAAAATGAGGCGCATTTTTGGTTTAGGCATCGGCGAGGATGCGTTGCACGCGGGTGTTGAAAGTGTTGAAGCCGAGTTTGGTAAATTTAGATTTAACCATTATTTAAGCATTAGGTTTGATGAATATTTGCCGCGAGAAATAGAGTGACACCTTCGGTAAGGTTTTTGTTGGCAAACTTGTGCGGGCTGTTCGGGTTTGTTTTTCCAGAGGGCACGCGTGGTTTAGAAAAATTAGGGGTGATTTTTTGTGGTTTAACATTTGGGGGATTTGGGGGCTGGGTTTGGGCCTGGGTTTTGGGCTGGGTATTGGGGGAATAGGAGAAGAGGGGTTGGGTAAGGGGTTGGGAGGAAGAGCCGAAGAGGTTCTTCTGGGACCTGGATTGGGTGTTGGACCTAGAGGTGGTGGGGGTGGGTATGGGCTGGGTATTGGGGGTGGTTTCCGCCTGGGATGGAGGATTGGAGTTGGCGGTGCTACGGGGGTTGGAAGGGGTGGTCGGAGTGGACAGGGTGTGGCTGGATGGGGAGGTAGAGATGGAAGAGTCCAAGGACTCTTCTTGCTGGGGGTGGGAGGTGGGGTCATCCTCTGTTATTGAGGAAGAGCGAGAGCGTTTGGCCGGGGTGGGGTCGGGAGAGGATTGGGGGGCTTGGGTGGGGTTGGGTTGGTGTCAGAGGTTTTGGCGGGAAGGTGGTTGTTTATTAGGATCACCCCAGGGGTGGGTGGGAGCGAGTGATCCTGTGGGGTAGGAGGTTTTAAGATTATTTGCCCTATTTTTGGTTGGATTATCCCGCCTAGTGCGGGGGTTGTAATTGGGATGAAGTTTAGGGTTTTTAGCTTTGTGGTTGTGAAGTTTTTTGGGACAGTTTAGGGAAGTAGAGGTATGTCCATCCACGTCGAAGGTGAAACAATGAGGTGAACAGTGGAAACCGTCACACTCAATCTGTGCGCATGTAGCACACCTCAGAACTACCCGGCACTGTGCCGCTGTGTGGTTGAATTTGTGGCATTTTGTGCACTGGATGACCTTTCTGCCTTCGGGCCATACGGATCGGGTGTGTGCGCCGAAAGTGGTGTGTGAGGGTAGGTTGGGCGTATCAAAAGTCAAAAGCACGGATTTAAGTGGAATGAGATGACCGTCAGAGGATTTAGTGTAGTTGCGTTTAGCCACAGCAATGTGTGGTTGGTTATTTAGCTTATTTGCCTCTTGGCGGTAGAATTCTAGAGCCTCTTCATCCTCATAAGGAGGGAAGAGAATAGTCCCCCGTGATTGGGACACCCAGTAGGGAATTTGGAATTCTACATTGAAAGAGAGAATTTTGGAAAAAGTTTTTGCTGCCTCGGCCGAATGAAAGTTTGAGAAGGTAAATTCGAAACCCGTGCCCAGGGGTTTGCATTTAGTGTAACTCACTCCGTGTGAGCAAAAGAAGGTATCATTTCTGTTTAAGGTGAGTTCCTTGCACAGAATGATGCCCTCGTCCACAGCGAAGATGAGAAGAGTGATTGGTGTTAAGAGGCTGTTTGTGTTGGGTGATTTAGATTGAAGTGATTTAATTAAGTTGGGGGCTTGGGGGATGAGCTTAGCTTTAGGTTGATTGGGGGCTTGGGAGTGAGTAGAAGTTTGGGGATTAGCTGCGCGCTTGCGGTTAATTGTTTGGGGTGTTTTTATAGGGGGATTGGCCTACCGGATTGGTGGAACGAGGGGAGGATGGAAAATCCTCAAGGGAGTTTATGTTTGGGGGATTTAAGAGAGTTTGCTGAGAGTTTAGAGAAGTATATGGGGAATTGGAGTTCGAATTAGGAGATTTATTTAAGTATTTATTTGATGACTTTGCTGGCAGGTCTTGTTGGGAAGGAGATTTAATTTTTAGGGAGAATTTGGAATGATTTTGGTTTTTAGAGTTAGAAAGTTGGGCGCCTGCCAGGCGAGTCAGGGTGATGAGTGGCGATGCCATTATTTGGGGGTATAAAAATGATTTGTAAGATAATTTAGGAGAAGGGCAAAAAGTCCCCTACCTTAAAGTGAAGAAGGAAGTCCTCAGTAGGACGTCCACGTCAAGTTGAGAAATCCTCTGGAGGCTGGAAGTGCTGCAAGGGCTGGAGCGCTGGAGAGGTGTTTACAGTTGGCGAGCCGAACTGCAAGTGATGAGAGCCCCGCTATCAGAGTTCCCTTATTGACGGGGTCGTTCAACCCGCACGATCGCTCTCTAGCGTGTAAAACTACTTTTTGAGTGAGTCTGGTTACATTTACTTCACCCGGAAGCGTTGTCGAGGCTCTCACTGAGCACACTCCTATATTCTCATTGGCTGAAGTTACATCATACAGGACGATTGACACATGAGATTCAAGGGTGCAGACATGTCGCCAAACATTGCAGACTTCCGGGTGAAGTATATGTGACCAAGTGTGACTAAGTATATGTAAAAGTTAGTGGCAGAGTATCTCTGCCAAAGTGATCTATGAAATGATGCAATTGAAGGCGAGAATAGCGAAGAATTACATTTAACAGAGATCAATTATCGCAAGTGAAATACCCCGTCAATAAGTTTACATAAGGGATTTCTGAGAGCGGTACAAATTTGCAAAAACTGAAATTCAAAAATATCAAAATTTACAAAGTAATTTCTGATAAAAAAATCAATATTTTTATGGAAAGAATCTGTGAATGAGAATAATATTTTTTAATCAAATTCGGATTTTAGAAATTTGAAGAATTTACTTGAAAAACCACACAAAAACAACCCAAAAACTCATTCAGTGGGTGGAAAAGGTTTATGCCGTAAAACGGTATCAGCCTGCCTGTTAAGTGTTTCAGTGTTAAAGTTTTTGATATAAGAAAATTTTCAAAACATTGGTTAAAAAATGACAAAAAAATTACCACAAAAAAATATTTTGGTCTACTATATTTGGCTTCAAATGGTCTCAGGCACTCATATATCTGGCTGAATCATTTTATTGTTGCTTCATTTTGATATTTCTGTTATATCTTTTATGTGTTTCTCTTTTGTTAAAGAAAATTAATGATCTGGATTGCAATACCTTTAATGAATATTTGCTTTGAAAAGATAGAACACTTATTTCTCACGCAGTGAGTGTTACTATTTATGCAATCTTGTTGCACGCATGAAGCACTTGATGCCTTCAGTTATCAAAATCAGCTGGTGAGATCATTCAACCGGCGGCTGAACACTGACTGTAAGCCGTTACAAGAAAATCAAGCATAGCCAGAATGCATGTAAAAAGTTTTGCATCCGCCATCCGATTCCGATCATCTGGAGACAGACCATGAAGAGTGCGCAGCAAACATGACAGCAGGCCTTACGTCGTCCAAACTGGGGTTTGGACTAATTGCAATTAAACACCATATTCAAATCATCAATCAGAACCAGCTGAATAAACCTCCATGTGATCAAAACCAATATAGCTGCAAGAGTGTTTACTCACACTGACTGGACTTCACCCAACACTAATCAAAGTGCCCGTCCAGTGAAACAGAGGATAATATTAAATTCGTAAATAACCATGTCATTTGTTTTTGAGATTAATTCGTTGTGTTAGGAACTTTAACATTAACCTGCAATTGTATAGATTTCAGGGCTAGTCACCGATTGCACGACATTAGGCGTTTTAATGACATACTTGAATCTATTAACTTCTTTCTATAGATTGAGAAGCTGTGATGCAGATGCACAGGTTTAAGGCGAATGCTGAAACTGCTGGTAAGTTGTGTCATTTATGCTTTATTTTGTTCATTGACGTGCGGTTTTAGAAGTGATGACATGCAAATTATTCCAGCTAAGTAACACATTTTATTTCTTTACAGAAATTATAACATACAAAGCATTTTTAAAAAGTATGGAAACTAAAAAAATCTAAATTCATTTAACCGCCAGTTCGACCGGGTATGTTTTGTTCCACAAATATTCGGGAGGGAATTCCCTTTGACACGTCAAATTTTATATATTCGATTTGTTTTATATTTTTTATGTTAATAGCTATGTTAAGTTTGGTAATTAGGTCTAATCCGCCCTTCAAAACAAAAAAATAGCGAAAATAATCAAAGCCACTGACAAGCACTTCGAGCGGTGTATTTTCTTTGGAAACGAAATTCAGGAGGACTTTCCTGTTAACTAATATATATACGATTTTTACATGATTATTTCACACTTAATTTAAAATATGTTCACGAGGTTATCATTTCAGTTGTTAATAATTTAATAATTTCACAAGAATAAAGTGTATCGCCCAAAACAAAGAAAAACATCGTGAAATGAATTACTGGCATTTACTGCCACAAAACATTGTCTTTACTGATAATTTTTTTTATGAATCACGTGTAAACATGTCCCTCTTCTATCAATCAATTATTTTATCTTAATTTACTCAATGAATTAGCATGATACAGTACATTTGTTTTCTCGCAATGCTAACAATTCAAAATGGCGGAGGAAAGCCGATCGAACTGGAAGCCTTGATCATGGCTGCCACTAGGATTATTGTCAGCTGATTGTTTGGTCGGTGTTGTAGTTATGACAGACAGACAGATTGTTTATTGAAATCTACATAAAACACCTAAAATGGCTATAGGCTCAATCAATATGACACTAAGAAGAAAAGTTGATTCGCATCGGCTTTCGAATATAAAAAAAATAATTGTCAGCGCTGCCGCACTCCCAATTATACACAATAAGTATTACACTTTTCCGAACATAAACAAATCATGTGAATTAAGTGACTAAGATATATTTCTGAAGAAAAAAACTGTTTTACTTTGAGTGAGGTTGGGCGAACTGCTAAATCGAGGGTGACCGCGAAAGTACGATGGAAATTCGCATGCGAGAAGACAAGAGAGAAATGTCAAGCGGATTTATTTGGGAGACATTGCCCTAAAATCAAATAAACATTTTTAAAATTTGCTTTACAATCATGAGTTGACATGTCACTGCAAGATTCCTAAATGCAACTGATGAAAGGATGAAATTACCCTTTTACACATATAACCATGTAAATTCCATGATATTAACGTAGTGACTGTTTTTTAAAAAACGAAGGGCCATTGTCGAATTTTGATGGGCACTGAGAACATAGGTGCCACCCAGAATTCCCTGCACACTACATTGCATTATGGGAAGGGACATTTCTCATTTTATTTATAGATCTGCTAAACAAATGACGCGCTGTATCTAAAAATAGCTTCGTTAGCAGCCAAAGCTTATCGGTGAAAACGCGGTCTAACTGGCCGTTTTTTTTTTAATGTGTTATTCCCCCATTAATTTTATTGATTATTTTTTTACAGGTAAAGTTTATTGATTAAGGGTATACAGTATTTTTAAAAGTTCTTTAGTTTTTCGTTCTTTTATCGGAATGATTATAACATGTAGTAAAGTTATTACCTATCTTGCCTAAAATGTCATTATAAATTTTCCAATGAAACTTATCTACTTGGATTCGTTTCTACAAAATTTATATCCCTTCCCTTCTCGTAAATCCTTGATATCATCTAAGTCACTTTTGTAACAAACACAGTACGTTATGAAATAAAATCTAAAATGATTAATTCTATAATGTAATCACATTGTCAGTTCAACATAAACATAAAATACTTAGCGACGTAGGAGTAGTTTCGGGCTGATTTGAATGAGATTGACACTACAAGAATTGTAACAATAAGGTTAAAGTTAAATTCCATTAATTTCAAGTTCTACTTTTTCGTTGCCAACAGTTGGCGTAATTTGTACTTCCATATTCATATCCTCTTAAAATCTAGATTATTATTCATACACACTATGCAATTTGTTTTCTTACTGAAACTTTAGACTAGATTTAATTCCATGTTTATGCAGCAGGCCGTATGTCGTTCTAACTGAGGATTGGACTAATTGGAGGTAAACAACACTGTTAAATCATCAATCAGATCCAGTCAAATAAACCTACATATGATCAAAACCATCATAGCTGCAATAGTGTTCACTGACACTAACTTGACTTCACAAACAGTGATGAAAGTGCGCGTCCGGTAAAACAGAGGATAATAATCAATTTATAAATAAGAATGTAACTAAATGTCATAAAGACCGAATAAGGGTTACCTCTCCTACAGAGGCTGGCGGTCTCGTGTTGTTTACCAAGGCATTTTGGGTAAGGTATAAACCTATAACCGCACAAACTCATACGCCATTCATAATTATGCTCACTACTTCAGGATGGGCGGCTCTAAGTAGTTCGCAACTCACGATCTAATTTGAATAGTTCATTATATTGATATCACATTATATCCAAAAGAATTATTGTCTCATATCATAAAAAATCGTTTTTATTGACTGCGCACAACCGGAAAGAAAAAGTAAGACATCGTTAGCTTTCGTTACGTTTGACAAACCTAGTGAGGAATGTATGACGTCACTGTTAGACGTCATGTTTAATGATGTCATAGAGCTATGACGTAATGACAGCTCGGCCAGCGACTCTCGCACCTAGTGCCGCCTTAGATTTAAACTTGTATTTACGACAAATAAAACATCAGAATGTATTGATTTCCCATTAAAAATGTTGTAGTAATGTGTGACTTTCGCAATTTAAGTAAAATATTTCTCATCTATATCTCTCAAATAAAATAGAAGATCCAAGCGAATCATAACAATCAAAATGCGAGTTATTTTTAGAAAAACTGTAATTCCCATGACCATTATGCAAACTTTAATACCTGGCATATCCTTGCCCGCTTTGGTAGGAAACTGAAGTATAACATTTTATTACTTTACCGAAATTGTCACGTAAAAATCATATCAAGGAACGTCTGAAAACAAATTGGTTATAAACTCTTTTAATGTTGATTGTTTTGATTGTAAAATGAATAATTCTATAATGTTTTGAAATTGTCAGTTCAGCACAAACATGGTGACCTGATTGATATAATAAGCAAACCCTTAACTCACCACAGTCGTGAATTGACTAAACCGATATAACTGGAATCAATATATAACTGAATATTATACTTACACAGCACGAATTGTAACAGTCAGAGTGAAGAGACTTTCCAATAATTTCAAGTTTTTATATATTGTTTACAACAGTTGGCTGAATTTGTACTACAACTTGCATGTCTTCTTCAAATCTAGATTATTATTTATACAAACTATGCAATTTTATTCCATAATGAAACTTAAAATAGATTCTATATGCATGTTGTATGTTTTATCGAGACATATAAAGTATTATGTATGCAAATAACTGCCTGATTTATATTTTATTATGTTTGAACTTACAACTGAAACAGTAACTAAATACAATTCATTAGTTTGTCAGAATTAGAACTCCATATACATATAAAGTTTACCATTTACATCTAATACAAACAGCAAAACTTTACCTTGTGTAATCACTAACCCGATCCCACAGGAATTAAGGAACCACTGAATATACTTACATAGCAAGAAATTTAACACTGAGCATAAGGCATCGAAAAAGTTAATTTGTTTCTGGTTTCCTTATGCATCAGTTCATGCGTCAGTATCAAGTTTATTTTCTTCAGATAATGTTAAAACAGGAACAAACATTGAAATATGAACTTTTAAAATGTAACTCAAATGCATTCAAAGATGGGGTTCCCCGGCTATATATTTTTAAATATCTGCATCATCGTCCTTATGTAAAGACCAGAAATATTTTTAATTTGGGGGCCTGAAATGACAATATATTGATTTCCAGTTAGAGGGCTCGATTTGTAACGAGTGCTGCCAGATTTGTGTCTTATTCAAATCTTCCTTTAAATAATTCATACAAACTATGGAACCTGATGCTATATTGATGCTTAGAATAGATTCTAATTGTGTGTTCATACGGCGAGCTTTGCACCTATAAATTATTGCTTAGGATAGTAAGAATACACGTGTTGGTGAAAATGAATTCGTATATGTTTTTCAAGAATGCAAGTGCATTATTTCATTTCACCTTGTCTCTATGTTTACTGACCAATATGGTTTGCAGAATTATGATTAATCTTAGGTTCGTCAACATTTTGCAATATGCGAAAGCTTTCTTGTTTGTATGAAATTTCACATCATGTTAGCACATGTATTTGTGTGTCATTCAAACTGCATTTTCAACTTACTATCTTATCCTTTTGTGGTAATTTTCAGTGAAAGTGAATGCTCTACAAATACCAATCAAAGGTTTATCTATATTTTTTTTAATTTTGTTCTCAATGTCTGGTCAAACACAGTGTATACTTTCTTTTGAGCACTAGTTTATATTCAAGCTTAAGAAATGTCGTAATTATTTAAAAGTGATATATTCATTGAAATCATATTTGCCAAACACATACAATTGATACAAGATAAAGCCAATTTTCCCATATTGTGTTGATATTTATTTTTGCAAACGATTTCTGAACATTGTTGTCAACATACAGACGTAGTGAGGAATGTGTTGAACAGACAAAGAGTCTAGTTAGTAACTTGCGCATCTGTCAGCTGTACTCTTTAATAAATCCAATTTCGTAAGGTATATTTATTTCACTAGTTATGTTTCGAAATTGAAAAAGGAATGGCATACATTTTATATTAAACATTCACCAATAACAAACTTTTTTCAAAGTCAAGATCAATTTTAAACAATATCAAACTTTATCATATAATGCTGGATTTTATCAACGCAATAAAGCTATGGGATAAATTTATTATCCAAATTGCATAAACGTACAAATATGGTAAAGAGACACTATTAACAGAGAACAAAGTATAGTATGTCATAAAGTACATGCAAATTGGTTCTTATTTTAGTCCTTAGAAATACCTTAACTACCAAAATGTTTTAAAATAATGATTGGGACGTTATTCTGACTAAGTTGAAATGCTTAAATGTCATTGCATGGGAGAAAAACATCAAATTGCACGGCTCGATTTGCAACGAGTGCTCTCAATTATTTTATCTTCTTGCAATCTAGCTTTAATTTATTCATTCAAACTAGGCAACATGATTCTATATTGAAACTTGAATCCTGTATATATACATGGGCTAACTTTGTACATATGAATTATTGCTTATGTTGTTAAATATAAATATGTTGTAAACAAAATTTGCAATGCGGTAATTTTTTTCAAGAATGCAAGGGGTTCTTTTTTTCATTTTTTGTTTGTTTTATTTTTATTTTTGTTTCAGAGTACTATTCCCTTCCCATCTAAAAATCTATATTCAGGCTTAAAAAAAGATTGGACTTTTCTTTTAAGTAATATACATTGAAATCACACTCGCCAAATCTATATTTCAATGTATTTGATACAAAGTTTAAACCAGTTCTCTTATAACGTGATGGAATTAATCAACTTACATCCTTGAAAACCTTTTCTGAACATTAAGTTCTCAACTTCGAAATATGGAAAATTAGATGATTCTTGTAGATATTGTATAATCATTTTTTCTTTTACATAAATAATTAGTAGATATAACTGTGTCTATATATTTGTTACCACGAAATGTGTATTATTTTCACATTTTTGTGTGAAGAACGAGGTCCTACATATCAAAAATATTTATGCTTTTGGTTGTATGGGTTATGGTTATGGCCTGGGCCTCTAAGTTAGGAGTATTTACTTGAAATAAGTTGTAATTTAAGTGTTCCTGGATAAAAATTGCTAGACCTCCATGGGAGCGACCGGGACTGGCTTTGGGCCGGTCGTGCCTTAGCATTTTATACCCAGGAATGTTAAAATTAGACCTAGGGCCGAAATGGGTTTCCTGAATTGAAATTATTTCGGGGTTTAGTTTTTGGAGTTTAATTAATGCTCTAAGCTCGTGGCCATGTGCCGAAAGGCCACAAGCGTTCCACTGTAGAATTTGCTAAAAGAAAGAATATATATGATTTTAGCTGCATTATGGAATGATTAATTAGTTGGAAAAAATGAGGCGCGTTTTTGGTTTAGGCATCGGGGAGGATGCGTTGCACGCGGGTGTTGAAAGTGTTGAAGTCGAGTTTGGTTAATTTAGATTTAACGGCGAGTTTATGAATGTGCTTTAGCGAAGCATTAGGTTTGATGAATATTGCCGCGAGAAATAGAGCGACACCTTGGTAAGGTTTTTGTTGGCAAAATTGCGTGGGTTGTTTGGGTTTGTTTTGCCAGAGGGCACGCGTGGTTTAGATAAATTAGGGGTGATTTTTTGTGGTTTAACATTTTGGGGATTTTGGGCCTGGGTTTTGGGCTGGGTATTGGGGGAATAGGAGAAGAGGGGTTGGGTAAGGGGTTGGGAGGAAGAGCCGAAGAGGTTCTTCTGGGACCTGGATTGGGTGTTGGACCTAGAGGTGGTGGGAGTGGGTATGGGCTGGGTATTGGGGGTGGTTTCCGCCTGGGATGGAGGATTGGGGTTGGCGGTGCTACGGAGGTTGGAAGGGTTGGCCGGAGTGGGCAGGGTGTGGCTGGATGGGGAGGTACAGATGGAAGAGACTCTTATCTTATCTCACTTATCTCTTCTTGCTGGGTGGGGGAGGTGGGGTCATCCTCTGTTACTGAGGAAGAGCGAGAGCGTTTGGCCGGGGTGGAGTCGGGAGAGGATTGGGTGGGGTCAGGTTGGTGTCGGCGGGAAGGTGGTTGTTTATTAGGATCAACCCAGGGGTAGGTGGGAGCGAGTGATCCTGTGGGGAACGAGGTTTTAGGATTATTTGCCCTATTTTTGGGTGGATTATCCCGCCTAGTGCGGGGGTTGTAATTTGGATGAATTTTAGTGTTTTTAGCTTTGTGTTTGAGGACAGTTTAGGGAAGTAGAGGTATGTCCATCCACGTTGAAGGTGAAACAATGAGGTGAACAGTGGAAACCGTCACACTCAATTTGCGCACATGTAGCACACCTCAGAACTCCCCGGCACTGTGCCGCTGTGTGGTTGAATTTGTGGCATTTTGTGCACTGGATGACCTTTCTGCCTTCGGGCCGTACGGATCGGGTGTGTGCGCCGAAAGTGGTGTGTGAGGGTAGGTTGGGCGTATCAAAAGTCAAAAGCACGGATTTAAGTGGAATGACATGACCGTCAGAGGATTTAGTGTAGTTGCGTTTAGCCACAGCAATGTGTGGTTGGTTATTTAGGTTATTTGCCTCTTGACGGTAGAATTCTAGAGCCTCTTCATCCTCATAAGGAGGGAAGAGAATAGTCCCCCGTGATTGGGACACCCAGTAGGGAATTTGGATTTCTACATTGAAAGAGAAGTTTGGAAAAAGTTTTTGCTGCCTCGGCCGAATGAAGTTTGAAAAGGTAAATTCGAAACCCGTGCCCAGGGGTTTGCATTAAGTGTAACTCACTCCTTTGAGCGAAAGAAGATACAAATTCTGTTTAAGGTGAGTTCCTTGCACAGAACGATGCCCTCGTCCACAGCGAAGATGAGAAGAGTGATTGGTGTTAAGAGGCTGTTTGTGTTGGGTGATTTAGATTGAGGTGATTTAATTAAGTTGGGGGCTTGGGGGGTGAGCTTAGCTTTAGGTTGATTGGGGGCTTTAGGTTGATTGGGGGCTTGGGAGTGAGTAGATGTTTGGGGATTAGCTGCGCGCTTGCGCTTAATTGTTTGGGGTGTTTTTATAGGGGATTGGCCTACCGGATTGGTTGGCGTGGAAGGAGGGGAGGATGGAAAATCCTCAAGGGAGTTTATGTTTGGGGGGTTTAAGGGAGTTTGCTAAGAGTTTAGAGAAATATTTGCGGAATTGGAGTTGGAATTAGGAGATTTATTTTAGTATTTATTTGATGACTTTGCTGGCAGGTCTTGTTGGGAAGGAGATTTGATTTTTGAGGAGAATTTGGAATGATTTTGGTTTTTAGAGTTAGAAAGTCAGGCGAGTCAGGGTGATGATTGGCGATGCCATTATTTGGGGGTATAAAAATGATTTGTAAGATATTTTAGGAGAAGGGCAAAAAGTCCCCTACCTTAAAGTGAAGAAGGAAGTCCTCAGTAGGACGTCCACGTCAAGTTGAGAAATCCTCAGGAGGCTGGAAGAGCTGCAAGGGCTGGAATGCTGGAGCGCTGGAGCGCTGGAGAGGTGTTTACAGTTGGCGAGCCGAACTGCAAGTGATGAGAGCCACGCTATCAGAGATCCCTTATGTATACTTATTGACGGGGTCGTTCAACCGACACGATCGCTCTCTAGCGTGTAAAACTAATTTTTGAGTGAGTCTGGTTACATTTACTTCACCCGGAAGCGTCGTCGAGGCTCTCACTGAGCACACTCCTATATTCTCATTGGCTGAAGTTACATCATACAGGACGATTGACACATGAGATTCAAGGGTGCGGACATGTCGCCAAACATTGTAGACTTCCGGGTGAAGTATATGTGACCAAGCGTGATTAAGTATGTGTAAAAGTTAGTGGCAGAGTATCTCTGCCAATGTGTTCTATGACATGATGCAATTGAAGGCGAGAATAGTGAAGAATTACATTTAACAGATCAATTATCGCGAGTGAAATACCCCGTCAATAAGTTTACATAAGGGATTTCTGAGAGCGGTACAAATTTGTAAAAACTGAAATTCAAAAATATCAAAATTTACAAAGTTCTTTCTGACATATTTAATATTGTTATGGAAAGAAACTGAATGAGAATAATATTTTTTAATCAAATTCGGATTTTAGAAATTTGAAGAATTTACTTGAAAAACCACACAAAAACAACCCAAAAACTCATTCAGTGGGTGGGAAAGGTTTATGCCGTAAAACGGTATCAGCCTGCCTGTTAAGAGTTTCAGTGTTAAAGTTTTTGATATAAGAAAATTTTCAAAACATTGAAAAAATATTTTGGTCTACTATATTTGGCTTCAAATGGTCTCAGGCACTCATATATCTGGCTGAATCATTTTATTGTCGCTTCATTTTGTTATTTCTGTTATATATTTTATGTGTTTCTCTTTTGATAAAGAAAATTAATGATCTGGATTGCAATACCTTTAATGAATATTTGCTTTGAAAAGATAGAACACTATTTCTCACGCAGTGAGTGTTACTATTTATGCAATCTTGTTGCATGCATGAAGCACTTGATTCCTTCAGTTATCAAAATCAGCTGTTGAGATCATCCAACCGGCGGCTGAACACTGACTGTGAGCCGTTACAAGAAATTCAAGCATAGCCAGAATGCTTGTAAAAAGTTTTGCATCCGCCATCCGATTCAGACCATCTGGAGACAGACCATGAAGAGTGGTCAGCAAACATGACAGCAAGCATTACGTCGTCCAAACTAGGGTTTGGACTAATTGCAATTAAACACCATATTCAAATCATCAATCAGAACCAGCTCAATAAACCTCCATGTGATCAAAACCAACATAGCTGCAAGAGCGTTTACTCACACTGCCTGGACTTCACCAACACAAATCAAAGTGCCCGTCCAGTGAAACAGAGGATAATATTAAATTCGTAAATAACCATGTCATTTGTTTATGAGATTAATTTGTTGTGTTAGGAACTTTAACATTAACCTGCAATTGTATAGATTTCAGGGCTAGTCACCGATTGCACGACATTAGGCGTTTTAATGACATGCTGGAATCTATTAACTTCTTTCTATAGATTGAGAAGCTGTGATGCAGATGCACAGGTTTAAGGCGAATGCTGAAACTGCTGGTAAGTTGTGTCATTTATGCTTTATTTTGTTCATTGACATGCGGTTTTAGAAGTGATGACATGCAAATTATTCCAGCTAAGTAACACATTTTATTTCTTTACAGAAATTATAACATACAAAGCATTTTTAAAAAGTATGGAAACTAAAAAGAATCTAAATTCATTAAGTAAATAATGTGTTATTCCCCCATTAATTTTTATTGATTATTTGTTTACAGGTATAGTTAATTGATTAAGGGTATACAGTATTTTTAAAAGTTCTTTAGTTTTTCGTTCTTTTATTGGAATGAATTTAACATGTTGAAAAAGTTACTACCTATCTTGCCTAAAATGTCATTACAAATAATCCAATGAAACTTATCTAATTGGACTCGTATCTACAATATTTATATCCTTCCTTATTTCTCGTAAATCCTTGATATCATCTAAGTCACTTTTGTAACAAACACAGTACGTTATGAAATAAAATCTAAAATGATTTATTCTATAATGTAATCACATTGTCAGTTCAGCATAAACATGGTGTCCTGACTGATATTGAAAAGCAAAACTTTAACTTACCACTGCCATGGAAATACTTAGCGATCCAACTGGAATTTACAATTCACTGAGTTACATACGAAACTACTCCTACGTCGCTAAGAAACGAAGCGACGTAGGAGTAGTTTTGGTCTGACTTGAATGAGATTGACACTACAAGAATTGTATCAATAAGGTTAAAGTTAAATTTCAATAATTTCAAGTTCTACTTTTTTGTTGCCAACAGTTGGCGTAATTTGTACTTCCATATTCATATCCTCTTTAAATCTAGATTGTTATTCATTCAAACTATGCAATTTGTTTTCTTATTGAAACTTTAGATAAGATTTAATGACATGTTTATGCAGCAGGCCATATGTCGTTCTAACTGAGGATTGGACTAATTGGAGGTAAACAACACTGTTAAATCATCAATCAGATCCAGTCAAATAAACCTCCATATGATCAAAACCAACATAGCTGCAATAGTGTTCACTGACACTAACTTGACTTCACAAACAGTGATGTAAGTGCCTGCCGGTAAAACAGAGGATAATAATCAATGTATAAATAAGAATGTAACGAAATGTCATAAAAACCGAATAAGGGTTACCTCTCCTACAGAGGCTGGCGGCCTCGTGTTGTTTATCAAGGCATTTTGGGTAAGGTATGAACCTATAACTGCACAAACTCACAAAAATATTACATGTGCGATTGCGATTGTAAAGATCTCAAGGCTAGTCACCGATTGCATGCCTCTACGCGTTTTTAATAATGTGTAAGACTATATCAACATCCTCCTGTTCATCGAAAAACTGTGATGCAGATTGATTGGGAATGCTGGCACAGCTGGCAAGTTGTGTCATTTGATGCTTTAATTTTTATTTCACGGTTTTTGGTGATAACATTATTATAAGAATAATCAACGAGTTGCGAGGAATGATGGATTATCTGTCCTGAGTTAATTAATGTGATAAACTCTGTGCTTCAGCGAGGAGTTTGACACAATAATTCACGAGGGACAGATAATGCGCAATTCCGAGCATCGAATTGGTTATTCCTTTTCTTACCAAAGATAATTTTGATGCATAAAAACGGGGGGGAAGAGAAACATTTAAAAACGGCCGGTAAAGTACATATTGTACTCATACGCCATTCATAATTATGCTCACTACTTCAGGATGGGCGGCTCTAAGTAGTTCGCAACTCACGATCTAATTTGAATAGTTTATTTTATTGATATCACATTATATCCAAAAGAATTATTGTCTCAAATAATAAAAAATCGTTTTTATTGACTGCGCACAACAGGAAAGAAAAAGTAAGACGTCGTTAGCTTTCGTAACGTTTGACAAAACTAGTGAGGAATGTATGACGTCACTGTTTGACGTCATGTTTAATGATGTCATAGAGCTATGACGTAACGACAGCTCGGCCGGCGACTCTCGCACCTAGCGCCGCCTTGAAGATTTAAACTTGTATTTAAGACAAAGAAAACATCAGAAGGTATTGATTTCCCATTAAAAATGTTGTAGTAAACTGTGACTTTCGCAATTTAAGTAAAATATTTCTCATCTATATCTCTCAAATAAAATAGAAGATCCAAGCGAATCATAACAATCAAAATGCGAGTTATTTTTAGAAAAACTGTAATTCCCATGACCATTATGCAAACTTTAATACCCGGCATATCCTTGCCCGCTTTGGTAGGAAACTGAAGTATAACATTTTATTACTTTACCGAAATTGTCACGTAAAAATCATATCAAGGAACGTCTGAAAACTAATTTTTTATTAACACTTTTAATTTTGATTGTTTTGATTGTAAAATGAATAATTCTATAATGTTTTGAAATTGTCAGTTCAGCACAAACATGGTGACCTGATTGATATAATAAGCAAACCCTTAACTCACCACAGTCGTGAATTGACTAAACCGATCTAACTGGAATCAATAAATAACTGAGTTATATACTTACACAGCACGAATTGTAACAGTCAGAGTGAAGAGACTTTCCAATAATTTCAAGTTTTTATATATTGTTGACAACAGTTGGCTGAATTTGTACTACCACTTGCATGTCTTCTTCAAATCTAGATTATTATTTATACAAACTATGCAATTTTATTCCATAATGAAACTTAAAATAGATTCTATATGCATGTTGTATGTTTTATCGAGACATATAAAGTAATACGTATGCAAGTAACTGCTTGATTTATATTTTATTATGTTTGAACTTACAACTGAAACAGTAACTAAATACAATTCATTAGTTTGTCAGAATTAGAACTCCATATACATATAAAGTTTACCATTTACATCTAATACGAACAGCAAAACTTTACCTTGTGTAATCACTAACCCGATCCCACAGGAGTTAAGGAACCACTGAAAAGCAAGAAATTTAACACTGAGCATAAGGCATCGAAAAAGTTAATTTGTTTCTGGTTCCCTTATGCATCAGTTCATGCGTCAGCATCAAGTTTATTTTCTTCAGATAATGTTAAAACAGGAACAAACATTGAAATATGAACTTTTAAAATGTAACTCAAATGCATTCAAAGATGGGTTTTTCCCGGCTATATATTTTTAAATATCTGCATCATCGTCCTTATGTAAAGACCAGAAATATTTTAAATTTGGGGGCCTGAAATGACAATAGATTGATTTCCAGTTTGAGGGCTCGATTTGTAATGATTGCTGCCAGATTTGTGTCTTCTTCAAATCTACCTCTAAATAATTCATACAAACTATGGAACCTGATGCTGTATTGATGCTTAGAATAGATTCTAATTGTGTGTTCATACGGCGAGCTTTGCACCTATAAATTATTGCTTAGGCTAGTAAGAATACAGTGTTGGTGAAAATGAATTCGTATATTTTTTTCAAGAATGCCAGTGCATTGTTTAATTTCACCGTGTCTCTATGTTTACTGACCAATAAGGTTCGCAGAATTATGATTAATCTTAGGTTCTTCAACATTTTGCAATATGCGAAAGCTTTCATGTTTGTATGAAATTTCAGATAATGATAGCACATGTATTTGTGTGTCATTCAAACTGCATTTTCAACTTACTATCTTATCCTTTTGTGGTAATTCTCAGTGAAAGTGAATGCTCTACAAATACCAATCAAAGGTTTATCTATACATTTTTTAATTTTGTTCTCAATGGCTGGTCAAACACAGTGTATACTTTCTTTTGAGCACTAGTTTATATTCAAGCTTAAGAAATGTCGTAATTATTTTTAAGTGATATATTCATTGAAATCATATTTGCCAAACACATACAATTGATACATATATAGAACGTCATTCTAGTGCATTTTTTGGTTTGTATTGAACGAGTAGATGTCACAAAGAGCAAAGAAACAACGAGTTCGCAGCACGTGAACATGTGAACATGGATAGATGTTGTTACATAACAGTTCAGCACGCCTACGTTTTGGAGGGACATTCATTGAATTTGTTTGTGAGGAAAAGTTAAAGTTAATATGAAACGATCCCCCGTGAATGTTGCTGCCGCTGAATAGACCGGAAGTCATACTTTGACCCCTTGAAACTACATGTATGTCACTGGCACATGTGGCAGCACTGACATCGTTTTTGTGCGATGGTACAGAATCACAAGACTTACGTGTTTTCACAGTGGAATTAGTGACAGGCACAAGCGATTTACTCTGACCTTCAGACAAAATATCACACATTTGTTTCTGCATGGAGATTGATGCAACGGCATAGTTATTTAAACTATTGACGTTTTTGTGTCCCGATAGCTGACAAATCGAGGTTGGTTCTACACCGGCATGAAGCAGTTGAGTGCACATGGATTTCCTTGCGCTGTGATTCGTGATTTTCCCAACAAGACCTGAACGTTCCGCCATACCCTTCATCAAAGATCCAAGTGTATTTACACCAAGAGCCATATTCTGGAACCAAGGACCATCCTATTTTCGCCTGTGATTAATTGCCAAGTAAAAGGGTGCATCGTCCAACATCATACCTGGCGGTCTCTGGACCCTGAAGGCTTTGTAGACAGTAACAATACATCTATCGGAATTACCAGTGGCAGCAAAGATTTTCGGGTTAAACATCCGACTGTGAGCAGAATTTCCATCACAAGTTTTCGTTGATCGTTCCCAAAATTCCAGGTATTCACATCCATTGGAGTCTGTCTTCAAATGAACATCTCCCCACCGAAGCTGTCGACTTTCATCTCGTCCTCTCAGACCGAACATCTTGGTGAAAAAATACCACAGTGTGTTGATCATGGCGGTTGGCGAGTGCGACCCGAACTCAGGTGCATTCCACAGGCGATCTTCGTCTTCACTTGACAGAGAGTCAGATTTATTCGGACGATTTCCCTTGCCCTGTTGTTTTAGCTCTTGCGTTTTGCTTCAAGAACGCGACGACTTGTCTTGAAAATATCTGAATTGATGATGTTGTGCGGATAGTCATTATCTCGGAGATACCTGTCGATGGCACGGTGATAAGAAGTCAAAGTGTCAGGTTCGAACAGAGATCCATCTTTCTTTCTCAGTGTCAACAGGTAGGAACTGATGTAAACATCAAGATCCGGAGCCGGGATATCAAGAACTCTTCGTTCTTCATTGTTTTCCTTCAGGTAAGTTGCAAACTTCGTGATCACACTTGTTGTTTTCTTAACGGTATTCACACTCTTCTTACTGTCGATGTAGTTTTTGAGATCAATAATACTTTTCGTTGCGATCGGCGAAGTGTCCGCTTCATTTTGTGTATACTCCATGTCAAAATTTAACAAATTTTCGATAATATAATGGTCAATGTCTTCTTCATCAACAAAAATTATGTTTTCGGCCATCTTGACCACAGGTACACAGAAAGCAGACGATGGTTCACGTGAATGACGTCATGTAATTTACTTAATTTTTTTATATTTTTTTATCTATAATGCATGGTAAACAATGTAAATTTATTCTGATAAAACACTCAGAGATGTCTGAATCAAATTATGTGTGTTTGTTTGCATTATTGGTGTGGGGTTTCCCCTGACCTAAATTCTAAAAATAGCTGACATGACACCTCTCTCGCTGAGAAAGTAGTTCCGTGAGAAGTGCAATACGGAGTGCAATACGGATTGAGGAGTGCAATACGGAATTCGTTGTATTTCATTACGTATTACTATCGTAAGATTACATGGGTATGTAATAAAAGATAAAGCCAATTTTCCCATATGGTGTTGACATTTATTTTCTTGCAAACGTTTTCTGAACATTGTTGTCAACATACGGACGTAGTGAGGAATGTGTTGAACAGACAAAGAGTCTAGTTAGTAACTTGCGCATCTGTCAGCTGTACTCTTTAATAAATCTAATTTCGTAAGGTATATTTATTTCACTAGTTATGTTTCGAAATTGAAAAAAGGAATGGCATACATTTTATATTAAACATTCACCAATAACAAACTTTTTTCAAAGTCAAGATCAATTTTAAACAATATCAAACTTTATCATATAACGCTGGATTTTATCGACGCAATAAAGCTATCGGATAAATTTATTATCCAAATTGCATAAACGTACAAATATGGTAAAGAGACACTATTAACAGAGAACAAAGTATAGTACATGTACAATTCACATTGTATCAATTGATTCTGAATCATTTAAAAGGAAATACGCGATCGCGACCAGAGATTTTGAATATACAAGACTGTTTCATCAAGGTCCGTTAATAACACGAAGCAATGATTTTGATAATGTGCAATTCAACAGATTAAAAGCCTCTGAGAAAGTACCTTAGGAAAAATATATAGAATTCCCTCTCATCTTTGAGGAGAATCTTTTTAAGTCCTTTATTCTCAGGAAGAAAAGTGATTACATATAAATGTCATTGAAGGTCCTATATTACGGTTTTCAGCCGACTGGAGTCAAGGTGAAGGTAATCAACAACGGATATGGAATAAAGAATCCATTATTGACCAATGAACGTCAGGGACAAGTACATCCGGAAGTGACGCAAGTTGGTAAGTACATCTTGCGTGTAAACAAAGCTTGTTGCGCTTTCTTGCAACTTATACTCTGAAGTTTTCCAGTAAACAATATTCAGTCAATAAGCGACTGCACAATTGTTCATAATTGAAAATGCATTTAACATGATATATATCCTTCACTATGGTCATTTGTATACAAAATAGAAACAATATAGTTTGCTATGCCGCATTTAACTCCAGAATCCTCACCGTGATAGTGTGATAAGCTTTCCATAGAACGAAGATTAAGTATTCCATGACAACAGAGAGTGATGTACGTAAACCGCTTCTTATAATGGTTTTTAAAGGACAATCAGGCAATATCCAAAGAAGCTCGTAAGTGTTGGCTTGATACTTAGTTATCTCAGGGACTCTTGGTTAAGCTAAGTTTGTCATTCAAGGGACCATGTCTTCCTCACGTTCCCAATGATTCCAGGTTCACCGTACGTGATATCCTCAGAGTCCGGTCACACGGGCAGTCTGTGCGGGTTCAGCAGTGAATCTCTGCGTCTTCTCCAGAAGCACCTCAAATCTCACAAGGAGATCAAACGCTTCCTGTGCACTGTTTGTGCCAAGGGATTCAACGATACCTTTGATCTATAGCGTCACGGTCCGGTCCGGTCACACGGGCAGTCTGTGCGGGTTCAGCAGTGAATCTCTGCGTCTTCTCCAGAAGCACCTCAAATCCCACAAGGAGATCAAACGCTTCCTGTGCACTGTTTGTGCCAAGGGATTCAACGATACCTTTGATCTGAAGCGTCACACAAGAACACATACAGGTGAGATATGGTTAAGACAGCTTGTGACGATACTAACGTTTCTGAAGCGTCTTACTAGAACACATTTGAAGCGTCACCAATGAACACATAAGGTGAGTTATGGTAAAGACAGTTTAGTAATGATTAATACGTTTTTGAAGCATCACACATGAACACATACAGGTGAGATATGGGTAAGACAGCTTGTGACGATACTAACGTTTCTGAAGCGTCAAACTAGAACACATCTGAAGCGTCACACAAGAACACATGAAGTCAGTTATTGTAAAGACAGTTTAGTAACGATACATACGTTTTGAAGCGTCACACATGAACACATACGGGTGAGTTATGGTTAGGACAATGGAGTGAAGATACAGACGTTTTTGAAGCGTCACACAAGAACACATACATGTACAGGTGAGATATGGTTAGGACAGTTTAGTAAAAAAACAGACGTTTTTGAAGCGTCACGCTATAAAACACAAGGTGAGTTATAGATTGGACAGTTGAATGACGTACAGACGTTTCTGAAGCGTCACACATGAACACATACAGGTGAGTTATAGATTGGACAGTTGGGTGACGTCCATACGTTTCTGAAGCGCACACATGAACACATACAGGTGAGTTATAGATTGGACAGTTGAGTGACGTACAGACGTTTCTGAAGTGTCACACAAGAAAACATACACGTGAGTTATAGATTGGACAGTTGAGTGACGTACAGACGTTTCTGAAGCGTCACACATGAACACATACAGGTGAGTTATTGATTGGACAGTTGAGTGACGTACAGACGTTTCTGAAGCGTCACACATGAACACATACAGGTGAGTTATAGATTGGACAGTTGAGTGACGTACATACGTTTCTGAAGCGTCACACAAGAAAACATACACGTGAGTTATAGATTGAACAGTTGAGTGACGTACAGACGTTTCTGAAGCGTCACACATGAACACATACAGGTGAGTTATAGATTGGACAGTTTAGTGACGTACAGACGTTTCTGAAGCGTCACACATGAACACATACAGGTGAGTTATAGATTGGACAGTTGAGTGACGTACAGACGTTTCCGAAGCGTCACACATGAACACATACAGGTGAGTTATAGATTGGACAGTTGAGTGACGTACAGACGTTTCTGAAGCGTCACACATGAACACATACAGGTGAGTTATAGATTGGACAGTTGAGTGACGTACAGACGTTTCTGAAGCGTCACACATGAACACATACAGGTGAGTTATAGATTGGACAGTTGAGTGACGTACAGACGTTTCTGAAGCGTCACACATGAACACATACAGGTGAGTTATAGATTGGACAGTTGAGTGACGTACAGACGTTTCTGAAGTGTCACACATGAACACATACATGTGAGTTATAGATTGGACAGTTGAGTGACGTACAGACGTTTCTGAAGCGTCACACATGAAAAAGCACTCATACAATAGGCAATGATGAAAACAGGGTTGTGATGTCAAACACACATCACCACACGATACTTAACTCAATATCGGACAGCAATGATACATATACATGTCAACGTAGGGAAGGTTTGAGTTCCCTGACCTGTGCGATCTGCACATTTTGGATCGGCTAGATATTGTTTAAGACAACGTATCTTCATTTTACTCCTACTGAGGTTACTCAAGGCATAACTTACCAGGTAACCTGTGTTACTCGTTGATAGCTTTATTGGCAAGAGTTATGTGCTTGGCTGCGATCCAAGTCATCAGTGAAATCAGTGATGTCTTTTAAACAGGATAAGCAGTCTGTTTGTGCAAGTCAAGTTACGTTAGATCAGTGACATTGCCTCAAACTTGATAGTCGGTCTGTTGTTGAAAAAAATGTATGTACAAAAAAGGTAAAAGGCTTAAAAGGGTAGCAAAAAAACAACCCAAAACGACAAACTTGTTCCCCGTTTAATTTTCCATTACAGAGAAATATAGTTCAAAAGGAACAGAGGTTACTTAGAATGATAAGAATTGAGTTATCATGGTGGGATGCAATAAGACGAAGGAAGTTATTTTTTCCATACAATAGTACTGGCGTCATGCTTAAGAAAACGGACACAAAAGCTTTGAAAGTTGTTTGATTAAACTGCAGATGTTTTCATCTTTGTTTGTTTCTGTGCAGTACATATGCATATATACAAAAACGAATTTTCATATTGTGTTGCTTTTCCTTCACTTAGTTGAAAAGATGTATTCAAACATTTGTTTGTCTTATCAACATTATATATTAATTTAATTTGCTAAATACTTTTATATACATTGACATTTACCTTCTTGATAAATAGACATAATAGACAGGATATTGGCACTTCATCCATATTTTTTATAATAACACATCTTTATTTTTTTCAGATGTTCGACCATACAAGTGTGAAAAGAGTGGGAAAGCATTTACTCAAAGATGTTTACTTGAATCTCACAGCAAAAAGATTCACGGACTTAATTACCAGTTCGCGTTTAATGAAAGGCACACTAAGACATACGTTTGTGAAGAATGCGGCCATTCAACCAGTGACCCGGAAGAACATTTTGTGCACCTGCGCACTCAGCACCCAAACAACCCCACCATTCTTCCATGTCATGATAGACGTCAGTTCAAATTCTCAAAAAGGAAGACAACGTAAACGAACTTTATTTGCGACGTTTTCAATATGATCCACATTAACAAAACCTTCTTATTGTGTTCAAACGTTCTTCTTCACAAAGAGCGAATCCAACTTCACATTCTGAAACTGAACCAAATGTAAAGATTACATTTATGATGAAAATCGCTTCGCACTAAAAAAACGTTTGTGAAGAATACAGTTTTGCTAACTAGCTGATATAAGCAGTCAGGGGTAAAGAGTAGTCTGAGTGCTAATCCGACATGACTCCGTGTACCCCGTAATATCTACCACATCTCATGCCTCCCTTTGATGGGAAGTCGGTCATTTTTCATTTCTGAGCGTTGTTGAAATATTTATGGAAATCGTTTTTGATAACGTAAATATTGCTTGAGGTTACACAGAGCTTTGGTGTCTAAAGAAAGAAATATGTAAAAAAATTAAATATCAAGATCGGGATTACAGCTCTTAACAGCATGACCCCCCCCCCCCCCCCCCCGTAAATATTTGCTTGCCGTTACATAGTCCTTTGGTGTTGAATGGGTTTATTGAGATATATGATAATGTAGTTATGAACGTTATCATTGTTATTGAAACATGAAATGTATTTGAACACGATAATTACAAACGTTGCATGATTATGTATTGTTATGGTAAGTCAATATGGCTCCGTTAGATTATGTTTAGTTGACACGTGTACTTAAAATGAATTGTATCAACCAATATTATTCCATTATCATCACATCTATATCATATTGCATTCACTTGTTGATATCATATTTTGTATTTATTATTTGTTGAATACAGTTAATAAAATTTCAAAATAATGTTTCGGGTGTTTTTCATTATTGCATTCCATTCCATTCACATCCAGGGGTAAATCATAAATAAAATCCTCATCCTGTTTTCATAGATTATTTATTTACTGTCCTTATTGCATGATAGTCTATATATAATATATATGCATGAGTCATTGCATTTTGGACCCCAGTGTGAATATTAGTTATTTTCATACATAAGATAATGGAACAACAATAGTGTAGAAACCTGACTACATTTATAAATGACCTTATATAAAAACATTATCTTATTTCCTGAACAAGATTCCATACGCAATGTAAAAAGACGAAACGTCATGATATTGGTAACACGGTAACAATTTTGGCAGGTCATTGGGGTAGCCAGAGTCAAACTTTTGAAAAGGCTTTTTATTTATTTTCCTCTACAGCATGTTCTTAGTGATCAACAGCTATACATGTAGGCCTAAGTCATATTTGTTTGTCTGCACTATGTCAATGTCGTTTTCTCAGAGATTCTATATGGGATATTTCCATAAACATTTATGAAAATCGGCATTTAAAAAATATGACCCCATCTGTATTTTTAACCATGCTAAATATCAAAATTCTGCAACTGTGACCAGACTTTCCAAAAAAGTGACCTTTTGACTATTTTACACACGGATAATTGGTGCTCCTTTATCAATGTTGGAATAATTTGCTTGATGACCAAACGAAACCTAAATTACATGATATTCCGCTAAGATACACTAGCAAATGAACAATCTTAAAGGTGCTCAGCTGAATATAGGTATTTATCGAATAAGAAGGCGTGAAAAGTTACCATTGCTCATTTTATCAATTCAAGTGCTACTTCCACATTCCTGAAATTACCGTTGCCTTTTGAAATATTTGTATTTCAAGCTAGAGTCATTCAATCGATTGCCAGTATATCCACGTATTTCTCAGTTCCCTTTATTCAATACAAAGTACTTTCATACATTTTACCATAACTAATTTACAGCATAGAGACAAGATATTGTGAAAGGGCGTAACATAATCAACCTCTACAAAAGCTTTTACATCAAATGCTTAATGACTTATTTAATGATGACGTGAACATCACACTTGAGATAAAGATATTTGATCATAAATTACACTTATACAAATCATAGAAAATCAAATGCAATAGGCCCCAGGGATTCGTACGATTTCTTCACCAGATATAATGTTTCAGTTGAGCTGTGATGTATTCAGCAATGTGAGCAATCAGGGCATTCAAACAACTTCATTGTCACGGAGAACACAATTTGGAAACTTCAAATAACATTTTCCTTTTTGAAAGGTAGCAAGGGCGGTTATCACGTCGATGACTAAGTTAATAATAATTTCAAATTGATGTTCGTCTCTGAAGACTGCTTGCCATCTGAATAGGCGAGTTGTTAAGAAAGATGAGCTATACTGTACAGCTAAGTGAAATGCCCTCCGTATTAAAGGACTAACACAGAAGCACTGAACCGAGTAATAGCTGCCGGAGAGTTTTACATAATTTACGCAACATTGGACAAAGGAATATGTTGAAACCCATATAACAACCTTAGATATTCCAGTATGAAAGAGCAGTATCTCATTAAATCACTCCAAGAAACGATCATGTCAAGCCGGCTTCACTTTGTGTCACGTTTCCTCCACAGAATTACTCTTCATGGTGAAGGCATTGAGTAGGCTAAGCTTCTAGGTGAGGAGACGAACCTCCGCGGTCAGAATGAATAAATACCTTTGATAAGAGAGCAACAGCAGGATTCCCTGTGCAGGGGACTCGGGTCTGTAGGTCTGTAAATTGCGCCGTTATTGCAAGCTCAGCCTCTTTCAGAAGGGGATTAACCCCAGGATTTGTCCCTTTCTGAACAGCATCAGGAGTCCTGATCTTCTCCCGATGGGGCAGAAAAGTCGGAATCTAGTACAAGGGAAGGATTTATGGATTATCGGGAGGAGGGAGAAAGACTCAAGAAGACATTTGAGTGGAAGGTTCTCCACATGAAAGTTCTAGACGTAGAAGAATATAACTTCCTTTTGTTAATCTGTGTGGCTTTGAATGGAAGGTTCTCTACATGAAAGTACTAGATGTAGAAGAGTATAAGTTCCATTTTCTTCCTTTTGTTAATCTGTGTGGTGTTGAATGAATTGATTATATTTTGAAAAGTAGTTAATTTCTTGTGTTACGTCCTTTTCTTGAGAGGACTGGAGAAGAAATTGAAGGGATAGATTCTCTACATTCTGTCCTGTTTACAACCCGCCAGGCAAATGAAAATACACATGGCTGTTTGTTTGAAGTTACTTAATATCTAAGAGACATGTGATGTATTTGATTATGACACGTTTACATTAACACATATTGGCAGAATATAATAATTGGTATCTGGTTAACGTTTGTTTTTCATGTAGGCAGGGGTTAGAAATAGAATTTACACTCTCATAACCCCTACGATGTTTAAAGTATTATCAGTTAGAAAAAAGGGACGAATATTGGTTCAAGATCTTCGTGGTTTAACATTTGTGTTATATCAAAATTAATTTTCGAACAATTAGTTTACATTAAATTATTTTTTGGGAAAAAAGACAACAACGTAACAGCATCTTATGGACGATGATTTAACTCTTGTTCTTATGGATTTGAGAATACGACAACAAAAGCTCGAAATATTTGTAATTCATGCAATATACAATGTATGTAAGTCTAGTACATATGATGAATTCAACTGAAGCGTGTTCTTTCTTTGTCCGCAGTTAAGTACAAGGTCTTTGTTGGAATGATTCTTGAATGTGAATGAAAATATTGGTTTCATCATTTACCCTCTTTTAAAGTGAGTTAAAAATATCTCAGTTTTTGTGTTAACTTCAATTGTTTTACAAGAAATTTAAGGGGAAGATTCTAGATTTTCTTCTGTATAGAATCAAGATCTTTGATATTGAACATAAGTGTGAAGGAATCTTGGTTCATTCTTAAACCCATTCTCCACACACAGGCAGATCAAGTCATGAAAGGTTGATCGAGCCTCTGTTCTAATTAGCGGAGTCTTTGGGCTAGAATGGAAGATGCCTGGCTGGATGCAATCAAATTTGGTTGTGCAATCAGCGCACTGTCCTAAAATCACCAGTTCTGCTACTGAATCATGGCCTTTCCATGCGAGAGGTGTTTTCATTTGCTACAAGGAATCTTGGTTCAATGTTTTAACCATTCTCTCCACACAGAGGCAGATCAAGTCATGAAAGGTTGTTCGAGCCTCTGTTCTAATTAGCGGAGTCTGTGGGCTAGAATGGAAGATGCCTGGCTGGATGCAATCAAATTTTGTTGTGCAATCAGCGCACTGTCCTAAAATCACCAGTTTTGCTACTGAATCATGGCCTTTCCATACCAGAGGTGTTTTCATTTGCTGCAATATTCAACTGGTTTGTGGTGCAACTGTTTGCCGCCAGGAAACGTCCGGAAACCCCGGATTTGGTCTAATTCGAACAGAGGTTTAATCAACATTTTATGACTTGATCTACCTTAGCGAATGTCTTTAAAGGGACAGTCCTATTTTTTGTGGCAACAAAATTAAAGAGGACACAGTGATGAGTACTATTATTTGTCAAATTGTTAAATCTAGAACAACTTCAATAATACCCTCACAATTTTTTTTTGAAAATAAGTGTGAAATAGTAATGTAATAATCATATGTAAGTATAACAAGGGTAGTACTCTTTTATTTTGCCTCCACCACAAAATACCCCAAAAGAACTATCCCTATTACCCCCAAGTCATCTTCCTATGCCAAGCCTAAAACGCAAGTTTCCGAACTGTCAGTTTTAGGCCTTTTTATCCTCTAAAATCTTAAAATGAGTATAAACGTTTTTTTTATATAAACGAAATATTTTTGTCGAAACTTAAGACTGAAACAAATCAAAACCAAACCAAAATACCATATAAATATAAACAGGTATCCAAAGACATGAAAACAAGTCTTATGTTTATTAATATCAACACATTATTAACAAAATGATATTATTCTAACAAAACCTCGAAGGCTAAAATAAACTTAATAAGATATAACGTTTAATACTACCATGCATTTTTGTTTAAAACACACGTTTGAAATTGTAAAATAGTTGCAGTAGTAAATAAATAGTGTACTTTCAGTCAATTAACGAGAAAACGCTTTGGCATCAACATTTTAAGTCAAGTTTTAATTTAACTTTTGTTACTCAGGTTTTAAAAACATCGATAACGCTTCATTCGTTTTAATGAGTTTGGATACCGTCTTACCATCATATGTTACAGGTCGTATGAACTTGATCACAAGGTGGAAGTTTAATATTCGCTTTAAAAACATGTTAACACATTCCCATAGTTACCGTGTATTCATGCGAAAACCCTAAAATCAGACACTTCAAAACGCGTTAAGTTGCGAACTGGAAACCGCTAACCAAGCTTGTAAAAAAAAATATGTCACAACGATAAAATAACGACCATAACATAAAAGAGGCAAGATTTAATAGCGGAAAATTGTTCAAAGTTGTCGTGTTTTCTTTTCATTTGAACGGTGGTCATTTGTGGTCCTAAAACAGTTTTGAATGGGTATGTAAATGCGGATAGGTCTGCGGCGCTGAAGGGGTTGGAGACGGCGAGATATAACAGTATCGTTTTCTATCACTTGTGTGCTCTATACACTCGTGTGTATAATAAGTCGGTACAGAGGGAACGTTTCACGCCGAGGTGACAAGCTTGTAAGATACCTGGCCAATGAGCTTGTTCATGTTCTTAAATTTGACCTCTCACGTTACAGGTAACCAACCCCTGTCAGCGTAAACACCTTTTGATTGGCTTCTTAACACAGGTGTCAGATGAACCTTCTTTCAACGCTCAAGCTACCTGTAACAACAACTACCTGTGTCGATGCTTCTACATATTAATATGGATGTTGTATTTAAATCACAAACAGCCTTTGTGTATTTGTGTGTGAGTGTACTTATTAAAAATGATAGGGAAAAATAGAGATATATGTGGAGAGAGAGAGAGAGAGAGAGACAGAGAGAGAGAGACAGAGAGAGAGAGAGAGAGAGAGAGAGAGAGAGAGACAGAGAGAGAGAGAGACAGAGAGTGAGTGAGAGAGAGAGAGAAGAGAGTGAGAGGGAGACAGAGTGACACAGAGTGAGAGACAGAGAGAGACAGAGAGACAAAGAGTGAGAGAGACAGACAGAGAGGCAGAGAGAGAGGCAGAGGCAGAGAGTGGATTCCTTTGACCTACATTTAGTTTTTTGTGACAATTTTAAATATGCTAGATGATGCTTATGTTAATTTGACAACTCTGATATTTTCAGCATTGGAACATAAGTGTGTAGCTGTTCTAACTTGACTTTGACTTCAAGTTCACTTGGGATTATGAGAATAATTTTCTAATTTTGGGTTTCAACCACAACAAACATATTTTAAATTAAAATCTATCATCGGTGTTCATTTAGACAATATATGTATAAACTCGAATGTCTTTGAACTTTGTTTTTAGTGATATTTGTTAAAGTAAGATATGCCCTAAATGTTTATGGAAATGATATAGCATAGTCTCTTTCAGCATGCAAGAAATTCAAAAGAGATATGTCGAAGTGTATACATGATCACACAGATACATTTATTTGTAAAAAGGTGATATCAAATGTTAAATTTACTTCCCCTCAATATTCAAAATTAAAGAGATCACCATGCAGTCTCAAAATTCTCGATTTTTTAACAAGAACTTTACTAAATACTCGTTTGTTAATGACATGTAAACGTAAGTTTTCATGATGCAAAATCATGATTTCTTAGGAAACCTGAAAACTAATGATGGTATGGTCTCGTAATGGGGCAATCAGCCTATCATACATGTGTACAGTACAAGTATAACAATTAAATGTAAGCACCATGTTAAGGTATGTATTTCAGTTTCATTATTATGAGTAAATTGAGGTACAAAAGGAACTACATACCTTATTTTTCGACTTATCAAATTTGTAATTGGCATGTTATGTATTATCAAATGATCAACATGACCAATATTTTCAGCATTTTAAACGAACGGCGATGCTTTATAAAAATATAATTTTTATTTTAGTTGGGGGTAAAAATCAAAATTTACATCAACATGACCACCACCATGTTGTAAATATATAAAAATGAGGCTAATTTATTGATTCTAACACAAGATATAATTTACATGCCTATAACAGTTTTATTCTATTAAAAAATGTTTTAATATTTCAATCAAAAAGTAAAAACATTGAAGTGTTCTCTTGCAAATGAGTATTCTCCTGTACTTGTAAGTTTTTGCGTACGACGTCATAAACGTAAACTAGTTGTAATTGAAAATAATGTTTATGATAAAATCAAGTGAGGTGTGTACTTCTTTTGTACCTCAGTTTAGTTGGAATCGTCATTTGAAGGTTCTGTAATTTTCGTCGGTCTTTGCTCTGGGGAATTTTTTGTACCATGTTCAAACTGATTACTAACAGGGGAATATTAATAAAAAAATACTAGCGTGTTCATGTTTCGATTATATCTCATTCCGTAGATCTGTGAATAGCGAGATGCGATAAATTCCAAAACCGAAAATGATAATCCAAAAGACAAGAAATACATGGTTGTAGTTGATATTTTCCTACCTGTCGTAAAGTATGACTGATAGCTTGAAGATGAGGAATGTTTTTGTCAATTACCATTGTAAATTTGGATGAAGAATAAAGAAACCACCGGGGCATTAAGAGTAAACGTCAGGGAAAATCAGCTGTCTTTTCAACCTTGTAAGGGAACCAATTGTGCCACGTCACGATAATTAAAATTCCTGTTAAGCTTTTCTCCTTATCAAAATATGTGTTGAGGAGATTGTTGAGCTTCCATAGACCACCAGAATTGAGTATCAATTTGCCTGTAGGACATGTGACACCGTTGAACCAATACTTTCCATCAACTGATACTCTTTTTCCTATTGGTCGAGGAGGTCAGGGTTCAGACAGGGGTTTTAAACAGGTCCCTAACTCTTGTCTGTTGATCAGTGTCTATTAAGGGTAAATGATATTGGTGTCATAAGCACCTCACGCATACTTTAACCAAGGGTAATCTGAAACTATCAGTTCATCACCATACTTACCATACGGTTATGAAGACCTTTCATACTGTATTTTTCAAGTATTATAATAAGATTCTGATAAGTAAATATATATAAGATATTCAAAATAAATGGTATTTACATTTATTTTCAGATCTGACATAACACTCAATTTAAACTTTTTATTCGTGAAAAAGGAACACTTTGTTTATTTCTTTTAGTAATTCTTATCTTTAATCTAACTATTTATGACTTCAGTGGTTCTTTCACGCATCTTATATTTTTCAAAGTTTAATCGTAAAGTAATATAAACCTATATTATTAACGAGACACTAAGGTGATTTATCTTATTTCTCGTCCGTGTACGAAATGGTATTGTAATATTTATATGGCAATATTAAACTGGTGTAATAACATAATTGAAGTCTGACGTCACAATAGTGTGTGTCTTCGACGTCATTGTGGAATGGCTGCCGAGTCGCGGAAAAGCTCGTTTCAGCAAACTGTCGCCGGTTTTGCTTGTTTTTTTTTATTGCAGGTAAGAAACAGAATACTAGACTCCCTTCCATTTAATACTATTTTTATCAAACTCGTGAATGATTTGGTATGAAACTCGCTTTCGATCGTTTTATACACAATCATTAACTCGTTTAACAAAAATAGTATTAAATGGTGGGTCGTTTAGTATCCTCTATATATACTGTACAGTAGGAACCCATAGATTAAGAACTGGATGAGTAAACACCCCGGACAAATAACGGCTCTTCAGTACTCTCATTTTTGTTGTTACATGATTGATTTTGGTAAATAGAAAAGTTTGATAAAAAAAACATTTTCAAGGTCCCGTAAGCAGATCAAGTCATGTTGATTTAGCCTCTGTTATATTACGCCAAGTTTGTGAGATAGAATGGGAGATGGCTGATTGGAGGCAATAAAAGTTAGTTGTGCAATCAGCGACGCAGTTCTTCAATCATCATTTTGGCTACTGAAACAAGGCAAAGGCATTGTGATATGAACCACCCTTTACATGCGAGAAGTCTTGTCATTTGATATAGAAATTCAAATGTGTTGTGAAGAAAGTTTTTAACGCCAGGGGAAACTGCCGGAACCCAGTGATTTCGGCGTAATACTATATGTAATAAGCCAATCAGGAAATCCTTTTTCTCCTCAAGATAGATGAAATTTGAAATGCATCGTAAATCTCATTCTCTCCCCACAAAGGCAGATCAAGTCATGTTGATTTAGCCTCTGTTCTATTACGCCGTCTTTATGGGATAGAATGGGAGATGCCTGATTGGAGGCAATCAAAGTTAGTTGTGCAATCAGCGACGCTGTTCTTAAATCATCAGTTTGGCTTCTGAATCAAGGCAAAAGCGTTGTGATATGAACCACCCTTTCCATGGGAGGAGCGTTGTCATTTGATAAAGAAATTCAAATGGATTGTGATGCAGGTTTTTTCCGCCAGGGGAAACTGCCGGAACCCACGGATTTCGGCGTAATAGAACAGAGGCTAAATCAACATGACTTGATCTGCCTCTGTTGGGAGAGATTGTCAGTACTGTGGCGCAGTGTACTTTGGTGTTATGATCTTACAGACTAAGATAAGGTAAGTCGCGCTACACCATTCGTTGATGGGCGAAAGTAATATGTGCTCATATTTGTAATAAATTAATTCTTAATTTCAACCCTATAGAGTAGGTTGAGATGGTTTGCAGAATTTCTGCGCAGCTTAAAATATATTTTCGTTAGTCAATATGTATTCTAAATATTGGTATCTTAAACATATATTTATAATTCTTGGGTTTTTCATAACAATCATATTGACATCATTTTGAATAATGATTTTTCTTGTCAAAATCCTATTTCAAGCATGATGTCAAGGATTTCCACAAGACATTGACAAGATAGGGAAACCTAAGTTATTCTTTAGTTATATTCATTACAGAGAATTCGAAGTCGATGGTATGTGCACATTCAGATTTTAGTTCAATACAATATAGCATTCATTTGATAATAGCTTTGGGGATAAGTACTAGTTACCCACTGGATGATCTTTAATAAAAAATCAAACATTCAGAGAATAAATATGTAATTACAAGGCAAATGGGATATCATGTAAAGTAAAAATTATATTGGACCGTAACGGGTGATAATACGTAGAAGATTGATGTTACAATTATATCGAGCAACAATATAGAACAAAATGTCAACACATACGTAAAATTGAGCGTTGTACAAAAATATTCTACTTCGGTTTTGAATTTCAAGAACTAAAACCGACTGTAGTATTTTAAATCTCTATTTTGTCATAAGGCCTGTGGAGTGATATATTATGTGCGCTTCAAAGGCAGCACATCAAATGAGGATGTGCATTTGGCAACATGATACAGAGTTTAATACTTAAGAAACAGTGTATTTATTGTACCATCTACGTAAAACAATTGTCTCTGTTGCACAACTTCAATTAAGTGGTTGGGGTGTATTCACACGTTTGTGGTTGTGTTGTATTCTCATTTACTTACATGTGGTCGGGTTGTACTCTGACTAAGGTTGTTTGGGTTTATTCTCACTTATGTGGTTGGGGCGTATTCTCACTCCAGTGTTTGGGGTGTATTCTCACTTATTTGGTTGCTTGTATTCTCACTTATGTGGTTGGGTTGTAACCTCAATTAAGTGCCTGGGGTGTATTCTTATTTATGTGGTTGTGTTGTATTCTCATATACTTACATGTGGTCGGGGTGTATTCTGACTACGGTTGTTTGGGTTTATTCTCACTTATAAGGTTTGGGTGTATTCTCACTTATGTGGTTTGGTTGTATTCTCAATTAAGTGTTGGGATGTATTCTCACTTACGCGTTTGGATGTATTCTCACTTATGTGGTTGGGGTGTATTCTCTATTATGTGTCCGGGAAGTATTCTAACTTATGTGTTTTGGATGTAATCTAACTAAGGTGTTTGGATTGTTTTCTAACTTATGTGGTTGGGGAGTATTATCTCTTTTTTGATCGGGAAGTATTCTCACTTATGTGGTTCAGATGTATTCTATCTTAGGTTGTTAGATTGTATTCTTACTTAGGTGGGTGGGATGTATTCTGACTAAGGTGGTTTGGGTGTATTCTCACTTATGTGGTTGGGTTGTAATCTCAATTAATTGGTGGGTTGTATTCTCACTTATGTGGTTGGGTTGTAATCTCAATTAAGTGGTGGGATGTATTCTCACTAATGTGTTTGGTGTGTATTCTCACTTGTGTGTTTGGGGTAATTCTCACAGAAGTTTTGTTGGTGTATTCTAAATTATGTGGTCAGGGAGTATTCTTAGCTATGTGGTTGTTATTTTGCACTAGGTGATTTAGTTGTATTCTCACTTATCAGGTTGGGGTGTGTTCTCATTTAGGTAGTTCGTGTCTATGTTTTCTTGAGTTGTACATACTTAGGAGTTTAGGATGTATTATCTTTGAGGTAGCTGGATCCTTACTTACAGTCGCTGACCAAAAGTTTGTTTAATTACGTTTGCACTCAGTGCACTATCATGCATTATGGTGTTAGTTAGAGGTCGATTCATTCAATCAGTATTATTCCAAAGGTTATGATTGGAATATGAGGTACTCGAAAGAAAGTCATTTGCATATATCATACTAACTAGAGCAGCATATGTTGCAGGGATTTATGCAGAACTGAATTATGAATATCTTCATTATTTTATTAAATAACCATTGCGAATACGTCAATTATATCATAACGTGAACAGATATTTACTATTTTGATTTTGAAAGTTTGTAGTAATATTGGCAAAGAAACAAATCAGGACGGTCACTTTTGACCCCGATGCTTCTGGTGGTGAATGACAGAATATTATCTACCATGCAGCATTTCTACTCCATATATATGAAGTGTAGTTATGAAAATCCTTTTAGTTAATTTAAAGTTTTGACTTTTAGATATTTTGTTAGTAACTGGTTACTGATTCAACATTGTCCAAACTTTTGGTAAGCAGCTATATATGCTGGGCTGTATTCTCACTTGTGTGTGGGTGTAACATTCTCACCTTTGTGGTCTCGGCATTATTCTCATTAAGGTGGTTCGTGTGTATTCTCCGTTTATAGTGGGTGTGTATATATATATTATAAGTGTGTACTTATAATTACATGTATATGGTTAGGGTGTATTTTAACCCCTTTGCCGATCTTTGGTGCCTCATTCTCCATCTTCCAAAATTTCCAAATCTAGGAGAATGACCCAGATATTCATAATTGAGTTTGAAAAATATCATATATTTATTTTAGCTTAGGGCCAGTTACAAAGAAGGCAAAATTGTCATTTGATTCGAGTTGTAAGTCTTGTTTTGAAATTATAACATTCTTTAAATTTCAAAGTCAGATATCATAAGAAATGATCTGCATCATGTGTTTATCTACACGGTTTGAAACTCGTAAGTGGTTGCGGAAGATTCGCAAGCTTTGGAACTTTAAGAGTTTAAATTCGCTTAAATTAGTAAATATTTGTTTACAGTTTCACATATAAATATCAAAAGCTTTTAATTTTGCAAATTCAGTTCATAAATTTCGGAACCAAGTGACACACTTATCTATGTAAAATGCTGCATGATTTTAAAGAATATTTTGCACGGATTATGGTCAATACTTTACTTCAACTACAAGAACAAAAAGTATATGTGTGAGAAGGTAGTCCAATAACATGTTTTAAACTTGTAAGTAAAAGTTTTGTAAAACAACCAGCACAATTTTCGCCAGTTATGCAAGATTAAAAGTTTCCAGGTAATAATCGTGTAGACAAATACATTATGAAACTCATTTCTTGAATGAATACGTAGGTGGACACTCTGTTATACTACCGATCAAACGTTTTTTATGAATTCCAATATAATATAGAAAATGTCATCATAATTCTCACTTAACAGACTAAAGGACGACAATCATAAGCCAGGTAACTGGTTCCAAAAACCGAAATACTAAACATTTCTACCATATTTGCAGTTTCATTTTGACAAAATTGGTTACTTTTGGTAAACAATATGACATAGATTGGGATATAAACCTAGAAGTTTTTTAATGAAAAGTCAAATTAAATAAAACTAATTCAGTTCATACGTTTTGGAACCAAGTGAATCACTCATCTTTGTAAACTATTATTTAGTATGAATCTATATAAATAACATATAAAAGAATGCGATGATGTTGCTTAAACTTAATCTTAAACTTATGAACAACACATTTAGTTAAAACGTTTTATTTATCATGAGGTATCCTCTGAGTTAGCCGTGAAATAAAGGTAGTGACATGGACGCCAATCTGAAGATATCTCACTAATCATCAAACACAAAGAATCACAGGATAGAATTTTATTTCACAAAACAATATATAGTACATCAGAATACACTTTGCATAGAACACATGTATTGCGAATCTTTAAGCGGTAAGGTACATGTATGCTATAAATTGCCATTTAATATCCTAAAATATATTTGCATGTATTAATTTGGTCTTTTTTGAAAACAAGAAAGGGTCAAACTAACAGAATCAAAATTATATGCTTTGGAAAAACTCTATTTCATTAGGAAGTCATATAGTTTATCAATTAAGCTTGAATTCAGGTAAATAGGTTATTTTCTGTTAAACTTAAACAAGTAGGAGAAACGGGGGTAAAATGAGACACTGTTGTATACAAAACTAAAATTCGAACTGGCAACTCTAAAACAATTTTAGGCGCCAAATGCAAATTTGACGTTACTTTGTGTTGATAGAGGAACTTTTTCGGCACATTTACCTTATTTATTAACTTTGTCTTTTTGCTGTCAAAATATCATTCTGGATAATTCATTCCATAGTTCGATAAATAAGGTTAAATCTTGATATATCCTATGGCACGTGTACAATGCAAGCTAGTTCAGACGGTGACCTTGAGCAAGTCACATGGTCATATTGGGGTATAATTGTATATCTGCATTGTCATATAATGGGACGGTGTCTCATTTTTCCTCTATTAGACTATGCTTGTAAACTGTTATCATTTCAAAGAAAACTAACGTGAAATTGAGAAACAAAATGAATAATTTTATGTATCAATGCAATATACATATTATAATATATCATCCTGAAAGAATGTGGAAAGGCATCGTCTATGTGTTCTTTATTGTAAATATGAACTTGATTAAATGCACAACACATAAGTGTTTAGGCTTCGAATTTGTCAAATATATGAAATCTAACAAGAGATAATTTTACAGATATTACAGAATTGTGTGCAAATAGACCAAAACGTCTTCCCGGCAGGAAGAAAAAGCAATGTGAGAGCAATCAAGATTGTAAAAACGAAGACAATTGGCTACCAAAAAGCAAGCTGTACAGGACAAGAACGTCTGGACGTGGGTGAAAGGTTTAGGAGGAAAGCCTATTCTCCCTAAAAACTTTGAGGATGATTAAGTTAAGGATGCACGTTAGATAGCGGGAATGATGTTTGGTCTCTCAACAAAAGACATTCCAGAACTGAACTGGCATTTCAACTATACACAAAGAACTTAGTTAAGCACCACCAATGTTTTCAGAAAATAAGCTTCTGCTAATAAACCATACAAGGCTCCAGAACAACAATTAGGGTTTTTCGATAGAACGATCAATTAGCAGTGTAGAAATGAAAACTTCACTCAATTTACGATTCACTGTCTCTGGATAACTTATTTCCCCCAACTTGATATTTTTGAAAATTCAAGTTTACTTATAACTGAAAATGAAAGTAAATATTTTTTGCTGCAATATGGTAATGATAATTATCTTGACTGAATTGATGATTTTTAGTAAGGACCTCTCAGCAAATGTTAGTCGTTAGAGCAGTATGAGCCTTCAAAATCACAAAATTATCAAATATCAAATTTGAAAAAATCTTCCCTAGGAAAAAACTGGCGACTCTTTAAGATAATGGCTTATTTAAAGGGAGAAGAACTGTTTGACCCACAAATCCAACTCAAAGAATCTCAAATTCACTCACATATTTGAAAAATTTCGAAATTTTCTCAATTGTTGTTGAAAAGAGTACTGAAAATTCAATGTCCTGCTAGGCTTTTATCGTGCATGATAAAAAAGGTTTCTCTAATTGAATGTCAACTAGGGATCAAAAATGTTATTTTTGATTGAAAAAATCCAAAGTTTCATGCGTGGTTTCTCACCAAAGACAATAGTTATATTTTGCCAAATTTCAGTGGTCTCACATTTTTTCTCATATTTTCATTTATTTCGTGTTATAAGGATTTTTACGTCAATTAAATAATAAATAAAACGGCAATTGTTATATCTAGAGTGGTCAATACATCAAACATATCACAATATTCAAAGAGCTCCCATTTTCATTTTACAAAATGGGCGGTGCTTAATTAAGTTCTTTGTGTATAGTTGAGCGAAATGACATTTCAAATTTGTTTTAATTAAAACAAAGAAGAAGAATGTGATTGGCTTGAAGGTTTGATATCCAAGCACCCCAATCTTTCACTCAGGACACCAGAGGCTACTTCAGCAGCAAGGGCCAGAGCCTTCAACAAACAAAATGTCAACAGGTTCTTTAAACTCATTGAAGGTCTACAAGAAGCACATCGCTTCTCCCAATGCTACATATTCAATGTCGATGAAACAATGAATAACTATAGTTCCAACTGACCAATCTAAAGTGATGAAAGAACGAATATAAGTAGGGGGCTAACATCTGCTGAACAAGGGTTCTTGTCACTGAAGTCTGTTGCATAAGTGCTTCTGGAAAAAATATCCCACCAATGTAAATCTTCCCCAAGGCAAAGAATGATGATTGAACTCATGGATGGAACTCAACCTGATTCCATCTAGCGTCCATCAGCTTGGATGCAGTGGGATATATTTGGCACTTTGTCAATAATAGTGGTGTATCAAACGAACATCCAATATTGTTAATATTTGATGGACCCAGCACACACAGAATATAAAAGGGACAGATATCGCAAGGGTGGTTAAGGGAGAACGATGTTGTTGCATTATGTTTTGCACCACACTGCAGTCAACAAATTGCAGCCTTGGACGTCAGTTATATGAAACCACCCAGTTTGTAGTTTGTCTCGTAGCAGCGTTTACAGACCATGAATTTTCAGCAGCATCTCCCACTGACATGCCATTGCTTGTTGTGACATTGACATATCTGATACAAACGAAACTCTTTCTTCACCGTTAGAAGCAGAGGTTAGGACCTCTACCTCTGCCAACAAAAGTTGAATGAAAGCGACCGGTCATGGTATTTTCAGATGAGACGGAATGGCTCAAGAAAAATCTTTGATCACTACAGGAAAAGATGTTGACCAAACCGTAGTTGTGGGTTTCAACATACCACTGAGATGTTCTGGTTAAGTGAGTTGGTGTTTTAAACAATATTGCAGTTTTTAAACACGAGGAGTTGCCATCCAAAAGAGTGTAGACAGATCAGGCAGAAAGGATGAGAGAAAAGACGGAAAGAAAGACATAGTTAGAGGCAGAAAACAGGAGCAATGTTGGCGTACCTTGTTGTTGGCCATATCACCATATCTCTAAGTGCAAAGCTTTTGCAAGTCATCTCAAGAAGCACATTCGTGTTGTAAATGCTACCGGTTCAGAAAGGTTCGATTAACTAATTATGAGAACACTGAAGTGATTACCAGTGTTGGCTCAGATGTTGGACATTATGATCTACTTGTAACTTCTGAAACAGAAGTCACCGGATCAGCAACTGCAACCTGACATCATATCAGCAAAGCGATGACAATAAATAGAAACAGAAAGAGAAGTTGAATAAGTGGGAAATGCGTCATTCTGACATCAATTCCATTCAAATACATGTTGGAACAATATCTACGAAAGAAAGATTTAAAAAAAGATAGATACAGAGATTTTAAAACAAAGTAAGGAGGAATCTGTCAGAATCTGAATCTGAAAGAGAAGTTGAGTGCCTCTACTGTAAAGATCTGTAGCTCCAACTCCAGACCAAATGAAGGATGGGTGATGTGCTTAAAGGAGGATTGGCGAAGACTGTGAAGAGTTTGTGTGGGCGCTGTGTGCTTTATTGAAGCATGTCATCCATTCCATCAGAGACTCCATGAGGTTGTTGTGATCTCTGCTTGAACATTACACATTACATAAACACTACCTTGATATTGAGGTTTTCTAAATGAATTGCAAACCTGTTTTTCACTGATTTAACTATTTGTTCATTTTGATGTTCCGCATAAACATATATTTAATAAAACTTTCTTATGTTGATTTTAATGGGGGTAATATGGGATATTGTATCCCAAATGACCCCATGTGCGGAGCATAATGGGACAATGTCCAAATATTGTTATTATTCATATGAGGCCGTTTTAGCTACAATACACAATATAATCACTCCTGATGTTTATACAGTGGGACATTTTAGTATTAATTAACTCTATATTCATTTGCATTTATTCCATCATAAAAATTAGAATAATAGTAGATATAACAAGAATTTGTAGGTAAGTATACAAACTTAAGGTGTACGCAGCTGTATATGCTTATAAACTATAATCTATATAATGCGGGGGAATATAGTCGTTGGCTCCGTCTGTCCGTCCGTCCTTCTGTCTGTGATCACATTGTTTCCGGAGCAGAATTTGAAACATATAGTTGTGCCTTTTGGGGTTTTCAACTTTCTGGAATCTTTTATTGTTGTGGTTTCCATGGAAACGCAACTTAGAAATGTGTTTCCAGAGCAGAACTCGAAAACAGTTTGGCCTAATTTAATGAAACTTGGCATGTTGACTAATCATCACATGTAGTTGTGCCTTTCGGGGTTTTCAACTTTCTGGAATTTTTCTATTTTTGTGGTTTCGAAGGAAACGCAACTTAGAAATGCGTTTCCAGAACAAAAATTGAGAAATATGAGAGCTAGCTCAGTGAGACTTAGTATATGGACTAATCATAACATGAAGTTGTGCCTTTTGGGAATTTCAACTTTCTGGAATTTTTTATTTTTCAAGTTTTCATGAGAACACAATTTAGAAATGTGTTTTCGGAGCAGAATTTGAAAACTATTAGGGCTAATTCAACAAAACTGTTAATAAATGTGCCTTTTTGGTGTTTTCAAATTGCAGGGAGTTTAAACTCAATGACATTCTTCATTCCAACATTACATATAATTTCTAAACTGTGTCTCACCAGAAATGAAGATGTTTTTATCAAAGAGCATATTCAATCAAACAGGATAGTTGTTTTGCTCTCTCTTCACATTCACATGAGGAACTTGACGATGGCATAACATAAGCATTTAATTATTAAGAAGACCTAGCTGTGGTTTATCATAGGCTTATGTTGGTTATTAAAAGTCAAACATAACTAGCTACATGTATGAATACAACATTATTCACAAAATCAGTATATTAAGATATATGCTTCTGAAACTGATCATTCAACTTCGATTTGGACGGGGGGGTTAAGCCATCTCTTCTGATGGCTCTTGTTAAACAGGTTGACATTTCATAAATTATTTTATCATTTAGGTAATCTTTCAAAACTCAATATTCAATAAGATCCTTTTCAAAATGAAATAATTTTTTCAATATAAGTCGTTTTCTACTTCATATCGTCATATTCATATGTAAAAATGAAAATTTGAAATAGCTAAGCCATAAACGAAATTCAAGAATGCTTTTCATTTTATAAAATAGTGCCTAAAATACATAGAGGATACTATACGACCTTCCATTTAATACTACTTTTATTAAACGAGTTAATGATTTTGTATAAAACGAGCGAAAGCGAGTTTGATACCAAATCATTCACGAGTTTAATAAAAATAGTATTAAATGGAAGGGAGTTTAGTATTCTGTTTATTACTTGCCATAAAAATCAAACATAATTGCCGATAAGTTGCCGAAACTAACATTTTCGCGACTCTTCAACCATTGTGACGGCGCGCTTACACTGTGACGTCACAACGACACACTTATATGACGTCATCCTTGCATTGTGTTATTACACTAGTTTAATATTGTCTTATAAATATTACACAGCGGTATCTTACACGGGCGAGTAATAAATCATCACTACACAACACAGTGAAACATGACACCGGGGGTATCATTTTAGTTCATTCATGCCTCACAACCTGATTACGAAAGATGGCACAAACACAAAACAAACAACACAAATGAGAAGAGCCATGCCACAACATTAAAAGTCACTTGGGTTGTCTTTATCATCAAAAGATGTAAATTTGTTGCTATTCTGTCAAGTTATATATAGAGAATACTAAACGCCGTCCCGTTTCATAACATTTTTATGAAACGAGTTTCATAAAAATGTTATGAAACGGGACTGAGTTTAGTATTTTATTTATTACTTGCTTAATAACATCGTAAAAAAACAAAGAAAGTCGCCAACATGACTGTCGCGGCCGGCACGCTGACATTATGACGTCATTCTTAACAATTGTGACGTCATCATGACGTCACGTCATTCTGTCAGCGCGCGATGTTATTACACAATGTGTAATAACATTGTAGATTTATTAAACAGCGATATCTTCAACGGGAGAGTAATAAATGATTATATTGAGTGGGAACCCAGCAAAGATAGATGGCTGTAAGGTTAGCCGAGTAGTTACTTGTTTCGTCCTCTAGATTTGGAACCATCAGACTGATGGCTCTATTGTGTTTGTTTATATACGCTCAGAGTGTGATTTAGTAGTGTCTATTGTGACGTCATAGAAGTAGCGCTAGTGATGTGGGACTGTGCCGTCATAGTGTGTTACCGACGTGGAAGACTGCAGACACTTTAAGTGGAGAGGCCGACAGTGCCAGAAACTAATAATTTATATGGCCTCCTACCTTGTAGTGCCGGTCTTTCTTACTTAATTATCAGAATCGTTTATTAGAAAGAGATATTTCTGAATACTTTTGTAGAGCAATTTTAAAGGCAAACTAATGTAGTTTTAGATGGGAAGGTCCCTATTCATAAAAGACCCTTTGATCTTTCTCATCGTTGTAGTAAGAAGATCATTATTAAATCTAGTTTAATTTACGAAGAGAATTGTGATGCTGAGGCGTGAAGTAAGGGATTCGAACGTTCAGCAGGGTATTTTTTCTATATACTGGAAATAACTACATAAAAACACTTACATGATCAAAAGACAACTCCAACTCAGCGACCGTTGTGTTCAGTTTGTTGACAAAATTTGTGATAAAGAAAGCGAAATCTGCAGCCAAATCACCGCCATAGACAGCTCCAGAAGCTGCATCACCAACACGATATTCCGCAAAAGACAAAACTTGATTGTTAGAATCACACAATGAAGTTTACCTACTCACTTGCCATGTCTTGCCATATGTGGGAGACAAAAATAATCTCAAAACTTTCTCTGAACACCATTGCCAACATTAATCATAAAGATGATAAACCCGTCGATTTACATTTCAATTCTCTGAATCATTACAAGAATGAAATCAAATATTAGATCCTTGCTCAACTTTGGAAAAAAAACCAACTTGACGCTACCACCACTATGCATCGTGCACTAAATCTAAGGTGGATATTCACCGTCCATACCTTCCAACTGCAAGGTGTCAACGACAAAGTGATAGCCTGAAGTATCCATTTTGGTCACATCATTAATGTAATCAAAGAGTTTATTTTCAATTGAAAGTTCATCATAGTTTCTCCATCTAACAACATCGGGAACTGGAAATCTATAAGAAAGTTCTTTAAGATAGAAAATCTAAAGTTTTGAGAGAACTTTATCCAATTAAAGCTTGCATAGATCTGAATGCACCAATAGCCATGATTGAATGTAATTTTGAGATTGCCTAATCAAAGGTTAAAAAACATTTCAATTCACAAATTGTACATCACAACTACATGTATATCCTAAATATACCAGATTTGCGTTTGCAGGACACAACAAAAGCAGAACAGTCTCAAAAGTGTGGGTTTCGCCTTCCCCTGTTCGGCCTTTTTCAAAACTTCAGTAAATTGGGCATTTGCTACATGTACATATTACACAACAACCAACAATATCTTCAAATTCGATCATTAACTTGAACAAAGGTATTTCAATTATTTTCATTATTTCAAAACCTCAAAACCTATTTCTGATTTAAAAATCTAATCAAAGGCGATCTTAACTATTATCTCTTGTCGTTGAAGGTTATCAATCAATGGTGACTTTTTATTTGGAATACAATTTCCAGTGATCAAAAGTTGTGACCTTGCTGTGACATAAACCTTCACTAGTTCAAAGTGTTAACAGTTAACAGGAGCAATTTCGTTTAACCATGCTTTAGTCAGGACCTTGCTGTGACCTTGACCTTGAAAAAAAAATCTTTTTAAAAAAAAGGAATATTAATAAAGTACTCGTATCCATCCACTCATGGTTGATCAAGTCACTTACATTGTTTCCCCTGGTCAATGGCATTATTTCACCATCCGATCAATTTTTCCAGTTCAACTCCCTTGGGAGTATGCACATATGTGGCGCTAAGGTTAGGGACCATTCTATGCCTCACAGGGTACCCATTCACAGCTGGGTGAACTGAGACACATAGTCACAGCAGTTTGTCCAACACTGCTGAACGCTGAAAACCGACAGCTCGGCGTATGCACGTGTTCATGTATCCACCATTCAGCCACTGACATGAATTCGTGGGATCTTTTAAGTGCGCAGATTTTGTTGCTCAACACACTTAGGCTCCAGGGTGACACTTATAGAGTTCTAAAGAGGTGAAGTCTGGGTTTTGACACCTTGGGCTGGATGGGATTCGAACTCGACCTTGACTTTTAAACTTAGAGAATCTGAACATAGAGAAATTAACTTCCCTAAGGTATTTTTAGTATAATATGCATATTGGTTCTGAAAATCTTAATGGGAAAACGTCTAGCCAATGGAAAATATGTGGAGAGGGGGCTGATGAAATTGCACGAGAACTGATTGAGTCTCTTCTAATAACGTTTGTTGACAAGCTATTGATAAACACATATCTGTAAGCCTATCGTCATTTTCTTACTTTTCCAAATCTGGAATGAAATAATTAAAAGCCTGGGGAAACTATGAAACTTGATTAAGTGATGTCAAGCAAGATTTTGAGCAATTCTTTTTAAGGCAATTTGTCCGGATCATATATTTTAGTATTCAATATTGTCGAGTGATGCTCAATATATGAATGTTTGTAAAGTCCGACCAAGATCATGTGAACACCCAGTTCTTGATGCGATCAAATGTCACATTCCATGTGTAGGTAGATGTCAATTTGGACCACGTTGGGTACAATTACCCATGAGCATTGTGAACTAATATAGTATGTAGCGAAACAATATATTGTGTCAAAGAATGGATGTAAGAATAAAAATAAATGTTAAAACCTGCGGGGGAGAGATTGATTAGCAGGATTATAATCTCATTAACATACATTCTAGAATTTGTTCACCTAGTTATCGAAATACCACGCTAGGTCATTTGCTCCTGATTCATTTAATGACAACAATTTCACTGCTCAAACAAAAAGGAAGTTTTGAGAATGATTTACTTATTTCTATTGTCGATCTGCGCAATCACTGTTTGATTGGTCGATATACTTCTATTTTTGGACAGGCAACTGTGATCTGTTGTTTATTGTTGTAATATATCATCAAATTTCTCTATTTTTTTTGTAGAAATATGAATCAAGAGCTAGGTCCTACTTCAAGGTCTACCAGTATTTACAGGTCGTATTAGGGTATGTATGCAAGCTTTTTAACCCTACTATCAAAAGTTGTGTCTTTTGACTCCAAGGTCTTCTGCGTCTTCTTTGACAGGCTGTAGGTGTGGATGCCACTGAAAGAATAAGGGGACTTCTCAAAATAAATTAAAGAACACTCCAACTTTCATATATACATAATCTCACCAAAGTGTCTTCTGATATCAAACATATCAACACAAGTTGAGAAAAGCATTTTACTTTCAACGAGTGTTGAATGATTGATATCAGAAGACCAGAGGGAGAGATTTTGTGTATCATTCAAAATAATTTTTCATTACATAAGCATGATAAATTTACATGATAAAACTCCTGAAGCAGTGATGTTAAAGCATTGTGACGTTGTCCTGTTTTTTTAAAGAGGGTTATTATTCTCGACAAGATAATGATTAAAATTCATTGACCTTCGTCGAATACTGCGAATTGTTCGAACAATTATGGAATATTTTCCATTCTCAGTATTTTAATACAATCTGCGGTTTGTGCGACCTGAACAATTTGGGATTATTCACTAACTTGGAAATGTTTCTGCAACTACCAGGACAGTGTAGCCATTCCCAGATTGTGAAGGGCTATTGGCGGTAATCTACCGTCAATTTATGGATTAAAGGCGTCGATCTCTAGATTGTGAGGGGCTCTTAGCTGGCCTTGTTTCCAACTTAGGGGGCAGTGTAGTCCATTCCCAAATTGTGAAGGGAATGAGCGATAATCTTCTTTCAATTTATAGTGCAAAGGCGTCGATTCCTAGATTGAAAGGGGCTCTTTGTTGGTCTGGTATCCAACTGACAGGGCAGTGTAGTCCATTCCCAGATTGTGAAGGTCTATGAACGATACTCTAATTTCAATTTATGGAGTATAAAGGCTTCGATTCCTTGCTTGTCAGGGACGCTTAGCTGGTCTTGGCGTCAAACTGATGGGGCAATGTTCTCCATTCCCAGATTGTAAAGGGTTATGAGAGATAATCTATCTTCTAGTCATGGAATAAAGATTGTGAGGGACTCTTCTCTGGTATTGGTGTCCAAATGACGTGGCAGTGTAGTGAATTCCCAGATTGTGGCTATGAGCCATAGTATACTACTAATTTCTTGAGTAGAGGGGTTTCAATTATGAAGGAATGGACTGACTCAAAAATATTAATATCGTCTTCCCTCAACATGTGTGCAGCACCAAAAAGAATGGACCTTTTGCCAAAACATTTTGTATAGAAATACCCTCGTGTTACCTATTTCCGTGATAATAAGCAATAAATCTCAGTAAACTTGAGCACTGACAATAACATACATTAGGAACATTGTAATTGATAAGAGACATATTTCCCTAAAATTTGATGTTAATTTAACAATTATTTTATTCTTTTGTTGAGTTTTATTGACACTTTCCAAACAGGTGCCAATTTTTTTTAATTGTTTGGGTGTCACCTGTTTTCATGGTATTTTTCTTAGGATGAATTATGATAATACAACACAAGCCACAATGAAAACGTTTATTGTGTTTGCAACATAGGTCGATGGTGTGGAATAGCATTTGAATAACAGATGTCAAATGTTTAGATAATTTCCACACCAATTCATTTAATTTTATGTCACAAATATTTAGCAAAAATGTTGAAATATTGGTACATAAAATAAATCATATGGCAACAAGGTATTAATTTGGTAGTACAAATATTTTAGAAGCAAAATGACTTGCAAGTCATGAACCTAAAGATCCCGTTTGACGAAAAAACGTAGGGGTTAAAGCAATACTTCACTTTCTTTAATCCTGAAAACTTCTGCAAAATAGCCAACAGAAATACCCTTTCTGTAAGTTCAAATACTTTTAAATAGAACAGAAATTACCCTCTTAAACTATTTGATTTAGGATTTGGGTTACATTACATTGCTAGGAAAAAGTGTTTAAACAATTTTGCAAGGATTTTTATTGTAAAAGTCACCCAGGAAAAGCTTTAAATATCATTAGTTTTCTTCACTCAACTGCGGAGTGAACCAGATCTGTTAAATGTTGATAATTTTATGCTCAGATCAATGTACATCAACTAAAAAATAAGCCTTAACTTGATAGGAACAAAAGTTGAGTTAGTGAAATATGGCACAATTTGTAAAACCACGAAAATAGGTGACCCACGAAAATAGGTTACTTGAGGGTACATATTGTGTCTTGTATCACTATAGTTTTGAAATACAAAAAAAAGCCATGGATATTCGTACAAATGACCACAAGAACAAACAGATCACTACTCTCTTCCAACATTTAGGGGTTGGATATTAATGTATGGGTGGTAATATGTATGGGTATCAGCAAAAGAAAGGCAGGAAATCGACCGCTATACTTCAGAAATCGCTCATAGCCCTTCACAATCTTGGATTGGAATCGATACCCCATCAATTGGACACAAACAATCCTAAATTGTGATCATTCAGAGATTTTGAAGGTATAAAATTCTGCAGATTTTTCAAACAATCTATGAATGCTGAAATATTTCTAGATTGTAAGCTCACAATCTGTACTTTCGTGCCCTGGGTGAAAACCCCACTCAAACCTGCGCGCTGTGACCTCTGACCTTTTAACAATCTCATATTAGTCAAACAGCGTCTGAACGTGCTTTGCTGAGATCGCCTTTGTGCTTTGTCTTACTTTAAAACAAATGATCGTTTATGAGTAAAAACAACACTGAATGACTAGAAACCACATATCAACTCCGACCATGTTTCCCTGTTTTTTTTCAACGAAATTAAAACTGCAGTACCAGTTAATTGAGACCTTGGAAGGAGAGAATCCTCTGATTTTCAATCCACAGTTGCTTACCTGTCATTTACACTTACATTTGAGTTACAGTTGAGCTCAGTAACAAATGTAATATGCAGAGGAAGATATCAGTGTGTTGTAGAACCTTCGTTCATACAAGTACAGGAGCAAGATGTTGAAATTATATTCAGACTGTAATTAACTATTTAAGTAAGTATTTTACAACTTCAGTCTTTGCTAAATATTTGAGTAACTTTATTTTCTTATATTTTACAAACAAATGCATTCCCCCCCACATAGGTACATGTAGATGAAGTCATAAAGTGTTGATTCAACCTCTGTTAGAATTAAACCAAATCCTTGGTCTTGGTTTCCTACAGTTTCCCCTGGCGGCACATTTTTACACCACAATTTTTTTAGCATTTAAAAACACTTCTCGCATGGAAAGCAGGTTCATGTCAATAGTTTTGCAATGATTCAGAACGTAAAATGATTTTGGAACAGCTTTGCTAACTAACTTGATTGCATCCAATCAGTCATACTCGATTCTGACCTACAAACTCTGCTATTTAGAACAGATGCTCGATCAACATTTAATGTCTAGAGCTGCCTCTTTCAGCAGAGAATGAAGAAAGCCTAGCAGGTGCAAATTACCTCGGTCTAGTACACACCAGGAAGAGGGTATCCTCTTCAACAAGGAAGTTTCCGCATCGAAAGAGTTTGAGGTCCTTCAATTGTATCAACATTTCCACTTTCTTCGACACTCCATTAACAATGACCACTTTGTTACTGTTGCCGCCGAGCATGTAGACAAGATCACCTAAAATGGAAGACAACGTTTTCTGTAACAATATCTCGCAAAAATCTTATGTGGTTGAAATTAACAAAAAGAGACCTATATGTACATGTAAGAAGGCCCACTATGATTTTCAAGACTACATATGTGTCAAGTTTACGTTGAAGCACAGCTGTAATTGATATTAAAGGAAACAGATAATAGTTTTACTTTAAGAACCATTTAAACTGAAACTATCAAAGCATTTCACAACTCATTTCTTAATAAAATATATGAATAAAATAAATAATTTTCAATAAAAAACGCGATCAACAGTCTGTTACATCCAAAGGCCAAGGTCATAGTACCGAGCATAAGAACATTCTAAACTCGCAAACAGCAGAATCACTATATAAAATAGAGCCATTGGCTAAGATACTAATCTCGACCCTCTCTTAAACATATTAATCAAACATGCCTTATAGCAGGTAGATGTATCAGTGACAACAAATTAATACAAAGCGAGGACGTCTCTTTTATTAATTGCTTTTGAAAAAGCATACGATACAGTTTCCAAAGGTTTTATACTATATGTATCAAAAATGTTTTTATTTAAAACCAACATGGCATAATGGATTCAAATTGTGATAGAAAACAAACTATCATTATGTTTCTCTAAATGGCCACCTTTCCACAGTCTGTGATAATGAAAGTGGTTGAAGACAGGGCGATCCGATCTCTCCTTATCTGTTCTTGTTAGTGACTGAAATATTCGGGATAACGATCAGACAAAATAAAGAAATTAAAGGTAATATTCTAGATGTAAAATCTATTGCATTGCCAACACTAGTTCATATATTTACAGCTCAACCTAATCCACCAAACTCTTCATTAAGGAACTTGAAAACATGTTCATTGAATTTCTATCGAAAGGTAAAACTGATAAAATTCAATGGGAAATATTATGCGAAACTATGATGAATGAAGACTAAGAATGATAGATATTGCTTCATTTATCACATAACCAAATAATCATACCTTCAAAGACATATCAGAAATGAAAACAACAACGATGCTTTCCAGTTGATGACGAAGAATTCTACTATAGAACTAACTCTGAAGTACTTGACCTTCTTACATCACACTCTTCACAGCATATAGCTTTCTTAGGAGACCAAGTGACAGCACAAGAGCTTCAAAACATCATCAATAGTCTTAAAAAGTCAAAACCTGATAATGACAGAATACAGAATGAACATCTAATCTATGATGGACATTGTCTTCTAATCAATATTGTTGATTTTTCGATGATATGCTATTGGAACTAGTGGTGGGCCTTGACAGTACAGGTGACAAGATCATGTTGCAGTACCTGATGGGAAGAACTTGTTCATTTTTTTTATTTACACTTTTATTTCAGAAATACATAGGTATCAATCACACAAACATGTTTACATAAACAATAAATGACAGGGTGACCAGAATTTGAAGAAAGTATCAATTCTATTTGACATTTCAGCTGCACATTTGGTAACATTATAATAATCATAGACTTTATGGACTAGTGTTTGGACGGTTGGCGGCTTTTTTTGTTTAAAATCAAAAATAGTTTTTTTTGAAGATGAGGATAATGGCATTTAGTGGATCATTATTTCTGTCAGGGAAGCCAAGGAGTGTTTTCTCTTTATCGAGATGTATTTCAACTTGAGCTTTTTCTCTGAGCCAATCTTCCACTTTTGTCCACAATGGTCTTACAACAAAGTCACAATCCCAGAATATATGGTACATTCCTATTTTTCGGGAGCATAAATAACATAGATCTGAATTAGTAAAACCCATTTTGTATAATCGTGTATTTGTTGGGAGGATATGGTGAAGGATATTATATTGAAACCATTGTAAATGTGTATGGGTAGTGCATCTAAATGGTATCATGTTATATTTGCGCCATGTCTGAACAGGAATGTTGCATTGCAATTCGAGATTCCATTTGTTGATGTGTTGTTTTTTTGTGCATTGTTTGTCAGTAAGAATTGTCCACATCCTTTATTCTCTTTACAAAGTTGTTGTATATATAAAGGCAACGTTGGTGAATCTACTTTTTTATATTTGAATATCAAGTTGATTTGATATAAGTTTTTGTTGACTGCATCAAGCCATAATAATGGGAAGAACTTGCCCAGCAGACTAGAACCATGAAACGTCTTCTGCATTTAAAGTCCTTTGTGCTTTGTCATGGACAAAATGACCGTTTACATGAGAGAACTTGTAACCAAGAGACATTAGCTGTGACCGAAAAGCTTCATTTCAACGCAGCACCAAAGAATCTCCTAACATTTCTCACACCCTTTAAATTATTGTAAATGTTTTAGAACTGTCCTCCGATCGCGATTTTGTATTAATAATCTCAAAAAGGAGGAAAAGATGATGATTATGATGATGATGATGATGATGATTTATTCAATCCTTGTTTGAAAAGGAGTTTGTAATCTCAAGATATATTGCCTTCAGAAATATATTAAAAATGTCTACAGGTTGCAGATATCTCTATGAAATTTTGATAAGGAAAGACAATTTATCACAGGTTTGGGCAAAAAGGGAAAATATCCTGAATATATAAACTGGATATGTATGTAATGTATAAAATATGTTAAGCTTATTGATTTTCAATATAAGTTCATTCATGAGAAAATACATACAAAGCATGAACATGAACATTGTTGCCGATGAGTTATGTTCATTCTGTATGGGAAAACATATTTAACATATATATTATAACTGTAAGCATAAGAAAAATCTGACCTCTCCTCGACAGATTTTCAAAAAAAAAATGCCTGATTTTGTCCTAAGTTTATTGTCTTTTTGGTGCTAAAAAACAGACTGTCTTGTAAATCATGTCATTCTCCTGGCCAAGACATACGTACACAACATGAGTATTCAAAAAAGAAAACAACATTTTGCCAAATATCTTACAGAGATAATTAAGATGGAGAAATACATTGCCACAAAGAACGACAAAATACAATCTATTAAAACAAAATTGATACCAATTGTCAGAGATATTAATTATATTTCATGACAAATAATATTGTGATCCCAGTCTATCTACTACATGCATGTTATCTGCATATCAGATTGTGAAAAGTGTGAAAGAGTAATTTGACTTGAATATTTATAAAGACAATGTAACATTGAACCCTTGAACTGAATAAAAAAAAGGTTTATCTAAGGATCATAATTGAGATTTTTAGAAGGTTTGTTGGAGCTGAGATGTATGTTTTCGGAAACATGTTCTGAAAAAAGTAAATATTCACAGAATCACATTTTCTGTCATGATTCCATGGAAACCGCAAAAATATAGATCATTTTTGTGTCGAACCCTGAGAGGAACATCTGGTGATCATGACTAATAAGGATTTGAAATTTGGTGGAGCTAGCATGTTTAGTTTAGGAGATATTATCTGGACAAAGGACTTGGTCAAATTGTCTCCGTTTTAGTCATGTTTCCATGAAAACTGCAAAAATAGAATAGTTTGGTGTAGGAAGCATGTATATTTTAGGGGATAAGTGACGGACGGACAGATTCGAAGCAGACAGATGGTTGGATAGAATGAACGCAATATAATAAGAATGAAAAAAATCCAGGCGCTGGTCTTTAGATATTCTGCTGATAAGGTAAAATGTCAAAGTCTCTGTTTGACCTTACTATCATATGGTGATGAGTCAATGTTTTTGAGTTTAACAATTAGTTGCATGCTAACATTTTGGCAGGTCGATAATAATGGACAATGTTTCAAAGAACAAAAAAAAAATTCCCCATGACCAACAGAATTTGAAAATTTACTCTCAAAGTTCCTGAAGCATCCTAGTGCCACAGTGAGAATTGTTTTATCACCTTATTGAGAAATATCATCAAGTTAAAAGATACTATCACTTACTTAGGAGATACTAACTCCAAATTAAGTTACTCCTAATCCAGACTTTGTTATCACCTAATAAGGACTAAGCTATCACGTATTGGGAAATAACTACCTCTAAATTAGGACTTCATCATCTCTTGATTAGGAAATACTATCTTCTAATTAAGAGGATAAGATGTTCCCCATCACCCATCTCCTCATGAGACGAAAATATATAGACACCAGGAGATATGACCTCGTAATATGACTACGTCCCAAAACTTAGACAGTCATATCTTAGTGACATTTATGGTTGAGTGCACAGCTCATCCTCAGCTGTAACCTATATCTGATAATGGATCAGTCAATGAGAATCCAAAGAAAATCCCAATCCCAACACTTAGACAGTCATTTCAAAAGAATAATATCTTAATGTCTTTATTGAGTCAAATTTATTAACAAGTATTTCAAAAAAAGAAGAGGATTTTATGGATGACAACTTCTTTATTCACGTGATACAACTTTTCTACTTAGCTTCTTGTGGAACTCATTGCATCATTGTTTGACAACAGTACAAGGAGCTGTGTCAAAATGCACATAACTTGAATAAAGAAGTTGTCATCCATTTAATCCTCTTATTGTCATCCAAACTTCTGAAACGACCTTCAAAGAAAGTATGTCAAACAATAAAAGTTAATCATGGATTCAAACCTTTTCAAACATTCAAAAATAAAATAAATATAGCATTATTTCCTCTTTTGTACTATCTACATACAATATACACAGATAACTCAATCAAGATCCCCGAAATGAAATTAGGTGCTCTTCCTTAATCTTGTGTTTTGCTAGTGTACCAAAGTGCAAATATCATGTAATTTGGTTTCGTTTGGGGTTCATCAAATACCTCCAGCAGCACTGTCAAAAGTCCACCGATTGTCCATGTGTTCTCAAACAACAGTTTGCAATCGTCTGGTTAGTGGTGAAGAATAGACAGATGGGGTCATATTTTTAAATTTTAGATTTAAAACAAATTATTTTAAATTATTCCATATTGGTGCTCTGAAAAGGAACAAATTAACTTGGGCCCAAAGGTGATGTTCGTATATGAAGGGTTTTATAGAGAAAAATAAACAATACACAGAATTCTGACCCTTGGTCACTTTATCCTGACAAAAATGTTTCGGATAAAAGGTAGGTATGAAATACGGATATTTTAAAGCAAAGTGAGTATTAACTTATGAATGTGAATTTGAACATTAACCTTTTCGTTTTCCCAATGCATGGTTGCCTCGAAGACATTCAATGTAACATGAAATTTGCACTAGAATACGCAGGAAAGTAAACAAACGTAAGGAACGCACCTGTATGAATAATTTGTTGTATTGACCACTCTGGATATAACAATGGCTTTTTTGATGATCATTTAACTGACCGAAAATATCATACATGTATATGCAAAATTAATTAAGATATGTGGAATAATGGGATGTAACCGAAACGTGACTAAAATACCTATTGTCATTGGGAAATAGACAATAAACTTTGGATTTTTAAAGCAGAAATTAATTTAGGAGTTACTATCTCCTAATTAAGTGGTAGTTTCTCCTGATTAGGCGAGAGTATCTCCTAATTAGGTGATGATTAAGTCCTAATAAGGAGATAGTTATGTCCTCATAAGGACTTTGTAACTCCTTATAAGGTGATGGTATCTCCTATTTAGTAGATAAAACAAGATGTGTTTGTGAAACACGAATGCATCCTGCTCGCTGTGTCAAGGTCAAGGTCACAAGGTCAAATGTCATGGTGTCATCTGAAAGGTCTCATCACAAGGGATCCATATGTCAAGTATCAAATACCTAGCTCTGACCAATCAAAAGTTATGACCAAGGTTAAAGTTTTTGTGGACAAACGGACAGACGGACGGACAGACGGACAGGTGAAAAACAATATACCCCGGGATCTCCGATTCGGGGGCAAAAAAATAGAGCCATGGGCTCTGTAGCTCATCAGACTTTTGATAAAATAATTAAAGAATTAAAAATAGGTTTTTAAGGTTTTGCCCCCTGTGACCCAATTTGGGGTCTTGGGGCAACCAAATCTACAATGGCCAAGGAGTCTACAAACTAGCTATCTAGACCTTTTGGAACTGGAGAAGAAGATGAAAATAGGTTGTAGGGTTGTGACCCCTGTGACCCAATTTGAGGTCATGCATGGGGTCACCAAATCTACAATGTAGAATTCTCACTGGCCAAGGAGTTTACACAGAACTTTTCAGTTCTCTAGACCTTTAGAAACTGGAGGAGAAGGTGAAAATAGGTTTTAAAGATTTTGACCCCTGTGACCTCATTTGGGGCCATGAGGTAACCAAATCTACAATTTAGAAATCCCATTGGCCAATGAGTCTACACACAACTTTTCAGCTCTCTAAACCCTTTGGAACTGGAGAAGATGATGAAAATAGGTTTTAAAAGTTTTGACCCCTATGACCCAATTTGGGGTCATGGGGTCACGAAATCTACAATTTAAAAGAATCCCCATTTCCCAAGGAGTCTGCACATCAAATTCCAGCTCTCTATAGACATAGACCTGATGAGCTAAATATCTTAAGCTGCGTTAAATTCCAAACATTTATTCCAGGGGCAAATGACAACAATTGCAATGCGTTTAAGTATATGGTGAAATTTTAATTTTCTCGCCATATATTGGCTAATTATGGTTAATAAATGCAAGAAACAAATGAAAAGTTAAATTATTTCTGTTTATTTAAAATATATCTAGCAACAACGGAGTCAGTGTCAGAAAAAATAGTTAAAAAATAATAAATCACCTCAATCTAAATCACCCAACACAAACAGCCTCTTAACACCAATCACTCTTCTCATCTTCGCTGTGGACGAGGGCATCGTTTTGTGCAAGGAACTCACCTTAAACAGAATTGGTATCTTCTTTCGCTCACACGGAGTGAGTTACACTAAATGCAAAACCCTGGGCACGGGTTTCGAATTTACCTTCTCAAACTTTCATTCGGCCGAGGCAGCAAAAACTTTTTCCAAAATTCTCTCTTTCAATGTAGAATTCCAAATTCCCTACTCGGTGTCCCAATCACGGGGGACTATTCTCTTCCCTCCTTATGAGGATGAAGAGGCTCTAGAATTCTACCGTCAAGAGGCAAATAACCTAAATAACCAACCACGCATTGCTGTGGCTAAACACAACTACACTAAATCCTCTGACGGTCATCTCATTCCACTTAAATCCGTGCTTTCGACTTTTGATACGCCCAACCTACCCTCACACACCACTTTCGGCGCACACACCCGATCCGTACGGCCCGCAGGCAGAAAGGTCATCCAGTGCATAAAATGCCACAAATTCAACCACACAGCGGCACAGTGCCGGGGAGTTCTGAGGTGTGCTACATGCGCACAGATTGAGTGTGACGGTTTCCACTGTTCACCTCATTGTTTCAACTTCGACGTGGATGGACATACCTCTACTTCCCTAAACTGTCCCCAAAAACTTCACAACCACAAAGCTAAAAACCCTAAACTTCATCCCAATTACAACCCCCGCACTAGGCGGGATAATCCACCCAAAAATAGGGCAAATAATCCTAAAACCTCCTACCCCACAGGATCACTCGCTCCCACCCACCCCTGGGATGATCCTTATAAACCACCACCTTCCTGCCAAAACCTCTGACACCAATCCAACCCCACCCAATCCCCCAAATCCTCTCCCGACCACACCCCGGCCAAACGCTCTCGCTCTTCCTCAGTAACAGAGGATGACCCCACCTCCCACACCCAGCAAGAAGAGTCCTTGGACTCTTCCATCTCTACCTCCCCATCCAGCCACACCCTGTCCACTCCGGCCACCCCTTCCAACCCCCGTAGCACCGCCAACCCCAATCCTCCATCCCAGGCGGAAACCACCCCCAATACCAAGCCCATACCCACCCCCACCACCTCTAGGTTCAACACCCAATCCAGATCCCAGAACCTCTTCAGCTCTTCCTCCCAACCCCTTACCAAACCCCTCTTCTCCTATTCCCCCAATACCCAGCCCAAAACCCAGGCCCAAACCAAGCCCTAAAATCCCCCAAATGTTAAACCACAAAAAATCACCCCTAATTTTTCTAAACCACGCGTGCCCTCTGGAAAAACAAACCCAAACAATTTTGCCAACAAAAACCTTACCGAATATACATGTAGATTTTATGTATTTTTTATAAACCTCAATTTCCCGTTCAGATATAAACCTAAATTTCCAGTTAAGAGAATTATATACCCGGTAAGCTTTATTCAATTGTTTTTTTGTCCAGGGGGTATACCTAGTTTAGCGTTGACATGATCAGCTTGCCCCCGGATTATACATTACACCCAGGGGTATCCGATTTGCTCATCCTCCAGAGAAGGGAAATCTTTTCTCCTGTTAGCCCCTGGGGTTAAATACACCATCCTGAAAATTTGCGTGAGGTGATGAAATTTGCCCCAAAGGATAATTCTTTTTGTTTATCCCGGGGGTAAACTCTCAAATAACGCGGCTTTTTCAAACTGTGTTATAGGGAAAAGTAGGGACGCAGATTCGACGCAATCTGTATAGCAGAGTTCAGATGATGATTTTGTCAATGACCCACCTAAAAGCTTAAAAGGAATTGCGGCTTGGGCAACATTTATACAAAGAAGGTACATCAGACCGTGTATTGTCACACTAGTATTATTAATGTAGAATATTGTCTTCCACTTATTTGTAGCTTCTTAGAGTTTATCATCAAGTCTATCCTACTAGTCACATTACTCCTCTCACCCCCGGGACTCTATAGATACTTGCTTCTTGGGTTACACACTATCTCCCCCGGGACAATGGGTCACTTTCCCACGGACAAGTATTTTAGACATTCACAGTCAGGCTACAGGACAATAAGGAACTTTAAAATAGGAACTTGAAATAGGAACTTTCGGACCATAGGGGATACCAAAGTGTATGTATTCTTATATCACAATATATGTTTATATCATTATTTTACATCTTTCTATAGCATAAAGTAAAGATAATTCGCTATCTTATTGATTTGTTCGTATACATTTCCAGTGTAGTTTTTATTGTTAAACTGTTAATAATTTCATATTGATATCAGCTAAATATTGAACAATGTACTATATCATAATTGTATTGTGATTATATCAAGGACATGTTAGGTAAAAGTATCTTTTCCTTCGTTACAGCTTTTTACTGATTGAATTTACAACTAAATGGATGAAATCAACACTAATGTAAGCATCAGGAATAAAAAGAATATAAGGAAACCGACTGTTTGAGTTTGGCTGTTTTCAAAGACACGCTACAAATAATCAGAGGTCATAGTAAAAAGACTTTGGACATTGCTAGCAAACCATCAGGACTTATCAGGACTTAGTGTGATAAACCCAACACACCATACGGACTGTCACCTTTTCTGTAAAGATGTCGTTCATATCGGATAAGGACGACGTGTCTCATGACAATGCTGCATCGAAGGAAAACGGTACGTCTCCGGACAACGTTTCATCTCAGGACCAAGTTGTGCACAAGGATAAAGAGGACAATTCTGCTAATCAGGATGAGCGTTCCCCCTCAATAAAAGATAAATCACAACACAGTGTTATTCAGGGAAAATCGAGAAGTGAGCGATCACACAGAGATCAGATCTTTCAAGGACAAGTATATCTGGGAAATCAAGTGTATATTCAGTGATAGCCATGAGAAAAGCCGAGGCACAATCTGCTCGTGTTGAACTGAAATATGCGAGGAAGGAGGCTGAACTTTCCCTTAGGAGGACCCAAATGGACAGTGAAATTAAGATTCTCGAAACGGAGAAGAAAATTGCAATAGCAGAGGCGGAAGTGGAAGTCTTAAAGTCAGTTGGTAGGCAGGTTGAACAACATCCACCTCCTCTATTGTTACCCTATGACGACCCAGTCGAAAGGGTGAACAGATTCGTTTCGGACAATGATCACTTAAATCAAAACCAGGACAATGTGTTCACGGATTATAAGGACTACGCAACAGGACACCACAACCAGGTAGGTCAGCCAGTGCAACTCAACCTAGAAGCTGCCACCTACACATCGGTACAATGTGCACAGGACTACACCCATGATTTTACTCAATACCCCCTTTAGGAAGGACATCGTCTTGTCAAGACTTACTTCATTCAATGACAAGCCTGAGTGTTTCTCAATGTGGAAGGCAGCCTTTCAAGGCGTGATGGCGGAGCTCCCATACTCTCCTACGGACGAATTGACCTTATGTTAAAATGGTTAGGGAACGATACGAGGAGGCAAGCCTTAAGCATAAGGAAGGCTAACATTCACGACGCTCCGTACAGACTAAGCTGTGTATGGAGGAGACTGGACGAAAGATACGGATCTCCCGAAATGGTAGAATCTTCCATCAAAGCTCGGTTGAGGGCTTTTCCCATACTAAGCATGAAAGACAGGACACAACTCTCTGAGCTTTCGGACCTCATGTGTGAGATAGAGGGCATGATGACAGATCCTACATACATGTGGCTCTTGTCTTTCTTCAACTCCTCACTCGAAGACAACCAGATCGTTGAGAAGTTCCCGTTTCCACTTCAGGAGAAATGGTCTAACCGTGCCTTCAGCTATAAGGAAAATCATCAGGTGACCTTCCCACCATTCACAGTTTTCTCGAGATTCTTGTCGAATCAAAGTAGGCTAAGGAATGACCCAAGCTTCCAGTTCGTCTCCAACAGGCCATCACAGCAACATCAACAGCACCAGCATCAGTCAAGATCAAGGACTTTCGTCAAGGAGGCAAGAACTGACATTCAGAATCAACATGGCGGACAAAGTGAAAACAGAAGGACAATACAGGAAGAAGTATGCCCACTGGAAGAAACTCGTCACCCTTTGAACAACTGCAGACTCTTTCAAATGATGGAATATGAGGACAAAATTCAATTTCTTAAATCAAAAGGCATATGCTTTAAATGCTGCACCACTAACCAACATCTTTCAAAGGAGTGTACAGAACCTATACAGTGCACCAAATGTAACAGTACAAGGCACTGTACCGCCATGCATTGCCAACGAAAGCCATTCCCTCCTAGGACAGAGAATGGCGGGGAGAATCAAAAGAAGACGAAAAACAACAACAGCCACCAACCACCTAAGAAGAATTCAGAGTCCATCTCAGCAAAATGTACACAGATATGTGGACAAATGTTTGAAGGAAAATCATGCGCCAAAAACATCCTGGTGCATGTTTACCAGAAGGGACAAAAGGACAAGGCCATAAAGGTATATGCAACAATGGATGACCAGAGCAATGCCTCTCTTTGTAGCTCTGCTTTCTTTGATTTTTTCGACATTGAAAGTGAAGACTACCATTATACCATCTCATCATGCGAAGGGGTTCGAGAGACTACAGGCAGAAGAGCTTCAAGATTCATCATCAAATCTATAAATGGAAAAGAGGCCTTTGATCTACCTACTTTGATAGAATGTGACGCCATTCCCAATAACAAGCAGGAAATTCCCACACCTGAGTCATCTTAGGGAGATAGCACCCTTAATCCCCCCACTCAACGCTGAAGCTTCTATCCATCTGATGATCGGGCGAGACTTACCAGAGGCCCATCACGTATTAGCTCAAATGACAGGACCAAGGAGAACACCCTATACTCAGAAACTACCACTAGGGTGGGTTATCATCGGAGAATCTTGCCTTGGAAGGATGCACCCTCCTGACAGGGTAAATGTAAACAAGCTGTTTACAATGCCAAATGGAAGACCATCACTTTGTCAACCATGTCCAAACAATCTTCATGTGAAAGAAAACCCTCTCTTGCAAGGCAGTATTGACAAGAACTCTGTTGGAAATGATATTTTCCACACAACAAAGGACGATGACAGAATTGGAAACTCGGCTGAGGACAGAGAATTTGTCAATCTGATGGAATCACAGATGACAATAAACCCATATGGTTAATGGGTCGCACAACTACCCTTCAAAGAAGGAAGACAGAGGCTCACAAACAATCGACCTCAAGCACTTAAGAGAGCGAACTCTCTCAAATCAAGTTTACAAAAGGATCAGGTCAAGAAGGAACACTTTGTAGATTTCATGTCAAAGATACTGGACAATGGCCATGCCGAGATACCGCCCCCAGTAACCAAGGATGAAGAGTGCTGGTATCTACCTATCTTTGAAGTCTACCACCCACGCAAGCCATCTCAGATAAGAGCTGTCTTTGATTCTTCAGCTGTATACCAGGGCATATCTTTGAACTCGGTGCTAATGCAGGGACCATATTTGACCAACGACCTACTGGGTATCCTACTTCGCTTCCGACGCGAACCCGTAGCAGTTAGGGCAGATGTACAAAAGATGTTTCATTGCTTCGAAGTACAGGATGACCACAGGAACTTCTTACGATTCTTCTGGTTCCGCGACAACAACCCTGAGCTGGAACTCATCGAGTACAGAATGAATGTCCATGTTTTCGGCAACAGACCTTCTCCACCTGGAGCAACCTTTGGCTTAAAGGAAGGCGGAGCAATTAGGAGAACAACATTTTGGAAAGGATGTCAAAAACTTTGTGGAGAAGGACTTTTATATGGACGACGCAGTGGCATCATTTGCTGAAACATCACAGGCAATCGACCTCTTAAAAAGGACTAAGGACTCACTCATAGGAAATGGCAACATACGTCAACACAATATAGTATCTAACAGCAGTGACGTCATGCGTGGCTTTCCCACTGAAGATTTTGCAAATAATCTAAAAGACTTGGACCTATCCACGGATCAACTACCAATGCAAAGGACTCTAGGGTTCTCATGGGACATCAAAAAAGACAAATTTAAATTCAACATCTCTTCGGAAGAGAAACCGTTTACCAGGCGAGGAGTTCTTTCGACAGTAAATAGCATCTTCGATCCAATAGGATTCTTAGCCCCAGTTACCATAGAAGGAAGGATGATCCTAAGGGATCTGATTACAAACGGCGTTGAATGGGATGATGCACTGTCTCGAGACCACTTGGACAGATGGACAGCATGGAAAACCTCAATGAAGGCACTTGAAAATTTCTCTATACCAAGGATGATGCTTCCATTTTCACTGTTGCTTTCAACCAAGACAGAAGTCCATGTTTTCATGGATGCTTCAGAAAAGGCAGTTGCCGCAGTAGCTTACGTCAAGGCAGAGAAAGAGAATACAAAGGACATTGAATGGGGTTTTAAAATGGGCAAAGCTAAATTGGCTCCAACAAATGGACACACTATCCCACGGCTATAACTGTGCGGAGCTGTTCTAGGCATAGACATGGCTCTGTCCTTATCAAAACATCTAGACATTCCTATGTCCGAGATCGTTTATCATACAGACAGCAAAATCATTCTTGGATATATCTCGAACAACATCAGCATATTTCCCAGTCTATGTTACAAACCGTGTGGCTTACATAAGGAAGTCCTCATCACCTCAACAGTGGCACTACATCTCTACGGACAGGAATCCAGCAGATCAGGCTACAAGATCAATTAGTGCAGACAACATGAAGGGCAGTCCTTGGCTTCTCGGGCCCCCTCAGGATGGCTTAGAAGCAACTGTCGAAGAAGCTGATCAGTCAAAAGAGTTACCAGAACAGGAAAACTACCAACTAGTTTCACAGAAGCCACAACAGGAAACAAATACTATTGGACTTGGTTCTCACAGATTTGAAAGGTTTTCTGAATGGAAAAATCTTGTAAGGACAATCTCATCACTAAAGGATCTCATAGCAACAAAACTCAACAGGAACAACAAAGACGAGGGCGACCTACATCAACTGTCTGTTGCTGAAAGAACAATCATAAGAACTGTCCAAGGTGAAGTTTTTGCAGACGAAATGCAGTGTTTGAAAACCAACTCCATGATTGGAAAGAACAGTCCAATCATAGCCTTGAACCCATTTATTGATGACAACGACATCTTACGTGTCGGCTGCCGATTGAGAAATTCTGATCTAAACACCTGTGAGAAGAACCCAGTCATAGTGCCAGGGAAGCACCACATCGCCCTGCTTCTTGTTAGGCACCATCACAATCTGTCACAGCATCAGGGTCGACATTTCACTGAAGGAGCAATAAGGGCAGCAGGGTTATGGATAATCTGCGGAAGACGGCTCATTAACTCAGTTATTCACAAGTGTGTCAGGTGTAAGATGTTCAGAGGTAAACAGGAATCGTAGAAAATGGCAGCCCTACCCGAGAACAGGACCAAACAATCTCCCCCGTTTGCAAATGTCGGAGTAGACACTTTTGGTCCCTGGGAGATTGTATCTCGTAGGACCAGGGGAGGACTTGCAAAAGGTAAACGATAGGCTCTTCTCTTCACCTGCCTTGTCACCAGGGCAATCCACATCGAAATCATTGAAGAGATGAGCTCGTCATGCTTTGTAAACCCACTTCGTCGCTTTGTTGCCGTCAGAGGGAACGTCAGGCAGTTCCGTTCTGACAGAGGAACCAACTTTGTAGGAGCAACAGAACTACTAAAGGTGGACTCCATAAATGTAGAGGACACACAGGTGAAGGACTTCCTAGATAGGAAAAGGGCAAGGTGTATTTTCAATCCTCACCACCCAGCCCACATTGGTGGCATATGGGAAAGACTTATAGGTGTGGTGAAGAGGATATTGAACAACATGATGAAGAACTTTTCTCCACACAAGTTCACACATGAGGTCCTCTCAACGTTCATGTGTGAGTATGTGCTATCATTAACGCACGACCTATAACAGCAGTCTCCAGTGACCCCGAGGACCCCGAGATCCTGTCACCATCGACGCTGCTGACTCAGAAGTTCGACCATTCAGTAGCACCTCTTCAAGACTGTCAAGGCGATATTCAGGACTTGTAGCAAGCATTTGAAGCAGGTACAACTACTTGCAGATACGTTCTGGGGCAGATTTCGTAATCAATACTTAAATACGCTCCAATCAAGGTCTAAATGGACGGAGGACAAGCCAAACCTACAGCCAGGTGACATTGTGCTACTCACGGAGAAGAACTGTAGTAGAAATGAGTGGCCAAAGGGCATCGTCACCAATGCCATCAAAAGTGATGATGGCAGAGTCAGAAAGGCTTCTGTAAAGCTTTTCCGGGACGGACAATCAGTTAACCTCACTAGGCCAATCACCGAACTTGTTGTCCTACTCAGGGCGGACTGTTGAAATGTGTAGGATAGTTTCAAGTGTAGCTCATTGAAAAGATAGTTTTTCATTATCCATTTTTTCAGTAATATATCATACGATATATTAGGCGGGGAGTGTATTGTCACACTAGTATTATTAATGTAGAATATTGTCTTCCACTTATTTGTAGCTTCTTAGAGTTTATTATCAAGTCTATCCTACTAGTCACATTACTCCTCTCATCCCCGGGACTCTATAGATACTTGCTTCTTGGGCTACACACTATCTCCCCCGGGACAATGGGTCACTTTCCCACGGACAAGTATTTTAGACATTCACAGTCAGGCTGCAGGACAATAAGGAACTTTAAAATAGGAACTTGAAACAGGAGCTTTCGGACCATAGGGGATGCCAAAGTGTATGTATTCTAATATCCCAGTATATGTTTATATCATTATTTTACATCTTTCTATAGCATAAAGTAAAGATAATTCGCTATCTTATTGATTTGTTCGTATACATTTCCAGTGTAGTTTTTATTGTTAAACTGTTAATAATTTCATATTGATATCAGCTAAATATTGAACAATGTATTATATCATAATTGTATTGTGTTTATATCAAGGATATGTTAGGTAATAGTATCTTTTCCTTCGTTACAGCTTTTACCGATTGCATTAACAACTAAATGGATGAAATCAACACTAATGTAAGCATCAGGAATAAAAGGAATATAAGGAAACCGACTGTTTGAGTTTGGCTGTTTTCAAAGACACGCTACAAATATTCAGACGTCATAGACCGTATTACCCTCATGAGAAGCATACAACTTATTTTCTCCGAAGCTTTTGGCGATTAGATCCTTCTTTTAATTCCTTTTAAGCTTTCAGGTCCGATGAATTCGATATGGGACAAGCTCCAAATTTTGTAATGTGTGAAATTGAAATGGGAAAATATCAACAGTAAAACCAGCAAAATAAAACACACAATAAAGCAATGAATGAAGTGTTTAAGAGGACAATATCAAGCTTATCCAAAGAATAATGTAATATCAAATTTGACTTGTGGATTGGCATTTTGTCCAGCCACAGGCCCCTGGGTCATTACAAGTCCAAAGTCGTTACCGTTGCAAGAAAAATAAGAAGGTTTAAGATGACCCTTTGATTTAAACACCTTCATAGTTTCATAGATTAAAGAAGGTCGGAGTCTTATTCCACCCAAACACCTTGTTTGTCAACTGGTGATGTGACCTACAATCGAGTTATACTTAGTGTCAACTGGAACTTGGATGATGTACCTTCGATCACCTCTCACAGTAATAATACAGTAAGAATGTTTTAAAATTGATTTTGTATGAGCAAAATAATTGCCATTTTTTTTTAAAGCTGTTAACTATCTTAAACAAAGTGTGTTTTATCCATTTTCATTATTTATTCTGTATTTGTTATACAATGTAGTTGAAGTGTTCGACTTGTTTACACAAGCCTCAATATTCTTAAAATCAGCTTTCTGTTTTGCTTGCTATGCATATGTATATAGATTTCTGGTGCAAATATGTATGCAAGCGTTTTACTGTACCTTTTACGAATATGGCCGGAATAAACGGTTCGGAATACACACTTGTCATCGATGTCCCTCTGTAGGTCATCTGATAGACTATATCCAGCCTTGTAAAGTACACAAGCCTGTAAAGTAACCATACTTATTTTCAAAATGAAACTATTTGATGTCTATATTCTAATCAATAAGAGGTCCTATGAAGTCTAAGAGCAATAACCGTCTTTCTGTTTCAAATTAAATATTTTGAGATAGCAAAACAATGATCCAAACGTGAGAAGAAAGATTGGTGCCTTGGAAATTAAATGATATGATAATAAATATAGCGAGTTTATCCGTAATAAAGTGATACCAATATTAAGTGAACACTCATACTCTTGTCTTTCAAATACAATGTATATATTTATATATTTCTACTAGTGTATTCTTAATTTTTCATGTTTCCCATTAGGAAAGGCGATACGGACAGACATGTAGCTTTGACATTTGAATAAATTGAATAAATCACTCAACATTGCATATCTACATATATCATATAATGCAGGGTGTTATCGATGCAATAAAGCTATCTGATAAACTTGGAATCCGATTTGCTCAAAATCTGATAAAGATGTAAATTAGGTCAACCCACAAACTAATTTCTGAAATCTTCATGCATGTCATGTGAGTCTTAAACCGGTCGCTAACCATTGATAACGTCATCGGGAGTTTTAATGTTGTTGTTTTTTTAATCGAATAAAAATTTGTCAACAAAATCTGACAGTGTATCATGCATTCGTATTTTAGAAATAATATTCGAAGCATTTAAAGCTGTTTTCATCGTGCGTTTACACGAAAAATATAACAATATGCAGCTAACAATATTGGCTAACAAATATGTGTTTCGATTTTTATCCCCCGCCGCGCGTTTAGCGAGACTTTGACCAGTTTTGAAAATGTTGTTAGCGCGATATTTAATGAACCGCTCAATCTAGAATCTTCAAACTTGGTACCAGTCTTTATCTGGGGAATACGCAGACCTGAAAAGTTTTCGGTGACCTTGACCTCATTTTCAAGGTCACGGCGAGACTTTGACCATTTTTTAAAATATTGTTAGCGCCATATCTCATGAACCTTGACTCTTCACGTGCGACAAAGTATTCCGCTCCGTACGTCCGTCCGTACGTCCGTCCTGCTTCTTCATGTTAACATCAATTTGCGGCGGGGGATCTTGTCACCTTTGTGACAAATACTTGTTGTGAGTAACATAGGCCTAAGCGGTTTTGACAGTGCAGTTACCAACTTATCAACAAAAACAAATCATATTCTAGTGATAGTACACATTATCTAGTAGCGTAGCGTAGTGACAAACGTTAACTGAACTGGCGTTACAAAAATGCAGTAAGAGTTACTTCCCCTGTTGTAACGACGTTGACAAGTGGATCATAGAGATATATATGTGTTATATAGAACAAAAATGTTTGATCATGCACTTGAAATCAGACATCAACTGTTGATAAATTGTAGGAGACGTTTCTATCAAAATTATTTCATTTCATTAGGGAATATTTCTAGACTGTACACAACTGTATATCGCCGACAATATGACCTTTACCTTGGTATATTGTAAAGGAAATTTATTCGCAAAATCGAGGTCAAACATATGTTTTCGTTTTAATCCTTGTATTTCAAAATGACAATTATATGATAAATAAATTATTAACCTTGTGTGTTTCCGTATAATAAGAATGAAAATATTTGTATTTTACTCGTCAAAGTTTTACGTAATATAAATCTTATACCTATTAGATGATATTAATGATATGACCACACACTCGCTAATAATCTCTATGTACATATCCCTGTGTAAGCTGATGTATATGTAATCGTATTGAAGTCAAAATCTTACTTTCTCATTTTGTCCAGACATAGGTCATCGGAATAACCTTTATTCAGCAAGGTATTGTTTTGTCCATCAACGCGGATAACGAATATGGCACCCTCCCTTGAAACATATTTTCCCCACTGAAACATTCAAATGCTTAGATATTTTTAATGTGTTTTTCTATGAATATAAATCTAAATTTCATTTAATGTGATTGACACCACAAGAGAAATTATATTTAAATATAGGCTCAATTACTTGTTGTTTGACATATGGCAAATGTTATAAATGTCAATTTGTCGAGAAGTACGACTGTTGCTGAAAAGTCTTATCTTGGAGCTCATCGTCTTTATAGTGACAATCTGAAGATTAAAGGTTACAAAAAAGATCTTGTGACACAAACATCATGTATATCTTTTGGTTTTAACCTTAATGTGTTAACAGAATGTTTTCTTCACTATGACAGGTTACAAAGATATGACAAGGTTTGGTTTTTCAAACCATGGGAAAACGAGATTCTTGGTGAAAGTGTGTAAGACTGTGGGAGTTTGAAATTGGCAAGTGGAGAGAACGTTTAATTCTTTTGCAACGAAGCGTTATATCGTGGACGACATAACAATTAGTTGTTAACAGATAAAATGTTAATCTGAACACTTTATTTAGGACACAAGTATAACATTCCGTCATAGACCACACTAGAAGCGTCCGACATGAACCAAATGTAGAATAAACGTTATTGAGGGCACATCAAAAGAACTGACTCTAGCTGACAACCATTCTCTCCCCACAGAGGCAACTCAGTCATACCTGAATTAGCCTCTGTTCTATTACGGCTAGATCCTGGGGTTCCGGCAGGATGCCCTAGCGGCAAAAAGTTGTAACTTGAGATAGCTCCCTTATCTGCAGCCAATGAAAACACCTTTTGGATATCAACGACTTTGGGAATTCTCAACGGTCGTACAGTGACTTTCGAAAGCATCATGCCTTTAGGTTTATTTTTCATTAACAGTGTGAGAGGGAAAATATTTAAAAATCAGATATGGATAGGGTTTTTCATTAGAAACATACTGTTTTATAATTGTGTAAATTGTTCTTTGTTTTATGATAAATTTTATTTTAATAATTTACCAAATAAAAACTAATGAAAAGGTAAAAAGGCGATGTTTTGTAGAAGGAAGAGTTATCTCCCCTGAATGCCGAATCACCGGGAATAGCCGGGAGTAGCCGAGCTTTTTCGAATGACCCCTTTTGAAACGGCGTCGCTGTTTGCACAACTAACTTTGATTGCCTCCAATCAGATTTCTACTTTTCTGTCCCGTGTATTAGCCGTAATAGAACAAGAGGCTAATTCAGGTATGACTGAGTTGCCTCTGTGGGGAGAGAATGGCTGACAACAATCTGGCAGCAATCTTCTGTGTACAGAGGAGGGTATCAGTTACTAAGCTGGATTTGGATGAAATGGACAGCCATTTGCGACGGTTACCAAACGTTTTGACAATTTAAAACTAACGTCTTCCAAATATATGTAACAGAAGTAATACACGACTGATGACTACCAATCCAGTAGAAGTTTTGCCTGTAGCAAACAATAGGTGGTCATTCCCGGTAACAGGGTGTGAATTTTTTATCAACTGTGATTTCAGACTATAATTTTTACAAACACAAAGTCAGCATGGTGAAAGCACAATATTCACTCATCTTCCAAGTGAAGGTTGACAGCACATATACGAACAATAAGAATTGCTGATTATTTATGAATAATCAGCACACTAAATGTCACAGATATGACTTAGATCACTGTCCCATATCCGGTATGGAAGGACTAACAAGGATGGCGGACGGAATAAGTAAACAGAAGTAGGTATCTGCTTTCAGTGCTCTCTTCTCCTAATGTCGAGGTTTAGATGGTCGACTTGAATACAATCCTAATGAGTTTTTGTGCACAAACTACAATAAATTTGCATATTTGAGATGTCAAGTTAACATTCACTTTCATTGCATTCACTGCATTAACTGTTACCAACAGTACAGCCGATAAAGACAACCTGAGATAAAGACAACCTGAGACGGCATCAGAATATCAACACTCAGAGCGATGCATGTTCAATTATCCAACTTCCGAGGCCTCTTTCGTTAGAAAGGATAATATACAAGACCCATGTCAATGTAGTCCACCATTGCCGAACATGCTCCAGGTGTGAGTTGTAGGGAACAACTATAGGTGGAATACAGGCCTTCTGCCGAACATTACAAAGAAAACAAATTAATAAGAGATATTGTTGTTTGACTTCTCAGATTCTTTTAATCTAAGGTAACCGGAACATCTCAATCCATTTAGATATTCAAACCCACAATATTATCGTCAGGCAACAATGCAAGCATCCTTGATAATCCAGCGCTTTAGTTCCGATAAATCTACACTACAAGCCCTGGAAAACTTTACGGGGGTTTATCTCAAACCCAATAACCCTCCAATCAGAAACGAAACGTAGACACCAAGTGCGTAAACAACTCAACCGTTCGTGACATCAAGTGAGTTGGTGTTTAACGTGTTGTCAGCAATTTTTCAGCTATTTAACACGTGGATGGTGCCATCCAAAATAGAGTAGACAGATCAGGGAGAAACGGAACGAATATGATGAGGGAAGCGACGGAAAGAAAGGTATAGTTAGAGGTAGAAAACTAGTTTTTGAAGTGATCCAAATGTTTGTTAAAAAAAAAGCGTTTAGCTGAGTCATCGCAAAGGGAGGTAATTGGGTTTGAGGTAAAACCCCGTTAAGTTTTCCAGGGCTTGTAGTGTAGATTTATCGGAACGAAAGCGCTTGGTTATCGAGGATGCAATGCAAGCAGAAAGCGTTGCAATGGATGGAAAAATAGGCGTGTGTGTTTCTTTGCCATGTGGCGCAGAAGGCCTGTATTCCCCACAGCTGTTCCAAACTCCGAGTGGACAATATAACAAAAAATATATGTTGAGATAAACCTACATCTCAAATTTGAACAAAATCGGTCACAAAATAAAGAATTTAGCGTAACCTCTACCTATCATATAGAATATAGAAGGGGGGACACTCTAGTCGCTAAAACCTGATCGAAAACAGGACACATCGATTATTTAAACGTGCGCTGCAATAAATACTAATTTTTATCGCATAACTATGCACTGTAATCATAGATCAATCTTTTAACTTGCTGACCATCTCGGCCAATTTTTCGAATTCCATCCACTGACCCTCTCACTAACACCACACCTATCTTTGAACTAATGCCCGACCGACAGACACGCTGCTGTGAATAAATTGGAAATGAAAACGCCTCTCATTGGTCAATTTCCACGTGCGTCAGTGTTGTCATCTCAAATTGCTTTGTAACCGTTGCCAATCAATTTGAAATGAAATTGATCTTATCATAACCAATCACTAATATGCACGACAATATATATGAGATTCAAGCTCTTTAAGGGCATGAAACAAGGAATTTAAAAGTCTCCCCTTCGTTTGAAAATGAAAATGAGATAAACGACAACTTGACATCTCAAATGCGCACATTTCCTGCGGTTTGTGCACCAAGACTCATATGGAATGTATTCAAGATATTATTCTTGATTCCAGTTAAAGATGACAATCTAAACATCGACGATTAAGAGAAGGGAGCACTGAGAGACACCTACCTCTGTGACTTGTTATGTCCGCCATCTACGTTAGTGCTTCCATACTGGGAATATGGCAGTGTAGATAACCTGACAGAAAGAATATCTTAAGAAATGAAAAATATCCACATACGAATGCTGTGTAGAACAATAGGTTACGCTCCGAATCTACTGACATCGCACTTGCCCTCGTTCCTGCAATAAACAAAATACTCCTTGGTAAAGATTACACACACTTTACACAGCTCCGTAGCAGGCAGCCACGTTTAAATCAGCATATTTATATGCCTTGCATCCACTGACTGAGCTAGCAAAGTGCAAACCTTACCTTAACTCCTCAATCTCTTTTCTTAATCTGATAAATATCAAAGTTGTGCAAAAACATTATAACATGGTGACTTAACAAATGAAAGGTGACCCGTTGAAAGGATTTTACTATGATTGTGCTGTTAAAATGAATACGATCATCATATAATTGGGCAAAACGTTAAAAGATCAAATAATTGTAATCTAAGGATTTGTATAAAACTCATTATGACATCTACAAATACTGCTATCAGTACAAGCAGTTAAAAAAAGAACCACAGTGCATACCTTTTTTACCTTTGCCAGGTCGAAATTGTTTTTCCTCTTATCAATGATTGCATCCTAGGCATTAAATAATTGATACTTTTACCAACATTCATTACCAGCAAACAGCATTCAACTTGCTTCAAGAAATCTCTGAGTATCTCTTAGTAAGACTGCATGTGTACACACTTTGACCACTGAATGCATAAAGTGACAAGGAATCTATACTCTTCAAAAAAAGAAACTTGACATTCATGTGAAATGCATTTTTCTGAACAATAAATTTTGTAAATGATACATGCCTGTAATTCAAAAAAAGGTTAGCTCAAGAGAGTAAATTTACCCTGAAACAAGTCAAATGAATTGAATTTTCAGTGAAAAGATTGAACGAATCGTTGAAACACGTGTACCACGGGATTGTGCAGGTGTGTGTGCAGACACGTTTTCTTTAGGAGTTTAAAAGGCCATATCGGCGACTTCTCATATAGATCATACATCATCGGTACAGTGACCTGAAGAATGCCAAGACTGAACACAGCACAATCAAACAGCGCTATTGGCAGACTGCAAGCAGGAGCGACGCAGCAAGATGTTGCAACTCACTTTGGCGTGTCCAGACAGACAATTTCTTCCTTGTGGTCTCGTTTAAACATCAATGACAGGCCAAGGTCAGGCAGACCAAGGATGACATTTCGGACCAAAGACCGGTACATCAGACTGCTTCACCTTCAGGAGTGCACTAGGACAGCATCGTCAACGATAACTTTCTGACCAAAAGGTGAGCAACAGGCTGAGAGAGGCTTGAATATTTCCACAACAATCAGTTTGACGTCCTGTTGTAGCACAGCGCCATCTAGCGTAACGTCTACAGTACTGTTAACAGAGGCTGAGGTGGGTACTTACAAGGTGGGGAACGTTCTTGTCACTGACGAGTCTCGTTTTCTGTTAAGACATAGTGATGGGCGAGCAGGTGTATACAGACGACGTGGAGAACGTTACGCTGCCAACTGTGTTCAGTTAGTTGTCCTATTTGTCAAAACCTGGACCATCTCTAGTGGTGTCATATTAAACAGATCGGAATATGTGCAATACAGGGTACAGAAAACCATGGTGAAAACCATCCTAACACATTAAATGCCGGCTTTTGTTTGATACAATGGAGTTTGATGCAAATACAAAGTCTTTGATTGTGAATCATTAAGTTGATATTACAGATACATCACTATAAATAATGAACTTGAACAGTTGGATTAAGATAAAGTATATGGATATTTCTCCAGGCTTAAATGAAAGGAAAGTTTCAATATTTGAATCTACAGGGAGCAAATCACAATGTCCACATGATCTGATACATGTATTTGATGAGGACTAAGGTATCTTGGGTAAACAGCTGACCAACAAAGATGATGCAACCATTGCTCAACTAGTTCTAAACAGCTATTACATCATAACAGAGATCTGTCAATCTTCATGAGATGGTGGCATCGCAGTTGTGTACAAGCAATCTATATAACAAATCTACCAACAGAAAAATATATATCATTTGAAAACATTCAGCTACTTGCTTCAGTAAAAAAAGTGTTTTTACCCGTAAAAACAGATGTCTCTCCCCATACACCATTTCAGCTGTCAAACTGTCGCCATGGAAACCCAAAACATTTCGTTTCGCCACACTAAAAGGCATGTCTACGTCATATGATGAGGATGTATACCAAGTTGGTAAAGATTGGTAAAGGAGTTTCAGAGTTTTGCTCCGGAAACCCACCCTTCAAAATTACAAAGTCAAAACTGTTGTAGTTTCATGTATGTTTCCATTTTGAGAAATTAACAAGCAAACATTCCATATAATGGAAACCAAAAAGAAATAATGAAATGTACTTTCAGGTCGGTTTCCATTTCTTTAAACTATCAAATACAGTTTCCGTCCAAATGGAAACCAACAGGTAATCATCAAATGTAGTTTCAGGTCGGTTTCCATTCCAAGGAACCTATCAGTACAGTTTCCATCTAAATGGATTCCAACAAGAAATCCTCAATTTTAGTTTCAGGTCGGTTTCTATTTCGTGAAACTAACAATCTAAGATTCCATCCAAATGGAAACCAACAGGAAATAATGAAATGTAGTTTCATGTCGGTTTCCATTCTATGAAACTATTCAATGAATGGAATGGAAACCGACAAGAAATCATCAATTTAGGTTTCAGGTCGGTTTCTATTTCGTGAAACTGACAAAAACAGATTCCATCCAAATGGAAACCAATATAGGTAATCATTACATATAGTTTCATGTCGTTTTCCATGTAGTTAAACTATTAATCAAAGATTCCACAAAACGGAAACCAACATGAAATCATCAATTTAAGTTTCAGCATTTCGTGAAACTAACAATCAAAGATTTCATAAAAATGAATCTTTATTCTAACAGAGTGTGAAATCTACCGTGGCCTTGCGTCCATGATTTAATGATATATACATGCATGTCCTAGTTAAGGATTATGTTGTCAGTACAACAACCGCCATTTTACATACGCAATGTTTTTAACAGCTCTAATTCTTGGTTGATATTACCATCATCCATTCCGTTGATCGGTTATTGTGCTGTCATTGGGTGCACAGATATGGTACAGGGCCAAACTTCGTTTTTGGCAATCCAACGATTATTTAACCATGACGAGGTAGATGTAACCAAAAGGCTGTCAAACGTGTGAACCAGAAAACATCATTCAAAGCATATGTTTTTGTATGTAGTCCACTATTTCAACAATTAATAAGTTCATCACAGGACAAAATGAACGTGGGGAAGAGTTTAGGCAATAATGAAATTAACAATTAAAACCTTAAATTTTAATCTTCATGCATGCACGCAACGGTATGCCTACAAGATATCCACTGAGTCGCAGAGGTGCGTTTATAAAAAAGCAAATGATATTATATGAGAGCCTATATCATATACACGTACATTGTTAATTACGGTTAATTGTTAATTACGATTAATGACAGCACAAAGGTTTTAACATAGCACTCGTCTGTTCTAAACAATCAAGTACATTTCAATGTGTTAAATGACCGCCAGTAGTTTTCACTATAACAGTGACACAATTTTCTGCGACTACAGATAAATGGTTCATATAATGAAAATTTTTATCCTTTAAACTAATTCTAAATTGCACTAACTTTTATTATAAATGGTATATTTGAAAGAATAAAATTGGCCAAAAACATGCTACAGCCCCTTTAATGCTTCAAATGTAATGTTTTTCTCATGTTTCATTCCTACTGGATAAGATATGCATATATGGTTGGGTGCATCCTTTTGATCTTTAATTCAATACGTTAGATAACTGTCAGAATCAGATGGCCTTGAACATCTTAAAAAAGGTTAAAGATCATAATAGGAAAGTTGTCGCTATATTTCAACTCTGTGTGCCTTTGAAAGGCATACTGATGACATGATAACATGAACACTGACATTACCGTTCAATCACTGAAAGAACTTTTAATGGTATAAACATAGCTACGGATATTCGCATTTTGCCCACTTCTAACGGGTTGGATTTGTTTGGTTGTTGCAAACTGTTCAAAATCAGGATTCTTTTATTCAAATTTTCAGACAACGTTTGATAGATAGATTTATTCAAAATTGGTCAAATACGCTAGAAAATAGTTCATGGTACACGCTTTACAAAGAATACAAATATACTTTCAAACCAGAAAAATATCTATCATTACATCTCCCTTTAACATTCCAAAATATTCTCATGACATTTAGAGCGGGTTTGTTAAAGTTAGAATATAATGAAGGCCGCTGACAAGGCATAGATCCGTTAATGAGGATATGTCCATTATGCAACTCGGGTATTGAAAATGAATACCACTTTTTACTTACTTGTCCTGCTTATCCCACTATTCGCAAACTATATTTCACTTCAAACATGAGAACGAGTACGATTGTATTTAAGAGTTTCCTACAGACAAAAACAATATCAGTAACAAATTTAAGTTACTATCTTCATCATGCGTTTGAAGAAAGAAAACGTTTACGTAATGAATATGATATTAATGATTCAATGTCACAGATATATGCAGTGATATTATATTAGTCCATGAGCCAGTAAGGTTGGTCGGTACCATATGAGGGGAATAATTCTCATAGTGATTTTTGGCAAGGTATATATCCCTAGAGTTAGAAAATATGTGATAGCATTCCATTGATGGTAGCTTTTTGTGTGTTATCATCCTTTTTATATGCCTACTCCGAAATAAACGCTTGTGAAAAAATGGCCAGTACAAGATAAGACATCGGATTTCAACTGAACTGTATTTTTTTATCAGTCAAACTTTTACATATAACTTTTGTTTCATCTTTTGCTAGGATCATTTTCCTATCAACAAAAAGTGTTAAACATGTGTAGGTTGAAAGATAGGCCATTGATGACACCTGCAAGTCAGTACCTATTTCCTTTGTGATAAATCAACCTTATTTAGAAACGAATTTGGCTCTAATTTATTGTCGTAAAGCAAAACAAGTTATGGAACAAAAATAACAACACAGATTTGTAGCCTATTCATTAAGGAATGCAAAACTGCAAACCTTTTTGGTGTATGTTGTATATTAAGATCAACATTGCCAAAAATGTTACCCTTCCCCTACTGGAAAAAACACCAATTTTGACGGATTTTTGGAATTTGGTTAAGGTCACTATTTTTTATCTGTTGTTATTGAACACTCAGTAATGCATGTAGTTGAATAAGGTATTCAGCAACTGTATTTTACAGAATAAAAAAATAAGAGATAGTTAAATATTTAATCATGTGAAATCTGATACATGAGTCTCATGAGAAACACATTCCTCTTTTTGCCATGAAATTTCAAAGAAATGTGGTATTCCACAAGGTCGTAACCATGGCCAAATGTATGCCCCTGATAAACATACAACAGAAATAGGTCCTTAATAGTTTCTAGATAGGTACTAGATATTTCTGGTCAAAAAATACTGATTGAAGGTGACCTAGATTGTTCAAGATGAACTCAAAACTCATAATCATTGTCTAGTTCTTCATTATCTCCAGCTGCACTTTCTTCATCGTCTGACTCCAAGATTGATGTCCGGTTGTCACAGTCTGGCAGTCGGCACATATCAGTGCATTTCAGTCCGTTAGACAAACACACACATTTTGGAAGTGAACACCTTCTTGAACAATTGCAGGCCAGTAGATCCAGGACCGCCTCAGGTGCTGGCTGACCATTCATCCAGTGCACCAACAACTGTTCAACTTCTTCTTCCTTTTCAACTACCCAACCTCGGCCAACAGGACTTGGTACATTTGGGTTCTGTTCAAGACATCGTCTCCATATTGCAGCCTGGTAGTTGGCTCTTTGTGCGTGTTGCACTAAGGTGTCCCTGCATGGTGGAAGCTGGTGACTCTCTATCTCACCCTTCTTAGCACAGAATAGGTTGTACCTGAGATCATTGACCTTTGTGGATGATGCCTTTGGTGCATAGAGGAGGCATGTAAATGCCTCTAGTTTGTCCATCAATTCTCGGGAGAGGTCCCATATGTGACCCAACTCTAGGAATGTGTCTTGGGTTTCCTTGTTGCTGGTTAAAAGTTTCAAGGCGCTAGCTTTTCCTTTGACTGCAAACGAACTGACAGTGTCGCATCCTGTATATGCATGCATTCCAATGAGAGCCCTACAGACATCTATGCCAAAAGTTGCAGCAACCTTCCTGATATCAATGAGCCTTGTCCGGGTTCTTGTTCCACACTTCTGGAATAGTGGGACTCCAATCTTGTCATGAAATGCCAAGGACATTATGAAGACATCTGTGTCCTCTGAGCAAATCACTACGGACTGGTATCCCTCACTTGCTGCATGGACTGCATGGAGAAGAAGGCGCCCATCTGCTTCTTCTTGTTGGCACTGAAGAGCTTGCACTTCTTTGCTGTCCTGAGATGTGATTCTGTGACATTCGTCACCCATAGTTGCATGTAGAACCTTCCCTTGAAGCTTTTCCCTGAATTCTGGTTTCTTCCATTCACTGACTAAGAAGGTTATGAGACTGGTTTTGTTATTAACTCTACTCAGGAAACTTCTCCACTGCCTTACAATCTGTGCGCTTGTGATACTTTGAAGCTGATGACCATCCTCTCCACCTCGTTGTGATCTCTCACTGTTCTTGATAGAGTTCTCCCTGTATGTGTCAAACACAACATCTATTCGGTCACTCTCAGCTCCTTCTCTCAGTGCCATAGACAAAACTGTTGTTGCGACATCTCCAAAGGTAACTTGATCACCTTTTACTCTTTGGACTAAATTCATCCCATCGACCACTGATGCAGAGTTTCTTGGGATTTGCTCTGCTACTGTCACATTTTTCTGCAAAGTTGTCGCTAAAGTGGCTTTGTTGGTCTTTCGCAGCAATCCATCTGGTGTGGACAGGGCCCAGGGCAATGGACCAAGGGGATGAGAGAGGATATCCTCCATCTGGAGATTGCGTCCTTGTGCCATTACTATGATGCGACCAAACAATGATCTGTATGCCTTCAAGATCGTCACCCTCCCACTGGATTTTACTTCCTTCTTTTTACACATATTGCTGAATGTTTTCAGCTTGTTTGTTTTCAATGGGTCATGGAATTTCTTTGCCGGTGGGTCTCTCTCTAATCTCTCAGCCTTAAAAGTTTCATAGGTTTGCTCACCAATCTCATACGCCTTCAACATGTCAGAGGCAATGTCTCTGGGTGCTGCCTTTGCTGTAGAGATACTAATGAGGTCCTGCTTCTCTGCAAATGGGTTGACCCAATCTCTGATGAGGCCTACGACTGCAGATACAGCCTCTTCATCTTTTTGGATTCTTGGTCTCTGTAGCTCTGTATGGCAAACTTTAGATGTGTTTCCTTGCACCATGTCTCTTAATTTTCCTAGAAATGCACTGCGATACTCGGCTGTTATGTAGTACCGTTTTATCGCTCCAGCTTTCAGGCTGAACCGAGCTGTGCCTCCTGGAGTTTGAGTGTCCTTGTTCACTGTAATCTCAGTGATCTGATCAACAGGAATCCTCCCAAAGGGGTTGTTGCTAGACATCTGCACCGAGAATTGGCCTGTTTTGAAGGCTTCATACACATTAGGATTCTTCTCCGGAAGACTTGTCATCTGAGCAAAGTAAGGGGACAGGTATCTGGCATAGTTCAGTTTATCATATGCAAAACACCATGGGATCATGCTTCGTATAGCATGTAGATGCAAGTCCCAGTTCCCTTCACGAGAGGCACGCAGAAGGCCAAGTATGACGTCCTCTACCATGTCTATGTAGGACATCCAAAAGGCAGAGAGCTCTCCATTGTTGTGACGAAGATGTTCCAGGAAGTCTCTCCACAGGGTTACAAGCTCAGCTAGGATTGGACTTTGCAGCAGATTGTTTAAGCTCTGTTGGTTCAAATCATCAACAATACCATTCACTTGATCCAGAAATGTCTTGATCATGGCACTCTTCTCTTGGGTATCATCCTCCAACCACAGCACAAATTCCTCCCAAACCAGTCTCATCAGCGCTTCATATATGAACTTGTGGACCCTGATAGCACGATTGTAATGTTTACCATCAAGAACCCCATTGATGGACCCTTCTGCAACTATTCCGGCTTCTATGCAAATGTCCTGTAAACCAGCATCACGAAATCGCTTTCCAAGGATTGCTAGGGCATTGCAGATTGTGTGGAATGTTCCCATTCTAAGGAGAATGTTGGAAAAGCGTTCCTTGTGTTTCCAGGCAATTTCGGTGGCTTTTGCATACAGAGCTTGATCCATGACCACCACAACTGTTTCTAGAAGTAGTTCTTTCCTTATTTCTTCAGATTGGTTCAGAATTTCAAACACTGTGTTCAACTTCGTGGCTGGTGCATTAATGGTAGGCAGATATCCAACAATATCTTCTGAGATAAGCACCTGGTCTCTGGTGCGGATGTTAAACCCAGTCCAGCTTGGGATCGTCTGATTCTCTGAATCTGTTTCTCTTGCAAGCATCCACACCAGGTTCTTATTGCGAGCTGCTTGAGCAGCTTGTCTGGTTTCCTGGAAAAGATCATCTCTGGTTGAGAGAGGTTGTGGGCCCACACGCACACCAGCTACATATTCTTCCAGCTCTTGATGCTCAATGGTGACTGATCTCTGCTTCAATTTCTCAATATGTGGAAGTTCATCCCTAGGCAGATGTGGCCCACAGATGTTCGCTTGTACTGCTATGCCATTGACTCGATGTGATGTACCCTTTCCAGTGAGAGTTTCCTCCAGTCTGTCGATGTTATCCCAAGCAAGATTTGTAAAGACATGAGTTTTGATGGAGGCTGGAAGCACAACTTGGTGGTTGAAGCTTGCCGCTAACTTTTGAAGACAGAGAGCAGTGTCATTTTCTTCCAGCTGAGAATAAGATACACCATGCCCAAGCTTGTTCAGTGTCTGGATAAGCTCCACGTTTCCAGTGAGTGTTTTTACCGCATTAGGAAGCAGCAGATGTTTAGGCGGTTTATGCTGCCCACATGTCACAGCGTATATGATGTCCTGGCTAAATGACTGCACCAAAGTGCTTATTCTATGTGCCTGTATCTTTGGGTCAGGATCCCCAGTAAGAAGCCCAAGAAGTAACCGCTCCAGATGATGTGGTATGGCGATGCAAGCACTAGCATTCACATCAGATGGATGGATCGGCCAGGGAGTGGGTGTCATGTCCTGTTTGATAACTGATCGGATATGTGATGAAGTCTGATCTATAATCTTGTTGATATTGGTGGATTTGGTCTTCCAAACTTTGAGCTCCTTGTGAAGAATTTGATTTTCCAAGACAACTTCCTTCAAAGATACACTGTCAGGAACCATCAACAACTTTCCCTTGTCATCTGAAAATATATCAACTGATTCTCCAAGCTCCGATTCAAGTTTTCTGCGAATGTGCTTCTTCGTAGAATCATTCAGGTGTTCAACTCCACTTGACTGCATGAAGGATTCAAGCTTGGTGATCAAAGAAGTCATTGGTACAATCTTCTTGTTGGAAATTACATCAGTTCTTATATACTTTAAAAGGTCTTCATAAGCTTCTTTTTCAATCCTTTGATACAGGTCATCTCCATCATCTTTGCACTCATATTCTACTTTCTTGACTCTTGTATAATTCTTATAGCACGAAACATGATAGTGTGCCTCAGCAGCAACTATGTCTCTACTGGTTACTGCTAGAATGTTTTCATCTCTCTTTCGAGTGGCACATTCACGCAACGTTTGATCTGCTCGTAGCAGTGTAAGTTTTTCGCGTGATTTGGAGTGCTTTTGAAACCTGATCTTGTTACAGAAAATGCAGATCGGATCGTACACCCTTCCTTCTGACGACAATCTTCTACTGGGTCTTTTTGATGTACTGCAACTACTGTCATCCTCATGAGTAAGGCTCTCAGCTGCTTTCCTTTTCAGAGTCTCCAAATCTCTCTTCATGGTGAAGATGCTTCGGCATTTCCGGTGATAGAAGATTTTTGGAACTTCTTCATCTTGTAGCTGATTGCCAGTGTCTAAAATAGGTGCATGGTTTCTCACTTTGGCTGCCTCAAGTAAGGTTAACCACGAGTCATAACTTTGAGGGCTGATTAAATGTTCATCATCTTCTTCGGATGTTGTCATGTGAATTATACATTGATTTTTAACAGATGCCTTGCACTGATGATAATCCATTCTGAAGCGAAGGCCTTAGCCAGACCACTTCCTGATGCAGAACCGACACAATATCTGAAACAGAAGTAAAATCAGATTAACAAACTGCAAATACATACTGTACACAAAAATTATTATACTTATACATGATTTGTATATTTATGTATAATTTAAAAAAAATTATATTTTACATCATATTCATGCATAAAATCATAAATTTTCAAATCCTTTAAAGGGGCAGTAGCACGTTTTTTGACAATTTTATATTTTAAAATTTTCACTGATAATTGGACGTAAATGCTAAATCCATTATTTTGATAGTGTCAAAAATCTCATTCCACAATCTAATCATCCATAATCAGAGGACAAAGTATGAAGATTTACATGAAATTCATTGGCGGCCATTTTTAGGTGAACACCTTTAATTCATTTTGTGTAAGAAAAGGGAATCGCGTGGCTGAACTTTACATTATATATTTGTTTTGTTACTGCTTTATATAGTTTGAATACATTGTCTTTCAATCGAAACCATGTATTTTCATTTTCCTGACATCACTTTATATTCCCCCTAAAAACGTGCTACTGCCCCTTTAAGGTGTGTTTGTCAATTATAACTTCTTTAATTGTTAATAACACTGTTGATACTGTTTGACATTTTCTACTCGAACTCAATGATTTAAATTTATTTTATTTATTTTCATAAGTTTCAAAAGCATAAGCATGTTTCCAAGGTGTGACTTATTTGATCATTAATATTTGCTACAGGATTTGCTCTTGTACAAAAAAATTTAGGTCTGTAGAGTCATTACTTCTTGAGAATAAGTGAAATGCATAAATATTTTGGATTGGCGGACAGACCGACGTCTTGCCATGCTATAGGCCATTGAACCTGCTAAAACACCCTCATCTAATAATGAATGAAAGCTAGTAATAGCTTCTTGAATTACTGTCCAAAATATAAAGTGAAATAATGACTAGTCCCTGAGAGCAGATGACGTTTGATTATCTCCCTTGAATTCCTTAGGAGAGGTTGTTGATGTTTATAGGCAAATTTTGTCAAATATATTTTAGTTTTTCATTCATAAATGATACACAGATGATGTATGTTATATTGTGTATCTTTGCAATAAGAAATTCATATAATTTTATTTGAATTGAAGAAGATACATACCTTTTTGTCATGAGCCCATTTCTCTGTTGTGTCGTCTGCAAGCGGCCATTTTGAAGGGAGCAGTCATTGGTTTTTTTTGGTGAAATATACATATATATTTGTTTTAGTTAATTTTTTCTCTTTACATGTTTTTAAACCAAAAATAATAATATATCATGAGGTTAAAGTGTTTATTTTTCAATTATAAAATTATTTAAAGATTTATGGTAGTTGCTATTTTCATTTGATGCGCATGCGCAAAAATGAAATTTAATTGAAAGCCTCCATTTTATGAAATGCTTCCAACATATCATTGATAATATAAGTCAAGTTTCAAGAAGATAAAGTCTATAATAAGGGAGAACCATTCGTTTGAAATTTAATGTTTTCTTACGTCTTACATGGGTTAAAAAATGTCTATTTTGAGGTGATGTTACAAAATTGCAAAAAAAATACAAAAGGCTACCACCAATGCAATGCTATCACATATTTTCTGACTCTAGGGATGTATACCTTGTTAAAAATAATGATGAGAATTATTCCCCTCATATGGTACCGGTGGCCAAAATAACTGGGTCTGGCTCATGGACTATATCCTCGACAACACATAAGAGACTTTACGTTTGATATATAATTTACAAGACCTCTCCTCTTTGTCTGTATATATTGTTTGACAGGTATGTAAATATGTATTTGGGCCTATGGCCTACATGCGAAATATAGATGATGATGATGATGATGATGATGATGAAGGTATAAACATGAGTAATAGAAACCGTGGAACCATAAACCACTTTCAGGTCAGGCTGACCCAGGACAATTGTGGTACCAGTGGAAAGGTCGGAGGGGGTTGCTAGGGGTCATAAATATGCCTTCTCAAGGAGAGGCAATGTAAACAGCAATAACAGCTGACATGAACTTCAACATTCAAGATTGCTTGTGATAAGAGCTCTGAAGATGTGGTTAGTCTAAAGTTACAGATATATCGTTTGTGTTCTTTTTAATAAAATTGTTTGGACAGGTTTTTTTAAAGAATTCGTATCTCCTGAAAACGTTTTCTGAGAAAAATATGTTTGTACCTTTATAGATACAATTTGGGACGCTTCAATTTCAATTTCAATCCGGTTATTAATTTTATGCTTCTCTTCGTTTTAAATCGTTGTTATAGTTAAAATGCACTAGATTAATGTTGACTAAAGCCCTCTCATCATAAGCGCTCTGTATCAGACAAAACCTAATTTAAGTTTGGAAATGGCATACTGTTCAACTGCATATGTGTCAGTGCATTACTGAAAGGGATAATTTACTGACACAACACTGACATGTTACACAAGGTATGGAATATTTATATTATACATGTATATTCCGATACATAATATCCCAGGTTTGAAATGGACAACCATTGGTTGATTATCAAGAATCAATACTTACCACTTTAAAAATAAACATATTGAAACAGTTTAACATAATGTTATCTCTAAGTGTATTTTTGACACGTGATATACACGATGAATAATTGGAAATATCTTACATTTCCAAACGGAGACTTATAAGAGTTCCGAGTCCCCAACATCTGTTAATGATACATGTTGCTTGATCTCAAGTTGACACGAACTCGGGAGGGCAGGGGTTTGAGGGGATTAGTGACAAGGGGTGCTTTATTGAATATATGTTCATTGAATATATGTTGTTCATCTTTTATTTTCTACGTTCTAATATAACGGTTCTGTTACTTGCAGGGAAGTAGAAGAAACCACCCTCATAGACGTATTATTTCTATAAGATATTTTTTAAATGATTGAACGCTTTTCCTAGCTTTTTTGTTTGCTTTTCATATTTTAGTTGTGGAAACTCTATAGACTTGCTAATCGAGGGGCTAGACTGAATTAAGGGATCCTTGTTTTCCACGGTCATAGAAGAGGGCCAAATTTCAGACTTTCACTGGCCGAAATCAGTAGCACAGCTTGACCTGTTACATAGGGATAGCCATGTGTATTTACTTAGTCTCAATGACGCAATGAGGTCAAAGCTCATGAAGTGTCTTGGGAAGGGGGGGGGGGGGGGGGGGGGGGGGGGGGGGGGGGCAGGTCATCCGCCACACTCGACTGCTTAACGAGCAAAGGGCAGATAATTCCGGAAACTGACTCTAATAGCTGGTAATGAGTACCGAAGAGTACCGTAGAAATCCGAATGCATGTTGATTTATCATGGGATGTTGTGCGATTTAACAAAACAGATCCTATTATTCAATCACGTCTTCAAGTTTAGGATTATTTTTTTAAAATTGACCAGAAAAGATAGATCTGACATTTTATCAGAATTATTTAAAAAGACTCTTTACTGAAACTCGTCATATATTACCCACAATTCTCTTCAACGAAATGCCGCCATTTTAAAGCACATGCTGAGCGGGGTTGTTTTGATAGTGAAGACTATTTAGGAACTCCAGCACAATTGGAGATATCTACACTTGTAGCTATCTCGAGAAGTTTAATCCCCCGTATAATCAAGAAAATGGCAACGAGAGTTTCGATCCTTAGAAGGCATGGATGCAAGGCTTTGTGGTTTGGAAGAAAAGATTCGGTCATCGAACCCGTCTAAGGCGAAGCTGTTGGTTCCACAACCATGCCAAGTAAGTGTAAATAAGCAGCAAGCAAGGCATCGAGGGTATCTCGTAGCGTTCACTTTTCACTCAAGAAGACTTCATTTGTACAAAAGCCTAGATGGGCCATACTTGGTTTTATTAAAATTCTTTAAAACAAATTTTAATCACTAGACCTACTCAGTTGTAGCTAGTATAAGCCAGTTCGGGAGAATAGCAAACTATAAATTTAATGAGTGCTTTAAAAGGCTTGCACACTATCAATATAAATGACAATATTATTGTCACTTTTCGAGATAGACAATAATATTGATCGTTTGTGAGTTATGTTGAAATTTTTCAACTAATTGCGCAATATACTAATCTAACAAATTCAAAAGAGGTTAGATATCTATCGACAGGCTATTTTCAATAATATTGACAGACTTTTCATTAAAGCTGACAATGGAACGTGTGATTTTGGCTTATGCACTTCTATAAAGTCGTTTTTAGAATTTCATTCAAACTACAATTTGTCATTTATTTAGCATTTGAGGATGAAACTGGGTGTTGATTTGAATCTATGTCATAAATATGGTATAATGAAAGCATGAAGCATAAAAATGGGTCACGAAAAACACTGAATCTCCCTTTAACGTCTGAAATCGATGGACTAGACAAAAGGCAAACCAGATATGTGTTTTCGATTTAGTTCAGGCTGCACATCTTTTATTTCCTTTGTTTCAGGAGAATTGTATCAACCTCTTTCAATGTGTATTACTTTTTGAACTCAACAGAAAGCATTACAAACAGGCTCTGAAGTTTCTTTCGTTATTATGATTTAAAAATGCGCACATTTATATTTTGCTACATAAAATACAAAAAGTGTTCTTGGATATGCCCTATGAAGAAAATTATCTTTAACTTACTGGAAAAACATATTTACAAGAACATTATCTCCTTGTGTGTGGGAAATCTAAACATCAACGAATTCTGAACTCTCTTGTTTCTGTTCTTATTCTAAAGATATTATAATTCTCCTTTATAAAGAAAGAAGCGCCGTTGAATAACTTATTCTTTGCTTGTAAAACTTGTAATAAATACATGTTACTATTTACAAGTGGAGAGCCTTAACTTATAATACAGATATAAGTCTTTGATATTGGTAATATCAAGCGTGACAATGGAATATACTAAAACACTTCACTAAATATTTTATCTTGGACTTGCTATTTCAATTCATGTATGTATTTTGTAAGTCTAGACTTGCTGACTGAAAACTAGACTGTATCAAAGACTCATATTTCATATCGAGTCATGGAACAGGTCTAAACCAAGGGAAAAGTTTCAATGCTTCTGTGTAATATGAGCCTGGGTACACAGATTACTGGCATCTAATACTGACCAGGTCAGTCTGCCCTAACCCCCTGTGGTGCCTCCCACCTCCCTTAGTCCCAACTACCCCTCGTTGCATACCAGAACCATGTCAACCATGAAGCCTTAATTGGTTTATGAGTGTTGAAACAAATTATTGATGACATGAAGACAAACAACTGTAGAACCCTTCCTAGAGTCTCCCGGGCCGCCTGTCTATATACTGTTGAGTTCAGTTACCTTCATTAAGCCGGAACTAAATATACCCGTAAATTTATTTAACAACAGTAAACTAGTTATTATCATAAATGTCAGTTTTAAAATTTACTTTCTCGGATATTAGATAAATATAATTGGTGTTGTATTTGAATATTTTAAAACACCGATGTTAGTAAACAAAGGGACTTAATGAAATTAGATCTTATCATTGACTCTGAGGAATATAATTGACTAAAAGAATACAAGATTTGCATTTATTTTCGGAAGTGGTAATTACATGGTTTTAGAAGTGGTAAACACTGATTGGCACAGGAGAGTATGATGAAAACTCAGCCTGATGTCACAATGTTTTAGGAATGGATGTTAGCATCTGCGCATTCAGTAATTGCATTGATGGAGCATTAAGTAAATCGAATATTAAATTGGGTTTTGTATTCTCAGGACTTCTGAAGTTATCTGTCAATCATATCAATTATCTTCATCCCACCTGTAAAGCACACTGTACTTTTCCGTAGATCTTTCTGTAACTTTGTGTATGAAGTATCCACCTTCTTTAATATTTTCTGATTTTTAAATTGTTTATTTGGAATAAAGTTGGACTCAGTTCAGGAAAAGATGATATCTATGGGGTATAAACCTATAAACTTTACAAAATATCTTTATGAAGTATAGCATATGAGTTGTTCTACTACTGATACGGTGCCTTTTAATAATTTTAGAATTATAAATGTTAATTTTGTCCATTACCATTGAACCATTGAATTTGGAGGTAATCTTGGGTAGGTTTGTTTCTTGACTTATTTTGAGCAGTCCAACATATTACTTTTCATGTGTATTACCTGTCTATTAAAGTGGTGCTTTTTAATTTTTTATTTTAAGTGAATTATTTTATTTAATTACATGGAAGGATCTGTCGCTTACAAATTAAAGGGGGGTCATGGGATATTTTATCTCATGATTGTTTCCCATTAACAGATAGAAGGGGTGGTATATTTAGTGAAACAGTCACCATAGAATTTAACTTTTTATGATTATAAAAAAATTATTCCGAAGGCCTCACTATAAAGATATAAAGGTTCAAATTATTTAAATAGTGGTGTCTTCAGGATCTCTTGCCAGAAAGGACCGACCATTGACCGAGGCCGAACTACTTGCGACATGTCCCTTTTGGCACTTTTCTCTCGTATAATTTTGATTTTAACACTTAACACTTAACATGATTCGAGCGAGCGATATTCTTACTTGCAGTCGCCATAAACACTGTAACCTGGGTCCCTTCTGACGTTTTTTCCAAAGGGTTAATTACGCAAGTCTAATTAATGTTGTTTAAGGTTGTTTATATATTTTAGAATTATCAAGTTCAGATCTTTGTTTTGGTAGAATATCCTTGAATGGATTCTGCAAAGTGACAGTCGTCTTTTAATGAATTTCTACTGAATGCTTTCTTTTTATATTTTAGAAACTGACGAGCAGAAAACGCTCACTGGCAGCCATCTACTGGCCAGAAAGGAGGAATAACCTCTGCTTACGACCAAGCTGACCTCTCCACTGGTGTCGGACGAGGAGGACCAGAACCTGCTCCTGTTCACTCCCTTCACATGGGAGCCACGGAAGTTGGCCACTTATAAGAGGGAGCTGGATCACATGCGAGTCTACGCGGCATCCCCTCGAGGCAAACACCATATAACACCAAGAATGGCGTCGACACCAAACGGCGGTTTGCGAGGTGTCTGCCCCAATTGCAATAGATGTCCCTAATTGGGCAGTTAAAAACGTTGAAAATTTGGACATTTCCAATGTGGACGATGCTCATGACACAGATCCTTAAAGTGCCATTTAGTCTTTTGCTGGTGTCACATGTCAAATATCGCAAATGGTGTTATGTCATAGAGAAGTACTAACTATTGCTGAAAATAACAGTTTTAGTGCTAATCCCAGGCGTATCGTGACAATATCGAAATTAAGGCCGTGGTTTTGAGTCAAACGTAGTTTTGTTAACTTATTAAGAGTTGACAGAAAGACAAATTTGGTTTAATAGTCTTTAACAGGTACTATGACTAGTACATGGTCGAATTTGGTGTGATATTTCTACTTTTGGATATGTTTAAACCTTGTTTTTTTTCATTGAAAACTATTGTCATATATAAATAATTTGAACTTTTATATTATTATGGTATTCTGGGACGTATTAAAATGTCCCTTTAATAAATCTATAGCTATGTTCTTGGTTGTAGAGAAAAACCTTTTTTTACGGGTCAACGAATTTTGAACAAATATCAACCTCGACATTTTGATATGCACGTTTAAGAAATTTATTGTTCCTTAACAAATAGTTGTTGCTACAAAATTTACAAACCGCACTAGGAAAATGTGTCATGAGTGTTTGTTTTATGTCTTTGTTTTTTTTGAAATAATTATGCTGAATTGTGTTTCCCAAATGTTATTTGTAATAAAATTTTAAAAAATTTGACTTTTAATGTAACCAATTCATAGAAGAAAGCAGGTTGAGTTGAACTGGTATGTTAAATCACGTTATTAGTCTTTTGCGAGGGACACGGTAATCATGTCTCGATTTGTTCATGAATAAATCATGTGATGCTTCTTAAATATTTTTTTTTTTTTTTTGCAATGTTGATTTTATGAGAGTAATTTGTTGGTTTAGATATTTATATTGAATATATTGAAACTATTGAGAAACCTACAATAAACGAGAACATTGAAACCAAGTGGAAACCAACAATAAACTGGAACATTGAAACCAAGTGGAAACCTACAATAAACTGGAACATTGAAACCAAGTGGAAACCTACAATAAACTAAAACTTTGAAACAAAATGGAAACCTACAATAAACTAGAACATTTAAACCACATGGAAACCTACAATAAACTAGAACATTGAAACCAAGTGGAAACCTACAATAAACTAGAACATTGAAACCACGTTGAAACCTACAATAAACTAGAACATTGAAACTAAGTGGAAACCTACAATAAACTAGAACATTGAAACTAAGTGGAAACCTACAATAAACTAGAACGTTGAAACCAAGTGGAAACCTACAATAAACTTAACAATTGATACCAAGTGGAAACCTATAATAAACTAAACCTGGAAACCATGTTGAATCCAATGTTAACTTTACATGGAAATTAAGTTAAAACCAACAATAAACCATTCGCATGGAAACTTACTGGATCCATTATGGTGGTATGGGTAAAGAGCGGTACCGGATACCAAACGGAAAATGGTGCAAACGAGAGTTTCAGTTTTCATCGAAACCATAAGGAAACTAACAAAAACTGTCCGGATACCAAATGGATATTTCGGTTTCCACAGGGTTTCTTGTTCGTTTCAGTTGTCTGGAAACCAACTAATTTTTGCCTCGAAGATGAACCCCCAAAAGGCAAATCTACATGATATGAAGAGTATGTATATAAAATTTGGTAAAGATTGAACAAGTAGTTTCAGGAAACAAATGGGAACGCCAATGCTGAGGTTCTCCATCGACACCCTCACATTCTCTTGAATGGGGGCTTCAATTTTCACATGCATGATATTCAAGACGATTCATCTCAATTCACACAGCTATTGTCAACTACTCATACAATGTACCATTTATCAGCGGGGTAACATTCTGGGTCATGACAAGAGAGACTGGTGATCTCATTTCTGTCAGTGATTAGCATCTCTGTCAGTCAAGTCTGCGATGTCTTCAAAATCACAATTTCATTGATCAGGATTATCAAGACAAAACGTAATAAGAAAACACTAACAAAACAATCCAATCTGTCATATAAAACTTTTTTGAATATAGATAAGAGGATGAGATGACCAAGTACCATGAACAGGATATAAATGATAACATTTCTCTTTTCAAAGATACCATCACATGTGTTCTTGATGCCCAGGCTCCAGAAAAGAAGCGAACGATCTTAGTAAGATGTAAAACTTGTACAAAGATGACATCAGCAAGAAGCAGAAGGCATGTCGGATAACCGAGAAGTCGTGGTTCAGGGCAAATCTCGAAATTGATCATCAATTATTCAAATCAGCAAGGACAAATATCATCAAAAACCTGTAATTTAAAATTTAGCAAGAGAAAGACTACTCTCCAATCATTTGTAGAATCTAGGTTTTGTATTTTCACCAAAATCGGCTTGTAATTACTTTGAGTCGACAGCAAAATCAGTTTGTCCTCAGAGCAATAATATGATGTCTTGAGAGGAAAAATAACATCAGAGCGTCAAAATGGCGTCAAAACGTTAACTTAGCTCTCGAAGTTAATTTACCATATTTGCTCTAATTTGGGCCGGGCCTCCAATACAACCGAGCAGAAAGAAGCGAATAATCATAGTTAGACCAAACACAAACTTGTACAACTAGATTACCGTTTGTGGGACACCACAAAAGCAGTGCAGCCACGAAACGTGGGGTTTCCCCTTACCCTGTTCCGCCTTTTACAGGCCTCACCAAATTTGACATCCTCGATAATCCAGCGCTTTAGTTCCGATAAATCTACACTACAAGCCCTGGAAAACTTTACGGGGGTTTATCTCAAACCCAATTACCTCCCTTTACGAACATGTTATCCAATCAGAAACGAAACGCAGACACCAAGTGCGTAAACAACTCAACCGTTCGCGACATCAAGTGAGTGAGTGAGTTGGAATTTAACGTGTTGTCAGCAATTTTTCAGCTATTTAACACGTGGATGGTGCCATCCAAAATAGAGTAGACAGATCAGGGAGAAACGGAACGAATATGATGAGGGAAGCGACGGAAAGAAAGGTATAGATAGAGGTAGAAAACTGGTTTTAGAAGTGATCCAATTGTTTGTTAAAAAACAAGCGTTTAGCTGAGTCATTGCAAAGGGAGGGAATTGGGTTTGAGGTAAAACCCCGTTAAGTTTTCCAGGGCTTGTAGTGTAGATTTATCGGAACGAAAGCCCTAGATTATCGAGGATGCAAATTTGACTGCACCCATATCTATCGCATGTTGCTATAACCAGTTTAGCGCAGACAAACTCAGGTGTATGTTATCCAATCACATCCTCGTTTTTACATAGCGTTTAGCGGCAATTATGTATAATTAATGGTACACTGAATTTACCTGCCCTTAGAATGATATTGAAAGCTTTTGCCGCCCGCCTTGCAATTGGTTAAATGAGCTTGTGTCAGAAACATGGGATAGAGATGGGGCCTTTAGCCCGAGATGGAGAGGATATCCCGAGTGGTTCGAAGCCCGATAGAGGCAATGTTTTTCCTATTTTATTCCTCAAAGCTCGGTCGATTTCAATCAGACTATCAAATTACATTACAACAGGGAAATAACAAGATATTTCTGTACAGTTCCATGATAACTCTATTGCTAATATTGGCGCGTGAATGGTTTTACATAAGCTTATTTCTGTGTAAATATCAAACAACCTGTAAAAAATGTTAATACACAAAACATGTGTCATCCTTTAAATCTACCAGTCATTGTAAGAAAGCAATGTAATTACCACCTCTCACTTACACTAAAGGGGCACATCTAGCAATTATTAATTTTAGTTGATCATTGCTAAATCATGTTAAAAGACGATTTCATTGTCATAAAGAAAAAAAAAGACGCACAAATACGAATCTCACCAAATAAGAGATGCTTTCAAGCAGCGCACATACGGGATCTTGCAGCAAGGAGCTGCTCGTGACAATTATATGCGGCTCTGGTGAGGAGAATCTCCTTAAATTGTCGCACATATGATGCTCTTTTTATAAGTGAGTTATAGACACACATAGGGAACAACTTACCTTTTATAATAAGCTTTCTGTTCTTTGAGTTGTACAAATCCTCGGAAAAAATCCCATTGCGTTTAGCTTTAAACAGTGTTCCAGTAATCACATCATAACACACAGCATAGATACCACCAGGGTCTCTGCCCGCTGACTTTGGTTTTGGGTCATCAATGGTCAGATCATATTCAAAAACTGCTCCTTTCTTTCCATAAGTAAAGAGTTTCCTTTGGTCTTCTACAGATGTAAATGGGTGTCATGCGTGATACATGTATGTCAGAATTGAATCATTAAGCACGTTAAACAATGCCCAAGGATAAGTAGTTTACTTTAGTTTTCGGCACAGTTTGTATGGTATTCTACTAGTATGAGGTAACATTGATGTCTGATTATTTCTAATGAAGTTTGAGATTGTTGTTAGTGTTCCTGTTACAACTTGTATTAAACCATTGGCATCATTTCGTTGACAACAATTCACTACAGTGTTATGTTCTTATCACAATGATGCATTGATGTCATTGCTACCTTTATAACAAAATGATGTTTGGTAACATATATTGATGTCATTGTTGCTCTTTCAATAAAATTATCAAATGTTGTCATTTGTACTTTGGCATGAAATTGTTGCTTAAACGTTGTATGTACTTTGACAACGATAGGAAGAGTAGATATATATGTATTTTGATCATCATCGTTGATTCCATGTTGCTTTTACAACAATTAATGATTTGTTTACAATTTTGATAACAAAATGCTAAGTTGATGCTATTGTTTCTTTGATTATTTATGATATATACATTGTATCATTGTGCCTTTTGCCTCATTGTTAAGGTGATGTCGTTTTGCATTGATATGTATCATCAATGTCACGATTGACCTGATAACAAGATGCAGCAATACTTTTGAATACTAAATACTGCCTTGATGTCATAGATGCGTCAATAAATAGTTGCTGCGCTTATGTCATGTTCCCTTGATAATCAAATCACGCATTTATTTCCTTTGTCCAATGAGAGTGTAATAGTGAAAAGAATGTTACATCAATATTTAATCAGCAAAACATATAATAAATTTGCATGCATGCAGTTGAGTCAATTAAGTGTGAAAGAAATTACTTTAAGAGTTCAATCCAAGTGAAGTCAACCACATCAGTGTTCAGGGGTATGTAACAAGAAACTAGTTTAATGAATAATTATTCGCAAAACTGCGGATATCAAATAAGGTGATAGGGGATTTTGAAATTAAGGTAAGTCAACACAAAACTAAAATCTATCAATGTGTATTTTTTTTAAATTTCTGCCTTACAACTTTTGGCCTGGGATAAAGAGAATATGAAGACCATATTACGGAATATGACATGTCTTACTTGCGCAGATGAATTTAGGTGATGACCAGGTGCCGTTTGAGAGACATTCAATGTCAGCACCACCTTTGGTTCGGTGCCAACCTTCAAGACATGTGTACTCTACAACATCGCCTTCAACATAGTTCTTCACAGGAGGACTGGAAGCATGGTGGATCTCAGGTGGTTGGCCACATGAAACTGAAATAGGTACAAACGCATACAGTCTTTTGGGAAACGAGATGGGTAACATATTTCTCCTTCTAGCGCATTAAGTACAATATCAATATAGAAGTCAATGGAAATATAAAGTCTGTATCAACATGAATATGTACATGTAAACATCATATGGGATCTTTATTGAGCTATGAACTCTGTATCATTATGAATATGTACATGTAAACATCATATGGGAAATAGAAATAAAAAAAGAAAAAAAAAGTACTATATCAATGCAATGAATATGTTTCTTTTTAATTGTGACTTTATTGTATAAACACTAATTTTCAACACTTTTTGAGCATGATGTTGTGTTTCAAATAAGTCGATAGTTGGTAAACCATTTTTGTTGTCAATAAGACATCGAGCTCTCGCTTATGACACACTGATGTTTACGTACTCTTATCGTAAACATAGATGTTGTCAATCTTTTCAAATCCACAATGCATGGGTTCATAGGAATAAGCTATCAATTGACTTCAATCATTGATTATTATAACTTGAATATGCAGTTTGACCACTTACAAGCTGACAGTCTTTATCATACTCATATGTCAGTTTACTTGAACTATATGCTTACCGCTTACTGGTTCAGCATTGGCCACAGATTGGATATATTCTTGAATATATTATTAATGAAGTTTCTCAGCTATAATCTGATCAAAGTCAGGGGGTTTCTCTGCGTTTTGAGAATGAATACATATCACATTAATGGGTGATTTTGCAACTTTTTTACTGGTTACAATGTGGATTTTAATCAGACTTATTTTACTAATTCTTTTAAAATGATGATAAAACTATTGTTAAATAACTACTGCTGCTTTTTAATTATTTGAAAAATGTATTCAATGGTGGAATAAAAACAGTTGTTGAAAAACTTTCACATATTTTACAATTTCAAAGAAAATGTATTATATTTTATTAATCAGCATATGTATTTACGTATCTATTTCCATTCGTGTGAAAGTGTAAACCACCACAAATGGTTAATCTCACCAGTACATGTATCTAAACAAATGTGTGTCAATCCATCTCGAGCAAGTAAACACATCATGGTGTCTCCACAGGCAACATCAATACACGAGTCCTTCAAGTCCTGCCAATATAAAGGTTATCAAATGTGTCAGGAAAGTGAACAGCTTAAAATTGACCAATAACTAATAATCACAACGATCGTACTAAAAGTTTAATTTCAAGCCATTATGCCCGAAATTTTATTGTTCCATCAAACAGAATTGGTTGAAGAGTAAATATACAATTTGCAATTCCTTTTTCTATCTGTTTTTTCACCAAATATTAAAGGGAGAAATAAAGAAAATTTAAAATTCGTTTCAATTAGATATCGTTATTCCTACATTAGATTTTCTTCATTAAGGTATTGATCGTGTAGTGTCTACATATCTTCTTCACGGAATTGATCCAGCATTTCTACAATTCCTCTGTAATGGCTTAATGAGGTATTCTCAACATTTCCCAACGGTTAAATACAGAGAAGTACTTGATCCGGTATACTATACATATCCTCTTCATGGATTAAATCAAGTATTCTCTACAACACCTTTTAAGGGATTGATCCGATATTCTCTTCAATTCTATTTTTATAAAAAATCAGGAGATATTCTCTACAATTCCTCTTAAAGGGGCAGTAGCACGTTTTTACGGGGAATATAAGGTGATGTCAGGAAAATGAAAATAAAGGGTTCCAATCTAAAGACAATGTATTTAAACTAAATGAATCATCAATAAATCAAATATATGATGTAAAGTTAAGCCATGAGATTCCTTTTCTTACACAAAATGAATAAAAGGTGTTCACACAAAAATGGCTGCCAATGGATTTTATGTGAATCTTTATAATTTGATCTCTGACTATGGATGATTGGTTTGTGTAATTAGATTTTTGACAATATCAAAGGAATACATTAAGCATTAACTTACCATTATCAGTGAAAAATTGAAAATATAAAATTGTCAAAAAACGTGCTACTGCCCCTTTAAAGACTCTATGCGATATTTTCTAATATACATGTACCCATTGAAGGACTTGATTTGGTTTTCTCGCCAATTACTCTGTATAAGCTTGAGCAAGTTCCCGGTATTTTCGATCTAATCTTTAAGCAAAAGGATTTCGTGGCCAAATACTCGTCTTTAAGTGGCAGTTCCCTGCTTTAATATGTAGAGACCCATACATTTAATGAGCAAAATTTATAACTACTACATTATTATGCTATTCAACATGTTGGGAAAATGAACATATACCCCAACCCTCCCTCTGTCCTTGTTCACACATGATTTACCGCAGACTTACACATGTCGAAACATGATTGTGCTACATATGTTGAGATTTTCTTCAATTTCACTTCTTAATTGTTATTCCATTCTGTGAAACAATCAAACCTGACATATTCAGATTTGATATCTATGTAATACTAGAATATAAACGTTTCATGAGCTTTTGGCAACTACAATAATTTATTTCTTATCACAAAGTAACAAAGTCAGCAATTTGCAAGAAGCCAGAGACAAGAAAGATAAAATATAGGTTACTGTGAGGCACCCTTCTGAACGCTAACAGTAACTTCAAATCTCGACTTTTGGCATTTACTAACACTAGATAGAAAGTTTAGCCATTTCAAGCCTGTCACTTTCAAGCAGATGAGATATTGTGTGTATGGAAACAGTAAACTGGTTGGTTTGTCCCATTTTTACCCTGGCATTTAAATTGCAGCTGCTTGTCTATCTTGACGCCCCGAAAAATACATGTTCTATTGGAGATGTGTAAGGTAACATGGGTGGGAATGACAGCACATTCTCGTTGTTACACAGCTTACAGTCACAATACAGCCTAAATGAATACGCACAGTATTATGTCAAAACAACATTGTAGTTCTGTGCTGATGCAGGACTTGTAAGATAACTGGTGGTAGATTATGGTCACCTTTACAATGAGATCAATCTTGCCTTGACCTACAAAAGGTTGGACTCAACACAAACATTGTCCTCTTGTTCGATATATATGCCAATCATCGTTCACATACAACAAGCAGCTCTTTTCGGGAATGTTACAGCCAACAATGAAAGGACAAAGAGCATTTAAGAGACTTGCAGACTTGCAGTTTCCTATCTTGGGTTAACCAAGAGCAAGTCTCGGATCGCAATGTTTGACTTTCTAGGTGACACTGAACAAGGAAAAATACTATAAAAAGCCTTCTACTCAGGGCTGTTAATGACACCTTTTCCAGGGCAAACTACATTAATACAGCAATCATAGTGTAGGAAATGCTTACATTTAATTAGATCTCATTTGACGGCTTGTCTTGAGTATGGCCATTTTTAAAACTGGAAGTATGTCATTCGACATATCTTGTACAGTTAAATCTGTCTTATCTTACAGTCTGTCTAATCTAACATAGTTTTTTGTTCAGGCGGAGCTTTTGTATATAATCATATACTATAATAATCATTGACCTATCCGACATCTGTCTGTTCTTAATAACAAAATTATTTATTTGTCCCAGACGGCAAAATATTCTGTCCAATCCGCGACATCATCTCATGAAGTTGCAGCTTATAATTGTTATTTACAGTTAATGCAGTCGTTAGCCAGGGATAAGCAGCCTCCAAATACATGTATATAATGTTATTGTTACCACTCCATTTGTCAATGACAGGTGTTTATCCCCTGTTGATTGGAGGATGAGTTACCTGTCTGTTTATTTAATCATGCAAGTGGTCAGGGATTACCATTAACTTGATGAGGAGACAGATGAATTGACATTGTGTCATTGACTATTTCATCAAATTGTTATTGGTTATGTTCATTGTTCTATTGTTGTAAGATAATTAAGGATGAACCCTGTGAAATATATATTCATACATACACTTATTTGATAAAATTATGACTACATTTGTTTAATACATTATGAATAATTTTTTTCAATAAATTTGTTCAATAAATTTGTTCAATAAATTTGTTCAATAAATGTTTTCATAATATATTTTAATTGTTTATTCAAAAGTGACTTTGTTAGTCTCTGTGTAACAATAGAATCTTTTCTAAACTCTGTCTAAACCGACATTTTTCTCTGGTCCGAATTTTTCTCCAATCAAAACGAGTGACCATTAAGACTGATACCACTCTATTTTCTTATGATAATTATAAATCTCATTTTATTTTCGATGGGTCAACATTAAAACTATTTTCCAAAAACTGATTGCTAAGAGCAGATTTGCAATTATAATGGGTCAATTTACAATGCACACATTATCTTACTATGAAATATCTTATTTGAAGTTTGGTATTGTTTTTTTTCTCGATAGTGTATCATATTCATCTTATCAACAATACAAAGGTAATGGTTTTAATTGATAAGCTTGTGAAAAATACAAAACTCACTGAAAGCAAAAATCCTCTACGGTCTTCTAGCAACTTTTTTGCTTTAGCTTGTTTCACTGTCAGTCTGTGAAGTCGGCAATGGAGATTGGTTTCATGATACTGCACTGTTTTACAGTCTTTTCGTTTGGCGCACTCGATGGCACAATAAATCACCCCGACATTGGAGATATCCTTTAATCCAATATCTTTGATGACTGAGTTGAAAGTGTAATCCGGCAACATGAAGCTTGAAACACTGTCCAGGAACAACAGGTAATACAGAAGTTCCATCACCTAGAAACATTAAAATGTGATTATTGAAAGTGTCAACCATTACCTAAATAATGACTTGTGCCTCGTATAACGTGGCAACCATTAATAAATTATCAGTATTGCCACTCTTATCGTCAGAATAGCATTCGGATGCAAAGACATTTTTGAAATTCACTTTTTCAAAACAGTGACAACTCATATCACTGAATACCAAAAGACACTTTGCAATTTTAAAACTGAAATTTCGAAAACGATCTCATATTTACATTTTCATTTATGTTGCCAATGACATAGTTGAAACCAACACTTTCAAGTTTAAAACTTTTAATTGAGCAATATTCATGCATTTTTCAAAAATGGCAAAAATGTCATAATCACGTGACGTTTCCACTGGTACTTAGTCATGTGACGAAAAAGTTTAATAACTGTCGATACTGAATGTTTGTCACTCCAAAAGTGAAAAAAAACCACCTTAAAACCAGTAAACGGTATAGCAAAAATATCGCGAATCTCCTCTGAAAATTGACAGAATTGATCAAAAACAGCCCTTTTTACAAGAATCGGTAGTGTGTCTTTGTTTCTAATGATAACTTGATCCGGCTACACAGAGAGGTTGTGAGGATTTCTGACAACCCAGAAACACAAAAAAAAACAGTTGTTTTTTCACTGCATGAGAGCCGATATCTGTGACGTTAGACCATCGCAAACGTAGTCTCTTAGTGACGTAAGAGATAGCAAACATCAAAGGTCTACATGTTGTTATGTTCTCGTGCACTTTATAATCTTTGACAGATCTAATCAGAGCTCATCGACTGCTAAGTTGATAGCTATTGGTCACTAAACATCGACACATGGCAATTTCATTCGAAGTTATAACGTCAGAATTGGCATGCAATAACAATATTTAGTCGCGATTGTTGAGCTCTAAAGGCTTGTTACCATTTGTACGACTCAAAGATGTGTCAATATGACAAGTAAGACTTGTGTCCACACATTCCCATTAATGAAAAAGCTTCGATGCAGACGAAATGTGAAGTTGCACCAGCTGCAAAAGATGTAATTTAACGTTTGACCTTTTCTGTTACTCATGGCAGATTTGGAAGTTATAACGCTCGGGCTGCTCAAACTTGGTAATAAAGTAGCACATTTTAGCGGTACAAATTTGCAAAAACTGAAATTCAAAAATATCAAAATTTACAAAGTTGTTTCTGACAAAAATATTTAATATTTTTATGGAAAGAAACTGTGAATGAGAATAATATTTTTTAATCAAATTCGGATTTTAGAAATTTGAAAAACCACACAAAAACAACCTAAAAAACTCATTCAGTGGGTGGAAAAGGTTTATGCCGTAAAACAGTATCAACCTGCCTGTTAAGAGTTTCAGTGTTAAAAATTTTGACTTGAAAAATTTTTCAAAACATTGGTAAAAAAATGACTAAAAAATGACCCAAAAAAATTATTTTGGTCTACTATATTTGGCTTCAAATGGTCTCAGGCACTCATATATCTGGCTGAATCATTTTATTGTCGCTTCATTTTGTTATTTCTGTTATATATTTTATGTGTTTCTCTTTTGATAAAGAAAATTAATGATCTGGATTGCAATACCTTTAATGAATATTTGCTTTGAAAAGATAGAACACTTATTTCTCACGCAGTGAGTGTTACTATTTATGCAATCTTGTTGCACGCATGAAGCACTTGGTTCCTTCAGTTATCAAAATCAGCTGGTGAGATCATCCAACCGGCGGCTGAACACCGACTGTGAGCCGTTACAAGAAATTCAAGCATAGCCAGAATGCTTGTAAAAAGTTTTGCATCCGCCATCCGATTCAGATCATCTGGAGACAGACCATGAAGAGTGGTCAGCAAACATGACAGCAGGCCTTACGTCGTCCAAACTAGGGTTTGGACTAATTGCAATTAAACACCATATTCAAATCATCAATCAGAACCAGCTCAACAAACCTCCATGTGATCAAAACCAATAAAGCTGCAAGAGTGTTTACTCACACTGCCTGGACTTCACCCAACACTAATCAAAGTGCCCGTCCAGTGAAACAGAGGATAATATTAAATTCGTAAATAACCATGTCATTTGTTTATGAGATTAATTCGTTGTGTTAGAAACTTTAACATTAACCTGCAATTGTATAGATTTCAGGGCTAGTCACCGATTGCACGACATTAGGCGTTTTAATGACATGCTGGAATCTATTAACTTCTTTCTATAGATTGAGAAGCTGTGATGCAGATGCACAGGTTTAAGGCGAATGCTGAAACTGCTGGTAAGTTGTGTCATTTATGCTTTATTTTGTTCATTGACCTGCGGTTTTAGAAGTGATGACATGCAAATTATTCCAGCTAAGTAACACATTTTATTTCTTTACAGAAATTATAACATACAAAGCATTTTTAAAAAGTATGGAAACTAAAAAAATCTCAATTCATTAAGTAAATAATGTGTTATTCCCCCATTAATTTTTATTGATTATTTGTTTACAGGTATAGTTAATTGATTAAGGGTATACAGTATTTTTAAAAGTTCTTTGGTTTTTCGTTCTTTAATCGGAATGATTTTAACATGTTGAAAAAGTTACTACCTATCTTGCCTAAAATGTCATTACAAATTTTCCAATGAAACTTATCTAATTGGACTCGTATCTACAATATTTATATCCTTCCCTATTTCTCGTAAATCCTTGATATCATCTAAGTCCCTTTTGTAACAAACACAATACGTTATGAAATAAAATCTAAAATGATTAATTCTATAATGTAATCACATTGTCAGTTCAGCATAAACATGGTGTCCTGACTGATATTGAAAAGCAAAACTTTAACTTACCACTGCCATGGAAATACTTAGCGATCCAACTGGAATTAACAATTAACTGAGTTACGTACGAAACTACTCCTACGTTCCTAAGAAACGTAGCGACGTAGGAGTAGTTTCGGTCTGATTGGAATGAGATTGACACTACAAGAATTGTAACAATCGGGTTAAAGTTAAATTCCAATAATTTCAAGTTCTACTTTTTTGCTGCCAACAGTTGGCGTAACTTGTACTTCCATATGCATATCCTCTTGAAATCTAGATTATCATTCATACACACTATGCAATTTGTTTTCTTATTGAAACTTTAGATTAGATTTAATGACATGTTTAATGCAGCAGGCCGTATGTCGTTCTAACTGAGGATTGGACTAATTGGAGGTAAACAACACTGTTAAATCATCAATCAGATTCAGTCAAATAAACCTCCATATGATCAAAACCAACATAGCTGCAATAGTGTTCACTGACACTAACTTGACTTCACAAACAGTGATGAAAGTGCCCGTCCGGTAAAACAGAGGATAATAATCAATTTATAAATAAGAATGTAACTAAATGTCATAAAGACCGAATAAGGGTTACCTCTCCTACAGAGGCTGGCGGCCTCGTGTTGTTTATCAAGGCATTTTGGGTAAGGTATGAACCTATAACTGCACAAACTCACAAAAATATTACATGTGCGATTGCGATTGTAAAGATCTCAAGATTAGTCACCGATTGCATGCCTCTACGCGTTTTTAATAATGTGTAAGACTTTATCAACATCCTCCTGTTCATCGAAAAACTGTGATGCAGATTGATTGGGAATGCTGGCACAGCTGGCAAGTTGTGTCATTTGATGCATTAATTATTATTTCACGGTTTTTGTCGATAACATTATTATAAGAATAATCAACGAGTTGCGAGGAATGATGGATTATCTGTCCTGAGTTAATTAATGTGATAAACTCTGTGCTACAGCGAGGAGTTTGACACAATAATTCACGAGGGACAGATAATGCGTTATTCCGAGCATCGAGTTGGTTATTCCTTTTCTTACCCAAGATAATTTTGATGCGTAAAAACGGGGGGGAAGAGAAACATTTAAAAACGGCCAGTAAAGTTCATATTGTACTCATACGCCATTCATAATTATGCTCACTACTTCAGGATGGGCGGCTCTAAGTAGTTCGCAACTCACGATCTAATTTGAATAGTTTTTTATATTGATATCACATTATATCCAAAAGAATTATTGTCTCATATCATAAAAAATCGTTTTTATTGACTGCGCACAACCGGAAAGAAAAAGTAAGACGTCGTTAGCTTTCGTTACGTTTGACAAACCTAGTGAGGAATGTATGACGTCACTGTTTGACGTCATGTTTAATGATGTCATAGAGTTATGACGAAATGACAGCTCGGCCGGACACTCTCGCACCTAGCGCCGCCTTGAAGATTTAAACTTGTATTTTCGACAAAGAAAACATCAGAAGGTATTGATTTCTCATTAAAATGTTGTAGTAATGTGTGACTTTCGCAATTTAAGTAAAATATTTTTCATCTATATCTCTCAACTAAAATAGAAGATCCAAGCGAATCATAACAATTAAAATGCGAGTTATTTTTAGAAAAACTGTAATTCCCATGACCATTATGCAAACTTTAATACCCGGCATATCCTTGCCCGCTTTGGTAGGAAACTGAAGTATAACATTTTATTACTTTACCGAAATTGTCACGTAAAAATCATATCAAGGAACGTCTGACAACAAATTGGTTATTAACATTTTTAATTTTGATTGTTTTGATTGTAAAATGAATAATTCTATAATGTTTTGAAATTGTCAGTTCAGCACAAACATGGTGACCTGATTGATATAATAAGCAAACCCTTAACTCACCACAGTCGTGAATTGACTAAACCGATCTAACTGGAATCAATAAATAACTGAGTTATATACTTACACAGCACGAATTGTAACAGTCAGAGTGAAGAGACTTTCCAATAATTTCAAGCTTTTATATATTGTTGACAACAGTTGGCTGAATTTGTACTACCAGTTGCATGTCTTCTTCAAATCTAGATTATTATTTATACAAACTATGCAATTTTATTCCATAATGAAACTTAAAATAGATTCTATATGCATGTTGTATGTTTTATCGAGACATATAAAGTATTACTATGCAAGTAACTGCCTGATTTATATTTTATTATGTTTGAACTTACAACTGAAACAGTAACTAAATACAATTCATTAGTTTGTCAGAATTTGAACTCCATATACATATAAAGTTTACCATTTACATCAAATACGAACAGCAAAACTTTACCTTGTGTAATCACTAACCTGATCCCACAGGAATTAAGGAACCACTGAATATACTTAAATAGCAAGAAATTTAACACTGAGCATAAGGCATCGAAAAAGTTAATTTGTTTCTGGTTCCCTTATGCATCAGTTCATGCGTCAGCATCAAGTTTATTTTCTTCAGATAATGTTAAAACAGGAACAAACATTGAAATATGAACTTTTAAAATGTAACTCAAATGCATTCAAAGATGGGGTTTCCCGGCTATATATTTTTAAATATCTGCATCATCGTCCTTATGTAAAGACCAGAAATATTTTAAATTTGGGGGGCCTGAAATGACAATAGATTGATTTCCAGTTAGAGGGCTCGATTTGTAACGAGTGCTGCCAGATTTGTGTCTTATTCAAATCTACCTTTAAATAATTCATACAAACTATGGAACCTGATGCTATATTGATGCTTAGAATAGATTCTAATTGTGTGTTCATACGGCGAGCTTTGCACCTATAAATTATTGCTTAGGCTAGTAAGAATACACGTGTTGGTGAAAATGAATTCGTATATGTTTTTCAAGAATGCAAGTGCATTATTTCATTTCACCTTGTCTTTATGTTTACTGACCAATATGGTTCGCAGAATTATGATTAATCTTAGGTTCTTAAACGTTTTGCAATATATGAAAGCTTCTTGTTTGTTTGAAAGTTCAGATCATGATAGCACATGTATTTGTGTGTCATTCAAACTGTATTTTCAACTTACTATCTTTTCCTTTTGTGGTAATTTTCAGTGAAAGTTAATGCTCTACAAATACCAATCAAAGGTTTATCTATACATTTTTAATTTTGCTCTCAATGTCTGGTCAAACACAGTGTATACTTTCTTTTGAGCACTAGTTTATATTCAAGCTTAAAAAAGGTCGTAATTATTTTAAAGTGATATATTCATTGAAATCATATTTGCCAAACACATACAATTGATACAAGATAAAGCCAATTTTCCCCAAATGGTGTTGACATTTATTTTCTTGGAAACGTTTTCTGAACATTGTTGTCAACATACGGACGTAGTGATAAATGTGTTGAAAAGACAAAGAGACTAGTTAGTAAAGCATAACTTGCGCATCTGTTAGCTGTACTCTTTAATAAATCCAATTTTGTAAGGTATATTTATTTCACTAGTTATGTTTCGAAATTGTAAAAGGAACGGCATATGTTCACCAATAGCAAACTTTTTTCAAAGTCAAGATCAATTTTAAACAAAATCAAACTTTATCATATAACGCTGGATTTTATCGACGCAATAAAACTATCGGATAAATTGATTATCCAAATTGCATAAACGTACAAATACGGTAAAGGGAAACTATTAACAGACAACAAAGTATAGTATGTCATAAAGTACATGCAAACTGGTTCTTATTTTAGAATTTAATTATTAATTAGAAATACCCTTACTACCAAAATGTTTTAAAATAACGATTGGGATGATAATTCTGGCTTAGTTGAAATGCTTTAATGTCATTGCATGGGAGAAAAAAATCAAGTTGCACGGCTCGATTTGCAACGAGTGCTCTCAATTATCTTATCTTCTTGCAATCTAGCTTTAATTTATTCATTCAAACTAGGCAACATGATTCTATATTGAAACTTGAATTCTGTATATATACATGGGCTAACTTTGAACATATGAATTATTGCTTATGTTGTTAAATATAAATATGTTGTAAACAAAATTTGCAATGCGGTAATTTTTTTCAAGAATGCAAGTGGTTCCTTTTTTCAGTTTGAAATCTGTTTTATTTTTAGTTTTGTTTCAGAGTACTATTCCCTTCCCATCTAAAAATCTATATTCAGGCTTAAAAAGATTGGACGTTTCTTTTAAGAAATATACAATCATTGAAATCACACTCGCCAAATCTATTTTTCAGTGTATTTGATACAAAGTTTACACCAGTTCTCTTATAACGTGCTGGAATTGATCAATTTACATCCTTGAAAACCTTTTCTGAACATTAAGTTCTCAACTTCGGAAAATGGAAAATTAGATGATTGTTGTACATATTCTATAATCTTTTTTTCTTTTACATAAATTATTAGTAGATATAACTGTGTCTATATATTTGTTACCACGAAATGTGTATTATTTTCACATTTTTGTGTGAAGAACGAGGTCCTAAGTGTGGGTTATCAAAATGAAAAGAGTCATATTTCAATAAGCTCTTAAATACTTATGGAAATGAATATATGCTTATGATTTTTTTACTACATTCTATCTTCCTCTCAGTTCAACACAGTCATTGACTTCGTTTTGCGTCCCAATGTTTTTATGAATTTGAAAAAAAGATAAAAAATAGACATGGACATGTCAATATTTTTTTAAGAGAAATTGAAATTTACCACATTTTTCAATAACTCTGATCTAATAACCATAGAACGATAAAAGTTAAGTAGTAAATAATGACCCAGTACCGAGGGGTTATGGAAAATAACCTCGCGAGGGCGTAGCCCGAGCAGAGATTATTTCCATAACCCTAGGCAAACGGGTCATTATTTGACTTACACTCCCGTGGAAGACTCCTGCAATAGTTACAACTTAATTTGTTTATAATCAATTAATTTTAAAACGTTTTACTGATATCATTCGCGGGTTTATCAATTCTTGATAAGGAAAAATACTTAAATTACCCCCATATTAGGGTTTTAAAAACAAACGCTTGATTTCGTTTTATTACGGCGTGTCAACTAAATTTGTTTACATACAAATAATTGAAAAACGTTTTAGTGATCCATTTTGAGGGTTTGATATGTCTTGATAAGAATACTATTTTAGACTACTTACAATACCCCCTGCTAAGGGTTTTAGAACTATATTAATAAAAATTTATAGGGGGAAATAAAAAACCAAACATGACACACACAAATTTACATCACCTGGCATGGATCCACGGTCGCTCAACAGGTACGAGCGCTGCTTGACAACAAAGAGGTCCCTGGTTCGAATCCCACTTTCGTTGTTCATAAATCTTTACTTTATGATTTGATTAAAAATCAAAATTTTACAAGTCCAATTGTTTGCAATTGTTAACAATCTTATAACCGACCAAGGTGGATATGAGATAACCAAACTACACGGATGGAGCTCACGGCATATAACATTCAACTAAAATAAAGGCAATAACTTCCCAAGGGGTGTAAGGGGTAAACACCTATAAGAAGGTAGTTATGAGTTAAAACCAATTCAAAATTAGAAGAGATATAACCGCCCAAGGGATGTAAAAACAAAGAATCTCTTATCAATTTCGTTAAACAAACAAACAAACACTCAAAATAAAAGGAGAAATAACCAAGTTTGCACTAAATTAAAGTGAATCCGATATTTTTATTTCAAGATTTTAAAGAAATAAAATGTGTTTCTTTAGTACGAAGTATGAATAATTCGAATAATAATCTCCCCAAAGCCTTCTTATCATTTCCCTCTTCTATAAGTATTCATTGTTATCTTATTTGTAGTGAATGTTATCCCTCCGTTGCTTCATGACGGTATAAGAATTATACAGAAACGTCACTATTTTGTGAATAAAGAAGTTGGAGGTCAATAACATATTTTACATTATAAACGAAATCTTATATGATAACAATTTTATGTAACAATTAAAACAAAGTTACGTAAACATTAATATAGTTTTGCTTTCGTACTTCACTGGTTAAAGTCTCCAATGACTGTATTAGGGGAAATTGGCCGTTGTAATTTATCTGTTACAGGTAGATTAAGAGTTGTAAAATATTGGTTGAAATTATTAAGAATGGATTCAACTGGTTTTTCCTTTGTATGGTTTTCTCAAGAGGTTGGAAATGAAAATGAGTTTTTATTTGTCTTCAACCAACGCCATCAAGATATTTATTTCAAGGAATGGTCTATGTAAATTAATAACTCAAGATACCTAGAACACTATTCTTTTCATAAATCTTTGTTACAACCAGAGTTTTATATTATGAACTTAGATGATAAATCTTTACGACGGACACTATGTAAATTTAGAATTAGTTTACATGATTTTAGAATTAATTTCTTACGAAAAACAAATGCAATTTTAATTGATGATAATGTTAGTGTTTGAAAAAAATTGTAAGTCAGGCAAAATTGAAAATGAATTCCATATATTATTTGTATGTGAAAGGTACTCTCATTTAAGAAGCAGATATTTATCATTTGAATCATTACCTGTAAGAGATGAACAAACATTGTATAATTTGCTAAATTCTAAAAATATTGATGCCATTAAATCTCTTGCAATTTATTTAAAACATGTATTCATTGTAAGAAATGTCACCGCCACATGTACCACATAATTCATCAACTGTACTTGTTCTATAGGCCTCAAGTTCTGAACTACTGAATAAACAAATCTGAATCTATCTCCAATGACAATGACAAAGATTTACTAATTTACGGAAGGTCTCCAATAGTTTGTTGGATCGATGCCAAGGATGTTGCCGTCGAAATCAATGCGCTCGAAGAGTGCTGAAATCCAAAAGTGCGTGCAAAACTAATGTCGACTTGGACGTAACCGGGAAACAAGCATCGCAAAATTTTATAAAGGTTTAAAGGGGCATGTGCACGGTTTAATTAAGGAAAATAAAGCTAATGCGAAAAATAGACAATCCTATCTAAAACAGTATCTAGAATGTACAATGCATATTGCAGGTAAGCTAAACAGACATATAATTTTTTAAATTTTTATTGAAACATTATAAAAGCACTAAAACATAAAAATAAGCATATTTAGTTATTGATGGAGATTTTTTATGGAAAATTTTAAAGATGATTTTCTCCTGCAAATGGAATGCTTATGTAAAGATACACCACGTGGTGCGGTTATCAATGCTGGTATCGAGGTCGTTATTCTGGATAACCAACCCATGGTTTGGTTATCAGATAACCAACATGTCCATGGGTTGATTATCAGAGAGCAAACGTGAACGACAATACGTGAACAGTTGCCTCGGCCCGATACGGCAGGTCTTCGGCTTTCGCCTCAGACCTTGCCGTATCGTCCCTCTGAAAAAAATTTCCCCTTGACGTGATTTCTAAACACATCTCACATTTATTGCTCAAAGTAAACGCAAAATAATGATTTATTATTGTCAATTGTTACCAAAAACAAATCATTAATACAGTCATTTACAAATTGCAAGGACCACAATTGAAAAAGCTAATCATCCGATACATTACGATAAAACCCACCTTAAATTCGTCCTGAGAATACCTTAAAACACGGATATAATTTTGTTTGAATCAGGACAAAGCTCCAATTTCCCAAACCTCTTGGAACACCATGTGCTTTCGATGTTATGCTGCATCGATGGTTTGCACGTGAAATTCATGAATTCCGTGCAGGTCAAGGTGAAATGATCAACATCCGCGCAGCCTTACGTGAAATTTGTTTGTTACAGACTGATACATTTGATAGACTGAATGTTGGCTTCATTTAGGTATATCCTGAGACATTAACCGGCCTTTCTGTGACATTTTGACAAATTGTTTTGACATATTTCATTTTAATTCAAGATGGAGAATGTTAGTTTTTTAGGAACTCACTCAACACAGTTAGTTAGACAACCAAGTCAGGACACTCTGAATCTGCACGTGAAATGCGTTTATGAGTATGCAAACGATAATGAAGTAATGTTAAGAAGCGGAGTTCACTCAAACATTACACGATTACATCAACCTTTTTTTCGATTTACACTAAAAAAATAACAACAATTGCCATGTGGTGTACAGTATATGAAATAATGAACTTGACTTCGTGAATATCTGTGATCACCATCTCGCTGATCGCTCGATGGTTATCACAGATATTCACTCACTCAGAGATCATTATTTCAACCATACCGTTAAGTTGATATACGATTATACTATTTATACCCAATAACGAGATTATATCATATATACTCCATCGAATGAATTTTTAATTACCAAATTCAAATGTCTATTAATGCTTTAAATGTTAGGTATTCAATTATTACTTAGTAAGTACTACATTGTTGAGATTAAGAATGTTTTTTTAACCATGAATGATAATTCAAAAGTAGGATATGGTACAAGCTATTAGTTTCGTATTTGTAATTACGATTGAGGATGTTCTTGTTTCTTTTTATTTTAGCGTACTTTTTCCAATTAAGGATATATATATATATATATGAAATAGTATTATGGAATTGGGTACATTGGATTCACATTCGCTAACTAGCGCTTTCAACCATGTTGGCTTCTTCAGGTTAGGCAGTTGTGATCACGTCGTTTGTGACGTGACGCTCTTTATGACGTCATAGAGGTAGGTACGTCATGAGCATAAATTCAAGGAAATTTACATTTTAGCGTTCAGTTGAGGCTTAAATTGCTTTATAAATTGACTTTCAATAAGTTCAAGAAGCCTCGGGTTATCATATCTCATGTGGTAAAAGGGGAAGACTTTATATTTCCCGCCAGAACATTTTTCTAGATGACCACTTAAAGGGATAGTTCTATTTTCGGGTCGATTGATCTGGTAACGATGAAGATTCATTCTTTCATTGAGGCGTCTTTCCGTCTTCCCAATGTACAGTTCATTGCACCCCTCGCACATGATGACATATATCACATTTTTGGAATGGCAGTTCATATTTTCTTTCACAAAGAAGCGTTTATTATTGACTTTGAAGTCGGCGCCTTCAATAATATTCTTACATGTGAAACAGCGGCCATCCCCACATTTAGAAACTCTAGCTTCTCCCTTAACTGACATGTCAAATCTAGAACTTGTTAGAATTCGTCTCAAATTAGGAGGCTGTTTACGGCTATTAATGAATTTTGAGTTCTGTAGAATTGTCTTCATTTAAGCACTCTGTTCCAAAATCGGGAGCTGGCTGTTAATAATTTGAAAAGGATTTATATGCGATGGGTTGAAGGTAGTGACGAGGGAAATGTCTCTATTCTTAGATTGATGATAAGCCGTTTTGTTACCTTTTCTCAGTTGTTCTACTGTTAATTTATTGCCTTTTCAATGCAATCGTCTACAAGTTTTTCAGGATAGTTTTGCGCTGATAGATAATGTTTTAATTCATTAAGTCTCTGTATCCGCCAGTCGTCCCTCGATATAATAGTGCAGATTCTCCTCGCAAGGCAATATGGGATATTCCTTTTCGTGTGCGAAGGGTTACACGAATTGAAATTAAGATACTGATGGCTATCTGTGGGTTTACAGTATAAATCCGTTTCTATTTTCCCTTCTTCATCTTTTACCATTACGACATCTAGAAAAATCAATCTTTCGGAATCATTTCCATGGTGAACTCGAGTGGCGGGTCCAGTGAATTAAGTATATCTCTAAGGACGTTGATATCTTCCTCGTTCCCTTTGTAAATAAGAAAACAGTCGTCGAGAAAACGCTTCCAGCTACGTTCTATTTCTTGTCTTTTTTCACCACCCCACTGATTTTCAATTTAATCATAAAACTGAAGTTCTAGAAATCCTAAGAAATCCTATTTATATTCTGATTTTAACCAGACGATTTTATTCATGTTTATGAAGCTAATTGCTATACAAAAAAAATCGTCTCACTTTCTCTCTGACCGTCCTCCTGTTTCGTCATTTACTTGACTTCAACATGATATAATATATAATGAAGGGTAAAGGAATTCAGTTTATTTCCATGCACAAAGCAGGAAGTAAATATTAAATAAATGTACCTTATAAGCAATATCTCTGTCAATGAGAAACATATACTGACTAAAATGATGAATATCATATAATGCTTAATGCTTAAAGATATACTGTGTCGCTGACATACTGATAAAATAAAGAATATCCTTTATCCAACTTAATTAGTCCACGATATATATTTACAATATATATGAACAGAATGCTCTAAATGTTCATTATGTTAAGCTTTTACCCCTAGAACTTACACAACACGGTGTAAACGAATTGATTAATTCTCTGTATAGAATCATGCTCTGTTAAACACCAAAACTCATTCACATAAAGGTGCGCGTTACAGTTTTCGGCTATCACTTCATAAAAAGGTCTATATAATTGAAGCTATGCATATGGTTTCCACCATATAAATGAACCATATCAAATGTCTCATTTGAGCACGAACAAAAGCTTACGTATCAAGTATCAGCATTTCATATAATTGTCTAGATTGCTACCACTGTTATTGCCCTACCAGTCGTGATACCCTCCATTGCATAACAACCGACTGACGAGGTAAACTTATAACTAATCATGTTGGACTCAAATATGTGTATGAAGGGAAATGTATTTTAAAAAATATGAATACGTTTTATACACTTTTTACATGTACTACGAAAAATGTTTTGTTCAAAATTGCTAACTTCGTTAGAGAAGCATTTTGTTCGAGAAATGTTAGACATGATATACAACTGTCACACTGATTGTTTTCTGTACATGGGCCTGCGGCCTTTATAAAAATTGAATTGTAGGGAAATTTCAGAATTGTAGTGCTCACAATTTTCTTATTTTCAATCCTTGTGGCTGAATAGGACTCTTATCATGATAGACTCAAATATTTTAGATGAACATTAAAAGTTTTGTAAGTTTCACATTTTTGCAACTTTCAATTCTTGTCGTTGCATAGAAGCATAGAATTATTACACGATAGACTCCATTGCTTTGTATGAGGGACATTCCAAATAGTGTAATATTCACATATCATAACTCTCAATCCTCGTCGTTGGGGTTAAGTTCATGACATTTAATCATACATTGTATATAATATGATAATTGTTGAATGGTGTATGATCTTAAGAGTCAAGAAAACTCTTTCAAGGTTGTTAGTCCCAAACGCAAAGTGATCACATAACACATCAATGTTATAATGTTATTAATGAAGTATTTCAGCATTAGCCTCGTTACAAGTCCGAGGTCTGTTTTCTTGGCTGACGGCGAATATATTTACATTTTAATGTTCCGTATGTACATTAATAAAGAGTTCATTTTCCGCCATTAATTCAAAATTATAGATTTGGTTGAATATCTCTGATGAAGTGATAGCTTTGATTATGTCATTGTTGTATCTGCGCATGCTCAGGGTCGCTTTGCCCCAGTTTGTCTCCTATTGACCTAGTTTTCCCGTAACAGCCAAGATGTCGATTGGTATCCTCTAGGATATATAAATTGTATAATTGCCATACGGAGTTTATCCAAGCATACCACGAACGGGCTTGAAGAGGCGAACTTATCGTATACAGGTTCGTGTGTCCTCAATGTCCACCTTGTAACCATACCCTTATGTAATATTTTGATACGCATCGTACACAGGTTCGCGTGTCCTCAATGTCCTCCTTGAAACCATACCCTTATGTAATATTTTGATACACATCCAAGCGAACTTATCGTACAGAGGTAAGGGTTTCCTCAATGTCCTCCTTGAAACCATACCCTTATGTAATATTTTGATACACATCCAAGCGAACTTATCGTACAGAAGTAAGGGTTTCCTCAATGTCCTCCTTGAAACCATACCCTTATGTAATATTTTGATACACATCGAGGCGAACTTATCGTACACAGGTTCGTGTGTCCTCAATGTCCTCAATGTCCTCCTTGAAACCAGACCCTTATGTAATATTTAGCAGCCCCGTCTGCTTTCAGTTTTTTTGCAGTTTCTGCCGCCGCCGCCGCCGCCGTGCTCATACTAATGGCTATAACTTTTTTTCTACTAAGCTTTCCAGAACTTGTATTCCTAACCTACTGCTTATACCTCGGGGGAACGATTTTGACATGTTCACTTTCAAGGTCAAAGGTCAAGGTCACGAGCTATAAAATCACTAAAAAATTCCTTGTAAATTCCTCATCTATGAAGATCTGCCAAACAACGATTTCAACTCTCTCTTTAAGCGCCTTTCTGGAGCTATTCCAGATCCACCTTCCTTTTTGTACGACCTTGAAAATGTCTACCCATTAGCATCCGGCATCCAGTTCAGAAAGCAATCCGTTCCATCAAATTCTATGCATTTCATAATGTCATCGATAGCTGTTCACTGGTTGTCGAATGTGCCAACCAAGTACAAAGATTCACTTTACATCTATCCAGATTCTTCCTTTGACGAGAAGAGGAAACTGTACGACCAGGCCAAGGAAGATTGGGAACTGTTCCTTCAAATGAGAAGTAGAGAACTAAAACAAGGAGGCATCCTTTATGTAATTTTTCCAGCAGACTTTGTTGAAACAAATGGCGAAGCATTTTGTAATGATGGCCGCAAGGTATTTCACTTATTCACTGATCTATGGAAATTCTTCAAAAATAACCAGAGGATAACTGAATTCGAGTTCCTCAATACCAATTTTTGTTTTTGTTTTTATACAATGGACCAAATTTTGCAGCCATTTCAGGATTCAAAAACAAGTTGCTGTCACTCTGGACTTCACATCCTGTCAGCAGAAACCATCACAATACCAAATATCGACTACAGTATATGGAAGCAAAAGTTTGAGGATGACCAAACAAATGATAACAGCCTCAATGCGAGTTTGGAGTTATCAGACATTTATTTCAGGTTTATCAGATGATCGTTCAATGGAAAGAAGAAAGAGATCGTTGATGAACTGTTTGCATTGTATGAACAACGGTTGAAGGAAATTTGCCCGGAAAATTTCGTTGTTGAGTATTCCTTTCATCGGTTGATAGTGAGAAAGGAATAACTTAATGGTCAAATGAAATATCGAAGATCAGCTAGCTGGTTATGAAATTTTGAAAGAGTCATTTCGGGAGTCGTTCGGGGTCATATAAGCCAACAGAATCATCTGATAGAGACGTTTCTACTATTGCAGGAAATAATAAGGCTTATCTAATAGCATTCTCTCCCCACAGAGGCAGATCAAGTCATGTTCAACATGACTTGATCTGCCTCTGTGGGGAGAGAATGATCTTATAGTGACAACACGAAGGTTTGAAGACGCGATTATGAAAAAAAACGTACAATGGAGCACGTTATTATCCAAACGTAAATAATTCAGAACTACAGTTACAAAATGTATGAGATGAGGATGTTTAATAGATTTTGTTACTATTACTCAATAATTTGACGTGTTAATTTGTCATCCTCAAATACATTTGAATTGTGAAAGATTTCCATTGAAAACATGTATTTTTCTCAACGGCAATTAAAACGCAATTTGAAACCTAATCATGGTTGTCTGAAGGCGCTGGGGCTCTGGCAGCAAGATTGGTCCTGTTAGGTGTCCATTGCTGTCTGACCAGTCTGTGAGATAGTCATTAAGCCGTGTCATGAAAAGGATATCAGCAGCGGATTTTGAAAGCAACAAGTCATCTGCATACGTAAAACCATTGATGTAGCGTCGGCCAATATAGCCAATGCTATATTACTGCTAATATTATGATATGTGCGCATGCATAACTTTTACACAAGCTTGCAGCATTACGCGTATGTAAATTAACACATGTATGTAATAGCAAATTTGCAATGCGTTTGCAAGAGATTTAGCGGGGGGGGGGAGGATGTAAAGACTCATTTGTCGAAAGGGATTTGATATTTTGTTTTAAATTTGTTATTTGCCCATTCAATTGCAATCTGTCATATGCTTTATTCGCATGCACAACTTTTATACATGTGTGCAACATTACATATATGTAAAATTGCATATGTATTTACGAAATAAAGTTCGCTCTACCCCAATGTGTTTTGTAATAAAGTATAGTTTTGCCCTGAACTATTATAGTTATAACACTACTAGTAAAGTATTACAATTCAAACAACAGTTACATATTCTAATATATGGTTCTTCCTGATTTCATAGAAGTGCTTATTCATGTTCAGTCAATCATGTATCCATTCTCTTCCCACAGAGGCAGATCAAATCATGTTGATTTAGCCTCTGTTCTATTACGCCGAAATCCGTGGGTTCCGGCAGTTTCCCCTGGCGGAAAAAATCGCATTACAATTCATTTGATTTCTTTATCAAATAACAACGCTTCTCGCTTGAAAAGGGTGGTTCATATCACAATGCTCTTGCCTTGATTCAGTAGTCAAAACGACGATTTAAGAACAGCGTCGCTGATTGCATAACTAACTTTTATTGCCTCCAATCAGGCATCTCCCATTCTATCCCACAAAGTCGGCGTAAGAGGAGAGAGAGAGTGGGGAGAGAACGTCATGCATCTTGAAGGTCAATTCAGAGTGATTATTAACAATACTCAAACATCCTTCCCAGATTTAACTTTTATTATAAGTCATTGAGTATATACAGAGGTAAACCAATGTCCAGCAGAACCAAATCGCAAGATAATTTAATCCATAAGTTATTGATATGACTGAACCTCAGTTACATGATTTCCCCAGAAGAAAACTTACCTTGATTTATAATTTGAAAACATTATTATTTCATGTTTGTGAAAACACACTTTTACAAAATTGATTGATTTGGAATTTGGAACCTCCAATAACATTGACGCCTCAAAGAATTAATATCAAATGAAATTAATGCATTATAACGACCTTTGGACGCTAGCTCCGTTAACAGAGAAACAACATAGATTCCTCTAAAAGAACATTCGTAATTAGTAAAATAAGTATAGTTTTATGGACTATTTGTCTTACAGTGTGTGTATGCAAAATTACTCACGTATGCAATTACATTCGCATGCTACGAATATAGGTGTGTAAATTTTACATACATGTGTAACTTCATAGTACTATAAGGATGCATGCGAACAGGGCCTTGTATCATTATAAGATATTTCAAATCACACAAATATACTGTCTGAATCTAATCTATGAATATGCAACATGATTGGATTTTCATTTGAAAGTATTAGTTGCAAGGCGTTAATAAGTTAAAGATGTCGGGTAATTTGAATGCGAGATAAGGAAATTAGGAAATACCAGAGAGCTATTTAACATTCTTCTCCCTGTAGATGGAGATATACCTCGTCATAAGAGACCAGTTTAAAGTTCAAAGGTTAATGTCATTCGCAATTCAGCGATCATAGAATTACATTCTACAGCTACTGGTTTGGACTAATCTTAAAGTGGTAGTAGCACGTTTTTGGGGAAAAAATTAGGCGAAACCGCATTATCGGTGGTTGGGCCTTTTCTAAGGGAAGTAACTCTGTTTTCCCACTTTCATGCGGAGCTACGGCCGTTGTTGACGTAGTCACACGCGCAATAGATACTAATGGCGTGTCTGTATCCTATCTCCGTTACATTTTCCTTGATTTCTTGGTAAAATGGCACTTACAGTCGACAATAAATGTGATTTAGGGTGAGTAGTTTTCCTAAGATTATGAGTATGTTTTGGAATAGTTCGTGTGACAATTCCTAACTGCAGAATGATTGTTTCAAATGTGGGCCCACTGATTTTCATTCCCCTTATGCTCAGTCGACAGTGGGACCACAATTACAGAATTCGAATTTTTCGAGAGGTTCAACGATTCTGTTATACTTGTGATATATTGACATTCTATATATTTCCCATCAAGTAATTTTGATGGAAAAGGTTCACCGATATGCAATATTTCTGATGAACTATTAACGTGACTAATTCAAATAGTATTGGTGGAAAAGATTCAACATTCTAAAATATTTATGATTAAATACTGACGAGGCAATTTCAAATAGTTTTGATTGAAAAGGTTCATATCATTCTATGATATTTTCCATCATGTAATTTTGATTGAAAAGGTTCAACATTCTAAAATATTTATGATTAAATACAGACGAGGCAAATTCAAATAGTTTTGATGGAAAATTAAGGTTCATGTTATTCTATGATATTTTCCATCAATAAACTTTGATGGAAAAGTTTCAACAACATCACTAGAACATTTCAGAGAAATTGATCATAAAATAAAGTATTTTGGTAAATGTTGGCCCATTCGTTTCGACCTCTATAAGGAGCTCCCGAAGTGGTTAAATTTTGACTAATTTAATTAGTTTTGATTGAAAAGGTTCAACATTCTAGATGATATTTCCCATCAAGATCAATAATCTAAAATGTGGGCCCACTTCGGCCGCTCCCTATAAGAGACCAAACGAGTGGGCCCACATTTACCGAAAGACATTATTTGGTGATCAATATCTCTAACATGGTCGATATATATATCTACGTAGAATCAATGTCACGACCCTTGACCTAGGTCCTGACCTTTGATGTGACCAATGACAGGACATCACTCATTAATATGCATGAGCTGTGTCTTCTTTTCGCGGAGAATTTTAATGTCGTTTCTGATGGGAAAAAAACAAGAATAATATTCATTGGTAATGTTTATTTCGTATGAGAACATAAGAGTACTGTTTCTAGAATGTTTCCCCTCCAAATAAGTTACTTTTTCTACTGTTACACGCTTGTCAAATATGCGAAATCGTCGGTAGACCATGATGATAACAAATGTGGGCCCACGTATCTCGGCTCTATATAGGAACCAGTTCAAGTGGGCCCACATTTACGATTACCCAGAAGATGAGGGAACTTTGCTGATAAAGTCACTATTACTAAATAAGAAAACATGATAAACGTACTTAGTACTAGCATGTCTTAATTTACTTGTAATCAAGTATTTAATTGTGAATACGGAACTAAGTGGCATAGCTTCCATAGGTTCAATCAGAGTTACTTCCCTTAGAAAGTCCCCAACCACCGCTAATGCGGTTTCGCCAAAAATTACTTTAAATTTTTCACTGATAAGTGTACGTTTATGCTTAGTGTATTGTAGTGTCAAATACAACATTACATCAAAGCAACCATCCACAGTCAGAGAAAAAAATATAAAGTTTTACATAAATTCCGATGGCGGCCATTTTTTTTTAACACCTTCAATTGTTTCTTTCAATTGCAACCATTTATTTTTATTTTCCTGACTTCACCTAATATTCCCCCTTAAAATGTGCATACAACAATTTCAATGATGGCACATATTGAACTACATCTGATTATTTCGATGTCAGAACTTTAGTATCTGGTGTTTCTTATTGCAAAAAACTTTGCATTTACAATATATTTTTAACTTGATAAATCTTAATGTTAACTGACAGGTTCGCACATGTGTTCGAAATTAAACCAAAACCGCCAACATAAAGCCCTGATCACATAACCATGTTCATGCCTGCATCCTTTTTGGATATGAATGTTACTGTTTCTAGTGATCCATTTACATTATAATGAATCATGGTAATGTAATTTGCCTTTTTAGACTTTATGGGGATATAAATGGCATAGGCACGGTAGCGAATCAAACTTATTACTAGAAAGCATTACCGTAAAGCATGATCTTCCCTATGACCCTGCTATGTGTCTCGGAGAGTCATGTCCAGTCTTGACAAACCTGGAGATTTCAACCCGGGTAAAAGGCCCTATAAGTCTTTTATAAGAGCCGAAAGCATTTGTATAATATATAAAAGGTTCAAGGTTTTTATTGCTCAATACCCACCAGCGGTGGTACATGAGTAACATAATACACACATATATACATAAGTACACCAAGATGGCGTTAGGGTACTATACATAGTGACAATATAATATTCATACATAATTCTAGTATACACATATGTACATACATACATACAACAAGATCGCATTTGAAAACATGACATGATAATATGACATAACCATATAATATAAATTCATGATTCTAAACTAATGGTGAAAATATAAGGTCAGATAATTACTTACGTGAAACTGCAACCAGATTGTTAATACATGCAATAAACTTTGATAAGTTCTTTAGATTCTTAGCAGTTTTGGAGCAAAATAATCTTTTAAATGTATAGAAATTGGGCCATGTATTAATGTATTGAGGAATATACAGCTGCCGCTGCTGATGAAGGGCTTGACATCTGAAAAAGTAGTGAAACTCATCACCAACAGCGGGGGAATTACATAGTCTACATAAACGTTCATTTCTGGGTATATTTGTCCATCGGCCAGTCTCAACAGGTAGATAGTGGTTAATGGTTCTAAATTTTAGAATTGGTAAGTATATAGCTTTGGTCATAAAAAGGTATGGTTCAAAGCATAATTCATGTTTATAGAGTTTATAGTAAAAGCCCTTTGAACTTTGCTCTATAGAACTTCTCCAGTTTTGTAAATTTTGGTCCTTGAGTACCCTTTCTACTGTTGAGGCTAGCCACGAGGTAGTGCAAATGGCAGGATTATCATATATTTCATTTAACCCACAGTCTGTTAGAATCTTTTTAACAAATGTAAACCACTTCAATCTATCTAACATATCACACTTATTAATACGTACATAATTAAACAAAATACTGGAGGTTTTCAGGGTCCTGGTATAGGTAGCAATCTTATGCCAAAAGCTTATAACCCGTTTATATATTTTGATATAAATTGGTTCTCTACCAAATTCACCATAGAGAGCAAAGTTTGGTGTACTGTTTCTCAAGGAGGAAATGAGCTTTAAGAATTTTATGTGTAATTTTTCAATAGTCTTTAAGTTTTCAAAACCCCAAATTTCGGATCCATAAATCATGATTGGCACTATCATAGTATCAAAGGCTGATATAATACAATCCAGTGGTAAATTTATATTGCGAGCTTTTTTTAAAAGGGCATACATTGCTTTTGTTGCACTCTCGACAAGTGATTTGATTGTATTTACGTATCTACCGATTCTATGAATTTTAATACCAAGGTAGTTGTACATGTCGACAATTTCAATATTCTGATTATTGAAGACGAATGAATGTTTTGATTTACTTGCAGGTCCGCTACCGAAAATGAGCACTTTAGTTTTTGTAAGATTAACTTGTAGTTTCCAAGTGAAACAATACTGCTGGAATGCATTTAGTGATTTTTGTAACTCAACTGGACTTTCACTGAAAAGAACAGCATCGTCGGCGTACAATAAAATTATCAATTTTATGATTGTCATTATATTTGCATCTTCATTACATTCGAGATCAACACCTTTACAGTTGTTTTCTTGTAGAAAGCTTTCTACATCATTTATGAATATAGAGCACAAAAGTGGGGATAAATTTTCTACTTGTCTAACGCCAGAATAACACTGGAATGTATTTGATATTTTATCATCAAGCATAACTGCGGATTTAATGTCGTGATACATGTTCTTTATTAGTTTTAGAAATTTACCATTTATCCCGTTTCTGAGCATTTTGTGCCACAGGCCGATACGCCAAACTGTATCGAACGCTTTTGTAAAATCAATGAAGACACAATATAATTTCTTTTTTCTTAGTTTTAGCATTTCTGAAAGCATATGTATCACAAATAAATTATCCGAAACTGAATAACCCTTTCTGAAACCTGCCTGGGCGGGGCTAAGAATATTGTTTGTGTTAAGAAAATTAGTTAATCTGTTATTCAGAATAGACGTGAACAACTTTCCAAAACATGATAATATTGTAATCGGGCGGTATGAACTGGATCTTTGATGTCTCCTTTGCCTTTGTACAACGGTTTTATCATTCCTTTTAGCCAACTTTCTGGAACACAACCAGAATCTAATATCAGATTAAACAATTTTAATACCGATATAAGAATATATTTTAAAGCATCTTTCATATAATCGTTTTCAACAAAATCGATACCTGATGATTTACTGCGCTTTAGGTTATTAACTGCAGTGACAATTTCGTCTTTTGTTATATTTTTGTTCAAGATTTCAGTGTCATAAACATCGTCATTCAACTGCGGATCTTCGTCTATTTCTTCAGTACAATAATTTTCATTAATAGATTTATAGAAATTGTAAAACGTGTCTAGGTCAGGGTATGCATCATTCGACTTCTTCTTATTATTCAGCAACTTCCAGTAGTCTTTGGGTGAATATTTCATGTTTTGCCTAAATTTGGACTTCATATCCCTTTCATATAATTTCATATGTCTATTTAAACACAGTTTATATGATTTAGATATCAATTGCAGGTTACATCGGTTTAAGGGTGTTTTGTATTTATTGTATTTCTTCTTTGCCTTATTGAACTTTTTTCTCATAGTTTTACATTCATTATTAAACCATGGTTTTTTCTGCTTTTTATGAGTTTGTTTATAATCACGTCGATTTCGCACTCCGAATGTATCACGAGCAGCCTGCACGAGCACGTGTGCGATACCTGATGCAAGGTTGTTGATTTCATCAGGACTAGCATTGTCTGAGTTCACCTGTTGGTTTAGCTGTGTTAATTTGTTAATGTCTAAGTTTTTACAGAAATCATCAGCTTTGTTAGTATCGTAATGCCTTGGTTTAAAAGACATTGGATTACTCTGCGTTTGTACCGGAGAATATTGTGTTTGTTCATTCATTACGGGATTATTAACTGCAGACGACAGTGTGAAATGGAGTGGGCAATGAACATCCGAATATAAAGGTGAGAAGTCAAGTATTTCAAATTGTCTTAAAAGAGATAGACACATTGGCGATGATATCACATAATCAACAATAGACTTGTTTTTACACGTTGTTTTACCGACATGTTTATCTTTACCAAATCTTCCATTACAAATAAACATATTCAAATTCTTACATACTTCTAACAATCTAAAGCCAAAATTATTTGTGTTGTTTTTAACTTGGGATGTTCTAATATGAGGTATATCAAAAGAGTCTAAAACAATCTCTGGGTTTACTTCGCTGGTCATGTTGTTTATGTCTAGATCAAACTGCTCCACGATATGTTCATCAATAACAACATAATCACATAAGTTCTTTGTCCTCGCGTTAAAGTCTCCAACAAGTTTAACATAACTACTTAGAGTAAAATAATGCAAAATGGAATGTTCTAATTCAACGAAAGCATCATCGTTAAAGTATTTGGATCCCTCGGGTGGTATATATACAATACCTAAATACATATCCTGATCAATATTGAGTAAAACTTTAGATATTTGTATCCATAAGATGTAGTTACTACTATTTTTGTCTTCTACAACAGCAATGTATTTCTCGTAACGTTTTTTAAAAGCAATTCCAATACCTCCCGACTTTCTTGAACAAATAGTTCTATGTTTCAGGTATACTTTAAAACCATCTATTTCTATGTCATCTAAGTTATCAGTTTTAGTTTCCTGTAGACCTATGATATGATAATGTTCTAACATTTCAACAAAGTCAGGATAATGTGTTCTTTTTCGTAATCCACATACGTTCAAACTCAAGAAACTAAGTTCTGATGAAGTATTTGTATCATCATCATCATCATCATTAACAACAGCAACATCATTATCATCATCATCAACATTATCACTGAACACATCAATAACGTTATCACTAAACACATCATTATTAACATTATCATTAATGGTATCCACATAAACTTTGTCAATAACAACATCATCATTAGAAACATCCGATATTTTAATATTATTGGTTAATACTTTGGTAATACAATCACGGTTTTCAATGTTGTTGCTATCAGATCCGGAAGTACATTTGTTTACAAATGAGATAGATTCAGCTAAATTATAGTCATCTGTACTGTTAAGGTTATCTTGAAATGTCTTGGGTTTGTTAAAGCAGGAGTTAGAGAAAGTTTTCTGTTCAATATAAGATTTACATCGTATATGATGGTCAGAGTCAGAGTGATATACTACCTGGGCAGTATACTCATCACCACCGGCACACCCCTAGCTGTGGTGGGATGCTGCTGTTAGCCTGGGTCTGGTGTAGGCTCCTGTCCTGGGGACCCTGTAGGGAGGGGGTGGGGGTACAGATGAGAGGGCGTTATCAACATAGAGCCTGTCAACTACAACGTGTGCCCTGTGTCCTTTACTCCTGGCTTCTCTCTGTAAAGGAAACAATACATCCCGCCTATCTCACTTATCTCGTCAGGGTATTGTTCCAATATTCTCTCCTTCCTCCCCTTCAGTTCTCTCCCAGCTCTCTTCACTGTGTCCCTCTCTGACGTGATGTTGAATTTGGCGATGATGGACCTCGGTCTGTTGCTGCTCTGTCTTCTCTGGCCAATCCTGTGAATTCTCTTAAAATGAATGTTTTGAGAGTCAACTTTAAGGTCATCTTTAATAAAATTTCTCAGAATCTGTTCTGTAGTGACATTGTCTGTTTCTACCTAATGAATATAAGTGAAAATAAGGTTGTCCCTCATAGAACGACACCTCTGGTGGTCCAACACATATTCCTTAATCTGCATATTCTCCTCATGTAGACTAGCTAGATCAACTGGGAGTTCACACAACTGTTGTTTCATAACTTCGATATCTGTTGTTATTGTTTTTTTTCTCACTCGACCAATTGTCAAATTGTGAACTCATGAACTCAAGGCTCGATTCAATTGCATTTACTTTGCCTCTAAGTGAGTCAAGCTCCGATACTTTAATTTCGAGATTGGCTACCTTGGTTTGAATATCGGACACAGATTTTTCAATGGAATCCAACTTTGAAAGTTTGTTATTGATCTCGTTGAGAACGATCAAGGTGTTTTGGTCAGTTGATTGTTGTAGAGGATTAGAGTGGTACTGACCTATGTTGTGAGCTAGGAGCGGTGAACTGATGTGCTGTGGTGGACCGTAGATGGACATCATGGCCTCCCTCACGGCAGCTCCGATATCAGCAACTGGTGACGTGGCTAAACCCACACTGGTCTCCGGAGTGTCAGGTAGCTTCTTTCTCTTCGCAGAACGGTCAGCAGACTTGTCTTTCTTCTTATCACCCATTTTGAGAGTAATCACAGCGTTTATGTTGGAATATTTCCAAAATTAGTGAAGAGGGTCTGACAGAATTCAAAACGCACCCGCCATCTTGGTGACGTCACAAATCCACATTCCATATGTATAAAACATGATCTGGCAGTGTCTAGTAAACGTGGACTACTTGAAATTATATGATGAGGGCTTCAGATGTATGCATGTTTGGTTTGGAGAAGGAAGGATCCAATTTAGAGGAAGTGAATCTTTAAAAAAAAGATTTAACCAAAAATTTATGGGAAGGATTTCTTCGACCCAATATATCAAAGACGTTTTCAATGTCATTAATGTTGCATGCCACTTAGTGTCATCCATCTGACGCTGTTTGAGGACAATTTTTGACATAACTACTCTGATCTTATAATATTGAAAGACCGAACTGCGAAAAATGCATAGATTCGGCGAGTTTACATTGTATAATCACATTCATCATAAATGTCCCTAGGTCTTTAAAAAACGCAAATTCCCCGCTCCAACAAAAGCGTTTTGACACTCCACTTGAAGGCACTCATAATTACATTATCACATGAGACATAAAGTAGCAAGAGTATAAAGAGGGCAAGACGCTAGTTACTATGCAAACTTTACCGAATTCTCTGCTTATATCACATGTTTTGTTTCAGGTTATATATAATGGAAATGTCCAAGATATACTCCCCCTACGGTCAGTCTGGGAAAGGAACCTATGGGGGAGACTAGGGAAGGCAAACCATGAATGCATACAACAAGGACAAAGAGTTGGTCAGCGAAATTGATAATTACAATCCTTTAGAGGACATATATTATCCTTTCAACATCGGTGACTATGGCACAGCAGATGGGTCTGCATCTATGGTCTTCCTGAAGGATCTGATGGTGTGTCTGAGGGAACAGCACGGTCCAGTTCCAGTTCCAGGTCATCTATGAAGATCTGCCAAACAACGATTTCAACTCTCTCTTTAGGCGCCTTTCTGGATCTATTCCAGATCCACCTTCCTATTTGCAGGACCTTGATAATGTCTACCCATTAGCATCGGGCATCGAGTTCAGAAACCAATGTGTTCCATCAAATTCTATGCATTTCATAATGTCATCGATGGCTGTTCACTGGTTGTCGAAGGTTCCAACTAAGTACAAAGATTCACTTTACATCTATCCAGTTTCTTCCATTGATGAGAAGAGGAAACTGTTCGACCAGGCCAAGGAAGATTGGGAACTGTTCCTTCAAATGAGAAGTTGGGAACTAAAACACGGAGGTGTTCTCTATTTGATTGTCCCAGCAAGCTTTGTTGATGACAATAAAATAAATATCAAACTACGCAAAATGTTTGATATTTTCACCGATATAAGTGATAAGTGATATAACAGCATCTATTCGGACATGGAGTTACAATACATTTATTTCAGGGTTGTCAGATGATCGTTCACTGAAAGAGAAGGAAGAGATCGTTGAAGAGATGTTTAAAATGTATGAACAAAGAGTGAAGGATTTGACTCCCGAATCTTTCGCTTTTGAATTTATTCTCCATCGTCTGATAATTAGAAAGGAATGAAAAATGTATCAAACTGTGAAACTTTATCCCGATTGCTACCTTGTGCTCATTCTCTCCCCACAGAGGTAGATCAAGTCATAAAATGTTAATCCCCCCAGTTCAAATTGGACAAATCAGTGGTTTCTGGTAGTTTCCCCTGGCGGACAAAAATTGCACCACAATAAATTTGAGTTCTTTAAGCAAATGATAAACATCTGGGATGGAAAAGATGGTTCATATCACAATGCCTTTGCCAGTATTCAGTAGCCAACCTGATGGTTTTAAGTCATCGTCGCACAACTAAGTTTAATTGAATCCAATTAGGCATCTCCCTTTTAGCCCAGAAACTCGGTTAATTAGAACAGATGCTAGATCGACAAATTCATGACTTGAATTGCCTCTACTGGGAGAGAATGCCTTGGATTTATGACTTCTAGATGTTGTGGTTAAGGGAGGATGGATACAAAATATCGAGGTATACAGAAATAGCTAAGTTTGGTATTATTTTGTTTAAACATATGTCTTGAATCTAAATGTGTTGTAAAAAAACATCCACAGTATGGGCACCTATTAATGAAAACAAATTATTTAAAAGAACTCTTTTTAAAGTTAAATTTTGCATATAGTTGCTAGTGTTTTTCTATTAAGACATTGCAGTATAGGAAAAAGGAGGTTGAAAATAATATAAAGTAAATCCAAACAGATTAGCTTTCTTTTGTTTTTTAATGACGATTGTTGTCATTTGTTTATTCTTTAATTAAAAGATAATTTCTCGTATCAAAATATTTTTTATAGTTGATACACACTTGATTAATGTTCAAAAGAAAAAATAGATATATGTCACAAGAGGTTAACAGAGATCGTCACAGTCAAAATAGCCTTATCAATGAAATTTAACATCCGAGGAGATACCTCTTCATTATCAACATTACACCTTTTAAGTCTTTTCATTAGATTTTAAGATTAAATTGTGAAATAAATTTGGTCATTAAAGACATATTTATGTTATAATAAAGTCATCATTTTTTATTAAACTAAATCAGTGTCTAGCTCTTTTGTACAGGCACGGACATTGAGAATTACAGCTGCGTATCTTAAGTTTGTTGACTTACCTTCGTATCCTAGTGCAAATATCATGAAAGTTGCAACGTCTTTGAGACATCATATCATTGTGAAAACGAAACCGATAATGATGAAATTTCACTGCGTAAGTTTAGATTCAGTGTGCGTTGACATACATATGTCATACATAGCAGATAGCTAAAACACTGATTTCTATTTTGCTCTTCAAAATCCTTCATAAGTGATCAACAGCTTTAGATCTTATTCATATGTGTTCCTTTGAGCTAAGGCAACGTAACTGTGCTGATTTTTTTCCTACAAAGTTTACATGAATGATTTTAATCGAAATTTAAGAAAATCCGATTTTCACAAATATGACCCCATCTGTCTATCTAACAATGCCAAATATCGACATTCAGCACCAGTGTCAAGACGATCCTAAAATATGGTTTGGGAATGGTTATTCTACGTATGGACAATTGATGATCTTCTCTAAGTGGTCATGGAGGTATTTTATAAACGTCAAAACGAAACTCAAATTACATGATATTTGTACTAAGATCACAAGTAGGTGAACAAACTTATTGAATGCAGCTGTACAGCCTGATGGGAATAGACATTCTCTCCCCACAGAGGCAGCTCAGTCATACCCGAGCTGCCTCAGTCATACCCGAGCTAGAGAGGGGAGAGAATGGGGAATAGGGGGCTATGCCTTTGAATCTGTGTTCATTTTCGTTCTTATAGCAAAGGTCTTAGATGGCTGAAATCGAATAAACATAAACCCTGGTTATTGGGTTCTTTAAATTGTTTATTCGGTGACTCGGTGCAGATCTTAAGATACTATTGTCCCATAAAAAGAAATAAAAAATGTTTTAAATCCTGTCACCTTATACCTCCTTATCCAAAGTGTAGTACTATGAAAGTATACATGTCAGGTATAAGTTACAAACAGCTATCTGATTTTCACAATAAGCTGACCAAATCAGCAGAGCGTCCTAGCATACTATACATCACTCTTGTTTCTTATAAATAAAGAAAATTTTTAAAACAAAAAATCATCAACTGATCAGTTTAGTTCAAAGTATCACGATATGAGATGTTTGTATCAGTTGTGTGTTCCTGATTGGATGTGCGTGTCATGACGTGTGTCTAGACTGTGTCACATGTTAGTTTAAAGAGACACAGAGTATGTTGATTGGATCACATATGTCACATTTGGAAATCGATGTTATTACATCGGGAACCACTAACTGTTACTGAAATTACAAGTTCAAGGTCAATCGGTACATTTGAGCGAAAATACGGCCATTCAAAGTCGGGACTTTGATCGAAAACCGGACAATGTGGCTCGAGTGGCGCGCGCTAATTCGCCAAACGTAATTTTGAAACCTTGTCAAAAGCTGGCAGTAAGATATATTTGATTAGAAAGTGTTTATTAGGTATTGTAACTAACAGGTAGGTTAATTGGATGCGTAATTTCGAATATTAAACCTATTTTTAGATGTTTATTTGATTTTTAGATAAAATCAAGCATTTTAGAGATATTAAGACTTAATGGATAGATTTGTAAGTCCAGTGATAAGATATGAACTTTAATCAGCATATTTGATGTTCTGTTAATTATCAAACCCAAATAAAATTTTAAGAAAGATACTCTGTGTCACTTTAAACATAATTTTGACGCTGACAACGGCAAAGATGCCATGTGTCAGCTCTGTCCAGCCTCTTTTTTCGTCTTCTGGGGAATGTAGTTCTCAACAGGAGTAGCACTCGAGTCTCTGCTATTTTGCAACATCAAGGATAACAGAAATCATGTGGTCCTTAATCATGTTTTTTCGTTTACTATAGACATTCAAGTGTTCACAACGATTTCCAAGCGCTCTCTGCACTCCCCGCAGTCCCCGCACTACTCTTTGGTGCCTTATTATTTGCTCTTATATACTCAATACAAGGCATATCATTATCATTTATGCAGAAACATCTGTACTTATGGTAATGCAAGAGGTACATCTTAGGGAACAGTTAATTTTCCTTATAGAACTTTTATAGCATTACTCGTTTATGTCGCTCAAAATCGTTTGTCTATGATGTGAGTATTTTTTATCTATGATCTATTGACATCAATTACCTACATTGACAAGATTAGGTTTACAACATTTCTTACAATATACACTGATTATCGCTTGATGGTCCCTTACTGGTCAGCTGAGAAATTAATTAATAATCCCAGGCTCCAGTTTAGTCCCGGAGCCAAAGTTAGCAAGTTACTATACGCCCACTCTCCCTAGTGAGTCATAGTGACTAATATGCATATTTTGCTATGGTTTTCAAGCTGATATTCTACCATGTGATACAAGTCTCTAATTATTGTATTATGAAATCAGATTGTTAGATATGAAATAGTAAAGAAAAGCATTTTAACAATTTTACCTTATTGTATCAATTGCAATATTTTTCTTTTGATTCGAAGCGTTGACAACATTGAAGTCCATGACGTATTTTACTCTATCGTACGTCTCAAATTAACATGAGTGAAGAATCCACCCAAGGAAAGAATGTTGCTTCGGCCATTTATGTCATCTTTTATGATCTTTAATTTGAAACTTATCTCTTCTCTTATTCTCTTGACAATCGTTTCAATTGACATTTGATGCCAACTTCATTTAATGTTAAACTATCATTTTACATCATAGGTCCCTTCAATGTGACATATGTGACCAATGTGATGAAACATCACTTGTTAAATATAAACCAGGGCAGGAAGAGCAGCCTTATTGGATTGAGTTGAAGAACACTGTTAAGAAACGTGAGTAACAGATTTTTATATTATATGGATATATATATATATATATATCAGAAATAGTAAACATCAGATGGTTCAGACTGCATCAATCTTCTTTAATACGATGAAATCATTTCGACCATTACCATTATGTGGGTCTTCTCAAGTATGCATACCTTTAATCTATTAAATACTTGACAAGACCCACATAATGGTTGAAATGAACTGATTGATCTGATTGATCCAGTCTGAACCATCTGATGTTTACTATTTCTGATATACAACCTTTCTTCACGTGAGAAACGAACTCTGCTTATTTCAAATATATATATATAGCGCATATCCAACCACTGGCGGTTGCTCAAGGCGCTAACATTTTTCACCTGGTCAATGAAATTCTTTTACCGTCCGATCATTTTTCCATTTCAACTCTCTGGGGAGTATTCAACCGGCATCCATATGTGGCGCTCAGGTTAGGGACCATTCTATGCCTCACAGCTGGGTGTCACAGCAGTTTATCCATCACTGCTGAACGCTGATAACCGACAGCTCGGCGTATGCACGTGTTCATGTATTCACCGTTCAGCCACTGACATGAATTCGTGGGATCTTTTAAGTACCCAGTTTTTGTTGCACTACACACTAGGGCTCCAGGGTGACACTTATAGAGTTCTAACAGTGGTGAACTCTTGGTTTTTACACCTTGGCCTGGATGGGATTCGAACCCTGGACCTCAGCAACGTGAGACCGGCGCTCTTGCCGACTGAGCTATCCCGTACCATTTTGGTCAAGTTCAGAGATCAGTTGAAACAATACTAAATCAAGATGATTCACAGTACTAGTTTTGTTCTTTAATGCAATAGCAACCAGCATTTACCAATTTCGATTAACCAAAATATTTTAACAGTAGGGATTAAATGACGAATATTCGTAAAGTACCCTTTGTCAATGTTGATTGTTGCCAATTAATTCAATGCTTTCATTCAAGGGACAGTAGCACGTTTCATATTAAATTCTTCAATCACAAGTGTGCGTTAATGTGTCAAAAATCTCATTCCACAAAGAAATCATCAAAAGAAAAAAAAAAATATTCACAATTGCAGCCACTTTTGTGTTAAAACCTTTTATTCGTTTTGTGTAAGAAAATGGAATCGCATGGTTGAATTTTACATTACATGTTTGATTAATTAGTACCTTATTTACTTTATATCCCCCTACCCAGATAAATGCTACTGTCCCTCTTTGCTGCAGTTTGTAACAATTTTCAGATTGTATTTGCAAAAGTGAACAAATCCTTATATATAATACAAATAATGTTTGCTTTTTTTGTCATATGCTTTTATAAATGGTCATTTACAAGGGGGAGGAGGGGGGATGAGGGTAGGGCCGGGGTTTTTCAGGAGAGGGTCATAACAATATGCAGAGAATAGGGGAGGACTTCCTTAGTCTATTTTTAGAAACTATATATTCTAGCTTATCAATTTGGAATATGAATGTTAACCATTATCCTTTAGATGTCTATTTGATTAATTTTATTGTTTTGTGTTTACCACAAAAAAAACATTATTTTGACAATGAGTTTATGAGGAAGTCATTTTGTCTTTGTCTTATCTCCAAAACTGTTAATTTACTATGTATAATAAATTACTGTTATTAACGTGTCAATAAAAATGTAAATGTAGGGTCATTAAAAAATATACACTTAAATGAGGAGGACCGTCAAAATTATTACATGAGTTGGCGAGGGTCGTTTTTTTATATAAACACACGTGAAAAAAACCTGGCCCCTTCCCTGTTTTAAATGACCGGTCCCTAATACATGTACATTGTATTATTAAATGAAGGTTGATTTAAAGCCAAGTGCCTCTGAACTTGTAATTCGCTTTTTCACTTTTAGATGTATCAAATGACCAAAATGGAAACACCGAAAGAAGAAGATCATTGAGGATCACCTGGTGCTGGAAAATATGGATCATGTTTTGGAAACCAAATTCCTAACATCATGACACCTGTCCAAGAAAAACTGCTTGATCTGGTTAAAGGAGTCCCATTGAACAAAATGGAACCAATATTCAACATCTGCGACTATGGATGTGCTGACGGTCTATCTTCATTGGCATTCCTAAAAGATTTGCTGCACGCTTTGAAATTGAATTTCAACTAAACAACTCAATTCCAAATCATATATGAAGATTTACCAAGCAACGACTTCAGTTCCTTGTTTAGTAGACTACAGAGTAACAACTGTTCACTTAATGTACTGGACGATGTTTTCGTCTTAGCTTCGGGCACGAATATGTATAGGCAATGCGTCCCTGACAATTCCATGTATTTTATCATGTCTGTATTGGCTGCTCATTGGGCATCTGGGCTACCAACGAAATTCGAGAAGTCTCTTTGGGTATACCCTGGTGCTTCCTCTGAAGAACGAGATGCAGTAAGAGATCATGGAAGGCATGATTTAAATACTTATCTGTTTCTTTCTTTTTCTAACTTGTTTCGGCATTGATGAAAGCAATTGCAAGATAAGATCAATTTTTGCAAAAACATTTTTGGAAATCCTGACGAGAATATGGAAAACCTTCATGGATATGGACAAAATTTCGAAAAAAGAATTTCTTGACACGAATCTTCCCGTGTATCCATTTGATCTAGGAACTGTAAAAGAAGCATTTGATTTGGAGTCATCTGTTGGAATACAAGGACTTGAACTTCTTTCAGTCGAGGTAAAAAAATTTCCTTGCATATTCTACCAAGCCTGGAAGCAGAAGAAAGAAAAGCATGGCCTTGATGACAGACAAGAATTTGCTAGAAAGTACACGGCCGCTCACTGGAACTGGAGTCATACCATGTTCTACTCTGCTTTGTCTCTGGACAGACGAGAAGAAGAAAAGAAGAAAATTATTGACGAACTTTACGATGAAGTTGAAAATGAAATAAGGGAAACGGACCCTGAAGACTTCAAAAATGACATGATATTTTGCTATTTGGCCATGGTGATCAGGAAAGAACTCCGGAAATAAAGTTTGAAAAATTGACAGTGCCTGATTGCAAAAGAAGCACCTTCTGCGATTTAAATTTCTATGAAACTCAAGACTTTCGTTATATCAAGAGACATTCTATACAGGGACTTGAAACTTACCTTCAGATTATCTCTATGTCTACTAATACAGCCTCCTCACGGTCCAAAGCACCCTGAACTGGGTACAGTCCGAACACTTTAAATATCAGCGCATAGCTGCATTATAACCAATAATTTCGACAGCATCGTTGGATAATCTACCTAGGCTTGGAAATTGTATGTGGAACATTGACGCCCAAATTTGTGATAAACACTGAAAATATTGAAACAATTGGTGTACCAATGTATCTGTAGCATGGTGAATAACAATCATTTAAAATGCATATTCAACAAAAAAACAATTTAACTTACTTTGTACAGTTTATATTCCTGTTTGTATATATAAGTTACGGTGTACAATCTCATACACTACAAACCGGAAATAGCTCGCTGGTTGTCGCTATATTTCAACAGCCTCACACGCTACAATTTTCTCTTTTCTAGTTTTGTGAAAGTGTTTTGAACTTACCTTTATACAACATTGCAATACATAGAGGATATCTGTCTTTTCTTGACTAAAACCATGTTTATCTCATCGAGTGAGGTAGAAAGTGTATATTATAACGAGTGGCGCAGCCACGAGTAAAATACCTAACTTTTCTACCTCACGAGATGAGATAAACATGGTATTTGTCAAGAACTGACAGATATTCTATTCATTATGTGTCGAAATCCTTCTTATTATTTCAACTTGGAAATTTACTGTTTGAGTGACATTCTATAATATGTTATTTGAGAGAAAAGATAAAGAAGTTGTTCATCCATAGAGTTTCCTTTGTCTTCCTCTATTGAAGATACTAAGAAAAGTGAGGTTTGACTATACTTAGTTTCGATAGTGAAAATGTCTTTTTGCATTTTGCAAGCATAAAACCAGAGCAAACCTTGATGAGTAGTAATTGTCAGTTGGGTACATTCATGTGCACAAGTACTCATAATAATACGACAGTATATGATATTATTTTAGGAATCTGTTAACTTAAATACAGCTAAAGTTTATGTAGATTGATACTAAAAGTTGCAGCTTAACGCTTACTATGATGATGCAATTCTACGCTCGGCTTAAACATTATGTGATTCACATGCACATTAACGCTTATCTGTGTACACGTATTTGAAAAATCAAAATTGATGCGAAGATTGTTGAAGATATTGTATTCCTAATACTTCTTTTTTCTATTCCATGTATTGATATCCACTTATTTATCTTTCAGTATATAAATGGATTGAAATGTATAGTATAGCTGATATCATTTATTTTTGAACATTAACAATGGAGAGGTTTTTGTTAAAAAAGAATTCATTATTTAATTGAGCTCTTATTTTATATCATCAGATGCATTAAACTTGACCTTCACACTTGGCTTATCTTAAATTCTTGTGTATGTCATATATGCTCCGGTACCTCAACAATTCGTTAAGTTGGCTAAATTCGATATAATTCTGTCATCAAGATTCAAACTGTGATGCAAAAGTGAACATATGTTCTTTTTGTGATATATTTGACAACAATTAACTATTTCAACACCTGCTTGAAGTCTCTCAAAACACACAAAAGAGGCATACAGTCTGATTAAAATCGGCCTTGTTCTGAGAAATACAAGTTTTATATTAACTCTATCGAGAGTCGAACTTTATATTTCGATAGATTTCCTCTCCACTAGGTATGTAACTCGCATGTTTTCCCAAGTTTATTGCAGCCGAATTCCAGTCGTTAGCAGACCAATTACATCGTCTCGCTTATAAGACTGCTAGCGGCGATCATGTTTAAAGCATGGTTATCAGGACTTACTTGCCCTTGCCAGCGGCTTGTGATTGGTTAGCTGAGTAAACGTACGGACATATGCGGCCTACGGGGATGCTCTCGGACCCATTGTAGAGGATTTCATATCATTTTGGAGTTAATATTTTTAAATATTTTATTTCTCGGAACTAGGCCGATTTTGATCAGACTGGAAAGGTATCGATTTATAATAAATGCAATTAAAGCGATAATAACGAATTGTTATTATGATATCTACGTGACCCATGCAAGTGAATACATTGCCGACTTGTTCCATTACATACTTACATAGCATATTCATTACAGTTCAATAACTACATGGGTTGGCAGCTGTCAGGTGACAGCTGTTGTCTTTTACCTTGATATATTGGAACATAGTGCAGAGTGTAAGTAGTGTGTAGTGTTTAACAGCTGAATCAACATTTCATGACTTGAGCTGCCTCTGTGGAGAGAGAATGGATAGCAGACTAACTAGGTTATAAGGATAAATACATATTAAGCTCAATAAGTTGTGCTTTTAACTTTTAACACATATTTTACTTCTCATCTTATACATATATACAGAGCATTTCATGGGGTATATATTTGGATTCTTATAAACTTACTCAAAAAAAGGTCTGTCATTATTATTGTCATTATATTAATTTTTTTATAGCGCGCATATCCATCCACTCATGGTCGCTCAAGGCGCTTACATTGTTTCCCCTGGTCAATGGCATTCTTTCACTGTCCGATTATTTTTCCAATTCAACTCCCTGGGGAGTATTCAACCGGCATCCATATGTGGCGCTCAGGTTAGGGACCAGTCTATGTCTCACAGGGTACCCATTCACATCTGGGTGAACTGAGACACATAGTCACAGCAGTTTGTCCAACACTGCTGAACGCTGATAACTGACAGCTCGGAGTATGCACCAGTTCGTGTATCCACCATTCGGCCATTGACATGAATTCGTGGGATCTTTTAGGTGCGCAGTTTTCTTTGCAGTACACACTAGGGCTCAAGGGTGACACTTATAGAGTTCTAACAGAGGAGGATTCTAGGTTTTTACACCTTCGCCTTGATGGGATTCGAACTCCGGACCGCAGCAACGCGAGACCGGCGCTCTTGCCGACTGAGCTATCCCGTACCCTAATTGAGTATCATCATTGATTGGTTTTGTCCTTGGTCCATGTATATGGTATTTTTAGGCAAAAGTGGGAAAAGGTCAAGTGTAAGGTAAATGTATATTTGTAAGATAAGATAATAAGATACTCCAGATGGCACCTTCCGTCCTCCAGCATATCTCCGATGATGTCAGCCCATACATCTTCAACCTTTGATCAAGAGAAAGATAAATAAACAAATATAAAACATTCGAAATTCAGAATTGTAGTAAGTTGATATATGCTTTTATACTATATATCGTTATTACACAGTGTTCTTTCGGGGTTTTTTAAGTAAGAAAAAGTAGGATATCTGATCATATTTCGTTTGACAGTTGAGAATTTAGTATTACCCAGTGACTTAATCCCTTAAAACAACACACATAGTTTATCCCAAACATCAACGGAATTTTACTATAACAACAGGTGTCTTCAAAGAAGCAAATTCTCCAGAAACCAAAATTCAAGGAAAATAGTTTGATAACAAAAGATGGTCAGTGTCAACTGTAATGAACCCTAGAAATAACTGAGAAGTGTTTGATCAACAGATTGAACTCAACAGAATACAAAGATTATTCCAAAATCGTATGATTCCAGACATTTCGTCAATAATTGACAATTACTGTTGAAAAAAGGGATGCTCTTTTAACGACCAGTTACTTCCTTATTTTGTAAGATATTTGATATGTGGAAGTCAAGCTGGTAACACAAATGTTATTTTTTATGTCTGAAACCCATTGTCTATTGCCTAGTTATGGCACTACAGCCATACTTATTGTGGGTGAAATTTCAGTACCATTACAAATTCAATCGTAATTTCATAAAATGTCTACATGGACGATCTTTCTCTGAACAAATTATGAACAAACGCTACATTTTTTGGTTTAAAGTCATAAATTTATTGATTATACCGTAACTTTGCCATAGCATCATTTTTTAGTTTTCTAATTTAGGAGCTGCGTAACGTTTTACCGTATTTATATTGTAAGCCACCTGACCAAGAACTACAAAACAAGCTGAATACCAATAATATAATTTTTATTGATTAACAACAAGACCACATTGTCTTTGGTAACTTGGAAAAAACTTGGTTGTCTATGAATAAATATATCACCAGATCAACAACAGCACTAAAAACAATAACCTCTGAAACCTTGAATATTTCATGCCTGGCTTAATTTTTTAGTAAGTTTTGACCTAAAAGTGGCAAAGGAAGAGATAGTTTATTTCTGTACTTATTCCTCTACTATATCTATGAATATAATAATTTAATGGTTTGAATACTTTTTAATTGATCTTAACGTTTGTTACTGCTATAATAAATATCTCTGAGGTTTATATGCACTTACAATTAATGGGATAGGGATTCTGATATTTCTATTAGTATTGGTGTGTGCACCTCAGAGCACCGAGTGCAAGTGACTGAACTCAGTTCCGTCGCTGCTTATATAGCTGTCATAAGGGTCACGTGACGTAATTTCGGCCAATCACAAAACTTGTTAGAACTTTGCCAGGTATGAGCCATGGGCTATTTTCCCAGAAAACAGTAGATATCTGCATTATAAATTTACATGAGAAATTTGCTCCGCAGACGTTTAAATACACAATAAACTTTTGTAACTGATGCACTTTACAGAACATTAATGCACTTTGTATTCATTGAGAAATATACCCAAAATTTTTTTACATGGGAATGGTAATGGAGCGGAAGATTCTTGTTTGCTTCCCTAGATTATTGACGATTACAGAATAATCACTGCGGAGCATGCTTTGCTCCCCGAAGAATATGCGGAGCATTAGTAAAAACAATTATTATTTACGAGGAGCATGTATCTAAGTTTTGATGCTCCGCTGGAATTAGCAATAATATACGGTCAGCAAGACATTTGCCCTTGCGTATGAATATGAGATAACAAAGTTCCAAAACTTGTAAAAATATGACATTATAGCAATACTTAATGTTCTAATTACAATAATAACACTTCTTTGGCAATAAGGAAAGATTTACATCAGTAATTATTCTCATCATAAATCTGGATGATGAAATACAAAGTTGACCCTCATATGCATACGATCGCTGTCACTGTCAAAGTTAAAATGGCGGCTGCCGGTAAATTCAGGCGAGTGGCACAGACAGAATTACAGATTGATTATATTATTTTACAACGTCTAAAATGCACCAAAGATGAAACTTCAGATAAGTGAAACCTCGATACGTTATAATTACGATTATAATCAATCTTTTGACTTTACCTTGCACTCATCATCATTGACTTCATCCAGGGCTCAAACCAACCAGCTTTATGTAAATTAGCCATGTGAATTTCGATAAAAATAGAACACTATAAATAACAATAATATTTACATGATAACTCCCAACAATAATGGTAACTTTTTGCAAAAATTAAGATAACTCTTTTAGCAATGATGATGGAATGATATTAATAATATTGATTCGATCAAAGAAATATTTATATTAAATTTTCCTATTAATAATTTGAGATGGACAATGGCAGGTGGTCATTACATGACCATCTTACTTCTAAGATTTAACTCCGGAAATCTGAAGTCATTATGCTATTTATCACCTAAATTATAACTAATAAATCCATTTCCTAACAATTACCTATCCTGAAAAGAAAAATAGGTAATAACCTTTAGTTCATGAAACTAATATCCGTGAACGTCTTTTCTGAGAGGAATCTTTGCACTCTTGAGCCTGAAAATTATCCAGTCCGTTGATGTGTCCCTTTCCCTCTGGGCTGCTCTCATCATGGCGACTGTGGAAGATGCTGTGAGGGAGTCTGTGCGGTTTAGAGCTATTGCGGCGACGGCCTTGTAGAGATAAACTCTTGCCTTCCTCTCATTGCTGGAATTGTCCTCGTCCCTCTTGCTTGTTGTTGTTGTCCTGGGCAGGGCCAGCATATTATATTTATCCCGGAGTAGAGTTCTGTCAATCATCGGGACACCTCTCTTTGTCCCTCGCTCAAGGGTCATTGCGGCAAACTCCCATTGTAGGAGCCTTTGGTCAGAGCTCATCTCTCGCCAATTCTTTGGTGGCCAACTGATTGTGGGTCCTTCCTTGGTGAGAGGACTTCGACCGTGGTGTCTCCCCAGTCCCTCCTGGCTGGTGGAAGAAGAGGCATGCACCAAAAGGAGAGTAAATTGGATGCCTCCTCGGACTCAGACCTCACAACGTGCCTCGTGTCTGTTGGTGGGTAGGGGAAGGCGAGGAAATAAGCTGCCTCCCTGATGATCTTGGCACCAAACTCCTGGATGGTGTTGCAGGTCGTGTTGCATGCGGTGTTGCAGGTCGTGTTGCTGGCGGTGTTGCAGGTCGTGTTGCTGGCTCTGATCTCCTGGGTTGTTCCTCCTCTTCTTCTGTTCCATTCAGGATGTCGACGAAACTTTCGGGGTCCTCCAACTCCAAGACATCCTGACAGACTTCCGCTGTGGCAGAGCTGCCATCTTGTTATCGATGAAATCCAGGTTGGGTCAATCCCCAGGATCCTTCTGCCCCTCAAGCGTTGTTGACTCTGACGGCTTGTCGTCCAGGAAAGGTTCGAGGACTCCCATCTTTCGGGTTAGCGTTGACAGTGCCTGTGGGGATGTCAATATTCTCGGCATGATGGTGATCTCGTACCACAGCCCTTGGCCCTTCAGGAGAGCAGATGCTCCATTCTTCCCAAGGTTGATGTCCTTGATGGATAGGCCATCCTCTTCCTTTAAGATGGGAGATGTGGGGTCATATTTCCTGGCCTTTGATGGAGGGGGCAGGGTTTCCTCCAGCATCTCTTGCCTCTGCAAGACCATGCTCCATCCCTGCTTCCACTCTTTCGTCTTTATCGACCTGGTTTGACTGTGGGTCCAACAGAGAACTTGGGAGCACAGCGTCCTACCCACTTCCAAGTCCTCCTTGGGGCAAGTCATGGTCCTGACATAGTCATTTGGGTGGATCGACAACCAGAACCCATTCTTTTCATCAAAGATCTGTTTCCCGATTTCTTCTGCCTACTTCTCATGTTCTTCAACCAAATGACTTTTTAGGTCGCTGATCCTCCTAAGTATGTTTGTGTTGGGGCACCAGGGACATAACACGCCGAGTCTCCGAAGTTTGGAGGACATGAGATGGTTTTTCAACTCCTTCTTGTTGAGAAACCTCTCCTTGCAATCTCCAACTCCACAGTGTAGCTTCTTGCTCATCTTTCTATAAGATAAGAAGTCAAACATCACTATTTTGTTGAGGAAATCTCAAACGATCACCAATTTAATAACATCTATAATAGATTATGATTAGAAACAGCATTTCATTATTCTCTCTTTCCTTGCCATGTGAAATCCTAATTACTTCAATGGCACCTTTAGACACCAAGTCTAGTCCCTACTGCAACGTACTTAACTCCAGCAAACTACCTCCAGTCAGAGAACAGGTTGATCAGGCCTATTCGTCACTGACCCAACAATGTTCATGAACACAAAATACCGCTATAGCCTTATTTTCATTGTTTGCCCTGGAATTCTGTTGCCTAGTAGTACAATCAAACGATCAAGGCCTCTTGAAATCAATTATCAAAACACATTAGCACTTTTCCTTCTGCCACAAAACCTCGACAATTCACAGCTTCTTCCTCCCATACGCCTATGTGAATAAAATAGCAAAGGAGTAACACAAAACAGTTATATGACTTGGATTCAGCAGAACAAAAAAACAAAAAACATCATTTATCATCCGAATTGATGATTTTCATTTGACGACGAATCCATGGCGGTAAATTTTGTTCTTTGTACAAAATGAGGCGATTGCCATGAGTCACTTTTGTAGGTTGCTCAGCTGATCTTTTAACCAGATAGGTACCTCCGTCCAATTTCCTTATTATCAGGAAAGGTCCCTTCCAAGAGGAAGTGAGCTTTTTGCAAACACCAACCTTCCTTTGTGGCTGATGAACGCATACAGCTTGTCCAGCCCTGAAGGTTTTGTCTTTGCTTCTTAAGTCATAGTGCTTCTTTTGATATTGTGTGTTTTTTCTTAAGATTCTCTCTTGCTAATGCATTGGCAGTCTTGAGAGTTTCTTGCAAGCTAGCAACATGTTCATGAGTGTTCATATCTGTTTTCTCTGTTTCAGGTTTGCCGACCACCGCCTGCATGGGGAGAGTTATTTCTTTGCCGAAAACCATCATGTTTGGAGTTTTTCCTGTCGAAGCATGCACATATGATCTGTAGGCCATGAGCACCTGTGGTAGTTACAGATCCCAAGTCCGTTGGTCCTTCTGACAGAACATTGTCAGCATGACCTCTAGGGTTCGTTTGAACCTCTCTACATTACCATTGGATTGGGGTCTCATGCCGCTTGTTCTTGTCTCATGTATTTGAAGCCAAGAACAGACATCCTGGAACACCTTAGATTAAAAATCTGTGCCTTGATCAGTATGGACCTGAAGTGGCACACCAAACCGGCAGAAAAAAATGTTTACAAATGCTCGTGCAACTGTCTCTGACTCTTGATCTTGCAGAGGGATAGCGTCAGTCCATTTGGTGAAGTAGTCCATTATGACAAGGATGTATTTGTTACCTTGCTTGGATAGTGGGAGGGGCCTAAACTGTCAATTGCAACTGTTTCCATTGGTTCCCCAAAAAGGTAGGAACTTAGGGGAAACCCCTTGGTGACTGGTGGTTGCTTCCTAGCAGTGCACAGATCACAAGCAGTACAGTAGTCCTCAATATCTTTCTTCATCCCTGGCCAGTAGAAGGAAAGCTTCACTCGTTCAAGAGTCTTTTCCAAGCCGAGGTGACCTCCAGATGGTATATCATGGTGGTATTTGAGGACATCTTCTCTCAAAACCTTTGGTACAATCAGCTGAAGCCTGGTTCCAGATTCTGAAACCCATTTTCTATAAAGCATTTGATTGTTCAGTTCCAGCCTTTCCAAATGTCTCCAGAGAGTCTTTGAGGGCAATGTGAGATGGGATATCTCAGACCAAAGGGGTCTCTTGGCCTCCATTAACGACAATAGAATTTTTTTTTTTTTTTAAATTTTTTATTCCATTGTCAACATGAACATAACAGAGTTGCATCTATGTTGTGGCAATAAACAATTTTGCAGAAGAACAACTATACATTTGGTTTCATACAATAGTCATAATGCAATCTTTAAGGCTTAAGAGAGTATTTGTCTGTAAAATGGACAGCATTTCAGGGATTTTATGGGTGCTTCGTGAACAAATTATAGAATCATGGCCAGGCCTTGCCATTTCCTGGAAAAGTGATAATATCTGTCATTTTTTATTGCAATAAATCTTTCTATATTATGTACATCCTTAAGTATTGACAAAAATGCTGCATAGGATATATCTTGTTGTTTTAGACTTGATATATATATATATCTTTTGGCAATAAGTAAAATGTGATTTAGAATTTGTGTTTTTGAGAACACTCCAAACATAATAATGAATTTAGACAATTTCAGATTCCTTTTAAAATTGTCATTCAAGAAAGCTTCAATTTTATGCCAAAAGTCTTGAACAAGATGGCAGTCAAAATAAACATGTGATATATCCTCTGGAGCATTTTTACAGAAAGAGCAAGTATCATTATCAACTAATTTCATTTTCATTAATTCTTTCTTTGTGTAAATAATTCTGTTAATAAACCGGTATTGGAAATCCAACAGCTTGCAATCTTTGGTGGATTTACGGTAGTAACTAAATACATCTTTCCATTCAATCTCATGCAAAAATATCAAATTCCAATATTCTAATGACTTGGGTGTTGTATCATTTTTAATTAACTCATCATAATATTTCCAGGACTTTTCAGCCATGGTAAACATTTTTTTGTAACTATTTGTAACATGAGGTAGGTTGAATAATGGTGTTGTATTCCTTATTTGATATCTCCAGTTGGATCGAATATTGCATATTAGCCGTTGATAGTCTAAGAAGGTTCCTTTAATTTTGTATCTTTCTGTAAATTTTTCAAAACTTAGGAAGCCATTTTCATCACATATATCCATAATATTTTGGATTCCAAGATTAAACCAGTTTTTAATAATATAAGATGATTTAAAAAGATGATTATAATAGAATTGGTCCAACTGCAGGATCTTGAAGCTGCTTCTGCTGAACTTCCTGAGGATGCCAACCCTCCAGTAGGACTGGGGCGGTAGTAAGCTTTTGAGGAGCAGAATTGCTTCGTGTAATCGCTCTCACGTCACCGTTCTCTGGAGGAGAGGAGGAGCCCATTGGTAGGTTTGCTTCAGGTTTAGGTTGGCTGATATCATCATCCTCGTCATCTGAACTATACTGATGATTTTCCTTATTCTTGCAGGCCTTGCATGGATACCTTGACAAAGCACCAACATTAGAGTGCTTGCGACCTGCTCGATGTACAACAGTTAGGTCATAATTTCCAAGTTCCTCAAGCCAACGAGCAACTTGGTCTGTAGGCTTTTTCAGGTTTCTCATCTAGCTGACAGCTGCATTGTCTGTGCGTAGGAGCACCTTCCGACCATAGAGATAAATGTGGAAATGCTTGAGCACACAAACAACAGCCAGTAACTCTTTGCGGGTGACGCAGTAACTCCGCTTGTGTTTATTCAGAGACTTGCTCATGTAAGCGAAGACCTGCTCTGAACCACCATTTTCTTGTGAGAGTACAGCTCCCACTGCATCCCCACTCGCATCGGTATCGAGAATGAATGCGGAGTTTGCATCTGGGTATGCAAGAATAGGGGCTGATGTCCAAGCCTTTTTCAGGGTCTGAAAAGCTGCGTCACAGGCCGAATTCCAATCAAAGTGAAGCTTCTATTCTATTAGCCTATGAAGTGGTCTTACAGTATCAGCAAATCCTTTAATGAACCGCCGATAGTAGGAGCATAACCACATGAAGCTTCGAACTTGCTTTGCATTCTTTGGAACTGGCCATTCTGACACCTTCTTGATCTTAACAGGATCAGTCTGCACACCTTGCTCCGAAACGATATGACCAAGAAACTTGACAGATTTCTGGGTTCAAGACTTTCCTCGACAGACTGACTGGGTACAATTATGTCGTCCATGTACAATAGACACTCTTGCCATTGCAACCCTCTTATTACGTCTTCCATCAATCGCTCAAAAGTTGATGGGGCATTTGCGAATCCAAAAGGCATGACAGTGAACTGGTATAGACCTATACTAGTTGCAAAAGCTGTCTTTTCTTTATCCTCTTCTGCGAGGCTAATTTGCCAGAAGCCCGAGTTCAAGTCCATGGTACTGAACCATTTGGAATTAGAGAGCGCATCAAGACACTCATCTGTACGAGGGAGCGGATAGGCATCTTTACGAGAAATATCATTTATCCTACGAAAATCTACACACACTCTCGTAGAACCATCTTTCTTCTGTATGAGAACAATGGGAGAGGCCCAGGCACTGTTGGAAGGTTCAATCACTTCCCGTTGGAGCATTTTGTGAACCTCTTCTTTTTCAAAGTCCCATTTTTCCAAGAGTTGTCGCCTTGGTGGTTGACGAATTGGGGCTGCATCTCCAGTATCTATCGGGTGCTCAACCTTATTGGACCTCCCCAGGTCCTTTGAACTTTTAGCGAAAACTTGTTGGTACTTCACCAACAAGGATGCAAATTCATCTTTTTCTTTTGCTGATAGGTGCACCACACTTACTTGCCACATGTCAACTAAGTGTTGTGGTATTTGCTGTGAACATGGCACAGCAGGGTCAACAAGGGCCAGTGCTGCACACCTACCCCTGACTGGTTCTGTGTAGACTGACTTTGCAGTCCCGATCGCCATATTTGGATGAAGCGTCACTGGTTCACTGCTAACGTTGACAACATGAAACATTCTGAGCCTCATTCGAGTTCTGGAGCACACACCCTACAAGACGTGTACCTACTGGTAAGTTCTTACTTTCAACCAAACAGTTCTTGTTAAACTTGTCTATTTGAGGAATGTTAACAGACACCCATGAACCTGAATTGGCTGGAAAGACCTTGACAGCATTAACTTTGACAGGACACGACATTTCCGCTTCCCCTGAAATCCAACATTGGATCTCTCCCTTCAGGGTAAGGAGTCTAAGATTTTTGTAATCAATAGATGTGACACAACTCAACAGAAAATCCTGACCTAATATTGCATCTAAAGATATGTCACATACCACTACACGGTTCTCAAAATACATGCCATTGAATTCAATGGTCATATCAGCAAAACCCCTTGTTTTCAGATGGGCGCCACCGACACCATTGATGTTGGTGAGGAGAGGACTGAGCTCGGGTCTGATCTAGTTGGTCAAAGATCTTGCTGGAGAGAAGGGTCATGGTCGACCCTGTGTCTATCAGGAACTCAAGAGATAAACCACAGACAATTCCTTTGGTATAAATACCATTGTCCTACTTCCCTTTCACCTCCCCTACCAGACCAACCCTCAAATTGGCAGAGCTTCCCGACTTGGGTGTTGGCCTCGCCTCAACTGCTGACCCCGGGCCTACTGGGTGAGCAGATTCCCGTTTCCCGAACGTCTTTGTTGCACAGTTTACTGACTGTACAATACAGGGCAATCCCTCTTGAAATGATCCGGCGACTTGCAGACAAAACAGGTACAATCTCTTGATGAGTATCGAGACCGTTTGTTGCCGAACTGGGATCCTTGTGCACGGTCAATATCCCTGGAATTTTACCTGGGAAGCCTTTTCTCCAGGTCACCGAGTCTGCTGAGTATCTGGCTGAGAATTTGGGAGTCCCCAGAGTCCCTTGTTGGTTCAGGCTTCGGCTGGGCTGGAGTCAACAGCCTGACAAAAGGTTTCTTTCTGTCGGATGAATCCCCCACGAGGGCTTCATAACGTTCGATGACCTCCACAGCCTCTGACACTGATCGACATGCCTTGTCAATGCACTGATATTTAGTTTCTGGCTTCAGCATCTTATATAGACGAGTCAGTGCGATCGCCTCTTGTGCTCGACAATCGAGGTCTGTGTCATCAGCCAGTGTAGCTATAGACTCCCCTAGGAGTCTAACCCGGGATTCCAGTTTTGACAGCCATTTATCCTTCTGTCTATCACTACCAAAGCGGTGGTTAAGTCTCTCCACCAAGGAGTGATAGGATCGCCTCTCACAGAGGGACAAACCCATGTAGTATGTCTTGGTCGAACCTTTAAGGCTGGCCGATAAGACCAGGAGTCTTTCTTGCAGGAGCCATCTCCCCAACTCTGCAGAACTGAGAAATGACTGAGGTATTCGTCCCAGTCAGTGGTGCCATCGTAGAATTCTGGTTTGATTGAAACTGAACATCCGTGTCCAATTTCACTACTGACAGAACATCGGCCCCTCAGAGGCCGACCACCCTCCTTCCTACTAGACCGGTTTGGCCTCTGTGGTGCTCTCATTCTGTCATAATGTTCACTGTTGGAACTATCGCCTCAACTACCTCATCAACTACTACTACTTCCTCAAAAGAGGTATCAAGTTGATCATCGTCTATGGGTGACCTATCTTTCCCATCGACAGCCTTAAAAGACACTTCCAAATCTGGTGACTTAAATGTTGCCATAATTATAACTAAACTGGTAGCATGTAAAATAATATACTATTCTTGGACAACTCCCTCAATGAAAATAATTTGAAAACAAAATTTCACAGTTATCCAAACTAGGAAACTACGTAACTATTTATCTAACAATCAATCTACAAGACAAGATAATTAAATGAGCCTCATCAACCACACAGAGCTAGCTAAAAACAAAACTCAACAGCGGCACAGAGTGGACGTCATAAACCTCAACAGCGGCACAGAGTGGACGTCATAAACCTCAACAGCAGCACAGAGCGGATACAATAAACCTCAACAGCAGCACAGAGCGGATACAATAAACCTCAACAGCAGCACAGAGCGGATACAATAAACCACAACAGCAGCATAGAGCAGTTATCATTAACCTCAATAGAAATAATTAATTACTACCACTTTTAAGTCGTGAGTTTGATCAGGATGTTTTTCTAGAATTCAAAACATCCCACCGCTGCCACCAAATTGTAAGCCACCTGACCAAGAACTACAAAACAAGCTGAATACCAATAACATGAGTTTTATTGATTAACAATAAGACCACATCGTCTTTGGGTACTATAAAAACTTGGTTGTCTATGAATAAATATATCACCAGATCAACAACAGCACTAAAAACAATAACCTCTGAAACCTTGAATAGTTCATGCCTGGCTTAGAAAGTTTTGACCTAAAAGTGACAAAGGAAGAGATAGTTTATTTCTGTACTTGTTCCTCTATTATATCTATGAATATAATAATTTAATGGTTTGAATACTTTTTAATTGGTCTTAACGTTTGTTACTGCTAAAATAAATATCTCTTTATATGTTTATATGCACTTACAATTAATGGGATAGGGATTCTGATATTTCTATTAGTGTTTTGGTGTGTGCACCTCAGAGCACCGAGTGCAAGTGACTGAACTCAGTTCCGTCGCTGCTTATATAGCTGTCATAAGTGTCACGTGACGTAATTTCGGCCAATCACAAAACTTGTTAGAACTTTGCCAGGCATGAGCCACGGGCTACTTTCCCAGAAAACGGTAAATATCTGCATTATAACTTTACATGAGAAATTTGCTCCGCAGACGTTTAAATACACAATAAACTTTTCTAACTGATTCACTTTACAGAACATTATAATGCACACTGTATTCATTGAGAAATATACAAAAACGAAATTGATATGGGAATGGTAATGGAGCGGAAGATTCTTGTTTGCTTCCCTAGATTATTGACGATTACAGAATAATCACTGCGGAGCATGCTTTGCTCCCCGAAGAATATGCGGAGCATTAGTAAAAACAATTATTATTTACGAGGAGCATGTATCTAAGTTTTGATGCTCCGCTGGAATTAGCAATAATATATGGTCAGCAAGACATTTTCCCTTGCGTATGAATATGAGATAACAAAGGTCCAAAACTTGTAAAAATATGACATTATAGCAATACTTAATGTTCTAATTACAATAAAAACACTTTTTTGGCAATTAGGAAAGATTAACATCAGTAATTATTCTCATCATAAATCTGGATGATGAAATACAAAGTTGACTCTCATATGCATACCATCGCTGTCACTGTCAAAGTTAAAATGGCGGCTGCTGATAAATTCAGGCGAGCGGCACAGACAGAGAATTACAGATTAATTATACTATTTTACAACGTCTGATATGCACCAAAGATGAAACTTCAGATAAGTGAAACCTTGATACGTAATAATTACGATTATAATCAATCTTTTGACTTTACCTTGCACTCATCATCATTGACTTCATCCAGGGCTCAAACCAATCGGCTTTATGTAAATTAGCCATGTGAATTTCGATAGAAATAGAACACTATAAATAACAATAATATTTACATGATAACTCCAAACAATAATGGTAACTTTTGGCAAAAATGAAGATGACTCTTTTAGCAATGATGATGGAATGATATTAATAATATTGATTCGATCAAAGAAACATTTATATTAAATTTTCCTTTAAATCATTTAAGATGGACAATGGCAGGTGGTCATTACAATATATTACCCATACGGGCGAGGATGCACGAGTGCATATATTTTTTATATCCGCACGTGCTTTTTAGTGATTCTCAACGTTGATTGGTCGGTTCCTAAGAGAACGAAAGACGATTGGTCGACGGAACTATTTTCTCGTTTCATTGATAAATAGAACATGCTGAACACACGAATGTCGATTAGGTTAAAAATAAAATCAAAGATCCAAGAATAGTACTGCAAATCATATTTATTACAGATTGATATTTAAACGCAATCATGTATCATCAGTATTAATTGACAATTCATTCACGTGTTTAGTTTTACTGCAATCTCAAGATTGCCAATGCACAATCAGCACTCTCTGTAAATAAACATGGCTGCCATCGAAAATTAGTGAAATTTCCAACCACAAGAATTTCACTGATCCATTAAAAATTAGTACACTTAATCACCATAGGAACTCAAATTCAAAACAAACAGTCATGTAAGCGACAACTTTTCAAAACAACATAGTCGATGGTTACTCATAGTCGATCGAACATGGAACAATCCCACCATATTCCGTAGACTGTTTCACAGGCCAATTAGAGTTATCGTTCTTGATACTGTTTCGGTAATTTTGATAAATGATTTATTTAATGAATTTTGGTCCGATTTTCCCTAGGTTGGGAAAAAAAGGAATCGCATGGATAAATTTTACATTATATATTTGATTTATTACTGCTCCATTTAGTTTAAATGCATTGTCTTTCAATTGGAACCATTAATTTTCATTTTCCTGACATCACATCATATTCCCTCTAAAAACGTGCTACTGCCCCTTTAATATAATATTGAATAATATTTGCATTTGGATACCCAGGTGAGTGCAAAAAATTAAGGTACGCAGGTGTACGTATACTTTTCTTAGGCGCGTTCTCTTACAGTATCTCGTTCCGCATGTTAAATAAATAGCTTTTTGCTGAAAATTGAAGTACATGAAGTTGCAAGGTTTCTATACTATCCTGTTATGTAAGAGCGATCAATAGCTGTGCAATTGAATTACAACCCTGATTCACTGATCCGAGACAAATCGATGTATGCATTTTAGCTTCACAATGATCTCACAATTGCAAGATAACTGAGGAACGGGGACTCTTGGTGCATTGCTTAAAAGTCCGATATAATAGTGAGTATATATACTATACTACACAGTTATATTACTATAATAAACTATATTGTACTATACTATACTATACTGTTTTATTACTATACTATACTATACTATACTATACTATACTATCATTATTTCACATATACCACATGCATATGGTTATTGTTAAAACTGTTTTCTATTTTTAATGAAAATATAAATATTATCCGAATGTAAAGGTTGTTGAAAATTAGTTCAAAAGTGAAAATGGGGTCTAGAGTCTAGAGTGGAACAATTTCATTTCCACTGCGCGTATTTCACGTGCAGTTGGAGATTACATTGGCGAAATTGTCGGTTAAACAATTCTAAGCCAATTACCAACTGTTTTTTCTTCTACAGCTGTTATCCTTCAAATGCCACATTGAACTGAACAATAAATGTTTCATACAAATTTTAAACGGATGTCAACGAAATTTGGTTTGGTGGCAAATGATTTAAAATGTAAATATTCCGTCACTCGTCAAGAACTGTGGCTGCACGGACGTTGTCTATTTCATCTTGTGATGCACGGGATTCTTGTACGCCATGTTGCTCAGTAATTCACGTGCAGCACACAACCTAAAGCACATGGTTTCAAGAAGGTTGGGACAATGGAGTGCTGAAGATAGCAGGACAGTTAAATGTTTGCTGATACTAAAGTTGGCTTTCTTGTGCATTATTTCTAAAGGACCATTCCCAATGCATGTTACCTTCCGACTACTGATGTCCTATTAAAGATTTGGAACATTGGTTGAGGAGAACACTAGCATAGATACTGAGGGCCATTTGCTGACTCATTTTAGTTTAATCGTGAACATCGAAATTGTGTGTGGGAATGTTTGAGTTGAAATAAATGGCAAGTATGAACATGTAATATGAAAATGACTTCGAAAGTTTTCTGAAATAAAGAGTGTTTTAGAATAGAAAATTAAACTAAAGACATAATATATCTGAATGCATAGGTGGAAATAAAAAAAAATGCTAAAGAATATCAAAAGTCACAATTAGAAGCGAAGGGTCATTTACACCCGTAAGCCGAGGGCAAGTTTTTTTCGAGTGCGATACGGTGAAGATGGCAAGGCGTAGCCGAGACATGTTCACCGTATCGAACCGAGAGGTTGGTTATCGGATAACCAACCTCTCGGTTGGTCATATGTCCGGTATCTAAAATTAACTACCTTTGATATTGACCTGATAACTGCACCATGTGTTGTATTACTAATTATTTGAATAGCGCCAATTTCCAGCCAGGAGGGCGTTGCTGCAGTGAGTATGTTTTGATATGAATAAAGATATGAATCTCGAAGACTTCTTTGAATTTTACAAAACATTAAATGACCCAAGCCCCGGGCAACCAGATATCAATAATGCTAGTGAGACAGACAACAGCTTGATTACCGATTTACTAAATTCTGACATAAATGAAGAAGAAATCATAAATGCAACAAAACATCTAAAGCGGAATAAAGCATCAGGACTTGACATGGTAGAAAATGATTATCTGATTGATTCCTTCGATATTTTACTTCCCTTCTTAGTGGTATATTTCACTCTTATACTGGAATCAGGTATTATGCCTGAAGCGTGGTTAAATGGTATCATTAAACCAATATATAAGGGAAAAGGAAATTCGGATGACCCAAACTCCTATCGTCCTATTACAATCCTGACTTGTCTCGGTAAACTTTTTACAAGCATCATGAACAATCGGTTAAAACTTTTCCTTGAAACAAACAATATTCTTAACCCTTCACAGGCAGGTTTTCGGGAAGGGTTCTCCACAATTGACAAAATGTATTTGCTTCACTCACTTAACCAAATATTGAAATCTTTGAACAGGAAATTATACTGTGTTTTTACAGATTTTTCAAAGGCATTTGATACTGTATTGAGGGCTGGTTTGTGGTTCAAAATGATGAAGTCTGGAATTAAAGGAATATTTATGACTCTTATTGAAAATATGTATCACAACATAAAATCATCAGTAAACAATGAGATATCTGACTTCTTCCCATGTCGATCCGGTGTGCGGCAGGGTGAACATCTCTCCCCTTTACTTTTTTTGTATTTTTATTAATGACCTCGAAACAACATTGCATGGAAAGGGTTGTTCTGGTATAAGCACTGAAACTAAATCACGTGACAGTATGACCATGTTCATAACGTTCCTCTCTTTGTTATATGCAGATGACGCCGCACTTTTTAGTGATACTCCTGTTAGCCTACAAAAGACCCTCAATGGTTTCTCTGATTACTGTAGTGAATGGAATTTAACAGTAAATATTTCTAAAACAAAAGTTGTAATTTTTGGTAGCGGACCCGCTAAAAATTCGAAGTTAAGATTCATGTATGGCGATACTTATTTAGATATTGTTGATGATTATTCATACCTTGGTATAAAATTTCATCGTAATAGAAGATTGTTAACTGGGTTGAAATCTATTGCAGAAAGTGCATCAAAAGCTATGTTTTGTCTTCTCAAGAAAGCTAGAAATATGAATATGCCACTGGATTGTATACTAATTGCATTTGATACTATGATTGTACCTATTTTATTATATGGATGTGAGGTGTGGGGATATGAAGATAACCGTATAATAGAAAAAGTTCATTTGAAGTTTTTGAAGCTTGCCACCGGCTTAAAATCATCAACCCCATCGTGTATGCTCTATGGAGAACTCGGTAGAGCCCCTTTATCTATAAAAATAGCAAAAAGGATGATTTCATATTGGCATAAACTAGCACGTCGTAACGAAAACGTTAAAATATCAAAAATCTTAAATTCATTCATTTCCTTAAATTTTACTAACGATATCGATACTAATCCATGGATACTATCTGTCAAATCAAATCTAGATAATTGTGGTTTGTCTCATATATTTTCCAATCCAAATGTATGTTCTACCTCTTGGCTTTTGCTACAAGTTGCATCAATACTTAATGACCAATTTTATCATTCTTAGAAAAGTGAAGTAAGATCAAGTTCAAAAGGACAATACTATAAACCTTTAAAAGAAAAACCAAGCTTTGAAAACTATCTCTATTTGTCTAAATCTATATCTACACCTCTACTTCGCTTTCGGACTACTAATCATAGACTCCCTGCTGAAACTGGACGCTGGAAAAATATCATTAAACAAGAAAGAACTTGTAAATTGTGTGACTCCTCTGTTATTGGTGATGAATACCACTATCTGCTGAGATGTGAAGCTCTCAACATTGAACGATCTTTGCTTATTGATAATAACTATTTAAAATGGCCGAGCCTTATAAAACTTAAACGATTGCTTACTAATAATAACATAAAGGTATTGAAAAAACTTGCTAAATTCATTAACATTATCTTTAAGAATTGCTAGTTACATGATTTTCAAATAGAACGATATGTAATGCAATAATCTTTGTAGTTCTATATGCATGTATATATATCTCCATATGTTTGTTTATATCACATCATGGTTTCTATAAATTACTCAGACTGTCTCTGCTGTCTTGATCAATTTGTATATATTTTGTATTATTTTATGCTCTTGTACCACCGTTGGTGGCGTTTTGAGTAATAAAATGAATCTGAATCTGAATAAAGATATGAAGATAGTTGTCAGTCAGTATACGCCGGGTTCGCCTGTACTTTCAAACAACTTTCCCCAACGGAAACTCTACGATATAGTTCCTTTTAATTTTCCCGAGGGTAAGTTGGCTCTATAGTATTCTTTTTCAGAAGGGTATCCTCCTTGGGGTACTTAATCAGCATAATTATCTGTTAATTTGCATACATGACAGGCTGTAACTATTTTTTAATAAAAATTTACACTCACAAAGAAGTGTTATCGTATGTCCGACCATCCCAACGAAGTACCTGTCAGCCTAGCGACAGCAGCCTTAGTGAAACTGTGTTGAAACTGTGTTTATTTCCGTAAAGGGGCCACCGGCCCATTATACATATACATACACTCATGGCAAAAATTGTTGTCACCCCCTATTATTTAATTAAATTGGAGTTTATATCACATTGTATGCATGGCAATGTTGGTTTTCCATGGAAATGTCATTACAGGCATGAAGTTACATTAACTCACACTTTACAATGAACAGTGTCAGCGGTTTCATGTAGACCACGTGCATTTCATTGAAATGATGGAAATTTGTCTCCTTAGGTTTGTCATTTCCATCGATTACTATAGACCTCTTTCATAAGATACAGCTTCACGACTATAGTTTCTGAAAAGCATAGACCATGCCTGGTCCCACTCCACCAGGAATCAGACATGAAATCATTGGCATGAGTCGTGGTGGCGCTTCGAATCGTGTCATTGCTGCAGCATGTAACGTCAGTGTTAGAACTGTTCAAAGGATTAAAAGACTGCACGCCATACAGGGAAATGTTGTTCCGAATAAGTCTTCAGGCCGTCCCAAGAAAACTACGGTTCGTCAGGATAGAATTCTTCTTCGTTTGACCCGACGTCATAGACGTCTTTCGTCTTTGACTCTTGCACAGAGATGGGGGGCTCATATTAATACGCCCATTTGCCGGAGAACTGTAGTGAACAGGTTGCTCCAGCATGGATATAAGGCAAGAAGACCTGCCATCAAACCATTCTGGACACTGGCCAACCGCAAGGCACGGCTTGCTTGGGCGCAGCAGCACCGCAGAATCCAACTTGGACATTGGCGTCACGTCATATTTACTGACGAGTCTCGTTTCCTACTGCATAAGGTGGACAGGAGAATGAGAGTGCGACGTTTACGTGGGGAAAGGCTCAATGACGACTGTCTGCAGCATCAGGTTGCCCACGGTGGCGGTTCTGTACACGTATGGGCAGGAATACACCATAACGGTAAAACGGATCTTGTCGTCCTTCAAGGAAACGTCAACCAGAGGTCGTACAGACGTCTTCTTGAAACCGTTTGCCTCCCACATGCAAGAAGAGTGTATGGCAACAACTTCCTGTTGCAGGACGATAATGCACCAGCCCATCGTGCACGTACAGTGAACGCTTTCATTCAGGCACAAGGAGTAACAAGATTGCCCTGGCCTTCAAAAAGTCCGGATATGAATCCGATAGAACATGCTTGGGATCAGCTTGACCGTGCACTTAGAAGACTGGACCCTGCTCCTGCAAATTTACAGCAATTGCGGGCTGCTCTTGTGAATGAATGGAACAATTTGGCTGTTGCAAACATCAACACACTGATAGACAGTATGCCTGCCCGAATTATCGCCCTTGAAAATTCCAGAGGCGGTGCTACCCGATATTAGGCTTGTAAATATACTCTTACATGACTGCAGAATGAAATAAAACCGACAATTGAACTTGAAAATGTAATTTGTTTTATTGATACCCATCCAATTGATACTATATGGATACTGTAAAAAATTGCCCTTTTTCACAGGGACCATACATATCCTAGTAGAATTTCTTAAATTGGCCAGCACAAGACCAAAATACAAGCTGGTATGTTTTACGAATGTTTTTTCCAATCACACAAATCATTCTGACAGTTATTGCATGTTTGATTATTTGTCAACACTCAGTTAAACTTGACGTAGCGTTCTCAGTCTGGGGGTGACAACCATTTTTGCCATGAGTGTACATCATGATAATATTAATAATAGTTGAAGCGCCATAACATAATATAGATTGCTAGTTGCATGATAGGACACTGGATCGTTTCTTAAATGCTAGAAATACATATTTTGCCAGATTATTAACAATATTGTTATTTCGAGATGACATCAACTGCAGGAATTTACTCATAGTAGGATAAGAGTGTGGTATTTAGGGAGCAGGCTTCGACGAAGATTATCATAAAAGTCACATTCCATACACAAATGATACTCGGATTCAATTACTTGGACGTTACAAAATGGACAAAGTCTTTGACTGCGAGGTAGACCGATCTTTCTTCCTTCCTCAATTAACAATTTATGGTTGGAGCAACGAAGTTTACACAATGCAATACAATACACTGGTATAGTAACTAACGATATGTAATCTTCACATTTAACTTCAAATTTTATAGTGCTATATAGTTGAAGTTTGGAGTAGTTTGAAATATTTTCAAGAAAATGTTGGTTGTCAATGGCAATACACCTTTCCGTTAACATAGAAATAAAAACATTGATATGTCCAACACCTTGATTTAACCACACATAACCGAAACCATATCTAAACAACAATTTTTTAACATTCAACGCCCAGCATTTCCTTCCAGCCTCTGCCAAATTATATTGATAATCATAAGCCTTTTTCAAAATAACATTATCCTGTTGAAACAAGAGTCTTAGCCAATATTTGATAATTCTAACATATTGATGAACCCGGAGAGAATATCTACCTAGCTCACCTCGAGCTACTAAATTTGGCGTAGTTCTACCCAGATGCAAAATATCCTTACAAAATTTTTCATAGACCCGAGCAGCGTCAGAGGATGGATGAAATCCCCAAACTTCTGTACCATACAGAAGAATCGGTAAAACTTTGACATCGAAAATATGCAATAAAACTTTAAGTGGAAGATTTATACAATTAAACAGATTAGAGCGAATAATTCTGAGAACTTTCAAAGCCTGCTCAGAAAGAATCTTCTGGGAAATATACCATGAACCTGAACTTGAAAAGTGTACACCAAGATATTTATATGAACTAACAATATCCAACTGACCACCATTAAAGAAAAACTTTTCATTTTTCCTCAGCTTTCCGGCCTTTCTAAATACCATTACTTTAGTTTTCTCAACATTAACCTTAAGCTGCCATTTATTACAATATCTACTTAATTTATCTAACCTCTTTTGAAGACCTATGACCGTACTGTCTACAATCGCCATATCGTCTGCAAATAAGAGCATGAAGATATGAAGAACTCCTATTTCTATACACCTCTGGTTATCCTCTCCCAAGTAATCAATGATATCATTAACATATAGAGAAAAGAGAAATGGAGACAGCTGACAGCCCTGTCGGACACCACACATACAATCGAAAAAGGAGGTGAAACCTTCATTTAATAAAACGCATGATTTAACATTTAAATACATATTTTTTATCAATCTTAATACCCTACCTTGGATCTTAGACTGCCACAATTTAAACATCAACCCATTTCTAAAGACTGAATCAAAGGCTGCCTTTAGATCTATAAAAGCACAGTAAACTCTACCCTTGTGAAGCCCAAGATATTTCGAAATTATAGTGTCTAATACAAACATATTATCAGTAGTTTGGAAGCCTTGTCTAAAACCTGACTGTTCTGGAATAAATAACTTTTCATGATCTGCCCAAGCCACTAACCTATTGCAAATGACCTTAGAAAATATCTTACCAGATACCTCCAACAGAGTAATAGGCCTATAGTTGCATGGAAGATGTTTATTGCCTTTCTTATGAATTGGTATAATAACACCTTTAGACCACTCGTCGGGATAAATACCCGTTGATAGAATTAAATTAAAAAGTAACTGTAACAATTCAATACAAAGTTTAGGAGCATTCTTAAAAAACTCAATTGGCAGACCGCTATATCCCGCTGCCTTACCACTATTCATATTAGCAATTACAGAATTGATCTCTTCACAAGAGATTTCACGATCAAGACCATAAGTGTCTGTTGTAGAATCTATAAAGGAGTCATCGATAGACTGAACAAAGTCTGTTACAAACTGATAAAAGTCATGTTCTTCAGGTGAAACATTAAGTCCATTGAATAGATTTTTAAAGTATTCAGTCCAATTATTTGTGCTAATGTTATTTGAAATGGAGGTAGGTCGTCTTCTCACAATAGACCAAAAACGTTTACTGTCATTTATAGCAAGAGCAGCCTTAGTGCAACTCAAGGGCGGGTAACTCTACCTACCTACCTATCAATCTGTCATTGAAGAGGAAAGACGTGCGTTTTGTTCTTCAAAAGTATTGCAAGAAAACCATGGAAGAATTAGTATGTTCTGTATAAGTGGTAAACCTTTATTTACATCGTAGAGACGAATAACACTCGCATTACAGTATAATTCTCGCGTTGTAACTTAAATAATTTCCATCTACCTCTATCGTAAATAGGGTGGTTTGGAAAATCCAATATGGCGGGCGTGGGAAAGTTCGTGCGGGCAACATGTTTACATATTCACTTCGAATTTCCTTACGTTTCGTCATCGGGATACTAATTATTTTATTTCGCATTCCATTTCGCGCAATAATAATTATTCCCTTTGTCATCGTGCGTCATTTCACTAATGATGTTTTTTTTATAATCCTGTCTATGGTGAAATGCACGTACGATGCTCCGTTATGGCAAGCATTAGTAATGTATTACATGCTTTATTTATTTCAGGTAGGGGCTTATATTATCAAGCTTGCTTTCGCATTCTTTATATTTTATCGCCTCTACGTTGTGAGAACATTAGTATTGTTTACTTTTTGCAAATACAATATTTCATGTTCCATTCCCCGTCACCCCCCCCCCCCCCCCCCCCCCCTCTTATCACGGCTTAATGATTAATTGCAGTCATTCAAGCAGGGTAAGGGGTGTAGGGTCAACATGCCCCCTGCAGATGGACATGCCAAATGTCTCAGATGCCTGGTCGAGGACGCTCACGAAGACAGGGACTGCTCCGTGTGCACAGCAGACATCCTTTTCTTCACCAACCTTATGAGGGCGGGGGAGAACATCCACGAGAAAGACCCCCCCCCCCCTCTAAGATTAAGAGAAAAGCCAGTGGGCAAGGCTAAGGGTAAGGCTACGCCGCCCCCCCCCCCCCCCCCCACCCCATCAGAACCATTACCAAAATGGAGGTTTCTGATGGGGATGAGCAGCAGCCGCCGGCAACACCAAAACAAAAACAGTTGCCCCCCCCCCCCCCCGCATTTGCCAATTCTCAGGGCGGGGAGACCGGTGCGACCGTTGTGTCGACTCCTGGCACCTCTACCGGCGGAGGTACCGTCCCCGAAACAGCCACAGTGCTGCCCTCCGGTTCGGGCACCAATGCCATTGACATACGGACGCTCCAGACCACGCCGGTGCATCCGGGTGGTTCTGGGGTCGGCTCCAACCCCAAGAGCACTGACCCCGGTACTACGGTGCCGGGGCAGGGGCCTGGGTCGGGTGGCCTGACCATGTTGCCGGTGCAGCCTGTGCTTCCCGGAGATACTCCTCTGGATATCCCGCCTTTTGACCCTCCTCTTGTTCTCGATCCTACCGCAGGGGCTCAGTCCTCGGGTGATATTGGTGATCGGGATCTTGAGGGGGATCCGGAGGTGGGGGATCCTCCGGAGGACTCTTGGTTGCTATACCATGTCCTCCTCGGACAGGTCAAGGATAGATTCGTCCTTTGTCTACCCGGGGTTGCTGCACCGACACCACAGCCAGATCCCACTGGATTTCGCCTTCCCGGTGATGCTTTTGCCGCCGGGAGAGCAGCACGGGCCTCGCTCCGCCTTCTTCCGACCATTGAGGCCGAAGTAGTCAACCCTCTTCTGTACGGGCGACATTCGGTGTGGGATCTTAAGGATCTCACCCGGCGTTAGCCCCTGGAGGAGGGCGAGCTATGGGAGGTGGTCCAGTGGTGGACGAATGTGTATCAACCTGGCTTCAGCTCAGGCGAAGCAGGAGAACCGGCGGCTGCCTCTTTTTGGACAGCAAGCTCCTCTCTTGAGAACGGTGTACGTGTCAAACCAGACTATGTACAAGAATGCCGTTCAACAGATGAAGGTTGCTGTCCACGGTGCTTATCTTGCGGCTCTGCAGACTCAAGCACTGGACTCCATCCGGAGTGCTGCTTCACAGGTGATGTGCGCAGTAATGGGGATGCGCAGGTTGTGGCTAAACACTTCCACCTACAATCAAGCCTCAACCCAAACGCTACTGGACCTTCCCTACCGGCTCGGCTCTACGCTGTTCCCGGAGGCGGTCCAAGTAGTGGAGGAGAAGTCCTCTTGGAAGAGCCCAAGGTCAAGCGCCAGCGTCCTCCATTATCCTGTACCACCAACCAGGTCTCGCCGGTGGCTTCCCTGTACGCCCCCATCACGGATGGCTACGGGCGGGGTAGAGGGAGGGGTCACGGTCGAGGAGGTGGCCGGCTCCAAAAGCGCCAGGCTTTTCAGGGCCGCGGGAAACCCCCACAGGGTTCCTAACGCCCCCTACTCCTCAGGTGACTCCGGGTCTAAGTGTTGAAGTACCAACAGTCCTGGCAGTTCATTGCCTGCTCCCCCAGACTCCTGTTGGCGGCCGATTAGCCCTGTTCGTAGAAGAATGGGGCAAGGCTACTACAAATCCCTGGGTCCTGTCCACACTCAGGGAAGGCCACTTGCCAACTTGGGAAGGCGCACCCCCGTCCTTCGCAGGAGTCAGATGTACTCCGGTGCCGAGGGACAGGGAGAAAGAGGAAGTTCAAATATAAACCAATGTGTTACTATTTAATAAAAGAGCACATGTTTTTTACGTGGCGGATTTGTTTCTTAACGATGAAGTACAAATCACTCTCTACCCACAAAGGCAACTCAGTCGTATCCAATCAAGTCTCTGTTCTTATTCTTTAGTTGCGCACGAGATTTAGTCTTCATGTACAACTAGGAGTTTTAAGAGTCTATTCTTTACTTATAATCTATACACAAAGAACTTAATCAAGCACCCCCTTATTTTGTAAAATGAATTTGGGTGCTCTTGGACTATTTGGATTAATTTGATGTATTGACCACTCCAGGTATAACAATCGCTTTTTTATTGACTATTTAATTGAACTAAAGATCGCTAATGAGCAAAAATAACGAAAATATGAGAAAAAATGTTAGACTACTGAAATTTGACCAAATATAACTATTGTCATAGGGGGAAAACTACACATTTACCTTTGGATGTTCTGAATCAAAAATAACAATTTTGATCCCTATTTGACATTCATACACAAAAAAAACTTTTTATCATGCATGATAAGAGGTAAGCAAGACATTGAATTTTCAGTACTTTTTTCATCAAAAATTGAAAAAATGCCTATAATCTTAACATCTGTGAGTAACTTTGAGATTCCGTGAGTTGAAATTGTTGACTAAACAGTTCTCCTTCCTTTAGATAAGCCATTTTCTTTGACAGTGGCCAATTAATGTCTTTGTGCAGTTTTTTTAAAATTCTTTTTTTGATAATTTTGTGATTTTGAAGGTTCATCCTTTTCATTTACTGTTGCTATGAGGTTATTTACTAAAAAGTCATCAATTCACTCAAGAGAATGATAATAATCACATTGCAGCAAAAAATATTGACTTTCATTTTCAATTTTAAAGTAACTTGGATTTTGACTTAAAAATACCAAGTTTTTGTAAAACCAGTTACTCAGTGACAGTGAATCATAAGCCAAATGAAATTTTTGTTTCAACAATGCTAGATGATCGTTCTATTTAAAAATCCTTATTGTTTGATTGTACATTTGTTTTGTTTATTATCAGCAGTGTTTTTCTGTTTGAAAAGGTGGGGGTGCTTAATTAAGTTCTTTGTGTATATTAACACAGAGAATAGTATTGGCGACAAAATGCAGCCCTGTTATACGCCACTTTGAAGGGAGGCCAGGGCAATGCAGACACTTCTAGACACATTTTCATGTTTTGAATGCAATTTGCAGCATATCTTTTATTCTCATCACAAAGACGTTTTTAATCTCCCATAGCCGCATACAGATTTCGACAAAAACGTTGCACTTTGACCTGTAGTTGGTAATGATATGTCAGCGTAAAACATAAAAGCGAGATTCAGCGATATCTCATGGGATCCCGAGCGTTTTTGTCGGGTATATATTAAATTTGTCCCCAATCACTAGCTAGTACTGTTCTCAAAACAATGTCAAATATGTATAACAATATATCAATACAATGAAGGTTTATCAAAGCCTCTGCTTGGATTAAATCTAAACCTGCTGATTAGCCTCATTTGGTTTTATCAATATTATTGAAGTAATAAACTCACTACGAGACATGTTAATATTTGATAAACTTTAGTCTACATTATTGCAACTAGACACTTCGTTGTTGGAGACATTGTCTGTTGCGTGTTCAATTGATAATGAACAAATTGATTCCTAACATCACCATTATATACACAAAGAAAAAAGTTAAGCACCCCCTGAAATTTTTGATATCATTTCGAGAATATTTTACATAGTTAAGCAAGGTTCATTTATGAGAAGAGAAGTGTTTGTGCGATACGTTCCAACCAGTGGTGCGTGACAGTCGCGCCTGCACGTTCAGGACATGCACGTGCAACATGATACGCTCGAGGGTCACAAAAAGCAGTATGGCCCAACTGCATTTAGGGGTATGTAAAGTTGCTTTCCATAGCCATTCAAGCATATTTATTGAACATGGCACGAAGACGATTGTCAATGGATCTCAGAAATCAAATTATTGGTATGCACTCTTCAGGAATGTCCTTTAAGGTGATAGGACGAAATCTGTGGTGCCATTACACTGTTGTTAGTCGTTTAGTCCGGAAGCATGCGGAGACAGGAAGTGCAATTGCCCTCCAAGGTCTGGAAGACCTACTGTCACTACACCTCGTGAAGACCGGCACCTTCTTCGACATGTCCGCCGAGAACCCTTCCTGACAAGTCCTCAGCTGAAACGTCTGTGGTTACCAAACCGAAACATCAGCACCAGAACAGTCAGAAATCGCCTCAAATCGGCAGGACTAAATGCAAGAAGGGTAGTTAAACGTCCCTTATTGAGAAATCATCATAAACGTGCAAGTTTGGCATGGTGTTTGGACAGACAACACTGGAATCTGAGGACCTGGCGGAAAATCCATTGGTCTGACGAGAGTCGATTCTTGCTCTATGTTACTGATGGGCGTGCACGTGTTTGGAGGCAGAAGAATACAGCTTATACCCCAAGGCACATCCAGCCAACTGTTGCGTATGGCGGTGGCTCTGTTATGGTATGGGAGTGCCTGTCTCATGACTGCAAGCTGGATTTGGTCACCATCAGGGGCAGCTTAACGGGAGCTCAGTACATCCGGGACGTGCTACAGCCGGTCGTTGTTCCTCATATCGATAACCATCCACTTGCTACACGACCACAGTACATGGACGACAACGCCCGGCCTCACCGATCACGCGCCGTTGTCAATTACATGCGAGCCAACGCAATAACAACTTTACCCTGGCCAGCAGTAAGCCCAGATCTGAACCCTCTGGAGCATGTGTGGGATATTCTAGGGCGGCGACTCCAAGCTTGGAACCCTCCAGTACAGAATTTACATGAGTTGGAGGCAGCTCTGCATGCTGAGTGGATGTTATCGACACAAGAACAGATCCGACGTCTGACTGGAGGCATGAGACGTAGGATGCAGTGTGTCATCCGTGTACGTGGCGGTCCTACCAAATACTGAGTATTCTCATTGAACATGTACACTGGGGTCTACAAAGAACATTTAGAGGTGACAATACCAACGCGAATGTGTTTTGTTTCACTTGCAGCTCCATACTTTTGTGGACATTGTTTCATGGTAAAAACAGTACCTGTGTAAACATCACGCCATCTCTATTAAATAATGATAGCAGCTACATATTGTTGCGTTTCTGTCTTGCCAGATGGCTGTTCTTTCTGAGAAAAAAATAATCTCAGACTAATTTAGGGTAATAGCGGAGCTTACTTGTTTCTGAAATTCAGCTACATGAAAATGTCAGGGGGTGCTTAACTTTTTTCTTTGTGTATATAATTTACAAAAATCAGCCTTCTGTATTTACTCTTTCCTTGTTGTTTTGTTTTCAACAGTTTGTTGGAATGAGTGAAAAATAAAGACTATTATTTTATATCATTTGTGACATACCGAAAGAAATTTTATATTGTCCCAAAAAGGATAGTTTTTCTTGACATCCATATCCATAAGCTCATAACGTAATGTGTATACTTATTCATTCAATCATACCCCAATTATCTGTTTTAGTTATATATATGTAAAATTGTTTGATGGGAGTTGATGTAGAATTATATCGAAAGAGAATAGGGTGTTTCACTGTAAAGTTTTTAGTTCTTAAAGGCAAAAATTGACCTAAATACATGTCTTTATACTATTCTTTACTAATATGGGGTATAAACGCGTTTTTATTTTGATGACATGCTGTGTTGACGTGCATCCAAACCCTGACACGTTATTCCAAACAACAAACTTAATTTTAAAGGGTCAGTAGCACGTTTTTTGATAATTTTATGTTTTGAAATTTTCACAGATAATTGTAAGTCAATGCTAAATGTATTATTTTGACAGTGTCAAAAATCTCATTACACAAGCCAATCATCCATAGTGAGAGGACAAAGGATGAGTAATCACATAAAATCCATTGGCGGCCATTTTGTGTGAATACCTCTAATTCATTTTTTGTAAGAAAAATGAATCACATGGCTAAGTTTACGTTATATAAATGAATTATTACTGCTCCATTTAGTTTTATTACATTGTCTTTCAATTGAAACCATTAATTTTCATTTTCCAATCATCACCTTATAAGTATTCCCCCTAAAAACGTGCTATTTCCCCTTTAATACTATCCATATAAAGGTGCGTAGCCTAAAGGATAAGATCGATATCAATGAAGTTATTTGTATAAAAGAAAAATGGTAACATTCTGATATCTTAGATAATGATATTATGATACCTGGATTCCAAATATCTCTTTATAGACAGGATAGACTAACTCGAGGTGGAGGGGTAGCATGTATTTGTAAAAGCAAACATGTATGTCAAGCGTGTGGCTAATAACCTCTAAGGGTTAAAATTAGCTTAAAAAAACAAACATACCTTAAAGGGGCAGTAGCACGTTTTTATGGGGAATATAAGGTGATCTTAGGAAAATGAAAATTAATGGTTCCAATTAAAAGACGATTTATTTAAACTAAATGAGGCAGTACTAATTCAAATATATAACGTGAAGTTTAGCCATGAAATTAAAGGTGTTCACACAAAATGGCCGCCAATTGATAATAAGTGAATATTGATGCTTTGTTGTCTGACTACGTATGATTGGCTTGTGTATTGTGATTTTTGTAACTGTCAAATTAATACATTTAGCATTAACTTACAATTACCAGTGAAATATAAAAAATATTAAATTATCAAAAAACGTGGTACTGCCCCTTTAATCAGTACGTTTTATCTTGCTGATAAGAGCAACCACTATTGGGATGTTATTGATATGTCAATAGGGAATGCCAGGTGATGTCAGGAAAATGAAAACTAATGGTCCCAATTGAAAGACATTGTATTTTAAGTAAATGAAGTAATAATAATTCAATATATATTGTAAAGTTCAACCATTTTTGTATACACAAACTGAATTAAAGGTGTTCACACAAAATGGCCGCCAATAGATTTTATGTGAATCGTTATACTTTGTCCCCTGATTATTGATGAGCGATTTGAGTTATGAGATTTTTGACAAAATAATACACTTAGCATTAACGTGGAATTATTAGTGAAAGTTTTGAAATATGAAATTTTCAAAAAACGTGATACTGCCCCTTAAAGCCTTGTAATCTAACATTTTGAAGGAAAACATATAATAATTCCCAAACAGATATTGAAAACTTAATTTCGTACCTCCGTGAAGTAAGTGGGATACATCTCTTGATTGTGACGAAATTGACACTTTAGTTGATGAACCTACGGAAACTCGAGCTCTGGTACGTGTATGTGATGAATTCCTTCCGAATAAGTACTGTAAGAAACAAATATAAGCCTTTGGTGAATTCTGAAATACGTAGACTTATAAGAAAACGAAATCGTAACCATAGAATTGCTAAGAAAAGAAATTTACCTAGCGACTGGGGAGCTTTTAGAGGAGCAATAAATAAGGTAAAAGGGCTAAAGAACAGGTTTATTAAAAACTAAATAATGTGATCAAAGAGCAGTGTCATAACGAGAAATGGTGGCAATTAGTTAAACAGTATTTCGAGAAAAGGAAAAGTTATCAGCTTTTCCATCTACCGTCCACGGAAATGTTCTTCATGATGAACCTACGCCCTCTGGGGTATAATTCTGAGCATAGTTCAGTTTCAGCCGGCGTCCCACAAGGATCGGTGCTTAAGTCATTATCGTTTCTTGTATATATAAACGATCTTGTAGAAAATATAGACTGTAATATAAGACCTTTTGCAGATGACACTTCAATCTATGTTGTTATTGATAGACATGTTCAAGATGCGGAGCGCCCCAATAGCGATTTTGAATTGATTTTTAGTTGGGCCTAGATGATAATCCTTTGAAAACTGAAACTGCAAAGCTTAGTAAAAAACGCTCTTTAGATCTTATTCCAAGATCATTTATGCAATATACTTCTTAAAATGAATTTTTCGAACATACACATCTTCATGTAGGCCTCTGGTTTCAAATAGAGGCTAACTGGAATGTACAGTTAAATACTTAATCTGATAAAATGTCACCTATTATGGATTGTTTAAGAAGTTGTAACTACCGATTATCGAGAAAAGGCTTACTATTGTATATAAATCCCTTATCATGCCATTGTTTGATGGATTGATTTGATTGTAGTTGTATTCGGGATAATTTACAGCAAACCATGCATTAATGCTTGAAAATGTACAGCTAGGGAACAAGTCGAAATATATTGTATGCAGAAGCTAATACGAAGAAGACGAATACAGAAATTGACTTTATTCTATAAAATGGTAAATAAGATAACACCAGATTATTTTAACTGTCTTGTGCCAGAAAGAATCTGTTTCTGTAACCAACCCGTAAAATTTAAGAAACTCGTCAAATTTATTTTAAAAACCTGCAAGAATACCCTCTTATGCAAAATCATTTTTATCTACGTCTGTTGAACTTGGAATTCTTTATCTGAAGAAGTAAGAAAAATACAGTCGGTAAATGAATTCAAAAATAAAATTACACCAACAAATGTAATTATAAAACTTCTCTTGGGTTTGATATCATCACTGGAAACATATATTGTCAAAATTCTGCACTGTAGACTTAGATTAGAATGAAGTGATGTAAATGTACATAAAGCGAAAAGATTTATACCGAATGGTATTTACCAATGGACACAGATCTTTTTATCTGTCCAAACTTTACTGCCATTCGATGCACGTTTTATTTCAATTATGGATAAAACACAAATGACGCTCTGTATAGAAACCTTTAACTGCCAGAATTTGTCAATCTTTGCATAATCAAGTCAGTACATGAATTTATTACCGCATCAAAATTATTGAGTCCACTTTGAATTCTAAGTAGTATATTCACGACCTACATGTTTACTGAACAAACACACATTGAAATAATATTGATTATATGCAACGCGTGTTTTGTTTTATGCTTGTCATGATAATATATACATTTGATATTATAAGATTTTATGTACGTCGCATATATTTATTGATTTCATGGAAAGGCATATTTAATATAAGTCATTGGCTTGTTTCCCAATCCATTTCTGTATCTTTGCAGAAAATAAATATGTTTATTTCACAAACACGAATAACAAAATTGACAAGAAGTCATATTAACTGATGATTGATGTACTTAACAAATTTCATTAATCTATGTCTTAAAGTTTCTAATTCTGTTTTCCTTGGAAAATACAATACACCAAATTATCGTGAAGTTGAAAATCCCAAACGGCAGATCTACACATGCTGTATCGACATACGAAGTTTCATTGAGCTACATTGTAGATTTATAATATTAAGACAAAACTGATAGTTATGCTTTCATGGAAACCACCAAGCATAAAAAAGAAGATGTTTCCAAAGGCACATTATGACTGATCTATAAACCAAGTTCATTGAGCTTCATGTAGGTCGTATAGTTTGTGAGTTCTGCTATGGAAACAAAATGATAAGGTACGGCCCGACGGACAGGGCGATGTCTTCGTGGTTTAAACATATTTTTATTCATTAAAGAATCCGGTTCGGTAAACAAGCAGATCTTTGCTTATCTGAAAACCTCACCGGTACAAAACATAAACAAAATTCACAAGAACTAGAAATTCAGAACATGACATATCTATGTTACAAAACTAGGTGACATATTGCAAGCAGTTGCTTTTAATCAGATGTTTCCATTTTACGATGTTTTATCGCTTACTCTTGCAGATGAAATGATGTAAAGACGTTATAATATTTGAATTTTCTTCGCTACTATTAGGGGGTATCCCGTACAATACAGTATGGAGGCTGTGGCCATAAACGTAGAAGTTAGCATTATTTCTTATATATCATGTATAGCGCTTGCATATGAGTAAAGAATGAAAAACGTCTTATTTTGGATATCCACAGGCGCATTCTGCGTTAGTGGATATATATAATGGTCGAAATGAATTCATCGTACTAAAGAAACTCTATCCAGTCTGAACCATCTGATGTTTACTTTTTCCCATATAAACTAGTGTCCAAAAGAAACGATACCATACAAATCGCACAATAACTCAATCCATTGCAGATTGATAAGACTAAAACATAGTTTTATAATTTCTTCAGTAGTCAACTAACTTATATGCAAAATTTTGAAACATTATCTTTTCATATTTGCGAGAAACATGTATTTAACAAAATCATCGATCTGGGATCTCCTTAACAAGGCGAGATAGCAGGGAGAAATTGGACACTTTCGCTTGTTTTAAAACGTTCGTCAACGAATTTATGTCAAATAAAGTGCATTGTATCAACAAGATTGTATTCTTACCTAAATTCAATACTTTATCAATTTTATAGTGAAATGACAAAAGTTCTGTGCATAAAACAACTTGAAATTTCGATTTATGCACCCAATGTGCGTTTGAAGAGACACAAAATCAAAAGTATCTTTTCCTGAAGAATGAAAATGTGCATACTTCTTTACAAGACATATGCCTGTTAGGCACACTTAAATTCGACTCTGTCAGGTAATAGAGTTTTGTTTCGGAGGACGTTGAAAACTTGGTATCGTTTCTTTTGGACATTAGTTTATATATATATGAAAGAGTAAATATCGGATGTTTCGGATGGATCAATTTTCTTTAATACGATGAATTAATTTCGACCATTATGTGGGTCTTGTCAATTGTGATTACAGACAGACAGATTTTATTAGTATATATTGCCCGAAGACCAATAGTACAATGTAAATGAATTTTCTCCATAGAAACAGCGCTACCATGTAAAAGGACAATCATAACTTCAAAAATATAGTCGCAAGCGACGACAATACAATGATATATAAGGAAAACAATTTTTTTCTTAATTTCTCTCTTATAGTCAAATTAACGATAACTTTTGGATTTCAGTTATTTAACTTTAAGCAGAAAGGCATTTAACATGAAGTAGTCAAAAAAAGCACTAATAATTCTGGTCAGTTTTAGTGAACAAGCTGAATTCGTTTCAGGACAACTTAAAGGCAAGACCTCATTTATGCATACAATGCTATTTAAGATAGCAGCAGCAACGAGGCATCAAATATATCTTAGGCCTTTTTTAATTCAACTACTGTGATTGATTGAAACACTTTACAACAATTTAATCTTTATTATATTATGTACAATAAGGTTGAAAATGAAGTTAAAGGAATCCAGAATGGTTTATTTGCAAAATTCATGATATATAAGGAAAACAATTTTTTTCTTAATTTCTCTCTTATATTCAAATTAACAATAATTTTTGGATTTTAGTTATTTTACATTAAGCAGAAATGAATTCAACATAAAATAATGCATATAAGCCTGGACAACTCTGGTCAGGTTTAGTTATGAAGCTGAATTAGTTTTTCAACCACTTCTCAGCAACACAAACGGGTCTTTGTTGATATTGTAATTTAATCATTGTATCTGAATAAAACACTTTAAAATGATGAAATGCTGATCATTTTATGTCCAAAACTTTTCGAACTTCCATTCTCATGTTTCGTAGTGCTTTAATCAAAAGACTTAAACACTTATATCTTTAGACACCTACCCGATGTTTGTCTTTAAAGACCCTTAACTATAATCTTTAATGATATAGTTGACAATATTCAAAGGTCCGTAACTCAATGTAAATGAAGTAAGTGAATTTATTGTTTATGCTTAAAAGATTCTGTATTATTTGTATAATTTGTCGTCTGTCACTGATGAGTAACGATCTTTTTTAACCTACCTATATCGTATGCATTAAAAACGAAAGCAGAGTTGACAAAATTCAAATGTCCGTATCTCAATGTAAAAGAAATATCTGAATTTATTGTTAAATTTTACAACAATCTATAGACTTTTGGCTTTCATATGATATATAGAACAATGCGTTATCGTACGTCGTTGATTCGCTACGATGTTTTAAACATACCCACCGAAACACCAAATTTCCAAAATGCAAAGTTTAACCTCTGCTCCTGACCGGAAATGACTGTTCGCGAGTGATTTTATTCTTTTATCTTGAAGACCTTGCCAATGTCTAGCTCTCATGCAAAAATCATCAAATTAGCCTGGGTGGTTTTTGAGCTATCGGCCCTTGAAAATTGATTTTTTTTTTGAAAATTGTATAACTTTGAAACGTGACTACACACAAAGTATTTTGAATTTTGAAATTTTAAAACAAACTTGTTATAGGACAGGATCTTGGCTATATTATATGTAAATTACAGCTTCCAGGTAGTAGAAGTTACCAAGTGGTGAATCGCCAAGTATGCATGGGGTCGGACTTTTGTAAAAAGTGCTTAAAACCAAGATGGCGGCCAAACCACGTTGTCTACAAATTTGTCCTGATATACTTTTTTTGCGTTATTTTTTATTGCGCATCTTTTAAAAAAGGTTTCTCTAAGTGCATTTTGAGAAAAAAAAACAATGTTAAAAATCAGATTTTTGGCCTTGCTGGGTCATTTATTTATAGGCCATTTGGCCAAAAAAATTCGTGTCGCGTCTTCTCAACAATGTCTACCGGCATGTCAAATTGGTTGCGATAGCTTCAGCCGTTTTGGCTGAATCTTGTTCACAAAATATTGGGGAACAAAAAACAAAAAAAACCACGCCAATAACAATAAGGATTCAGCCTGATGGCTGAATCCTTAATAATATCTCAGTAACATCAGAGGTTTACAAGTGATGTCAATGTGATCGGTAACGATTGATATGGTATAGGACTAGCGATAGTTTGTACAAAAGCTGGACATTGTTTGTAGTTAAAAGGGAAATAAACTTTTCTGTAGTTGGGTATTCTCAGAAATATAAAGGTAAATATTTATATCTTAAACATGAGAATTGAGGACACTCCAGAAGTACAAGATATTCATCCTCCGTGAGTTTACAATGGTTACAGATGGAGTTTTCATTATCTGGATCTTTTGAGAATCGTGCTGCTTTTACCTTAAAATTGTGACCATTACATCTAACCAAAGTGACAATTCTACGTAGGTGCAATGATGAACTAACATCCTAAAACCATTCATGTTGATATATGACTTTACATCTTCGCTTAAGCAATTTTAAAAATGAATTCCTGTCGCCAACATCCTGTGCGATCCAAACGTGTCCAAAGCCGCATTGAAACAGAAATTCACGCACATTTGAAACACAATTTTTATCTCCTTTGTCATCTAACGCCTTAAAAATTTCGAAACTATGTATGATTACAAATGGAAGGTTGCACATGTTATTATGATATTATATATAATTATAATATATAAAATTCAATTTCCGGCACAAGGATATGGTAATGGTACTTTCTTGTAGAGATCCGGAACCAATTCCCCGAAAACATGACAAACTCTAGACGAGAACGTTGTCTTGAAAATATGCAAAAGCGAGTCATCATTACCAAATTCCGTATTGCACTCCAGAATCCGTATTGCACGCCTGCCGGTTCTACTTTTTTTAAGCTTCGGCAATTCTCGGAATTTTCCGCAAGTAACAATAATGTTTCTAATTAAAACAACAAAATCAATGTATCTCAATAGATTGATAAAAATCTACTTTTTAATATGGCATTGAAGAATAAAATAGAAACTAGAGTTATCATTAGTAAAGAAACTGCAAAACACTTTGAAGAAGAAAATCCTGAACCAAATTCCGAGAGCATCGCTATCCATACTTGTCATTATGACGTCATAGCGACAACGACTATGACGTCATTTCCATGGTGACGTCGTTTGAATGAAGCCCGTCGCTCGATACCCTGACCTTTTCGTTTTTCATATTCAGGACTATATAAATAATTGCTATGGAATTACTTTTATCACGTTATTTTGTTTTCACACTTGAACAAATTATCTTTGTCGTTTAGCTACGCAGAATAATGAGAAAATTGATAATTGAGGTATCAAATCATCAGTCGAGCGTGTTCTGGGTCATCGCCTTGTTCGCATTATGTATAAATGCGCAGTACGTCTTCTAAGAAAATTTAAGAATTTAAAAAAATACTTGTAAAAAGGTTTAAAGCAGTATATGATAAATACAGAACGTCATACGTGTGCATTTGGGTCGTTTGTATTGAACTCGAAGATGTCATGGACGCGGAGGACAACTCGTTCTTCGAAATCGTTGTTCCTCCGCGTCCATGACATCTACTCGTTCAATACAAACGACCCAAATACACACGTATGACGTTCTGTATATTTATATATATATTATGAACTTTGGACTTTGTTTGAACGTCATTCCAATAATTTCAGCAGAACAGACAAAATGAACTATTGTCTATGGGTAAAGTAATCGTGATTTATTTTGGAATCCTCCTGTCACATGTGCATGTTTAATTTTAAAATTTTGGCATGATGAATAGACTGAAGGGGTAATTTTTGACACTCTGATTTTAAATTTCGTTAAAAATATTTGTTATCTATTAAGAGAGAAATCAGTACAGTTACATTGACTTAATGCAAAGGAAATGTGTGTAAAGACGTCGTCGTCGAAGATTTTGTACGCGAAAATATTAGTAATTGATTTCGGAATTTTGATCCCTGGTAATTTCAGTGATAGGCCAAAACCGTTACTGTGAACAGTAAGGCATAGCAATATGATGACAATATGAACTCATACATCTGTAGTACAATTTCACCTCGACACTGTAATGTCAGCACCTTAACTATTTGTGAGGATAGTCTTACTTTTCGATGAATCTAGTTAGGTAAAAAATGATCAAATATTGCACAACATGATTGAAAACCAAACATAATCATAGTTTACAACAACAAAAACAGAATTATATTTCATTACAGCATTAGTTAATAGTTTCGGTTTTAATACAGTCAAGAGTTATTTGTTTAACAGTAAATATGTTTTATTTAATAGCTGTATAATATTACTGCCAAAACAAAAACGTTTGTGTGATAATATAATGTTGTTTTGTTTCATATCATTTAAAGAGTATATATCAATTCATGCTTTCTGTACTTATAGGATATATGAGCGGGAAAAGGCCTTTTGACATGGAATATTCAGATCTTTTAAATTTCCAGAACACACAATACTTAAATGTGTTTTCAGCGCAGATGAGACTTATAATAACATTATTGTCTATATATTTTATGTACGTTTTCACAAACATTTTTGTGGTCCTTTCCAGTTAACCATGGATATGATCTACAGACAACGAGGATTTGCGCCCTTTGGAGAGGCTGGTAAAGGAAATTATGGACAAACTTTTGGACAACAAACTTCTGCGATTTTAGCACCGGTTTACCAGGATATAAGCTCTCTAGCAAAGAGCATTCCATTCAATGATAATGAAAGAGTATTCAATATCGGAGACTACGGGGCAGCTGATGGTATGGCTTCAATATCATTTATAAAGGATTTGATTTCTTCTTTAAAAGAACGTTGTGGTACAATGATACAGTTCCAGGTCATCTATGAAGACAGACCAACAAACGATTTTAATTCCTTATTCAAGTATTTACATGGAATGCTTCCTGGTCCTAAATCATATGTCTTTGAACATGATAATGTCTTTGCAGTTGCTTCCGGCAATGATTTCCGCAAGCAATGTGTTCCTTCAGATTCGATGCACTTCATCTTTTCATCTCTCGCTGTTCAGTGGTTGTCAGAAAGTACCATACCATACCAACAGACTACACATGTTAATTTAAATTTAACTGAGGACGAACTGTGGGCTTTGAGTAGACAAGGTAAAGCTGACTGGGAAGAATTCCTGATGGTCAGAAGCAAAGAACTTCGAATTGGAGGACTTTTGGTAGTTATCTGTACAGTTAGATCCGTCAATGAGAATGGACAGGCGACAAAATATACAACTCAATTGATTTTAACCATCCTTACAAATATGTGGCTACTGTTCAGAGATACAGGAAGAATAACAAAAGAGGAGTTTAAAGGTACAAATTTCATGGACTGTCCTTACACTCTTGATGAACTCAGATCTCCATTCCAAGATGAGGATTCACCAGTTTCAAAGTCAGGACGGAAAATGATTTCGTCAGAAATGAAAATCGCTCCATGCGTATACTACGAGGTGTGGAAGCAGAAAAAAAAACAGATGGTATTGACGACATAGAAGAGTTTGCCAAGAACTATCTGGCTACCCATTGGAATTGGATTCACAACACCTATTATTCTGGATTGTCTCCAGATAGACCAGAAGAGGAAAAGAAACATATTCTAGACGAGTTTTATGCTGCTGTGGAGAAAGAGATCATGCAAAGAGATCCCACAGAATTCAAGGATGACAACTTGTTGAGCTACACAGTAATCAAAAAAGAGAAAAATACACACATCTAGTATCAGTAATCAGCAAAGGCCAGGATAAAACCAATATTATTTATTCGTGACAAATTGATTGCTAAATCTTTATCACACTTAAATAACTACATTACTGTAAAATGGTTACATAGTTTATGGACAATTTGAAACTTTAAAACAAAGACACGACTATCAGTCGTGAACAATGTCTAGGGTTGTATCAATTGCTTATTACAATAAAAAATTAAAAAATAGTCACATGCTTTAAAGTATACTGCACAACTATCAGTCTTTTACAACTGATTAAAATAAGATGAAAATCAAGTTTGTCAGTAACCGTACTGTCATTTGAAAGAAAATGGAAAAGTGGAACATTATATAAACGTGATTGTAGATTAACTGAGTGATATACGATATGTATGTGTTTATTTCTGTATGGGGGCCAGCGGCCCATTATACATTCCATATTGAAGCATGATAATTTGTTATTCTGGAGCACAGTGTTATTGTTATAATGGAGCACAGTGGTGTAGTGGTTAGCATGCTTGCCTCTCACGCCAGAGACCCGGGTTCGAATCCCGGTTGAGACACCAAACATTTGTGACTTGGGTCTCATTCTGTGTTGTGTCCTTGGGCAAGACACTTCATCCACATTGCACTCAGTTCACCCAGCTGTACAAGGGTACCTGAACAAGGGGGAAGTTTACCTTTACGGTCGCGCGGAGCGCTTGTTAATCGGCGGCACCGCAAATTCTATCCCTCCAGGGTAATAATACTCATGGCGCTTTGAGCATGCTTTGTCATGGATGTATGCGCGGTATAAGAAAGCTATTATTATAATAATTGTTCTACAATTGTATATTGAGTATTTCTCCATTTCATATGGCGCACCATGTCATCATTAATATGCTTCAATATGGAATATATAATGGACCGGTGGCCTCCATATAGAAATAGACACATTCATATCGGTTTTTTTTTGGGTGGAAATCTAGAATTTGGTAGTATGGGTATACCTGGTAGATCCTCAACCCGTTTTCAGGGATCTATACCAACATGTCATTGTGAAAATAAAAATGTTGTTCATCCATATTCCTTTGTCTTCCTTTCTTAAAGATATATAGATCAGTAAGATTTGACTGTATTAAGTTTCGGTTGTGCCAATGTCCATTACTTAATGTGTGCATAAACCAGACTAACCTTTTAGTGAGTAGTAATTGTCAGATGTTTATTTACATATACAAACTTACTAATAGAATTACGAAAGTGTAAGGAATTCTCTAGGGAACTGGGAACATATATACAGATAAATTTTGAGTGAAAAATTAAGTGATGCTGAATCTAAACGAAGACGTTAATCACGATGCAATCTCACACATGGTGATGTAGATACACTCAAAATGCTTCTGAGACAGTATCTCAAACAACAGACACAGTAAGAAACCACAGAGGGAGGAACATCAGTGTGATAAGTTGCCTAAAATGTTCGATAACATCAAAAAGACTCTCTGAAGTTTACTTATCAAACAATCAAACAGTGTTGCAAGGAGACCCAGTAGTTGTTGACCAAACTCAGCAACACCTTACACATTCCAATAGTCACCCTTTGCAATAGGTTCAAACCAGCTTCTAAAGAGGACTTTGTGCAATAACAGGACGAAAATTGTTAATTTCAGTATGACCTAAAAGGATTTAGCTGACATTTATATTCATTGTAATCCATAGTTCCCTTATTTTCTGTCGGTAGTATATATTCCTACCATTTCTTAATTTCATTTAAGTTATTGATATCAACTTTTTTTCCCCATGAAATGGAATAAAACGTACATGGGTTTCGTCTGGTGATGTGAAACCATTCATATCGCTGAGGCAAGAATATGATCTTCAAAACATACCTCCTTTATTTCATTTCTAAAATACATTACCAAAGATTGACTTATTTAAGGCACCCCCTCACTTTGAGACAGGAGTATATGTTTACACACAATATCACCGCTTGAAACAATGGTGCACCTCTGTTGACATTCTCTCCATACAGAGGCAGATCAAGTCATGTTGATTTAGCCTCTGTTCTATTACGCTGAAATCCGTGGGTTCCGGCAGTTTTCCCTGGCGGAAAAACCCGCAACACAATCCATTTGAATTTCTTTATCAAATGACAATGCTCCTCGCATGGAAAGGGTGGTTCATATCACAATGCTTTTGCCTTGATTCAGTAGCCAAAATGATTATTTAAGAACAGCGTCGCTGATTGCACAACTAATTGTGATTGCCTCCAATCAGGCATCTCCCATTCTATCCCACAAAGTCGGCGTAATAGAACAGAGGCTTAATCAACATGACTTGATCTGCCTCTGTGGGGAGAGAATGCAATAATCTTTGCTTATTCAAAAGTTCACAAAGCAAGGAATTTCTCGTTTAAATTAGTTCACATAATAATCTAAACGAGATCGTTCTATGTAAAAATTGCCATTGATTGAAACACATCTATTCATTGATGAAAATGAATGGGCACAAGTCATCCAACTTATTAAAGCTCTTTCCAGATATTTACAGCATTTGATACTACAACAATAACAACAAGTGGCGGACATAGAGATAAAGGATATGTACAAGAGATGTCAGTTAAAGTGTCTAGTTTGAGAGATATAAATGTGTACAGATTTAAAAACATCTTGATTTTCACAATTAGAGAAACCTGCGTTCCCATTTAGAATAAGATTACGATCAATAGATGCTCTGTTTCTAACAGTATTTTCTAAAGATTTCATCATTTGTCTTTGAATTATAAACAAGAGCCATCAGGAGAGATGGCTTATCCCCCGGCCCGACTGAAGTTGAATGATCAGTTTTAGCATATATTTTAAAGGGGCAGTAGCACGTCTTTAGGGGGAATAAAAGGTGATGTCCAAAAAATGAAAATATATGGTTCCAATTGAAAGCCAATGTATTTAAACTATGTTGAGCAGTAATAATTCAAATATATAATGTAAAGTTTAGGCATGCGATTCCTTTTTCTTACACAACATGCATGAATTTAAGGTGTTCACACAAATGGCAATCTAAATAAATTTAGATAAACAGATTTTTATTTTGTCATACTGTTGATCTAAGATTGACCAGTAGGCGAGGTCGTCCCGGTGACCTTTCGTATGCAAATAAGGAATTCGCGATTTGATCAATCAAATTCGATGTCACAAACAGTTCATAGTCGCTCCCTGAAGGTGTGGACGGAAGAAACATATATTAACTTATGACCTGTTCTTTATAACAGTGTGCATCGTGAAAAATAAACCTTGCTTTTGATACTGATAAGAACAATATCAGTATGTTGATTTTATTTTGGTTGTATGAAATAGTTTTAGTTTTATGATTGACAAAAAAGCTCTAATTTTTAATTATTTAGATGGAAATAAAGGAATTAGTGCAAACGAGTTTGATTAAAAAAGAGTTACCTCCCCTTGCATGATGATTTTCGGAAATATTGACATTAATGATGTTCTAACTTTGTGATTATTATTTGCCACGTTGGTATCTGTGCGATGTGCAATCATCATTTGTCATTGACAACTAGCAAATACGCTAAATCATTTTAAAAGAAAAAAAAATAATCTATTAATACATCCAAGCAATCGGATTATTCATCGAAATGATCGCTCTGCTCCGCTCCGAATGACATAGCTCCGAACACCGTCCATTTCAAAAGATGTGCTGCTGAGTTTTTCGAACTTCCAGCGAGCTAGGGCAACTTTTCTGATTGGCCAAGCGGCTGATTTCAGAGGTCAGCGGGTTGACCCGCCTTACGGGCCAATCTTACATCAACAGTTTGACCAAATATTAAACCTGTTGATCTAAATTTATTTAGATTGCACAAATGGCCGCCAATGGATTTTATGTGAATCTTCATACTTTGTCCTCTGACTATGGATGATTGGCTTGTGTAATGAGATTTTTGACACTTTCAAAATAATACATAAAGCATTTAATTTCAATTATCAGTGAAATATTTAGAATATAAAAGTATCAAAAAACGTGCTACTGCGCCTTTGATATACCATCTTCTTACGCAGAGCCTAAAAGGCCAGTTTCCAAACTGTCATTTTATGCCTTTCTGCAGAGACTTTACTTTTCTGTGCTGCTATAGTGCCCCTACAGAGTAGAGAGCAAGAACAGAAAACTCAAGGCTATGCAGCAAGGCATAAAATAACAGTTTGGAAACTGGCCTTTTAGGCTCTGCGTAGGAAGATGTTGATATACTGATACATGCAGGTAATTTTTTTTTACTTTGAATAATCATCATAAGACTATGATAAACCACAGCTAGGTCTAGGCTAGTAAATGCTTATGTTATGCCATCGTCATATTCCCCATGTTGATGTGAAGAGAGCGGAAAACAACCATTCTGTTTGATTGAATATGTTGTTTGATTAAAACATCTTCATTCCTGAGGACACTGTTTAGAATTTAATGGTAATGTTGGAATGAAGAATGTCATTGAGTTTAAACTCCCTGCAATTTAAAACGCCAAACGGTACATTTGTAAACAGTTTCATTGAGCTAGCCTTAAAGATTTTCAAATTCTGCTATGGAAACGCATTTTTCAATTGCGTTTTCATGAAAACCAGAAAAGGAACAAATTCCAGAAAGTTGAAAATCCCCAAAGGCACAACTACATGTTATTATTAGTCAATATACTAAATTTCACTGAGCTAGGCCAACATTTTTTCGAGTTCTGCTCCGGAAACATTTTTAGGTTAACGTTGCGTTTCCAAGAAAATCGGAAAAATATAAAATTCCAGAAAGTTGAAAATCCCAAGAGGCACAACTACATGTACGTGTGATGATTAGTCAATATTCTAAGTTTCATTGAGCTAGCTCTAATGTTTTTTCAAAGTCTGCTTCGGAAATGCAATTCTAAATTGCAAAAACATTGAATTTCCAAATTGCATACGAACAATAAGCAGGTGAACATTTACTTTCACATGATTATTTGATTTAAATGATGCAACAGAATCACTAATCATTACTGCTAAGGGAATTATATTCCAAAATTTAATTGACGATGGGACAAATTAGGATGTTGAGTGCTTAAAGTGGATAGTTGGCTGGCTATAATTTTTGGAAATTTTTAAAACATAGGTATTAATCAGGAGGATCGCTCTAATTTACTATGATGTGAAAGAAAACTTGAGACGCTCAAGCACTTATTCTATTCATGTGATAAACTGAAAAACTTTTTCACTATTTTAAACCTGGTGCTATTCTATAACGAGCACAAGCCTTGACATTGATATTGCAAAATTTTTGCATGGGAATGGTAATGTATTCAATTTACAAGAATGATTCATATGTTCATTACCGTTGTTAATGTTTATACTTCCCTGCAAATAAGTTTGGTATCTTAGAAAAGAAATAAAGTTCGCTCTACCCCAATGTGTTTTGTAATAAAGTATAGTTTTGCCCTGAACTATTACAACGTTAAAGCACTCGGACTACCGTCCTCGTGCTTGAACTATAATAGTTCAGGGCAAAACTATACTTTATTACAAAACACATTGGGGTAGAGCGAATTTTATTTCTTTAATAATGAGAAAGGGGCCGTAGCACGTTTTAGGGGGAATATAAGGTGATGTAAGGAAAATGAAAATGAATGGTTCCAATTGAAAGACAATGTATTTAAAGAAAATGGAGCAGTAATAATTCTAAGATATAACGTTAAGTTTAGCCATGCGATTCCTTTTTCTTACACAAAAGGAATTAAAGGTGTTCACACAAAATGGCAGCCAATGGTTTTTATGTGAATCTTCATACTTTTTTCTCTGACTATGGCTGATTGGTCTGTCAAAATAATGGATATAGCATTCACTTTAAATTATCAGTGAAAAATTAAAAATATTAAAGTATCAAAAAACGTGCTACTACTGCCCCTTTAATGAGGCCGTAGCAATTGTTTTTGAAAATTTTATTTTTTCAATTGTTCATAGATAATTGTACGCTGATGCTTAATGTGTTATTTTGTTGTGTCAAAAATCTCATTACACAAACCAATCACCCATTTATAAAGAACAAATTAAAAAGATTTACATTCAGTCGTGGCAACCATTTTATGTGTGAACACCTTTAATTCATGTTGTGTAAGAAAAATGAATCGCATGGCTGAACTTTACATTTTTTATTTGATTCATTACTGTTTCATTTATTTTAAATACATTGACTTTCAATTGGAATTTTTGTTATTATCCTGATGTCACCTTATATTGCCCCTTAAAACGTGCTATTGTCCCTTTAAGTAACAATCTCGAGGTTTTGTGTTAATACTCATTAAATCAGGGTAGGTGGTTAAAGAAGTATATAGCTTCAGTTCACCTAAACCTATTTAAAAGCTACTGGTTCTCTAAATAAACATGAAGTGATTACAAAATACCAGTAGATTTTAAATTATTATATGTCATAGTCATTTATTCCCTACAAAGTCAAGATAAAGCCACAAAGTGTTCCTACAATAAACTGGTTTCGTGATAGAGCAAAACATATTTCAAAGCATAGACCAACAGCTGGTCTTTTACAATATCACAAATAAACATATGATATCCCACCGTATGTATATACAAACATTTGCCTGCATTGTCATTAAAATGATTTTTATATAGCAATCTACAGATGCAAATAAAAAGTAAAATATTAATAAAGGATAGAAAAATCAATTTTCTAATTGTCACATGTTATACAAATTCTACACAAAGTCTAAAACAAACTACATATTTCAGTTAATGATAATAATGAAACACGTGTAACTATCAAAATTTAACGTTTTTATTGACATTTATATGACTGCCATCATCACCATATGGTGAAATCTCACACCACTGGCAAGCTGATGATAATATTAAATCAAAAGCAGTTTTGGTACAAGTTTTAAAACGTTTCGTACAGAGAATCCACACTTTTAAATCTCTTTAAAGTATTGAATAGAACCAATGAAGATTAATTGAAGCTTTGACTACTCTTCAATGTAACAACGTCTTGTATTTAATTAATTCAATATAAATTAAAATACATAGTCATTGCATGCTGGCAGTTTGACACAAACTTTAAACACTTTTAAGCAAGTTAAAATGAAATGAAAGGAATATTGCTATCACCAAGAGCCTTTACTTAATGATGAATTGAGACCCATTGCCGTTTGAATATAATAATATGTTTCAATTTATGTTGAAGATACGGCCCCAATGACTATTTCACTATGCCAAAATTCAAAAAGACTAAGGATCCAAAAATATATTACAAAATGGACCTTTTACTTATTAGCAAATATTGAAATATCATCCTCTATCAGTTCACCTGAGCGTACGAAGTTGACATCCAAAGTAAATCCTAACTACGCGATATTTGCACTGTGGTAGACTAATAAGTAAACAAATTTTCCGTTTGCAACTGTTAGTTCACGTAAATATTAATCTTTATATTCCATTAATCAAACATTGAAAAACACAGATTATAAGTTGATAATGTCGATTCATTTAGTTTTTTTACGAGTCCTGGAAACAGAAGAAGGAAAGGACTGGGAAATGACAGAGAAGTATTTGCACAGAACTATCTTGCTGCTCATTGGAATTGGGCTCACAACACTCTCTATTCTGGATTGTCTCCAGGAAGAGCAGAAGAAAAGAGGAAACAAATTCTATGCTGCTATTGAGAAAGAGATCATGAAAAGAAATCCTGAAGATTTTTAAGAAGACATGGTATTGAGTTACACGGTAATTACAAAGGAGAAAGAGATATCTACAACTATCAACATATTAAATGATGAAAGTGAGTTTATTACTGATCATCACAAACAATAATAAGGATTTTTGCAGCACTTATTATTATTATAAATTAATTTGTGTATGCAGAATTATTCATATTTTGTGGCTATGAGATTGATCATTATCAACTTTCCTAGATTAGTTTATCACTTATTAAAATATTTGCTATCAAATGAAAACGTTTTACCATTATCCTGGTAAAAGGTGTTGTGTTTCATAAACAGGTACTTGTTTTAAATATTATAATAATTCAGCTACATTAATTAAACATACAGGTCAATGGAAAAAAAACGACACCGTCCGAATACTTATTGCACGACTCGGTAGCTCAAGCCATAAAATCCTGGTTAGAACTCTTGCAATTAATACGTTTTCGAGTTAGAAAGGTACACGCTTAATTTGACCTAATTACAGTTAGTTTTGCATTGACGCTGTTTCCAAAGTAATAATTTAAAGCCCATGCCTAAGCCATATACGTATGCTTCAGGAACTAGAATTTTGTACCTTGAATATTACTGACATACATTGCATACATCTCGATGGCATCAAGGAGACTATCAATCAATCAATCTTTATTTCTTTCCAGTGGAGGCCATAGGCCCTTTACATGCAGACTTTCATGCGAAAACTGTTTTCAGTGACTGAAATGTTTCAGACAATTTGTGGTAAATAGTTGTTACACCATCAATAGCCGTAGGGCTGAGACAAATTTATATTACAAAACAAGTGTGATACGAAGTTTATGAATTGACCTACCTTATGGTAAGAGAACGTAAAAATAATCATTCCTGGTATATAATACCGAGGGAGGCAATTTTGCCGAAAATGTAATTTATGCTGATTTCATTCATTGATTCGACTTAACAATTATATGTATATTTTAAATTTTCACTTATGAGTGTACGTTTATGGTATTAGTTTGACAGTGTATAAAATCTTAGTACACAAACCACCATCCATAGTCAGAGAACAAATTATAAAGATTCTTATAAACCTCCAGTGACGTCACTCTATTGTTTTATTAGGTTCTTCTTTTACCGGATAAACCTCTTTACCGGGCATTATCCAAGAATGCCCAGGGCTTTCTCTAGGAAAGCCCGGGGCTTACTCTAGAATTTATCGGAAATTTATTTTGATTGGGATTATACACGTTTTGAAATACTTTGTTTCAAAGTCCTTCTTCGAATAAATACCATCACAAAATATCACATTTTTTTACAAATCATAAATATAATGTTCGCATGGCTGGTTTCGAATTCTGCACCACTCGCTTACTAAACTGGCGCCTTTGACAACTCGGCTATAAAGGCCCACGAGAACAATGATGTATTTTCCACAGTGACAATCATGTGAACTTCACGAGGCCGATAGCGCATGCATTTCACGTTCACGGCTTGGGTAGCGAATGCAAAGCACGTGCAGGGCGCGGATGTGCTCTCCGTTTGCTCATGGTGATTCCCTACCAGTAAAAATCAATGAATCCATTTTTATACTTATTATTGAAATTATTTTGTAACTACGGTTTATCTCGGTTCATAAGTTAGATCAAAACCTCGCCCTCGGTGTTGTTTGATAATGTAAGCCCTCAGCCTCGGGAAATTTGGGCGGGCCTGTCGGCCCTTTCCAATTTCCCTCTGCCGCGGGCTTACATTATCAACAACACCTCTGGCTCGGTTTTGATCCTACACATATAAAGTCCATTGGCAGCCATTTTTGTGTGAACACCTTTAATTCATATTGTGTAAGAAAAGGGAATTTATGACTGAACTTAACATCATATTTGAATTATTACTGCTTCATTTAGTTTAGATATACCGTCTTTCAATTTGAACCATTTATTTTCATTTTCATGACATCTCCCTTAAAACTTTCTACTGTCCCTTTGAAGATACACGCCGTGATTGTAATCTAATATTTTTAGTTTTTCTATAAAAAAACATAATGCCATAATAGATGATATAAATGTATGATCTGACATATTCATCCCATAATGGCAACCTATATGATAACTACTCACATTCAACAGTCATTTTTTATTGCAGAAACCAAAATCACACCGCTAATGCACATGAATAGTTGTGAAAGTTCCTTCATAACACAATCAATTTAGAAGTATCCCTCTGGCTGCTTCAAAAATACGTTTACCTGATTGACGCGTGCTACTGTCCGGTTTCGATCATGATCCTGACTTTGATGATTCATATGGTCACTGTACACTGATTTACTTAAAATGATACTTTAAGAGATAGTTAGTACTTCTGGATCCAATGACATCATCGATTACGTCTGGCACATGTGACACTAATAACTCGCGGAGTGGCTCTTTAAAGGCTAAATGGCGGCCATTTCCTTGTATAGATGATAATCATTAAGAAAGGAAATGATATGATATGTTGATTTAGACTGTAAAAGGTATTTTCTGCATTGGATACATAGCCACATAAACGTTACGCACATTCTCAAAACATCATTTTATTCTTGGAGATAACATATACATATTATACGTTTTATAAATTTTCTTATTGATATAAAGCAACAGAACAACGGTATTGTTTGACATTCATAACATGCAAATGGTTATCTAGACGATTTCACGTCAACACAACAATCAACAATAAGCATATTAGCTGGACTGTAAATATAAAATTAATTATAGAAAGGTAAATTATATAACGCCAATAATCAATTATAATGCATTGCGTAACGGCAAAATAATTGTTTAAAGTTGAAAGAAGGAAGGAAGAACTTAGTACAAACACACCCACTTTCAAACCCTTAAATACAAGGTCTTCAAACTTTACAGGACAAGCGCATTTGGCAAATATGAATTGACTTAAACTAAATGTATCAAGTAATTAGAGAGACTGACGCAAAGTTCAAGGTGGTTCATCGAGTTCCACAGTCGATAATACATAGGGACAACCCGGTAGTCAATCTGATCTTTGGCCGTAACTAGTAAAAGAATCAGATGTTATTGCCTCATTTTAGTAACAGAGAGAACTTTGAGGGTTCAAATACTGTTCTTGATTGTTTAACACCTTTAATTTGAAATGTCAAAATGCTGACGTTCTTACATTTCAGTAATACAATATTTGGTACAGCATAACAAGTGATCTGAAGCAGTTAACAAGCATTTGGTATATTTAACAACAAGTGCATGGAAAATTAAAGATAAACAAACTACATTAACAAATAATTATTGCAAATCGCGGCGACATCAAATTGATGTTCAAAACTTTTGATCAAAAGAATTGATATAGTTTGTTCATAATAAAAATGCACAACATGACATCAAATACCCTTTTAATTGGTGACATAAATTCTTACTCTGCCGACCCTAAACAATAACGATGGATAGTATTCAGCTTGTAACATCGGCGGATGTCAAGCAAAATAATGTCAAAACGTAAGGCCTAGAAAAGAAAAAGTTTGTTTCTGGTTTCCGCCCGCGTATGTTTCAAACCCCCGCATCAAGCCTTTTTTCAAGTTGTTGACAATGGTGAAAATGTAGTCCTCAGGCCAAGAAAAAACATTGAAACTTAAACTTTCATAATCTAACTAGTTTGTGTTCCTGTAGGCCTTCAAAGACAGAATTATAAAGTGATCAAAATTTTATATTAAATTTTTTTTTCAAATTCGGTTTTAATATTCAATAATAAAAAAATATTTGGAAAAAGAATCCGCGTCATCGCATCATTTTTGCCTGCATGCAAAGACAAGAAACATTTTTTTCTATTGGCATAACAGAAGAATGGTACCATTTGAAAATACTTTTGAAGAGACAACAAACTCTGCCTCTAACAAATGTCATGTAAACACCAGTAATACCTAAACGAAACAGAAAGGGCATTGGAGCACAGTGGTGTTGTGGTTAACTCACCTCAGTCATTACTACCTGGATGTAGCGCCATATACATGTCCTCATTATTATTATAACAAGTTCTCAAATTAACGATGTACATGTTGGCTCCTCGAGCTCAATATGGATTAGGACGATAAATATGGTCATCTTTGTTCATCCTTGAATAAAACACTGAATTGGATTTCAACAGGACTGAAAGACATTAATCAAAAATAAAAGAACACATATTCGTCAAATTTGTCTTGGCGGTTTGTCAGAAGATGAATCTTTACACTAAGTAAAATGAATTGAAACTTCTTACACACAAGGTGATTTATTTTAAATAACGTCAACATAGCCTCTGTCGTTAAGGTTATATCTATTATGTTCAATTTTGTTACGATTCAAAATGGTACCTTATTTTCTTAAATATGAAATCATACATGAACACTAAATGTTCGTCCTGCCATTGTGGTAAATTTACCCAAAATTTATATGCATTCTTGAATTTTTTCACCCCTAGAAACCAAAAGGGCCTCTTCCAATTACTGTTTCTCTTGAAGGAATTTTATACAATAAACAGCGGTAAAAATGTCAATTTTACTTCTACACCATGCATCAATAAAACCTGCATGTTGAGTGTCACACATATATACATATATAGACGGATGTCATAATAATGAACACTTTGTCTGAATAATTTTCAAACAATATTATACAAAAAAAGAAACACAAATATTAAGTTTGGAGTAGAAATACTTCAATGTACACATCGGATTATATCATGGATTTTCTTTTAAAAACAAGTGACAAACATGATGAAACAAATTTTCAATCTTAATTTGGTTGTTTTAATGGAGCATATTTTTCATAAAGATGACTTAAGATATCGATACAAAATAATACTTTGGCTTACAAATATAAAAAAAATACAAATATCATAATTACAATTATAAACTCTGGATAATAGTATATAATCACAACTCTCAATTTGATGAATATTCTTATGAAGTTCAATTGATAAACAGTATATATCTAAAGGTGATGATTAATCAAAATGATGAAAAGTAATACCTTGTTACAAAATATCACGATTACAATTATTTCTCCGAAAAAGGTGGGTGGTTCCTCTGATGGTTAACCAAAGAACAAAGGTTTCGCCTCGATGTTGCCAACTCGACAAGTGGGACAAGACTTCTGAACAGACAGCCATTCTTCAATACACTCCCCACAGAACGTGTGGCCACATGGGATAAGGAACTTTGTCACTGCTTTATCCATACAGATACTGCACATCGGCATTGAATGGGCGCTCCGGGTCTGAAAATGGTAGAGGCAATTATGGAATTATGAACAGTTGTGGAAAATGTTTACTGTCACGTCAAAATCAGCATTCATGAAATATTGAAACGAAGGCATAAAGGGGACCCATTGCTTCGTATGCATTTGGTTGGGTCATCGGGTGGCAGGTTGTTAAAATGTTTTGCGGTGTTACTAAATCTCGCAAAGGTCTCAACCCAAAAGGTGATTCAAAGTTAGCAGTGTTACATCCTTATTGACTGTCTTATGAGTTTTGATTCAACGAAATAATTATATATTATTAGCGCATAAAACCTCTGGACCAATTAAATGTTTATAAAAAATGTATTTAAGTTATATTGAACATTCGAGGTGTAGAATAAATCACAATCTTCTTTAAAATGACAATAATGATACAAGTAACTGTCAACTGTCTAATTTATTGTATTCTGTTATTAATTCAATATATTCGTATTTGCTTCGTTTGAGATCGTGGTCCTGTTGTATTGGGTCTCGGTCGTCTCTTCGTCTCGTGATCCAAAGGTATTGATTGGATCAGTTCGAAAGTACGGTTAGTTTTCTTACATCAACTTAACAAACAAACAAGGTAGCACTAAGTCGGGTCTGGAAAGGACCCGGAATTTGAAACTTTGATCCGTCTTCAAAGTTCAAACAGCGTAACTGGACAAGAAATCCAGTTTATTCATTTGCAGCATACAACTTTGTTATATAGGTGTATGTAAATATAGGTCCAATGTTTTGAGTCTGACGCCTGTGCATGTATTGCTTACCACGCCGGGTTCAAGACATGGTGCGGGGTCCTCTGCCCTCCATGGTTCGGCTTCACACAATCGGACAGACTCGAACTCAGAATGAAGCCCAACGGCTGCGTAGAACGATCCTGGTGGGATGGTCAGTGGACTACTTTGGTATACCTTTAATAAACCGTTTACATGAAAACACAAAGACGATGGAACTTAATACTCCAAACTATCATTGGCATTTAATCATTTGCGTGAGGGATTTAGTTTCGCATAGCTAACCGTATTTTCGATAAGATTGTTTAATGCCCCTTTGGTCGTTAGAGAAATTTTGCCTTGCAATAACCTTTAAATTTTCTTTGGTTATCTTTATTTGCATGATAGTCCATGCTACAGTGTTTCAAAGAACACATTTCATTTGTCCACTATCATTGGCAAGAATTAACGTTAAAATACTGGTTTTGATTTTAGTTACCGTTAGTGCAGTCATAAATCGAAAATTCACATGTCTCTTTCGGGGGTTTTATGCCACCATGTTGTGTGCAGAGACAATTGTACGAACCTTCTGCCCTTTGATGAAGAAGGAAACTGTCTTATCAGAGAAGTTAAACTGACAGGTGATGACGTCACCTTCTCGTGCAATAGGCAGCATCCTTATTGCTGAGCCGCTGTTGGCATATATTCTGCAATTAAACGACATTTTCTTTACATTAATTGATCAAATGTATCAATGAAATAATTTCCTTTTTCAAATGTGGCATTAAATTAACTTGCAAAGTGTATCAATGAAATAATTTTCGTTTTCAAATATTGCATTAAGTGATCATGCGATCTAGGAAATATATATACAATTAAAACATTGCAATGATGTAACATTTTGTTTAATTGGGGATTATCTTCATAATATTTGAATACGGATATTGTACATGTGTCCTAAATTCACTTTAATCTTTACATGTACAGCACACGTAAGTATGTTAGTTATGTGCTTAACTTGATAGACAGACAGACAGACAAAGTTTATTGCATTCAAGGCCTCCGGCCCGTATACAGGAGAGTTACAATTTCATGTTATACATAGTGATACAAAGTTGACGATATATTATACAAACTAGTGTAGTATAGACCTAGATTTCAGAATTTCGCTACGAAGATCTTGTGCATACTTTATGTACATCGCTAGATTTATAATAGTTGAAGTATCACTACAAGTTATAATTGATACAAATGCTTCCAGTGGGGATTTTGATAAGTATCTATCCGAAATATATTTCATTCGTAAATCTTTATACCATGGACAAACAAAAGTAAAATGAACTTCATCCTCTATTGCACTATTACATAACTGGCATATTCTTTCACATTTCACAATGGACAATTTTCTTCCTTTATTAATCATTATATCCATCAAGCCTAGTCTATATCGTGTAAAAGTGATTCTGGTGCTTTTGAATGTTAGAAATGTTAAATAACGCTCTGGTTGCAGTAGTGTCTTAAACGATTTATACAGGTCATAACGAGAACTTGTTTCTAGGGTTGAATGCCATTCTTGATAAAACATATTAATTGAACGTTCACGAAATTCCTTCAAAAACATATTAAAATCACCAACACCTTGGTTTAACCAAACAAAACCATAACCATGAGAACATAAAAGATTTCTAATCTTTGATGCCCAAGATACCTTACCCATATTATCAAGATTAATCATCATATAATAGGAAATTTTTGGAAGGCGACTTTCATGCATTGTGAGGATCTTAAGCCAATATTTCAAACATCTTATTTGAGAATTTATGTAGAGGGGATATCTTCCACACTCGCCGTAAACCATACAATTGGGAGTAGTTGATCCAACACCTAAAAACTTTTTACAAGCCATTAGATGCAATCTCTCTAAACAGTCGAAGCGTTGAAAACCCCACACCTCCGATCCATATTGTAAAATTGGTTGTATTTGGGCATCAAAGAGTTTGAAAAAAACATTCCGGGATAAGACCCCACAATCTTTCGAAATAGATAAAATCGAAATAAAAGCCTTCTTTGCTCTTAGACATAAATCATTTATACAGTGTTTCATGTTCATTGTATATGTAAATAATACACCAAGATACTTATAGTGGTTAACTATGTTCATGGGTTTACCCTGGAAAAACCATTTTTCTTTCGATGCAATGGGGCCCCCTCTTCTAAATATAACAACATTTGTTTTATCAAGATTAACTGACAATTTCCATTCATTACTGTAACTTTCCAGAATTTTTAACTGGTTTTGCAAGCCAATAACTGTTTCAGAGATCAAAATAACATCGTCTGCAAATAGGAGTATGAATAACTCTAACATGTCTGGAAACAATTGTACACCGTGTCTACCATTATGCATAACGTCGTAGTATAATTCATTAATAAAGAATGAAAATAATAATGGACTTGCAATACAGCCTTGTCTAAGGCCCATAGGACAATCAAAGTAATCGGTTACATCACTACCACATCTTACACACGATTTAACATTTGTATACATTGCTTTTATCATTTTGTACATTTTCCCCTTGACGCCGGCTTTACGTAAACAATACCAAAGTTTATGTCTATTTACAGAGTCAAACGCTTTTTTAAAGTCTACAAAGGCTACATATAACTTATGTTTTCTACGTGATAAACATTTTTGAATAAGTGCATACAATGTGAAAATATGGTCAACTGTTGAGTAATCTTTGCGAAATCCTGCTTGATTTTCCGGGATTTTATCCCGCATACTAGCCCAGTTAGATAATCTGTTATTAAGTATGGTCGTAAAAACTTTACCCAGAATGCTCATAAGAGATATTCCCCTATAGTTATCCGGATTATCTGGATCTCCTTTCTTATGTAATGGTACTATTATTGACTTTGACCAGCTTTGTGGAAAGACGCCTGTTGTAAAAATATTGTTAAAACATGCATATGATAAATGATTCAACACTACAGATGAATTTGAATGATAAACATTCATTAATTCCAACTTATTAAGGCTGGATATTGTCCAATACAGTCAAAACAACACGACCCTTGAAAGGTTTTGATAATCAAATATTAAACATGCATTGCTGTACACATTCTCTCCCCACAGAGTCATACCCGAGTTTTCCTCTGTTCTATTACGGCTAATACATGGGGTAGAAAGGTAGAAATCTGATTGGAGACAACCGAATATTTTATGCATTCAGCGACGCCATTTCAAAAGTGGTCATTCGCAAAACCTCAGCCATGTCCGTGGCGGCAAAAACTATAGTTGAAATTTAACATCCAGGGGAGATAACTCTTCCTTTACAACACATCGTTTTTCACCTTCTCATTAGTTTTCATTTGGTTAATTAGTACAATAAAATCTATAATAAACAAATCATTTACACAATTATTAAACAGTTTCTATCTAACCCTATCAATATCTGATTTTCAAATATTTTCCCTCTCACACTGTTAATGAAAAATAAACATAAAGACATGATATTTTACATGTCGCTATACGACCGTTAAGAATACCCAAAGTCTTGTATATCCAAAGGTGTTTTCATTGGCTGCAAATAAGGGTGATATAAGTTACAACTTTTAGCCGCTAGGGCAATCTGCCGGAACCCCAGGATCTTGGTGTAATAGAACAGAGGCTTGCTCGCACTGAGCTGCCTCTGTGGGGAGGGAATGTGATGAACATGGTCAGTTTTAACAATATTCAAACAAATATATGATATCGTTTCTATGAGATTTGTGGCCTCGTTAGAAGTCTTGGATATTTGACATAAATTTTAAAAATAGAGCCATTGCAGGCCTACCAAAGAAAATATCGAAACGCTCCCAAAAGCAACGAAACGTACACATAAATGCACGACATAGCATCGAAAAATAGCTTTACGCATCGAAAGTTTACGAAACAGCAACATTAAAGCGACGATCAGCATTTTAAACGAGCGACAGCGCAAAATGAAAGCCTCGATACGCAACATTCTTTCTGCGCATGCTCATTTGAAGCGAAATGTGATATCTCTTTGTTATGTTCACGATAAGTCATATATTGTAATCGTAAAAAATAGATAATGATTTCTGGATATTCATTTATAATTCTTAATTCTAAAGCACATTGTTAGTGTTTTATTCACGCTTACGTGCCATGTTAAACGCTACATTGATAGAAAATGTGCAGGCGGTGTCAGGTTTTGACCTACTTCGGTTACTGCGCTTGTGCGGTAAGAATGTTGCGTATCGAGGCTTTCATTTTGCGCTGTCGCTCGTTTAAAATGCCGATCGTCGCTTTAATGTTGCTGTTTCGTAAATTTTCGATGTGTAAAGCTATTTTTCGATGCTAAATCGTGCATTTATGTGTACGTTTCGCTGCTTTTCGGAGCGTTTCGATTTTTCTTTGGTAGGCCTGCATTGGCTCTGTAGCTCATCAGGCTGCATCATCAACTATGATGTTGAGTGTGGCCAATGTGAATCCCCCTTTGTAGAGGCCACAGGGTCACCAATCATAAAATTAAGTATATAGCAGTGTATAAAATAGATTGGAAATCTAGCCTGTCCTGAAAATTCATTGGTCAATTCCTTTGGAAAACTTAAGAAAAAAATAGAGCCATGGGCTCTGTAGCTCATCAGACTTTTGATGGAAATAGTTATTTAAAGTTTTGACCCTTGTGACCCCAAATGGGTTCAAGGGGTAACCAAATGTAAAATTAAGAATTTTAATTGGCCAAAAAGTCTACACACAACTTTTCAGCTCTCTAGACCTTTTTGAACTTGAGAAGAAGATAAAAAAAGGTTTTTAAGGTTTTGACCCCTGTGACCTCATTTGGGGGTCATTGGGTCACAAAATCTATAATTTAGAATCCCCATTGGCCAAGGAGTATACACACAACTTTTCAGCTCTCTAGACCTTTTTGAACTGGAGAAGAAGATGAAAATGCTTTTAAGGATTTGACCCCTGTGACCCATTTGGGGTCATGGGGTCACGAAATCTCTACAATATAATCTCTATTGGCCATAGAGTCTGCACATCAAAGTTCAGCTCTCTAGACCTTATGGAACTGGAGAAGAAGATGAATATAGGTTTTTAAGGTTTTGACCCCTGTGACCCCATTTGGGGTCATGGGGTCACGAAACCTACAATTTAGAATCCCTATTGGCCAAAGAGTTTACTCACAACTTTTCAGCTCTCTAGACCTTTTGGAACTGGAGAAGAAGATGAAAATAGGTTTTTAAACTTTTGACCCTTGTGACCCCATTTGGGGTCATGGGGTCACGAAATCTACAATTAAGAATCCCCATTGGCCAAAGAGTATGCACTTTAAATTTCAGCTCTCTAGACCTTATGGAACTGGAGAAGAAGATGAAAATAGGTTTTTAAAGTTTTGACCCCTGTGACCCCATTTGGGGTCATGGGGTCACGAAATCTACAATTTAGAATCCCCATTGGCCGAGGAGTCTGCACATCAAATTTCAGCTCTCTAGAGTCATTGGTTCTGGAGACGAAGTCGAAAATGTGAAAAGTTTACGGACGGACGGACGAACGGACGGACGGACGGACGCCGGACGCCTTGCCATGCCATAAGCCCATCGAGTCTTTCGGACTTGATGAGTTAAAAATGTAAAAGATCAATTAATATTGTCTGAGACCTACCCGCCATTGTCGGAATGATATGCAATGGAGTGCCTCCTCCATCCGGGCTGGTTGTCTTCAGGATAGTGCTGAGGACATAGACCAACAGCTATACAGCATTTCCTGCCCAGGTGCACCAGTTCTTTAGAAAAAAATAGATCCATTGGCTCTGTAGCTCACCAGGCTTTACATTTGATCTTGCTTTAGAGTGTGGCAAATGTGGTTCCCCCTAAGTAGGGGCCACAGGGTCACAAAATCTAAAATTATCAATTCTCATTAGTCAAGGAGTCTGTACACAAAGTTTCAGCTTTCTAGGCCTTATGGTTCTGGAGAAAAGGATGAAAACAGGTTTTAAGGGCGTGGACCTTATAAGGGGGCACATGCAGGGACACCAAAGCTACAATTTATAATCCCCACTAGTCAAGAAGTCTGTACACAAAGTTTCAGCTTTCTAGGCGTTATGGTTCTGGAGAATAAATCGAAATTCCACAAAGTTTACGGACGGACGGACACCGGATGCCATGCCATGCCATAAACCCATCGGGCCTTCAGGCCAGAAGAGCTTTAAATAATATAATAATCCAATCAAATGGTCACATGCAGTAGTCAACGATAAGAAGAAGCCTTCCCAAAACTGAGCGTAACATGGTATTCCTTCGTACACTTAGTTTGTCCAGGTATAATTCATCTACAATACGCACCAACTGATTAAAATATAAAATATCATTACCATTTTTTCATCGCCATAGTACTAAGATTATGTAAGATTTCAAGACAACTTAATTGAGCAAATTTCTAACATCGAGTAACATTTACTATGAAAGTGAATAACAACGATAAAGCAATTACTTTCAATGGCTTGTATATTCCTTAACGAAAGTATTGTTAGTATGTAAGTGAATAACAACGTTAAAGGGACAGTAGCACGTTTTAGGGGGAATATAGAAGGTAAGGTGATGTCAGGGATGTGAAAATTATTGGTTCCACATTGAAAGACAATGCATTTAAACTAGATAAAGCAGTAATAAAGCAAATACATAATCTAAACTTCAGCCATGCGATTCCCTTTTCTTTCACAAAATGAATTAAAAATGGTCACAAAAAATTGTCGCCAATGGATTTTAGGTTAATCTTCATACTTTGTTCTCTGACTATGGAAGATTGGCTTGTGTAATGACATTTTTGACACTATCAAAATATTTCATTTAGCGTTAACGTACAATTATCAGTAAAAAAATAAAGATATAATATTATCAAAAAACGTGCTACTGCCCCTTTCAAGAATTTATTATAAAAGGGTTGTATATATTTAACGACAATATAATTTTCTTACCAACAGAGAACCTGCTTTGCTCTGGCGTCAGTGGACACTTGGATATCAACTGGGCGACTTTACCAGTAGGACCAACGTAACTGTAAAAACATGGATGAGCAAAACTAAGTGAGAAAATAACACGCAGGCAGAGTCAGCTAAATTCCCCACCTAGAGTGGAAAGTGTGCTTGTAACATATTAAGAAATAATAATATAAGATAACTGTATTCTTTAATTCATAATATGATATTTATTCTGTTTAGTGTACCCAATATAAGAAGTTGAAATTAGCCTAAGCAGATCGTTGGTGATGAGATCGTCCAATACAAGATTAAAACTTATAAGCCCATTTTTTCGTGGCCCTGATCCCTGTGTTGCAACAGCGAAAAAAGCATTGAAGGCATAGGCATACACGATGATTGTTCCATATATTAGTTTTCAATGAGCTAGACTGCATAGTTTTTACTTTCTGGTCCCCAAACAATTAAGTCTCTTTTGGAAACAACCAGTGTAAAGTTTGGAAGACGTTTAAAGTAAACGATGAGCATAAATTGATTTTCTGCGTTTTGGTCCAATAAAAAACCCAAAGATATACTTCTTTGGAAAAGCCAAAACATACAGGAAGGAAGTAGTTTGAAACACAGAAAAGCACAATTTTACATCGCGATTATTCCAAATTTCAAGAGGTAGATCTTATATTTGTATAATTTTCGTCCTTGAAGAGAAGCCTGCATTTACAAATGGACGAGCTGAGGAAGGTCTTTATGCCCCAACTTTGTTGACAGGAGATGATGATGGTGACAGACGATACAGACAGACGTGTATGGCTAAACAAATGGGGGTAGAGTTACACATATCTAAATAAATAGGAGGATATGTGCTTCTTAGCGATATGCCTTCCCTTTTGGACGAACAGGTGACATTGGACTTACCTGAGTACCCCAGAAGTTTGATTCAATGATGCAATGCTGCACTTTGAGAAATGGTATTTCTGTTCCACAGGAGGTGGCTGAAACTAATATGAAAACATACTTAATGGAAGAAAATGCGATTAACCTACAATTGAAGTACCAAATGCCGGATATCAAATTATGTGTGCTTCCGTGATTATCGTTTTTCGGGCTTCTATAAACTTCGTGAAGAAGAACTCAAAAAGACATCATTTGAATCAAATATCTTTACCATTAATGGTTGCGCAAGTCTGATTTAATCAACCGTGTGTTACAAAACAAAGCTTTCAAAATGTTGACGCTATCAGAATACGAACTTGTAAGTCTGAAAGCAGCCAAGTGAGTCGCATGTTCCGATGTAGGTTCAACTAGCCAATCACGTACACAAGTCTTTGATCTGCGTAGCCAGGGGACGGAAACTTCTGTGTACTATTCATTAAACATGATCGTAACCGTCAGCTCTTTAAATGGTACGGTCTGATGGGTCCGCAAACGAATAGAGTAGTTTGCAACTCTCAGGACATGTGACTTATGGGGATTCTTCCAAACCATGTTGGGAAAAAATACCTTGGTAGAACAAGTTCGTACCACGGTGGTGTCAATATTTTGAAATTGTATTTCTCAGTTTGAAACAATTCAGATTGTTTTCAACACCGACTTACAGTTTCTTCTGCCGCTGATCGCCATGGTTCTGTCTCCAAGAGACAAACTTCCTCTCCATGTGAGTGGAATCCTATAGCTGCATGGAATCCTCCTGGAGGAACCCGCAGTGTCTGGCTCTGGTATACCTGAAGAAAGAGGTCAAGACACGCCTGAGGTCTGTGACGTCTTCACATGTTGATGATAAGTAGAGAGTTAACCAATATTTATTGATGTTGGTAACAAAACAAAGCGTTTTTACATTTTCAATTAACTCATGGAAGACTGGTTCTCCTGTAGATATATTCAATGCATGACCTCTATTGCAACTTATACATTCCTTGCAATTCAATTTTAAGGAAAGATCAAAGATGTTCATATTAAGACCCACGCGTGAAGATTGTAGAATTATTTCCAAATCGATGCCAAGATAATAAATCGACACATTACCGTTAAACCTCTAACCAGATATTATACCACTATAAGATAACATTAGGAATACAACGATCAGCGATGTACCATATGAAACGGACTTCTGCTTATTCCACAAACAGGAACAGTTCAGGGCTGAAATATTGCCGAAGTGGCGCAACTCACTCAACCTACCAATAGGAAACAGGGGTTTCAGCTTACCATTGTGTCATTCCGATAAAATATGACTTTGTTGGTAGAGAAATCAAATTCACAAGCCATGGTATCTCCCACTCTCGCTCTAGGTCCCCTGGCACACGGTCGGCCATTGCTGTGGAATATCCTTAAAGAGGACGAGTCAAACCATGGTAAATATCGTATTCAACATCATCGTCATCCTAAACTTAAATTATTAATGCAAAGAGTTTGAGAATCTAAAACATATATCGATTTTTTGGGAAAATGATTATGAAAGTGTGGCAAATCAGTCATCTTGAATCCTGTCAACATTTTACAATCTGGTCAAAGTACCTCATTAATATTGATCGACTTACGTATCGAACACCAATAAGTCAATAATTTGGGATGTATTTTACCCTATGCTCTGCCTTTTACTCGATCAAACAATTAATGGACATTGTACAAACAAAACGTTGTGGTATGATTATCAGTTATTAAATACATGTACACACCCTCCATCATCAGCATGGTACGCTATGGAGTTTGGATACCACCCTGGCTGGCGGTGAGCTGGGTACCGTCTATGGCAGATACCAACAGCTAAACAACACTTCTGTCCTTGGCTTGCTATTTCTGAAACAAATATATTGATCAATGAATGATACATTTCTTTGCATTTTAAAAAATTATATATATGCACCTTTGGCAAATAGTTCATCATTTGCATCAATCTGTTCCCTGAAAGTTTTATAAGAACCCTAAATATTGAATTTCAAAACTACTGCCCCTTGTCGTAAAAGTAACGACAAAATTGCACATGCAATTGTTACTTGACTGTAAATGGTGATATATTCGTATTCAATTGTAAATATTTCACGCGAACAAAGTGCTGTTAAGCAGGAAACTGGCCATAGCTGCCGGTGTTTGTGCGCTTAAGAATTTTAACCGAATTTGTCGCTCTTTCTATAGCTTGAGAGTTTCTGTTTTTAACCAAAATCTAAAAACGTGTTTTATCTTTAACTTCTTGTCACTTCACATTTACGTAAAGCATCATGTCTTCTGTATCACAGGAACTGATCAAATAAATTTTCATTTGCATGAAATAGTAAGACGCCTTATGTCGACATTGCATAACTCTGGGCATTGCTTTTCTACTTTTAAGAGCGAAAATTCCAAATTCGTAATTACTGCATTTCAGAAGTTTTATTTATTCATGTCGAACAGGGCACACGCTATATCTCTTCAAATTCTAACAAAAATAAGTATTGATTGAGTCCATACCAACAGAGAATTTTCTGTATATTGGTGAAAGTGGACATTCGGACACGAACTGACCAACAGGAATTTCTGGAGACATACTGTTGTACCTGCATGAAAAGATCGTTTTAGACAGAACATCCTGAATTACACAATTTGTTTTATTAGGATTACATAAACTCTGCTTTTGGTTGTGTTTGCTCTATGACCACACATAACGATGCAAAGAAACATCATTACTACCATGTGGTACAAATGGTTACTGGCGTTTAGACTCTTATGCTAAATGAAATATTGAATCCTGAATCATGGTTGCATAAGAACGTCAACATTTACGTTTCGTACTTAATAATATAATGAAATTGACAATATTAATGGATGAGAATGTCTTTATTCATAGAGTGCGACGTTTCATAAACAATTCAAAATAGTAAAATGCCATCTATATATCTATATAAGTTCTGGTTTTAGCCAGAAGAAGATTTGAGATGAACGCTTACTAAAGCGCTTTCCTTTTCTTTTCTTTTCAAAAGAACCCCGTATACCATTGCTTATTCATAATATAAAACCGATTGCACCATAATGTCTAAAGAGCCACTCCGTGAGTTGTCCGAGATCATAAATGCCAAACCAATATTGTAATATGAAAGAGAAGTATAGATAGTTGAAGGAAAGTATTATATTAAAGCTAATCGTCGTATATTGACAACAGGAAGGTTTGAGTTCACGATTGTGATCGAAAACCGGATATTGACAAGCGTCAATCAGCCAAACGTAATATTTAAAACTTATGTGTGATATTGAACTAATATAATGAATAATGGTATTTGTGTGCGTATCAAAGCAAAACAGTAAACTCACGGAGTGGCTATTTAAGCAATAATGACCAAAGAGAATTCACATACACGTGAACAAAGTCAATACGATATTTAGCTTTAAAGAGGCAGTTCCACGGGTTTTGATAAATAATTAGTTATACATTTCCCAAATTAACATTTGATTATGCAAAATGTATTGTTTGCAGTGGGTCAAACATCAAACATCCGTCTAAGTCGAAGTGGTAGAAGAGATAACAAAGCACAGAGGTTCGAATCTTGGAGTGGACAGTATAACACAAAATATTCAAAACCTGGACTTTTGCACTCAATATATCGTTTTCATATGTTGAGATAAACCTACATCTCAAATTTGAACGCAATCGATATATTGAGTGCAAAAGTCCAGGTTTTGAATATTTTGTGTTATACTGTCCACTCCGAGATTCGAACCTCTGTGTAACAAAGGACCGTAGTATTTCATTGCGGTAGAGAAATGGATGTTTGAAGCTTAACCTAAAACAATTTCTTCTGTTTCAAATGGTTTCCTTTGATTCAAAACATTTTGTTCCAATTGGCCAAATTTATTTGTGTTTGCTTGAAATCATTTAATGTACATAACAAATCAAACAAAACTGTCCCTTTAAACTCATTGATGAAATGGTCAACTTCATTTAATGTAATACTGACTTGTGCATATTCAAATTAGTATTGATAGATAACTGAAACCGCACCTCACGTGACCTGAATCCTGGGATATTTTCACTTCGCGACAGAACAGGGAATGGTATATTTTCTTTTCCTCTCGCCTTTGGACCTTTATAGAAAGAATTAAAAAGGTTTAGACGCACAAGTCAACCATATTATAATGGTATAAACCAAACCAGTCAAAATATACATACAGTTTATAAGATTATAACATAAAAGTAATATTAATATTTTACATAAATAAGTCGCTCAAAGATTGACCTAACAATCAGCCGAGCCATCCCCGATGTTGCTGTACTTCACTAAAGGCGGTTAACTGAGCTATACACAGGACCATGTACATTTAACAACATTATCATTTCATAACAAATGGCATATTTCTGCAACAACTGCATCTTGTGGAATGTATACCTAACCTATGTGTATAACGCCTCCTTTCACTAAGTCCTAAGTTGATAGTTAGTCCTTAAAGGGGCAGTAGCACGTTTTTTGATAATTTTATATTTCAAATTTTCACTGATACTTGTGCATTAATGTTCAATGTATTATTTTGACAGTGTAAAAAATCTCATTACTAAAACCAATCATCCATAGTCAGAGGACAAAGTATGAAGATTCACATAAAATCAACTGGCTGCCATTTTGTGTGAACACCTTTAATTCATTTTGTGTAAGAAAAAGGAATCGTATGGCAAAACTTTACCTTATATATTTGAATTATTAGTGCTCCATTTAGTTTAAATACATTGTCTTTCAATTGGAACCCTTAATTTTCCTTTTCCTGACATCACCTTTTATCCCCCCTAAAACGTGCTACTGCCCCTTTAAAGTAACCTTAGGCAATGTATAGACTAACATTTAGTCTCAGAAGTATTTTTGCAATATTGACAATATTTTAAAGCAATTCTTGTATTATAACAAATTGAAGCCCAGAAGATGCTTTAACTTCAACTGAGTGTTCTAGACTTGGTATACTTTTCTATATACACCAAGGGTCTGGATGACATGCTATGCAATGTAACAGAATGGGAGTTAATTAAGGTTCATAATAATAAAGATTGCATATTTTTATCTATTAGTTGTAATTTTTGAAATTCCTTAGCCTTGTTTTTGCAGTATAAGAAAGTATCGAGGTCAAAATACCAAATATCATGTCTTATTAAGTTGTTCTGGCACTTGACATTCCGAATTTACAATTCTTTGCGAATGACAATCACTTATCACAAAACTTCCCTCTGATTTTTATCATGCCTATTCATTCTAGATACATTGCATTTATCTGTCTCTTTATTTCGTCTCTTACCTCCATTTCAGGTTGCCAGGGTCTAGTCTCCAAGAGACACACACATTCCCCGTGTGAATGGAGCCCAATGATTGGATAGAATCCACCAGGTGGAATCTGTAGCGGCCGAGACGTGAAAATCTGAAAATGTATTGGCATACACAAGGTTTCAGCTTTCTTGGCCTTATGTTTCTGGAGATGCAAACATAAAAATAGAGCCATTGGCTCTGTAGCTCATCAGGCTGTATATTTGATTTTGCTATAGGGTGTGGCCAATGTGTTTCCCCCCTTTAAGTAGGGGCTACAGGGTTACAAAATCTACAATTATTAATCTTCACTAGTCAAGGAGTCTGTACACTATGTTTAAGTTTTCTAGGCCTTATTGTTCTGGAGAAGAAGATGAAAATAGGTTTTTAGGGTGTGGCCCCTGTGGCCCTTATTAGGGGTCACAGGGCCACCAAAGCTACAATTTCTAATCCTCACTAGTCAAAGAGTCTGTACACTTAGTCTAAGGTTTCTAGGCCTAATGTTTCTAGAGAAGAAGATGAAAATAGGTTTTTAGGGTGTGGCCCCTGTGGCCCTTATTAGGGGTCACAGGGCCACCAAAGCTACAATTTCTAATCCTCACTAGTCAAGGAGTCTGTACACCAAGTTTAAGCTTTCTAGGCCTATGGTTCTGGAGAAGAAGATGAAAATATGTTTTAAGGGCTTGGTCCCTGTGGCCCTTATTAGGGGTCACAGGGCCACCGAAGCTACAATTTATAATCCTCACTAGTCAAGGAGTCTGTACACAAAGTTTCAGCTTTCTAGGCCTTATTGTTCTGGAGAAGAAGATGAAAATAGCTTTTTAGGGCGTGGCCCCTGTGGCCCTTATTAGGGGCCACAGGGCCACCAAAGCTACATTTTTTAATCCTCACTAGTCAAGGAGTACGTACACAAAGTTTCAGCTTTCTAGGCCTTATGGTTCTGGAGAAGAAGATGAAAATAGGTTTTAAGGGCTTGGCCCCTGTTGCCCTTATTAGGAGTCACAGGGCCACCGAAGCTACAATTTATAATCCTCACTAGTCAAGGAGTCTGTACACAAAGTTTCAGCTTTCTAGGCCTTATTGTTCTGGAGAAGAAGATAAAATAGCTTTTTAGGGCGTGGCCCCTGTGGCCCTTATTAGGGGCCACAGGGCCACCAAAGCTACAATTTATAATCATCACTAGTCAAGGAGTCTGTACACTTAGTCTAAGGTTTCTAGGCCTAATGGTTCTAGAGAAGAAGATGAAAATAGGTTTTTAGGGCGTGGCCCCTGTGGCCCTTATTAGGGGTGACAGGGCCACCAAAGCTACAATTTATAATCCTCACTAGTCAAGGAGTCTGTACACCAAGTTTAAGCTTTCTAGGCCTTATGGTTCTGGAGAAGAAGATGAAAATAGGTTTTAAGGGCTTGGTCCCTGTGGCCCTTATTAGGGGTCACAGGGCCACCGAAGCTACAATTTATAATCCTCACTAGTCAAGGAGTCTGTACACAAAGTTTCAGCTTTCTAGGCCTTATGGTTCTGGAGAAGAAGTCGAAATTCCACAAAGTTTACGGACGGACGGATGGACGGATGGACGGACGGACGGATGGACGGACGGACGCCGGACACCATGCCATGCCATAAGCCCATCGGGCCTTACAGGCCAGATGAGCTAAAAAAGGTTTGAAGGGCGTAGCCCCTATGGCTCTTAAAGAGATCACATGGTCACCAAAGTACAAATTATAAGTTTAACTAGGCAAGGAGTATGTGCACAAGGTTTCAGCTTTCTGGGCATTTTGCTACTTGAGTAGGCATACATATGATAGTAACGTAAAGACTGTTATTGAACCTAATAGCATAACGTTATATGATATAAATGTAAAGTAGGATTTCTGTTATAAAATCACAAGACTGTCATGTAACAATACCACGAAATTGTTTTTAAGAGGTGAAACAAATTCAAATACTAAACTCAAGGGCACTGGTTTGTATTCAAAACTTTATTGATAGGGAACCAACGACAAAACGAGTTCGTATCCAGGTTGGTTTTATTGTTCATGGCCATGGCCATAATGCATTCCATGTACTCAAGATTAATTAGTCGATATCTGATTGGTCAACAGCCGTAATTTATACGTTACCATGTTTGCGCATTAGACAAACTGTACTAGCCGTACAACATTTTATCAAGCCATCCTCAAGTTCGTTTTAGACATACCGTTTTCCCATTCTGAGTGAAGGTCACAGAATTATTTCCAAAGTTGAAGGAACATCCCATAACTCCTCCAGTTGGTACTCTTCCAAACACCGTTATGGGATGACCATCCTCGTGGTATAAACTTGAAATGATATATCAAATGAATAATTAGTGTCAGTTGATATATTGAAATTTCTCAATTTTCAAAAGTATTAAGGTTATAGATAATGATAGTCTCACCTCCACAAATAGGATATAGGAAGGACACGCTCCGTTTTGTCAAGAGGACTCAAAGTCCATCTCTAATCCCACTTAATGTCATCTACATAATATACTGACGATTCTCTATATGGTTTCATGCTATTTCTGTACAGGTAAATATTATCGTATTAAAACATAACGTAACGTTACATCGATTCTACCTACCGTCAGTAACATGTAACCTAGACGTTGTGCAAGACAACTTGAAATTCTAGATCAGTTTGTAACTTCATAGTATTTATAAATTTCGAAATTGACAATGATTAAACGTTCATTGGATGACTAGTGATACCTTTAGTCATGTTATACGGTTTGATCTTTTATTTGAAAAACTTATGCAAATGTCACTGAAAAGAAAACTGATTGGTTTCAATTTGACTACACGGGGTCACCTCCGTCTAGGACGCCCGTATGTTCGACAAATAGCCTGTTGGCAAAGAGGTGGGTATTATTATCGATGTACTTTAAATATTAATTAGTTTGAAATTGTTGAGTCGTATATAATGAATGACAGGACTACTTAATCCATCATTAAAACACTGTCGATTGCCTAACACGTGTACGACATATATGGACAGTTGAAAGTTATTTCTAGTAATATGTACACATATTTTAAGTGACGAAATAACTACCCGCCATCGTCAGCATGATATCCAATAGAGTTTGTATTCCATCCCGGTTGTCTGTTGCCCGGGTAACGCCGATGACATAAGCCAATGGCAATCAAGGATTTCATCCCAGGATTTACGATTTCTTGGAAAGAATGCATAAAAGTCATCTCCAAAGACATGACTTAAAATCAGTGGACAATGTAAATTATACATATTTATATTACGATTGGGCTAAATTTATTCCTTGTGACTGGGTGGGGTTAATATAAAGAGTCCGGCTTTAGATCGGTTTCTGCATGAATTATGATCGGAGGTTTAAGACTAACAATAACATGGGAAAAGATGAATAATAATAACGTTTACAAATTATCATTATTGATAGTACTCCAAAACACTAAATATATGTCGTCAGCCTAAGATTTCAGACAATGACATATATGTAATGTTTTCCTTGCGAGTGATGTTACATAGATATTGATAAAATTCAAACTTACCAAAAGAAAAACTGTTACACTTTTCTGACAATGGTTTTGGACCAATGAACTGTGCAACGGGAATATCAGGAGACGCCGTTTCGTACCTGTACGGTAATTTTATAGGATGAGTGTAATGAAAAACTAAACTAGTTCATCTGATATCTTATCAAGAGTCCCTCTCGAAAATGCAATAAATATGCACCATGGAAAACCCTCACCATGCACCCTTGACCAAATGATTTTATCTTTCATTACGTAGGCCCTGTTTATTAGGAGAGCGTTTACATGTCACTAAATCGTTGCTCGTATGCAATTTTTACTGCCGTGCGCAAAAAAAGTTCACCATTCTCTCCCCACAGAAGCAGGTAAGTCGTATTACTCCGATCTAGCAAATAACATAACTGAGCTGCATCTGTGGGGAGAGAATGATTGTTCACTACCCTTAGCAATTTTGCACCTATTCAAGGGTAGGTGCAAATGTTTATACTACGATGGTAAAATGCTGCTTTTTTCACTTTCACAATAAATACATCATAAAACACAACTGTGTTGTTCATTCCCGTAACTGCATTTCATCCGTGTTATTGATGTATCAACTTCGAAATGAATGGTGCATATTTAATTTGATAATATAGTCTCAAATTGCATCTCTTAATGGTAGAGCAAAGGTTATAGAATATACAGAAGGAATATGATATGTTCCAAACAAGTAATCGTAGTTATTAAATTAAAGATGATCTTGCAGTTTCAAACTAATTCATTAGAATCTACGTTTCGTAAAGTTAGGATATTGGCATGTTGTTAAAAAGTCCTGATCTATCAACTTCGAAATGAATGGTGCATATTTAATTTGATAATATAGTCTCAAATATGCATCTCTTAATGGTAGAGCAAAGGTTATAGAATATACAGAAAGAATATGATATGTTCCAAACAAGTAATCGTAGTTATTAAATTAAAGATGATCTTGCAGTTTCAAACTAATTCATTAGAATCTACGTTTCGCAAAGTTAGGATATTGGCATGTTGTTAAAAAGTCCTGATCTATCAACTTCGAAATGAATGGTGCATATTTAATTTGATAATAAAATCTCAAATTGCATCTCTTAATGGTAGAGCAAAGGTTATAGAATATACAGAAGGAATATGATATGTTCCAAACAAGTAATCGTAGTTATTAAATTAAAGATGATCTTGCAGTTTCAAACTAATTCATTAGAATCTACGTTTCGCAAAGTTAGGATTTTGGCATGTTGTTAAAAAGTCCTGATCTTTTGGTCTCAAAGAACAATTCAGTTCAACTGAGAAATGTGTTAACAATGCCAACCAAGCTTAAAGGGGCAGTAGCACGTTTTTTGAAAATGTTATATATTTTCAATTTTTCACTGATAACTATAAGTTAATGCTAAATGTATTACTTTGATAGAATCATAAATCTCATAACACAAACCAATCATCCGTAGTAAGAGAACAAAGTATGAGGATTCACATAAAATCCATTGGCAGCCATTTTTGTGTGAACACCTTTAATTCATTTTGTGCAAGAAAAGGAATCGCATGGCTTAACTTTACATTGTATATTTGATTTATTACTGCTCCATTTAGTTTTTATACATTGTCTAAAGATTGGAACCATTTATTTTCATTTTCCTGACATCACCTTATATTCCCCCTAAAAACGTGCTACTGCCCCTTTAAGAGAACCGTTAATATTATCATCTACGAATAACTATAAATAAGGGAATACTTGTTAAGCTTAAGATGCTTATTCACCTTGTATGGTATTTGAACGCTGTGTAGCAAACCTGATGCTGTAAATTGTGAAACTAAGGCTATTTTTTAATATTACTATGGGTTTCCTGAATACAGCTCCAGGAAAACGACGCCACTCCGCCACCAGAGCATCAAATGGTTTGTTGATTCAGAGGTTATGTGACTGTACTTTCTAGGTTTTCTAGTTCTAGACTACGAGATGCTCTATAGGGTTTAAGTTTGGACTTTTAGATGACCGAGGCATAATCCTCATACTGTTTTATGCAGACGTTGGACTGAAACGCTTGACGTTATCTTGCTTGACGTAAGAGGTACGTTCAACACGTTGCTGGTAGGCACAACACTGGGGCAACGAAATCTAACTTCATGCTAACAACACCAGTGATTCTGCCTGCAGCTCGTGATAGTTGAGTGCTGTTTGACGGTTAACGCAGGGTAAAGTTTATAGAAAAAATATGACCTCATCTTAAAGCTATCATGATGATAGATGCACATGTGTCACATCATATTGTGGAATGATCCTTACCTCAGTTCGCCTGTTTCCTGCTCAATGGACATCTCCCTACAGAAGAGGCTGTGGTAGTTTATTCGGCCAGTCATCCTGTCAACTGAAAGTTGTCTGGCCTAACACCTTGATTGAAAGGAATGTTAATTGTGCATTTAGTTAATTTATTTACCATCGGCAACTTTCATCGGCAGGTCTTGTTCTTTGTTATTCATTCAATACTTAAACATGTTGAGTTCTGAGTAATGCTTCTGCATGGGATTGTGCCTCATAGAGAAAGATATATTTGCAAATATTTCTTTCTCTATGAGGTAAAATTCCATGCAGAAGCATTATTCAGAACTCAACATTTTTAAGTATCCAATTAATAGTGTCCTTTTCAGTTAGTTAGATTGACATCTTGACATCTTGCCACGTCAGCGTATATAGAGCTCAACCCGTAGACACTATCATGTTGCAATATGCAGGATAGAGTTTTCAGACATAACTATGTCTTTCTAACGATGTATTATGCACTGCTATATGTCTTTAAAATGATTGTTGTAATCACAAAAAGCCATTCTAAATGCTAACATGACAAAATTAACTGAGTCAGTAATTAGGAGTCAATCAAATATCTTATGTTTATGAACAGATCGAAACATGTAATCGACAAACTTCATTGGTACATTACATTTTATTTGTAGCTTGAAGAAATTGACATTACATTCTCGACACTGATTCTGTATATAATTACTTCGATGAAACATACGAATTCACGGGTACAAAGGCACCCCGTCAAATCCGCGACATTGTCTTTATTTAGATAAGTGGCAAGATACAATAGGTGACGTTTGAAATACTGGGTATCAAAACACTTGACTTATTCATCCCAAAGTGCCAAAATTATTACAATTAATATTTCAATTGATAATTAAAAAATGTCTTTTATATCATATGCGCCAAAACAAAACCTCAACGTCCCATTTACACGAATGCTGGTTAGACAAGCTATTCAACAACGTTAACTCCATTCCCTCAAGTCTGCTTAGATAACTTTGTACTGCATTGTCCGGTTTTCGATCAAAATCGCGACTTTTTCCCTTTAAATAGTTACTTTACACTATCGTTGTGCATTGAAAGGATATTTTAAACCAAGATAACAATTTCTTGATAAAATGGCACCTTTGGCACGTTTTGCGTATATATTTCTATCTTAATTTCAAGTCACGAAATGTCTGTTCAATAATGCGATGTAATTTGTTAAGGAAGCATTCTTAAAATCAATGGATAACGCTCACAGCTACCTGTTATAGGTTATCATTTAACCGGATTCCTTTCAAACATGTAAAATTTACTTTAAATATCCATGACATATTTGAATATCTATTCTATATTGCGGTTAAACATAATTTCATCCTTTTTCTATCGAAGAATATCACACCTACATTTGATGTATCCTTAGCCTTTGACCTCCACCGCAGTTATGCGAAAACAGGTTGGTGATATTATTGAAAATCGAGATATTGTCAAAACGTTTTACCGCCACTTTTGAGAATACTATGGAATAACAAAGCACATCCTCTTATTTTTGCTTGACGCTGACGAATTTCCTACATCTGAACGCTAGTCCACAGCAAATGTAACAATTTGCAACATTGTTTACAAATCGGACTGTACGTCCCTGAAGGGGAAAGGGAAGTAACTCCTGTAATTTCCTTTCACGGTCGTGTGGGTTCACTTAAATGAAACTCTTTTCTTTGTGGTTCGATCCTATGTGAATTTCATAAGTTTAATTTTGCGTGTGCTGTATATGTGTATGAAGTTATATCTGCACCACATTACTATCCTATTTACTCATTCATAATGTCATAATGCAATTGTTGAAGATAAGTATATACATATACATCTTGCTATGCAAGCCCAGTGATGAAAAGGGTCTTCAGCAAAGAATGAAACTGGCGTTTTAGGCGGCTTTGCGTTAGAAGATGCCATATGTAAAAAATTTAAGTTTTCATGACATTGCTTGCTGGGATCGAAATGAGATATATTTAATGATTCCTGTTTTAAAGGAATTGTTGAAAAACAAATTATTGAAACTAATAGGATCGAAAGTACCAAGTATGCAAGCGGGAATGCAAATATCAGTTAAAATTCATAACATTGAAGTTCAAGTCACTTTATTGACAGAAATAAAGAAATTAAGATAAAATAAAATTATGCACTCCTATTTCCAATTTAATATATTGAGATAACCATATATACAAGAGCGAGATAGATAGACAGACAGACAGACAGAGACGGAAACAGACTATTACACACTATGGCTATTTAATTGTCGTAATTTTATTTATGTTTTTCGGTTATGCTTCTGATAAGTTCTATTCAAGAAAGTGAAAAATTAAGATTACAAATCGTTTGCTAAACATTGGAAATGTCGATTTTCCTTTAAAAATAAATTATCATTGGATCACTTTGAGTAATGAGACGAAATCCTACATCTGAACTTTACATGCTAACCAAGAGAAGGTGTCATTCGAAAACATGAAAACACTAGAAAATTTGTGTCCATGGGACACAGATGCCCCAGCTAATAAAAAAACTATCAATGTTTTCAACCATAGAATTTAAAAAGAGATGCACATCTTTAGCTTAATTTAAGTTCAAACATCCATTTAAATGTAGAAAATTAAAAATTCCCAAAACATAATATAAAGTTCACACCATTAGGACACCTTTAAAGCATGTTTTGAAGAATAGTGCAGTCTATCTAGGTTTTTTGTAGGAGAAGTGGATAACCAACATCCCCTTATCATACCAATATGAGCTTTCACTTGCCCAAAAATTCACCTAAGTTCAACATGTCAGAAATTTGAAAAAAATTCCAAAATTGAAAAATAAAATATGAGATGCACACCCTTAGGATGCCTTTTAGCCATGTGTGCGATTTCAATTAAATCTGTTGAATGGTTTTTGAGGAGAAGTGGATAAACAACACCCCCTATCACACTACTATGAGCTTTCACTTGCACAAAAATTCACCTTAGTTCAACATGACAGAAATTTGAAAATAAAATAAAATTGAAAAACAAAATATGAGATGCACACCCTTAGGATGCTTAAAAGCCATGTGTGCAATTTAAATTAAATCCATTGAACGGTTTTTGAGGAGAAGTGGATAAACAACACCCCCTATCACACTACTATGAGCTTTCACTTGCCCCAAAATTCACCGAAGTTCCACATGTCAGAAATTTGACAAAAAATCAAAAATTGAAAATAAAAATATGAGATGCACACCCTTAGGATGGTAATAAGCCATGTGTGCAATTTAAATTAAATCCATTGAAAATTTTTTGAGGAGAAGTGGATAAACAACACCCCCTATCGCACTACTATGAGCTTTCACTTGCCCCAAAATTCACCGAAGTTCAACATGTCAGAAATTTGACAAAAATAAAAAATTGAAAAGCAAACTATATATGAGATGCACACCCTTAGGATGCTAATAAGCCATGTGTGCGATTTCAATTAAATCTGTTGAATGGTTTTTGAGGAGAAATGGATAAACAATACCCTGTATAGAGTGGTTACGTACGTACGGACGGACGTACGGACGTACAACCGAGGGTAATCCAAAATGCCCCTGCCATATATGGCTGGGGCATAAAAAAGCATTCATATTTACGTCAACAATGTTATCATTGCGAAAAACACTTGAAAACCTATCAAGTATTCTCTAATGCCAAACATGTCTTGCTTTATCAAACGTTCGTGTAATTACAAAACAAAATCACAAAGGGACCCGTCACTTATGATTCATGAAATCTGAAATCACTAAAACTGAAACACTTTATACTTATCAAGTTCATATTTATATCGTGACTATTTCATAAAGTGCACATTGATTTGAAAACAGTTTACGATTCTTTTCATTTGATTACATCGAGGCATAAACATTTGTTATGCCAAGTAAACAAACATTTGGAACAGAAAAAGTTCCTTCATATTTCAAACATGTGTTTACAGGTATTTCACAAAAGAATAACAAGTATAATCAAATCTCAATGGTATCATGTGTGAATAAATTACATCGAGCCATGGGCAAGCCCACATTTGATGCATAAAGTATCTTATATCTAAGGACTTTTCGGTAAAGAGTTCAGTGATGAATTAAGATACATGTCTTGCTTCTCTCTTCGTTTCGTACGACGTCGATGTTGGGCCATGAAGGCACTGACATCAGAGAGAACGATCAGAGCAAAGGGAAGAAGGAGGAAGAGGAAGCCAATACACCCAACAACAGCTGCAGAAGGTCGTCTGTCAGCTGCACTGATCTTCCTGGCCAATCCCTTCTTCAAGGAGGATTTCGTCACTCCCAGTTGCTTCTGGACCTTCTTCTTGTGTTCCTTAATTGCTTCCTGGGATGTGTTCTGTAACTGATTACTCCTACAGAAGCAGTGACACCTATGTTTGACTCTGGCAGCCCGAGACAAGAGTTGTTCTCTTGCCGCAAACTGATTCTTCCACCCATGGTGGTTTTTTTTGTAAAGTTCCAATACTAGTGTCATGTTGATTGTCCTTTGGGCAGGTTCATGAAGTATTCCTGTGTTTGTTAACGTTGTAGTTTTCGAAGGTGTTACTTGAGTTGTCTCTGACGTCATTGCCTTTGAATTTTGCTGTCGTGAGATATTTTGAATCTTTGCTGTTTTGGTTGTTGTCTCAGGTCCTGACCTACTTTCTGTTGTTTCGGCAGTGTCGTCAATGTCGTCATAGTTATATTCATCATAATCATCTACCGGTTCAGTTGGTGTGGTTTGTGTTGCAGTTGTTGATAATGTGGGTTGAACTAGATCTGTTTTCATGGACGTACTCTTCATACCATTATATGATGTTTCATTTTTTGTTGAGAGTGAAAAGTCATAGCCTTTAGTAGTGCCTGCCTTAGTTGATTTCCCGAAGCTTGTGTTAGCACTATGAAAATTTGAATTGGTATAATGGGTGTGTCTACCAGTGGTTTGTGGTGTGTGGTGCAAAGGAAATCTGTTTCGTTTTTCTGAAACAAAATAAAATTATAGTTTGCATGAACAATCTTCAAGTGTGCTTTTATCCCGCAAGAAAAATATACACTTAATAATCTAGCATGACATCCATTGATAATCTGATTTTGGATTCCATGTGATTGATGGTTACAACCATGAATAGACAAAAGAGAACAAACCTCTACAGTTATAATGTTTTCTTTTTGTTTGACCAGGTTTGTATTGTCCATGGAGAACATCCACTTCACATAAACTGCTGTGGTTTGTCCTGCATAACGTCTGCTTCCACTTCAAGTTCAGTCCCTGCAGAATCAGGCATCGACCCCTGTGTAGTTTCTTGTTGTAGTTTGTTACCATAGAACAGTTGCTCCACATCAATACTTTGTTGCCAAGTCGCCGACGCCTCAGTGCTCCAGTGTAGATGCCGCTTGCTGCAAAAAACGGAATGGTATGAAGAAACTATATAGAACATTATGGTGTGTTGAAACTATATAGAACAGAATGGTATGTTGAAACTATAAAGAACATTATGGTATGTTGAAACTATATAGAACAGAATGGTAGGTGGAACTATATAGAACAGAATGGTACGTGGAACTATATAGAACAGAATAGTATGTTGAAACTATAAAGAACATTATGGTGTGTTGAAACTATATAGAAACTTATGATATGATGTAACTATATTGAACAGAATGGTAGGCGGAAACTATATAGAACAGAATGGTAGGTGTAACTATATTGAACAGAGTGGTATGTGGAAACTATAAAGAACATTATGGTATGTTGAAACTATATAGAACAGAATGGTACGTGGAAACTATATAGAATATAATGGTAGGTGGAACTATATAGAACAGAATGGTATGTGTAACCTAAATACAACAGAATGATATGATGAAACTAGAAGGAACAGAATGGTACATGGATAGGTAAAAAAAAAGGATGGTATGTGGAACTTTTATTTCACTCTATGCACGGTTTTACAATCTCTTACCACTGTAATGTTTATACTTAATTTCTTCCAACGGTTAATGTTGGAAATGAAGAATTTGTCTGTCCCATTTGGGGTCACAGTGTACCAAGTCTACAACAAATATATCCTCGTCTCATCGACCAAGGTTTGATTTCGAGAGGAAGATGTAAATAGTTTAAGGACAGGTACTCCAGGCCCATATTTGGAGTTTCAGAGTCACCAAAGCTAAAACTACTGTCCCCCCCTTTGGCAAAGATAATTATTTACAAGGTTTGTTTTTTCTAAAGTTGCCATACTTTAGCCTTTTGCTTTTTGTATGCATTTAACTTCACAATATAGCGAACAAGTCCCGCCCCTATATAATGTCATTTAAAGTATATGCGTATAGCGAACACCGGATATAGCGAACTAAATTCTTTGGTCCCTTGGAGTTCATTATATCCGAGTTCTACTGATCATCATCAGTTATCATGATGCACCGTCTCTACAGAACAAGGTAAAATCGGTTACATGAAGTACCTTTGCTTTTGCCGAAAACTGTTGCTATGAGTTTGTGTTTGTCATCATCAGGTATGTCAACAAGATGACCTTCGTCTTTACGGCATTGTTTATTTGTGAGTCGCCTTGTCAGTTGAGTATTATAATATTTCAAACACCAGTCATCAGCGGGGAAATATAGATACCCTTTTTCTGAAGGGCAGTTTGTTACATCTGGAAAATACAAATATAACATTAATCCAAGATTGCGAGTATCGTGTATTTGCATTGATAAAAGCATAGTTGAACATATGAAATGCAAAGAGAAATGCAACATTGAAATTGCGTCCTTCCTGTCTCAGGGTACGAACGTTATGCTTACTCCACTAATCTGTACCCTTGGCTCAGAAGCTAGATTCGCTCGCGCGGCCAGACTTGGGAAACGGCCAATCAAATCATTTTCTCGCCACCTTCTCGATAAAACTTCAACGAGAAAAAGATTTGATTGGCTGTATCCCTAGTCTCGCCGCGCGAGAGAATCTAGCCTCTGAGCCCAGGGTACAGATTATAGGAGTAAGCATAACGTTCGTACCTGAGACACTGAGGATGAATTGTGTTATGCTTTTGTAACACAGTAATCAAATTATCATTGAAACACTTGCATCACATCGAAAATACCATTAACGTTGACAAAGGTTGGGAAATACACTACATACCTAGCAATGTTCTCGGAAATATTCCATAGTCGATTCCTGGTCCAAATTTGAACATTGAAAACCAAAAGGGCACAGGAGACGTTAAAAATTTTTGTTTCATGAACAAGGAAAACGAGAGTGTAACAAATTCACATGATGCCATGCTTCGTTTTTCGATTTTCCCCTTTCGTTCAACATAGCGCGCAAGGGCCTTGATCAAGGAATCGACCATATCTTTCTGCACAACCAGTGTGACTGTATACATCTTCGCACCTCTTGCACTCCATGGATTCGGTCCTGTAATCCTGTTGTCATACACGTGGTACTTTTGGAGGAACTGTCCAGTGGAAGGCAACTCCTGAAGAATTACATGTGTTCCGATTCGCTTTGGTCTTCTCCTACGATGGGGTATCTGTGGCTGAAATCCAGCCAATACTCGGATCGGCTTGTGGGCAAGGATACAGATGGGCTCGCCAGGAGGTAGTTTTATGTCCACAGAATTCTTTGGACGGCAGGTCCACTCCTTGCCATCACTGGACTCAATCCGTGTGAACCGCATTGGACAGACGATTCTGTAGAGCGAGGCCATATCCTTTCTGGAGGTGAGAACGTAGCTGAAACCAAGGATATTGTTGGGAACCATCATCATCTCTGTAATGTCAACGCCATGTCGTCTGGGACATTCACTTCCTACAAAGACTGCAACTGGTTTGTTGCTGGTGATAACCGTTCCCGTGAGATCGTATCCACAACGCAATGTGTACACACCAAGATTCCCCAATGTAATGTTTGCAGTGTGTCCATTTTGTATTTTTGAACACTGACCCTTTTTCTCGATTCGAAATTTGATTTTAACAAGAGTGTTCTTTGCTGTAGCGAGCACTGATAAAACGCCCATGCAGTTTATAGCAGATAGATAGTTCACGATGGTATATTCTGTAGACAGTCTGTCAAGTGGGATGATATTGTACTTCTTTCTCAGTCTTTTCTTAACAATAACAATGCTTATTTGAACTTTATCTGAAGCACGAACTGTGATCGCTTTTGATGGACTCCAAGCTCGGGATAAGATAGGAATTTCTTTAATTAATCCTTCCATTTTGATTGATTTTGTTCTTTTTGCTCCTGCTTCTAGCTTGATTTCCGTTTTTTGTCTGCTACTTATGATTTCAATCTGTTTATGAATTTTGATATGTGGTGACGAAACCATTATGATGAAATTGTTGCCATTATAATCGTTGATACAGGAACACAAAAGAGCTGAAAACGAATATAAATTAGTATATAAAAAAATTAAAATGCATAATATCATTATTGTTGTATTCAGAATGTTAGAGAAATAACTTGGGAGTAATGGTTCTTTTCATTTGTGAATATAACCTATATAACATATCTTTCAAGAACTAATATAGAACTAACGTGATAATATTTACAAAATTAAAAACCGTGAGATTATTGTTTCACTGTAATTTACTGGGTGTATGTAATTATATAATACAGACTTATGTAGGAAGATGTTTGGGGCTGGAACCTCATTAGGCGGGGAATGTTAATGACTATGACTTTACAAGGTTATTACGCAGTAATTTTCATCTTCATTGTATATGTGCTAAAGAACAGCAAAACAACACATATTTAATACATACCCGATTGTATTATCATGAACAGAACTTGGACATGAATTTCCATTACTCTCTTAGAAATAGGTCTTTGTCCAATAACAAAACGTACAAAATGAGAGGAAATGATGAGATGAAATAGATAGTTTTGAAACTATATCATAACAACAGCCGTATTGCTTGGTTGCAAAAGTGAAATAGATATCACTAGCGTAAATAATTAATGTGTCTGTGTAGTTTATACAACCAATTAGATAATTGAGAGGAAATATCAAAGCGTCATCAATAGTTTGTGTCAAAGATACATGACTCATTGATTTAACATTAGATTATTTGACATTCCTACAAAGAAATTAAATGAATATCGTCATCAGTTAACTCACTTGGCTTCAATGACATCCAATAAAAAGTTTTAAAAGAAAGGGATAAGATGTAGTCCAATGTATTCAGTGTGAAAAAAACCCATTGCAATCTATGCAATATATGGTTGTGAATGATAAGGTCATTATCGGCAGAAACAAAGTATGTTATTTCTTTCCTCGCTAAGGGGATGTACATGTGACCATTGCATTTTTATAATGTACTTTTTTGTTTGAATAGTTTCTTTTTGTGAACCGTTGATAGCTACGTCTAATTTGAACAAAATTTTGAACTAGAAATATTTTCATGCGAGGTCCTCCGGTTCAATTTTTGTTAACCGGATCAATCATTATGTGTAGATGTGCCTTTTGGGGGTTTCAAATTCTTGGGTTTATTGTATTTGGTGGTTTCCATGGAAACGTAACTTTGAATGTCGTTCCCGTCACATAACTGAAACAATGTTCGACCCAGCTTAACGAATTGTAGATGGATCAATGTGCCTTGTGGGGTTTCAGCCCCTTGGGATTATCATTTTTTGCCATTATTATGAAGTTGTATGTGAGAACTTTCGTTTTCTAGGGAAACTTAAAACCTTTAAGACTTTCTCAACAGCAAAATATATATGGATCATACAGCTGTGTGGATGTACCTTTAAAGTCTTTTTTATCTAGTTATTCAAAGACAAAAAAGGTTGCATAGTAAATAACAAATAACGACACCAAAACGGGAGATACTTAAAATTCACGGTCACTGATTATTTTTCTGAATATTCAAAATGGCGGGGATATAAACGACTCTGTCTGCTTGTTTCTAAGCAGCACGATTTGCCTGGCGTGTTCATTGGAACAATGCATCTTGAAGGAGGTTCATTTTTCTTACGAGAGTAGATTTTTCTGCACATGGTGGACCGTCGACCGTATTTGGAGGCAAATACGAACAGCATACATTCAGGGGACATTTTTTTGGGGGGGAGGGACAGTAATGGTAAACCCTTGCTGTAAAATGTTACGGTAAAATGTTGGCATCAAGGCTGCCAGACTTTCTACCGTAAAAATAACGGTATACTGTAAATTCCAATACTGTAATATTTTACGGCGTTGTACTGTTAAAGTATAAATAGATATGTTACAGTATACCGTTATTTTACGGTAGAAAGTCTGGCAGCCTTGATGCCAACATTTTACCGCTACAATACATTATGGCCATAAACTGTAAAAAATATGTTACAGTCATAAACTGTAAACATTAAAAACTAACATCAATTTCAATCAACAATTCTTTATTCAACGAATGTTGAATACAGGCGCAAACCAGTGATCCAAATCAAATGCTAACAATCTCTTCGATAAAGTTTTCTTAATAAAGTCTCTTTCACCGACCAAAGTCTTCAGATTGTGAATCCTAGAAGTTGCAGTATCCAATAATAGAGCTTTTGTTGGACCTCTTTTCGAAATATTCCTGAAAAAGAACAGCAGAATAAAACACATCATAATGATTAAATACAATTGTTTATGATTAATAAATATTTGTATCAAGCAAATAATCCCTGTAATATTACAGAAAACGATTTCTTATTTCATCCTGATCAATTTTATTTCTTGTTTTTCATTTATGGAAATATAACAAAAGTATACTTGACTTTCAGTTGTTTTATATAAGTTTTATTCGGGATTATTTGCTTACAGAATTTAGTAAGATACTAAATTTGTCATATAAAAATATTAATTTAATCTATATATATAAAATTTTTAAACTGAAAAAGTGTTCTCATCTCTTATTCAAATTCCAAAAGATTAAATACTTACCAATAAGACCTTAAAACATGTAATTGCACCAATATACATATAGTGGACAGAGTGTTGGAAATAGGCTGCACCAATCAACTGAGAGTAGATGTCCCTGGAAGATAATTTGACAACATTTAGTTAAACATATGGCAAGTTATATCTTTAAATAATGTAAATCATAGCTTTATTTGAAAGATGAAATTGGAATATTAAAGTGGGATTAATAAATAGTTAATATAAGTTTAACTACAAATGGAAAGTTTCTTTGATGGATTAATTTAACAATGAAAATCAAAATTTACAATATCATCAACAGAATGATTAATATTGACTGCTTTTACCTTATTTCGATGTTCCTGTAAATTTATTTTACATGTAGATCATACTTTTCAAACATGCAATAGGAAAACAATGTCAATTTTGGTGATTGTGGTTAAATATATATATACATATATATGAGTATGTTAATGATATCTTACAACATCTTAACATATTACGGAATTCTTTATGAAACAGTTTGGAGTATAAATCTATTGTTTTCCATTATTGTATAATGTGAATACATTTTTCTTATAACAAACCCTTCAGCGATTAAAAATAAGACTTTTATGCACAAATATTACTAGACGCATATAAAATACAATCTTACAACGTAGTACAACTCATTAAATCACATCGGTACCTACCGATGGTGCTTGATTCCGCTTGATACCAACTTCAATGCACAATGACTCCACAATGGCCGCCATCAATACTTTAGAGGAAGGAATCCCACACTTCATAGGAAAACAGTAGCATACGGTTGTTTGTACAGTAACTGTAGTTGTACATTGTGAAATGTAATACTTTACGTTATAATGTAATATTTACGGTATCATGTTGCACTTAACGGTAACATGTTGAACTTTAAGGTAGAATATATGTAATATACAAAACGGCGATTTACTGTCGGCATTTTACATGAAAGTACTGTTAATTTTACAGTAAAGGTTTACAGTGATATATGTGCGTGCATTTCAATGAATTACTACTTGGACCTCATTACCATTCGAGGGCATTTCAATGGTTTTCAGTACGTACAAGAGAAGAACCATCTTCGTCAGTTTGTGGATGACATTGCCAGGTCACATAAAGCTAGTTCCGTGTTTTAATTTTTGCCTCAAAATGCGTTTAAGACCATTCCATGGCCAGCAATGAGTTCGGATATCAATCCAATTGAACATCTCTTGGACATTTTTGGCCGCCGCGTCTGACGTCGTTATTCAAATACTCAACGAATTGACTGCCGCCTTGTATGAGGAATTGAACAGAATTTCTCAGAACCAAAACCTGGAGATTGACATGAAATATACGTCGTTTTTGCAAAGAGATGCCACACTGAATATTGATGGAGAGTCTATACTCTGTAAGCCATATCATTTTTCACCTCTGTGCTATCTTGCAATGAACAAAACGGATAATGGAATTGGTTTCTTTTGAAAAATTTACTTTTTACGATGGGATTAACAAAATACGGAAACATACGATATTGCATTATTGGGTCATTAAGAGTTATTTCGTCAGGTAAAATAAGGGTGTTGCTTAATCAATGTTACTATGTATATGAATGAATGAATGAATGAAAGATTGGTCATATACAGACACATGGACAAAGGGTGACTTTTTGTCGGCGGAGTTAGATATGAAATTGATTTCCAATTGAAATCAAAATCACATGTAATTTGCCCTTGGAATATGGACAATCTTTTTTGGTGAATTGTATAATTCCATGGTCTTTAAGACGAAACAGAGCAACAGTAGAGGTTAACAATGACAACAGACCAAATATACACAAAGAACTTAATTAAACACCTCCCTATTATGTAAAATGAATTTGGTAGCTCTTGGACTATTTGGATAACTTTGATGTATTGGCCACTCCAGATATAAGAATTGACTGTTGACTAACTAATTATACAAAAAATCGCTAATGTGCAAAAATAATGAATATGTGAGAAAAACTTATACATATGAGAACATTAAAATTTGGCCAAATATAGCTATTGTCTTAGGGGGAAAACTAGACATTAAACTATGGATGTTATGAATTAAAAATAACATTTGTTATCCCTAGTTGACATTCAAACACATTGAACACAAAAACCCGTTTTATCATGCATAATAAGAGGCTAGCAAGACATTGAATTGTCAGTACTTTCTTCATCAAAAATTGATAAATACCTACATTCTTATCATCTGTGAGTAAATTTGAGATTCCTTGAACTCTAACAGTGGCCAATTAAGCAGTTTTCTTTAAATTCGATATTTGAAATTTTGTGATTTTAAAGGTTCATACTGCTTTAACGGCTGACTTTTGCTATGAGGTTATCTTGTTGAAAGTTATCCAGACGGTGGCGAGAAAATGCTTTGATTTGCTATATCCCAAGTCGGGCCGTGCGAACGAATCTAGCTTCTGAGCCCAGGGTACAGATTAGTGGAGTTAGCGTTACGTTCGTACCCTGAGACAGGATGCCACAGGACCTCAGAGTTGAGAGGCAGATACTCTACCAATTCAAAATGAGGTAAAGTGATATCCTCCTAGTCAAGACGAGTAGGAATGTGACGCTCTACCGATTCAGCTCAAGTGATATCCTCCTAGCCAAGGCCAGTGGGAATGTGACACTCTAATGACTCAGCACAAGTGATATCCTCCTAGCAGAGGCCAGTGGGAATGTGACACCCTACCGATTCAGCTCAAGTGATATCCTCCTAGCCAAGGCCAGTAGGAATGTGACGCTCTAATGACTCAGCACAAGTGATATCCTCCTAGCAGAGGCCAGTGGGAATGTGACACTCTAATGACTCAGCACAAGTGATATCCTCCTAGCCAAGGCCAGTAGGAATGTGACGCTCTACCGATTCAGCTCAAGTGATATCCACCTAGCCAAGGCCAGTAGGAATGTGACACTCTACCGATTCAGCTCAAGTGATATCCTCCTAGCCAAGGCCAGTGGGAATGTGACACTCTAATGACTCAGCACAAGTGATATCCTCCTAGCCAAGGCCAGTGGGAATGTGACACTCTAATGACTCAGCACAAGTGATATCCTCCTAGCCAAGGCCAGTAGGAATGTGACGCTCTACCGATTCAGCTCAAGTGATATCCACCTAGCCAAGGCCAGTAGGAATGTGACACTCTACCGATTCAGCTCAAGTGATATCCTCCTAGCAGAGGCCAGTGGGAATGTGACACTCTAATGACTCAGCACAAGTGATATCCTCCTAGCCAAGGCCAGTAGGAATGTGACGCTCTACCGATTCAGCTCAAGTGATATCCACCTAGCCAAGGCCAGTAGGAATGTGACACTCTACCGATTCAGCTCAAGTGATATCCTCCTAGCCAAGGCCAGTAGGAATGTGACACTCTACCGATTCAGCTCAAGTGATATCCTCCTAGCCAAGGCCAGTAGGAATGTGACACTCTACCGATTCAGCTCAAGTGATATCCTCCTAGCCAAGGCCAGTAGGAATGTGACACTCTACCGATTCAGCTCAAGTGATATCCTCCTAGCCAAGGCCAGTAGGAATGTGACACTCTACCGATAAAGCTCAAGTGATATCCTCCTAGCCAAGGCCAGTGGGAATGTGACACTCTACCGATTCAGCACAAGTGATATCCTCCTAGCCAAGGCCAGTAGGAATGTGATACTCTACCGATTCAGCACAAGTGATATCCTCCTAGCCAAGGCCAGTGAGAATGTGACACTCTAATGACTCAGCACAAGTGATATCCTCCTAGCCAAGGCCAGTGGGAATGTGACACTCTACCGACTCAGCACAAGTGATATCCTCCTAGCCAAGGCCAGTAGGAATGTGACACTCTAATGACTCAGCACAAGTGATATCCTCCTAGCCAAGGCCAGTGGGAATGTGACACTCTACCGACTCAGCACAAGTGATATCCTCCTAGCCAAGGCCAGTAGGAATGTGACACTCTAATGACTCAGCTCAAGTGATATCCTCCTAGCCAAGGCCAGTGGGAATGTGACGCTCTACCGATTCAGCACAAGTGATATCCTCCTAGCCAAGGCCAGTGAGAATGTGACACTCTAATGACTCAGCACAAGTGATATCCTCCTAGCCAAGGCCAGTGGGAATGTGACACTCTACCGACTCAGCACAAGTGATATCCTCCTAGCCAAGGCCAGTAGGAATGTGACACTCTACCGATTCAGCTCAAGTGATATCCTCCTAGCCAAGGCCAGTGAGAATGTGACACTCTAATGACTCAGCACAAGTGATATCCTCCTAGCCAAGGCCAGTGGGAATGTGACACTCTACCGACTCAGCACAAGTGATATCCTCCTAGCCAAGGCCAGTAGGAATGTGACACTCTACCGATTCAGCTCAAGTGATATCCTCCTAGCCAAGGCCAGTAGGAATGTGACGCTCTACCGATAAAGCTCAAGTGATATCCTCCTAGCCAAGGCCAATGGGAATGTGACACTCTAATGACTCAGCACAAGTGATATCCTCCTAGCCAAGGCCAGTGAGAATGTGACACTCTAATGACTCAGCACAAGTGATATCCTCCTAGCCAAGGCCAGTGGGAATGTGACACTCTACCGATTCAGCTCAAGTGATATCCTCCTAGCCAAGGCCAGTGGGAATGTGACACTCTACCGACTCAGCACAAGTGATATCCTCCTAGCCAAGGCCAGTAGGAATGTGACACTCTACCGACTCAGCACAAGTGATATCCTCCTAGCAGAGGCCAGTAGGAATGTGACACTCTACCGATTCAGCACAAGTGATATCCTCCTAGCCAAGGCCAGTGGGAATGTGACACTCTACCGACTCAGCACAAGTGATATCCTCCTAGCCAAGGCCAGTGGGAATGTGACACTCTAATGACTCAGCACAAGTGATATCCTCCTAGCCAAGGCCAATGGGATGTGACACTCTACCGATTCAGCACAAGTGATATCCTCCTAGCCAAGGCCAGTAGGAATGTGACACTCTACCGATTCAGCACAAGTGATATCCTCCTAGCCGAGGCCAGTAGGAATGTGACACTCTACCGATTCAGCACAAGTGATATCCTCCTAGCCGAGGCCAGTAGGAATGTGACACTCTAATGACTCAGCACAAGTGATATCCTCCTAGCCAAGGCAAGTAGGAATGTGACACTCTAATGACTCAGCACAAGTGATATCCTCCTAGCCAAGGCCAGTGGGAATGTGACACTCTACCAAATCAGCACAAGTGATATCCTCCTAGCCAAGGCCAATGGGAATGTGACACTCTACCGATTCAGCTCAAGTGATATCCTCCTAGCCAAGTCCAGTAGGAATGTGACACTCTACCGATTCAGCTCAAGTGATATCCTCCTAGCCAAGGCCAGTAGGAATGTGACACTCTACCGATTCAGCACAAGTGATATCCTCCTAGCCAAGGCCAGTAGGAATGTGACACTCTAATGACTCAGCACAAGTGATATCCTCCTAGCCAAGGCCAGTGGGAATGTGACACTCTACCGATAAAGCTCAAGTGATATCCTCCTAGCCAAGGCCAGTGGGAATGTGACACTCTACCGATTCAGCACAAGTGATATCCTCCTAGCCAAGGCCAGTGGGAATGTGACACTCTACCGATTCAGCTCAAGTGATATCCTCCTAGCCAAGGCCAGTGGGAATGTGATACTCTACCGATTCAGCACAAGTGATATCCTCCTAGCCAAGGCCAGTGGGTATGTGACACTCTACCGATTCAGCTCAAGTGATATCCTCCTAGCCAAGGCCAGTAGGAATGTGACGCTCTACCGACTCAGCACAAGTGATATCCTCCTAGCCAAGGCCAGTGGGAACGTGACACTCTACCCATTCAGCTCAAGTGATATCCGTCTAGCCAAGGCCAGTGGGAATGTGACACTCTACCGATTCAGCTCAAGTGATATCCTCCTAGCCAAGGCCAGTAGGAATGTGACACTCTACCGATTCAGCTCAAGTGATATCCTCCTTGCCAAGGCCAGTAGGAATGTGACACTCTACCGATTCAGCTCAAGTGATATCCTCCTAGCCAAGGCCAATGGAATTGCTTATAGCTCACCCTGCCACATGAATTATCTTCTGTCTCCAGCATAAGTAATCTTTTGTTTGTTTTTAGTTTGTGCAAGCAAGCATAAATGTAACATTTTCCATCCTTCAACTCTTTGAAAGGTTACCCTTTTAATACTACATATCTCATTTAGTTGTTAACAAATATAAAGTCTACTATTTTCATGATGCTCATCTCATGAACTGCTTATTTAGAAAGGAAAAAAATAGAGTCATTGGCTCTGTAGCTCATCAGGCTTCATCATCAATTATGCTGTAGAGTGTAGTCAATGTGATTCCCCCTTTGTAGAGGCCACAGGGTCACCATTCATAAAATTCAGTATATATAGGCGACAAGTTTCAGTTTTCTAGGCCTAGTTTGAATAATAAATAAATTGAAAACCTATCAATGTCTTCTAAGCATCAGTATATATACACCATATTGTCTGATGTTATGGTATATAGAAACAAATGTACCGAAGAAAAGATTGATTTATTGATTGAAGGGTTACACAAAGGATGAATTATCTTGTATGATCAATCAGATCAAAAATTGGCAGAGATTGGAAATGAATCATCACACTTGAAAGGATATTCTGCTTTATTTCCAGTGTCTTTGCTTGAACTACCAATCAAAAACTGATTTCTCTCTATTGTGAACACTCTTGTGCTTATACATTGTGCTTGAATGCGAGAAGGTTTTACCACATTCATTACATTCATATGGTTTCTCACCAGTATGAATTCTCTTATGAGCTTTCAAATAATCCGCCAATGTAAATGATTTATCACACTGGTCGCACTTGTAAGGTCTGTCTTCATTGTGAAGTTTCAAGTGTCTCTGAAAGTTCTTCCATATACCAGGAAAGGCTTTCTCACAGACAGGACATTTGAATGACCCTTCTCCGGTATGGGTTTTCATGTGAGTCTTGAGTTGACTGAAATCTGTAAATGTTGTATTGCAATGAGTACATGTATATGATCCAATTGTATGAGAATCACTGTTCTCTTGTTTTATTGGTACCGTTGTTTCAGCAATCTGCTGTTCAAGAGATTTTTCCTTAGTTTGTTTATCTCTATGAATTTTCTTGTGAGCATTCAAAGCAAATCTTTCTGAAAATCTTTTACAACAAACAGTACACTCAAATGGTTTTTCTCCGGTATGAATTTTCATGTGTCTCTGCAAGACCACATCCAGTGTAAATGTTTTACCGCATTCACCACACTTAAATGGTCGTTCTCCGGTGTGGTTTTTCAGGTGTCTCTTGAAACTGGTTGATTCTGAAAATTCCTTACCACAATCACTACATTTGAAAGGTTTCTCACTAGCATGAGTTACCATGTGTCTCTTCAGTTCACTTGAACTTTTAAACGCTTTCTCGCACTCACCGCAAGTGAACGGTCTTTCTTCAGTATGAGTTAACTGATGAGACTTGAGATTAGATAACTGTGCAAATGTTTTACCGCACTCACTGCATTCAAATGGTTTCTGTCCTGAATGAGTAGCCTTGTGTCTGTACAGGCTACCGTAATGTGTAAATATTTTACCACAGTCTGTACATGTGAATGGCTTCTCTCCTGTATGGATTCTCGCGTGTGACATCAGACTAAAATTTGTTGAAAACGTTTGACCGCATTCTTCACATTTGTGAGGTTTCTCCCCAAAATGAGTTCTTAAGTGTTTTTTCAGATCACCTGATTCTGAGAATGTCTTATCACAGACGTCACACTGAAATTGTTTCTCTCCAGTGTGAGTTCTCAAGTGTCTTTTCAGGTGACTTGGTTGCGTAAATGATTTTCCGCACTCCTCACATTTGAAAGGTCTTTCTCCCGTATGAGTCCTCATGTGTGCCTGGTGCTGGCTTAGGAATGTAAACGTCTGCTCACAAACTTCACATTTGAAAGCTTTCCCTTCTATGTGAGTTCTCATGTGTTTTGTCAGATCACTTGAGTCTGTAAAAGTTTTCTCACACACATCACAATTGTAGAGGGCCTCGCCAGCGTGGATTCTCATGTGTCTTTTCAGGTGACTTGGCTGTGTGAATGATTTATTACACACATCACATTTGAAAGGTCTGTCCCCAGTATGGGTTCTAGCATGTGACTTGAGCTGGCTTAAGTATGTAAATGTTCTATTACATTCATTACATGGATATGATCCAACTGTCTGAGAGTCAATCTCACTGGCACTGATATTTTGATTTACTGATAATGTGTCATGACACTGATCTTGTACTTGTGGATTTTCTTCGGTTTCAATACTCACAGGCTTCTGTTGGTAATGAGATTGTTCAACTGTTGTCTGAGAATCAATCTCACTGGCGCTGTTGTTTTGATTTACTGTAAATGCTACATGGCATTGTTCAAGTCCTTGTGGACTTTGCTCTCTATCAATCATCAAAGGTTTCTGTGCGTAATGAGATTGTTCATTTGTAGTCCCAGAATCTCTCTTACTGTTCTCTTGATTTACCGTTAATCTTACATGGCACTGTTTTTCAAGTCCTTCTGGATTTTCCTCTGTTTCAATATTTAAAGGCCTCTGTAGGTAATGAGATTGTCCGAGAAATGATGTTTCAGAATCACTCGCACTGCTCTTCTGTTTTACTTGTGTCATTGTATCAAGACACTGTTCTCTAAGCCTGTTTCCCTCAAGTTTTGCTTCCATCCTCTCACTCCAGTCCTCTAAATAGCTGCCTGTCAAATGCTGTTTACTTTTAGATGGGGCTTGTTTGAAGGAAGCTTTTTGTTTGATTTTCAGACCCTTTGCCCTGCTTGCTAGTAGGAAAAAACATATTCAAACTCTCCTGGTACAATCTTCTATGCTGCCATGGATCAAATTTCCGTATTAAAACTTCCTGCAACAGAAAATTGGGAAAGTAAATTGACTTGAAATAGAAGTAAAATGTTGAAAAACACCCAAGATTTCAAATCACTAAATCAAATATTACTGTTTGAAAAGGATCTACTGACATAGATGGCTCTCAGCATTTTAATATTTCATTTACAATGTGCTTTGTAAATAGAGAATCTCACCCAAGTGTCTTCTGATATCAAATATATCAACACGAGTTGATTAAAGTTACAAATATTTTTACTTTAATCAACGAGTGTTGATATATTTGATAATAATAATAATAATGCATTTGATATAGCACCTTTTATCCAACATAAGCTGCTCAATGGTGCTTTACAAATAAGATGACAGAGAAGGGATGACAGTTAATGGTTAAAAAGGAAAGTTTTTAAATTCTGTCGGAAGATGTCATAGTTCTCAGAAGATCTAATTTCCTGCGGCAAGTTGTTCCATAGAGTTGGGGAAACCACAGAAAATGCACTGTTGGCAAGTTTAGTTCTTGTGAATGGAACAGTGAGTAACTGCTGTTGAGAAGGGCGAAGACTACGCCCCGGAAGGTATGGAGTTAGGAGTTCCTTAAGGTAAGCAGGAGCTGAGTCGGTGTGGAGAGCAGTGTAGGTGATGCAGAGGATCTTGTAGCTGATGCGATGTCTGACAGGAAGCCAGTGGAGCTGCCTCAGGACTGGGGTGATATGGTCATGGACTTTAGTACGGGTTATGAGACGGGCTGCTTTGTTTTGAACTCTCTGAAGAACACTAATTGAACCAGATCCAGATATTAAGGAGTTACAGTAGTCAAGATTAGAGGTCACATAAGCATGGACAAGTGTTTTGCATGTATCAGCATCAAGATACTTTCTTATCTTCCCAATAGTGTAGATCTTTAGGTTTGCTGATCTAGCTGTTTTGTTTGCCTGCACTCTGTCAGACAGTTGTCTGTCCATCTCAATCCCAAGATTTCGAACACTGCTGCTAGGTGTGACAGATGATGTTCCCACGAAAAGCTGCAGATTACCTACTTTTGCAAGTTGATAAGGTGAACCAATAATCATAAATTCTGTCTTGTCACTATTCAATTTCAAAAAATTTGATGACATCCATAACTGAATGCTTTTGATGCATAATTGGAGTTTGGAGATAGCATTTTGAATATTGAGGGGTTCGATGCTGATGTAGAGTTGCTGGTCGTCTGCATAGCTATGGAAGGAAAGTGAATGCTTTCGTATCAAGATTCCGAGTGGCTGTGTGTAGATTGAGAATAACACAGGGCCAAGGACGGATCCCTGTGGGACACCACATATCAAGTTGGCGGAATGGGAATAAACACCATTAACACCAACAGACATCGATCTATCCACTAGATAGGACTCTAGCCAGGCTAATGCAGTTCCTGTGACTCCACATGTGTGACGGAGACGTGATAGCAGAATGTTGTGATTCACAGAGTCAAATGCTGCAGACAAATCAAGCATCACTAGTAGCACCACTCTCTTTTTGTCCAATGCAAGGACAATGTCATTCTTGACCCTTAAAAGCGCTGTTTCGGTCGAGTGTGACTTCTTGTAAGCCGATTGGAATGGTTCTGAAAGGTTATGGTCAGTGATGTGCTTACTTAGTTGGACAAGGACAACTTTCTCCATGACTTTAGATAGGAAAGGCAAGTTTGAAACTGGTCTATAGTTCTTCCATACTAAGGAGTCTAAAGATGGCTTTTTGAGCAGTGGTGTGACCAGCGCCTGTTTGAAGCACAGTGGAACTACACCAGTGCTAAGGGATGAATTGATGACAGATGACGCAGCTGTTCCCAACATCGGCAAACAGTGACGCAGCAACCAGGTTGGAATGGGATCAAGAGGACAGGATTTAGAAGGTGCAACTTGAATAACCTTAGTTACATCAGAAGGGCTGACAGGTTTGAAGGTCTCTAATGATGTACCAGAGAACTTCTTGTCGTGAAGTAAGGGATCTTCAGAAGATTTGTGCCTTGTGATATCAGCTGTTATCTGCTGAACCTTGTCAGTGAAGTAATCCACCAGGTTGTTTGCACGCTCCTGGGATTCAGACTCACTTGAATGGCGGTCCTCCTCCTTCACCTCTGTCAGTTTTTTTACTATTGCAAAAAGTTGCTTTGGGTTCCGCTTGTTGTCGCTGACACTGGATATGATGTGACTAAGCTTGGATTTTTCGATCAAGATGTTCACTTTGTTACGAGTTTGCTGGAAGATTTGCCTATGAACTTCAAGTTTAGTAGTTCGCCAGATCTTTTCAGAGCGACGACGTTCATGTTTAGCGTTTATGATGTCGTTGTTCATCCACACAGACTTTGGTCTGATGATGATGTTGGATGTTCTACGAGGTGCATTCTGGTCTAGAACTTCTCGCAGTGCATTGTTATAAGCCACGGCCTTGTCTTCAGCGGTGCCTACAGATGTAGGATCAAGAAGGGGTCTATTTATGAGACACTCCCTGACATCCATCGCAAATTTATTCACATCAATGTCTCGGGTCTTCCTGTAAGTGATTTTCTTACGTACATGACGCGGTTTACACAGGTTCAGAGAACAGAAGATACTGCTGTGATCGGACAACCCATGATCGACAACACTGACTGACTTGACAGAAGTATCATCAGCTCTAGTAATGATAAGGTCCAGAGTATGACCACTCCTGTGAGTCGGTGATTTGATGTGTTGTACTAGTCCTGCTGTGAAAAGAATGTTGCAAAAATGTTGAGCAAATGTGTTGCTTGCATCATCGACATGTATGTTGAAGTCTCCAACAATCAAAAGACTGCGGTTTGAACAACACACCAAATCCATGAGATCAGCAATGTCTGCCAGAACTGTAGCTTGGTTAAAGTTGTTCCTATTAGATGTAGGGGGACGGTAGACAGACACAAGGCGAACATGTGTGTTTCCTATTGTCATATCCAGGTCCAGGAGCTCAAGACTCTGGTAATTCTTATGGATTACATTCATAGGTTTGACACATATTGACAGTTTGTAGAAAACGATGATACCACCACCGTTCCGCTTGTCTCTGTTGCACAGACTGTATGTGTATCCGTCTGGTAGTATTTCCCTGATGACAATCGAATCACCTGATTTCAGCCAAGATTCAGTAATGACACATATGTCAACCTCATGTTCAAGTATATAGTCATTTATTTCACTGGATTTATTGCGCACAGAACGCGCATTTAAAATGCAGACTTTAAGATAATCCGTCTGCCCATCAGTATCAATATTGGTTGCTATGGGAACACATACAAGGTTGTTATGGTTTACACCACCTCTGACTGACACAGGTGTTGGTGCATGGGATGATGCAATAACCTTGATTGATCTTGCCTTTTTTCTTCCACCTCTGCAACCTCTCTTTTTGAATCTTTTCCTTTTGAAACGTATATCAATCACTGGACACTGATCATAGAAGCTGTAGTCCTTGATTGAGTCACCAATCATTAGCAGATCACTGCGGCTGTAGCTTGGAGCCAGATTGTTTCTCATTGTAACAGCCATGAGTCTTCCTGCACTCGGACACCACACCGCTTGTGCTTTGATTGAACCACAGTGTTTGTTACACTGAATTTCACAGTTGAAATAGTACAAAATTGTCCACAAAATCAGCATTATACAAATTTTCAGAAATCCAAATGCATAAACTTGTAGTTAATCAAATGATAGTTATCCGTGTACAGTATCAGCACCAGTATCAGAAGACACAAGGGTGAGATTTTATTTATCATCCAAATCATTTTTCAACAGTTATTAGAAAAAGAATGAACCATATCTGAACAAAACTGCCATTAGACTTCATGAGCAGTGAGGTAATTGCATTGTGACGTCATCAGCATTATGACGTCATAGCATTGTTACGTCATGAACTTTGTGACATCATAGTATTCTCATCAGTGTTCTAAGTGATGTCAAAGCCTTGTGATGTCATTAACTGATGATGTAATAGGATTATGACGATTTGATTGTAGCGATATCTACAATGTAGATATCGCTTGTAGATATCGCTTGATCTCAGAAAAGCGATATCTACTGTGGTAGCCACTTTTGGATGATAAATATTGTAGCCGCCATAACCTAGACGAGGTTTGACCAGTGACCCTATTATCATAGTTACCTATGGGAAAATCATTTTAGTCTCCACTGCTGACTATGAGTATAAACATTTATCATCCAAAACTGTGTTCCATAGGAGATATCGCTGGTGGAAGATCAAGCGATATCTCCTAGGAGATATCGCTTTGACAGTAGATTTTGTACAATGCACTGTAATCAGAAAATACATGACATCACAAACGTTTTACATCATCAGTAATGACGTCACAATGCTATGATGTCAGAAACACACCGTCGTCACAATACTATGACGTCATTGACATGATGACGTCACAATGCTATGACATCCCTGGTTTAGGAGTTTCAGAGCTATGCAGTGTTCAAAGATGTACATTTTTCATGCTAATGTGATGTAAAATGATTTTGAATGATAAATAAAATCTCACCCTCGTGTCTTCTGATATCAAACATATCAACACTCGTTGATAAAAGTAAAATATCCTCGGCAAGCCTCGGATATTTGTTACTTTTATCAACTTGTGTTGATATATTTGATATCAGAAGACAGACACTTGGGTGAGATTCTCTATATATATAAGATAGCTTACAGGGATGCCAAATTTTAGGTAGAAATTATTTGCTTTTTAAAGTTTTAATAATATTATATCAAACCTTAATATCAAGTAACAACATTTATTATTTCAATAAGGATTTTATATGGAAGATAATATTTATTAATCAAATTCTTATATTACCAAGTAAATTATTGATAGGACAGCTTCTGTTATAAATAATACATTTGACATATATATATATTTGATATATATTTCTTTCTTTTTCCAAAAGGAATTTTACACAAATAGAAGTTATTTCACATATTTTGGAGGATCTTTTCTATGTTAATGATTTTTCAACTTTAATGAGTTTAATAACAGCATGTACCCTTATAACAGCCCTGGATTAAAATTACGTATACGAAGTTTCTATGGCAAAAAAACTGTTTTCCACAGATGGAAATATTTTATAGTATGCTTGTGCACTTTAAAAGGAGCAAAGATTGTTTAAATTGTACTAATTCTGCTGGAATTTTTTTTCCCAAAGCCAAGGGTTAAAAATTTTAAAAGATGGGATGGTCAAAAAATAAATAACTAACGCAAAATCAAAGAATATAAAAAGGTATTAAGAAATTGACACGATCTATGTGTGTGCCCGGTAAAATGAGCCTACTATTCAAAATGTGACAAGCATCACCTGTTTTCTCAAAATTAACAACAGCAAAACAAGCAAGCGACAGCAAAAGCAGTAAAGGGAGGCAACTCTCAACATGAGAATCACAACTTTGGAAGATCTGTTATGCACAAAATGGTGAGGGTAAAAATATGAAAATGGTTGTCAGCAGCTAAAACAATTTGATAAAGATCCTGATTGCCCCTGCTTTGTATTAGGGGATTTAATTTTTAATCAAAGTATCATTAATGATTAAAGGAAACAAAATGGTAAAGATGATGTCCAAGAGAAGATATTTTGAATTTCATAGTAAATTTTAGTAAACCTTGAATTTTCAAGATTTACAAAACATTAAAGGGGGTCTATTCTCTGAGTAAATACAGGGATGAGCTCTTTGACTTCATTGTTTTGCAATTGCATGCTGGGAAAATTTTTGACTGGTTATACAACTACAATGCACTGGAATTAAACGCTCTTCTGCTCAACGCGGATAATCACTCTATTTTACTTTGTCTTTATAGATCTTCATTTCCTTCTGACTTGCCCCTGACAAGCGAAATGTCCCTCCAGTGCAGGTTATTACCATACTATATGCTGATATATATCTCTCTTCAAATAATTATTTTCCAATGATATTATGATTATTCTGTGTTTCAAAGTGTATACTTATCCAATTTTACAACCTGCAAATGATTTTGGTGATAGATGCAAACTCCTGAAAACTGAACCCAACACTCCGACCACGGAGCTATTGTGATATCGCTGAAGGAGCTATTATGTAAGGCTCTTTTTTATCCTTACTTAAATACTTTCTGAATTTATCACTTTAAAGACCTCCACAAATGGAGTCCAAAAACATGGAACCAGGGCAATAACTCTGTAAAAAATAATTTCATGCTTCAGATTGTCAAAGTCTCTCGATAAGGATACATACACAGATTGTTACACAGCAAATTTGGGTATCTTATCTTAAATCTGAGAACAGCTGTCCCTTGAACTCGTATGGAAGGACGGACGCACACACATACACACGAACAGAGGAATCTCAAACCTATATCCCCATCCAACTTCCTGGCATGGATAATAATGTGGATATTTTATCTCATACTGTTCAACACCCAAGACCTTTCCAGATTTGCAATTCACTATTCTTATCCTTTGTACTTTTAATTGTACTTTCAGCAGCCACTTAGCGCTTGAGTTGTACATCCAATATTTTTGTGTCTCAGGGTACGAACGTTACGCTAACTCCACTAATCTAATTAGAGACAGGATGCCAATATTAAGGTAACAATTTTAACAGCTTGATAGATTGAGTGCAATGTGCTAGTAGTGCATGAAAATTTTTGATGTCTCTTCTGGGATACATGGATTTGAACCCGGATCTTTGGCATGATGAGCCAGCATGCCACTGTGCTCCATACATGTGCATGAGCAGCATCCTTACCCAAGGGGGAGCAACATGCATGGACAACAAGGCAAAAGTGAGCGCGGCTCACATACCCCCGCCTGTAGTTTGACCGCCTTCACGTAACATTAATTTGAAAATTTATGATTATGACTTAGAACAAATTGATCTTGCAACCCTAAAAATTATTTCACTTCAAAACATCCCCGGCTATGTAGTTTTTGAATAAAATTCTGGGAACCCTGGAATTACCCCTAAAAGGCACAACAGCACTATACAGTCGAACCTTGTTTTGGTTACAGGTGAAAATCGTCCGGATAGCAAATCGTCCGGTTAACTGGGTCATTTTTCTTAAGAAATATAGACACATTGTTTGAAAAATCTTTGTCCGTAAGGTGAGATTTATGGATATACGGAGTCAGGGTATCCGAGGTTCGACTGTATACTTCCATACCAAATTTGAAGTGTGCCATATGCTCCGGAAACAAGACAAAGTAAAAAGTTTGACCGTTTTTGGTCAAGATTTCAAAAATTATTTGGACCATTGAGTTGACACCTCTAAAAGGCACAACAGCACCATATAGGCTACTTCCATACCAAATTTTAAGTTTCTAAGTGGTATAGTTTTTGAGTAATGCTCCGGAAACGATTTCGGACGGACGGACACGCGGAGCGCTATATACCCCCGACTACGTTGTAGCGGGGTTATAACAATGCAAAGAGTCACACTATGTCAGCTTTGAGCATGTTCTGTAAACGGGCACAGAATGGGATATGATTGTCCTCTATGTGATAAATTACATGATTATGTTTTCCAATGTAGAATCTGAAAGTGTTTGCCTAATCAGATATGCTTAAAATACCAAAAATAATAGAATTGTAGGTTTTATTCCTCAAAATTGACAAAAACAATAAACACACATGTAACAAGGTTGGCACCAAGGAACCACAATGCTCCGTTTATGACTCATTCAAAATTAAATGTATCTTCAAAAACTTCATGATTTTTCACTATTAAACAAGTTATTATTTTATGTACAGTACTTATCTTTCCTAGCTGCTGAGACTATATCAAAATAAAAGAACTAATTGAAAAATAAATGCTTTTTTCAAAATAATTAATTTCCAAATCCCTGCAGTTGACATAACTAAAATTGTATTTTTGATTGAGGACTGAATGTCAGAATGCCATCCTTCTATGACCAGTTTTTAATCTATTATCCATGCGTCCAAAAAGGTGATGACCTCACATGCTGATTGGTATAAATTCATTGTACTGATCTTGTTCTAGATCTTGGTCCAGATTGTGTTCTAGATCTGGTTTTAGATCTTGTTCTAAATCTTGGTCTAGAACGTGGTCTGGATCCTGTTCTAGATCTTTCCGTTCATCTCTTGTGTGAGCTGCCATGTGTTTACGCAATTTATCAGATGTTGCTATAGATTTACCACAAATACCACACAAGAATGCTTTATATCCAGTGTGAACTCTCTCGTGTGCTCTAAGGTTGTGGCAGCGAGCAAAGGCCTTATCGCACTCACTACACTTGTACGGTCTCTCCCCTGTATGCGATCGTCTGTGTGTTATCAGGGAACTAGTATCTCTAAATCCTTTCCCACAATCATTGCAATGAAATGGTCTCTCTCCAGTATGGATTCTCATGTGAACCGTAAGTCCACCAGATTGCGTGAACCCTTTCCCACACTCACTGCATACGTGTGGTCTCTCTCCCGTGTGGACTTTCATGTGAGTCTGCAGGTCCACTGCTGTCTTGCAAGCTTTACCGCACTCACCGCACTTGAACAATCTGAGATCGGAATGGGACCTCAAGTGTCTCTGCAGGTTACTGCAATCCACGAATGTCTTCCCACACACATTACACATGTAGGGTTTCTCTCCAGTATGGAGTCTCATGTGCTTCTGGAGGGAACTAGACTGGGTGAATGTTCTTCCGCACTCACTGCACTTGTACGGTCTCTCTCCAGTGTGAGTTCTCATGTGAGTGTGGAGATAACCAGACTGTGGAAAAGATTTTCCGCACTCACTGCACTTGTAGGGTTTCTCTCCTGTTTCATCCTGTTTGTGTCTGTTCTCATGGACCTTGAGACTACTAGGATCTGCAAATGTTTTACCGCACTCCTTACACTGGAATGGTCTCTCCCCTGTGTGAAGTCTCATGTGTATCTGCAGACCAACAGACTTTGTGTAGGTTTTATCACACTTTGAGCACTTAAACGGTCTGTCCCCAGAGTGAGTTTGCTTGTGGTATTTCAGGTTGCTAAGTGATGAAAAGATCTTTCCACATTCTCTACACTTGTAGTCTTTCCTTTCAGCATGACCTTTCATATGAGGTTTAAGGTCACATGATGATGTAAATGATTCGTCACACACAATACACTTGATTTCTTCTATTGTTATTTTGGAGTCTTTTACACTTGCTTCCATTTCGTTGTATTTGCCTAGAATTTTACATATGTGAACATTTTGATTTTCAGTTTCTGTAATGAGTTTTGTGTATTTATGTCAATTTAGTATAATGTAGCAAATATACACAATGCTTGCATACATGAAATTAAGGTTGAACAATTCCGTTTCTCCAAATAAATGTTTCTTGCACCTCGAAATCTTGAAGGCTCATTTCTGATATTCTTCTGTGTATTTTCATGTTCTTCACTATTTGCTGTGTTTCTTCCTTCTGGTCATCAACCTAAAGCAGAAAATAACAAAATTGAGTGAACAAGAACTCCATTTCCATCAGTGTTTTTTTCTCTTCAGTATACCTACAATTCTCTATTTTGTATTTTCATTGACATACTGTAATTCTTTATTAATTCAACCCTAACATTGTCGAAAGATTTTCAGAAACGGTCTATCGTTGAACTATTCCTCACTTTTGGTGGCTCATTTGGTTAAAGTTAAATATCGAGTACATTTGTGATATTATAATTTTAAGTTCTTATGGATGATTACATTATAATTGCAATGTTATCATTATCAAGATATTTTAAATAAATTACTGCAGAAGAAACAAGCAGCTGACATGGTCGAGCTATATCCCCCGCAAATTGCACAACATATATGTTTTCCTTATCATATTGCTGATTAATTTTTGTCACACAAAATAAAAAATTTTTCCCAGGATATGAAGGAAACTGTTCTAATCAAAAAACTAAATGATACCAACTTTATGTTCACTGTTGGGCATAATTCGAGTAAACTGACAAAATGAAAATCAAACAAATAAATTTATGTATTTGGATCTGAAAGATCAATTTGATCATATGTAAACAAACATATTTTCAAAATTGTTCTTCATGACACACCTTAAGATTATTATGTATGTTCATATCAAATATGACCCAAATGTGATGATTAGTTTAGAATTTGTGAGCCGGAAAGGACTTGTAACAGTTTTCAAACAGAGTCCTCATTTTTTGCCAAAAAAGGGCAAAATTTTATATAAATATTTTCAAAATTGTTCTTCATGGCACACCTTCATATGATTATGTATCTCCTTATCAAATTTGATCAGTATGTGATGATTAGTTTAGAATTTGTGAGCCGAAAAGGACTTGTAACAGTTTTCAAACAGAGTCCTCATTTTTTGTCAAAAAAGGGCAAAATTTTATATAAATATTTTCAAATTTGTTCTTCATGACACACCTTCAGATGATTATGTATCTTCATACCAAATTTGATCCAAATGTGGTGATTAGCTTAGAAGTTGTGAACCGGAAAGGACTTGTAACAGTTTTCAAACAGAGTCCTCATTTTTTGCAAAAAAAGGTCAAATTTTATAAATTATTTTCAAAATTGTTCTTCATGACACACCTTCAGATGATTATGTATCTCCTTATCAAATTTGATCAATATGTGATGATTAGTTTAGAAGTTGTGAGCCGGACGGGACTTGTAACAGATTTCTTAAAAATTTACCACTTTTTCTCCAATATCTTAATATTTTATGTAGATTTTCAGAAAATTGTTTCTCATGACACATTATGACATGTTTCTTCATATACATGACAAATTTGAAATGAAAAGGTTGATTAGTTAGAAAGTTATGAGCCGGACACAAAGTGTAACGGACAGACGGACGGACGGACGGTACCCATTTTGATACCCCCCGCAACTAATTATGAATACAATTTTAAGCAAACTTTGAATCTTGTGAGCATCAACTTTTGGCACTTGGCTGAAAGTTTAGAAGTGATTTGAGGTGAGGTGAGGTGATGTGGGGTTAATCGCCACTTTCAAGAGTATTTCACTTATATCGCGGCTGCTAGTATCATTGAAGGTAGAAAGCCCCCAACAACTATGTATTGCGATGAAACCTGCGAGCAACAGCTGGAACTAGCGAACAATGGGTGGCACTACGCTGAAATTCAGTGTAGCATTGCACCTAAACCGGACTGCGTGTAGAACAGTTCTCTACTGCAGACAAAGTTGCCCAGCCCCTGGCAGGATTTGAACAACGGACCTCCTGATCCAAAGCCGAACGCACTAACCACTGCACTATCCCGCCCCCAGAAGTGATTTGAAGTTGTGACCTCAGGAAAATATTATGTGGTTGAATTATTGGAGATGCTGAATTAAAAGAGAAATTATGATACTTCCTCAATGGTGTTTCCAGTGTACAATCACCTCAATTCATTTTGTGATTATGATTATTGTCATGAGGTGGACATAGTTCTCAAATCTGATCAAAATCAGTTTTAAAATAACTTATGTTTACTTCTTCTTTTTTCTAAATTTCCTGGATCTACCACAGAGAAGAAAATTCCCCTATTTTATGGAGATGAATTCAATAGTACAAAGGACCTGACCTTTACATTTCCATGTCATGATACAGAAAGTTAAATATCTTTAAAGCGATTTATGTACAAGAAATTGTGGAATATCTGTCCAGATTTAATTATTGTGATAAACTATGAAAAAATTCACTATTCAAGCGGAAACACTTATAGTCCATGGGCTGGGATAGGTGACCCTGCCCCCCCTGGGGGAATTTCGAAGACTAAAATTTTCTGAAAGTTTATCATATGTACAAACAAATTCCATGTGTTTGCAGTCTGGCTGCGGGGTATTTTTCGATCCCCGACCCCTCAAAGGGGGTCAGAGGGTAAAATTTTTAAAAATTTAGATTTTTCATATTTTAAAAAAATACACTCATATGGATGTTCTCTATCAGGAATGATAAAGATATTCATGTTTTATTAACCAGTTAAAGGTACAAAACGACTTTAGTTTTGAAAAAAACATTGCGGGTATGGGGAAAATCAAACTTTAAAGCTGTTTTTCTGCTCTTTCTGGCCAGTAATGCCTTTCGGTAGAGTTTCTTTTCAAACACCTTTAAACTGATATAATACTTTCTTAGGACTATATTCAAGTTATTAAAAAGACTTTAAAAGACTTTTTTCCCTTCCAAATTCATTGATATTGAGGAGGCATTTTTCTCTATGTTGTTAGGAAAGTTCTGCATGCAATGGGAATTATTTTTTAAAGGTACAAGTATTATAACTATTTCAAATTTTCCAGGGATGCAATTTTCAGTTGATCTCAGCTGTTTTGTTGTTGATCCCAACCATTGTTTTGAATCAAAAATTAAATATAATGCCTTACTGTAAACTAATGATTTAATGTTGTTCTAGACGGGCTGTTTAGAAGTATCTGCTGACCACTCGGACAGTGACTCGGACACGCAGGACGGCACTGACCATACTGACCACACCACCACTCCAAGATGTGAGTAGCCATGCATGAACCTTTGTCTCATCACCATTTAAAAACCTCTGAAGTTGGTTTGTTTAATTTTTTTCTCTTGACAAACTTTTTTTTATTAGAAATAAGCAATTCCATAGTTTAGTACAAAAACATCCTTACATAACCCAGGTGGCTAGGAGTAGATGGGGCTATATTCAATATATATATAAATATACGGCGTTTACTTCTATATAGTCAAATTTAACGATTTACTACTTTTTTAATAAATGAAATTCGATTTTACAACAAAGAAATTGGGTTATGAAATACAGATGATGAGATAAGGGAACGGGGAGTCGATGGTTTTGGCTATAGTGCTGATTATTGCTGGATGTTTTACAAATGTTGCATTAATATTAACCATTTATTAGTAAATGTTTTATTTGAAGGGTCCGAAATAAACATTTTAATTTGGTTAATTTGCTTCATATTGTGATTTGTTTATTGGCAGCCATTCATGCATGGTTTGATCTTTTTTATTCACTTGAGAGATGGATCCGGAGATGAAGAATTTAAAACTTTTTAAAATAATTTGAAAGTCACATGGCCGTTCATTTCAGATGGCTCATGCTCAACTAGGCACCTAGTCCACCATGCTAGACGCAGTTATCGCACATAAAGCGAAGTTTAGGTTATCTTAACTACTATATAGGCACCGTGCACAGGAACCCGATATCGTAAATAAAATGTAGGTAAAACGTGGGTAAGAAAGATCCGTTCCTATATGTATATCGGATCTTTCTTACCCATGTTTTACCTACATTTTATTTAAGATATCGGGTTCCTGTGGCACCGTGGCTGAATATTCTTCTACGATGCTTGCTACTGTTATCTGCTAATTTAGTAATTATCACTGGTGGCTGAATATTTGTAGTAGCAAAAGGCGTGCGTTTGTACAACGATTAGTACATCTATATCGCGAATCACGTATTTTCGAGTTCCCAACTTAGTTAGTGGGTCACATGCACACAAGGTGAGAAAACAAAAGACTTGAAATTAAAAGGTTGTTGTGTAGAATAAATGTTGAAAACATGAAAAACTGAAGTCAATCAGACGGCGAAAGTAGAATTGCACGAGTTCATTATTCAAAAGACACATGTACCAACGGCTAAATTGAATTCTTGTCTTGAAGTTCGCATTACCAAATGCACATGCTGACCAGATTTGATTTGTAAACTGTAAACTCCTCGCAGTGCGATGCCCTTGTCTTTGCGTTGGCAAACTGCAGACTGCTAAATACAAAATGGTCAAAACAGGATAAATAAAAACGGCGGAAATTATTTTTAAATAAAATACAACTCGAATATGCAAGAATGTTATATTTGTTTTAGGATTCTCGAACTGTTCTTATATCGACACGCTTCACCGAAAGCAATCATTCCAGGTTAGGCCTAAAGGAAATACAATTGTTGAATTTGAGGAGACAAATTAATAAAACTGCTTATCTTTTTTTATCACTTTATTTCTTTTCTGAGGTACCATACATTGTCTTGTAACATATATTATCTACATGTAAATAAACACATTTTTGAAATTTACATGATTGGTTTGCATGTATACATTTTCATCTGTCTATAGCAAATTGAATAATTAACACGGTTTACACGGTATACAATTTCACACATTAGAACAGTAGAAAGTAGTTTATGTAAAAAGACTGTGGCATGAAGACCAAAATGACATGAATTTTTCGTATCTGCAGTCGGTGTAGAGTATCTGTTTACTTACGATATAAGTTTCCTGTAGAACTGATTTTAGGCCCTCTATGTGAGGTTTTTTTGTTTTGGCATTTACAGGTGTAAATGAAATGTTTTGTAACAGTAAAAATCAAATTTAGAACGTCATTTCGTTTTTCTTTGTAACCGAAAAATATATGTGTAGCATTTGGATTCAAACTGACATCAGTTTTACTTTTGATCCAGTCAAATAAGCGATGCCACAGACTCTTTACATGTACACAGACTCACAGTCATAAAACAGATGTTTTATAGTTTCGTTTTGGCATTTACAAAAGGTACACAATGGGGAATCTTGTAATTTAAAGATGACAGCACTTTTATTTGTTGTTAGTATTCTATAAATGAAATATTGAAACCATCGTAACTTGTAGCTAATTGTGCTCCTAAAAGGAATATATAATTATATATCTTCCACTCATCTTTATCTATATTTAGTCCAAGCTCAGTTTCCCATTTTATTTCACTACTGACTCGATTATGTGACGAATGTGATTTTGACAGATTCATGTAAAAATCTTTACATCCTTTGGTTGCCTTAAACAGTATTTTCAAACTATCAGGAATAAATGGCAAATCAAGTTTCTTGTTAAAGCTTACATTCTTTCGAATGTATTTTTTCATAGATTGAATAATCCAGTAAATTCTAAAAAGTTTGTTTTCAAATTGTATATTATTTAAAATTCAGTAAAATCAAGGAATGAACCATCATCTTTTAAAAAGTCATTAATGAAAAGTATATTTGCTTTTACATATTGGTCTAACAAGAATGGTTTGTTGTCAATCAAGATATTGTCATTGGTCCAGAGGTATTCACATTCAAAATTGTTTACACTTATATACCTTTTTAATGTGGCCCATGCATCGAAAACATCTTTCCATAAGACATTTCTGATATTTGGTATAACAGATCTTTATAAATAGGTTGATCCCATTTCTATAGGATTTAAAACAGAAGATGGTAAGAAGCATTTTGTTAAATTGTTCAATTTTGTATTCTTAGTGGGGCGACGAAAGACCCAAAATAAAAAGAAGAATGCATCTTGAAGAAACAAATTTTATACAATTCCCATATTTACAATACTATATACAAAACTTCCCTAAAAATTACATACTGTTCTGTAAATGCTTAACAAAGCCTTCAAGTCAAAATCTATAATTTATAATTCATTGAGTAAGTGTACAGACCGTCAAATATCAGGCAGGAGACGACTCGCGTCCTCTCCCTGCCAGCTGTAAAATCTATTTGTCTGTAAAAACCCTAACATACTGTCGATTGGCAAAAGATACAAGTTTCACGTGCAACACGAAAAAACACACACGTAAAGAGCTATTCCGCGAAGCCATGTGCATTCGGGCGTTAAGTTTCACATGCCACAAACCACTTACAAATTCGATTCAAACCATGCCCCTCTCCTTGACATAACAATGTCAACAATATCCTGAAATAAACATTATTCCATTCATACACACAAACCAAAGTCATTGCTGAAAGAAATAAACTGAAAAAGAATTGAATCATCAAAATGATAATGTTATATTCACTGTCACAAATCTGTTGAACTATATGTAAATATCCAAATGAAAGCTGAAAAATCCCAAAAAATTAATCAATCCAAAGTTATTCACGTCCCAGCTGAAAAAGAAATAATAAAATTCTTAATAACAGTCAACAGTCAAGCTGAAAAAGGAATTGTCCACAAATCGCTGCTATGAATGTCCACAACAGTCATCTGTCAATTGCAAAATTATCAATGTTTGAAAGAAACAACTGTCAGCAGTCAAAATTGAATCTGTTAAACATGTAAACAAATATGTCAGTGATCAACTGAAATGTCAAATGTCGAAAAAATGTCAACAAAAAGTCCACAAATGTCCGCAAAACTGTCAAATGTCACGTCCACAAAAAGATATCCTGGAATTCAAATGTCCACAAAACTGTCTGTCAAATGTCCACAAAAAGATATCCTGGAATTCAAATGTCCACAAAACTGTCTGTCAAATGTCCACAAAAAGATATCCTGGAATTCAAATGTCCACAAAACTGTCTGTCAAATGTCCACAACTGTAGAATGTCCACAGCTTTAAATGTCCACCATTGTCCACAGCGTCAAACGTCCACCATTGTCCACAGCGTCAAACGTCCACCATTGTCCACAGCGTCAAACGTCCACCATTGTCCACACTGTGTAGGCGCACTTTCAGTGTGAATCCGTAAGCCACATCTGTTTCACTCTGTATCCTCTGTACTGCTGTCTGTAGCCTCGGTGTCTCTGTCTGTTGTCTCCTTGTCCGTCGCCTCAGTAGTCCAGTGGGCAGATCTTGCTTGCAGGCCTCTTGAAGATGGAGTTTCCAACCATGACATCTACGACGCGGATATGTCCATCCCGCCCTGGGTAAGTATGAACAACTTTTCCAAGTTTCCATTGTCCACGGGGAGTGTCTGGGGATATGACTAGCACTATGTCATTTCTGGATAAGTTTTTCCCAGTCACTTGCCACTTTCTCCTTGTATTCAGTGTCGGCAGCCATTCACGCATCCAACGTTTCCAGACGTGACGTACCAACTCCTGGATGCGTCGCCAACGCTTTCTGGGATTAAAATCTGTTTCATCGACACTGTCTGGAGCAAACAAACCACCAACTTTGCCATGAAGAAAGTAATTTGGAGTCAATGGTGTAAGATCTAGAGGATGATCACTCTGGTATGTCAATGGCCTAGAATTTATGAGTGCTTCTGCTCCTGTAAATGCTGTGAGCAGTTCCTCATCGGAAACATCACTGTTGCTCAAAATAGCATATATGGCACGTTTGGCTGCTTTAATCATAGTTTCAAAGACGCCTCCAAAGTGTGGAGCGCTTGGGGGATTAAAATGCCACTTAATTCCTCTGTTTGCAAGAGATCTTTGAATACTGTCTGTATCAAGAAAATCAAGAAGTTGTTTAAGTTCTTTAACAGCGCCAACGACATTTGTGCCATTATCAGATATGACATCATGTGGAAGACCCCTTCTGTTAACCATCCTGTAGAAGGCATTTAGAAATGTATCTGTGCCTAGACTGTATGACATCTCCAAATGTACAGCACGTGTTGTTAAACAAGTGAAGAGACAAAGATAGTGTTTGCGTTAAGCCTTTCCTCGACCCTGGACTGTTAGAAATGGACCAGCATAATCTACTCCAATGTGACTAAATGCACGCATTGAGGCTTTTACCCTGAGACTTGGTAATGGAGCCATGACTTGAACAACTGGTTTTGCTTTTAGCTTTCTACATTTTGAACATTCCCTTTCCCATTCCTTGATGGCCTCTCGAGCTGAAATGATCCAATACTTAGTTGACAAACATGAGAGTGTATGGTTTGTGCCTTGAACATGATTTCCTTCTTCGTGATAATGTTTAACTATCAGTTTTGTAACCTGGAGTTTTCGAGGAAGAATTATTGGAAATCGTGTCTCATGAGGAAGACACTCTGCTTCAACCAAACGGCCACTCATCCTGATTAGACCACTCTCGTCTAAAGTAGGTTGAAGAGGAAGAAGCTTGGAGGTAGAGGGTAGCTTAGAGGTTACAGGGATACCCCTGAGTATTTTGTATTCTACTGGAAATGCTTCCTTTTGTGCCTGTACTATCATTCTTGCTTCAGATTCTTCAAGTTCTTCTGAAGTAAGTTCACCAACTGTTCTGAACTTCTTAACTGTGGAACAGTTATGTACAAAGCGAATAACCCAAGCATGGATACGTGTGAGACTTCTCCAGTTTGAAAATCTGGAAGGATCAAGTCTCCAAGACCAATCAGTGTCATCAGATACAACAGATGTTGCATACGTTCTACTTGATACTTTTGTATCATTTTTGTCAATAGAAGAATCATCAAAAGTATTTTCTGGCCATTCACTTGTATCTTTCACCAGAAAAACTGGCCCTGACCACCAGCTGGTAGACTCTTCAAGCTTTGAAACTGATATGCCTCTACTGATAACATCTGCCGGATTTTGAGACGTCGGGATGTGTCTCCACTGAGACGGATTCGAGCTACTTTGGATTTCATCAACTCTGTTGGCAACAAACGGTTTAAAAGTTCTACTGCTGTTCTTTATCCAATATAGAACATTCATGCTATCTGTCCAAAATGTTACCCTGTCTATTTCTATTTTCAGAGCCTCGATTACAGCATGTGCAAGATGAAGACCAAGGACAGCTGCCATCAACTCTAGTCTTGGAATGCTGCAAGCTTTCAGAGGAGCAACTCTACTCTTTGCAGCAACTATTCTGCAGGATCTGTCTCTATTCAGGTAAGTATGTACAGCATAAACAACTGCACCATATGCATCTTCGGATGCATCTACAAAGGTATGTATTTCTATTGATGAAACTTCATCTTCAAATCTCAAACATCTTGGTATTTGAATTCTACACAGTTCTTGCCATTGTTCTAACCAATGAAAAACTTTGTCTTTCAGGTACTGCGGAAGTTCCTCATCCCAATCATGTCCTTTCAACCACATTTCTTGCAACAAGATCTTTGCAGAAATGATGTTAGGTCCCAATAATCCAAGTGGATCAAACAACTTTGCAACCTGTTTTAGGACATTTCTTTTTGTTGTAATCCCTGTGGGTGCTGATTCTGTTTTGAAACAGAAAATATCTTCAGAAGCAACCCATGCCATTCCAAGAGTTTTAATGGTGGGTAACTGACCTTTACTGATATCAATTTCAGCAGCTCTATCTTCCTCTGGAATGTTGTCAAGAACCTCGATCTTATTTGAAAGCCATTTGCAAGCATGCATGGATGCACCAGACCATAGCTGAGTAAGCTGTCCGTAAAGTTTAATTCCATCATCAACTGTGTCCACAGAGTCCATACTGTCATCCATGTATGTGGATTCAAGAACAGTTTTTGCAGCTTTTGGAAGATCTGTGTGATGTTTCTTGGCATGCTCCTGTGTCACATACTGTGCCAGAAATGGCGAAGAAGTGGTGCCAAATACTACTCTACTGAACTCATACACTTCTGGAGGTGAATCAGTGTTCATTGATCTCCAAAGAAATCTATGAAATGGCCTATCATCTGATTTGATGTGTATTTGCAAGAACATCTCCGATATATCACAAACGAGAGCAACTGGCTTCTCTCTAAAACGAAGGAGAACATCAAACAACTCGCTGTGGAGTTTTGGCCCGGAATGTATAGCATCATTCAGTGAAGTGTTTTTACACTTTGCGTCAAACACTATGCGTACCTTGGTAGTAGCTCTATCAGGACGAACGATTGGGAAATGTGGCAAATACCAGATTTTCTTAGACGATTCAAGTGGATCCACTTTCCTGACATAACTCTTCTGCATGTACTTTGATATCACATCATCATAAGCATGTGCCAGGTTTTGAGCTTTGGCAAGCTTTTTCTCAGTGCTAATCAACCTTTGAAAAGCCATGTCATAATTGTTTGGCAAGGAAGAAGGATCTCCCTTCCAAGGTATGCCAATTTCATAATGACCATCTTCATAGACAAGTGTTTGCTTTGCTGTAGCTAAAGCCTCTTCATCAACTGGCTTTATGTTTTGAGAAGGACTGTTGATTTGCTCTACTTCCGAAAATTTCCTAACTAAAAAGTTAAGCTCGTCATCTTTGTTGTTTGTGAAATATGCGAAATGTGCATTCTGAGATATTGGACTACCACTGACATTGCCTATGCAGGTCCAACCAAGAGGTGTTCTTCTTGCTATAGGATCCCCTACTTTCCCACAAACATCTTCATAAGATCTATGTAGAGCCAACTGATCTATGCCAATCAAAAGATCTACGATAGGACGTCGTCCTAGATCCGGAAATTTGATTTTTTGCAAGTGTTTCCATTTGTGTTGAACTTCAGCCCAGTCAATGACCTGTAGATTCCCTGTAACCCTATTTGTTGTCAAAGCCGAGACTTCCATTCTAACTTTACCATCAATGCTTTCTAACTCAAATGAAACCTGTTCTGTCATAAATGTTTCACTTTTGCCATTTAAGACATTGACAGTGATTGGCTGTGATGAACCACCTAGACTTAACTCAGAAGCAACATCACTGTTGATGTATGATCTGGTACTGGCATCATCCAACAAGGCATTAACACACATTCTTTTATTGCCGTTCTTGACAATAACAGGAACTGTTCTCAAAGCTGTTGTTGGTTTTGTCTCCTGTGTTTGTAAAGTTGTGTGTGCCCTTTCTGTATGTGTCTGTTTCACTGATCTATTCTGTGTGTTATTGTTTTGTGTCTGTGGAACTTTATCAGAGTTCCTATTTTTTTCATGAGACCTAGGTGTTTCTAAGTCAGGATCATGTAATAGTCTATTGTGTGATTTTGTGCAACCATTAATGCCACACTGTGACACACGTTTACAATCTGTGCCCAAATGGTTGTTGCCAAGACAACGAAAGCAAACTCTTGCTTTTCTAGCCTCATTCCACCTTTCTGATATGTTCAAACCCCTGAACATCTTGCACTTCCAAAGGTCATGCTGACCATGACAGACATTACAGACTGTAACTGTAGAATCTAAATGTCTGACACCTTGTGCTTCAGAACCAGCAAACATACAAGAATCTTTCCTATCAGGACGTCTACCCCTATTGTAAGAAACAACGCCATGTACTGCTTCAGCAGCAACCTTATAATATTCTGCCTCTAACAGAACCCATTCACGGGGTGTCTCAACAGACTCTCGCCTTTGCATTTCAAAAAGCTAACGTTGGTACTGTGCAACCAAAGGTTCTGTCAACTTTTTAAGCAAAGTAACATACAGCAAGCCATTACCAAGTTCGTCAACCATATCTGCATCTCGCAGATTAACAACAGTGACATCTAGTATGTCTGCAAACTTCTCTAAATCTGATGCATTGCCCTGACGTATTGGCCTAAGGTTGTGAACTGCCTCTAACTGTAATGTAACTTGTCGCCTTTTGTCACCATACTTTCTCTCAAGACGATCGAGAGCAATGTCATATGCTGTTGCACTATGACCAAGACATTGAATAACACTAAGTGCTTCCCCAGATAAGTACTGTTTTAGCTGCAATAGTTTGTATTCAGACGTTGCCGGGGCTTTGTCAATGCAGTTCATAAACGCTGCCTTCCAGCTCTGATATTGCCTAACATCACCATGGAATACAGGTATGGAAACTGGCTTGAGATGTTTCCACATATCACTTGCTATTGTGACCTGACGTGCATTGCCTGTCTGAGGAGTTGAATGTTGCATAATGTAGTTATGGTTTGTAAATGTGCCATGCATTTCATTCGGAATCATTGAAGATTGTGTTTGATTTGTGTTTGAAGATGCAAGTTTTGTCTTTGTACCCAATGACAATTGACTACGACTCGAGTGAGTTTTAGAATCTGACCCTGTTGTCTAGGTACTCTTGAGCGTGTGCTAAGACTTCATCTGAAATCTGTTCTAATTCTGTCATTTCTTGCTCAGTTTATATAACATTTTCACTTTGCCTATCTTTCGAATCTGTCATAATGTTGATTGCTTTAGTCATAACTGTGCTAACCTGATCAATACCATCTCGTATTTGTGTTTTAGACGGCAAGTCTTGTGAGTCAATTAATTTCAACAATTTGTTCTTTGTTTTTGTAAATATTGATTTAGCATTTGTTTTTTGTCTTTTCAGTTTCAATATGTACTGTGCGAACTCAGTGAGAAGTTCACTATCTTGCGGATTGTCTGCTTTAAACATGTTGCCTGCTGGTTCGTTGTCTAAAGACATGTTATCTGTAATGCAACCACGTGTCTGTTGGAGTAAGTGAGTTTGGGTTTAGCGTCGAAAGAGCAAAGTACCACTCTGTCACAACAAAATGCATACCTGTACTGTGACCAAAGGCTATGAATAATCCAATCATAAAACTAAACCACGCTCTGCTACCAATTTTGGGGCGACGAAAGACATATTTGACATATTTACAATACTATATACAAAACTTCCCTAAAAATTACATACTGTTCTGTAAATGCTTAACAAAGCCTTCAAGTCAAAATCTATAATTTATAATTCATTGAGTAAGTGTACAGACCGTCAAATATCAGGCAGGAGACGACTCGCGTCCTCTCCCTGCCAGCTGTAAAATCTATTTGTCTGTAAAAACCCTAACATACTGTCGATTGGCAAAAGATACAAGTTTCACGTGCAACACGAAAAAACACACACGTAAAGAGCTATTCCGCGAAGCCATGTGCGTTCGGGCGTTAAGTTTCACATGCCACAAACCACTTACAAATTCGATTCAAACCACTTAGAGTACAGTCTATTTATCCAAGACACTTTTTGTGATAGTATAGTTTCTAAAATTAATGGCGCCCTTAATCCCCCTTTTTCGTAGTCTTGTACAATCACGTTTCTTTTGACTTTATCTGGTTTTCCCCTCAAATAAATTGAAAGCATTTTTGTTGTAATTTATTTATAGTATCAACCTTTGGGTTAGGAATTGATGTAAAGAGGTGGTTTAGTGTTGGCAGTATAAGACTTTTGAGAACAGTTATTCTACTCATAGGTGTAAGATCTCTTCGAGACCATAGAGTCATTTGGTTATCAACTTTCTTGAGTTTATCTTTATAATTTCTTTCAACCATTTTTGCCACATTATGCTGAAAATGTATACCGAGGAGTGTAAAAGAACGTTGTGTCCAGTCCATGTCTATTGAGTCACAGTATTTTGTAGATGAAAATTGTTTTGATCCAATCCATATTACCTTCGTTTTTTCAATGTTTATGATGTTTAACAGAAGCAGTTAATCGAAAATATCAAGTTGTGCTGACAGCAAAAAACTGTGTACAAAGTACAAGGAATATTCAATAACAACGAGTACGACAGTCTCGTGACTAATTCCCAAATAATGCTCAAAACAACGGTCCATGAAAGTGTCATCTTACCCGCCAGGCCAAGCTAGCTCACGTTAGAGACGAGCTCATCTGTTGGCTATCTGGGCCTTGCGGGGAAGATGTGAAAGTGTTTGCATTGCCCAAACACAATGTCGCCAGACTTTATTGTGTGGTTATGAATTTAAACGTGTCATAAATATATAAAATATATATAAATATTGCTACCATGATAAGGATTCTTTCAATTTAAGTTCGTATAAATGTCTGTGGGCAACATCGTGCTTCAACAAAGAAGTATGACACTATTTGGCTGCAAGTCTCAGTGCAAAATTCCTCTTAGCCGAACCATCCTGGAACCATCCTGCAGCCACGCAATGGTTATCATCTGTAAAAATACTATGAAGAAATATATGTTTGACTCTCAACTTATTTATAGTTTGTAAATATTCTCGTTTGGACAAGGGGCCTGTTCACAAGCCTTCTAGGGTCAGTGGTTCTGGACAAGAAGATGAATGTACATGCCAAAGGCGGTAATGTAGGGCCAAAGATTTCCCCGATTCACAATTGATACTCCAAGTGAACCTTGTGTCTGTACAAAACATTTCAGCATTCAAGGTCTAGAGGGAAGAATACATACAAAGGTTTTAGGTCATGGTACCTAGATTAAAAGGGGGCAAAAGAGTATCACTTGATTAAGAATGACATTAGTATCTATGTCAAAGTGTCACAAAACTGGAATAAAGAAGTTGAATATCCCTTATATTGACTGCACCTTCTTCAGCAAAAAAGTTATAAAATCTACTCTTTATAACCCCCAATTAGTTAACAGAAGATTCAATTTCTTTAAAACCAATGAATCTAGAGAAGATTTTTTAAGAGCAAAAAAACTACAGAAGATGCGCATATTGAGAGACAGATAAGCTTGTCAGGCCTCATAAGCTTAATAACACCTCGGCCAGTGAGCCAGGCCAATAAGTTGAACTCAATATGAATACTGCTTTCTAAACTTAATAAAAATAGAGCCATTGGCTCTGTAGCTCATCAGGCATCATATCAAGTTTGCTTTATACAGGCAAGATGAGCTAAAAATGAAACTGATGTAACCTATTGCAAGAAAACCTCTAAAAAAATTAGGAAACAAATGTATTATTATTCAACACTTTCTAGATCGCCAATATCAGACAGTGAAAGAAGTCCACACTAAAATATCCAAGGAGAAATAAATTTGCCCTAGACTGTCATCTAATGGAGAAAAATAGGTTTTTAAGATTGTGACCCCTGTGACCCTATATGGGGTCATGGGGTCACAAAACCTACAGTTTAGAATCCCAATTGGCCAAGGAGTCTACATGCAGTCTTTCAGCTCAATAGACCTTTAGGAGCTAAAGATGATGATGAAAATAAGTTTTTAAGGTTGTGACCCCTGTGACCCTATTTGGGGTCATGGGGTCACGAAATCTACAATTTAGAATCCCCATTGGCCAAGGAGTCTGCACATATAATTTCAGCTTTCTAGACCTTTTGGAACTTGAAAAGAAGATGAAAATAGTTTTTTAAGGTTGTGATCCCTGTGATCATTTTTGGGGTCACAGGGTCAACAAAGTTACAAATTAGAATCCCCATTGTCCAAGGTGTCTGCACATATCAATATTAACTCTCTAGACCTTTTGGAACTGGAGAAGAAGATGAGAATTGGTTTTTAAGGTTGTGACCCCTGTGACCCTATTTGGGGTCATGGGGTCACGAAATCTACAATTTAGAATCCCCATTGGCCAAGGAGTCTGCACATATAATTTCAACTCTATAGTCCTTTTAGTACTGGAGAAGAAGATGAAAATAGGTTTTTAAGGTTGTGACCCCTATGACCCTATTTGGGGTCACAGGTTCACCAAAGTTACAAATTAGAATCCCCATTGTCCAAGGAGTCTGCACATATCACTTTCAACTCTCTAGTCCTTTTAGAACTGGAGAAGAAGATGAAAATAGGTTTTTAAGGTTGTGACCCCTGTGACCCTATTTGGGGTCATGGGGTCACGAAATCTACAATTTAGAATCCCTATTGGCCAAGGAGTCTGCACATATCGTTTTTAACTCTCTAGTCCTTTTAGAACTGGAGAAGAAGATGAAAATAGGTTTTTAAGGTTGTGACCCCTGTGACCCTATTTGGGGTCACAGGGTCACTAAAGTTACAAATTAGAATCTCCATTGTCAAAGGAGTATGCACATATAATTTTTAACTCTCTACTCCTTATGGAACTGGAGAAGAAGATGAAAATAGGTATTTAAGGTTGTGACCCCTGTGACCCTATTTGGGATCACAGGGTCACCAAAGTTACAAATTAGAATCCCCATTGGCCAAGGAGTCTGCACATATCATTTTTAACTCTCTAGTCCTTCTGGAACTGGAGAAGAAGATGAAAATAGGTTTTTAAGGTTGTGACCCCTGTGACCCTATTTGGGATCACAGGGTCACCAAAGTTACAAATTAGAATCCCCATTGTCCAAGGAGTCTGCACATATAATTTTTAACTCTCTACTCCTTTTGGAACTGAAGAAGAAGATGAAAATAGGTATTTAAGGTTGTGACCCCTGTGACCCTATTTGGGGTCACAGGTTCACCAAAGTTACAAATTAGAATCCCCATTGTCCCAGGAGTCTGCACATATCACTTTCAACTCTCTAGTCCTTTTAGAACTGGAGAAGAAGATGAAAATAGGTTTTTAAGGGTGTGACCCCTGTGACCCTATTTGGGGTCACAGGGTCACCAAAGTTACAAATTAGAATCTCCATTGTCCAAGGAGTCTGCACATATCATTTTTAACTCTCTACTCCTTTTGGAACTGGAGAAGAAGATGAAAATAGGTATTTAAGGTTGTGACCCCTGTGACCCTATTTGGGGTCACAGGGTCACCAAAGTTACAAATTAGAATCCCCATTGGCCAAGGAGTCTGCACATATAATTTTTAACTCTCTAGTCCTTCTGGAACTGGAGAAGAAGATGAAAATAGGTTTTTAAAGTTGTGACCCCTGTGACCCTATTTGGGGTCACAGGGTCACCAGAGTTACAAATTAGAATCTCCATATGCTAAGGTACTTGTACACAAAATTTCAGCTCTCTAATGTGTATGGTTCATGAGGAGAAGTCGAAAGTGTCAAAAGTTTACGGACGGACGGACGACGGACGGACGACGGACGACGGACGGACGCCGGACGACGGGCCATGCCATAAGCCCATCTGGACTTTCAGTCCTGATGAGCTAAAAAAAGAAGAATGTATTACTTATTTGAAAATTCCTTTATCAGTTGTTTGCTGAGGTATAAACAAAAGGTCATCAGAAGATTTGAAGGTGGATTCCCTGCCACAACAATATTTTTGTCTAACGATAAAACAAATTTTTATCTTCTTGGTGCAAGGAACCACCTCATCAAATTTCTCATAAAAGATGTGTAGCAGTAGTTTTTGAGAAGTTGAAAATATGAAATGTTAAAGATAATAAACACCAAACAGACAATGGATTGAAGTTGAAACATGGCATCAGCTCATCTGATCTTATAGGCCTGATGAACTAAAAAAAAAAGAAATATTATGATGGCATCAATAAAATTTATTGCTGTATTTAATGCACCATTCAATACAAACTTTGCAGTTACTCAAATTTAACATATTTCACTTTTATCAGTCTCAGAAAGGATTTAGACAGGGACTTCCAATTGGCCACCACTCATTCAATATAAAGATGAACTTTTAGATATTACCATAAGGATAAAGCCATATACACATGTATACATCAACATATAAATGATGTTGAACTTGACCACATTCCAGGGTACATTTAAGATAGCAATATCCAGACAGACCTTAAAGGGGCAGTAGCACGTTTTTAGGGAGAATATAAGGTGATGTCAGGAAAATGAAAATTGTTGGTTCCAATTGAAAGACAATGTATTTAAACTAAATGGAGCAGTAATAATTCAAATATATAACGTAAAGTTTACCCATGCGATTCCTTTTTCTTACTCAAAATGAATTAAAGGTGTTCACACAAAAATGGCCGCCAATGGATTTCATGTGAATCTTCATCCTTTGTCCTCTGACTATGGATGATTGACTTGTTTAATGAGATATTTGGCACTGTCAATATAATACATTTAACATTAACTTACAATTATCAGTGAAAATTTTGAAATATAAAATTATCAAAAAACGTGCTACTGCCCCTTTAAGTGTCTCAATCATGATACAAACTACAATATAAAATGTTGCATTTTTATTCATATTTCAAATAAATACTGAATAATGTATCTATAATACATGCAGATGTAAGAGAAAAGGGAAAAATACAATACAGTTGTTTCATATACTGCAATATCTTATAAAGAAGATAATTTTAATCAAAAGATATATCTTTCAAAATTAAGATCCACTTCACTTCACTTATATATAGTATTAGGGTAGGGTCTATGAGTATGTATGTCTTTCTAACGCTGTATTTAAGCGATACATGTCCCTGTGGTAAAACTGACCATCTTAAAGATGAGGTGAGCCCATATTGGGTTTAACGCCGCTTTCGAGAGTATTAAACTGATATCACGGCTGCTAGCGTTATCGCAGGGAGAAAGCCGGCAACACCATTGTGGCTAGATATTGTGGTGAAACCTGAGAGCATTGCTGGAACTAGCGAACCACCATGGGTTGTATTACGCCCATCTCAAAGGCACTGCAGTTTCTTTGTTAATATTCTATTTCTGAACTTTTAAGGTTAAATTTTTAACTTTTGACTTTTAACTTTATGTTGTATCCTTGGTCAAGGCACTTCATTGACATTGCACTCAGTCCACCCTGCTGTTAAAATTGGTACCTGATGACCATGTGTCTTCGATGGAAAGAGTGATATGAATACCCCCATAATAATTGTTATTATCAATTTTATTATACTTTTGGTGGATTTCTTTTCAATTCATTTATTTATTTTGTTTTTATATATATATACGGCAAGTTCATTATCAAAATCTTCTCTTTAAAGTTTATTTTAAGCAAACTATATATATTTCAGAGGGTTAACCTTTATGATGACTAAAACTTATCAAAGAATAAGGTATTGTATTTTAATTGAAACTGCATGATACCATTTTAGTGCCATCTTTTAACCACACGAGTTTGAGAAATAAGTTTATGTAGATTAATCAAATTTGATACGTTTATTTCAGAAATCCTGGCATTGACTGATTGTCTTGCAATTGATAACATTTGTAGCCTGATCACATTATTCATTTATTGTTGTAAAATGACAACTGTAAGAGTTCTGACAAAATAATGTAATATCATGAATCATATAATCCTTCTGATGATAAATGTATCTCAAATTCTTTTCTTATCTGTATCATGAAATTTAACATTGACTTTCGAAACTGAATAGTCACTTTGCCTGAAAATCATGGTGTTTGTCAAAAAGCCTTTAAAGGCAACAGTTTTTTGTTTATTAATAAAAAAATAAAAAACATTTTTTTTGTTTAAAACCTTTAAACAGGGAAAAATTGTGATGAACATCATATCATACAATTCTGTGGACTTTTCTCCATCATTTCCTGCACAAAACACAATGATTTGATTTATTTTGAGGTACAATGTAGTCAACTAAGTAAAAAATCACTTTTGCTATTTACACCATACAAGGATTCAGCTCTCTAGGGCTTTTCCTTTTTGAGGTTTAGACAAACATAGCTTATCTGAACCCTCCACAATTAAGTACTGAGTATGCATTTTCATGTGCTTATACAGATTAGTTGTTCGTTCATATTTCTTGTCACATACAACACAATGAAATGGCCCGTCTTTAAGATGAATTTGCATATGTTTGCACATTTTACTGGACTGGCTAAATGCTTTACCACAGTAACTACAACTATAGGGTTTCTCTCCTGTATGAGTTTTCATATGTATCCGTAGTGTGCTTGATTGTGTAAAGGCTTTATCACATTCAGTACACTTGTACGGTTTCTCTCCTGTATGTGTGTACATGTGAGACTTCAGGGTACTTGCTTCCGTGAATGTTTTGTCACATATACAACACTTGTGTGCTTTATCCCCAGAATGTGTTTTCATGTGCCTTTGAAAGGTTGCATATAGAGCAAATGTTTTACCACAAACACTACAGTTGAATGGTTTCTCGCTTGAATGATTTCCCATGTGTTTCTTCATGTTCCCAAATTCACTAAAAGCTTTTCCACAGATAGTACAAGCATATGGTTTCTCACCAGTGTGAACTCTGAGATGTAACCTCAAATGGGTGGAATCTGGAAACGCTTTGCCACACTCATTACATTCAAAGGGTCGGTCTCCAGTGTGTATCTTCTCATGTTTCCTCAAGTGTTGTAGATCTGCAAAAGCTTTGTCGCATACGCTGCATTTGAATGGTTTGTCTTTCGTCTCCTGAGCCTCTCCAGAATGACTTTTCATGTGTTTCCGAAGGTTTCCAGATTCTGTAAACGTCTTTCCACATACCCCACACATGTATGGCTTCTCTCCTGTGTGGATTCTCATGTGTCGATCAAGGGAACTCGATTCTGCAAATGTTTTTTCACAAACTGTACACTTGTATGGTTTCTCCTCCACATGGAGTCTTTGTATGTGTATCAGTAGTTTACTTGGGTATTTATATGTTTTACCACAATCTTCACATTGGTAGGACTTCTGTCCAGTATGAGTTGCTTTTACTGATCGTTCCCCCATTACATCTTCTTCCAGTTGTTCCCTAATTCCAACAGTATCATTTTCTTTTTCATGTTGTTCCATAAGAGATATTTTATCTTCATTTTGTCCACATTTACCCATAACATTTTCATTTTCTTCAGTTTGCTCACATGCACCAATCACATCTTCATTTTCACCTGTTTGTTCCAATGAACATATAACATCTTCATTTTCTTCAGTTTGTCCAGATGTACCCAAAACATCTTTATTTTCTTTAGTTTGTTTACATGCACAAATCACATCTTCATTTTCACCTGTTTGTTCCAAAGAACATATAACATCTTCATTTTCACCTGTTTGTTCATATGTTCCTATATCATTTTTGTCCTCTCTTTGTTCACCAAAAGTTGAACTCAAAACAGTTTGACAATCTTCACTACATGGATTTTCTTCCATAATAGTTTGAATATGTGTTGTCACAGTAACATTACTCTTTGAAGACTATGCATCACCACTGACAATGCATTTATAATTGGCTGCTTCATTTCTTTTATCTGAAGTTTTCACAGCATTTCCTGATAATTAGTAATGATTCATTTAATAATGGTTCCATTTGAAAAATCTGTAAGAAAAATATAAATTGTTATATTATATGATAAGAAATAGTCATCCTTCACGATTGACATTAGGTACAACAGTGAATATATTATTATAATGTTCTTCTTCTTCTTATTTCTTTTTGTCTAGTTATCTATGTTGAAAGCATAAGATAATTGTGAATTTTCATGATTTTACACCTTAGTTTATTTTTTTAATCTAATTATACCTTAAATCTATAAATGATAGATGTACAAGAGGCATGCATCTGGTCAACACTTTCTAACATGATGTAATAAGACAACTAAAAACTGTTACATTTTCACATGATTGATTGACAAAATGACAAAATACCATTTCTCAATTTCTGAAGTTTCAACTTTATGTATAAACAAAAATATTTCTGATTTCAATAATCTTGATCGGCGGAATAACTTTTTCATTCAATCAGTCTGATTAAACATCTTGACTTACTGATAAGTCACGTTGATGATAAACATTTGCTCTGAAGCGATTTGTTATCAATGAATGGTTGTTCTTGGTTCGTTGTAACGACCATGTGACCGGCGTAAAATAAATCTCAAACAGGCTACAAAATTTCTCTATCGTGCAACGATTATTAGTAATACGCCTATGTGTTTGGCAAATGTGCCATTTCAACAATGCCGATTATTGTGAGTTAGATATATCACGCCTGTTTGTCTTTTCCTTAGGCTTCAAGTTGTTCACCGGATACGCCGTACGCCGGAAAGGACGCTTTTTTACTAATCAAGTACAACAAATAGAACAAGCTCCTCACAGTGTTGTGCATTGAGGGAAATCCACAGAGCAGTAACACACAAAATGGAAATGCAAAACAAAATACAAAATAAAAACTGGACTGAGCGAGGAAACCTTTTGTGTTGTTGTATTTATATTGAGACATGAATATAGTTGTGTCTGTTATTTCTTTACAAAAAAGTAGAGTACAAATTTCAACAATTGACCATATCCCATGTGAAAAGCGGGAAGGAGATATTATAGACCCTCGTATAGTGCCCAGTAAGTGTTTTCACTTTTGCCCAATCCATTTGACCTTTTGTCAATAAAATATGTTTCAATCAAGACCCTCGTATTTGGCGAGGAAAGGAAATTGAAAGCATAAAGTACTTTTTACCATTGTGGTTGGGGAGTATTTTTCATTATCATAGCCAAGGATGTTTATAAGATACACAAGCAGTTATACACATCCGTGTCATATTGCATTTTACTTAAATATTCATTCTACTACAATTGCCTGTGTGTATACCTGTGAATGATGTTGATTTTTTGTTAGTTTTTTTGGTTTTTTTTTCGTAAATCCTGGTATTGTATTCCTGTATCCTACCCATAGTTACCATTGCCTATTCATGCTGTACAATTTCCAGGAATAAAACATAAGAAAAAAATATCAGGAAAGCAGAAATCGTATTTTGAATACTATCGAGAAAGTTTTGAAAGGTCACCATTTGAACTAAAGGGCCATTGTAGATAAACTTATAAGGTTACTAGTTTTGATTACATGTAGAGTGAAAGCACTGAGTACCACAAAACAAACATTTTGTTGTTGTACGCAAAGGCCAGATCCGAATATAACCATACGTACAAAACCGTTTATAATTAGTTGTGTTGGCAGGGTGTACGAGCGGTACAACCCGTCAAATGTATTTCAAAGGAAATGAGATAACTTACATGAAGTAGGCCTAGGGCATGGGGCAAGAAGCCCACTCTAAGGAAGAGCCAATGGCATTACCATCTGAACAGATTCTGGCTGCTTCTTTGAATTTAATAATATACGATTTGTGCATCCACAATTAATAACAGATTCGTTTCAAACTAGAACATCACCATTTTATATACAATTCACTTTTAATATTTTTAACTAATCGGCCTTTTTGCCCCGTGCATGGGGCAAGACGCCTAAAGGTAGGGGGCAAGAAGCCTACACTGGGCCTATTGCCCCATTTCATTTTTTAAATGATTAATTAATTTAAACAGTTGCTTAACCTAAACATCGAATAAAATATGTAAACAGTATTTCAAGGTTAATACTTTAAATTTGTCTACCTTAGGTATTAATGCATTGGCATACCTCTTAGTATTGTTTTTTTCTTGTGTTTTTCTTGGTCTTTTTATTTGTAATAAAAATATTTCTCGGGAAAAAAGAAAAAAAGAAAGAAAAAAAAACAGTTATATATATTGACAGACATCTTTCCTACTATAAACTCGGACTGAAAAAACAACGAATCTCTTTCTCTATGCGTTGGTATAATACATATAGGTATGTATCTTTAGCTCATAAATATGTATTGGTTAAAATTTTATTTTCAACTGAATATATGAAGCTCGGGTTAAGTCACTGTTTGTGTCATTGGTCAAAAAGTGGGTAAAGGTGATGGAAAACTCAGATTGTAAGGCTTCATCCAATTCAAGTTGTCAGGATAAAGCATTAAATTCCCAAGTTGAGTGACATCGTTTTGCTCACTTTTAGTGGCGTTACTGCATAGACAAGTAATTATCGTTCTTGCAATTAAATATTTCTTTTTAATTCTCTTTAATTCTTTATTTTAATTTCATTCTATATCAAATCAATAATTATTCAATTCCCAGGAAATTAGGATGAAGAATTATTTCATATAAAAAACAAAAAATAACATTGACATATTCAAAACATATTCCCTGCACTACAAGGCTGATAGATGTTGGTGTCCTGTAAACTGATGATGACATCGAAACAATTGGGTTAACTCAATCTGAAACCTTGTATATCGTTCATTTCTTGGCACAAATGTACACAATGAAATCCTTGACAACCCTTGTAAATAAAGCAGTAAAGAAATTAATCTTGTAAGCAACAAGTGACTTTCGTGTTTCACTCAATCACATTAAACTGTTAGTGTACTTCATATAACTCTATGGTTTTACAACGAAGAATACATAAGGTACATACATACATTTAAGTAAAATATTAATGTTGTAGAATAAAGAAAATGTTATAAATATATAGATATCATTTAATTTAAGACTCTGTATCGGTTAAGACAAAAAAATCATTTTTTAAAATGTTACTTTTCGTAAATATCACTTGGGGTAAAACGCCCACACTATGAGGTAAAAAGCCCATATGGGCTCTTTGCCCCAAATACAGGTAGGCGTTTAACCCCGAAGTGCGACACATTTGCACACGTGGCTTGGACGCCGCCATTACCGATTTTGACCAATTGGGTTATTTTGACGTTATACATCAAATTAATATCTATTCGGGAAATAGTTTTAAATTTTGAAAATAGTCATAGACAGGTGACGACAAGAGCGTATCTACCAGCCCTAAATTACAAATAATAGGCAAGAAACCACTGTCATGAAATAAAAAAGGTAACGTCATGGGGAAAGTGGGAAATTTCACAAATCTCGTCGGCGGAAACGAAAACTGAGGTTCTCAACATCATTTAAAGACTGTAGTTATGGTATCTTTTTTTATTTCAGCCATTGGCGTTTTACCCGCACTGGGCCTCTTGTCCCATGTTACCCTACTACTGATATTTGTGTCTTAAACTTGTACAATTTTATTACTTTCATACATTTATATGAATTCCTGTCTTATGAAACATGATTATTAGACTCGTGTTTTTTTAGGAGCGTGCCGTACTGAAAGCATAAAAATAGAAAATAGCAACACTTTTCGTTTAATTTGAACAGTTTCACAAGAAATTATCTTAAGTATGCTGAGCAGCTTATCCCTTACGAACGGACACCCCCAGAAATGCAGGTGAAGATTTGATGATTCAGCGCCTCATCATATAGGGAGTGAATGAATAATTGTTTGCCGCCTCAACAATAATTGAGCCATGAGCGGCGTACGTGTCGCCCCATTATCATGATTATATATTATAATTAGGTTAACTAAACATCCACTAACCTCGACTTTACCAGTTTACTACTTCTCGATTTTCGTTAAAAGATTTTGACATTTGACTTAAAGGTAGGCCTATATCTAACAACACATCTCTACTCTTTGGAGAACTCACGTTAGCATAACTCTAGAGGTACTCGGAATCACTTACCGTATTTCCTCTAATAAGCGCCGGGTCTCCAATAAGGGCCGGGCCTCTAATAAGCGCCGGGGGGTCATAGGTAGTTGAGAAAATAAGCGCCGGGCCTCTTATAAGCGCCGGGTCTCTAATAACCGCCGGGTCCTAATCGTTAGATAAATGCTCCCTCAGTAAATTTTACAGGTATTCATGGTAAAAGACGACTTAAAACAAAGTTCAATTCTCTTTGAAAGAATTAAATAAGGGCCGGGTCTCCAATAAGCGCCGGGCCTCTAATAAGCGCCGGGGGGTAAAGAGGTGCTGAAAAAAATAAGCGCCCGGGCGCTTATTAGAGGAAATACGGTAATTAAAGTTAATGGACTTTCGTCCAAGAAAGACATAACACATACAAATGTATTATATTCACATTTAATCAAACATCTTCTAAGTAACATCTACGGCCATTCTGCTTGTTTTGACTCTTAACTCCCCGGTCCGAATATCGCGCACCTCTCTTACAATGGGTGGCTTTATTTACAGAACCTTCTGCTATGCTTATTCATGGTTAACAAATCATAATTGTCTCTTATGTTGGTGTTCTCCATAAGCTTCTGATCATTTCTGTCTAACCACAAAGCAAAGACTCGCCCTAAAAGAATTGATAAATAAAAGACCAATGACATCATCACGTATTGTGCTTGCAATGTTCTGCAATGGTTCTCTCGGTTACAAAAAGAGACCTTTTTTTATGTAATTTCTCACTATAACAGTATTGACCAACTCGGGTATGAATGGTTCGCATTACAAGAAAAATGTAAATAATTTGAACATTTTATTACTAAAGTGATAACTGTGTTGTTGTTGAGATGGACATTGAATACGATTATTTAGGAACTGTTTTCAGTTTAAATTTATTTTATTGACGAAAGGGTTAAATTGATCAGGCAAAAGTGAAAACACTTTCGAATGTTCTTCGATATCTCTGAAATAAGGACAATGAAAGTTATGTTTCACACGTGCAAGAACATATGATATTTCTAAGAGAATGTAGATAATTCTCATTAAGAACGTCAATAAAAGTATCTTTTCAATTTGATCTAATTGCGAAATACAAAGGGATAAATTTAAAAACAACTTTATGGTCATTTTGGCAACGTTTCTAAATGTCTTTGTTATTATTTTGACATATATGCATATTTCATATCTTAAGGAACAGTAATTTGAAAGTAATTGAGTATGGATGCAATAGGACTTCATATATGCTTTTTATACAAATAATATCACGGGTATGTTTGATTACGATTGCCTCAAGAAAGGATCTTTCTTTTTACAATTCATTTGCATCTTTTCACTACGTTTGTACTTGATATATAGTCAGATTGAAACTCGATGCTAATCGGTTCCTGCGTTTGCCATGTTCGCTTTTTTTCTGGCATGGATTTTCACGTGTACATTGAGATTATATCGATTTGAAAATGTTTTACCACATTCACTACACTTGAATGAAACCTCTCCCAAATGAATGCGCATATGTAAGCTTAGGGTACTTGCCCAAACGTATGTTTTGCCACACTCGCTACATTCGTACGGACTTTCTCCAGAGTGTCCCCGCATGTGTGTCTTAAGGGTACTTCTGTGTAGAAATTTGTCCCCACATTCGCTACACGTAAAGGTTTTCTCCCCCGTATGTCCTCGCACATGCTTTTGGAATTGAGCTAACCTTAAAAACGCTTTACCGCAATGTCTACACTGATGTGGTTTAATTCCACTATGAGTTTGAGAATGTTGTCTGAGATATTGTATCATTTGGAATCCCTTACCACAAACGCTACACAAATATGGTTTCTCTCCGGTATGCTTTCCCATGTGATTGCGTAATGAACTTGTTCGCCCAAACGTTTTACCACAAACATTGCATGTATATGGTCTTTCTCCTGTATGGACTCTCATGTGTTCCCTGAGTGAATGGGGTTTTCTAAATGTTTTCCCGCATTCACTACACAGATATGGTTTCTCTCCGGTATGAATTGTTAAGTGGTCCTGAAGTTGACTTGATTGAAAGAAAGATTTATCACACTCACTGCACTTGAATTGTTTTACCCCGGTATGGAGTTTCATGTGAACTATCAGGGTTTTCATATTCGCTGATAGCTTCCCACAATCACTACACTTGAACATTCCACCTTCCATATGAGTCAAAAAGTGTCTTTGAAGATTTTCCTTTCCTGATAACCGTTTGAAACATATTCTACAAAGATAAGTATTTCCACCAGAATGAATTTTCCTGTGGCTCCATAGGCCAGATGAAAGAGCAAATCTTTTACAGCAAACATTGCATTTGTACGGCCTCTCTCCTGTGTGAACTCTCATATGCATTTTAAGCAGCTCAAGTCTGACAAACGCTTTATCACACACCATACACTTGTATGCTCTCTCCACGGTGTGTGTTTTCTTGTGCACGTTCAATCTTTCCGAACTTTTAAATGTTTTACCATATTCACTACACCAACATTGTGTATCTCCAGAATGAACTTCCATGTGAATTTTCAGGAATTGCAATTTTGCTAATTTTTTACCACAGTCGTCGCATTTGAACTGACCGTCTTCCATGTGATTCTGGATATGTTTCTGGAGAGTGAATCTTCCAATAAATCTTTCATCGCACACATAACAAGGGACAGTCTCCTCTACTATGTGGGTTCCCATATGTTCTGTTATAGAGTCCGAGGAGTCAAAATGTTCCCCACAAACTGCACACTTGAATTGTCTTTCGATATGAGTTGCCATGTGCCCTTGAAGAGAGGATAGCTGATGAAATGTTTTACCGCACAGACTACAGAGGACGGATGGCTCTTCTACATGCTCCATCTGTTCAGTTCTCGAGTGAATCTCCCAAATATGTTCCTTAAGAGCACTTGGATCTAGAAATGTATCATAGCATTCACTGCACTTATAAGGGATCTCTTTAGTGTGCGAATTTCCCTGGGTTTGACTTGAGATTTGTGATACATCAATAACTTCAAACTGTGGTCCATCCTTGGAATGGAGTTTCATATGTTCACTCAACAACATGTGATCTAGAAATGTTTTATTACATTCTCTGCACTTATGTGTATTTCCTTTAGTCTGTGACATCACAGTTGATTGGGGTTTATTTGAAAGTTTTGATAACTGACTCATACTACACTTTTTACCCTCCTTGGAATGAAGCTCCATGTGATCGCACAGCAAAATGGGATCTGTAAATGGTTCACTGCAAGATTTACATTCTTTAGATCCCATTTTGTACAACGCCTTCTCACACGTAGAGCGCTTACATGGTTCCGGTGCATTCTGTATTCCAAGGTCATCTGATTTCTCTTTATTAGAATGAAGTTTCATGTGAACTTTCAGCAAAATCAATTTTGCAAATCGTTTACCACAATCGTCACACTTGAAGTGCCCATCTTCTGAGTCACTGCACTTATCTGGAAGCTGGTCCGTTGGAGAAATCAGAGAGGACTGAACTTTACTTGAGAGTTTTGATTCTTCACTGGCGTGACAGTTTGGCATCTCTCTGGGATGAATTTCCATGTGTGTGGTCAGTATATCGGAATCTGGAAAGTTTATACCACACAATCTACTCTCTCTTGATACCATTTTATCCTCAACTTTCAAAACGATACTGCACTTCTTGTCAGTATCTCAAAAACTTCACGAAATATCAATTGTCTTGGAGCAGCTAGTACAGCTGAAAGATTTTAGTCCATAACTGGTGTTTTTATACTTTGGCATCTGGAGAAGCTTCAAATTCTGGGATCGAAGATCTTTTGCAGGGGTATAGTCCTCCAAGGAATTTAAAAGATATGCTGGAGCCATATTATGTTGACATTTGTAAGTAATACATAGAACTTTAAATTTGATTCTCGCTTCGATGGGAAGCCAATGTAGACACTTAAGCACAGGTGTTATGTGACATGCTTTTGGTGTTCTGGACACAATTCTTGCCGCTACGTTCTGAACTTTCTGGAGCTTGTACAACTGACGTTTATACTGATTCCTATCAGTAAGCTATTACTATAGTAAAGTCTTGAATGAACAAGCATTTGCACAAGTATTTTGGCGGCATCTCTGGTTATAAGATGACGTATTTGACTGATGCAACGGAGATGATAATAGCAAGTTTTACAGAGTTTATCTATGTGTGAGTCCATTGAAAGTTGAGAATAAATGATGACTCCAAGATTTCTTGCATGGTCAGTAAAAGGGATTGTAGCAGTAAACGCATAAACTGGATTGTACCCGTGAACTTCCGATTTCAACAGAGGTAGCTTGAATATCACGCAAATTACGTTTAGTTCCTACTAACAGTGCCTCTGTTTTCTCATCATTTAGCTTCAGCATATTTGATGACATCCATGACTTGATATCAGTTGTGCAATCAGTAGTACGTTGCAGAGCCTCCTGTGCATTTTCTGGCTTGAAACTGTCAATCAGTTGCGTATCATCAGCATAAGACTGATGATCCATTTTATTATCCTCTATCACTCTAGCAAGACTATTAGTATAGAGTACAAACAGCACAGATCCTTGAGGTACTCCACACGCAAGTGAAAAGCGTTTAGACTCTGCTTGATGTACGTATAACCACGGTTTGTGATCTGTTTCTCAGATACGATTCAATCCAGGAGAGCGCAACATTTATTACACCAATCTCCAGTTGAAGTTTCGAAAGTAGAAGCTTGTGATCCACAGTGTCAAAAGCTGCCGACAGATCTAAGAGTGTTAATGCAGTAATATTCCCTGAATCCACTCGACTTCTTAGTTCGTCCATGACTCGTAGCAAAGCCGTTTCTGTACTGTGGTTATCACGGTATGCAGATTGGAAATCATCCATAAGCTCATATTCTTGAATATTTGCACTTATTATATTATAAGATAGCAGAACCCTCCTTATTAATCTCTCTTTTAAAAACCAAAGGATCCGCCAATTTATAAACTACTGATTGTTTGTTACTGTATGTGCTACTGTAAGAGAAGAATATCAATTTATTTGTGTTTGTAAAATACTGGAATCGTTTACTTTATGAATCTAACCCGGCGAGCGCTCAAGCCAGACTATTATTCATGGATTTACGATAATTATGTTGCTGAGTCGGATGCCGAGAGATTTTTATCTTTAACCGCCAAACTCTATGCGCAAATTCCATGACGACGTATGGCCAAAGAGACCTTTACAGTTTGAGAAAGATATCAAAATTAAAATACACGCCTGTTTGTTTACTGCCCAAAAAGCTCAATTCGATTTTGTAACCCTTACATACATAATAAGTCCCGATTTCCTGAACTTATTCGGAAAACGCTGAACAGTTACAGAGCAATGAACTTCATTTTCCTCAGTGTTCTATTTTTAACTTTGTACAGTGCTGTGCTTATGGGGCAGTACAAAGAGCAGCCATGGGCAAACTGGGAATATAATTTTTACAAAAAACGAAACAAATGTGTATCAAAATAACAATATCCAGATAGGTCTAAAAATAGTATAGGCCTATATATTTATATTATATTAGAAGAAAATTCAAATGTTCGAAAACGTCTTTGGCAAAGTAAAATCAATTTCATTAAATTTGTTATCCGACCTATACAAATTCTTTGTGAATAAAGTAGTTGAATGTATACGCAAGGTGTTATAACTTACACACTGACAAAAATGGCGTTTGTCGGGGGTATAAAAATGACTTTGGACTTCAAATCATGTTTGCTCCGACCAATTATATGAGGTGTTATGCAACAATCGAGGACAAGCATCATGATACCAAAAGGAACTCATTGAATTCAGATCGAACATATATCATCTATCTTATTTCAACGAGATTGACTACCTAGGTATTCTGACACACTAGACATCATTTTGTGTCAACGATAATTTGCACCTGTATTTCTCTCTATCTTATAAGGAGGGCTTCTCAGCTTTTTTCAAAGCTTCTCTGACAAATGCATTACCGAAACAAAATAAAATTGGAGGGACAGTTCTTTCGGGGTATGTTTTGTGGAAACGAGTTTTGCTTTTATGCTCTTCTTTATCAATTTGTCAAATATAAATCCATTAAAATGTTACCCCGTTGTTTCAACTTGGTTGTGTATAATCACTTACTAACAGCAGTAAACGCATAAACTGGATTGTACCCTTGAACTTCGTTTCCACAAAATATACCCCAATAGGACTGTCCCTTTAACAGCCTCACAGACAGCTCATCGTATTGGGGACAGCCCCTCATAAGGGATAACAGGGTCACCAAAGCAATAAATCCTCCCCAATCAGAAATCTGTACAAAAGAATTTAACGTTATTGAGACAATGGTTCTTGAGAAGTGGGTGTGAGTGTGAGTGTGAGGCCTGATCTAAAAATCGAACGCCTGTTTGTTTACTGCCCAAAAAGCTCAATTCGATTTTGTAACCCTTACATACATAATAAGTCCCGATTTCCTGAACTTATTCGGAAAACGCTGAACAGTTACAGAGCAATGAACTTCATTTTCCTCAGTGTTCTATTTTTAACTTTGTACAGTGCTGTGCTTATGGGGCAGTACAAAGAGCAGCCATGGGCAAACTGGGAATATAATTTTTACAAAAAACGAAACAAATGTGTATCAAAATAACAATATCCAGATAGGTCTAAAAATAGTATAGGCCTATATATTTATATTATATTAGAAGAAAATTCAAATGTTCGAAAACGTCTTTGGCAAAGTAAAATCAATTTCATTAAATTTGTTATCCGACCTATACAAATTCTTTGTGAATAAAGTAGTTGAATGTATACGCAAGGTGTTATAACTTACACACTGACAAAAATGGCGTTTGTCGGGGGTATAAAAATGACTTTGGACTTCAAATCATGTTTGCTCCGACCAATTATATGAGGTGTTATGCAACAATCGAGGACAAGCATCATGATACCAAAAGGAACTCATTGAATTCAGATCGAACATATATCATCTATCTTATTTCAACGAGATTGACTACCTAGGTATTCTGACACACTAGACATCATTTTGTGTCAACGATAATTTGCACCTGTATTTCTCTCTATCTTATAAGGAGGGCTTCTCAGCTTTTTTCAAAGCTTCTCTGACAAATGCATTACCGAAACAAAATAAAATTGGAGGGACAGTTCTTTCGGGGTATGTTTTGTGGAAACGAGTTTTGCTTTTATGCTCTTCTTTATCAATTTGTCAAATATAAATCCATTAAAATGTTACCCCGTTGTTTCAACTTGGTTGTGTATAATCACTTACTAACAGCAGTAAACGCATAAACTGGATTGTACCCTTGAACTTCGTTTCCACAAAATATACCCCAATAGGACTGTCCCTTTAACAGCCTCACAGACAGCTCATCGTATTGGGGACAGCCCCTCATAAGGGATAACAGGGTCACCAAAGCAATAAATCCTCCCCAATCAGAAATCTGTACAAAAGAATTTAACGTTATTGAGACAATGGTTCTTGAGAAGTGGGTGTGAGTGTGAGTGTGAGGCCTGATCTAAAAATCGAAAAATATCAAAACGGAGAGACTAGCATATCATAGTTTTTAAAATACTTGTAATTTTAGTAAATAGGGACAAATATATATTTGGTTATCAAATATTATAATAATCATTCAACAAAGAAAACTGTCGCAATAAATTAATACTTCTTCAAGAATATATATCAAATACATGGATAGTGATTACTGGTAACTCCAAGAAACCTAGATTTTTAAGGTCAAGCTTGAAAGTCCTTTGGTAGAAAAACACCAGTATTCTAAATTGATATCAAATGAAGATTCCAATTTCTACATCTGATAAAGGAGACACATACGAACTCAACAAATGAATTTTCTTTTCATATTAAATCTTTATTCACAAATATTTACAAATCCATTAGAATTAAAGATAGAATAGAGAAGACATGTGCAGTGGCTCAAATTAGAGAATGGCAGAAATAATGACATTTATTGAGTTAAAATATTAAGAATAGTTTCATGAATAGTCATATCTCATCAATCTGATAAGTTAAATCAAAATAACAGGCAGACAGACTTTATTGTGCAAGCCAAATTGGCCTCTTGCCATACATGAAATATTTAATATCTCATGTTGACAAGTTACCTGGTTTAGAAATGATAATTCGGCTTATCCGAGTACTAAATTGTGCAGATTAATCTGCAAAGGTATTTTCTGGAAATGTGTATGAAATCATATACCGGTACCTTGAAAAAAATCTATGAAATTCATTTTAATTTTTTGACAGATAATGAAGACTTGTTATTCCAAAACATCCGAGTAGACAACATATTAACTTTATTTCTGATAGTGGTAGAAGTTAAATTGTAACATAATTAATGGATAATCAACTGCTTTTTAAAATAATATACTGTTTCCCAACAGAAGAATAATCAAGTTACCTCTTCCAGTAATGTAGCTTGGGTGTCAATTCCCAACTCCAATTATTTTTCTATAATCATCCAAAAAACCTATTCATAATTTCTAATTCTTCCACTGTCTTGTTCTTTATTACATCCATGACGTAACAAAATATAAAGAAAATATAAAACTGCATTAAATTTGATACGAGGCATAATGCAAACCATCTAGTCATCTTTAAGTGATACTGGTAAACCCTTGAAATCCGAAGCATACCTATCAAATATCAAATTCACAATGAAAAGATATATCAATGTTTTGACATATCTTTCAAGACCTAAAAGACCCATTCATTCTTATGTAGGTATTAAGTGACCCAAAATACTTTCACTTTAACAAGAAGTACATTAAAGGGGCAGTAGCACATTTTTAGGGGGGATATAAGGTGATAATAAGAAAAATGAAAATTAATGGTTCCAATTGAGGACAATGTATGTAAACTAAATGGAGCAGCAATAATTCCAATATAAAACGTAAAGTTTAGCCATGCGATTCCTTTTTCTTAAACAAAATGAATAAAAGGTGTTCACACAAAATGGCCGCCAATGGATTTTATGTGAATCTTCATACCTTGTCCTCTGACTATGGATGATTGGCTTGTGTAATGAGATTTTTAACACTGTCAAGTTAGCATTTAGCATTACCTTACAAACATCAGTGAAGTATATAAAATATAAATTTATCAAAAAACGTGCTACTGCCCCTTTAAGCACATTAAGAGAAAAGATGATTTACAAAGCAAAATAGTTCTTATAAACTTTAGCTCATTAATATTAACGATAACAAGTGCTTAGATATAGCCTGTTGCCAGGACTGGTTACTTTTTGTTTGGGACTGGGAACTTTTCAAAAAAAATCTTTATTTTCCTCTCATGAATTGACCTATTAATTTTTCAGGACAGTTTCCAATCTATTTTATACACTGCTGTTACACTGCCTGAATTTAACCTGCAAAAGAGATGAATGATCTTAACATGTACATCTATCTGATGAGAAATACTTGTACCCTACTGTTAAGTTAAAAGAAATACCAATAGATGAATAGCCCAACTTGTATGAAAACTAGTGATGCGAGTGCTATATGCTATTAACATTTTGTAAATGCAGCAAATGTTTTGATATTGTCAATAACAATAATGATCCCAAATTAGAAGTTTAGAATATTAGTTTCTGGATAACATACATCAAATGCTATCATACATCTAGATGTTGCCATAAACATTCTGTAAATGCAACATATTTAGAAATTGTGAAACAAAATTAAAGAAAGTCAATGATCAACTTTAGACATTTACATTGCTTTTAGGATTATGGATAGCATAAATAAGCACTTCCTAAAATGCATCATTTTGACATTTTTTAATATATTTAAAGAAAGTAATTACATAAAGTTTATTATAATGTTGCCATTGGTTTCAGGATAAAATACATGAAAATAGTCTTGAGGTTGATTATTATTATTATTATCAAAAAAGAAGTTTGGATAGCATCTTATCACAAATTTATAACCCTATAAGAAGAATATTTGTGTCATCGTTGATATATTACAATTTCATAAATGTTAACTCATCAGCAAATAATTTCATTATTTCAATATCTCTGCAATAACCATATCTCTGAAGTCTTTGTATATAATTTTATATATTTCCTGTATTTATCAGTTGATACGTTTGTGCGAAACACTTGTTCTTGTGATTAAAATATTAAATAATATTCAGGGATGCAATGCAAAAATGTAAATAGTAAGAAAGCTGTGACAGTGTCTTCTCATCAAATGTGATGCCAATTCACATAATAAACACAAATCAAGGGAGATAACTCATTCAAGTTATTTTTGCATATTGAAAATACAAAATGAAAATATTCATTAACAAAGCAATGCAGAATGATAACAATAATAGTCAAGTTTATTCTTTTGGGCATAAAGGTGTTTTTCTTGCTTCTATTTTCTGCAAGAATCGGTTCAAGGGAGTCACTTTGTGGTAATTCCAGGTCCCCTCGGACACTATGAGAAAGCTACAGCACATTCACCAACAGCGTTAGCCTTCTACTTGCACTACTCAGCAGGAGAGATTGAGGTAGACACAATTCAGTTTCCATGGTTTCCATGGTTACATCGTCATAATGTTTACATCACAACCTATTGTTTATCTTGGTAACATCTTCGTAACTTCATGGCACTTCCAAAGCGTTCCAAACACTACTTGTCAAGTCTTCACAGCTTCTCACACAATCCAATTGCAATTGATATCAAAATCAATGAAAAAGATACAAAAATATACAAAGGATGATCAAGGAAGATTGCGAAAGAAGCTAGTCATTTGCCACTTTTCTTCTTGAGATAGGCTAGCACCTTTTTGATGGCCAGCAAGCGTTCACTGTAGGACGTCATTGTTAGCAGAGCGAGCTGGACTCTTGGGTCGAGTGGAAGAATCGCCACGACCCACCAGTGCCAGTTGGGACCGTTTGGAGACGCCTGTGGGTCGGGATCTTTGTTAGGAATTTGTCCAAAGTGCTGAGTTATCCTCTGCTTGTGTGTGCTGGGCAGGTCGTCCAACCAGTTCTTGCAAATACCATAAATGTCCTCCTCAAGTTTTAAAAGTTCTGAAGAAAAACAAATTAAATATTTACTTGAAAGTACTTTTGATTGGACATTCCGCAGTTCTTTGGAAATAGAATCAATCAATCATTTCTTCAAGAGCTTTTCTATACCTAACATTATAACCCGTGTTCAACAGGTTTCAATTAGTTTCTGTTATTTCTAAACATATTGAATTCTGATATTTTTAATCACATAGTTACCTCCTTTTATAACTTTCTCTATATAGCGACTTGTGCTGTTCACTCAATGTTTTATAAGGCTTTATGTTATATATTTCCATAATAATGAATACATTTAGTTGAAATAAAGATCTTAATGGTAATGAATTCATCACATAGACTTTTGAAAGAAGTACAATACTGCATCTTAGGAAATACAACCTCTCAGTTCCGTACACATTTCTAAAACACCACGTAACTAAGAGTACCTTGTGTAGCCATGTAAAATTTAAGTATTCTTACCTGTTTTCTCCTCCCCCTCAACTTTCTTGTCTGACAGGTATTCCACCTTGGCGGTGTTGAAGCCATCCCTATGACCCCTCTCTAGCACCTTGAAACGCCGACCTCCAATTGTGTCAACGAGTGATCGTCCATCTGGGAAGAACTGGACATCACGTATCTCCAACATTGTCCCAACATCAGAGAACTGATTTCTGTTAAAAAACATTTTGTATATTATAGATTCAGGTATATTAAATGGACTAGAAATACAAGCAAAATATGTTTACTTTGTACGTTTATCAGATCTATCAAGGGCATGCACCACTCAATGAGAATGAAATATATGAATAATATTTTCATCCTTGCTCGGACACAAGAAAATTGATATCTGTAAGAAGTTTAATTTTTCATAATTAATTGATCATGTTGTCAAGAGGTATTAGTTTTAAAATCAAAGCATTATTTTGATTAAGATAACAGTTTTCCAAAAGTGGCATCAAGTTTAACTGCTCTTTACCTTAATCATTATAATACCTGTTTGGAAATTTTAAAAACACAGACAGTGATCTTCTTTTTTCAAATCCACTGATATTAAACTGCACATTTTGATATTGCACCAGAAACAATTCCATAAACCAAAACAGGTTAACTAGATATGAATATCATTCAAATACGTACTCGTCTTCTCCAAAAGCGACACACATCCCAAACTGTCTGGTCCCAGACTCCATGCACTGACGGATCATGAGACGATACCGAGGCTCGAAGATGTGCAGAGGGCAGCTCACAGAGGGGTAGGACAGCGTGCAGACAAAGATCGGGATCTCGTGCTTGGTATCACTGCCAGCTCTGGAAAAGAAGTTGTTGGTGAAAATATTGCACCTTGAAAACAATGTTGCCTAAATGAACAATATGTATTGTATATGTACAAAAATACTGAGAGTACATCGAATGGCTCATCTGAACAAAAAATATCAGAGTTAAGAGCGGAACAAAAATGACTTCCTCAAAGAGTCACTTTTACAAGAAAGAAATCGAAATCTTAAAATAATAATGAGAGTGGTCAGACTGAAATATACAAAAGGCATATCTAGGGACAATAGCCATTACATATACAGTTTTATCACATTGGAAGAAATAGTATCAGAGTTATGAGCGGAACAAAAATGACTTCCTCAAAGAGTCACTTCTACAATAAAGAAGTTGAAAATCTAAAATATTGATCATGGAATCTGACCAAAATTAACAAAAGGCACATCTAAGGACTGTAGGGATTCATATATAAAGTTTCGCAACATTTGAACATATAGTACTCGAGTTAAGAGCGGAACAAAAATGACTTCCTCAAACAGTCACTTCTACAACAAAGAAGTCTAAAATCTAAACAAATAATGAGGGCATCTGACCAAAATATACAAAACGCACATCTAGGGACCATAGTGATTACAAATATGAAGTTTTGTGACATTTGAACAAATAATATCAGAGTTATGAGCGGAACAAAAATGACTTCCTCAAACAGTCACTTCTACAATGAAGAAGTCTAAAATCTAAAAAAAATAATGAGGGCATCTGACCGAAATATACAAAAGGCATCTAGGGACAATAGTGATTACACATATGATGTTTCGTGACATTTGAACAAATAGTATTTGAGTTATGAGCGGAACAAAAAGTGTGACGGGACGGACGGAAGCGCTGACCGCTATATACCCCCGACTACTTCGTAGCGGGGGTATAATAATTGCCTGAAGGACAATTCTACCTTATAATGGATGTCTCGGACATAACTCTAATAATACAAGAAGGTGGATGAATGAAGCAAAACTTTATGCCAAAAATCCTTTTTCAATGACAGTTATACAGTTAACTCGTAATTGTCAAAACGTCCTTGGTCTACTCCCTATTTGACGGGTATCAACAAAACATAAAGATCAAATTATTGTAAATAAACTGAGTGAACTTATTCACAAACCTTGCCAGCATAAGCATCTCCTCTTCATGGGCTTTATGTCTGCCATCATTCTCAGTCGGGAAGTAAATCTCCAGGATTGTCTGGATTGCTTCCGTCACTACTTGTCTTCTCTCAGCCAAATACTGAAATAATCAAATAATTCCCTTATTCACTGTTCAAAAATCAATATCTACACAATGCTATTTAGTACAGTAAGCAAGTTTCCTTAAAGACTCAAAACTTGCTTGGCTACAGTCAGCCAAATGCTGATATTATACTTTTATTTCTATCATTACAAAATATCTACAAAATATGATAGGAAACAGAAGCAAGCATTGCTCACTAGTACCTCCAACCAAACATTCCTGAGCAGTTAACTTAGACGTCCCATATCAAGACTACCAACATTATAAAATAACATATCAAAAGTTGACAAGTAAAAGTGCAGTTCAGTATCTCACCTCGACCAAGGAGCTCTTACAGAGCGGGCAGTTGCTGGTATGGTCAAGGCAGCGGTCAAGACACTGTCGACAGAAGGTGTGACCACAGGGAGTAGTGACCGGCTTGTAGAAGAGACGGTAGCAGAGTCCGCACTCAAAGTCTTCAACATTCAGCTGTTCACTAGGAATCATCTTAAAGTCCACCACTTGTCCATTGAGTTGAGCTGGGAGTCCCTCTGGTTCTGGACAAAGTAATAGTTCTTGAATTAGTCTTTCTCACAATGAGGGCAGGGGCAAGCAGCATAAATGATGAAAACAGATGCTTCCCCCTCGTCCTTTCTTCTCAAATGTACAGTAATTTTCCATTAATTCAACTTCTCTACCACAATTCAACCACAAACTATTTTGGGGGTCACAACTTCAAATAACTTCTTAAATTTCAATCAAGTGCCAAAAACTTAAATTTGATGCTCCTATGATTCAACCAATGCATAAAAGTATTGTTTATTTGCTCAATAAAATAATTAGAAAACATAACTATCCTGACTGCAGCTATCAATGCAAAAATATCTTCATAATGACAAAAATCCCAGCAGATTTCAGATTTCTAGGGTCCGTAGTTCAGCAGAAGATGAGCTAATAGCTCCTACTGCCCCTACAAAATATGATAATCTGTAAACAAGACTTACTCATATATTTAAACTGGGAGGAGCGTGTCGGGCTGGTACATGACGTCCCAGACATTTGTCTGGCTCGTTTTCTACTGGTAGGCAACTCTTGAAGACTGTTGGTAGACCCACACATACCCAGATTGCCTTCTGGAGAGAAGTCTTGTACCGTCGGGGCTGATTGACCTATAAAATAAAAACAAATATTAACTTAGAGGAACAGGTATGGTAATGGTATATATAACGGATAAATTTACCTGAGAGTCCTGCTTCAAATACTCATAAAATTTAGAAAGGACTCATAGAATTTTAAGCTGTGAGTCACTGGATGCATAGTTGTTTTTTTGATACTATGTGCTTACTTATTAAGGACTCATTTAAATCAGCTTGGACTCACAAGACTTTTTGGTAGCGAGTCCCTTGACTCAGAGGGTCATATCTGTAGATTGATCACTTTATATAGGAAACTTTTTAGGACTCTTACATAACAATAAACTTTTTAGGTTCTTATAAAGTGATCGGATGAGACTAAGGTTAATGCATGGCTACTCACATCTTGGAGTGTTGGTGTGGTCAGTGCCGTCCTGCGTGTCCGAGTCACTGTCCGAGTGGTCAGCAGATACTTCTGAACATCCCATCTAGAAGAACATTAAATCATTAGTTTACAGTAAGGCATTGTTTTATTTTTATCCGATCTCGAGTTAAATGAGTGAAAAAGGTTAGGATCAACTAAAAAGAGCTGAAACCATCTGATCAACTAAAAATTGCATCCCTGGATAATTTGAAATAGTTATAATTCTTGTATTCTTTTAAATTAAGTCCAAAAGCATGCAGATCTATCCTTACAATATAGACGCAGGTCCAAGAAGATTGGTTCAGGGGGAGGTAATTCTTAAGTTCCAATACAATATTTGTGTAAACAAAAGACACCAAGACAGCTGACCCCAACCTTTTTTCTTCATATGAACTTCCCTCCTTCAAAATAATGGAATTGCCACATCTAGCAGTAGCGTACCAAGGGGTTTTAACCCACTTTACCCCCTTTTAAAACAAATTACTCAAAGATGACTCTCCCCCCCCCCCCCCCCCCCCCCCCCACAAGCCTTTTTTCAAAATTCTAAGTTCAACATTAGCAACAAACAATCCATAAACTCAAGAGATCTCATTCTTTGATACCAAAAAGGTCAGGAGGTAAAATGGCTAACCTGCTGGGATGTTGATGGTTGAGAGTTGAAGTTTGTCGCAGTGTGCAGCGTCTCGCTGATAATGTTCTGCAGCTCTTCGATGGTGGAGGCGCTCAGCTTGGGGAAGAGTCGTGAGCTGTCGAAGTTGCTTGTAATGAGCTGCTGGAGAAAGGACGGGTTTGATGCTTGTTGGCGTAGAACCATCTTGGGGTCATCCGGTGGAAGGTGGGACAGGATTTTGTGCAAACTCTGAAAAGATGTTATGTTAGATATTATCTTTTAAAACTTCAAACGAGAACTGTTTCAAACTGGTCTGTCTTTGATGCCATTTTTTTTTTACTTTTGAATGGTATTACTAATGGTTTTGTACCTTTTATCTGTTTGTAACATAAAATATAACAAAAACATTATTTCAATTTGAGTTTTAAGGAGAATTATATATTTAACAAAAACAACTATCAAATTATTCAATATTACACATGATATGAATCAATGTCGTTCCTAGAAGGGGTCCTGGTGAAATTTGCCCACCCTTTTTGCTTGGTGTCCCCTTAAATTTTGAGAAGAAGAATACTTCTACCATTGCAAAGGACCCAACAGCTCAGAATAGGCCAAAATGACCCCCTCAGCTGAATACTTACATGTAGGAACAACACTGTATGAATCATTACATGAAGTAAGGTTCCTAACTTCATTGTTGAGTGCCGATATATATTTGTTAGCATCATTAAGGGGAATCCGTAAATAACATTACTGCCTTGTGAATACACTCCAGGTCATGTACCTTTGATAATTGATCTCTAGCTGATGTGACTGTTTGGTCGAGAGCCAGACACTGGAGGAATGAAAGCACAGCATCCTCGTAGCAGCTCAGGTCATACAGCGCACTTCCTCGTCTGAAGTAACCCTGAAACAGACAATATCGTTGTCTTATATATCTAGATATACAACTGGGAATTTATTGTCTTAAATGGGCAGTAGCAATGTTTTTAAAGAAATAGTATCTTTTTTCCCCTATAAAAGTATATATGCTTAATGTAATAACGATTATCTTAAATACTCAACCTTTACTTTAAGAAGAAATTTATAATGCATCAAGCAAAACCTGCTGACAGATATTATTGTGTGAATATCTTTTTGTCTTTTGGATAGAGATATGGATTTGTATATATTTACAATGTATACTTTGTTACTTTAGATTGAAAAACACTTTCTTTAAAGTAGAAGTTCAGCAGTAAAGTTCAATCTCATTAAAATCAGCTCGAAACTTTCACTCCTACGTTTCTTGAAACATAGCAAGGTAGGAGTGAAAGTTTCGAGTTGATTTTAATGAGATTGCCATAAAGTTATGCCAATTGTAAACTTTCTAAAGTAATTCATAACTTAAGCCAATAATAATTTGTTTGACCTTGCTAGATATATCCTGAAATATCTTTGTCAGCATAATGCAGAATAACTTGACAGTTATATCAGATATGTCCTGCTTGCTAAATTCTGGCAGTTAAGATGGAATCATATTATGACAAATACCTTTGGCCAGTCAGGTCTGAGAGCTATAACTTTGTTGGCGTCCTCCAGGGCTTCCTTTGGTCTGTCTAAGAGAGCCAGAGCATACGATCTGTTGCTTAGGAGCAGGTGATCTTTGGGAACTAAAATGAATAAAATGATTTTATCATAATAACAATAATATAACTCATTAAAATATATAAAATGCAAATTAATTTTACATAATGAGCTAATGATTATGAAATCAATTATCATATTTATAAAGAGTTAATGAAATTAATTACTTTAACAATTAAGTTGTATCAAATAAACAATATGTTGATTTAAATGAGTGAGTGAGTTATTGTTTTACGCCACTCTGGCAATATTTCAGCCATTAGCGACATTGATTCAAATAAAACTATTTACTTGGACAATCAATGTCAAAATATAATCCTTTTATCTTGGACAATCTTTTTTTTAAATATTTTTTTATTCCCATTTCTGAGAAGAACCATCACATGAAAATACACTTGAGAAATATTATTTACTAATTCAGCAGATGATTTGAACACATAAAATATCTACGGTTAAAAACAAAGAAAATCTTGCACACAAATACCTAAATAATAAAATTATAAAATAACATTTCAATAAAATATTTTTCTCAGCAATATTAAACTATCAATGATTGTACAACCTGAATAATACCATCAGTTTTTTTCCAAATATGCACTATAAATTCATATAAAAAAATTTGTTTTAATCATTAACCCTTTTATGTCTTAGGGGCCAAAAATGCATGATTACTTTCCAACTTCGGCCACGTGGTTATGCAAGATCTGAATCCATTACGCAACAAATATAGGTCATTATGTAAACAATTCAGACTTGAGTACACATAGCATTAGGCCGAAAAGCCACATAGGCTTATGATTAATCTTTTGGCGATCGATTGAAGTTATTCAACATACACAAAAATATAAATTATGTGACAAGATAGCTAAATTAGTTTTCTCAAAAGTCATTTTACTGTCTATATTACACGTGACAGCTTGCCTAAATAGATCGGCACATGTGAACTATTCTAGGTCAATGGCAATGCTTTGTCGATTTTGATTGGTTGGCAGTGATAACATGGCTGTTGAATCAGTCGTCCATACCCGTTATCAAGATGCATTGATTCGGGGGAAAAAATCAAATTTATACAATATTTGTCAATTATCTCCTGCCTGGTATAATTGATACAACATGTTGAATGTTGTTGGGTAGAAAACGTGATAATCTTTTCAAAAGTTACACTAGAAATTAGTTATCAAACATTCTTACCGACACGAGTTATATAAACAACAAACATGGCGACTACACTACACTTCCGGTTGTCTTTTACATAAGCAAGAACAATCACGTTTCTTTGTTTCATCACTAAAAAATTAGTTAAAATCAGGTTTATGTTAAATAATAAACTTACCTAATTGAATCGCTTTAGTATAGTAATATAATGCGGTATCAAAATCCCTCAAATCGAAATATTTATTTCCTTCTGCTTTCAACAGTTTTCCTTCACATTCTTCAGCAAACCATTTTCCTACGAGGTCTGCTAACAGTATATTTGATTTCACGTTTGAAAGCTTGAGTCGATAGTGAACTATTCCACATATCCGGCAAGCTTTTGATTGTTCTTTTGACAAGCACTTTCGACAAAAAGAATGACCACAGGGTATTGTCACTGGGTCAGATAAAAGTCCCCTACACAACCAACATGTAAACATACACTTCTTGTTCATTCCGTCATTTGATTTCTCCTGTTTTACGGTGTCAATCAGCGCTGACACCAAATGTTTTAACTTCTCCGGGGACACTTTTCCGAATCTGAAAACGTTAGAATAAGCCTCAAATGCCCTTTGAAACTGACCACCTCTCGCACAACTGTCGGCCAATCCTAAGTACAGTTCCCATTTAGGACCATTTTCCTTGATATTTCTTTCGTATATGTCTGCAGCAAGTCCAAAATTGTTCGTGCTAAAGGCTTGCCTTGCAAGATCCACCATGGTCCCTCCCTGATTGAAGCGCTATTCCTCCAACACTGACCCGATCTCCTGTGTTATAAAACCCTCTGCTTTTCAAGTTATGTAACGTCACGTGGTACTCAACAAGAGCTGTGATTGGTCCATATTTGGCCGCCTTTCTGGACACTATCTGGCCACCGAACAACACTGAATAGTTCATGCATAGTTTGAGTGTTGTTTACAAAAATGTTTTACATAAATGTAAAAAGAAAATGGGATTGATGAATATGTTCTGCTATTAATTACAAGCTCCAGCAGGAATATGGCAGAAGAAATCTGTTTAGTATGCAGTAACGGTATACACTGCAATTATGTTATATAATTCATGTTCGTACAAATTTACATAATATTTTGTTTATCTTTAAAGTGATTGTATTGTTTTGTTTAATGTAAAAAGCATCCAGTTGGCTTTGCTTTTGATTTTCACCTTTAACTATGTGATCAGGAAGTCACAGAGATCAAATGCCTATTCAACGCCATGAACTTGTTATGAAAGACTTTATATTTTCCAAATGCAAAGGTGCGGAAACAATAAGTTTGAATTCGAATGGGCAACAAATGTTTTGCAACACGATATGTTTTTTTGATAATTGCATTAATAATAATGAAATTTTTTATATAAATCATAGGAAAATGTATAGTTTTGAATCTGTAAAACACAAATTCGTGTCATTGCTCACTATTTGAGAAAAAAATACCCCTATAAATCGTGCTTGGTACCATTGAAAAGATTTTGATTCAATGATACATTATAGGAAGAAATAGCTTGCAATTTAAGTGGACTTGTCTATCTACACGATAGGGTATTTGGAAGAACAGAACTCGCATGCATCAACACTTTTATAACAAGCTGTTAACCGTCTTATCTGCCCCAGGTGTGTATTTTAATTCATGAAAGGAGTCGCGTTAATTGGGTTTGGGTTCACGTTTTGCAAAGGAGGGGGTCAGCCATGAGACTCACCCGTTTGAAGATCGATTTGGATTCGTGACTGTATAAACAATTGCATCATTTTTTTAAATTGTCAAGTGAATGCATTCAAAAGAGATACTCCGTAATTTACTTAATTTATTATATTTATGACAAAAAATCTCACTACTAAAAATAATTATTCCTAAATGGCAAGTATCAGAAAAATACTTGTTTTCAACGAACAAAACTTGAAACCGGTCATATATATATCCGTGGAAGAAAAATTCAAACGGCCAATCTACATGGATATACCACAGGTTTATAGAGGGACGGGTTTTTCTTACCCACGTTTTACCTACATTTTATTTACAATATCGGGTTCCTGTGGGATATACTTGTTATATAACCTATCAAACAGTATCAGCTCTTAACTAGCTGTTTGGACTGCTTTCCATAAGTTTCCAACTCATGTTTGACTGATCGGCGTCATTGTCCGGTTTTCAAACATAATCGCAAATTCAAAATTCCTTTTGTCACTGTACAACGTCGATTAGCTAAAGGATGATACATTCTTGCAATAGTCGATAATTTTCAATTAAATGACACTTTTTATAAAGTTTGTCATATCGCATATGTGATCCCCAAATTACTCACGGTGTGACTGTTTAATATATGCATTTAGAACGAAAAATGGTAATGGTAATTTTTTTTAAAACTATTGCCTTAAATTAAGAGACAGTAGCACATTTATGAGGGAATATAAGGTGGTGTCAGGAAAATGAAAATAAATGACCCCAATTGAAAAACAATGTATTTAAACTAAATGAAACAGAAAAATGCTGTCGTAACTGATAATTTTAATTATGTATTATTTGTATATATGCTCCTCTTCTATCAATCAAGTATTTCTTTCTTTATTTTGTTAATGAATCAGTCTAAGTAAACCTAGCCTCAATATTATCCGTTTCACTCCTATACTGAGTCTAGGAAGGTCTAGAAGAGGGTCGCGTCAGCCGACCTTTCTGCGACATATGACCCTCCAACGTTATACGTGCGAAGGCAGACTATTGTGGCTTGGTAAGCTGATTTCTGATTGGTCAATTCGATACGTGGGCTGACGCGATCGACCCTCTACTAGGCCTTTCTAGACTCAGTATAGGAGTGAAGCGGATAATATTGAGGCTAGGTTTACTTAGACTGTTAATGAATTAGCATAATACGGCACATTTGTTTTCTCGCAATGCTAACGTTTCAAAACGGCGGACGAAACGCGATCGAGTGGTGCCTTTAACGTAAAACTTGAAAAACAGGGGAAAATTTAAAATATGAAACTTAAAAAACGGGCTTTATATAAGTGTCATATTGTTTTATTATTATTTATGCTTAAATGTTAGTTTTAATATGTGTTTTATATGCACCTGTACAAGTTATTGTAGCACATAATCTAAAACAGTATGCCGGTCAGATGCACTACAAACCTTATTGCACTTCACCGTTTGTATTGATTAGAGCGGCCTATATTTTACTCTTGTTTACATTTCGCCATTCATATCACTTACAAGACCGTTTAGCCTTTTCGTACTTAGATTTTTAGACAATTGAGGGCTTGGGTTGGAGCAAATATATTTTACTGTCACTATGGAAAAAAATCGCCCTTTATTGAAGACAGACAGACAGACAGATGATTTTATTTTTGTCTCACTTGTATATACAACAAATCGCTCAGCGATTTATGAGAGACACTTGTATTGAATGATGTCGTTTATTTCATTGTCAAGCCAATTGTCATCTAAAATCACTAGTGTATATGTAGCAGATTACTTTGAAGGTGGTTCTAAATATTGACTTCCCCAGCTAAATGGTAATAATTATTGTAACTGAATTTTCATAAATCATAGTAATATTGATATCTGCCTAGCGTACTTGCTTTATGCAATAAAACGCGATATTAAAAATGTTATCCCTTATATATTTTGTAAACGGTTTTCACGTCGACGTCGATAGAAAAAAGTGAGTGTTTCTGTACATATCCCTATTTAAACAAATAAAGGCTCACTCAGGTAACGCGTTAGCTTACATAAAGGCCAGACGGAGACACTCTTGATAACCTCACAAGCGACTTTGCTAGGATGTAGTCGAGAGTTGACATTTTTCCATTCAACCATGTAACATACATTTTAACCAAACATATCATGTAACACTTGTGAAACTAATTCTTTCTGTCTGTCCGTATGTATGTATGTACTAATGTATGTATGTATTAATGTATGTATGTATTATTGTATGTATGTATTAATGTATGTGTGTATTAATGTATGTATGTATTAATGTAGGTATGTATTAATGTATGTATGTATTAATGTATGTATGTATTAATGTATGTATGTATGTATGTATGTATGTATGTATGTATGTATGTATGTATGTATGTATGTATGTATGTATGTATGTATGTATGTATGTATGTATGTATGTATGTATGTTTGTGTGTATGTATGTATGTATGTATATATGTATGTATGTATATGTAGATTTCTCCTATTCTACTCGCCTTCCCGTCCTTTTCGATACATGACTGTTGACAACTTGTATTCCTATCAAAAACGAATTGGTATTTTGGTGTTACGCATAACCGACATATCTCTTACATATTTGACTAATTGATATGTTATGAAACAACGCATAAACTTCAACATTGACAGGTAAAACGGAATAGAGTTGCGCGGAAGGATAATCTTATTCTTACAGAATTATTCCTTAAAACTAAGGACACTTATACGTTTTAGGTCTATTCAAAGTGTGTACATACGTCAGTTTGATCTACAAAAGCTGTAAACATTTGTTTCACAAGTCAGTATCTTTAAGCGTGATATTGTATACTCAATATGTTGTTGTCAACTATGTCACGTTTCTCTAGTTGTGATTTTATCATACCGAATACAAACATATTCACACATTTCAAAAGTGATGTAATGAAAGTGAAAGTAATGTTTATTTACACCATTTGATAAATTGATAAAAATAAAATGGAATACTAGAATACAATTTAGAAATGTGTCTGTCCAAATAAAATTCTGTTATCTGCTTCTGAAGTATAATTTCTAATATTCTTCAATGTCATTAATGAATTTGAAAGCTGGGATGCAACCAGGGATGTAACCAAAACAGCCATTTTTTCTTACATATTTGTTATACAAAATAAATGTTATTTCGATATTTAATTAAAACAGGGTGAAAAACATTACTTGCGACTTCATACATCTTAAATTAATTAAAGCCTCCAAGGAAGCATGCACTCACATTTGTTTCTAATTTTATATCTATGATAATAAAAGTTATCACACATTTCCACTATTTTGATCAAATTATTTAATTGAAGAACATCCTTTCGACAACCGCGACGCAGCAGCAATATTGTTAAATAAATACCACCCGGTGATTTTAATCATATGTGTTTTGGTTTGATACCAACGTAAAGGGCATATTGCATTATATGAAATAAAAATCTCACATATTCATCCCAAAATAGCAATGAAAGTGAAAAAAGCAATTAAAGGATAATTACTTCATTTCAATGAAAATGTACAGCGGTCCTATACAATTTAAGAAGCTAAATCCAAACGTCGAATTTACAAGGATACTAGTTTCTTAGCCTATCGTACATCAGTTCATAACTGTCCATGTGACTAAGATAAGTTTCAAAAATTAGATTTGACTGAATGACGCCATGCATTTGAAAATCAATGTCCGGGTTTCGATCATAGCCGCGACTACAAACCTTCCTATTATACAATGTCAAATAGCTTGATAATGATTTTTTCTTACAACAGTTTAAGCGCCTCGATTTTGAAAAAAAAATCACTTAGAAGTACTCCCTGAAGGATAATTTAACTGTTATTCTTATTAGTTTGAAACTCGAAAAAATTGTAATTGAAAATGTTTACTTGATTCCATAAAGTGTGTGCTTTCTTTAGCCTGGCAGTTTAATTAAATTGAGCCTGAGCTGTTATGATGTCCAGACTGTTGTTTCTCGTCCTCTCTCATATATTACGTACAGTACCTAGCCAAAATTGAGTCATCACGGGTAGAAGTTTCTGAGTCTTCTGTTAATTCATGAACAGTTTTATTGTTTCAGATGATATCGTTATATTTTCAATTTTTACACCAAACTAGGACATCATCCTCAGAACACGAACATAATTGCCTTTCCTTTACCCGTGATGCTTCTGTTTGAATGACAACTGATTAAGCGATAGGTATACAACATTTTCAGCAACTTTCCCATAGACCGCCGTATTGAAACTGATAAAATTGTCGTATCTTGTTGAATGACGCTTAAATGGCCACAGTTTTCTAAATATTGATCTAATTGTTTGCCTACTGTAGGCCATGCCATGCTATGCCCCCCCCCCCCCCCCCCCCCCCCGCTTATTAGAGGCCCGGCGCTTATTTCCTAGCAAACTGAAAAACTGAAGTTTGTTTTAAGCCGTCTTTTACAATTTACCCGTAAAACGTTTAGTGAGGGAGCATTTATCTAATGGTCATAACCCGGCGCTTACTAGATGAAATACGGTATTCTTATCTCTAATTAAATCTTCCGCTTAACTTTTACAATACTTGTGATCTTGGTGATTACAAACATGTTATGAAAGAGACATAATTATTATCAAGGTTGGGCCTTCTCACACGAAGTCTTTCTCAAAGGAGGCCTCACTATGTGTGTATTACTCTTTATTTAAACTTTATATTTAAACTAACAAATCAAAACTGTACGAAGTACGTCTTTGCATGAGGTTGTTGTTTAATAAATAGTCGATTGTTTATCAGATTGTATAAATTGATTGCTTGAAGATGATAAACCTATTGTTTAGTTTTTGGCATAAATTATAGATATGATATGATTTTTTTAAATTGAAATTTTATTTCCAATAAATGATTTTTTTTATGAAATGAAATTTCATCACAAGAGTTTTGATACCAATGCACTTTAACTAATCGAATAAATATCAATAGATAACAATTAAAATTGGAAGGACATATTGTCTCGAGTTAAAGTATAATTAGATTAAAATTCCTTCCAAAAATAATTGTAATATTGATTTTATAAATGCTTGGTTCGTTGGATGCTAATAATTTTGGGTCAGTAAAGACCGTTAACCAATGTGTCATAATAGACAATATAAAAACCAAACGTGTCAGTCATAATTCATGAAATGCTATACAGAAATCAGACTAAACAAGATCCAAATTTTGACACCGACTGTTGAAATTACTAAAATAATCACGGAAATGAGGACAGGAAACCTAATTATATGTCTTTGTTTCTTTGATTACATGTGTAATTAATAAACTCTTATTTTAGACGAAGTTCAACCCAAAACTGCATTAACCGTCGCGTTTGCATTATTTCTCCGTTAAATCCATCCTGTCTCAGGGTACGAACGTTACGCTAACACAACTAACCTGGAGTTATCGTGATGTTCGTTTCCTGGGACAGGATGCGTTAGATGAAGTCATAAATGCTGATACAACCTCTTTTCGAATACAAAATTTAGACCCTTGGTTGCCGTGAGTTTCCCCCAGCTCCAACATTTAAAACGTTAAACCATTTGAAAAAGATCAGCCAACAGTTCTCGTAAGGAAAGGGTGGTCCTTATCACAAGGGCCTTGCGGTGATTCAATAGTCAAAACGATGACCTTTGAACAACGTCGCTGATTGCACAACTAATCGCTGATTGCATCCAATCAGGCTTCGCCCATCTTAGCCCACAAACTTGGCGTATTTAAACAGAGGTTTGATCAACATTTAATGACTATGATGTACCTCTGTGAGGAAATAATGCATTTGCATATACAAAAAGAATTACATAGCGTGTTATGTTGTAAAAGAAATGAACATTCTTAAATTACTTATCTTTTGCATTATTATTTTGTTGCTGACACTTGATAAAGCATTAACGTTATTTAATTTATACAACAGCTGCTCCGATGAGTTGCAAACAATCATTTTAAGATCCGTTTCCTTTAATCTCTATTTGACATCACCTTCTAAGCCTGAGTATCTTTTTCAATGTTGCTTGCATGTCAATATAACGTCAATTAAGTGGAAGATAAAATGTCCTTATATGGATAGAATAGCAGATTTGATCACAACAATGCGTGCTTTAAAAATAACTCTGTATGTATGATTATTTTTATTTAATATCAAAATGTCGAGGGGAAAAAAGAGATTTATGTACACTAACAAAATATACATGAAAATGTTTTGACTATAATTCATATAACTAACATTTGATATAAAAATAACATAAAAAGGAGCCCTTAAAGGGGCAGTAGCACGTTTTTAGGGAAAATAAAAGGTGATGTCAGGAAAATGAACATTACTAGTTCCAATTGAAAGACAATGTATTTAAACTAAATGAAGCAGTAATAATTCAAATATATAACGTAAAGTTTAGCCAAGCGATTCCTTTTTCTTACAAAAGTTGATTTAAAGGTGTTCAAACAAAATGGCCGCCAATGGATTTTATGTCAATCTTCATACTTTGTTTTCTGACTATGGATGATTGGCTTGTGTAATGAGATTTTTGACACTGTCAAAATAATACATTTAGCATTAACTAACAATTATCAGTGAAATAAAATTTAAAAGTATCAAAAAACGTGCTGCTGCCCCTTTAACAATACCTAATTTCAGGTTTCCAATAAGTTGAGGTATCTAGACTAAAAAAATAGACCAAAGACACTTCTTAGCATTGTTCATTTAGGGTCTGGATAACAGACTATAATTCATATATAGAAAGTTAAAGATCCATTATCGGAGTTCAATATTTTTAAAAGTAATTTACTGTTTTCCTTGTATGTTTTGCAAACTTTTGCGAACAACCTAGGGGAAAATCAGACCAAAATTCAGTAAATAGGAGATCATTTGCCAAAATTACCGAAACGGCAGCTGCCATATCGGTGAATCCGGTTTCTAAATATACGCATGAAAACCGTCTTTGTCGCGCACGACTAGATTTTCTTTTCTTTTTCTCCGTATTAGGTATTCGTTGCTGCCAAAGTTGATACCGATCGAAAGCAAATGCGGTACTTGAGACACGATGTAAATCCTACACGCATAAATAAGTCATCGAAAGCGGGTTCGTTAAATGCTATGCCCTTTTTACAGGGGATACTGTGCTCTTGGCGTCGAAATAAGTATGTTATCGTTGATAAAACTAATTAAATGTTGTTTCAAAATTTCGACGAAAGATTTTTCTACAGAGTAATGTATTTATATTCTCAATAGCTAAATTTCACTCCGAATCACATGCAAGTATGATAATGGAGCTTTAAAGCACCTTTTCAAGAGCATAAATAATTTGAAAGAAATGTCACCCTCTTACATCAACGTGAATGCCTCTAGGGCTACGGCGGAGAGATATACGCTGATGTAGCTGGTCAAAGAAATGTTTTGGTTTGTTTATCATTTCGGTTGGTCAGAACAACTAAGCTATGCCAATCAGACAGAGCGACCTGGTTATGTAAGTTTTACATAATACTTATGATCACGAGCTGATGGCGTGTTCCTTGCATTGAAATAGCATGTGTAGGGTGAATGATAGGAGACAAAGAAACCTGATTTTATCTTAGCTGAATTATCGATCCACACGAAAACGTTGGAAAAAAGGTCTCATCTACTTTGAAACTTCTAATTACGTAATGAATCGCCTAAAGAGCTAAAATGATTTTCTTTGACTAACCATTATTTTATGAAACATTTTAAATTATAAAGAATAATTGTTCATTATTTGTATCAGTATATTGAGCATATTGGCCGAATGCTTAAACTCTTTGATATGACGTAAACGATTATATGGATGATCATACATGATGAATTATTTATAATAATAACTCTTAAAATGTCTTGCTTGTAATTTTAAAGGGGACATTTAGTCTGAACATTCGCTTTGCCAGATATCATGGTTCATTTCTGTACAGACCCTCCAGTTGAGTAGCCTATAACTATGTTGATGCACCACAAAGGTGAAAAAGGCTAGTGGTATCGACAGTCAACACAAATGACCGACATTCTCCGACATTCTATATTTGCATATATCTATTTCGTTCCCCGAACTTTAAACGAAGGCTCATGAAGTACCTCAAAGTCTCAAAAAACTCTGAACACCAAAGATATTGAAGACATCGTTGAAATTAACGTTGGGATCATGCTTTTCAAAGTAAAAGTCGAAGATTGGATTGGCACTTATTTCTTCATCAATCATTTCAGAATTACTATTTACAGTCAATACTAGTTCTAGTTCATCCTGCTACATCAGCGTATAAGTCTCTGTATTGTGCTACAACACATCGATGTGAGACTTATACGCTGATGTAGCAGGATGGTTTTAGTTAAATTATGATTGTATTTCGAAGGAATTTGCCTAACAGTTTTTTTTCTAAATGTCTGCTACTTGGTTGCATCATGGTCGGTCTCTTACTGAGATGGTATGAGAAGGACGTCGTATTATTTGCATACCTAAAGAGATGTTCAATTTAATTCACTTGGAAGCCAAGGAACATCAATTTTATAAAATCTTATGGTGGATTCCACAGACAGAAAAGCAAAGTCTACGTTAAGCCGCTCCAGCGATCAAGATGGACAGATCTAGGGATTCAGAATATTTACTGAGTAAAGTTTTGTAGATGATTTAATACACTCATTGAAGATAAAGCAAACATCTTTGACAGACGAGCTTCTATTAGACTGATTTAAAGATGGATTAAAGTTAATGTGACAGTTCAGTACAAAAGAGGAAAACACAACAAAATTGGAATAGGGTTGCACAAGAACCAAGATATTATCAGATTATTTGGAGGTGGTTTAAGACCAGAAGAACATTTGTTTATTTATTATGTAGCAGCTTACTTCTCACAGAGAAGAAGCATGCCGGCATACCAACAGGACTACCGACGATGATGATAATGTAAAAGGCAACCATGAATATTCATTTTTACTTTATCTTTATGCGTTATAAAAAAACTATCTATTCATGGGATTCAGGTTGGAGGTGATAACATTTTAAAATTTAAAAAAAAGTATACATGTATAATAATAATAACAAACTAGGATTGACGCGTCAATACTTTTACTATTAATATTTTGTTGATAAGATGTACGGAACAAATGTTGGTATCGATAATCGTCATTCATAGATGTAAACATTATTTATGTAACTGAAATAGTAAGGGAGAATTGATTTTTTTTAACTTTAATGGAAACACAGAAAAAAAATAGATTTTAAGACCCCTACCCGATGTTTGTCTAACTAGCTCCTTAACTATCAAGTTTTTTATGATATAATGCAACGCAGAAAATGTTGTGCTTGGAATAGCGCGTGCGTAAATATAATCAATTTTAAAATATTTTAAAGAGTTAAAAAGAAAAATAGATCTTTCAAGTGTGCGCAAAATGAGGATTTTCTAAAAATACTAATATTCACGGACCTGTGATGGACAGAACAATATTTATCATGACTTGATGATATCTTTTTTCGTTCACTGATTACATCTGCTTTGCAAAACATTCAAGATAAAACAAATTATCTGTAACAGTTTCGAAACTAAAATTCTGAAAGTAAAATAACCCTCAAAAAAGTCAAAAATCGCAAAAATGTTAAAAAAAAGTTTATGTCCAATTATTTTCTTAAATATCAATTTGTATGTCATAATAATCTGTAGTGAATATGTTGCACAATCATTGTAGAACAGAATGCAACAAACAGATCTTTGAAATTACATTTCCTCACAGAGAAGTGCCCCTTTGAACTTGACGCAGAAAAATCCTTTTTTCAAAACTTCATTTTTGAAATTACTGTAACATTTTTGAAATTACTGTAGCTCAAAAACCGCTCAAAATAGAGGGCAGGAATGTGGGATTACTTTTTGCAGTGTTCATCTGTCTGGCTTTAAAATGAGCTATAGCATGCGTCTGTATGTATTGTAGTTAGTGAGAAGAAAGCCTTTCAAAGAAGCTTACCGTCAAAACTGTGAAATTTCACAAAATTTTCAGTTTTTCGAAAATAGCAAAACATCTATTTATACGGCCGTGCAATCGATTGGGATTGTTATTGCCCACATTTTGGTGAAAGTTTTATGAAATTATCTCCAATAGTTATCGAGAAATTGAGGTTTGAAATTTTTCCTTCAGGGGGAGATAACTCGAAAACAAAATCGAAATTAAAAAATGATGATTTTAGAACAGCGTCGCTGATTGCACAACAAACTTTGATTGCCTCCAATCAGGAATCTCCCATTCTATCCTACAAAGTCGGCGTAATAGAACAGAGGCTGTGTCAACATTTCACAACTTGATCTGCCTCTGTGGGGAGAGAATCGTCTACACCTTTACTCAGATTTAAAAAAGCCCAGAATTGCATACTGAAGATTACACCCGATTTAAGATACCGACGATCTATCCTGGCTTCTCTACGATGTGGCCTCTTTAAAGGGACAGTCATATCTGGGTACTTTGTGTGAACTAACTTCAAGAGTACTTCCCTTTTTATGATTATTACATGATTATTTCACAATTATTGTCAAATATGTTGTTGAGGGTGACATTAATGTTATTGTTCTAGATTTAACATTTAAGCAAAGAATAGAAAGTATCACATCGCCCTCTTGAATTTCGTTTCCACAAAACTGTATAAATAGATATACATGTAGATATTAAGATAGAACTGTCCCTTTAAACTCGAGATTGAAACGGGCTAATATCGCTCCTTTGATGTATCTGCTGCAGACCATTTTTTTGGGGAAAATATTACACAAATCAAGTTGAAGACGAGACCCACTTTCTTACGTACTGGCGTTTTTATGGCGATACATACTGTTATGATTTCAACAATATGTCTTACAATAACTCAGTTGATGTAACCATCTGAACTTATATATTTTGCAATTTACCGCTTTTAGGATGAATGTTCTTCAAATTTTGTATTCACCGAAAGTTTTATTTTTCAAGCATAAGGCTGGCATACCACGTGTCCTTAGTGGTTATTCACAATGCGTATTGGTATTCAACACTCAACACTAAAGAAGAAAAACTAGAACTAGAAGTTCATTCCATGTACGCATATTCCGCAGTGCTTGTATCAACAAGAATTTAAAGTTAACATTACGTCTCTGATGACAAAAATGTGGCCATCATTCTTGCTATATGTTTTAGATCAAATAAATTTCAATAACACTTGATAACATTAGATGTAAATTCATGAAAAAACCCTCATCGAACGAAGCATATCTATACTTATCTCTAGCGTATAACTACACAGGACGGTAGATATAGGTCAACGAGATAAAAGTGTCTTACATATGTTACGTCACTTTGTTCTACATTGTCCAAATTCGTCAGTGTCAAGCCAATCTGATTAAAATCAAATCATTGATTCGCTCCCTTATTTATATTATGTTGTTACTGGTCACTTAGATTGGTGACAAGTAACAACATACTATGAAACAAGAGAGAGAATCTAAGATTTGATTTCAATGAGATTGGTGTCAAGCAAACCATCACATCGACCGCTCTAATAACTGGACGCGTTTCTGTACATAAAGCACACGCATTTACGCGATCAATCAGTTACCAGTTTCATTCTTGATTAGATTGACCTGAAGAAAGTGCACCCATTAACTAGAAATGACTCCAAAAAAAATGCTATTAAATAAAAAAGGAAACTTAACTACAGCAATTAGAATACAATATATATATATTGTTTGAAATCTCTTATATATGTACATATGTTCTTTGTAGTTTTAGTATCTATTTTTATTCTCATGTTCAATTTTAATCAATTTTAATTTTTACCCTTAAAGGGTGGCTCATTTTAATGTTATTTTTACAATGTCTATTTCTGTGTATCTCATGTGAGGTGAGACTTAAATAAACAATCTGTCTGTCTGTCCGCTATCTGTAAAATTAGTACCTGTGATTCTGAACTTGCTCTCACATAGAGATAAAAAATAGTGCTTTTTTTAGTTAAAATATGAGCTGTTTTGAAAAGATATCATAGTAATTTGTGTTTTCACACGTAAGAAAGGCAAACGATGTACAATTAAAATCAGGAAGTGTCACTTTAAAATCGTGAAGTATTTCGGATTTTTTATATAAAAAGTTCCCTTAAATATGGTGATTTTATATCTTTTCGTTACATTTCATGTAAAGTGTATGTTGATTTTCTCTATGAACCTCTTGTAAATTGTTTAATTAAGCATTTCGGGTTGTTTTTCTCCGAAATGTTGTTGTAAAAAGATGCCTATCAACACCAGCGTAATAAACCAGAATTGTTTGACGTGTTTCGTAACAGACAGATGTGTGTATCTCTTAGTAACCTTGACCTTGACCATAACATTCAAATGTCATCGTTGTATACTCCGAATTGAAAATTGAAATTATGTACAAATATTCAGCTATTCAGTTGTTTAATTTCAACCTTTTTGTAAGTGAAGAGCCAGATCAAGTCATGAAATGTTGATACAGCCTCTCTTCTATTACGCCGACATTTTGGGATAGAATGGGAGATGTCTGATTGGAGGCCATCAAAATTAGTTGTGCAATAAGTTGTGTACTAAAATAAATTTCGTTGATTAAAATTATATTAACAACATTCAAACCGTATTGTTTTTTGACGATTATTATAGATTAAAAGAAGTCAACCTTAAAACCACGCCCTTCGTATCTATATAGCGTCACTACTATAGATTTAAAGATAGCAGGTTCATTCGTATCTTTAAACGTAACTAGGTATCTCATGCCTTAAGAACTTTTTTCATTATGTATATATATCTAATTTGAAGAATTCCCCAACCGAATCATAGCCCTGAGAAATTGAACCCTTATATTTGTAGACATAATACATTCAGCTTCATGACTACCTGTTTACCTTTCTGTAAGTGCATACTAACTCTAACGTAATAATCTTAGAATACCCCCTTAAAACATTTATACATTTCATAACCTTTGATGCAACTTTCAGATGTATGTTATAGATCAGTTGGCACATAAATGTCAGTCCCAAACGCTCTCCTTTCAATCAACATCATCTAAATAACTTCAAGCCGGCAATACTCATACATTTGATATAAGAATTACATCCCCACACAAAAAAACAATAACACAACAACAGCAACAACAAAACTAACAACACACAAATAAATAAACTAGACATATAAAAACAACTTTAATTGCCATCGTGTACCATGCTATTACATGACGAAATGTGTCTGGAGTAGAGAGTTTGTTCTTGTGCCGATGGTTTATATTGTTTTTTGGTTGAGGAGAGTATATTTTGTGACTGGCAGGGTTTTCTTTTTCGGGTTAGCCCCAAAACAGTGTTTTTAGAAGGGTTCTATTTTGAGGCTGCTACACCGGCACTTGACAAGTGGCGATATGATTTATCCTGACTGGTCATATATATTGAGATTATTATCCGAGGAAGTGTGTCATATGACATTTAGGAAACGAGTGTGAATTTTTGTATTACCCGAGCGAGAGCGAGGGTTATACACAAATTTGCATGAGTTTCGTAAAAGTCATATGACAGTTCCGAGGGTAATAATTTCTTTATTTTCGATTCTCTTCCATTTCACCATCGTATAAATGTCCAAGAAACGGACCGCTTTCCTTGCGACGGCCGGCTACAGTGACGTCACCAACAATGATGTAATGACGTCACAAGCGAAAAAATACGGGAACTCGTGCTACAACAATTAGTATTAGTTCTCTGGCCACAGCTGACATTGACATTGACATTGACCTTCCGCGTTATAAAACTCAGGTCATGTTTTCATAGAAAGGTCACTTCCTTTAAAGACCCTGTTATATCAGCTTCCGGTTCGTGATATGTAAGTTCGGGAAAGCAAGGCTTATCACACTCGGAAACTGATGAATGACTTCACTTCTCATTTTTGTTTTTTACCGAGTGTGCACTCTTTTTGATCCAATTGTCAAATACTTTTTTTAAAATTCCTCAAAGTTACATGTTCCAAATGGTTTGTGTAATAATTATGTATAAACATCATTTTATGAATAACTCTTAACTTGTATATATCCTTGAATTTCGTTTCCACAAAACATACTACGATGGAAATGTCCCTTTAAATCTCTCATTTTCGATCTTTCATTGGCTATCATTTTGACATAAGAGGACGCACTTCCTTTATTGATGTAATTGTATACTTCTTTATAATTGGCCTTCAATCAGTTAAAAGCTTACCCCAATGAAGGATGTTCTTTTCATAAATTTGTTATTAGTAATATCGAAATATATATATATAAATATATAATTTATCTGTGCATGATTTATATTGGTAAATATTGGTGTGTTTGAGCTCCGTGTCTGCACATATATATGACTATTTTTTATATTTTCATGGGAATTCAGTATTTTTCATGTAGTATATTTTGAGGTTTTGAAATTTGTAATCATTGCTTTGAACCTTTATGTTCAAACGTCAAAAATATGTAAACAAATTATGTAAAAATATGTAATTAACTAGATATGAACTGGACACATCCATTGGTACCAATCCTGTATGCTCTCGATTCCAGACAGTTAACCTGTATTGGCAGTCGATAGACCAATATGTCTTCAGTTACATTCCCATTTCCAGCTTATTCATGATGAAGCTAAAGTGAAACTTTTAATTGATTTCTTTTCCGTGAATCTTAGTTTTCCAAATGTCAAGAAATCGTTTGACGTCATAGATCCTAAACTGTTAGCAGTTGTCGCGTTAACACCACAATTGTATGGAATCCTTTACAGAAACAAAATGTCCTGACCTTCATTACCGTTATCAACAAGCATTATATATGACACAACTTCATGAAGGAAATTCAGTTATGTACAACTTTTAAATAGTATTAATGTATCTATAGTACATTGTTTGGCAAAATTTTTATTTATTGCATCCCAAAGAAAACGTATGCTTTTGAAGTTGTAACTTTCTGGTGCTACAAATTGTAATGAATTATATTTCATATGAATTGTACAACTGAAGTGGGCTTGTGGCCTGTTTGCGGAATGAACCACACCATCAATTGGGAACCACTTATATAAAATAAGCATCTGTTGCTATAAAACATACATTTCCATAGAATTAGAAGGATAAGATCTATCTTCAATGGTCATACATAATATGACCAATATTATATGTATACACATGTAACACAATCTTTTGCACATGTACAGACGGAGATATTAATTTCTCATGAAGGTAAATTGTTTCCATTTGGTAACATTAAAATGCAAAAAGATATCACCTTTAGAATACGATGTTCTATCAAAACTGCCATGTGTGCATTTTTATCAAGTTTTCTTTCAAACGGCATACGCGCTCACTTAACTCTCTCCTTTATCATCGTTTACAAAGTATCACTTAAAGTAACATAATCAGAGTCCATTATTTTTAAACTGTTTTTTACTGTTTTCCTTGTATTTTTAACAAAGTTTTGCAACCAACCTAGGGAAAATCAGACCAAAATTCATAAAATAGGAGATAATTTACCAAATAGACCGAAACGGCACCCGACATAAAGACGAATCAAGTGTGGCCATCTCGCAACTTCCGGTTTCTAAATATACGCTTGAAAAACGTCTTTGTCGCGCACGACTAGATTTTATTTTCGTTTTCTCCGAATAAGATGTTCGTTGCTGCAAAAGTTGATATCCATCGAACACAATTTACGGTAGTTGAGACACGGTGTAAATCCTACAAGCATAATGATTACGTCACTGAAAGCGGATTCGTTAAATGCTTTGCCCTTTTTCCTGGGGGTACTGTGCTCTTACGTCGAAATAGGTATGTTATTGTTGATAAAAAATTGTAAATGTGATATCAAAATTTCGACGAAAGAATTGTCTACAGAGTGATGTATCTATATTCTCAATAGCTAAATGTCATCCCGAACCGCATGCAAGTATGATTATGTTACTTTAAATGTCACTTCATTGGTATTTCGAAAGACATGCTAAAGGATTATGTAAATGTAGTTTTCTTAATGTTAAGTAATTACCCTAATGTTGTTTTCTTTGAGATTAGGTAACATCTTACACAAGTAACATTGACATGACTGTGTTACGTAAGTATTGCTGACATTTAATCTAATTCCTCAACACGTGGGAACTTGATGGTCAAGGTGACTGGGAGATGATGTAAGATCAATATACAGATACATCTACTGTCTTGTTAGGAAACTCTCACAGCGTCAGAGAAACAAGTATGAACTTCAAGAGACACAGAGTATGTCGATATGTCACATATGTCCAATTTTGAAATCGATGTTATTACATCGAGAACCACTAATTGTTGCTGAAAATAACAAGTTAAAGATCAATCAGTACATTAGAGCCAAAATACGGACATTCAAAGCAGGGATTTTGATCGAAAACCGGACAATGTGGCTCGAGTGTCGCGCGCAAATTCTCCAAACTTAATTTTGAAACCTTGTCATAAGCTGACAGGAATATATATTCGATTCGATAGTGTTTATTGGGTATTGTAACTAATAGGTAGATTATTTGGATGCATTATTTCAAATATTAAACGTATTTGAGATGTTTTCTTGATTTTTACATAAAATCAAGCATTTTCAAGATTTTATGCATAAATCGATATATTTAAGTCCAGTGATGAGATATGAACTTCAATCAGCATATTAGATATTTTGAAGCTTATCAAAACCAAATACAATTTTAAGAAAGATACTCTTTGTCACTTTAAAGAGCCACTAGGGGAGACCAGGGCAAAGCGCGCCCCCTAACATATACGTGCGTCTAGTGGGCGCCCCGACATATACAGAATGCAACTTGCACTATATCTCTTATAATTATTAGATAGACTGTAACATGGCACATGCTTTTTTAATCTACCATTTCGGCATAAGGATATATTAACGTAAATATATTTTGATTAAGGGGGTGCGCTCTGCCCTGTAGTTTGGGACAAAGTGCCCAATCCCCTGGGCGCTTTGCCCTATTCGAAAAACAACACAGAATGTAATAGATATTACACACCAATAATCAGCCAATACAAATCAAAAGCTATAATATTGATAATGCAAGGCACCTTTTGAACCCATATGAAGGATAGAATGACCATAGAAGTTTGCAATATATGCAAGGATGCGCAAAATATTCCTTAACATGTCATGGACCTACATGTTCAACATTCTCAATGACCACATATCGTTATGCATGTACATTTCTTTTAACTACGAAAGTGTAATAATGTAGGTTATTGAATATCAAAACCAGTAATACATAGAATATAAAGAAGAATTGAATTGGTTATATTGACGAATTAAAGAATTCATATAATCTATTTTGTGTCGAACTTGGCAGAACGGCATAAATTGCTTATCGTTTAGGGTTGAACAGTAATATACAATGATTTATATTTTCATGATTAAAAAAAAACAACAGAAAAATATGTTTTTGTAACTGCTGCTTGTCGTCACAAAACAAAATCCTTTAAGTAAATTGGTATATTTCATTTTTATAAAATACAGCAGAATGCTGATATAAAAAGGATAGTTCTCCTTTATACTATTTGCTTAAGAAATGTAAAATAATAACTTTTACACCAATATGTTAACCAAAAAGATAATTTTATAACACACGGGGCAAAGCGCTCCCCTCGGCGCGTTTTGCCCCATCACGGGTAGCATTTGTTAAGTACATCACAGAAAGTCATTAAAGCAAGTAATTACAAATTTCATTATTTAATGAATTAATTATACGAATTCAAATTACATGTGCACGAGAGTTAAATGTTGAGATATATCCGTTCCTTATAGTAAAATCATGTTTTTTCGAATATTTGAAATTCTGCGTCCACAACTCAGGCAAATTATTCCAGCGTTGGTCACAACGCTTCATTACGGTTACGTTCATTTGTTGGTTATGATAAATTACTTCATTTGTCGATAGGTTTGAAGAAATAACGCGTGGTCACTTTGCCCCGGGGCGCGCTTTGCCCTGGTCTCCCCTACGTGACTTGTTGGAGGTCATAAATGCCAAACTTTACCACTAGTGTCATCTGATCGAAACGTGTCGACTGTTGAAGGAAACTTCTGTAGTATTTGAAGCCAATCGACGTTGTATTGTGAGAACAGGCTGGTTTAAAGTTGCGGTTATGATGGGAAACCGGACGATGACGCTCGTTAGTCAGTCAAACTTAATATTGAAACAAATATCTTAAACAGTCAGAATAACAGTTACGAGTTGATAACGTTAAATAGGTTTAATTACTAGTTTTCATGTAAATTGGGCTTGTGAATCTGCTTTCCACGAATATATATGACATGTTTTAGATTTTCATTGAAAACACGTATTTATCATATATTTGCCATTTTTGTAATGCATATGTGAGTTATTTAAAATTTATATCACGAATTATGCCGTTTACGTTCGAATTAAAACGCATAGGCACGATTCTAGGACTCAGTCAAGTTGTCGCAAAGGACAATTCAGCATATGTGTAATTATTCTTATATTATCTTTAACAGCTTCAATTAAAGTGTCAACCTGTTCGTAACGTTTACTATCCACAATGTATGTAACTGTTTATAAGCCAACCCATTCATGTGAGATGACGTTGTAAGACTGATTTATGTTTCCTTATTTGACAGGCTAACATCTAATCCGTGCATGAAAACACAACATGATGGCTAACTCCTGTACGTTAAGTACTACCGATGGTATGAGATATAGGGTATCGATGGTTAACAGATATAGATTATCGATGGTATGAGATATAGGGTATCGATGGTATGAGATATAGAGTATCGACGGTATGAGATATATAGTATCGATGGTATGAGATATAGAGTATCGATGGTATGAGATATAGAGTATCGATGGTATGAGATATAGAGTATCGATGGTATGACATATAGAGTATCGATGGTATGACATATAGAGTATCGACGGTATGAGATATAGAGCATGTATGGTATGAGATATAGAGTATCGATGGTATGAGATACAGAGTATCGATGGTATGAGATATTGAGTATCGATGGTATGACATATAGAGTATCGATGGTATGACATATAGAGTATCGATGGTATGACATATAGAGTATCGATGGTATGACATATAGAGTATCGATGGTATGACATATAGAGTATCAATGATATGACATATAGAGTATCGATGGTATGACATATAGAGTATCGATGCTATGAGATATAGAGTATCGATGGTATGACATATAGAGTATCGATGGTATGACATATAGAGTATCGATGGTATGAGATAAAGAGTATCGATGGTATGAGATAAAGAGTATCGATGGTATGAGATATAGAGTATCGATGGTATGAGATATAGAGTATCGATGGTATGAGATATAGAGTATCGATGGTATGACATATAGAGTATCGATGGTATGACATATAGAGTATCGATGGTATGACATATAGAGTATCGATGGTATGACATATAGAGTATCGATGGTATGACATATAGAGTATCAATGATATGACATATAGAGTATCGATGGTATGAGATATAGAGTATCGATGGTATGAGGTATAGAGTATCGATGGTATGAGATATAGAGTATCGATGGTATGACATATAGAGTATCGATGGTATGAGATAAAGAGTATCGATGGTATGAGATAAAGAGTATCGATGGTATGAGATATAGAGTATCGATGGTATGAGATATAGAGTATCGATGGTATGAGATAAAGAGTATCGATGGTATGAGATATAGAGTATCGATGGTATGAGATATAGAGTATCGATGGTATGAGATATAGAGTATCGTATTTTACTTGACTAGATAGTGATAAAATATACATAGTATCAAAGAATGATAAAGAATATTATTAATCTTAAACAGGTAATCTTGTGAAACCAGCTTACTCTGTAACGAAATAAATCAAATTTTCAATACAAATGGTTAAAAGAGTGTGTTTGATTTCAAAGTAACTAATGTAAAGAATGAAATTGCGAAATTACTCCTATAAAATGCCATTATTTTGTATCTCTATTTTTCTATTTATACCATAAAGGTAGTGGATTAAGATATTAACAACCATTTACTCTCTATTTTGAGTTTTATCAAACTTCAATATCATTTATCTTGATAAATTTACACAAAATCATTATGATATTATGATTCAAGTCACTTTAATTTTGTTAGCATTTTCAGTTCATAACATGCTCTGAAAAACAAATTTAAAAAAATCTTTCTATAAAAAGAAATCGAAAATTAAATAATTATTGAATTTAAAAAATCCTTAAAGATTGATGGCAATGTTTACTAAGATAAGAATAAGCGTGTAAGTAAAGCAGACAATGCATGTGTCGTGACGCCCTCAGTAAGATAGTGGTTGTGTTAAAGTAACATAATTATACTTGCATGCGGTTCGGGATGACATTTAGCTATTGAGAATATAGATACATCACTCTGTAGACAATTCTTTCGTCGACATTTTGATATCACATTTAAGTTTTTTTATCAACAATAACATACCTATTTCGACGTAAGAGCACAGTACCCTCAGTGAAAAGGGCATAGCATTTAACGAACCCACTTTCAGTGACGTAATCATTATGCTTGTAGGATTTACACCGTGTCTCAACTACCGTAAATTGTGTTCGATGGATATCTTTTGCAGCAACGAACATCTTATTCGGAGAAAACGAAAATAAAATCTAGTCGTGCGCGACAAAGACGTTTTTCAAGCGTATATTTAGAAACCGGAAGTTGCGAGATGGCCACACTTGATTCGTCTTGATGTCGGGTGCCGTTTCGGTCAATTTGGTAAATTATCTCCTATTTTATGAATTTTGGTCCGATTTTCCCTAGGTTGGTTGCAAAATTTTGCTAAAAATACAATGAAAACAGTAAAATTACTTATAAAAATATTGAACTCTGATAATGTTACTTTAAGTTTCCTTGAACTAGAATATCGACACCTTATAAGTAGTAGGTTCGAGATGATAGTTACAAGCTAAAAAAATCACATTGTTTTATAAAAACCTCTGTTGAACGAACATATATTTATACCATTGAAATTGGAAGACACTGAAGTATTTCATCTGCTATCCTTCCAAAATAGAGACTATACCTTTTGATAAACATGATATTGTTTAAACATTGTTTGCAGTTAACGTTCAGTGTAATAAAAGAAAAGGTTTCCTAAATAACCTATCAAGATAACATATAGTCTATATTAACAACGCTTTACAGTACTTATGTGATGTTTTTATACATATAAAAAGCGAAACTCTATGACGCATTTTTCATTTATTAATTATTGCATACTGGTTATGTACATGTTCATGGCCTGTATTCGTTGAAGGGGAGATTAAATAAGGTATATTTTCAAGATGGTAATATAATCTTACTTCAAAAACAATAACCTATTATGTTGTCACTTTGGAGTGAATACTTTTAAGTATTAAAGATAACCTTTCTCATGAAAGTAAGGCAAATTATTATAAAACAATTTAACAATTGCACATGTACATATAAGCGGTTTTCACAACGTACAAACAAAACGTTCATCCTTCTTTACACAGAATTATTTCTTAAATGACATAAAATAAGACGAAATGGTATGAAATGTAGCATTTCAGGACACTCCCCTGACATATTCAAGATTCATATACTTCGTTGGGACATGTCAAAGTCATTTACCTTCATTCCTTTTGAAACGTTATTCTCCATGCAAAAACAACTGGTATAAATATAAAGAATAAATCATTTACAAGTGTATTTCGCAACAATTTACAAGAAACAAAAATTACATATACGTGACAATTAAGCAAAACAATAGCAAAGGTATTTTATTGTCTTAAGCACAATTCATGAGCCTCCAACATCTATATTTCAACCTGTGTTCCAATTCTTGATTTGAACAAGTTTTGGATCACAAGGACATTGTCATAGTTGGAGCATGCGACCAGTGTGTGAATTATTTTTCTTGGTAGTCAGGAGAGAATTAATTTATTATTTCTGTACATATTTATATGCTCTACCTGTTCTTATTGTTAGCCCTTCAGCCACCTGATCTTCCCTAATACCTCGCCTTTCACAAATCATATACACTTAGCTTTAAAAGGAAAGATTTTTTTAGAGCAGATACTATTCAACTTGTATTTTTAATTTCCAAAACTGGAATTGTTTTGATATTCAGTTTTGACGCCCATCTCATAAAACAGATAAGAAATTAAGTTTTAAAAGTTATATTGGCTTGTTCTCATCTTCATACGCAGAGCCTAAAAGGCCAGTTTCCAAACTGTCATTTTATGCCTTGCTGCAGAGACTCTACTTTTCTGTGCTGCTATAGTGCCCCTACAGACTAGAGAGCAAGCACAGAAAACTCAAGGCTATGCAGCAAGGCATAAAACTGACAGTTTGGAAACTGGACTTTTAGGCTCTGCGTAGGAAGATGGCTTGTTCTGTGCAAGTGAAATGTGAAAAAAATAAACCAAAAATATTGACGTTATAACCGATTGAGATACAGAAGCTACAGCATGTAACTTGAACATTTGAGACATCCATAAAGGTTATTGGCTCACTTTATGTATACAATGAAAAGCATAGAACTTTTTCATAAAACGAACTGACATTATGTGACGTTGATATCTGAATCCTTATAACTTACAATAAAATGTTTTGGTTATGTAAATGTGTTATGTTTATTTTCATATTTCGAAGGCAGATCGGTGTATGTCACACACTTCAAATCTCGTATGATTTATTGATATAATGAGGATGCAGCGAGTTAATAAAACGTTCCTTTTGTGTCTCTATTGCAAATTTGTTTGTTTGTTTTTGTTTAGAGATCGGCTACTGTTTTATTGATTTGAGGGATATTTTGCACTTTCAATAAAAACAATTATGTCAGTTCATTGTAGAAAAACGGTAAAAACATAATTTTTCCTAAAATTATAAACATCAATGTATCATGCAATTTCTCAAACTTGAAGCTGAAAACAACAACATATTATTGACACAGTTCTAGTGTACAATTTACATAGGGAATATTTTAATATTTAGCAAATATAAATTATGATTATGATTCAATAATGATGGCTAATTTTTTTTATTGAAAATCGTCAAAGATATATAATTTTCACTTAAATTATAAACATTTCCTGCTTCGGTAAATCCTGCCGTTTCTCAAAATTGAAGTTGAAAACAACAACATATCAATGAAAACGTTTTAGTGTTCTCTTTACATAAGGGTTACTTGGTAAGTGTCTTTTGAATATAATATCATTTTGCAAACATGATATAGATACAGACCACCAAAGTAAGAATGACAGTGTAGTAAAAAAATCACGAGATACTGCTTTAATAAGAATGCCCTACAACATCATATTAATAATTTCGTAATGCAGATAATGTTTTTGAAACTTGTATAGAGAATGTCAATAAAAATCAAACTGAATTCATTTATGTAATAAACTAGGTTGGTGATTAGATTAATATTTGTCTTCTTATGTAAGTGGGAGTATCAGTTACGTAAACGTCTTAGATATTTAATGGGTTATACATAAGTATGTTATAGCTTTCAGAGGAGCGAATCAGAAACAAGTATTTTCAAATCTATGGTAGGATATCATTTTGTAAATATGAAATCGGTCTGTTTATTATCTTAACATTTAAAAAGAATAAAAGTCAATTTAAAAGTTCACCAGACACTATATTAAGTAAGAATGCCCAACAAAATTATATCAGAATTAACGTAATGCAGATAAGGTTCTTAAAACTTGAAAATAATAATCAAATGTAAAATAAATGTTCAAATTAAGTGCCTGGATTCAGTAATTATAATTAACTAGTTTCGTGTTTTATCAATATTTCCCTTCTTATGTAAGTGTTGTACCTGTTATATGAATATCTAATTAGATATTTAATTGGTTTTACATAAGTCTGTTATAGCTTCATCAAACATTCAGGTATTTTACAAAATTAAAATATGACAACTTCATGTCAACCTGATCTTCTTTACACATAATTTATGCATGAACTACTATCTGTTTTTTCAAAGAAACATTAAGTTATTTAACAACTAACGTATATGGCAAACACCTGGTCCTCCTAAAATATTATTTTGCATGCTTTACTTGTTTTGTCCTATATCTATAGGAAAATGTATAGCATTAAAACTTACTAATCCAATTGCATGGAAAAGAATCAAATGTTAATGTTAATAATAATAATGCATTTTAATGCTAGGCATGCTCTAAGCTCATTAATCTGAAGGAATAGTACTTTCGATGCTGCTATTCAGCGCTGCCCGGGACTGAATAAGTCCATACATTCCCGTGTTCAGGTACCCATTTATACAGCTGGGTAGACTGAATGCAGTGTGGATGAAATGTCTTGCCCATGGACACAACACAATACAGGCCAAGGTCACAATGTGTGTGTGTGCCTCTAACGGGATTCGAACCCAGACGTTTGACATGAGAGGCAAGCATGATTACTACTACACCACAATGCTCATTTTTCATTTTAGTGCTTAAAAATAATCTTATACTTCATTGTTCAATATGGGACTCAGTTGTAAGTTTTAAAGGTTGGTAAATGTAATTTGCCTCGTTGACAACGAGCCTGCCTTAGTTCCTCATTTATGTACTTATCCCAAAAACCAAAGCTAACAGAAGGAAACAATTTCCGCGGACTGATATCTGTTCTGAGTTACTGATTGTGAAATCTCGATGATGTTACTTGCATCAGGCCTCGGACATAACTGAATAATTCCAAATGCTTAAACCTCTCTTTTTTCACAAAGTATCACTTAAATGTAACTTTGAATTTTAAGCCTTGTTAAGTAATTACACTAATGTAGATTTCTCTGCGATTAGGTAACATCTTACACAAGTAACATTGACATGTGTTACGTAAATATTGCTGACATTTAATCTAATGCCTCAACACGTGGGGACTTAAAGGTCAAGGTGACTGGGAGATGATGAATAATCAATATCCAGATCCATCCTCTGTCTTGTTACGTGTCAGAGATACAAGTATGAATTAAATGAATCTATATGCTTTGACAACTGAAACTATATTTTTTGCCTAATAGTTTGATCGGTTATCAGTTTTCTGAGTTGTTTTTACATATACCTTGGGTATGAATTGATTATCATAAATGTTACATTTTAAGACAATTGAGTGATTTATCTCGACCAATAAGAGAAAGTATTAGATGGTCAGAAGGACTCGACAGGTCAGCAAGACTTATTTCAATGGTCTTTATTTATGCTTACAATGGAATTTATAAACACACTCTGTAGCTTGTTAAATTGCGTGAAGTCAGATGTAAGGACAAACGAATGAGCAATGATACAACTGTGCAAAGAGTCGCAAATGTCATTTAATCAACCTTCAGTGAATATTTAATTCTTTTATCTTCTTTAAAGGGGCAGTAGCATGTTTTTAAGGGGAATATAAGGTGATGTCAGTAAAATGAAAATTAATGGTTCCAATTGAAAGACAATGTAATTAAACTAAATGGAGCAGTAATAATTCAAATATACGTAAAGTTTAGCCATGCGATTCCCTTTTCTTACACAAAATGAATTAAAGGTGTTCACAAAAAAATGGCCGCTAATGGATTGTATGTGAATCTTCATACTTTGTCCTCTTACTATGGATGATTGACTTGTGTAATCAGATTTTTGACACTGTCAAAATGATACATTTAACATGAACTTACATTTATCAGTGAAAAATTTAAAATATAAAATTATCAAAAAACGTGCTACTGCCCCTTTAACAACTCTAATAAAAGTGTAACGTTTAGCATATATGTAACTTCTTTCTGGAACTCATTCATGTGTGATGACACTGTAAGAAGGATAAATGTATTCTTATGTCACAATTCTATATCTATTCCATACATGAAAACACAACATCATGGCTCACTCCTGCATGCTAGGTAATTATTTATGTAGCCCATGGTATGAGATATGCAGCATGTTATCATATCTTTAACTTAATACTACCACATGTTTTTTTCTAAATTTAAAATATACTGGACAGAAACATCGAAGGATATACGAAATTTTGAAATTATAAATGATAATAAATGTTTTACTGATTATCAGATTAAATATAAACCATAAGTTTATATGTTATCCCTAACCTATTTTGTCCATTATATAAGATAATTATAAATCGACTTGAATTTATAAACTTCTTATATGCATATTCATGCACAAATAACTAGTTGATGTATGTCTGTACCTTGTTACCTGGTGTAGAATATGACTAGGATATATCATTTACTTTATCATAACATTACTTTTCTAAACATTATAGTGATGAACAAAATAAAGTATAAAAGAATGATTCACAATATCCTTAATCTTATAAGCATAGCGTGTCAATCAAGCTTTCGTAATGACTATTTAATCATATCATAAAGAAAGATAATATTCAGTTTACAAAACACATGATTTCAAGAATATATACCTCGGCAGCAACTAGACCTTTGAATGTAATGGCATGAATTAAATTGCTAAATTACTGTTTTACGGTGTATACCATATGTGTACTTGATAAAGATTTTAACCACATACTCTATATAAACTCATATCAAACTTCAATATTAATTATCAGATAAGATTGTTTTCAAAATTATAAAATATCATATTGCCGAATATACTTGTATGTAGATTTCTTTGGTTCGACTTTCAACATTGCAACATTGCATGATCTGTCATTTAGTGATTCTAAACAGTTAAAATCCAACTCAACTTTAAATAATTTGTAGTTCACGAAAAACACATTCTTTACTATAGTCATAACATTTGATGAAGTAGGACTGCATGGATTTGAAATTTCAACAACTTTTTGCAACCAATGTTTAACAACCTTTCTATAAAAGAAATTTCCCAAAATCAAGATTCAAATAACAGTAACTGTTGGATAAATACACTAAACGATTTATTATTATTATTTATTTACTGGTAGACATTTAAAGATCACGTGTGTCATGAAAGAAGACAATGCTGACTTGACTTCTAACAGCACGTTCAAATGCATGTGTCGTGACGCCCCCAGTAAGAATGTTTGTGTCAAGTATCCTTGAACTAGACCATCGACACCTTAAGTGTGACAGTTTACGATTCAATGTAACAAGGTAAACTGATATCAAATCGTTTTTATGTAGAAAAAAACCGTCTTTGAACGAACATATCGAAGTGTGACAGGTTTACAATGCAATGTTACAAGGTAAAATGAAATCAAATCGTTTTTATGTAGGAAAAACCGCCTTTGAACGAACATATAGTTATACCATTGAAATGGGAAGATACCGAAACATTTAATCTGCTATCCTTCCAAACTATAGAATGTACTCTCTGATGCACATTTTATTGTTTTGACATTGTAAACAGTGTATGTAAATTTTATTTAAGGAAACGCTTTCCTTTATAAACTATTAATAACAAAACATGTAGTCTATGTTAACAACGCAACAATATTTCTATGATGTTTTTATAGATATAAAAAGCAAACGTTATGATGCCCTTTTCATATTAGGATTATTGTATACTGGTTATGTACATATTCATGGCCTGTAGTCGTGTATATTTCCTAGAAGCCTGGTTATATAATCTTACTTCCGATTTATTAACGTATGATGTTGTCTCTTTCGAATATTGCACCCCTAAATATCATATATAAACCTAAAGTAATTTGAAAACCTAGATAAATATGCACATGAAAAATATGAACGTGTACATGTACATGTAAGCACTTTTCACAACGAAAAAACAAAACGTTTACCCTTCATTTCACAGAATTCCTTTTTTAAATTTCATAAAGGAAAACTAAGACAAGTTTTTACGAAATGTAGCATTTAGGGATACTTTCCTGATATATTCAAGTTTTTTCCTTCCTCGGGACATGTCAAAGTCATTTACCTTCCTTTCCTTACCTCTCCCGTTAAAAACAAATGTTTGCTTTCACTTCTAACGAGAATTAGCATTTGTACAAACCTCTTTTCAATCAATGTTTTTCTGAAGGGTAAACTTTACTCACTTTATACTTGAGAATTTGTACAACCCTCTTTTCATCAAATCTTTTAAAATTGGTAAAATTGACATATACTGAAAAATGAAAGTTAATACAACCTTCCTTTCATTATATATGCTGACGCAGTGAAGAATCAATAAACTTATGATTGATTCATACTAAGATAGGATTCAGAAATATAAGAAATGTGTCATGAAAGAAAAGAAAGGACGAAAGCATAATACTTGAGAGAGGGATGATTGTCCTTTGATAGCTAATCTTGCTATTTTTAGTTAACTTGTCTTGTGAATTTGAAACAATTGATTATCATTAAACGAGAAAGAACAAATTATTTACAATTGTCGGTCGTAAACGAAACAATAAACGAGGAGTGAGTGAGTTACTGTTTTACGCCGCTTGGGCAATATTTCAGCCATTAGCGTCGTGAATATCGAAGAACAAAACTTCACATATACACATAAACCCATGGGCAAAAGAAACGCTGGGTATTTTTCAAACGAAGGATAAACAAATAATGCATGTCGTGTAATTGCAATGTCGAATGTGTTTCATAAAAGAGTATTTTGAGAATTATCTCTCATAATTTCAGCCATGATTGCATGACGTTTTTTGTACTGTGGTTGTCTAAACACTGCTAGGGTGCGAAAATCGCTGTTTTCAAGTACTTTTTTTGTAATAAATATTTTGAAATTAAATTTAAATTTTGGAAATGTATATGAGAAGGTTATTTGAGATGTTGTTAATGAAAAACATCCACTTTGACATGTATTCACTGACGTGTTTTCGTTATATAACGTCTACAAATATTCAAAAATGACCCATTTCGCTCTCCTATCTCGCTTAGTTAAGGAGATAGCAAATTGGTGATTTTTTGACACGCGTTTTGAAAGGCGCCATGCAAAGTCATCAACAGAAAATGATTCAAACAAGGCAAATATAATATACATGTAGTTGACTTCTAAGGAAACTTTGCCACTTTCTGTCATTCATATTAATGTTACATGTAATAAAACATCATGACATTTATGTTACCAGCGTTTCTTTTTCCCGTGAGTGTATCACTACATCATTGATTGTACCCATAAGCAAGTATATAACCGTCTTAAGTACAATTAATGGACTGCCAGCATCTGTATTTCAACCTGTGTTCCAATTCCTGCTTTGAACCAGTTTTGGGTCACATGGGAACTGTCTGATTAGAAGCACGTGACAGTGTATTAATTTGTGTGGATTTATTTGAAGGACAAGGGAGAATGTCTACAGACTTTAGACTTTCTATTCTAGTTGTTAGCCTTTCAGTCACCTGATCTTCCCTAATCTCTCGCTTCTCACAAATTATATACATTTATTCTTAATAATTGTTTAGAGCAGAGACTATCCAACTTGTATATTTTAATCTTTAAAACTCGAAATTCACGTCTTGATATTTAGTTTCAACGCCCATCTCATAAACACAAACTTGAAAAAAGACATTGAATTAAAAAAGTTAAATGGGCTTCTTCTCTGCAAGGGGAACAAAATAAAACAAGCAAAAAAGTGAGCGTGGCTCACTAATACACTCGACCGTGCATCCCTGACTAACTGAATTACTTTTTACTTTCAATGTAGTCATCTCTTGCACAGCATTTGACCCCCAAAGAGGAATTGAGAAAAATGACTAATCCAAAAAATGGAAGTTTGTAAAAAAAAAAACACACAAAAAACACTCATCAATTTTAGTTATGATTTGGCACTGCACCGCTCCTAGTACGGAAGAAGACACATGCAAAATGTGAAAAGAATCAGATGGAATTTTTTTCCCGTAAAAGGTCGGACAAATCTGATATTGGAAAATGACTAAGTTCAAAACATGGAAATTTGTAAAAAATTCAAATGTTAACGAAATTTGCTGTTACTTCGCACTGCACCCCTCCTAGTAGGGTAGAAGACATGTGCAAAATCTGAAATTTATCGGATAAATAGTTTTCCAGTAATAGGTCGGACAAATCTGATATTGGAAAATGACTACCGGTAAGTTCAAAACATGGAAATTTGTAAAAAATTAACAAAAAATTCAAATGTTAAAATTTTTTGCTGTAACTTGGCACTGCACCCCTCCTAGTAGGGTAGAAGACATGTGCAAAATTTGAAAAGAATCAGATGGAATTTTTTTCCCGTAATAGGTCGGACAAATCTGATATTTGAAAATGACTAAGTTCAAAACATGGAAATTTGTAAAAAATTCAAATGTTAACGAAATTTGCTGTTACTTCGCACTGCACCCCTCCTAGTAGGATAGAAGACATGTGCAAAATCTGAAATTTATCGGATAAATAGTTTTCCAGTAATAGGTCGGAAAAATCTGATATTGGAAAATGACTACCGGTAAGTTCAAAACATGGAAATTTGTAAAAAATTAACAAAAAATTCAAATGTTAAAATTTTTTGCTGTAACTTGGCACTGCACCCCTCCTAGTAGGGTAGAAGACATGTGAAAAATTTGAAATAAATCGGTCAAATAGTTTTCCCGTAATAGGTCGTACAAATCTTATATTGGAAAATGACTAAGTTCAAAACATGGAAATTTGTAAAAAATTAATAAAAAATTCAAATGTTAACGAAATTTGCTGTTTTGACTTCGCACTGCACCCCTCCTAGTAGGGTAGAAGACATGTGCAAAATTTGAAATTAATCGGACAAATGGTTTTCCCGTAATAGGTCGGACAAAAAATGTCCTCGGACGGACACACACACACACGGACGGAATCGTTGGTATTACTAGATACCCCGGACCGTTGGTCGGGGGTATAAAAAATGTATGCACACCATTTTTAAAACATCTATAGCGAGCTTAAGGATAACTTATAAGTGAAGATTCTTAAAGTGACAAAAGCAAACACAGTATTTATAAAACACATAGTATTAAAAAGAACTTCTGAGAGTTCAAGTGTGGGACTGTCACATTGAATCGCTAATGTAAGAATGGACCAAACATCTTGAAATCATACCAGTCTGCTTTGCTCTACATTATAATGAAAGAAAAATATTTCAGTGTTCTCTATCTCCACAAACAATAAAGACCAACTCACATTTCCCATTGATATTATTGACAACTAAGCACGAGTATTTTCACAGATCAACACTTTTGAAAATTTCCATTCATTCATTTATTCATTCATCGCTATAGCGCCAATATCTATCTAAGAGAGCGTGGCTCAAAGGCACACATAACGATCATACATCATTTCAGCTATTTTTATGATCTAGTTATTGACGTTTGTTTCCTATATAACTGACATAATTCCGTCCTACATAATGACTGTTGTCAGTAAAGTAGAAACACTGGACCTCTCGTTTTTTGAATACAGGGATTTGTTGAGAGAACTTTGATTTCAGGTTTTGATGTCAGGTTCACTTCACCTTCACTTCAGCATATTTAAATTCAACCCACATATATAAATTTTAACATTTACTTGATAAAATATACAATATGTATCCAATTCTCTTGTAGTATATATTAATATTGCTAAGTTTGTGGCAACCAAAGACTAACTGGTTTTGGGTGTAGATCATTTTCATAAGTTCCCTGGAAAAAATAAAGTCCCATGATAATTGATCAATCGACTTAATCTTCGAGGCATTTAAAACAAACAAGTCTTTGAGTGGCCATTGCATGCAAGATGCACATTAAAAAGTGAAATCATGCAAAACACCTGATGAACTTTTATATACAGCATTTCCTGTATGAGTAACATTTTAGTAAGTTCAAATATGAGACTGTCTCTTTGAGCTAATTTCAGAGTGAAAACAATCTGTTTGAAATCAATACTAACTTCCTATGCTCACGATTTAAAACGACACCATATATAAATAAACTAAGTATTTGTATAGCGCTAAAATCCAGTCAGTATAACTGCTCTAAAGCGCTTTGAGGGAATGCAGATACACTAGGTTTAGCCGTATGTCTTTGTGAATAGGTGGGTTTTCAAACTGTTTTTGAAAATGGCCAAGTCCTCCATAAGTCTCAGTTCTAATGGTAGATCGTTCCAGAGCCGTGGAGCTGCTCTGGCAAATGCTCGATCTCCATAGGTGGTTGTCCTGGCTTGTGGAACACACAGCATTACTTGTCCCGCAGACCTCAAAGACCTCGCGGGGTTGTACTCATGCAGAAGTTCCTGCAGATACACCGGGGCTAGGCCTGCTCTAGCTTTGAAGGTTAACAGAAGCACTTTATAGGTTATCCTGTCATTCACCTTCAACCAGTGAAGCTTCTTCAGCACTGGCGAAATGTGGCTACACTTCTTTGTCCTAGTCACCAGTCTTGCTGCACAATTCTGAACTCGCTGAAGCTTAGAGATCAGATGCTTTGGTAATCCAAATAGGAGGGCATTGCAATATTTAGTCAATGTGGGACATCACACAGGACTGAATTAGTACTCTTACTGTCTTCAGATTAACCAGTCTGCGTATTGAGGCAATGTTTCGGATGTTGAAGAAAGCACGTCTGCATACGTTGTTCACATGGGACTCTGCATTCATGTGACACCATACGTGTGACATATATATGGCTATACAAGTCGGAGAACATACATTTAGTAACCATTGTGTACACATTCTCTCCCCACAGAGGCAGATCAAGTCATGTTGATTTAGCCTCTGTTATATTACGACGAGTTTGTGGGAAAGAATGGGAGATGCCTGATTGGAGGCAATCAAAATTAGTTGTGCAATCAGCGACGCTGTTCATAAATCATCATTTTGCTACTGAAACAAGGCAAAGGCATTGTGATATGAACCACCCTTTCCATGCGAGAAGATAAAGAAATTCAAATGTTGTGAGATGAAAGTTGTTTCCGTTTAGGGAAACTGCCGGAACCCATGGATTTCGGCGCAATAGAACAGCGGCTAAATCGACATGACTTGATTTGCCTCTGTGGGGAGAGAATGTTGTGTACATCTTAGTGGAATTCTAAACTTCCTCTCTGTTCGTCTCCATCTGCCTCTCTGTAGCTTCCTCTTTCTCTAATTCTACTATTCTAAATCCAAAGGCTCACAGTATGTTACAAGGATCAATTTGAATATACGGATATAAGTTTAACTTGATGAATGATGAATTCTATTCAGAAATCCGAAATTCTAAAGTTTAGAGGTGGGTATTTCTACACATTTCCACTTTCAAAGTGACTCTTAATGAAATTCAATATTCAAGTCTAAACCACTTACATTTCTGCAATTAAAGGTTTTTAGATTGAGTTGCCATTTCCAGAGTCAACACAAACACCTTGAAAACATAACTTACATATTTTGAGATTTTGTCATGATAACGAACATAAAGAACTCTCACAAAACATGCATATTTATCATAAAGAGTCTCTCTTCAACCAGGAATTTAAAGGGCCATTAGCACGTTTTTTGAAAATTATGTATTTTTTAATTTTCACTGATACTTGTACGTTGATGCTAAATGTTTTATTTTGATAGTGTCAAAAATCTCATTACACAAACCAATCATCCATATTCGGAGATCAAATTATAAAGATTTACATATAATCCATTGGCGGCCATTTTTGTGTGAAGACATTCAATTCATTTTGTGTAAGAAAAATAAATCGTATGTTTGAATTTTATATTATATATTTGATTTATTACTGCTTCATTTAGTTTAAATACATTGTCTTTCGATTGAAACCACTTATTTTCATTTTCCTGACATTCCCCCTAAAAACGTGCTACTGCCCCTTTAATGGTTACAAAAGGCACCAAACTCTATCATAAAGAGAAATGACATTGTGTGATGATGATATTTGAATACTTTATAAGGTTTTGGTTATGTAAAAGTAGCATGCTTATGTAATTTATTTCATATGTTGAAAAATTACGGCGTTACATTTCAAAACTCGAATGACTTAGTGATGTAATGATCCTGCAGCTACTTAAACTTTCCCTTTTTTATTGTTTAGAGTTTGGCTTCTTTTTTATTGACTTGCGTGATATTTTGCAGGATTCAATAATTTATTATCCTTAAGTAGAAAATCGACAAAAAACATTATTTTGACTAAAATGATAAACATTTCCTGCTACATTCGGAAAACTTGGTAAGCGGGCAAGGAATATTTTAATGTTTTGCAAATATTAAACATGATTATTAAATTTTGATGTAGATTTGGAAACAATGATCGATTTAAATTATTCAGACAAACTGGAAAAAATTGAGAGAGAGATGAAAAGCTGGGAGTTAAGATTATTAACACCCATGGGAAGAAATGTAGTTTTAAAGTCTTTATTACTTTCAAAATTAAATCATCTCTTTTCATCTATACCAAGCCCACCAGATGAGGTTATTCAATCATTTCAAAAGAGATGTTTTGAGTTTGTTTGGAAGGGTAAAAAAGATAAGATAAAAAGAAACATTATAACATCTACTATTAAAAACGGTGGAATTAATGTTCCAATATTAAGTAATATTATAAAATCTCAAAAAAAATTATGGATTAAAAGATTGCTAAAAAACAACTCTATATGGAGTAAAAATGCTACAGTATACATCCCAAATTATCAGAGACTTTGGTTTGCTGATGGTGCTTATATTAGCAACTGTATGTTGCCTACTATATCAAGTAGATTCTGGCAGGATGTTATTAAAGCATGGGCTGATTATTTAACGATATGTTATCAATACGAGAAAGACCCTGATAAAGTTTTTAACCAGTCAATTGGTTATAATAGTAATATCATGATTGGTGGTAAGGTTATTACTAACAAAAACTGGGGGGGGGGGGGGGGGGGGGGGGGATATATTAGAAAAAGGAGGTTATGTTTTGTATTTTGGGGGGGGGGGGATATATTAGAAAAAGGAGGTTATGTTTTGTATTTTGAACAATTTAAGAATAAATATGATATAAGCATAGATTTTCTTACATACGAAGGTATCAAGAGATCTGTACTTAAATATTTGAAAAAGATGAACTTCACATTCATGCAAAATGAAAAAATACACTCCTTCCCAATTCTTCCATATAACATATCAAAATTGGACAATAGTAAACAATTCTATCAAATACTATCTAAATTTATTTTTGTTAAATCTTCTGGCCAATTGAAATGGGAGGAAATATTTGAAAAAGATGACGCCTAATAGATGTACACAAAGTGTAAATTTGAAATGGTTTCAATACAAGATAACTCAAAATATTTTGACTACTAATAAATTTTTGTATAAGATTGGATATATAGATTCACCATTGTGTTCTCTTTGCAAACAGATGCCTGAGAGTATTATTTAGTTACTAACCTCCGACAAGTGACCTTAGCCTTGTTAGCCATATAACATGTAATCGACTCATTCCCACAGAAGTAATGAAAACATCATTACGCAGATCAATCAGAGTTACCCGCCCGTCACTAGTCCACTGTGTGGCGTGACCTGTCATCCAATTAGAATCATTCACATTACAGAGTCGGTAGTGTGCAGACGTGTTTCTGTATCTCTCCCGATTGTATTAAGCTATATAATTAACGTGTTTTGTTGTTTCTGACTCTATTGCTTACCTTATTTAAGTTCCCCGCTGTCTTTCGTCGTGTTCATTCCTCGTGAGTGAATTCGGTGCTCTGACAGGGGTGTTTGTAGTTAACACAGCCGTGTTGACCTGGTTTGTTGGAGCGCGGGTTGACTTGCACGTGCAGCCCGTGCAGCCCGGGGGTGGACGGTCGCTCTACCCCTCTGCGTGACAGCTTCGGTTGTCGTGTGCGCCTGCCGCCTGCCGCCTGCCGTCTTCTAGGCGATAGTTCGCTAGGCGCCTAGACGGGCGCTTGCCGCCTGCCGCCTGCCGCCTGCCGTCTGCTAGGCGATAGATCTCGGAGGCGTCTGGACGGTCGCTCTACCCCTCTGCGTGACAGCTTCGGTTGTCGTGTGCGCCTGCCGCCTGCCGTCTTCTAGGCGATAGTTCGCTTAGGCGCCTGGACGGGCGCTTGCCGCCTGCCGCCTGCCGCCTGCCGTCTTCTAGGCGACAGATCTCTTAGGCGTGTGGACGGGCGCTTGCCGCCTACCGCCTGCCGCCTGCCGTCTGCTAGGCGATAGATCTCGGAGGCGTCTGGACGGGCGCTTGCCGCCTGCCGCCTGCCGTCTGCTAGGCGAGGGATTTCTTAGGCGTCTGGACGGGCGCTTGCTGCCTGCCGCCTGCCGCCTGCCGTCTTCTTGACGGGGTTATTGGGTAGGCGCGTGCCGCCTACCGCCTACCGCCTCTGCGTGACAGCTTCGGTTGTCGTGTGCGCCTGCCGCCTGCCGCCTGCCGTCTTCTAGGCGATAGTTCGCTAGGCGCCTAGACGGGCGCTTGCCGCCTGCCGCCTGCCGCCTGCCGTCTGCTAGGCGATAGATCTCGGAGGCGTCTGGACGGTCGCTCTACCCCTCTGCGTGACAGCTTCGGTTGTCGTGTGCGCCTGCCGCCTGCCGTCTTCTAGGCGATAGTTCGCTTAGGCGCCTGGACGGGCGCTTGCCGCCTGCCGCTTGCCGCCTGGCGCCTGTCGCCTGCCGTCTTCTAGGCGACAGATCTCTTAGGCGTGTGGACGGGCGCTTGCCGCCTACCGCCTGCCGCCTGCCGTCTGCTAGGCGATAGATCTCGGAGGCATCTGGACGGGCGCTTGCCGCCTGCCGCCTGCCGCCTGCCGTCTGCTAGGCGAGGGATTTCTTAGGCGTCTGGACGGGCGCTTGCTGCCTGCCGCCTGCCGCCTGCCGTCTTCTTGACGGGGTTATTGGGTAGGCGCGTGCCGCCTACCGCCTACCGCCTGCCGCCTGCCGTCTTCTTGACACTCGCGCGCTAGTGTAGGTCGCGCTTGCCGCCTCACAGGAGATGGACTTAGTTCGCTGCGACTCAGCGACCCCGTACCGGGCGTACTGCGGACGGTGCGGGTCACGCAAGTCGGCGAGCTACGACCCTCATGTCGTCTGTCGCCTGTGCAGGAACACTTGCCCGGCGGATAACCGCTGTGCGGAGTGCGAGGATCTCTCCCCAGAGCAGCACAGGCGTTACCGCTCTTCCATCCGGAAGAGCGAGTCGCAGAGCCGCTGCAAGTTTACTAGGCGCCCCACCCCGGGTGCGTCTGCCGCTGCAGGCAGGCGCGTGTCGCCGGAGAGGTCGGACCTCATAATTTCCGAGGACGCAGGGGAGTTTGACTTGCCGTCCTCCCTGGCGTCGGACGTGGGGTCCCTCCGTTCGGACAAGTGGGTCCGCGACCCGCTGTCTCGGGACTTGCTCCCTGACGTGTCACCGCCTCGTGACTCGTCACCAGAGGAGCCTTCCGATCACGGTCCCCCCTCCCCCCCTCGGGAGGAGCGACGGAAGAAGGCAAAGAAGGGTAAGAAGCGCGCCAGGGAGTCGCGTCATGCTTCCTTCGATGCCAAGTCGTTTAAGAACGAGATCCTCACATCGGTCAAGACGATGTTGGAGGAATTCACCCAGAAGGGATCTGGGGATTAAGGCGGGAAGGCCCCGCCTTCACCACCTCCTGTGACGCCGCCGCCCAGGCGCGTCCGTCGGGTGACGCTGGTGTCGCCGCCTCCCTCCCCATCGGACACGTCAGTGCCTCCCTCACCAGGGTCGCTGTCTGGGGACAGAACCAAGGGGGATTCCCCCCCTCGCGTTCCTCCGTTGTCCGCCGCAGGCGGCCTACGTGAGGAGGAGGCACCTGATCAGGGTGAGAGGATGGCGGCCATCGCTGACTGGTGTCAGCTGACCCTACAGGAGGTGGATGAAGAGTGCAGTTTCTCCAAACAGGCACGGTTCGAGACCTTCTGTCAGGAGGAGGAGGTAGTGAGTCCGCGAAGCGTCCGCTTCCCTCCCCACCGCCTTCTCCTGACAGCAGCGAAGGACTTTGACACCCACGTGTCATCCGCGGCGCCGGGCCGTCTTGTTCCGCCTCTGGTGATCTCGGATCGTCAGAGGTCGGGGCTCCCGGTCGCCTCTTCTCCCATACCGCTTTCTCCCCCCGTCTTGGATGACGATATCAGGCGTGTGGCAGCGCCAGGAGTCGGCCATTCAGTGTCTGACGGGCACCTGTCCCACCTGGACAAGGAGGCCAGAAGCATTCTGGGCATGGCGAACTCCGTCGCCCATGCTTGTCAGGCCATGGCCGCCTTCTCCAAGGAGGCGGGGATAGAGAAAGGGGCGAGAGCACTGTATCGGGGGTTCGGTTCCGTGGCAGGGAACCTAGCCCAAATCATGCTAAGTGCCTCCCGCATCTCAGCGGGGGTCACTAACCTGAGGCGGGACGGATTTCTCGCGCGTACAAATCTCCCGGCGGAGATGCGCACCCGCCTCAGGAGCGCTCCAGCAGCGTCGTCGACGCTGTTCGACGGACAGGTCGCAGAGGCTCTGCGACACCGCCAGGAGACCCAACAACAGGAGCTCACCAACCGTTTGGCAGCGGGAGGTGGCAGGGTCTCTTCGGCGGTGACGACACCGAAGAAGCGGAAGGGTGGCACTCCGCAATCCCCCGCCGGCTCTAGGACCGGCGTGGTTTCCTTTCGGGACGGGGGCCGGCCAGGCAAGGGCCGCGGCGGCTACAACGCCGGCCCCTCTCCCAAAAGGACACCCAGCAAGTTGCAGGGCAAGGGACGCGCCTATGGAGGAACCCACAAGAGGGGTGACTCCTGGGCGCCTCCTCTCCTGCCGCCGGCAGCGGTAGAGGTTCGAGACGGGGCCGTTGGAGGCCGTCTCTCAACGTTTGTGGCCAACTGGAGGCAGTTGGGCCTGGACGAGTACGTCTGTCAGACACTGGAGCGTGGGTTTCGTATACCCGTGCACACCCGCCCCCCTTTGACTTGTTCGCCAGTGGAACGTCCGCTAGAGCCGGAACGGCTCGCGCGCACACTGGAACAAGTGGAGATCCTAATCACCAAGGAGGCGGTGAGCGAGCTTCCGCTCCAAGGTCTGACACCGGGGTTCTACTCTCCAGTATTCGTGAGACCGAAAAAGGACCCGAAAAAATGGCGGCTGATTCACGACTTGAAACAGTTCAACCGCTCCTACCTCGAGCGGCCGCCATATTTTCGGCTCTTGACCGTGCGGTCTATCATGCGGTTGCTACAACCATACAGCCGCATGGTGTCGCTGGACCTCCAGGACGCGTACCTGCATATCCCAATCTGCCCCGCGGATTGCAAGTACCTCCGATTCGTCCTGGCGGGTCGTCACTTCCAGTGGAAGGTGTTGCCCTTCGGGATTGCGACAGCCCCTTGGTTGTTCAGCCGGGTGACCCAACCCATCGTCCATTTCCTTCACAGGCACGACATCCAGTTCGCGATGTACCTGGACGACGGGTTCGGGAGCCACTGCTCCCCGTCAGTTCTGACCGAACAAAGGGACTTTGTGATCGCTCTGTTCAGACGCCTGGGAAGTCGGACCTAGTACCGACGACGTCGCTCGTCTTCCTAGGCGTCCGTCTGGACACGACGCAGGACAAGGCCTTTGTCACGGAGGAACGGATGGGCCGTTACAGGGAACTCCTAGCGGACGCGTGTCGCGGGCCTCTCTCGCTCCGACGGTGGCAACGTCTGCTAGGATTCTTGACCTCAGCTCAAGACTTCACGAGGAGGGGGAGGCTTCACCTCCGGCCCCTCCAAATAGTACTGAACGGGCACGTTCGGGAGGTATCTTGCGGCCATCACATCAGGATGCCGCAGGACCTCATTCACCACCTACGATGGTGGCAGGACGAGAGCAACGTCTTGGCGGGGGTTCCCCTCCGGCAACCCCCCGCCGGGAGCCAGTTGTATGTGGACGCCTCTACCCAGGGGTGGGGCGCGCACCTGGGGATCGACCAGGCGGCGGGCGTGTGGTCGCCGGCGCAAGCCAAGCTTCACATCAACTTCCTGGAGTTGAATGCCATACGTCTGGCGATCGATCACTGGTCGGATCGTCTGGAGAACCAGGTGCTGTGTGTCCACACAGACAGTTCGACGGCAGCCTGGTCGATCAACAAGCAAGGATCGACCAAGGCGGGATCGTTGTTACAGCTGGTGATGGAGCTGTTTCGACTGGTAGACGAACTCAACATCTCAATAAGAGCGGTGCACATCCCGGGAGCAAAGAACGTCCTTGCGGACGCTCTTTCTCGCCCGGACAAGCCTCCCTCCACGGAGTGGATGTTGCACCCTCGAGTGTTCGAGGCGATCTGTCTCCAGTTCGGCAGGCCGCATGTCGACCTCTTCGCGACACCGCTCAATCACCAGCTGCCGGTATACGTATCCCCAGTGCCAGACCCTCTGGCATGGGGATTAGACGCGCTCGCGTTAGGATGGGAGGGGATGGACGCTTACGCTTTTTCCCCCCCCCCCCCCCCCGCCATTCTGACTCAAGTCCAGGAGACGAGACGCCTGCGTCTGCTCCTGGTCGCACCGAACTGGCCGGCAAGGCCGTGGTATGTCCCCCTCCGGAGACTCTGCGCTCAGGAGCCGGTTCCCCTGCCATCCAGGTGGGACCTTCTCAGGAGCAACCCAAGCAGACGGGTGCACGTATGGGTTGTCTCCAAGACGGAATGAGGAGCGCAGGGTTCTCGGAAGCGGTAGCCAGCGCAGTGGCGACCTCACAGCGGTCATCCACGCGCAAGCTGTACGATTTCCAATGGGCTGCTTTCATGACCTTTTGCGAAGGGAAGGGGTTCGATGTGCGGTCGGTAACGGTGCCCCAGGTCGCGGATTACCTGGTCCACCTACGCACAGTGAGGAAGCTTAAGGCTTCCTCCATCAACACGAACCTCGCGGCCATTTTGTCCGTCCTTCGCAAAAAGGACCCCGACTTGAACACCTCGGTCCTTAAGGAGCTCATTAGGACGTACAGGAACGTGGATGGCCGCCACAAACTGAGACCGCCAGAGTGGGATCTGGCGATAGTTTTGAATCACCTCAAGTCTGAGCACTATGAGCCGCTGACGGACACGACGCTGCTGCGTCTCACCATTAAGACTTGCTTCTTAGTGGCAATGGGGTCAGCGGCCAGAATATCAGAGTTGCACGCGCTGCAAGCTGATTTGCTCAGGTTTGAGGTGAGAGATGGAGGGTCAGCGACTTTGGGTCTAGCACCGGAGTTCTTGTGTAAGAACCAGGGCGCTGACGAGCGTGGACGGACGTTCACACTGCCGTCAATCTCCTCGGCTATCGAGCCCACGGACGAACAGGAACGCCTCCTCTGTCCGGTACGCGCTCTGCGCATCTACGTGGAAAAGACGCGCACGCTGAGACAGGGGAGGCGCAGGCTCTTCTTGCCTCACTCCCAGACAAGCTCAAAGGAGTTGGACAAGAGGCAGCTGGGAGTTTATCTCAGGTCGGCAGTAGTGGACGCCTACAAGGCGGCTGGACTGCCGGCGCCGGCGCCGACCAACCCACATGAGATCAGGGCCATATCGGCGACTATGGCACTGCACAGCAACTTGTCAGTGGCGGACATCATGGCCGGCTGTTTCTGGAAGTCGGGCTTGGTGTTCGCCAACCATTACCTGCGCGATGTCTGCACGGAGGACCTGGAGGGCGTAGCCCGTCTGGGGGCGCAGGTCTTTGCCCAGCAGCGAACCACGGGGGCCCCCCCTGGCAGGGGGCGCAACCATCCACGCTAACGGGGCCTCACGAGTTGAGAGGGGCTCTCAACCCATTTAATAAACTTGCTTGTTGAATGGTTATAGTGGTTTTGTGGTGTTTTAATTAGGGATCGTCGACCGCGAGAGGTCAGACAATTAATCCTCATTAGAACGGCCGCTCGCTAGGTCGCCGATCATCAGAGCAATCTTGAGAGTTACCGCTATGCGACGAATTCTACCCGCCTCCTACAGTGGTATCAGGCTAAGGTCACTTGTCGGAGGTTAGTAACTAAATAATAGTACGTTTTTGATTAAACGTCATTATTTTTACTTACCGTAGACAAGTGACCGTCGTCATACCCGTCCCGCCTCCCCTCTTACGCATCCGTCGTTAATTGGGACTCCTAGGTAATGTGAATGATTCTAATTGGATGACAGGTCACGCCACACAGTGGACTAGTGACGGGCGGGTAACTCTGATTGATCTGCGTAATGATGTTTTCATTACTTCTGTGGGAATGAGTCGATTACATGTTATATGGCTAACAAGGCTAAGGTCACTTGTCTACGGTAAGTAAAAATAATGACGTTTAATCAAAAACGTACTATTATTCACTTATTATGTGATTGTATTCATGTTAGAAAAGTGTGGAAGGAGTTAGCAGAATGGTTGGGAAAGTTAGCTGAAGGAAATATTGAATTAATACCAATAAAAATCATCTTTGGTTTTAAGGGTAAAAATAATAACCCACTAAATACCATTTGTTTACTTGTGAAACAAAAAATCTATAGTATGAGTAGAAAAGGTAACAAACCCACTTTTGGATACATTCAAAAGGAATTATATAAACATTATTTGGCATGTAAATATATTGCATTTACAAATAACAACCAGCCCAAATTCTTTTCATTCTGGTCCTCTTTTCACACTTTATTTGCTGAAATGGAGGTAGATCTAAGTTAAGAAATATAAATAACCTTGCACTTTTTTATCTGTATTTTAGACATGATGTGATATTAACAATCAATTATCTGTATCTTTATGGAAATAAGAACTCTGTATCATTATGAATATGTACATGTAAACATCATATGGGATCTCTATGGAAATATAAAGTTTGTATCATAATGAAAATGTACATGTAAACATCATATGTGGTCTTTATTGAAGTATGAACTCTGTATCATTATGAATATGTACATGTAAACATCATATGGGAAATAAAAATATTAAAAAAAAAAAAAAAAAAAATATTTAATTCAATAATGATGGTTATTTTATGTTGAAAATCGGCATAAACACATAATTTCACTAAAATGATAAACATTTCCTGTTTAAGAAAATCCTGCGATTTCTCAACACTGAAGTTGAAAACAACAACATATCAATACACAATTTTAGTGTACACATTACATAATAGTTACTTGGTAAGTGTCTCTGGAATATAATATCATTTTGCAGACATGATACAGACTATTTTTGATATTTTGACCACCAAAGTAAGAATGACACTCAGTTTTAAAGCTTACGAGATACTATTTTATTAGAATGCCCTACAAAATCATGTCAAAATTTTCTTTATGCAGATAAGGTTCTTGAAATTTTCAAAGAGCAAATAAGTGTTAAAAACTTAATTCCAACTGAGTTCATTGATCTAATAAACAAGTTTCGTGATATTTCTCTTCTTATGTAATTCGGTGTACTAGTTATATAAACGTCTGATTAAATATTCAATGGGTTATATAAGAGTGTTAAATCTTTGATCTGATTTTTTTTTTTGTAGAAAAGAAAGGTCAGTTATTACACAACTAATGTAGGTATGGCAATTTTATGTCAACTTGGTCTTCATAACACATCATTTTTGCATGCTTTACTTGTTTAATTGCTATATCTAAAATAAATGTTTAGCATTAAAACTTAATAATCCAATCCGATAAGATTCTATGTTATGAATCAAGTGATAGAACATCATGTTCTACTTCATTGCCCAATATGGGACTAAGCTGTGATGTTACCAAAATTGGAATTTGTTCTTTTTTATTAATTTGCTAGTATATTGAATAAAATAGAGATTTGGTAGGTATCGAGTCATTCTCTCCCAACAGAGGCAGATCAAGTCATGAAATGATGATACAGCCTCTCTTTTAACTCGCCGAAAAATCATATGAAAAATGAAGGTCTTTTTCTGATTTTCGAAATTGTCCCAAAACGATTGATCAAATTTAGTTTGTTTGAGAATGTTGTTTTACGTAACGAGACCATACTTTTGAATAATCGTTGTCACTGCACTTAAATATTTGATATATGGAATATTGTATCATTTATATAGTATTTGTGCGTGTCCAAAATTGTGTCGTTTTATAAATATAACTAAAAATCATCATGCATCAACACTGAACATTAGAAAGAATAGCTTATAGGTACTAGATGTTAATTAAATGTCGTTATTGATAGATATTAATGCAATTGCCTAATGTTTAGATGATAACTATGTTACTTTTCAAATCGTTAATTTCATTCGATAGTCGCAACAAACAAGCTGGTTAAGAAGTCACTATTTCATTGTAGGTAATGTCAGGTTTAAGATACACATTGTGGAAGGTTCAGGGGTTTATTGTATTAAAGGTCAGATTTAAGTTCAATGTTGAAACAAACACGTTAAGATGCAGTGTTCAAATTTCACGTTTCAGAAAAAAACTACAGACCATACGACTTTCAGTTGTACTGTGCATTTTGAGTCTTCTTGAGAAAAAACAGTTACATTATGTGTAGGATATGGTCCGAAAAGTCTCCATTAGTTTGGCACGAGGGACTCGTCTTAGGCCGTTAGGCCGTGGACGAGTCCCTCGTGCCAAACTAATGGAGACTTTGAGGACCATATCTAGCTTAAAGCAAAGTCACTGTCAACTATTGGAGTTCGAGTGTTTAAAGGGTTTGAAAACTGGTGTCCCTATCGCTCAAACTCAACTCTCTGTGTTACACTTTTGGAGGGCTATCCTGCTGTATTAGCCTTAACTGCACGTGCATCATCGCATTTCACGATTACACCTGACAGGTAAACATGGTTAGGGAAGACGATGAACTTTTCAATTCACAAAACAGTTTTCAATGTAGTGTATGATATCGGTATGTTATATACACTTTGCTCTGCGGGTTGACGACAAACACCGGAACCTGCGGGTCGACCCCAACTCACAGTTTACGATTGTCTCGAAACGTTTGAAGGTAATTCATTTAAAATATTTCGTACATAGATTTGATTAATTGAAACAACTTTACAATATCACCAACGTAAAACTGTTTAATCAGTTTATCAATGTTACGTGATAAGAGTCGTTTTGACAGAACTTCAGTTGATCAATATTCAAAGATATAAAAAATAGTTATCATATCTTAAATAAAAGTTATAAAGTTGAATTTTCCTTTGTAGTTTGATTACATGTGTCTTTGGTTAAATATTAACGCATTGTTGAATTGCTCCAATTTTCACCTCGATATTGTACTATCGATAGCTGATTATTTTTGAGTTGAATTGAACTAAAAGAATTGACTTTAAATTCTAGATTCCTTCCTGAAGTACACAAAGGATATTCGAAACAGAGGGCAATTCACAAAGAAGGCAATAACGATACGGAAACAGAACAACCAGAGAGGAGTCTACAGCTCAATGAAAAGTACATGTTACTCGGGTAAATTTATTTCATGGTGCAGTTTTACCATAGTCCTATATTATAAGGTCCTGCTCTACCTCTGGAAAAAAACTTTCAACCACAATCTTGATTCATGTTGCTGGTTTACATGATATATATTTTATGATACGGCAAGATGTTGTTTGCTTCAACATTTCATTGTATTGATAATTAATCTGCAAAAAAGTATGCAGATTACACATTCATAAAATATACCATGTGGTCATTTGTTCATCGGGGCTTTTGCATGTTGTTTTATTTACTAGCTATGACCAAATACATTACTGTTTATATAATTGCGAAGTTTTTGATTGGATAAAGAACTTGCATATCCATGAAAATCTTGTACTTTACATCTGCTTTGTGTTTTTGTAACCACTCTAAATATGGAATTTATCACTTTAAATGTTGAAGATGTGTTTGTATTTCTAAATCATAGTTCCTTTAAAGTTATATTCTAAAACATACCGTTTCTTACAGGCCTGTTTCTGAAATGTGACAATTCAGTATGTAAAGAAGGATGTATAGAGAAGATCTTCAGAGATGGAGGACCGTGTCAGCGAAGTACTAGATGCCCATGTACACCCCCCACTAACACAACAGATGACGTACTTACTCTGACGTCGTCATGCAATACCACGATGAAAAGGAATATTTAACTTAATTTGGACGATTGATGGAACCATTGTGAAAATGTGATCCTAAATAAATGTTTGACTTGTGTTTTGTTCTTCTCTTCGTCTCAGATGAACATGGTATGAAATTAATCTTTTGAAATGAAATTAAACAACGGTTGCGTTTTGGCGATGAACTCACAACTACGACACACAGTACTATTGGAGGTTGAACATTAGTTAGAAACTAATGGAGGGTGAAGAGACAATACATAACCTATTGGAGACAGCCATAAAATCATATCCTGACGCAAAAAAACTAATGTTTACACAACCTTGTTTTAATTAACAAGATGTGTTTGTAAAACACGAATGCCCCCGGATGCATTCTGCTCGCTGTGTCAAGGTCAAGGTCACAAGGTGCCATGGTGTCATCTGAAAGGTCTCATCACAAGGGATCCATATGTCAAGTATCAAAGACCTAGCTCTGACCAATCAAAAGTTGTGGACAAACGGACAGACGGACGGACAGGTGAAAAACAATATACCCCCGGAATCTCCGATTCGGGGGCATAACAACTGTATAATGGCGTTTGAGGCGGTGTGTTTTAATTGGCTGAAAGATTTTTGAAGTGTTTGTATTAAAAGAGGTTAGCATCAATAGCGTATTCATAGCCTTTCCCGTGTGAAAGTGAAATGTCACATGTGCAATTCCTATAAATCTTAAAAATGCTATTAAATGGCTCACAAGCCCAGTCTTTTTTTCTTTCATCGTTGTAACATTATCACTTTAATGTGACTTAAATGGTATTTTGAAAGTCATACTAAATAATAACCCTAATGTAATTTCCTGAGCTGTTAGGTAACATCTTACATAAATAACACTGACATGTGTTACGTAAATATTGCTGACATTTAAACTAATTCCGCAACACGTGCGATATTTATGATTAGGGTTACTGAGAAGATGGGGAAAAATCAATATTCACGTATATACTATCTGTCTCGTTACGAAACTCTAACACTGTGACACAGATTTACAGTGGATCCATGCCTTCAAACTTCAATGAGCATCAAGGAACTATTTTATACTTGACTTATAACTTAAAAGTTTGTCGTTTTCGTTTTATCTCTAGGATGGCCAGACTTCCCGGGAATCAAGCTGGCAAGAAGATTACAATTTGTCTTTCTTTGGGTGTACAGTGTGAGCTTAAACGTAGTTAATCAGTTGATTTAGTATGAATTAGATTTCGTTATATTCGATGTGTAGACACAATGAATGATTTTTAGCAGCACGCGAAAAGCGTGCAGCACGAGCAATGTCGTGTACACCGACATAGCGGGCGGTTGAATCAGTGCATACGTGTCATGTCATCTGCCTGACTTTGAAACTGAAAACACCGATTTTAAATAAGAGTGTAAAATCTGATTCACTTGATTATTGATTAAACTTAGATAGTAGGGTAACATCAATATAGTAATATTTCCATATGAGTATTGCATTTGAAACTGGCACTTTAACCCATTCTCTCCCTACAGAGGCAGATCAAGTCATGTTGATTTAGGCTATGTTATATTACGACGAGTTTGTGGGAAAGAATGGGAGATGCCTGATTGGAGGCAATCAAAATTAGTTGTGCAATCAGCGACGCTGTTCTTAAATCATCATTTTGGCTACTGAAACAAGGCAAAGGCATTGTGATATGAACCACCCTTTCCATGCGAGAAGCCTTGTCATTTGATAAAGAAATTCAAATGTATTGAGATGAAAACAATTCCCGCTAGGGGAAACTGCCGGAACCCACGGATTTCGGCGTAATAGAACAGAGGCTAAATCAACATGACTTGATCTGCCTCTGTGGGGAGAGAATCACTTTGATCCTGACCGAGTTAAAAATGTATCCATACGCGCTGACATGATTGGTTTACCAATGACGATGTTTTGGAAATTCTAATAATCAGTAATCTAGATTTCTGACATTATGGATGATAAAGAAATTAACACACTCGTGAGATGTCATATTGTTTACAACACTCGTGCCAGTAAAACGTTATTTCCCTCGACCTCGCTCGGGAAAATTTCATATTACAGTCACTCGTTGTGTCAAAATAGTATATGACATCTCTGCTTGAGTAGTTATCACATTTGCACACAAAAAAACGTTCGAAAATGTATATATTACCTTTTATGTTAATGCCCAGTCAATTTGCAGTCATAAGAACTGTCCCAAGATGGCGGACGTGCATGGTCACTTTCAAGTGAGCTCTCAAACTGAGTGTGAATATTTGGTGGATAACGAATGTAATTACGAAAAGTCGTACACAGAACTGACAAATGTTGACCCTGGAACACTGTCCTTTGATTGTGTGAACGAACGTTCTTTTCCTCTGACTGTTGACGAGGAAAATGACATATGTGATATTCGACAAGGCGAGTACAACGACAGTCAATATGGAGATACTACTGGTGAGTTGAACTATACGTTACGTGATGAATCTGTGGACTTCATATCGCTATTCTGTGAACGGGAGTCACCGGACTGTCCAAGAGAAACTTTTATATCAACAACTCTTGACATAGTAAACAGTGATATCAGTGAATTAGAATCAACAAGATTAAAACTACTGAAAAAAGCGAAGAGACATGAAGGTTTCCCGTATGCAAGAAGTGTTCTCAAGAGACGTTTAGAAAGACGTGGTAAATCTGGAGAACCCCTTCAAGTCAAGCTAGCAAGAGATTGTTACTATTTATTTAGAGCATGTCATGGTGAATTCGCTAATGAACTTAACGAAATAGTGTGTGTGACGAAGGACAGGAAGTGTGAGCAGGGAGCTGTAAATGCAGGTGTTGATACAATCATGTTGCAAGTTACTCATCTGAAGAATCATATGGCTAGATTTGACAGAGACATGGTTTTATTGAGGAAAGAATATGCTCAAGATGTTGACATATTTACAAAGCAAATTCGAGAGCTGCGAGCTCAGAATAACTCACAAACCGAGGTGATTAACACACTTCGTGCTGAACTCAGTTCCTGAAGGATAACAATAGATTGGCGCGTGTGCAAGCTACTATACCACTCAACGCAGGGACTTGTGTCATAGGCAATGACATAAGTCAATCATCACTTGAGCATAGCAAACTGGAAGACAATGCCAACACTCGAGGTGATTATGAAGCACGTGCTAACTGTGACTCTGATTGTGTTGTAATTTCACAACACACCACGAGTAACCCGAATAGGTGTAGTGGTACTCGCACGTGCTAAAAACAAGCTGATAGCCCTGAAAGAGCTAACAGTAATCCTGTGTTACGAGACAATACTGTTGCAGTTAAAGCTGAAGTTCACATGTACGAGGACTCCGTGCATGAAGCAGGAGGTAGGGTTAGTGACAGCCAACCTACGGGAACAACAGAACATAATGGCAACTGCAACACCGGATGTGTCGACAGAGAGTCTTACATACAAGAACTGAGTAAGTCACTTGGATTACCACTCCCGTGTCATGGTAATGCCAAAAAGGCGTTTGAAGTAGTCAATGAAATACAATTTTCTGGAACTGTTAATGATCCTGAGGCCGTGAAGGATCCGTGTTCTAATCTAATGGTAACAGTTGATGTTGAACATGACTGGAGCCGCACTGTTAAAGGTCCACCAACCAACGTTCAAGATGGTAATTTTAGAGCAGCAGTTCCCAGACAACGAGTGGCTCGCTTCTTCATTGGGCGAATCCATAGAGACGCAAATGAATGTGATATTAGAGACTATCTGACAAAACACGATGTCAATGCGACCTCAGTGAGAATATTAACCAACACAATGAACAGATACACAACGTCAGCACAAGTAAATGTCCCGTTCAATATGAAGAAACGTGTGGAAGATCCTGCCTTCTGGCCTAATGGTATTATTGTCCGAAAGTGGATACCAAGGTCACAGATGTACAACAATAAAACTACATAATGGCTGCAGTTAATAGAATAACCCTAATGTGCTGGAACTGTCGAGGTGTGTCTACCAGTGTGCCATATCTCAAGTCATGCCTCTCACAGTATGAAGTAGACATTTGTGGATTGAGTGAACATCAACTTGGTAACCATAACCTTCAACTTTTAACGCAGGTCGCTTATCCATACTCAGTGTTTGCTAGATGTTTCGGAGATGGTCAGTCATTGCCAGATGGGTTCTTCGCATCTAGAGGTGGTGTTGCTTTACTTATATCTGAGACATTTCAGTGTTATTGCCAAGAAGTACCAAGTGACTATGACTTCTTAGTTGGTGTTGAGATTCACATCCCTGGATGTAGACCCTTGTACATATTCAATGTGTACCTGCCTGCTGTAACTATACCAAATGAGCAGTTTTTTAATTGCCTTGACATTATAGATGAAGTATATGCTGCTTAATTTGGTGAAGTAATTATCATGGGTGATCTAAATACGAAAGTGAATAGTGCTCATTACAGATTTACTGAGGATGCCCGATCGAGAAGAATGAGAGAGACTATTCAAAGGTCAAGCCTTACTTCAGTTAACACTCTGGATCTCTGTTCAGGTCCAACATTGACCTTCTGCTCTTATCAACATGGACCACGGACTATGATCGACCACATATTGATGCCTGAGACGACCCTTTCTGATGTTGAAAGCGCCCGTATCTTGGATGATGCCCCATTCAACGTATCAGACCATAATCCCGTCATCTGCTCGTTGTATCTGCCTTCTCCTTTACCACACCAAACACGAGAGAAGCGAGAAGTTGTCTCCTGGGAAAAGGCGAGAAATCAAGATAAGGTGAAGGACTTTACTTTTACTGTATCACATCTACTGTGGGGTATTGAACCTCCTAAGGAGAATTGTGACATTTCTGATGTTGATGAATACTATTCGTCGATAACATGTGCTATTCTACAGGCCAGTAGAGAGACATTGCCGATGAAATCATTTAGGCCGTTTTTGAAACCATATTGGGATAAGGTTGTGAATGACTATCACAACGATATGACTAGTAAACGTCATGCCTGGATTCTCGATGGTAAACCTCGTGACAGTGCAACCAAATCCTACAGAGAATACAAGGTAGCAAAAGCTGACTTTAGGAAGCATCTAAGACAAGCAAGTGAAAATCACCTCTCAGAGACTATCCTAGAATTCGAACAATCTCATGAGGTAGATATTCAGACCTTCTGGAATCACGTGAGGTCAATCAAATGTGGACCCAAGTCAACACTTTCGCCTATTATGTATCAAGGGATTGTGCACAGTGATCCAAACGCTATATTTGATGCTTGGGCCAGCCATTTTAATGATGTTTACGCTGCCAAAGATCGAGATAGCTTCAATTCTTCATTCTGCAAGAAAATAGAGCGCATTGTAGGGGAGATCCGTGTTACATGCAAGACTGAAAGCAATGCACAACCACTGAAATTCACAGATTCAGAAATCACTGAATGCTGTACACATCTGAAGAACAATAAGGCGGGCAGTGCTGACAAGATCGTGTATGAGCACCTAAAGTATGGTGGTAAAAGATTGATGTTTCACTTGACAAATCTCTATAACATCATTCTTCAATCTGGACATATCCCAACAGATTGGCATGAAAGCATCTTAGTTCCTCTTTTCAAAGGCGGTAATAAATCCAAGAAGGATCCAAACTCTTACCGAGGGATATCACTCTCCCCTGTGTCGTCTAAAGTGTTTGAGATGGTGCTCCTGTCTCGGCTGGATGGACTTAGCAAAAGTGATACTTTTCCTAACCCACAACAGATGGCATATCAGCCTCAGCTATCTGCCCTTCACACATCCTTCAACTTGCAGGAGACTATCCACCATTACCACGAGAGAAGAGAAGACGCCCATGTTGTGTTTTTGGATACATCGAAAGCCTTTGACACAGTTTGGCATAATGGTCTAAAATACAAGCTATATGAGTGTGGAATCAACGGCTCCTTGTGGACTGTACTTGACAACATGTACACAGGAATGGTGTGTCGAGTATTCCTTGACTCAATGAGCTCACGACCTATTCCGATGACGCAGGGTATCAGACAAGGTGGAGTACTGTCAGGAAGATTGTATCTGCTATACATAAATTCCCTTCTCACGAAACTCTCTAAGTCGAAGCTTGGTGCTGTCGTGATGGACTTGAATGTTTGTTCCCCTACTCAGGCAGATGATGTCGCACTTGTGTCATCCAGAATATCTGCCCTTAGACAGATGGTGAGGATTTCAGAAGAGTACAGCAATGACTGGAGATATGTACTCTCGTCCTCCAAAAGTGAAATTGTGACCTTCCCATATCGGCAAAGATCTCGCCGGCATGAGATTGAAATCAAGCTGTATGACCAACTCCTCCCCTTGAAAGAAACAATCCGACATGTTGGAATGGTCTTGTCGGGCAACATGTCATGTATGGAGCATGTGACTCAATCTGCCATTTCCTTGAGATCTAGTGTGAGATCATTGACAGCTCAAGGCTTTCATCCACGGTTTACAAACCCGATTGTAACCTTGAAAGTTGTAAAAAGTGTTTTCCTTCCTAAAGTTCTCTACGGATCAGAGTTGTGGACTAACCTTTCTAAAGTTGAGCTCCTGATGCTAGAGAGGTCCTACAGATATGTCATCAAATCCATCCAAGACCTGCCTCGCACCACTCGCACTGATATCTGCCATGGACTCCTTGGAGTAGTGCCTATGGAAGCACTGATAGATCAGCGAAAGTTGTGTTTCCTAGGGGGTCTGTTGAATATGGATCACTGCCATCTACCACATAAGCTATTCATATCCCGGTTGATGTGCTTCTTACACAACGTGACATCGTCATCGTTTGGATACGTGCCTGATGTAGTAAGGGTGCTCAAGAAATACAAGCTTTATGGGCACTTGGAAACGTTTCTACAATCAGGAATCTTTGCAAACACTCACAATGGAAGAGAGTTGTGAACAAGTCAGTCAGGGAATACCACGTGACACAATGGAACAGTCGTTTAGGAGATGACCCTGACCTTTACAAGTTCCAGCGAATACACCCCAAGCTCCAAGTCCATCCTGCATGGACAGTGTCACTGATCGAACCAACCCTCAGACGGCAAGCTAACTTTATCATCAAAGCCTGTGCTACTGTGAGAGATACATGTGACCCTGGACTGTGTCATAGGTGTGGTGTAGTGTATGGTGATCCTCTAACTCACGCCGTACTTGTGTGTGAATACACTAATGAAACCCGGGATGAACTGTGGATGAGACTGATCAATGTCGGACCAATTGACTTCAATGTGAAACTCCATAACATGAGCCAGACTGAGCTCATGGAGTGCTTGCTATCGTGTAGGACTGACTTTCCCCTGACCAGCGAGGACATAATTGAGTTCTCTGCCTTGAGTGTAAAATACGTCACCATGATGTTCAAAGCTATTTTTAGATAGCTCTCTCTTCATATCTACTTTGTATCGTATGTGTTCGTGATACTGAACAGCTTCTCAGAACTTTTGTAAAATAGCTGTTTAAGTATTTTCAATGATGATTTTCTTTTTCTGTACTCTTCATTTATGGAGGAATAAAAGATTATATATGACTTGATCTGCCTCTGTGGGGAGAGAATCCCTTTGATCCTGACCGAGTTAAAAATGTATCCATACGCGCTGACATGATTGGTTTACCAATGACTATGTTTTGGAAATTCTAATAATCAGTAATCTGGATTTCTGACATTATGGATGATAAAGAAATTAACACACTCGTGAGATGTCATATTGTTTACAACACTCGTGCCAGTAAAACGTTATTTCCCTCGACCTCGCTCGGGAAAATTTCATATTACAGTCACTCGTTGTGTCAAAATAGTATATGACATCTCTGCTTGGGTAGTTATCACATTTGCACACAAAAAAACGTTCGAAAATGTATATATTACCTTTTATGTTAATGCCCAGTCAATTTGCAGTCATACAAGTCACCTTTAAAGGGTAAGTAGCACGTTTTTAGGGGGCATATAAGGTAATGTCAGGAAAATGAAAACAAATAGTGCCAATTGAAAGACGATGTATTTTAACTAAATAAAATAAATCAAATATATAATGTTAAGTTCAGCCATGCAATTCCTTTTCCTTACACAAAATTAATCAAATGTGTTCGCCGCCATAAGTTGATCTCTGACAATAAATGATTGGATTGTGTAATGAGATATTTGATACTATCAATTAATACATTTAGCATTTGCTACCTACAATTATCAGTAAAAATTTCAAAAAACGTGCTTCTGCCTCTTTGTGATCTGACCAGTGTTGACATTGACCAACCGGAAGTGGGATGAGAAAATAAGTCTAATTATACATAAATAATATAAATATAAATATATTAATAATCTTATTATGGTTTGTCTCGTTCCAACGTCAATGTTGTTGGATAATCGTAGACACTGTATTTGTCATCACATGTGAACACACGTGATGTAAGTATCTTAATTAGTGTCGATTTAATGTGAGGTATGGGGAAGTAATCTCGGGTTTAAAGTCGCTTTCCAGAGTATATCACTTACAAGTTGCATCACAGATGCTAGTATTATTGAAGGGAGAAAGTCCGCAACAAAGTTATGGCTTAGCATTGCGGATCAAACTGCGATATTGCTGAAAACTAGCGAACCGAGGATGATACCACGCTGATATTCAGTGTAGCATTGCAGCCAAACCTTACTGCATATAGAACAGTTCTCTACTGCAGTGTAAATTGCTCAGCCCCTTCAATAAAGCACTTATTATCAAATATACAACACAAGAATCTAAGAAATAATTTGTAAAGTGTCCCCTATATGCTTAATGTCTCAGCGCATGGTTACAGTTATGTATTCTATGAGAAAACATTTTATTACTGACATATTGAAATAATCTGCACGTGATGCAGTTTCTGTCTAGCGCTTTGGTGACAGAAACAAGGCAGGGGTCGAAAATAAAAGTCACATGATGTCAAATGACTCAGGTTCAAAACATTGCGGTCTTTATTGTGACTTTATAATTTATTGCTTTTAGGAAAATGATATCCCTGGTAGTGATAAGCTTGATGAAGACATTTTTCTTGAAAAATGTTATGGAAATTCAAAAATTCAAAAATTTTCAAAAAAATAATTTTAAGGTTAAAATCAGGAGCCCAATGTCAGGTATGCATGTGTGTATGGTCAAAACTTCAAACAAAAAGCTTCTGTTTGAGCTGCTGACATTTAAAGTTAGTGCAAATGATAATTACTACTTGAGTGTTCCTTTACTTCTTTTGAGTAGTATATATCATCAAAGTGACGAATAAAGTCGATCCCTGCATCATACCTGAACGCCCTTTGTAATAAATAGGTTGAAACCGGGCAGCTGATATAAAATTTGCTCAATAACAAAACACCAGCCAATAAATGTCTATCTTATATGACTAAAATAGGGTTCAACAATGACCAAACAGTACAATAGATTTTATAAGAATGACTTGCAAATAAATGAAGATAAATGTTCATCAAGCTTGATTATTTGCCATATATGTTCATCAACAAAGTTACACCTGATAGCATTATTCATCTCTAGTCTCGTGATTATATTAGCATTTTCTTTCTTATATAAGTGAGGTATATCACTTACATAAACGTCTAGCCATGTATAAATAACTCATCATGTGATATGTGAAACGTTCCAATTAAAAAAAGCAGATATTATGCATTATGATAAAAAAGTCGAAAATTTGGTAAAAGTACGGTTAAAGTGCAAATTGTGTTACATGTTCATTCATAAGCTAGTATTCAGCTCATTACATGTTTCTCGCTATCTTCAAAGGAAACTTGCGATGTTGTCAATTTCAGCATGTCATGCACGAATTTCATGAAAATCATAATCTAGCAACTTAGGCCACACAATTGAATTATACCAGCGTTTCATAGAGAAAATGTTATGGTATCCTTTTCAAACTAAATTTCGTGTTTACGGTATTTTATTGCACCGTGAAATATAATAATTATTTTCTATGTATTTTATTAAAAATTTGTTGTAACTAGCCCAATCGCCTCTTACAAATTGTATATTTGCAACACGTTAAGAAACATCACCACTGTTGGGGGAAAACGCACAACTAGGACCACAAAGCCTTTGGGCCTTTGGGAATGGCAAATGCGTTATGTTTTATTTGGTATTCCAGCTTATATATTTTGCCGCACACTTAAAATATTTAAGGAGTTTCCTTTAAATTTGTTTTTATAAAGTTCAAGGTTTTACATGAGCTTGTCATCATCATTATATCAATAGCCTTACATAAAGTAATGTCAGCATAATGTATTTTAGAATTCAATATTTGTTTAAACATGTCTAGTATTAAAATAAAAATGTTTTACTCGTAACAAATTAGATAGAAATAGAATAAGCTTTGAGGAGGTCTTAAACACATTAAATATGATCAATTAATGTATTTTACATAACGTTTATAATTGGGAATTGTTTAATGTTCTGCAATATATTGCTCTTTTATACCACTAAACGCAATGCATCACGTCGAAGGAAATTTGCACGAATTTCACGTGCGAAATTTGCACGACTTTCACGTGCGCTACAACCAGCTATTGATATGTGATCCTCGAGAGCGCGTTCGATTAGACTGTTACATGAAACGTAGAAAATTACTGACCTAGAAAAATAACTTCTATTAACAGATAATAATTGAACTTAATCATTTTCTTTTCGACTAATGTATTAAATGTATCTGAAAACAGTATCTACACGTTGTATTATCTGTTTAAAACTTTTTAAAATAAGTTTCTTGTGAGTTATAGTTATTATGTGGACATGTTTAGCTTTGAGTGTACATAACCGTACTTAAATTAAACAAATTCAGCATTATCACTTGACTTAGGATTCTCTCCCCACAGAAGCAGATCAAGAATATACTCTCTTTTGGGTCGCGAAACCCATGTGTTGCATTCTCTCCCCACAGAGGCAGATCAAGTCATGTTGATTTAGCCTCTGTTCTATTACGCCGAAATCCGTGGGTTCCGGCAGTTTCCCCTGGCGGAAAAAACCTGAGTCACAATACATTTGAATTTCTTTAGCAAATGACAACGCTTCTCGCATGGAAAAGGTGGCGTCATATCACAATGCCTTTGCCTTGTTTCAGTAGCCAAAATGATGATTTAAGAACAGCGTCGCTGATTGCACAACTACTTTTGATTGCCTCCAATCATGCATCTCCAATTCTATCCCACAAAGTTGGCGTAATAGAAGAGAGGCTAAACCAACATGACTTGATCTGCCTCTGTGTGGAGAGAATGTCACCCGACAAGCTTTCGGTTTCCGGAGTGAATAGCCAAAGACAATAGTAAAGGGAAGTAACTCTAAATACTTGATGTTAAGCGAATATTATGCTCAATGTAATATATTTCACGCGTGTTAATGAAAAGTCTGAGGTGTTAACTAAGAGAGCAAAACATTTTGAACACATATATGTCTTTATTGAATTTTTGGAGAAATAATTTTGACACACCAAAATTATTTTTATCCAGGCGAGAGAAAGTCGTTGCCACCCTTTGCTCAATTCCTTCGCACATAGGGAAAACTGGTTACTTTCATTATCAGTGCGGAAACGCTAAACTTGCCCTTGGTCAATGCAATAGCAGAAATATTTCACACATTGTTAAATCCCAACTCACTCGTTTTACTTCTTCCAGCTTCAACAATAATTTTACTAAACAGAAGACCATTCACGAATCATTGACAAAGCACGAGAGTGACGAGACACGACCACTCACGAGTAGGACATTTACATAACATTGTAGTACACGATTGAACTAATGTCCATCGTGAAAAAAAATCGTGAGACACTTTTCATTCAATAAAATCAATGGACCTTGACCTTGTACATTTGTAGCTCACGGTAATTCTTGTCAATGAATTCTGTATTCATGAATGAATTCGCAATTAAGGAATAATACAGATAATTGGCATAGCGAACACTCACAGAAACAGATCTAAACTGACAGGCAAAAGAAACCTAACACTTTAGTTGTTTTCATCATATACATAATCTTCAATTACAAATATTTTAAGTTTTAGACGTCGTACGCTAAAACAGAACAGTGCAGGTCTTTAGTTATCAATCAAAGAATACTTCTAGACGTGTTTGATTTTTTTGGGGGAAAATTGAAATTTTTAATTATTTTTTTTGGAAAATTAATTTTAATGAACAACAAATGTCCATCGATATATAAGCTATATTTTACCAAAAAATTACAAAACAAACCTTGTTTTCCACTCATTTACACCCTTTTTAACATGGTAGGGGTCATGTTGGTGTAAATTTGGATGAACATTTTTTACTTGGTACCTGTTAAATAGACAAAAAATATTTTCGGATCGAGAAAGAATATGCACATCCCCCGGAGAGAGTAAAATAGTTAATGTTGAATTCGCATTTCTTATTCATGAAATATACAAATATGATTAGAGTAAGGAAGTCAATTTAGTAAACATTTACATCCCAATTCAGCCATATTCATATATCTTACGTCAATAATTATGCTTGAGGCACCCGACCCATAACAAAACCATTGACCCGCTGACGTATTTGATAGATGTTATGTCAATGGAATAGCAAAAGGGAGGTTTTTCTAAAATTCCTGAGATGTATATACTATAACCAAGTAAAATTAATTTAGCAGCGAAAAATTTCGTTGATGCTTTTTCTATGAACGCATAAATCCATACTTCCTTAATTTGAGAATATAAATCATGTAAATGTACATTGTTAGAAAACTATGAATTATATGTTAAAGGGGCAGTAGCACGTTTATTGTCGGATAATTATATATAATAAATTTTCACTAATAATTCTAAGTAAATGCTAAATGCAATATTTTGAAAGTGACAAAAATCTCATTACACAAACCAATCATCAACAGTCAGAGGACGAAGTATGAACATTCACATAAAATCCACTGGTGGCCATTTTTTGTGAACACCTTTAATTCATTTTTTGTAAGAAAAGGGAATCGCATGGTTAAACTTTATGTTATATATTTGAATTATTACTGCTCCATTTAGTTTAAATACATTGTCTTTCAATTGGAACCATTAATTTTCATTTTCCTGACATCACCGTGTATTCCCCTTAAAAAACGTGCTACTGCCTCTTTAACGGTTACTTTCAGAAAATATGGCATGCTAGATGATATAATTTTCACAAACATGTGGTATCAATCTAAATAAATTTAGATCAACAGGTTTTATATTTAGTCATACTGTTGACAAAATAAAAATCTGTTGATCTAAATTTATTTAGATTGATGTGGAATCGGCTAATTTTACTAATTCATTTTCTACGAGAACATAGCTGCGTGTCCTATTTGATGTGTACGTAAAGGCCGTAGACCTCGTGTGAGGGTTTCTTGTGCCTTGCTATTTGCAGAGTTTTTTGCAGCATAATTACAATTAGCAATTTAATACAACGGCAATAAAATAAAAATATGATACATAAGCGGCACAAAACATACATACTACACTGCGCTAATGTGATTGATTATAGATTATTTTTGTAGAAAAACAATAATAATAAGGTTTTGTGTTGTCGCGTGTCTTCACAATGTTTGTCAGACCAGCTTGTTTATATCAATATACACGTGAGTTCAGATAACGTGGGATCAACACAAGGGCATTACCTAGTGACAAAATATGCTTAAACTTGGTGAATTATAGAATGTGTTCTACTTTGTTCAGGGGGCGGGATTGAGCAGTGGTTAGCGCGTTTTGCTTCCGATCAGGAGGTTCGTGGTACGAACCCGTCAGGGGCAGTATAGAACTGTTTTGGGTGCAATGCTACACTGAATTTCAGTGCACTACCACCCATGGTTCACTAGTTCTAGTCCATGCTGGCAGGTTTCACCGCAATGCATAGCCACATTAGTGTTGCGGTCTTTCTCCCTGCAATAATACTAGCAGCCGTGATATAAGTGAAATACTTTTGAAAAAGGCAACAAACCCCAAAATCACCGCATCCACTTTGTTCAAGAAAGTTCCAGATATAGATATAAAATTCATTTCAAATGTTGCGCTTGCGATACACAATGGGCACTCCTTCCCCAAACGAAAATCTTGGATCCGCCCTGTTCCGCAATACATAAAAGTAACTGAAACATGTATATTTCAGATATTTTAATATCTCAATATTCATCCAAATTATCCGTCACAGAATACAATATCACGTTTCAAGAAAAACTGCTGACATGCATGTTTTGTGAACATCTATTCTGTTCAAAATTTCCGAAAAACTAATTATTTTATGAAATTTATATCGTTGCTTTAATCGCTTTACAGATCCAAATTAATCATAGAAGAGATTATCAGGCATCAAGAAAAAACTGCTCGAGGTCATGTTTGTGTGAACATCTTTTAATCATCTGAGGCAGGGGAATAAAGTCCAGTAACGTATATAAACAAGATACGATCGTTAAAGAACTGCATTCTTTGATTTAAAAGTTATTCTTGAAAGAAGAGCCTAGATTTTCGTTTTTGCAGGATATTTTTTTTAATAAACCTTTCTGGAATAGCTCGAATACCAAAAGGTACAGAAAGTAAGTTCTTTGTCTGTGTTGAAACTACAAAAGAATATAGTTTTATGAATTAGCACCGCTTTAAGTCTGTTTAGAGAGTTGAGAGTTTCGTAACACATGTTTGTCTTTATTGATCTTCTAGCGACTCTGAGTGACCTTGACGAACCGATGACGGGACACCACGTGACAGCAATGTATTTACATAACATCGGGATTTCATTGTTACATAATAAAATTCATTTGTGAAAAATACCTGTAAAATATTTAACTGTCATTACTGTCAGTTGATAAAATGATAGAAAATACTTACGTAATTTTGACATAAAATAGTCATAATCTTTTGTGTAAAAAGCAATACACTAAGATTCAGATGTTTGCTCAGTGCTCATGCAGTCACTCACTTTTCAAAATTGATGTTCGCGTAAAAAATAAATAAGCGATATTAATAATCGATATTCAAAATTATTCTTAAATATTCAACTATTTTTTTCCCCATAATAATGCTAGGTAAATTGATAGAAAAAGCTTACGTAATGTTGAAATCTATGAATTTGTAATATTCTGCCGTAAAGGTAAAACAAACATTTTTAGATGTTTGTTCAGTTTGCATGTGATATTATCACCCTTCTTAAAAAACAATGATATTCACATGTCAACCAATAAGATAGCGTCTTTATCAATCGATATAGAGGACAGGAGTACTAAGCGTCAAATGCACTAACCTTTCGGGACCACAGGAACCCGATATCGTTAATAAATTGTAGGTGAAACGAAGATAAGAAAGACCCAGCCCTAAATATAATGGAGTATAGAAGGTGGGTCTTTCTTATCTACGTTTTACCTACATTTTAGTTACGATATCGGGTTCCTGTGTTCGGAAGCTTTCAAGATGATATTTTGTTCTTAACGACATTTCGGACTGTCGACCTATAAAAACTAAGTGAAGGAAAACAACAGTGTGAATTATATTTAAAAAAATTTATATTAAGACATTTCTAAATATTTTTTAATATTTTTTTCGATCATTTTTTAATGAGTGTTGATTTCCTTATCGTTTTATAGTTATGTAATTGGGAAGAGCATGATTAGTTTTATTGTAATACCTTAACTTGACTTATGACCTTATCGCGGTGTGGTGGTTTGGGTGCTGCGACGACCTTGAGAGCTAAGCTCGCGGGAGCTTATATGCTCCTGGTAGGGTCGCCAAAGCTAGACAGGTCGACGGGTAGAAGCCAGAACGATGCGAGTCCTTCTAAAACCGACTTTCTATCTCTCACTATGCCTTTCTTTCCGTATTTTCCTGTATTCGTTTTATACATTTCTCCCTGATCTGTCTACTCTCTTTTGGATGGCAACATCCACGTGTTAAATTGCTTGAAAAATGTTAAACGTTAAACCCCAACTCACTCATCCACTTTCTTGTAATAACGTTCTGGATAGGCATGATAAGAAACGTGGTTAGGGATGCTAGCAAGGAGTTTTAATCAAAAGTTACGTAATAAAGTTGAAATCATGTGACAATAAATGACATTTAAATAATCTTCATAAGATTAACTTAATTAGTTCCGGCAGTATCAGCTGGCGGAAAAATATCGTACCATAATCCATTTGAATTTCTTTATCAAATGACAACGCTTCTCGCATAAAAAGGGTGGTTCAGATCGCAATTCTTCATCAGCCAAAATGATGATATAAGAACAGCGTCGCTGATTGCACAACTAACTTTGATTGCCTCCAATCAGACATCTCCCATTCTATCCCACAAAATCGGCGTAAAATAACAGAGGCTATATCAACATTTTATGACTTGATCTGCCTGTGTGGGAAGAGAATGGCTGAGGCCTAGGGCGGAGTTAAAATTTACTGGTTTAATACCATTGGTTTACCCTTTTATGCCTTGTTATATGTATATTTCCCTGGACAAGCCGTATGGAAAATTAATCTCTTCCTTAAGAATTTTTATTTTTATTTTTTTTTATTCTTCCCATTGATTTCCTTTACAAGCTACATAACAGCATGATATAGAAGTATATGATATATAACAGAGTTGAATTTGTTATTGAAATAAACAAACAATCTCATTTCTTATTCAGTCTTATCCTAGTTAAAGATTAGGAATAGAGGAGACAATTTTTTTCAAATCTAATGAAGTCATTATTTCTTTTAGATATGAAATTTTCAACTAAAAAGGTATCTTTTAGAATGTGAACAAAGTCTTTGACTTTTAGAATCTTATTGTTCAAGTTGCAAACATAAATGTGTCTTTTAGCTAAAAGACGAATATGATTATGATTAATTGATGGTTGGGTACTTAAAGTACCAAACCAAACGACAAATTTTGTCTAATTTAATTTCAATTTATTTTGAATCATCCAAATTTGAAGATCATTCCAAAAATGTTTTGTTCCTCACATTCCCAATATACATGGCTTAAACTTTCATCTGTATCATTACACAATATACAAACAGTATTGTCAACAAGTTTCATTTTCTTAAGTTCTTTTTTTGTATAAATGGTTCCATGTAAAAATCTGAATTGGAAATCAAGTATTTTCACATCCTTTATAATATTCCTATAAAAAGTAAAGATCAAATGCCAATCAAAATAAGTATTTTGAAAAACTTCCCATCTATGACAAATAGAAGGTAGAATGCTATCAGACATCAGTTTATCAGAGAATATTTTAGAACCCTTCATGGTTGTCATGAAGTCTTTATGCAAGGCATTAATGTGGAATTGGTTTACCTGTATGTGACTATGTTCTTTCAAAGTATTTTTCCATGAGTAAGGCAACATATATAAAATATATGCAAGATCTATATATGTACCACTTATCCCAAATTTAATTTTCAAATCTTCAAAACGCACAAAACCTTCATCATTATACAAATCTTGAATTGTGAGAATTCCCTTATTATCTGTTTCAACAATATCTTGAACATTGGCCCCATATTTCAATATATCTTTAAGCGGGAATTTACATGGGTTATTAATCTTCCTTAAGAATTTACTTGTGAAAGAAATCACTTTCAGAGCAAGACCGTTTTAGGGATAATGTGTCAACATATGTTGTTATATTATATTATACATTTGAAATATAACTTTTAAACTTTGTTTTAGATGAAAGCCAGCTTTTTCTGCTGAAAACCGTGACTGTATATATCATGACACATATCCATATTGTTTTTACACGACTTCTATCTTTGTTACTGACAGTTGACAACAAACACTAAAAGATTTATAATGCAATGTTTACCAATGATTATTTAAAAAGTTTTTGACATTATTAAAAACAGAAACTGTTGACGGCTCTTTAAACCACGTTGAGAAACATGTGTCATGCCTCTGACTTTATAGATTGTGCTTGTGTTAAGTTACCTTGAACTAGAAAATAAACTCTTACAACGCGAAGTCGTCGTGCTCTGTTGCAATGTGACAAAGAATTACCAAAGGAAAAAATAAATCAAAACGGCCTATAGCAGCAATTTCTTGTACGATAATTGTATTAAATTGTTTGTTTATCTTTTCATAACAAAAAACGTACCTCATTGATGTACAAATTAAAGTTTAATTTTTTTGTATGCATCTTGCAAGTAATCCATAGTCAATATCTGCATTTAAGCATCGTTGTATTGAAATTAATATTCAAGAGTGGTATACTAGATTAGACAAGTCATATTATCTTTCTTTTTATAAGTCAATTAAGTCTGTCTTTGAGGCTGAAGCATATATATGCACTGATGTTGTCCCTAAAGATATTAAGAGGTTAATTGTTAAAAGAAGATGTCAGTCTCATAATCTTCAAGTACAGAAGTTCAGACAATGTGATAATATTAACATACATGATTTCACTTGCACTCGCTGTTGTTTAAAAGAGATTCAAGATGAATAACATGTTATTCTCATATGTCCATATTTTAAAAATATTTGAAAATTGTAGGTGCCTTCATATTATATCAACAATCCTACAAGAATGAATCTTTATAATTTAATATCTAGTAAGGATTTATCACTTATGAAAAATGTTGCGCTCTTTTTGAAGAAAACTCAGATATTTAAATGATTTTATTTTTTACACCACACCGTATCTGTTTTACGGCTCTTTTGATGTGATCTGGGCCATGGGGCCTTTAAGTCTGAATAAAGTCTGTCTGTCTGTCTGTCTGTCTTAGTCAATATCATAGTTTGCGATACGAAAAGTTATATGTTCGTGTGTAAGAAAAAAGAGAAAGCAAAAAATATAAATCGGTGCTTTTTTAAATTTTACATTACAAATAATTGCTATTTCGTACATAAAGATCAGAAAAAAACCCACAACTATCATAAAATCTTTTTTCCTATGTTAAAGATATACTTTTTTTTTCTTTTTTTTTCTCCATTTTTTGTACATTTCCATATAGTGCATCTCATATTCATTTCACATGTACATTCAAGATATACATCATTCATAAGTTTACATACAACAATCAGTTATGGCTTCTTGCAAGGTACATTGATTATGATATATACATGATTCTTAAATATCATAATTCTTAAATAGCATATGGAGTGATGACCAGAAGGCATAGAATCTTGCATAATTGCAACTTGAAAAAGCAATCATTTTTGTTATATGATAGTATGTAACTATTGATATGGCATTTGTACAGCATCGATGTTGTAATGAGAACAAGTGCATTCAAAGGGTTGTTGTTTATGCCTTTAAATCCAAACAGTATATTTTCCTCATTGAAATCAATGTTTCCTTCTGTATAGTTTGTCAGCCAATCTGACAATTGACTCCAGATGCTATTTGCATATTGACAAGAATATAACATATGTGAGATGGTTTCTACTGGGTCATGACATAGTGAACATGCTGATGATTCTATATATCCCATTCTAAACAGTAATTTGTTCGTACTTGGAATGTTATGAATGATCTTATGCTGAAACCATTTTAGTTCACTACTTTGTGTACATCTCTTAGCCATTTGATTGATATTTGTCCACTCTAATTCAGTGTATTCTTTTTGTAGATGGTCTTCCCATTTCAAGAAGGTTCTGGATTTTGTGAACTTTGAGTCTAATAAAATCATATAAAATGCTGAACTGCCTTGTTGACTATTTACTTTTGATATGTTGAAAGGGAGAATGGGCCTATGGAGCTGGTTTGTATCTGCTTTGACGTTGTGTAGTATTGATGATATTGATCTTTTAACTCCTTCATAGGTTAGAAAATCTGTTTTGATGTTATATCTTTCGACAAAGTCTCTACATTCATATATTTTTCCGTTTTCATCAATCAAATCGGATATATAAGTTACACCCTTTTTATCCCATTGCTTAATATGGATAGTGTCACCATCAATTTTGATATTACTGTTAAACCAAATTGATTTTATCATTATTTCTTCACCAGTAGTTTCTTTTTCACAGCAATGTAAAAATTTTGCCCAAACGGAGAGTACATCTTTCCAAAACATGTTTGAGATTTTTGGGACTATATTGTCTAAAATATAATTGGAATCTGCCAAATGTAGTAAATTAATGTCCACAATATGTTCTTTGAACACACTTATCCAAACTGCATTTTTGTAAAAGAGTCTTTTTATCCAACTCAGCTTTTGTGCTGCTATAGATGTACTTATTTCAGGAACACTTATACCTCCATATTTTGGTGGAAGCTTCATAATATCCCTCTTGATTTTATCCGGCTTCCCTTTCCAAATAAATTGGTAACATTTCTTTTGGAAATCTTCTATAGTTTTTGCAGGCGGAGTGGGGATACTACTAAACAAGTGATTGAGTTTTGGAAGTAATAATGATTTTAGGACTGTATTTCTTCCTAGAGGAGTTAGAGTTCTTTTTACCCATTGTGTCATTTACTTTTCAATCTTATCAAACTGTTTGGTGTAGTTCAATGATATCATATTGTCCAAGTCTACGTCAAATTCAATACCTAGGAGTTTAAATTGTGTCTGAGTCCAGTCCAGTTTCCATTCCTCACATAGTTTGTAACGTGTTCTCTTTTTTGACCAAATCAAATTAATTTAGTCTTTTCAGCATTAACCTTCAATCCAGAAAATCTTGCATAAAATCTCAATGTATTCATTGTTGCATAGAGGCTTTTTTCGGATCCATCGAGCGTTAGTGTAGTGTCATCTGCAAATTGTGCAAGGAGAGATAAAATGTTTCCCAACTGTATACCATGTATATTTTTATTATTTCTTAAAATTATTGCGAGTATTTCAGCACACAGGATACATATATATGGTGAGATTGGATATCCCTGGCGGCAACCCCTTGCTATTTTGAAGAAGGAGCTGGCATATCCATTAATTAGTACACATGATTCAATATCTTCAAAAAGGATTTTTACCCATTTCTTAATGTCTGGGCCAAAGTTGAAAAAATTAAGTACATTGTGCATGAATTTTCTTTCTACAGAATCAAATGCTTTTTCAAAATCTATTAATAATAATAGACCTGGTTTTTGATAAGTTTCTGTATAGTCCATCACATCATAAATCATTCTTGTTACTTCACCAATGTATCTTCCTGCCACAAAACCTTTTTGATCTTCATGTATGATGAATGGTAGTACTTGTTTTATTCTATTTGATATTGCTGCCGATGCCAGTTTATATGTAGTATTGAGGAGGGATATTGGGCGCCAATTTTTTAAATATAACTTAGGTTTATTTTCCTTTGGAATGCATGTAATCAGTCCTTGCCTTTGTGTGACTGACATAGTGCCAATAATAAAGGAGTAATTTAGTGCTTTTATTAGGTATTTATGTAAATCTAACCAATAGAATTTGAAAAATTCTGTTGTAAATCCGTCGGGCCCAGGACTTTTCTCATTTTTCATATTTTTTAATGCAAGTAAAACTTCATCATAATTCAATAGGCCTTCCAGCGATTCAGATGTAATATCATCTACTTTTGGGATTTGTATTTCAGTAAAATAGTTTTCTAAATCCATTTCTATACAGTCTCTACTAGTATAGAGGTATTTGTAATAATTTTTTACTTCTTGAATAATTTCATCTTGTGTATTTAATAAGGTTCCATCTTTATTTTCAAGTTTTGATATAGATTTGTTCAGAAAATTCCTTTGTTCTAATTGCAGAAAATATTTGGAGGGTTTCTCCCCGTGTTCAACCCATTTTGCTGTTGATCTTATAAAATAGCCTTCAGTTCTTTTTCTATTTATATTGTCAAGTTCAGTTTTAGTTTCTTTTACTTTTTCCACTAAATTTTTTTTTTCATTTTCCAGTTTAGTTTCGTCCAACCTGATTTCATAGTCAACTAAATCGTTTTCCAATTTGGTTTCTTGAGCCAAAGTTATCTTTTTCTTTGTTGAGGAGAAATAAATTGAACTTCCCCTTATATTAAGTAATAACATTTCCCATAGCAATTGATCATTTAGTGTAGAGCTATTTTGTTCATTTTCAGTAGGAGTTTTATATTGTTCAATAGTTTCACTTATAGTCTTTTTCACAAGTTGTATGTACTCTTTATCTTTTAAAAGTGAATTATTGAATTTCCAAAACCCCTTTCCTCTTTCTACATCAGATAAAGTTATGGTAAGTGATATTATAGAGTGGTCTGAATTAATACTTGGAATAATATCAGTGTTATCAACTGATTGTAGAATGTTATGAGAAACTAAGAAATAGTCCAATCGAGCTTGTTTCAGCGGTGTAGGTTGCCTCCAGGTAAATCTTCTCAAAGATGGGTTTAATTCGCGCCATGGATCTTTTAGATCTAATGCATCTATAGTCTCTAGTACTTCTTGTCTAGCTTTTGGATTATTGATGTGCTTGTAGTTATATGTATCTTTTTCAGGGTCAAGTATTAGATTCCAATCTCCACACATAATAATTCGATCACCCTGGAAATTTTCTTCAATTTCCTTAATGTTTTGGATAAATTCTGGTTTGTCCACATTGGGTCCATAAAGGTTTACAAGTGTGTATATTGTGTCATCAATGAGAACATCTAATGCTACATAATTTCCTTCTTCCTTATCCACAGTGGAATATAAAACTTTAAATTCAAAATTATTGTTAAATAGAATTGCTGTTCCCCTGGAATTGCTTTTAAAAGGTGATATGTAGCATTCTTTGTAACCCCATTGTTGCTTTATTATTTGTTCTTGTTCAGATGTAAAGTGAACATCTTGTAAACAATAAATTTGGGCTTTCTTTTTCTTCAGGAATCCAAAAACTTGTTTTCTTTTTTTAGTACTATTAAGTCCTCTACAGTTCAAGGATAATATTCTAAGTTTTTCCCTTCTATACATTTGGGGTTTGCAAAGCTCTTATGTGAACATTATGGATGATATATCTGTCGTATTGTAGGGTATGTACATTTTGTGATGGTTCAAATGGAAATGGATTTTTTTCGTAACACATGTCAACATTTGGAAGAAAAGAAATGGAAAAAATAAAATTAAAATAAACTGTACAACATGAGTACGTTACGACTTCCGTTTGAAGACGTGTGGTAAGTGGTGTTAGATGCTGTGCCGAAAGTAAATATTTGATGAATAGCATAAGCTATCGCTGCCTTGCTTTCATCGCTAATCATCTATACCCTTTTGGAAGAAGTTTTGATCATAAATTATCTAAAATTGTCATATACATTTCTTCCGACAAAAGTCGTTTTGTAAACACTCATTGTCTAGACATGTCACGTGATTGTTTTACCTTGATCACATGATTTTAGTCATGTAGTACAAATAAAGTCATTTATGATAGTGTTATACAAATTATGTCTGGGTAACATAACGTAAGGTTTAACCCACGATTTAGTTATAAGGTATTATGCTTGGGTATTAGAAACGGCTGCACGACATGAAAATGAAAATAAAATGAAAATATAGCGTGCAAAGTTCACTTCAGGTCACACGTTAGTAGTTATGTGATCATTTGTAAAATAACATCAAACTTTTTACACTTATAACGATGTTATTATCGTTACCCCAAAAAATTAAATTGCAAATATAAATGCAAATATAAATAAAGGCATTAAATGATAACGTTATACATTTTTAGGTCGAAATTATAAGATTGTCCTTTGTCTTATTCCAAAATGTTCGATTTGCAGCATGAAATGCCGGCAGTCACTAGGCCTAGGCTGTAGTGACAAGTTCATGGATATGTATACATAGTAGATCGTATCGTCTTACCTGTATTAATGAACATCCTTATCACAATATCCATTGAATCAAATGAAAGAGTAATCCCAAGTAGTTATTGAACATAAAACACATTTCACATATTATTTAGAGTTCTTTTTCACAATAATATTCAGTCCTAGAATAGTCTTGTAAATATTAACACCTCCGTTATGGCACAGGGAATGTTACTCCGTATCGATTGAGATCGGGGGGTCATCTGCGAGTCCCAATTCTTTCCATTCGCTGTTCTTATTTTGTCTATAACAAAGTTTTAGGTCGATTCCTCGTTCGAGAATTTTTGTCTGGACATGACGATCTCTTCTCAGCTCAAATGCCTTCGTCGCTAATTTTCCCCTGTATTTCTTCAACTTCACCGGTAGGTCGGTTCGGATAGAGATACGATTGTCCATCAGAAGTTTTCGGTTTTTGCCGATTGCGTCAAATACTGATTGTCGATCCGCCATGCGGATGAACTTCACCATAATAGGAAGAGGCATATTAGCTGAACGGCCCGTTGTTGAATATCTCGGTAGGCGATGCAGGTTGACGAAATCCATGTCTTCTGCGTTTTGGATATTCATATCCCTAAATAGTTTCCGTACTTCAGTCTCTGCGTCTTGGTTATCTGGTATACCATATACGAGTAGATTTGCCCGACGTGAGTACATTTCGTATTGTAGGTCTTTCCTTTCGTTTTCGGTTCTCATTTCTTTGATTTCTTCCTTCAATTTTTGAATTTCTAATTTGTTTTCGTCGATTGATTGTGCGTTGAAGTTAATGGAATCTTCAATTTTTGTCACTGTACACTCGAGTTCTTTCTGCATCTTATCCATTCGCCCTGTTATTGTGTTAGACAGTTTTTCCAATTTAGTGTCGATGAAATGCTTCATGTCGCACATGGCCTCCATGTTTAATTCTGCATCAAGATTTTCCCCGGGCGACGTTCTTTGCTTTTTGGCGCTATCAGATCTAAATCTGTCTAGAATACTGCCGGATGGTGTGGGTGGATTATCTTTTGTTGTTTTCTGGCTTCTAGTGGCTGCCATGTTTGTGATTGATAGCGATTATGTCAAGTTTTGGATAGTTTCGGCGGAGCACCTCACAAGCACGTCTTAGCTGGCGCGATGCATGACCGGAAGTTAAAGATAATCTGTTTTTGTCACTAACACTCGAGGATAAGTTTAAGGTGGCATTTTAAGAATGCGACTGAGGACACTTAATTGTCAAATATGATTACATTCATTCAACTGTCTTAATCATTATTTTTCATTTATAGTCACTTAATTAAAAAAAAAGAAAATATTCTTACTTTTGAGCGATTCAAACACTTGTACAATTGCAAAACTATTTTCTCAGGATATGCTGGAATTTCTAAAATGATAAGAACGTTTCAATGGCTCATTGAATGAATACAAAAACTTAAACAAATTCCCTTTTAACGACTTTGCTATAGGTTAAAAGTTAGATACCCAATATTTGGTTATGTAAAATTAAATATGCTTATATAACTAGATAATAAAAGTTCGAAGACAATATCGACGGGACATGCTTACACGCCAAGACATTTAGTTGACATAATGACAGACTTAAACCAGAAATTAAGCCTACAGTAAGACATTAGGAATGTTACGCCTATACAACTTGTAACCTGTGTTTATTCATCGACTTTGAAGGGGCATTAGCACGTTTTTAGGCGAAATATAAAGTGGTGTCAGAAATGTAAAAATAAATGGTTCGAATTGAAAGACAATGTATTTAAACTAAATGATGCAGTTACTAATCAAGCATATAATGTAAAGTTCAGCCATGCGATTCGGTTTTCTTACATAAAATGAATTTAAGGTATTCACCCGAAATGGCCACTAATGGACTTTATGTGAATTTTTATAATTTGTTCTCTGACTATAGGGGATTGATTTGTGTTAAAAGATTTTGACACTTTCAAAATGATATTTTAGCATAAACGTTTTATTATTAAAAATGGAAAATACTTGTATATAATTTTCAAAAAACTTGAAACTGCCCCAGTAGCAGTAGCACATTTTTTGATAATTAGCAGCCCCGTCTAAGGACGGGGCTGCTATAAGTTTTTGTGCAGTTTCCGCCGCCGCCTCCGCGCTCATACTAATGGCTATTACTTTTTCTACTAAGCTTTCCAGAACTTGTATTCATAACTTACTGCTTATACCTCGGGGTAACGATTTTGACATGTTCACTTTCAAGGTCAAAGGTCAAGGTCACGAGCTACAAAATCACTAAAAAATTCCTTGTAAACGCGATAACTTGAAAAGTTTTTGTGCTATGAAGCTCTAACTTGGTATGTATCATGCTTGGAAGAGTAAAAAATTTTGAAAAGGTTTTCGCTACAATCTGTCCAAGATCAAGGTCACAGCAAGGTCACTACTTTAGCATGGTTTTGCTAAAATGCTTTATTTTAACAATGAACACTTTTAATCAATAGATGATTGTTATCCTCAATGAAAAGTGTTCATTGATTGTGTAAGCTTGAAGGTCAAAGGTCAAGGTCATGAGATTTGTGTTATTGCAATGTGCAACTAATTTGGATATAACTTAATCCCATTAAGCTTTTCAGAACTCATGAACATGTATAAGTGTCTACACCTCTGGGGAATTACAATGACATGTTAACTTTCAAGGTCAAAGGTCAAGGTCAGGAGCTATAAAATCACTAAAAAATTCCTTGTAAACGCCATAACTTGAAAAGTGTTTGTGCTATGAAGCTCTAACTTGGTATGTATCATCCTTGGAAGAGTAAAAAATTTTGAAAAGGTTTTCGCTACAATCTGTCCAAGGTCAAGGTCACAGCAAGGTCACTACTTTAGCATGGTTTTGCAAAAATGCTTTATTTTAACAATGAACACTTTTAATCATTAGATGATTGTTATCCTCAATGAAAAGTGACACTGTCAAAATAATACATTTAGCATTAACTTACAATTAACAGTGAAAAATTTGAAATATGAAATTATCAAAAAACGTGCTAGTGCCCCTTTAACAAAGTTGATAAAACAACAACAATAAAAAGTAATAAGAAACCCCAGTAAAAGAATAATACTTTGATGAATATATTTTTAGAATTGTCAACAGTTCACGTGTCATTATTTTATAAGAATTACTAACAAATATAATAATATGTGAATTTTCATTATTAAAAAAAATGTCATTAAGCTTTTTGAATGCATGTACCTTTAACATCAACTCAGTAACGCAATAGTAGCCATATGCTAAGTAGAACGATAAACTTATATAAACGCCTGATTAAATATGTAACTCAGGTTAAATTATGTAATGAAAAAATCATGCCAAAACACATAATGTTGATGAACAGGTGTTACACAAAAGATTTAATTAAATTAATCAAATTCAAGTAAAAATAAAAGAATGAGAGACCTGGCTTTGACACAGAATTTATTAGTTCATGACCAGTGTGTTGTATCTTCCTAACTCTTCAATGTCTGTATAATGATATTGTTTGACATGTAATGTGCAAACACGTATATCATGTTTGATGAAAATGGTATCAAACTAAATATAACAGCAAGAAACAAGAGATTAAAAACCCAAATAAGGAAACATGACTAAAATATACAAAATCTTCATGTGTCTTTGAATTTGAACCTTTTTTTTCATTTTCATTAAAATAAACTGTACAACATGAGTACGTTACGACTTCCGTTTGAAGACGTGAGGTAAGTGGTGTTAGATGCTGTGCCGAAAGTAAATATTTGATGAATAGCATACGCTATCGCTGCCTTGCTTTCATCGCTAATCATCTATACCCTTTTGGAAGAAGTTTTGATCATAAATTATCTAAAATTGTCATATACATTTCTTCCGACAAAAGTCGTTTTGTAAACACTCATTGTCTAGACATGTCACGTGATTGTTTTACCTTGATCACATGATTTTAGTCATGTAGTACAAATAAAGTCATTTATGATAGTGTTATACAAATTATGTCTGGGTAACATAACGTAAGGTTTAACCCACGATTTAGTTATAAGGTATTATGCTTGGGTATTAGAAACGGCTGCACGACATGAAAATGAAAATAAAATGAAAATATAGCGTGCAAAGTTCACTTCAGGTCACTTCAGGTCACACGTTAGTAGTTATGAAAATAACATCAAACTTTTTACACTTATAACGATGTTATTATCGTTATCCCAAAAAATTAAATTGCAAATATAAATGCAAATATAAATAAAGGCATTAAATGATAACGTTATACATTTTTAGGTCGAAATAATAAGATTGTCCTTTGTCTTATTCCAAAATGTTCGATTTGCAGCATGAAATGCCGGCAGTCACTAGGCCTAGGCTGTAGTGACAAGTTCATGGATATGTATACATAGTAGATCGTATCGTCTTACCTGTATTAATGAATATCCTTATCACAATATCCATTGAATCAAATGAAAGAGTAATTCCAAGTAGTTATTGAACATAAAACACATTTCACATATTATTTAGAGTTCTTTTTCACAATAATATTCAGTCCTAGAATAGTCTTGTAAATATTAACACCTCCGTTATGGCACAGGGAATGTTACTCCGTATCGATTGAGATCGGGGGGTCATCTGCGAGTCCCAATTCTTTCCATTCGCTGTTCTTATTTTGTCTATAACAAAGTTTTAGGTCGATTCCTCGTTCGAGAATTTTTGTCTGGACATGACGATCTCTTCTCAGCTCAAATGCCTTCGTCGCTAATTTTCCCCTGTATTTCTTCAACTTCACCGGTAGGTCGGTTCGGATAGAGATACGATTGTCCATCAGAAGTTTTCGGTCTTTGCCGATTGCGTCAAATACTGATTGTCGATCCGCCATGCGGATGAACTTCACCATAATAGGAAGAGGCATATTAGCTGAACGGCCCGTTGTTGAATATCTCGGTAGGCGATGCAGGTTGACGAAATCCATGTCTTCTGCGTTTTGGATATTCATATCCCTAAATAGTTTCCGTACTTCAGTCTCTGCGTCTTGGTTATCTGGTATACCATATACGAGTAGATTTGCCCGACGTGAGTACATTTCGTATTGTAGGTCTTTCCTTTCGTTTTCGGTTCTCATTTCTTTGATTTCTTCCTTCAGTTTTTGAATTTCTAATTTGTTTTCGTCGATTGATTGTGCGTTGAAGTTAATGGAATCTTCAATTTTTATCACTGTACACTCGAGTTCTTTCTGCATCTTATCCATTCGCCCTGTTATTGTGTTAGACAGTTTTTCCAATTTAGTGTCGATGAAATGCTTCATGTCGCACATGGCCTCCATGTTTAATTCTGCATCAAGATTTTTCCCGGGCGACGTTCTTTGCTTTTTGGCGCTATCAGATCTAAATCTGTCTAGAATACTGCCGGATGGTGTGGGTGGATTATCTTTTGTTGTTTTCTGGCTTCTAGTGGCTGCCATTTTTGTGATTGATAGCGATTATGTCAAGTTTTGGATAGTTTCGGCGGAGCACCTCACAAGCACGTCTTAGCTGGCGCGATGCATGACCGGAAGTTAAAGATATACTGTTTTTGTCACTAACACTCGAGGATAAGTTTAAGGTGGCATTTTAAGAATGCGACTGAGGACACTTAATTGTCAAACATGATTACATAAATTCCACTGTCTTAATCATTATTTTTCATTTATAGTCACTTCATCAAAAAAAAGAAAATATTCTTACTTTTGAGCGATTCAAACACTTGTACAATTGCAAAACTATTTTCTCAGGATATGCTGGAATTTCTAAAATGATAAGAACGTTTCAATGGCTCATTGAATGAATACAAAAACTTAAACAAATTCCCTTTTAACGACTTTGCTATAGGTTAAAAGTTAGATACCCACTATTTGGTTATGTAAAATTAAATATGCTTATATAATTAGATAATAAAAGTTCGAAGACAATATCGACGGGACATGCTTACACGCCAAGACATTTAGTTGACATAATGACAGACTTAAACCAGAAATTAAGCCTACAGTAAGACATTAGGAATGTTACGCCTATACAACTTGTAACCTGTGTTTATTCATCGACTTTGAAGGGGCATTAGCACGTTTTTAGGCGAAATATAAAGTGGTGTCAGAAATGTAAAAATAAATGGTTCGAATTGAAAGACAATGTATTTAAACTAAATGATGCAGTTACTAATCAAGCATATAATGTAAAGTTCAGCCATGCGATTCGGTTTTCTTACATAAAATGAATATAAGGTATTCACCCGAAATGGCCACTAATGGACTTTATGTGAATTTTTATAATTTGTTCTCTGACTATAGGGGATTGATTTGTGTTAAAAGATTTTGACACTTTCAAAATGATATTTTAGCATTAACGTTTTATTATTAAAAATGGAAAATACATGTATATAATTTTCAAAAAACTTGAAACTGCCCCAGTAGCAGTAGCACATTTTTTGATAATTAGCAGTTTTTGTGCAGTTTCCGCCGCCGCCTCCGCGCTCATACTAATGGCTATAACTTTTTTCTACTAAGCTTTCCAGAACTTGTATTCATAACTTACTGCTTATACCTCGGGGTAACGATTTTGACATGTTCACTTTCAAGGTCAAAGGTCAAGGTCACGAGCTATAAAATCACTAAAAAATTCCTTGTAAACGCGATAACTTGAAAAGTTTTTGTGCTATGAAGCTCTAACTTGGTATGTATCATGCTTGGAAGAGTAAAAAAATTTTAAAAGGTTTTCGCTTCAATCTGTCCAAGATCAAGGTCACAGCAAGGTCACTACTTTAGCATGGTTTTGCGAAAATGCTTTATTTTAACAATGAACACTTTTAATCAATAGATGATTGTTATCCTCAATGAAAAGTGTTCATTGATTGTGTAAGCTTGAAGGTCAAAGGTCAAGGTCATGAGATTTGTGTTATTGCAATGTGCAACTAATTTGGATATAACTTAATCCCATTAAGCTTTTCAGAACTCATGAACATGTATAAGTGTCTACACCTCTGGGGAATTACAATGACATGTTCACTTTCAAGGTCAAAGGTCAAGGTCACGAGCTATAAAATCACTAAAAAATTCCTTGTAAACGCGATAACTTGAAAAGTTTTTGTGCTATGAAGCTCTAACTTGGTATGTATCATCCTTGGAAGAGTAAAAAAATTTTGAAAAGGTTTTCGCTACAATCTGTCCAAGGTCAAGGTCACAGCAAGGTCACTACTTTAGCATGGTTTTGCAAAAATGCTTTATTTTAACAATGAACACTTTTAATCATTAGATGATTGTTATACTCAATGAAAAGTGTTCATTGATTGTGTAAGCTTGAAGGTCAAAGGTCAAGGTCATGAGATTTGTGTTATTGCAATGTGCAACTAATTTGGATATAACTTAATCCCATTAAGCTTTTCAGAACTCATGAACATGTATAAGTGTTTACACCTCTGGGGAATTACAATGACATGTTCACTTTCAAGGTCAAATGTCAAGGTCACAGCAAGGTCAACATATATTGAGAACATGGATTATTTTAACTTTTAACACTTTAATTCGTTACATTAATGTTATATTCAATGAAATGTATTCATTGATTGCGTGACCTTGAGTGTCAAAAGTCAAGGTCACAAGATGCCCAATATGCTGAGGCTTGTAGAAGGCGGAACAGGGTAAGGCGAAACCCCAAGTTTCGGGGCTGCTCCGCAAAAATGCTCTGCTTTTGCGGTATCCCGCAAACGCTAATCTAGTTTTATATTTTAAATTTTTCACTGATTATTGTTAGTTAATGCTAAATGTATTATTTTGATAGTGTCAAAAATCTCATTACACAAACCAATCATGTAAGACAGTCGGAATCATGAGTTAAAGTTGACTCTTGATTCTTCTAAATAAGTTTTTAGGGGGAATATAAGGTGATGTCAGGAAAATGAAAATTAATGGTTCCAATTGATAGACAATGTGTTTAAACCCAATGGAGCAGTAATAATTCAAACTTATAATGTAAAGTATAGCCATGCGATTCCTTTTTCTTACACAAAATGAATTAAAGGTGTTCAAAAAAAATGGCTGCCAATGTATTTTATTTAAATCTTCATACTTTGTCCTCTGACTATGGATAATTGGTTTGTGTAATGAGATTTTTGACACTGTCAAAATAATACATTTAGCATTAACTTACAATTAACAGTGAAAAATTTGAAATATGAAACTATCAAAAAACGTGCTTCTGCCCCTTTAACAAAGTTGATAAAACAACAACAATAAAGTAATAAGAAACCCCAGTAAAAGAATAATACTTTGATGAATATATTTTTAGAATTGTCAACAGTTCACGTGGCATTATTTTATAAGAATTACTAACAAATATAATAATATGTGAATTTTCATTATTAAAAAAAATGTCATTAAGCTTTTTGAATGCATGTACCTTTAACATCAACTCAGTAACGCAATAGTAGCCATATGCTAAGTAGAACGATAAACTTATATAAACGCCTGATTAAATATGTAACTCAGGTTAAATTATGTAATGAAAAAATCATGCCAAAACACATAATGTTGATGAACAGGTGTTACACAAAAGATTTAATTAAATTAATCAAATTCAAGTAAAAATAAAAGAATGAGAGACCTGGCTTTTGACACAGAATTTATCAATCTCATTATTTGGCGAAATATTAATGATTATGCAAATATTCCAGTCAATGCTTTAGAGAGTTGAGATTTCGCTCATTGAAAAATACGTTCATGACCAGTGTGTTGTATCTTCCTAACTCTTCAATGTCTGTATAATGATATTGTTTGACATGTAATGTGCAAACACGTATATCATGTTTGATGAAAATGGTATCAAACTAAATATAACAGCAAGAAACAAGAGATTAAAAACCCAAATAAGGAAACATGACTAAAATATACAAAATCTTCATGTGTCTTTGAATTTGAACCTTTTTCTCTGTTTTATCAATGTTCTGTAAATACATCTTTAAATATATCTTTTATTTCCGCCATTCATAACAACGATGCTTTAGATCTCCTTCACTTCTGAGCCTATTTCAGATAGATCTACCTGTTGAAGTGATTACAAGATTTTTTTTCTAAGATTTTGACCATCTCCGCCGAAAGATCAACCCTACATTTAAAACTACCTGTGGTGTTTGAATAAGTAAATGTATTTTATGAAAAATCATTTAAAACGTTGATTATTTACTTATTTCATCTTTAATAAATATTCGTCTCAGTAAAAGAATTATTTTTGAAAATCTTTACATTGACATTTGATGAATCTATTACTAAAGACTAGATTCAGATATAGATCTTGTGGGGGGAAGGTCTATGAAAGAACACGTTCGATTCCGGGTAGCGTCCATATCCTATTTATTCATTTCAAGGAAGACGTTCGATTTCATACTGGTTAGAAATATAAATTTTGACTACAATAAGCACAATTCTTATGGATTAACAAGTTCTTTATTCTGTGTAAACAACGTTTCGACATAAATTCTAATGTCGTTGTCAAGCAAGGGATACATGTTTAAAAGATGGATTAAATATAGACATGGTTACTAGTTAAAGGCACCACTCGATCGAGCTTCGTCTGCCATTTTGAAACGTATGAGAAAACAAATGTATTATGCTAATGCATTAACAGAATGAATAAATAAAGACTTGATTGATAAAAGAGGAGCATAATCTACAACTAATTCATAATAAAAGTTATCAGTTACGACAGTATTTTGTCGTGGTAATGCTTTCCAAGATCGTAGCTTCCAAGATTGGCTTCATTTCACGATGTTTTTATTTTTTGAGCGTTACACTTTATTCTTTGGCAAATTGTTAAATCTAGAACAACTGAAATGCTAACCTCGCAAACATATTTAAAATTAGGTATGAAATTTTCATGTATAAATCATATATAATTGTAAACAGGAAAGTCCTCCTGAATTTCGTATCCACAAAAAATACCCCGCTCGAATGGTCCCTTTAACAAACTAGCTTAACAAAACATCAATCCAAATACAACATGACATAAGCTTCAATAGCGCGGATAATGACTTTCTTGAACTCCCTGAAACTAAACAGGGCAGTGAGACAGGGTGCAAATAGAGCACAGCATTGAAGACTGACATCACGTGTGTCTCCATGTGATGAGAGACAGCCTCTATACTTCACTCACAGCAGCTACTATGTGGGAAGCAGACAAGTTACGTAAAGAAACATTTGCCAATGTCAAGATTGGATCATAATTATAAATAGCTGACTTGTATAACCGTACGTTGAACCTGTACATGACCTAAGTAGCGATGTTCTTACATTATCAGTAGTAAATATTTATCATGTTCAAATTTATGTTTATGAATTTTATTAAGATCAATCTCGGACATTCGCAGGGATTAAGCCCGCAACACCATTGTGGCTATGTATTTGCGGTGAAACCAGCAAGCATCGGTTGGAACTAGCAAACCAGGGGAGAATTTACGCTGAAATTCAGTGTCGCATTGCACCCAAACTTTACTGGTTTAGATTGCTAGCAAGATCTATTACATATATGATACAAACAAGGCTGTTATGACATACGGAAAGTTATTGGGCTTAGTATATATAGTGATTTAGTAGTTCTGATCATGTTACAATAACTTATAATCTGATCTTTATTCTATATCCAGATCATTAATATTCATAATCGTATATAGTGACAGTGCTTGTTTTATTTTATGATTAGAAAGAAGAACATTATACATTTAAAAGGAAGACAAACAGGTCTTCAAGATTTAGAAAAATACAGCTTCAATAGTCTCGATTCTAGAAAAAAAGTTTTTTAGGTTATGTTTTATGAGAGGCGGAAGAAAGGACAGAAAGTGAATCAGTTAATTGAGGGAGTAACAACTGGGACAAGTAGGGAAAACGATACATTAAAGGTGCAGTAGCACGTTTTAGGGGGAATATAAGGTGATGTAAGGAATGTGAAAATTAATGGTTCCAATTGAAAGATAATGCATTTAAACTAAACGGAGAAGTAATAATTCAAATATATAGCGTAAAGTTAAGCCATGCGATTGCTATTTCTTTACACAAAATGAATTAAAGGTGTTCACACAAAATGGCCACCAATGGAATTTAGATGGAACTTCATACTTTGTTCTCTGACTATGGCAGATTGGCTTGTGTAATGAGATTTTTGACACTATCAAAATAATACATTTAGCGTTAACGTACAATTATCAGTGAACATTTTAAAACATAAAATACCAAAAAACGTGCTACTGCCACTTTGTAAATTACGTTACAACTTATATTCATTATAACTGCAAGATGCCATCTTTAAGTCTTTCTCCACTTAAAATCGATGTTACTACGCTGTCACATGCCCATTCACTCCCCACAGAGGCAGATCAAGTCATGAAATGTTGATACAGCCGCTGATTCAACTCGCAGACATCCGTGGGTTCCGGAGAAGGAAAATTGCACCACAATCCATTTGAATTTCTCTATCATAAAAAGGGTGGTTCATATCACAATGCCTTTGCCATGATTCAGTAACCAAAATGATGATATAAGAACAGCGTCGCTGATTGCACAACTAACTTTGATTTTCTCAAATCAGACATCTTCCCTCTATCCCACAACGTTGACCTAATATAACAGAGGCTATATCAACATTTCATGACTTGATCTGCATCTGTGAGGAGAGAATGTCATATGCCATGACAATTCGAAAGAGATGAAATAACAAAAAGAAAAGAATCATGTAAAATTTGCTTACATAAATATATTCCATTGTTTCGGATGTCGGACTTATATATTCTCCTTAACGTTAATGCGCATTGGAGATATAATGAAATTGGTTTGAACTCTTGACAATGGCTATAAGTGTATGTGAATCGTTAAAAGGAGAACGATACATAAAAACTAGGTCGCGTAGATCGTATGTCATTTCCTATCCCCGTCACCCAATAAAATGTACATTTTAAGGCATAGAACACTTTTTGCTTTGATTAATAGGTAGCATTCTTTTATTATAACGTTCAGGCCAAAGAAACTACACACCAAAGTTTGTTTAAATTTACTTAAAGATGCTATATCATACTTGCAATATTTTAAAAAGTATTCTTAATGTATACGTTGTATTTTTAGAAAACTTTTGCGACCAACCTTGAAAAAATCGGACCAAAATTCATCAAATAGGAGATAATTTACCAAAAAATACCGAAACGGCAGTCGACATAAGGGCGAATCAAGTGTGGCCATTTCACAACTTCCGGTTTCTAAATGTACGCTTGAAAACCGTCTTTGTCGCGCTCAATTAGAGTTTCTATTCTTTTTCTCCGAATTAGGTATTCATTGCTGTCAAAGTTGATACTCATCGAACGCAATTACGGTAGTTTAGACACGGTGTAAATCCTACACGGTGTAATCCATTACGTCACCGAAGGCGGGTTCGTTAAATTACATGCCCTTTCTACGAGGGGTACTGTGCTTGAAGCGTCGAAATAAGTATGTTATTGTTGATTAAACAATCTAAATATGATATCAAAATTTCGACGAAAGATTGTTCTACAAAGTGATGTATTTCATTTCTCAATAGCTGAGTTTCATCTTGAACCGCTTGCAAGTATGATACAGCATCTTTAAAATCTAAGAGACTTGTGGTGTAATTAATCATGACTCGTTAACGCTAACACATATTTGTCTGGTTACTGTTTTATTTTATTTCGTTTAATGTAGACAGGGGTAAGACATAAAATTTACACTATCATGAATTCTATCATGTTTAAAATGTTGGCTATTTAAGTGTAAAATAGCAATCTTGTTTGATTGTCTTCTTTGAACATTTGTCTAATATCAAAATCAATTTTGAAACAATTTATCAACATAACATAACAATTTTAAAGAAAACATCTATGCACATAAAAGTATTATTCAGCTCTTGTTCTTATCAGTTAACAACATCTAAAACTCGAAATGTTTGTAATTGAAAATCTTACATATGATGAATTCAATTGAAGTGTGTACTTTATTTTGCCTGTCACTGTATTTTCATAAACTAGAAGAAATTTTATTTATTTTAGGTCTTTCCTTGTCACATTGCATCAATGCGTGAAGATTTCAAGTTTAAACTGCCAACTGTCTAGTTCAAGGCGACTCAACACAAATACTTCTAGCCGGGGGCGTCACGACACGTGCATCTCAACGTGCTACTAGAAGCCGAGTCAGCAATTGTATTTAATTATATCAGAAATATTTTGTATATCAGAAGGCAAACTTTTAGAAATCTTTAAACGTTTGCCCAAATTGTTATTTCAATCTTGCTTTTGAAATTGTGCCGTGCTGGGAATTGAAAAGATATATCTATCGTTATCGAAACTTCACTATATACAGTTGCACACATGCAAGAGAAGATGTACTGTACATTATTCTCATAAAATGTAACTGTGCATTTACGAGATCTGACTTATAACCCTGTACAGGTACCGCAAGTTATGTAGAATATAAACCGCAGATTCGAACCTCCTCGATCCCGAATAGAAGCCATAGAGGGGCGGACCTAGGTTTAAAAAAGATGTTATCGTTGAAAATTCATCAATGAGTTGGTATCACTGGGGACCCTCTCTAAATCTATTTTTTTCTAGTTCCCGTATGCTTTTTCTGATTTTATAATACTGACAGTTATAAGTTCCAGGGATAATTTGGGTTTAATTTGTTCTGATGGATCTAAACCGCTATGAGGTAAACTTTACATTACTAAATTTTGACATATGAATACAGAAAATGTGGTCGGATGCATTCTTACCATAGAAAGGTGACTACACCAACTTAGCGAGGTATATTACATTTGTCAGTCGAATAAGTCATGCTTTTACCTTTAAACTCAACTTTAAACTTAACTCAAAGCATCCGATACTGCTTGACCGGGAAACATGTTATATTTGCGTGAAAGGTTATATGAAAATGTCTCTTTTAGCTATCCCAACTTTAAAGGGGCAGTAGCACGTTTTTAGGGGGGATATAAGGTGATGTCAGGAAAATGGATTTAAACTAAATGAAGCAGTAATATTTCAAATATATAACGTAGAGTTTAGCCATACGATTCCTTTCTCTTACACGAAATGAATTAAAGGTATTCACACAAAATGGCCGCCCATGGATTTTAGGTTAATCTTCATACTTTGTCCTCTGACTATAGATGATTGGTTTGTGTTATAAGATTTTTGACACTATCAAAATAATACATTTCGCATTAGCGTACAATTATCAGTGAACATTTTAAAATATAAAATCATTAAAAAACGTGCTACTGCCCCTTTAAAGAGCTTTGTGATGGAGATAAATGTATTTTATCTTTTACACATAATGTTTATTTTACTGCCAAAACCTGCTTTTATATTATACAAAAAGGAAACAAATATTTTATGTGGTAAGTTGTATCTCTTATATATTCCATGTATCTCTGTTTGTTCTCATGTTCAATTTCAATCATAGTCTCTCATAACCCTTAAATGGTGGCTCATTTTAATGTTATTTATCAATGTCTATTTCTGTGCATCTTATGTGAGGTGAGACTAAAAACAATTTGTCTGTCTGTCTGTCAGTTATATAAATGCATTTTGAACTCTCTGCGCCACCTGTACATAACTAATTAATCATTTATTGCATCGTTCAAAATTTAGGACTCCAAATAACAGAGTGAAAAAAAATCACCGATATGGTGCGGTATATTATATCTCATTTCGAGGGCTGCTGTTACAGCCATTATACAAACACGAGTTCATATTAATGTTTTGTCGAAAAACTTTTATTAGGTTTTTAGTGAGGCATTAATCATCTTGAAAGCGACATCACACATGAATGGGTTTTTCAGACAGGTAGCCTCATAAATTCTCAAATTATCCCACAGGTTGACATTGGGCGGTTGTGAAAGAAGAGTATGAAATATATAATTAATAATATTATAATAACTGCACATATGCGTGTGTGCCCTTCTCGAAATTTTGCATACATGATGTTATCTACCCAATTGTTATGTTATGGATAATACATAGTCCACGGGCATTATCAATAATAAAGGATGTTTGGCCTATCACGGGGGCAACTATCCTTAATTATTGATAATGCCCACGGACTATCTGTTATCTATTTTATAAACCGCCAACTAGTTATAATAACATTGATATGACCGACAACGTGAAAGGACTTGAAATAACTGAGGTGGCCGTAAAATATCCAAAAACCCAAACTATGACCAAATGAGGACCTAACAAGAGAGGTCTGTAGGCGCTGTCATAATAGTTTAGTGGTAAGAGCTTTAGGTTAAGCGTTCGGCAGTGTAAACTCTGCGGGTTCGAGGCGGCATACAGCCAAAACATGTGCAGTGTCAAAATTACATTTGCGATATTTTTCCGAAAGTGACACTTTGACTTTAAGCAAAGTCTTTAATTACATCGTTCCGAAATAATTTATTATGATTTGATTTTTCTAAAACTATTCTGAATTCTCTCTATATTACTCTTGATATTTTCAAAGGGAAGCCGCGCCAATCACATGTGTTGTATCCAAATCAAAAGACTAATGAACAGAGCTGTAGCAAAAAATGCATTACGTCACCGTGTGGGTAATACAAAGTATTTGGCACATTAAACTGTGGAATATGATTTCGCTTTAAATGTTATATTAAAAGAGAAACAATGTTTTCTATTAAAGATGCTGATAAATGTTAACAGACTCAATCAAAAACATCTTCATTTGAATTTTCTATTAAAGATGCTGATAAATGTTAACAGACTCAATCAAAAACATCTTCATTTGAAGAAGAGTCTGCATTTGTTCCAGATAAAGCATTAATTATTTCGCATTCAATAATCGCAGAATCCACTTTTTTATAACCCACGCGATTTAATTTCACGCTGGGCTCGCCTGGCGAATTAAAAGTAATGTTTGTGTAAGTACGATGGGTGACATCGAAATAAGACTTATGTTTACTAACAGGTAGATCACTTACGACCACGTGACAAGTCATTCTTAACGATGTCACTAAACGTTTACGTTGAAAACATGTATTTATTATCAGAGTACTGAAATTGACTCAGGCTATATTTAGAATATGACCTACATCGCTGGTTCCAAACGTTAGCTCAGCGGACCTGGGTTGAAATCCCGTCAGATCATCGGAAAGTATTTTCTTTCTAATCTGTTATACCACTGTTAATAATTAACCAGCATGACAAGGAGATATCGTTTTGGCAGTACGTTTTGCACAATTTCCTGTCATTGTCAACGCTACATGGCAACACAGTAACTACATCACAATGCCACAACATCATAAACATAGTGACCTCACTATGCAATGACATCACTGTCTTGAAAATCTAGTGTTGTTGTGTTCAGAGATTTACATTTTTTCTCTGAGATGTCAAAAAGGGTGAATTTGGATGTCACCCTCGTGTATTTTTATATGAAATATACCAACAATCGTTGATGAATGTAAAAAATATTCATAACTTTCAGCAATTCGTGTTGATAGAAATTAATTTTGTGAAGTGAACTTGAGTAATACTTGTGTTAATATTAGTGCTGTTATCCAGTGTTGTATATTTCACTTATCCCCCGAATTGTTCGACAAATCACAATCTCCTTCATCTGCCTATGTGACACCAAGCATGCCTTTTTAAAGGCTTTTCTTGTTTGAAGACGGATATGTAGTAAATAATAACCCGGTACCGAGGGGTTATGGAAAATAACCTCGCGAGGGCGTAGCCCGAGCATAGGTTATTTCGATAACCCGAGGCAAACGGGTTATTATTTGACTTACACTCCCGCGGAAGACTCATGCAAAAGTTTCAACTTAATTTGTTTATATACAGTTAATTTAAAAACGTTTTACTGATATCATTCGCGGGTTTATCATATCTTGATAAGAAAAACAATTTAAATACCCTCAGATTAGGGTTTTAGAAATAAACGCTTGATTTCTTACAATAAAAACTATTTTATGACGGTGTTTCAACTAAATTGGTTTACATACAAATAATTAAAAAACATTTTAGTGATCCATTTTGCGGGTTTGATATGTCTTGATAAGAATACTATTTTAGACTACTAACTATGCCCCCTGCTTAGGGTTTTTAGAACTAAAACCTTGATTCCATACATTAAAAACTATTATATTGCAATATTAATTATATATTTATAGGGGAAATATAATACCAAATATGACACAAACAAATTTACATCAACTGGCATGGATCCTCGATAGCTCAACAGGTAACAGCGCTGATGGACAACATGGAGGTCCCTGGTTCGAATCCCACTTTCGTTGTTCATTAAACTTAACTTTGATCAAAAATCCAAATTTTACAAGTCCAAATGTTTGCGATTGTTTACAATCTTATAACCGACCAAGGTGATTATGAGATAACCAACCTACGCGGATGGAGCTCACAACATTCAATTAAAATAAAGGCAATAACTTCCCAAGGGTGCAAAGGGTAAATACCTATAAGAAGGTAGTTATGAGTTAAAACCAATTGAAAAAAGAAGGGATATAATCGCCCAAGGGGTGTAAATTATAATAATATCCTGCCTTGCAGGGCGATTATGTTGATAATAACCTGCATCCGAGGGACATTACTCGAATATGTCCCTTGCTGTACGAGTCAAAAGGAAATTGAAATATATAAATACCTCAAGGAACAATGGGGTGACGTCACTAAAGGTTTGTAATATTTAGTATTGTATCATTTATTCAGGAATTGAATAGGATTAAATAATTATAATACTATTTTAGAACATGCTTTTACCATTAAAAAGGAATTCTTATCACAATTGTATCTGATTACATTATATTTACATACTTTTCTTAATGACATCGTTGTATTTAGGAATTCGGTTTCAATACACACATAAGGGTGATGCTCAAGTTCATTCAGCAATATTTACATAACGTGTTAATGCTACTTGTGTAAGAACTACACAAAACCGAAACGGATCAATTTGAAATGTCATTACATAAATTATTATTCATTGTGTGTTAACATATTCGTATTTCATACCTAACAATTAACCATAACCATTTCGGCAGGTCATCGAAGTGACCAGCGGTCGAATTTTCGAAAACACAATTTTTTATTTTTCTCTAAAAGTTCCTTCATAAGTGAACAGCTTTATGCCTATGTCATATTTGTTCCTTTGCACTGGGACGATGTAATGATCCTGCTTTCTTCCTTAAGGAACATTGATGGAATATATAAATCGAAAATTAAGAAAATCAGAATTTCACCAATATGACCCTATATGTCTATTTTCCAGTGCAAAATTTTCAAATTCTGCACCAGTGACCAGACAATACCAAAATTTGGTTTGAGAATGGCTATTTAACACATAAACAATTGGAGATCTTTTGTCAGTGCTGGAGGTATTTAGTTGACGTACAACCGAAATCCAATTTACATGATATTTGCACTAAGATACTCTGGCAAGTAAACAAACTTGAGGTACGCAGCTGTACTATACCAATTTAGGACTATTATGGGAGATAAACATCCTCGATATCCCGGGGTCGAATGCTCGAAAGCTTCTTCTTCGTGATTTTTTACCGAAATTGGCTTCGCCTTCTTCGCTTTATGTGGCATATATTAACCTCTCCCTCGGCTTTGGTTACATTGTAAATATAGGAGATCTGAGAAACCCTTGAGCATCCGGCACGCACGTTTCCCCTCACACTCGTGTTTTTTTTACAACCAAACCCTAGGGAGAGGTTAATATCCTTTACATCGAAAACCTGAGATACCGATACACGATCTCCAATGCCAAGGCCTTCATTGGGTCATTATTTCATTACAAAGCTCATTTCATTCAAATTTTCCTGGTAAAAATATCTCAGTCTCTATTGAGAAATTTGCTTAAAAAGAACAAAACCTTGGTTTTCAAAAGCCTCCAGGCACCGCTTTAATCACGACGCGTATTTTTAACAACTCTCTTTTGGCACTTATAGATTATCATCCGAAGAGGTTAAAACGGCCGCTCAAATACACTTACATACCATTAGGATTTAATACAAAAAAATAATATCTGAGAATGCATGATCGATTCGCAATTTAGCTTCGATGTCAGTTCGTCAGACAGTCAATACAAATATAAATGCTTATGATGTCAAATCGATATGATTTCTTCATTCATCAATATTCATCAATAATTTGCTAAGATCGTTGTTTGTGAATCTGTTATTGATTCATTATGTAAATCTTACTAAGCAAAGAAGTTAAGGAGATGTAAAGTGAGTAATTGTATAATTGGTCCGGCGTGTACAATGTCGATACAACGACGTTGATAAGACACTTATAAATGAACACACACGTTCAGATAGACAAACAGTCGTTGTATAAAGGTTCATTATCTGGGACGTGACATGGAAAACGTTAATCAGTTTAAGTACAGTGCATCTGTACTCAAATGATTGAATAATATATCAAATGAAATCAACAATATATATATGATGTTAAGTTAACATACACTGATTAGCAGATGGTTAAATTTGCAAATAAATTAAACGTATTTTAGACATGGCTGTGTTTTTGTGAAAAACCTGCACGATGTTCAGTGTTTGCTCTCTGTTTCAAGATTTGCTTAGTACTTGGTGGATTTGTGAGATTGAAATAACAAATAACTGTGGCCATGGCTTAGTCGGCTGGTTATTGACTCATGGTTTACCGTGGAAATTAAAGCTATTATGTTTTTAGAACATTAACCCTGGTTATATAAGCCAGCTGCTTAGAATCTCATTTGTCACAGTCAGGTATTTGATATTGCAATATCATAGAAAATTCCGTCCGCATATCTCAATATAATTTTTGGCCCTTCTGCAAGATGTTTAAATATTTTACGTTGCAAAGTAAATTAACTTATGTAAAACGGTTACTGAACAAAATATATTGAATGTGCTTACAATTATCTTGATAAAGGAGGTTTAAGTACACTTTGATTTTTTCAACTCCAACCAAGTATTTATGCTTTCAAGGACACATTATAATGACGTAATATATACAAATACAAATGTACGCTGGACTCCGTGCGTCAACGCCGAGTTTCTAAAGAAACATCAATAAGATTGATCTTCATCAAGTTCCAGGAACGACTTGTATAACATGTCTATCGTTAGATGCCAATGTATGTCGAAGCTTATACCAGTATGAATGGACAAGGTTGTTTTGAGAGATGCCAATAAACATTTACTCTATCGAGTGTCCAATAACGGTACCTGTCCTCAATCGAGATCATACAGTGTTGGTATCGTACTTGTATATACACCTCGATATAACTATTGTAACACTCCTTTCAATAATGACTGTCGCCTCATGAATTGATGATAGTCGTTTAATAGCATCTATAAAGTCTTGAAATATCTTGACTGCAGCTTCCTACGCAAAGCCTAAAACACCAGTTTCCGAACTGTCAGTTTTATGCCTTGCTGCCGGACCTTGAGTTTCTCGTGCTGATATCAGCGCCCGTACAGGCGATTGTTAGCAACCTCCAGTTACTTTCTGATTGGACTATTGCTTTCTCTTATATCAAGCTAGAGAGCAAGCACAGAAACTCCAGGGTCGGCAGCAACAATTAAGGCATAAAACTGACAGTTCGGAAACTGTCGTTTTAGGTTTTGCGTAGGAGATGTTATGACTGTCGCTTGATAAATTGACGATATTCGTTTAATAGGATCTATAGTTAAATAAAATCTTTACATAAAAGAAAAAATTAGTAATTATTGAAAAAGAAGGGTAAAAATACCGTGTGATCTTTGTGACTGAACTAAAATATTTTAAACTCAGGCTGCAAACTGCAGTATAAGAGGTACATGGATATAAACACAATAATACATGATACAGTACAATACAATAAAACGCTGCCGCTCCATCCCAAGGTTAAATATGACATAAATAGGACATACTTATTTTACAAAACAATAACAAATTTCTGAAAGTTTTTGTGAATATGCTTCTTGTTTTCTTATTCTCATTTTGACATAAAATGAAATTCATCACCAATATCCTTTAAATCACAAATAATACATCTGTTATTAAAAGGGATTCGTCGCTGTCTACCGCGATTGGGAGAAAATGATTAGAAGTTCGAAATTGTATCTGATGATTGTATCTGAGGGTGTTTAGATATTGTTTAAAATATTAGAGGTGGATTTTCAGAGTTACTCTACTTACAGTCGACCTCGTTTATCCAGGCGATTTGGTTACAAATGAAAATCGTACGGAACGCGAGTCGTCCGGTTATCTGAATCAAAACAATTATGTGCTGGTATGTATAAAATGAAAATTTATTCAAACACTAGGACATAATCTAACCTTCAATATCTAAGAATTAATGAAAATGTAGTTGCTTTTGGAGATGTATTCAATTGTTTAGATCCGTGTTTGCTAAAAGCAACTTTTAATCAAACAAACAATTTTAGCCAGAGGATACTTTTTTAATTTTTTAATTTCCAAATGAAGTACACGCAGTCTTATCTTAAAGGGACAGTAGCACGTTTTTTGATAATTTTATATTTTAAACTTTTCACTGATAATTATATGTTAATGAATAATGTATTATTTTGAAAGTGTCACAAATCTTATTACACAAGCCAATCATCCATAGTCAGAGGACAAAGTATGAAGATTCACAAAAAATCCACTGGCTGCCATTTTGTGTGAACACCTTTAATTCATTTTGTGTTAGAAAAAGGAATCACAAGGCTAAACTTTACATTATATATTCTAAATATTACTGCTCCATTAAGTTTTAATACATTGTCTGTCAATTGGAACCATTTATTTTCATTTCCCCTAAAAACGTGCTACTGCCCCTTTAAAGTTAAACTGCTTGTACTATCACAGCGGTCTTCGTTCAGTAGAGTTTGAAGTCGATAGTTAATGACTCATGCTAAGTATTTACGAGGCAAAACCAATAAAGAAAGTTTTAACATATTATTAAAATAAAAATTTCGGATCATTTTACAAATATAAACTTAGCCGTTTAAACTCTAAAATAATATTCGTAATAAAATGAATTCTAAAATCATGTCTTCAGTAGTCTTCGTGGTTATTACAAAATAATCAAGCTTTATGTAACCTTCACATGGAAGTGACCTTTCTTATGAAAACATGACCTGCATTTTACTACGTGGAAGAGTCAATGCCAATGTTAAGGTCGTCAACAAGACTCTATCAAGTTTATGGACAGAGTTCAAACGTTAATCCCCACCCGCATAAAGCTCTGTATCGAGAGTGTTATATATATGTATAGTGTTATATCAGATCATTCTTTACCTTATCGTAAACGTTAAACAGGTAGTAGCACGTTTTTTGAAAATTCTCTAAAACATCTGTTTGAGAATACGACATCAAATATTTGTATTTGAAAATCTTACATATGATAAATTCAACTGAAGGTTGTTCTTTCTTTCGCCTGTCAGTTTATAATTGAAGTTCGTAACTGGTATAGAATGTATCCTAAAATGTTTATACCTTAAACCCTTGAGTTAAAGGGGCAGTAGCACGGTTTTGAAAATGTTTATATTTTCAATTTTTTCACTGATAAATGTACGTTAATGCTAAATGTATTACTTAGTTTTATTACTGCTTCATTAGTTTAACATACAGTGTCATTTATTTGCATATTCCTGACGTCACCTTAAATTCTCCCTAAAAGCATGCTACTGCCCTTTTAAGGTGTTTTGTAATTTTTAATTTGGGTATTATCCTAATAGGTCAGAGGTAAAGTACCATACATTATATGTATATTGTTCATTATGTAAGAAATAGTGGAGCCCTAACAATCCGTTTTGCAATAAATTATAGTTTGTCCTGAACTATTATAGTTAATTCACGAGGCTGATTGCAAAACACATGATGGTTAGGGCTACTCTATTACTTTCTTAGTGTGTCGATTTTCATTCTTTTAACTTGTTTGTTTCGTGAATTGGGTATTGAATAATGAATTGAAATAGCATTAAATATTATCTGCTCCAAAGGCTTTAGCTTGCTGCTATGGTCTTCTAAAAAGTAGTTAGCTGAATGAGCCGTTTTACAAGCTTCAAGTGGTCACCCATTTTCATCCTATGTCATCCATAACGTCAGAAAGCAAGAATTCCTTTTCAAGACATTACCAATGGTTAAATCAATCATGTCAGCACGTATGGATACATCTACAACTCGGTCACAGTTTACGTTAAAATACTTATTGTACAACGCAATACAGTACAACGTTTCAAACAGCAATACTCAATGTACTCAACTCAAGTTTAATCACATAAAAAGTGAATCAGGATTTACATTCTTCTTTACTTCAACTCATATCTGCAGTGTCAAAGTCAGGCAGATGAAATGACATGTTTGCACTAATTCCCCCGCCCGTTATGTCAATGTCCACGACTTTGCTCGTGCTGCACGCTTTCCGATGTCACGTGGCTCTCTTAACTTATCAATGGAATCACCGCTATTGTAATTTATGTAATCAGTTTAAACTTTAATATGCAATCATCAGGTCATGTAGTCAAAGGTAAAAACGAAAATTCATAATTTGACAACATTTGCAAATATGGACAACTTATCATTTGTAGTTACCAGACCTAATGACACAAATTTTTGCACACTATTAATATTTGGATTAATTCAATTCAAAATGACCATGAACAAATCAAACACTAAGAAATAACGATTGCTTTTTCAGACAGGAAAAAACATTGACACTGTTAGTAAACTAGTTGCATAACCTCTTTTCTGGTGACGTTTGTGTCCTGTTCAGAAAGCAGGCTAGTTGACCTGTCCATGCTAAATATAGACGGAAATGAGAACTGTTATCTATTGCGTGCTTATGTAAGTATATAGTGCACAATGTGCAGACTTTGCATGAGTATTTGCAGGTGGGCGTAGGTAACTGCTTGTAGATATTTCATAACTCGGAGATACAGATAAGTAGGACAGTATCTATAAAACAAAATTGTCAAACATCGCGGCTTAGATATAGGTATGTGTTTCAGTATAGAAGTTTTCTATCAGTTGTAAAATGCATTACAGACATCGACGCGCAGCAATATTTCGTACATATCATTGGATCAATATTCAGAGTGTGCATATTTACCTTCGTTATGTAAGGTTATGTTTGCGACAATCCGATTGGACGAAGGACAGTCCCACGAGAGAAAGTGAAATTGACATCAACAGAAAAACAATTAGTGTAAAAAGAAATACCAGCTATTGTCAATCCGCTGTTTCACGAGTCTCATGCTTTTGCTATCATAATCGCTACCAGTCGAGTCAAATGCCATTTATCGCTGTAGTTTATTTTAACCAATACATAAAAAAACATGTATGAACTCGTGAAATCGGTCATTATCTGTTTTTCAAGATTCTTGAACAACAATATCGACCTCAGATTTCATCCTTGGTAAGAATTGTTTCATTGGGTTCAAAAGGCAGGTTTTGACCTCATAATCAGTATATAGTGCTAACAGGTTTTCTACCATTTAGTTAAGAAATGAATTTCATAATGTGTTTATCCACACGGTTATAACTTGTGTGCAACTTGTAAGTACAACGTTTGTATAACTGGCAGCACAAGCTGTGAGATGTGAGTTCACAAATACAATCTATGATCATATATATCATATATATATATCATCACTTCTTTTGCTAATTAGTTGTTTTAATCAATCTTTAGGATGAATTTCTAGTCTTTTAAGATACCCTTTAAAACCAATATTTATGAAAACACTATTGTATGTTGGTTCAATTACTGCGCAATGCCACATTGAAAAAACAGTCTATTAGTTCACATGAACTTGTTTTGTCCAAAAAAGCTCTCACGATTTGGTGCAAAGGCCATACTGCACAGATTACAGGACCTTGTTATGTCCATTATGAAATGTAAACAACAAAAAAGGTTTCATATTGTATTAAAGGGTGCTGAGTTGCTCAACGAAGTAATATTATTGAACACATGAATATAGAGAAAGAATTTTCGTTAGATAAAATCATATCTGAAACAACAGAGGACTGATCCCTACAATGATCAAAACATCTATCGAACGAAACGTACTAACACCTTTACAAGTTATACAGCATGGCAGGTAAAGGTCAATGAGATATAAAGTAGTACAATATAGATCACTTTATTCTTCATTAGCGACAAGCTTACGTGTGAACTAAGCCGTCCTATTGATTTCTGTTTCTGAAATCCGATTCATTAAACGGAGTCCGCATTTCCTAGATCAATCTTACAGCGGCTACCTTCATCATGATAAATAGAGAATCTCACCCAAGTGTCTTCTGATATCAAATATATCAACACGAGTTGATTAAAGTTACAAATATCCGAGGCTTGCCGAGGATATTTTTACTTTAATCAACGAGTGTTGATATATTTGATATCAGAAGACACGAGGGTGAGATTTTATTTATCATCCAAATCATTTTTCAACAGTTATTAGCAAAAGAATGAACATATCTGAACACAAAACTGTCATTAGACTACTTGAACAGTGAGGTCATTGCATTGTGACGTCATCAGCATTATGACATCATAGCATTGTTACGCCATGAACTTTGTGACGTCATAGTATTGTCATCTGTGTTCTAAGTGATGCCAAAGCCTTGTGATGTCATTTAACTGATGATGTAATATGATTATGACGATTTGATTGTAGCGATATCTACAATGTAGATATCGCTTGTAGATATCGCTTGATCTCAGAAAAGCGATATCTACTGTGGTAGTCACTTTTGGATGATAAATATACGATACTGTACCTGTTGAACTTAAAAGTCTTCGGATAAATATTGTTTCAATTTTGGAATTAGCATGGATATTGAATAACAACAAAAGGTGTTAAAGGACAAAGAGATCAACTATGCCCTACGCTCTTTACAGTCGAGAAACATAAACGGTGTCATATTTTCAATGTGTGCAACGATATCATTTTCCTAATAGACATTGTTGTAGCGAGAGTTCATGCATTTTGTCTTCTTCGAGGCGTAAAATAAAAGCTTTTGATGTCATTGTTTAAAGCAGGCAGTTGTAAAAGAACTATGCGGACTCTAGCTATTTTGCCACGAAATTCCACAGAATTTTGAATAACGTTTGCTAATGCCCTTGCTCTCGCTCGGGTATTATAAACTTCAAACACGTTTTGTAAATTTCATATGACGTGATTCACGATTTATGAATGCTTGAACTCTGCTTAAATCTCATGGAAAACGTGTCTGTTTAAAATAATAATGGCGATAAAACTACAGAATATTTTTTTCATGTTTTTAAGTTATTATTTTTGAGTGCTATTGTCATGTTGGCACCCGATAGAACCCATCAGGAAGTAGGAAGAGTGAAATATCAGGAAATTATCGCTTTCCTTAATAAAAATTATTGTTCATCAAAGGGCGCTTGTCTCAGTGGGTGGGGCCTTTATTAGTGCCTTTAATTAATTTTCGATTTCCTGGGTAAAACTCAATATTTGTTTCCATTTTTTTCGGAATGTTCGATCGATTCCCTAAGTTTCCATTTACCTGGAATCAATCGAAACTGTGTACAGAATAAAAGGGGTCGATTGAGTAAGCAAATATAAAGTAGACGCTTGATGACGCAGTAGCTTTATCACTATAATGTAAGAATCTTCAATGGGACATAACGAACTGCAAGGTCAATATCAAACATTGGACTTATGTAACCTTCACCGGGTTGATCTGGATAAGAGACAGCGAGTGTAACACAAAGATTTATCGAATTTATTAATAGTTTTTATAACGCATGGCCGATGTGCTGAATGGGGAATACAGTGGCCGATCGGAGAGGGGAAAAATAAACTATTGAAGAGGGGGAGGGGATCTCAAATCTCATTGTCGAAGACAAATATATTCCGCACACGATTATGCGCCGCTGTATTTAACATTCAAATTGTTTTACAGTTGGGTTTTAAATATTTGATTTCCTGTGCATGCACTATTTTGTTATTATTGTAGGATTTCACGTTATATATTTGGTACATTGGACTTTTTCTTTTTACCAGTTTGTCTTTGTAAACGCATTTTTTTGTAACCATTATTTCAGTAGATGACATCCTCCCCCTTCGCATTCCTGGATCTGGATAACTGCAATGGATAACTATGAATGGCTTACTCATAACTTGTACTTCTATTATAGTTGTTTCAATATCATACACTTCAATTCGGGGTGTCGTAAAAAAAATTCCAAAGAAAATAAATAAATGCACAAATATATTGGATACCGTTTCTGAACAAAAGTAAACCTGACTTTTCTTGCCTCAAATTCAATTAGACCCTTCGATGAATTGTTCTCTATTATGTAAATGATGTGTGCACCAGTGAAACAAACGCAGATCTTAATTCAGTTTTCACCCATAAACTTTTCACATCACTTATCAAGATCATTTGGCTCTTGATTACCTCAAATCATGTGTACATGTTGCTCGGCAACAGTGACAGTTCTCCAGAGCAATAATAGAGCCATTGGCTGGGTAGCTCATCAGGCTTCAATTTAATTTTGCTTTAGGATGTGACCAATGTGGTTCCCCCTACCTAGGTGCAATATTAGGGGTCACAGGATCACCAAATTTACAAATTATAATCCTCACTAGTCAAGATGTCTGTACACAAAGTTTCAGCTTTCCAGGCCTTATAAGAAGTAAAAAATGCACAAAGTTTACAGATTGACGCACGTCCGACACCATGCCATGCCATGAGCCAATTGGGCCTTACAGGCTAGATGAGCTAAAAAGTACTAGAAAACTTACAAGGAACTTATCCAATGGTTTAAAATTGATAGAACTGATTATAAATTATAGATTTTGAAACCCTGTGGTCATTTATGAAGTCATGGGAGGGTATCCGATTAACACTTCTTTTGAGTTTTTTCTACAACAATCAAATTTTCACACATCTAAAATGGTATCAAACAGAAACACAAACAGAAAAAGATTTAAGTTTGTAAACTTACAAAAGTTTATTGTCATTATTGTCAGATTATTTACATATGTACATTTATACAAACATGAAACATACAAACATGAAAATAAAACTTTGCAAATAAATACAACATATTGACAGTGAGTTGAATAAGTAAATGCACACAATTTCCCTCTCCAACATATATTCTTAACATAAAACCAAAAAATAATAGTAAGTTGTAAACACAAAAAATTTGAAAATAGATATATAACATGGATAAAGTTCATGGTTCTAAAAATGTACATTACTCTTTTGTTTTGTCTATTTTTAAATTTCTGCATTATAGACAAACTAAATCATATCGTTGATCTTTGGGCTGAAATGACAAATTATAAGCACAATTTGACAGCACATTTCCATCAGAAAGGCACATTGTCAAAAAATGTGCACATATTTCTTCAACAGACAAAATGATAATTCATTATATTGACTAAATTTGTTTCTTATTTTGACACTGCATTTTTACTTCATTAATGTGAGGTTGACCTATTTTAGACCACCTTCAGCCTTTGATTCTATTCAAATAGTTTGAAAACGAGATATCCAATTTTACAAGAAAAAGCATAGATAAATACAATAATATAGGTACAAAACCACAACAAACTGATTTGTGTTAGGTAAATAACAATACATTATTGAATGTGAACTTACATTCATTCATGAGGATTACGATTTATGGTAAGAGAAGAACCAATAAGTCATTTTATTACAAGGTGTCTGATTTAAATTCAAGGAAACAGTAAATTTCGGCATATGTCTTATTAACATGGTATGACATTTTACTTTAATTTTAATATAGTCATTACACAGAAACCACTCCGTAATTGTGACCATTAGGACACTGTCTGTTACGACATATAATGATACCTCTGTTGAGGTCAAATAGCTTTCAGAAAATTCTGTATACCAGTAAAGAAATATTATCTTACTGTTGTTTAGACAATGCTGTGGATGCAATTTTCTGAAATTCTGTTTATCAGTATATTAATACTATCTCTCTGTTGTTCTGACACCGCTGTTGAGATTGAACAACATTGACTTGAGGTTGAGTGCAAGGAAAGCGTTGTCTCCGCTGGAGTTCCTTAACATCTCCTGAACTATACTAACGATGGTGTAAACTTCAAAGAACCGCTTGTTTGATCTGTGTAAGGAACAAAAACTATATTAAAGCTTCTAAGCTTTTATCCTGACACATTTTGTCTTAAAAGGCAAGATTAAAATACAGAGGTCGAAGTTACGATGTCAAAATTCTGCTTTAAAGTTTTGACAACAGTTGTTAAATAGTTCATTTTCAAAAACTCCTCCACCTTCAAATTATTATTACAATGCTCATTTACATAATGTTGTATGATGAAGTTAATCGTTCCTACTTGCTTGCTCTGTTGGGAAGGCCTTTGAGCTAAATTGGTTAAGTATTTGACAATCACCCAGATGTTCTGGGCTTGCATTGAAATCGAGCATATTTCTCTCCTGTCTTTTTCATAATATCATGAAACATGCAATAACCTGTCAAAACAAATAATATGGAACTTCCTTTAATGGCATTTAAGAAGTTGAAACAATGAGGAATGACAAGTATTTTTATGGATATACAACTTCTTTATTCTGTTTGGCAATGTTTCAACATAGAAAATAATGTCGTTGTTAAGCAGTGATACCAAGAAGTGACCATCAGTTTATGTAATATAATATAAACCTCTGGTGTCATATTTGTGTCATTTTGGAGGTTATTCTTTTCTTAGGTAAACCTACTTTCAATGTCACATCGTCTATACATTCTAGAATATCCATGGGAGATTCTGGGAGAGAAATTAATATCCTTTATGTAGTATATCCATGAAAATACTTGTATTTTCCATAAATAACAAGTATGACAGAAGAACGAAACTCACTTGATTTTGGAAAGTTTCTGAAGCAAAATGCTGAGTTTCTCGACTATCTTGTTGTCTGAGACGGGTGTACGGAGCACCATAGCGACGGTGCGGAACCAATGCTCGGAGCTGCAACTCTCCAGGAAGCGCTGGGTGAAGGGGGAGTCGGAGGAGAGCTGGAGAAGGAGGTCCACTGCTGGACCCATGAACACCTGCAATATGGGGGAAAATGATGCTTTTACCCTTTTTTCCAAAATAACACTTACCACTAGAGCATTGAATTTTTGAAATTTGTTATGTGCCAATGATATGCGGCAGCCACAGTGCAGTGCAAGTTAATGTCTTGATCTGTCTTGATCTGATATCAAGTGTCGAGCAGAGGCCAACACCTACCCTCTTACAAATAAGTAAGTAAATAGAGGATATCTGTCTTTCCTTGACTAATATCATGTTTATCTCATCGAGTGAGATAGAAAGTTATATTTTCACGAGTGGGGCAGCCACGAGTGAAAATACTTAACTTGTCTACCTCATGAGATGAGATAAGCATGGTATTTGTCAAGAATTGACAGATATCCTCTATCACGTCTCTATTACATCCAAAAAAGGCCAATTTCATGTTGAGCGGCCGCTTGGAAGAGCCTGTCACCAAGAGTATATCGTCATATGAGAATTCATGACGTCAGACCATTGTTACATGATGCTAAACTCTTGAGTGGTGATAAAGTTTATCACCACTCAGTAGAGTGACGATAAAGGTTATCGCCACTGTAGCCAGATAGAGGGTTTATTTCACTGATAGAAATATCACCCTCAATCATGTAATAAATATTATTACAGAAAAAACTTTGCTTCCAAGGACAAACAGTTTATAATTCTTAGAGTCCTTTCTAAATTTATGAGTATTTGAAACAGGACTCGTGGGCAGATTTATCACTGCATGATGTGAGCATGAAGATAAGTACATGTACCTTGTTGACAGGTTTGAGATAGACAGTGATGACGGGTGTGGCCTGGTAGTAGAGGAAGAGTTCCTTGGCTACATCAGACTTGAGGTCCGTCTTCAGCACTTCAAACACCTGGGCCAGTAGGTCCGCTGTAATAGAGGAAAGGTTTCTTTGTTTATGAAAGAAATATAAAATCTATATCAAACATTAACTAGAATACAGGAATTACAAATCCTCAAAATCTTAATTACTCTTATCGAGATTCTATATAATTATAAGTAACGAGTGTGTATAAGAATTATGGAAAGGTTAATGGGGATATTTAAAGTCGATAACCAAAAGAACATGTGCGACGCCGGTGGAAACTGCACAAAAACGGTTAGCAACACAGACTTTAGACAAGAGTCAGCAGAATAAATGAGAAATTCAATAAAATCAGCAAAACATTAATTCCTAAGTTTTTAGAACTCCAAAGTCAATCTTAACATCTTGATTGATTCAAAATTCAGGTGTCAGTGAGCAAGATGTTTTTCATTTTAATTCTGTTTCTAAAAAATAAAACATGAAATGTCCCAAAAATTATCTGGAGGCGTTGAAAACCGCAAAAGCACCTCAATGTATGGATCTTATCGCCATACCAAATTTCATTGAACTTAGTCTTACAGTTCTTGAGTTCTGCTCTGAAACAAAATGGTTACAGAGATAGACAGAAAAGTTATATTTCCCATGGTACAATAAATCGGTGGGTGAGGTGAGGTGATCTGGGGTTAAACGCTGCTTTCAAGAGTATTTCACTTATATCGAGGTTGCTAGAATTATTGCAGGATGAAAGCCTGCAACACCAATGTGGCTCATCCTGTCTCAGGGTACAAACGTTACGCTAACTCCACTGTACCCTGGGTTCAAAAGCTAGATTCTCTTGCACAGCCCAACTTGGGATATAGCCAATTTTCTCGTTGAAATTTTATCGAGAGGGTCGCGAGAAAATGATTTGATTGACCGCGCGAGCGAATCTAGCTTCTGAGACCAGGGTACAGATTAGTGGAGTTAGCGTAATGTTAGTACCCTGAGACAGGATGAATGTGGCTACGCAATGCGGCATCGGCTGAAACTAGCTGAAATCGGTGGGGTAACAACTATAAACCTTGAGTGAGAGTCTTGAGAATGATGAGAGAAGACAGGAGTCTGATGTGCAGGTTGGAGCTCCTGAAGAACACCCCCTCCCTCCCCTTGTCCCCCCTCTCCGAGGAGTAGCTGGGGGTGGGGCGCTCCGACTCACTGGATCTGGGGGGTCGCGTTCTGTAAACCTCCTCCCCCAGGCGACGTAGAGTGGATGATAGGCTGGTCTTCTGGAATATATCAAGAGATTTAGTATTGAAAATCATGGTATAATATAGTTATGATTGTAACCCTCTCTTCTTGAGTTTCTTCACAATTAACATGTTCTCTGTTTGAAATCAGGTAAAATCCATCTGATAAGGTGATAAGTATTTTTTTGAAAGGTAAATAAACTTTCTTGGGCAGCAGATTGACAGGGATTGGTCAACACACTGACTCAAACCAAAGTCAATTCCGGCATGACATATATATATATACCGGTATGCATATATATACTTGCACTTATAAAGAGACTGGTGCCTGTGGGAGTCAGGAAGAATAATGTAGTGTAAACTAGTGTAATAGTGTAATTTCTCTATTAATTCAACCCTCAAATTTTCAAAATATTTTCAGAAAATGTCTATGGTTGAACCATTTTCCTTTGATTGCAATGTAATGAATTGGTAAGAATAGATAAGAATATGTGTAAAATTCAAATGCATATTTTTTATAGATGACAACGTCATAATGGCAATCACTATTAAATTGTTTACTGCCCTGAGATAATCATCCTTTTAAATTATTATCTTTTTCATTATTCTGCAAATTAAACAATGATTCTAAGGAATAAATAAATCATAGAAGCATCCACTTCAAACCTTTAGAGTTTGGTTGAAATTTTGGAAGTGATCTGAAAAATTGACATAAGTAAAATATTATGTGATCAAATAAATGGAGAAGTCTAAATAATGGATTTTTTTTTAGGTGAGTTGAGGTGAGGTGATGTTGGGGTATATGGCCACTTTCAAGAGTATTTCACTTATATTGCGGCTGCTAGTATTATTGCAGGGAGAAAGCCCGCAACACTATTGTGGCTATGTATTGCGGTGAAACCTGTGAGCATCGGCTGGAACTAGCAACCATGGGTGGTACTGCACTGAAATTCAGTGTAGCATTGCACCCAGGAAAAAATGTGAACGGTTAAACATGTCTAACAACGCACCTGTTGTCCGTGCCCCTGCTCCACATTCATGAGAGACCAGTAGATGAACTGGAGACATGGTAGGCAAAACTTGGAGCTCGTCAGCGGAACTTCCTTCAGTATCTCCACCAGGCTTGGTAGTACCTGAATAATACAAACAATTTCATAGACATTGAGTATTCCTTGATAATAAATTGACATTGGCTTGGGTTGTTTTTTTTTGTTTTTTGTTTTTATTTTTTTATTGGGTACATGCACATTTTAGTTCAAAAAGGTGACAACATTGGCTTGTTAGGTTAATCAAGTTATTATTGAAAAATGATTGATTTAAATTTTTGTTATTTCTTTTATAGTAAATAACATTCATATCAACATCAGACATATTCAGTTTGATATCATGTTTATCTGACAATATCATACGAGATCTGGAAGAAACTTTAAAATGAATGTGACTTTTGTAAATAAGGAAGTATAAAATTGGTAAATGTTTATGAAAAAATTAAATTTAAGGGGTATTTATATATTAAGGGGTTAATCACATATATTCATGATTTTACTAAGGAATAAAAAATAACATTTCTTTTATGATTTACAATATGACCAAAAATAATGCGCTCATCTCATGTTTTCACAGAAAAAAATGGATAGACATTGCAAATTCAATACTTTTTTTGGTGTCAAATTGACAAAAATACTTGTCATCCACCAATGCAAGAGGGGAAACTCTAAAATGCAATGAAACACTCATAAAATCATCCATTACCCTAAGAATTTTGTCCTGAACATAGTCTGGAGCTGAAAACCTCTCTATGGGCCGAGTGGGTTGATCTGTGACAGCATGGCGGAGATGTGCATCACAAACCCAGTCTAGGAGAGCCGACAGGATGTCATAGGCTGGTAGAACAACCTGGAATACAAAATAAATATGCAGCAAAATTAGATAGTGAAATATCTTGCATGTGGCTGGGAACCAACTGATGGCTGATGGCTGTTCTGTTAAGATTTTGGTGGGGTCATTGTTGGCAGTGTTGAGTGGCAAGAGTTGAGTGTTGAGGGTGTGGATTAGATTGCCTAAAGGATGCTTGAAATGAAAATTCTATTATTTTAATTTGTTTGATACAATAAAATCAAGGTACATTAATGAGAAATGCATGACACTTGGGTAACAAGCGGAGGCTTGAGCAAGCATCAGGCGCGCATTCCATGTGTCCGTAGTGCATAATGCGTAGTGCGCAATGCGTAATTAACACTTTATACTAAAATAGTAGAGAAGTTCATTCCATGTACGCGTAGTGCATGATGCGCAAACTGGTTACTCATGCCACACTATTTCGGATACATGAAATCAGACATTACGCATCACGAAATATGCAACACGCACGATTACGTACACATGGAATGCCAGCTTAAATCAATTTCAATCTGCCAATACTACAATTTTATAGCATCATTTGATGTTGAGTCCTAACTAGTATATGTAGTATATTTGAAATAAGCTGGTTTCTACATTGTAAATTGTTCATTTGTTAAGGTATATTGCCATGGATGTTCCTTGTAGTGAAAAAAAAAGACTCATACTGTTTACCTTTGATGTTTTTTGTGGTTTGACTTTTTCTTCTGTATCAGACTTTGCTTTTGATTGTTTGCTTGGAGCTTCTGTCGACGAACTTAGTATATCACCTTCTCTCTGTCTTTGGTCAAACTCCTGCTTTCTCTGAAAATGTATAACTTGTGCAATTAGCAACCTAAAACAGAAGTAATTTGAAGTTTGGGTCACTTCTTAGTGGGAAGGCTAACTATCAGTCTAAGTAAACCTAGCCTCAATAACACACGCTATACTCCCATATTGAGTCTAGCTAGGCATAGTTACGGCACTCGTTGGCTCACTTATTGAATTGACCAATCAGGGCTCTGCTTACCATGACACAATAGTCTGCTTTCGCACATACAGTAGAACTCGGATATAACGAACTCCAAGGGACCAAATAATTTATTTCGCTATATCCGGTGTTCGCTAACGGCATATAATTTTAATGATATTTCATAGGGACGGGACTTGAAAATTTGTTCGCTATATCCGAGTGTTCGCTATATCCGTGTTCGCTATATCCGTGTTCTACTGTATAACGTTGGAGGGTCATAGGTCAGCTGACGTGACCTCTTACTGTATCTTGCTAGACTTAGTATGGGAGTATAGCGAGTATTAATGAGGCTAGGTTTACTTACACTGACTTACTATGTATGTCAATTCATCTTGACAGCCATGCTCTAAAACTTTCTTATCAAGGTATATGTCATCTTTCTACGCAAAACCTAAACGGTCAGTTTCTGCCTTGATCAGTTGCTGCAGACCCTTGAGTTTTCTGTGCTGATATCAGCGCCCCTACAGGCTATTATTAGCAACCTCAAGTTACTTTCTGACTGGACTATTTCTTTCTCTCATAGTAAGCTAGAGAGCAAGCACAGAAAACTCAAGGGTCGGCAGCAAGGCATAAAACTGACAGTTCGGAAACTGGTGTTTTAGGCTTTGCGGAGATACATGATACATGATACATGATACATGATACATGACACTTGAAATAAAAGCACAACAGTAAAATAAATTCATACCAGCCTGTAGAGGTTGCTTATTATTTGAAGGAGATCCTCTTTTTGCATAGCAAGGATAATTTTCACCCATAGGGTTAAACATGAGTGGTGACATATTTTCAATATGAATACATGGGCACGTATCACTTTTGCCTAGGAACAATTCTTTCGGCGTGATGTACCATATTTTTTCGTACAACAGTTGGCCCCTAAAATCTGTATTGTATAACGTGAGGAATGTAGGATATTTGGGGAATAATCCATTTGATTAAGATGGAATGAAATTGGGAAATGACAAAATCATTACGCTTAGGCCATCGAAAGGAAAGTAGGCCATTTTCAGAATATTTTCATTGGATTAAGATGGAATGAAATCAGGAAACGATGAATTCATTACTCTCTGAAGAGAGGAAAATGACATCAATAAAACTTTTACAAATCTGTAAATAACCATGGCTCTTGATTTGGTTATACAAAAATTTGCATTTGTTTGTTTCAAGTCAAACTGACACACTACATCTGGTAATAACCTTTATTTTCTGTTAAATCATCATACATGTATATCTTTATAAACACCAACACAAACAGCATTGTATGATCACCAAGTTTAGAGCCTGTCATCCTAATAGTTGCAATGCAAGTCAAGGGGAGGTAACTCTAATCTAATACTTATCAATCTAGATATATCCGACAAGATGTGGAGGATGGTGGTCCTAGGTCCTAGGCAACTAGGGCTTCCATGTGTCCAACATATTGGACTCGAGTACTGAGTGAGACTCGACTCTGATCAGAGTACACAAAATTAATGTATTTACCTGAGAGATTATGTTATTGTTGTTCCACACACAAGTTGACTTATACATGTTCATATACTGAATATTTTAACACTAATGTCCTGTAATGGTCATGTTGACATCTAACTTCTCACATCACAGACAAACAATCGAAAATAATTTACATTGACCTCTTCTTTTCTAGTCATTGTGTCAAGGAAATGGAGTTGAGTCTCGTTCAACTCAGGCTTGAGGAATCGAGTACCCATGGAAGAGCTAGTCCTAACCAAAGAACGATCCTCTTCGAAGAATAGCCCTCTCTTGGTGGTAATTCGAATGAATAGCAAACCTTGTCATAAAACTGGATTTGCAGTCAAAAAATGACAAGCAAAAAAAGACTTTATGGGAAATGAATCTAACAGTTTTTGTATTACATTGTAAGAGAAAGGCATGAACAATCATATTTTAGCTGTTTAGTGGCATTCTAGAAGTTGATGGTATAAGGAAGACAAGATTAATTCTATGGATGAACAACTTCTTTATTTAAAGGTAGCAAAGTTTCGGTATAGGTTCTTATACCGTTTACATATGATTGAAAACGGTATAAGGATCTATACCGAAACTTCGCTGTCAAATTAATAAGTTGTTCATCCAAAGAATTACTCTTGTCTTCCTAATCATATTTTACCTGTAAGTTTGTAAGTCGTGCCTGAGCGCTTGCAGCCTGTTTGTCCAGTTTATTTTTCTGACTTTGAACTGTGTCTAACTGTAATGAAAATGTGTTAGCTTAAAATTAGGCAAGAAACATTTATGGCATTATTTTATTTGAAATTGAAGTGGTATCACTTGAGAGGAAGACAATCATATATATTCATTATAAACTTACAAACTCAGCAATGAAACTAAGGGTTATACAATGAACATATAATCCATATTTCAACAAAATCAATAGAAAGTAATATTTCAATGCAATGAAAATAAAATCCATACATTATCTCCCTTTGCGAAAATGTAATCCTGGCCTCACGTTACGGCTGTGGTTAGGATTGACGATAAACGACTTGTTGCAACATTTTTTCATAAGTAAATGTTTTAATTTTGCAGTGTCAATGTATCCACTGATATCAAGACGCTATATGAAGTTCATATGTTGTTGCTGTAATTAATTATTTTTCATTTTCTTGCTAAAAACTTCACGAAGCAAGAGATGTGTTACAGAAACTAAGCAGTTTCACTCAATGTATCAGTTTGCGTCAAAGCTGACTTTCCGAAATGTTTGTTGCGCCTTCATTTCCTTGATTTATATAAAGAAAAAAATTTGTTTTCTGTTATCAATAAACATTCACAAAATATATTTTTTTCAAAAACAATTTCCCTTTTGATATCGATTTATTGCAATCGAATTTGTTTTCCCTGGGAAAGGACAATAGGAGTTGATATAACAGCAAAACGTTGCCATCATTGCTAGCCTTCAATGACTGACATCTGCGTTTTATGATGCAAAAAGGATGCATTGAATAGACTACTTCATCATTTTTGCCGAACATCATTTCCAACTCATCTTGTGAAATGAGAAGTTTCATGCTCACTCGTGGCTATTCCAATTGTAGAGATATAACGATACAGGAGGGTTGTGATACGATAAGTATCCCAATATGGGGGTCACGATACAATACGTATCCCGATACATTATGATCTTTTCACATGATATTTGAGTCAGTTAATCTTGAGTAAGAATTTACTTGCAGCTTTTTTTATGTAGTTGTAACATTATACAATTTCCAAAGTTTAGGAGAGGTTCTTGTGTGCATAATGAAGTATCTTTTTCATGTATATCTCAGTTTTCAACACCTACATGGAGAGTTTATTATTATTTTATGTATCCCGATACGCATCCTACGATACAATACGATATATTGTGGACCATGTATCACGATACGATAATAATGTACTGCCGTATCGTCAATAATCGTTACACCTATAACCAATTGACAGAGAGTTAGATGTTTTCATACCTCCTTCTTTAAGGCATCGTTTGCTTGTTTCAGTGTTTCAAAGTTCTCCTTCAGCCTCTTGTTTTCCTTTGTTCTTTCTTTCAGAGCCTGGTCCAGTTTATCCAGTTCCTCTTGTCTTTGCTGTAAAATTTAAACAGTCCATTTTATTAAATATTTTAATTTCTTTGCAGTCATTTGTGATACCCAATTCGGGCTGATTGTAAACTAAGAGACACAATCAAAGATTTTAACTTTACCTGGTATGATGTTATCATAATATGATCAACATTCCAAGTATTAGGAGAGGCTCTTGTGAACATAAAAGTAACTTTTAATTCTCCATCTCAGTTTTCAGCATCAATTCAATAATATGTTATGTATCACAATATGCCTCCTTCAAACAATACAATATTTTGTGGACCAATTTATTGCGATACGATAATGTATTGCAATATCATCATAGGCCTAGCGGTCAAATGCCATGAAATGATCAGTTCTAACTTAAATTGTTAAATCGGAACACCCCTAATAGACCTCAGGTACCCCACACTTCTCCACTAAGAAGAATACCTTCTCAAGAGCGTGCCACTTCTGTTTGACCTGGTGGTCTGTGATGGTCTGTATGTTAGACTGGGAGATGGCCACCATTCTCTCTCTCTCCTTCACCTTGTTCTCTCGCTCGTGAAGGATCCGGTTCTCTGCCTATTAAACAATCCTCCATTTAATACAGGTACAACAGTTGCCTTAATACATGTGTAACTGTCAGAGACATATACACCAATACATACCAAAAGTAGTACGCCTGCGAAGCAGAGAACTTAAAACTTATATTATTTTAATTCAAGTTTCCCTAGGTACATACATTCTCTTCCCATAGAGGCAGATCAAGTCATGTTGATAGAGCCTCTGTTCTAATTTGCCGATTTTGTGTGATAGAATGGTAGATGCCTGATTGGGGTAAAAGTTAGTTGTGTTTTTAGCAACGCTGTTCTATAATCATCATTTTGGCTACTGAATCATGGCAAAGACATTGTGATAAGAACCATCCTTTCCATGGGAGAAGGGTTTTCATTGGCTAGAAAAATTCAAATGGATTGCAGTGCAATTTTTTTTCGCCAGAGGAAACTGCTGGAACCCAAGGCTTTAGTCTATTTAGAACAGAGGCTCAATCAACATGACTTGATCTACCTCTGTCAGGAGGGAATCGGATAATTTCAGATATCTTTTTGAATTTATGGAAATAATAACAAGTTGTAATTTATTAAAAAATATCAACCAATCAAATGTGGGTCATTTCTTTTCAGAAAAATAAAGACATTGACTGTGGGTCATTTCTTTTCAGAAAAATAAAGACATTGACTCTGTAGCTTATCAGGTTTCATATTAATGAAGTGAGTGAGCTATTGTTTGCTTGGGCAATATTTCATTCATTAGAGGCTTGCATATTATTGGATACTTGAATAGTTACTAAACCAATGGTTAGAAACATGTGTAACCCTTTCAAAAACTAAGCCCATATTCAGTGCATACAGTTAAGGGCACCTAAGGACTAAGAGTACCTTCTGAAAATGATGAGCAAAAAAGGAAAATATAACCTAATAACTTACCTTGAGTTTCTCACTGATTGCCTGGAGCTCTTGATAAATGTTGCTCAGGTCCGCCTTGTTCAGTTGGGGAGGATCTAAAATGAACAAAAAAAATGTTTTATTTTTTATTTTATGATTGAAATGCCATCTCATTTTAAAAGAGCTTATATACAAACAGAAGTAAGTCCAAGATTTTATTTACAACATGAATTTTCACTTAATTTCTTGAACATCAAGTTACTCAAAAACGGAAAAAATTTAGAAAAAATGATAAAAATATTTTAAAAATTAACAAATGTATTTACCAAAAGAAATTAATTCAATACCATATTACCTGTTGAAATGGTAAGTACAATCCAATCTGTGGGTGTTTTTAACAGAAACCAAAACAAGTTGACATGTAAAACTATTTAAATCGGACATTGGCTATGATAATTCTTACCATCGTCAAACTTAGCCTTATGTCTAGTTGGTTTATTTTTGGCAGATTTCACAGGTCTGTGATGTTTTCTACGAGCTGCCGGACTATGGTTGTGATTCTCATTGGTGTCCAGGTAGAGATCGGACAAACTGTCCGACTCAAGCAGTTGACCATGGCTGTGGTGGGGAGATAACTCTATTGGTGTGACTGTTGAGTCTGAAAGAAACAAGTTTACAAAGAAACTCAGAACTTTGCTAAAAGAGCATCCTGCTACATCAGCGTTTATGTCTACGCTAGAGCTGTGACGATATATCGTGGTATTCGCAAATTGTGATACTCAATCTTACAATACAGGTATCGTGATACATTCTCTGTATCGAACCAATGGGAGTGCTATGAGATAATTAATGCAGCACCCTCCTTCCAAACTCGCAATCAGTGTTCAATTAGATTTTCACAAGAGGCATCGCTAGATAACAGTGTACGGAGTTGAAAATATTTTGGCTGAAAATAGACAAACTTTAATAATGCTGATCATGAATAGCCAGCCATCAGCGATACGAGACTTTTTGCTGCAAGGATATCACGGGATAGGTTGGAGCATATGCGGAGACACATACGCAGATATAGTAAATGGAGAAAATGCTTTGTTCTCAAAAATTTTTTTGCTTCTGTTTCTGTTGTAACGCAAAACTTTTAACTCAATTATAAATGGTCTTGTCTTTTTCCTTTAAACAGATTTGTCAACATATGTTTGTGTTGTTAAATTGTCATTTAATCAATATACTCAGTACGTATTGATTCAAATTGACTGTGCAGTTTCAAAAGACACTAAGCTTCCAAAACAAGTACTATATCACATTGAGAATATATTGTGATTGGTTTTCTTTTCAGGCTATGATTCAATATTTGACGTAAATTTCAAAACAATGCTACCTCAAAGTGAAACAAAGGTACAGCAAAATATTGATATGTCGATATTCATATAGTCATTGGCTGCTAAGGAATTAACTTACCTAAATCACTCTCTCCAGAAAAGTCCATTGCTGAGAGCTAATTAACCTCCATGAACATTTCAAATGAATTTATCTGGAATGGAAAAGAAATATTACCACAGACCAAGGATTTTTATTCTGATGTAATTCCTTGCACAGACCTAATGATGCAACATCATTTTAACAAATGAAAATATACTAAAATTATAGAAATTGGAAAAAAAAGTTCTGCATAAAATCAATATCTTAATAACAGAAAACAACAGACAGTAAGTTGTATGATGATTATCATCAATTTAGCGGAACATGTCATCAGTAAAATACGTTGAAATATATAACCACCATCACCATAAATCAGTTTAGATAATTTTTGGAAATAAAAAACTGTTAATGACTATTGATAAAAGCCACATATACACACAAATCGATTGCATTAAAACATGTTGAAACTTGTCCATAAATCGCACTGCAAATCGTATATCCAAATATAAGAACACTATTTAGTATTTACTTGGAAATGTTTGTACAGAAATCTTCAAATTTGTACAGAAGTTGTCAGCAATATGCAAGCATTTTAATGACAGCTATCAGATTTATTTTTGATATGACAACGAGTTATGAAAATAATGTTTTGAAAAACGTCAAACTTGTTCTAGAATCTAAGACGATTTTAGTCAACTGAAACAATTTTGCAACAGAACTAGATCGGGTAGATAGATAGATAGCCCTATTATCTCCTTGATGAATACTATTGCCGCAATTTACCACAAAGACGACAGATTATTAATATTTGCCTTGACATGAAAAGTTGACAGTGACATTCTCTCTCCGCCATTCGAAACATAAACAAACTGTAAACTCTCAGCATTGCTTTATGTGATAATCGTACGAAAACAGCGCTGTTCGGAGTACACCGGCATTTTCTATTTCCGGTTGGTTGGATCGAAAATATTTTTTTAAAAACGAAATATGGTCTTAAAAAGGCAAAATGCAAATATTATCTGAACAACGTTGAATTGTTTTATATAATCTATTTATTGATAAGTTAGACCAATAATTTTGTTCAATGTTATTATTGCTAGAAACATCGAAATCATGAAACTATTATACATGATTCATCTTAGGCACAACAAAACCACTACTGTATACGTATATATATATGCTTTAACAATGACTTTGATATCAAAGAAGTCCTTGGTTTAAATCATTCCAATACAAATAACATCTATTTTATAAATTCACAACGTTTCAATATAAATATATTTCTATAAAATTAATGTATTTATTTTACAAAACAAAGACGCTTTCAAGTGACGGTTATTGCTGTCAATGGTATTTTAATTCAAAATACAAAGACATTAAAAAAGTTGAAATGACAAAATAAAAACAATTATAACATCATTTATAAATGCAAATAGCATTAAAAATGTACGTCGTAACGACCCAAACCGGGAAACGACCCAAATAGAGAAATCAAGTTTCAAAAATCCAATTGGCCGATCAAAAATCATTTATTGATGTGATAAAGAGAAAAAAGCTCTTGGAGCGCCAAGAAACATAACTTTTGTTTTTATAACGCCAAATTCGCAGTCATCCGTTACACTAATTTCCGCGAGAGCGCTCAAAAACCTGCTGCCATTTCTCGATGAATGCAGAAAAATTTGCAACCATACACCGTGCATTCTTTCCTTGTGACGTCACAATCAACTGACGCAATAGTCCGGTTTTGACAGTTAGAGATAAGACAAGAAAAGCATGCTTGGTGCCACATAGGCAGATGAAGGCGATTGTGATTTGTCGAACAATTTGGGTGATAAAATATACAACACTGGATAACAGCAGTAATATTAACACGAGTATTACTCAAAGTTAATTTCACAAAATTAATTTCTATCAACACGACTTGCTGAAAGTTATTTATCATCCAAAAGTGGCTACCACAGTAGATATCGCTTTTCTGAGATCAAGCGATATCTACAAGCGATATCTACATTGTAGATATCGCTACAATCATATCGTCATAATCCTATGACATCATCAGTTAAATGACATCACAAGGCTTTGGCATCACTTAGAACACAGATGACAATACTATGACGTCACAAAGTTCATGGCGTAACAATGCTATGACGTCATAATGCTGATGACGTCACAATGCAATGACCTCACTGTTCAAGAAGTCTAATGACAGTTTTGTGTTCAGATATGTTCATTCTTTTGCTGAACTGTTGAAAAATGATTTGGATGATAAATAAAATCTCACCCTCGTGTCTTCTGATATCAAATATATCAACACTCTTTGATTAAAGTAAAAATATCCTCGGCAAGCCTCGGATATTTGTAACTTTAATCAACTCGTGTTGATATATTTGATATCAGAAGACACTTGGGTGAGATTCTCTATTTATTATATGCTACGCGGTGAGAGACTGAGTTTTCTCAGTTTTAGAAAAGTGTTCTCGCCACTGAGTGTGATATCACTTTTTCAAGTTAGTGAAAATATCACAGAGGGGATGACGTCATGTGTACAATGGTTTGACGTCACTTTTACAATCAACGCGACGTCATCGCCGTCGCTAAGTTACGATCAACAATGGTATGACGTCGCCAGAGTCAAAGCCTTTTGGACATAAATTACCACATTTTCGAACACAGAGGCATATAATAAACAGAATATCTTAATTTTGTTTTGAGTGTGATATCACTTATCTCTCATCTCGTGACGGGGTAAAGCCTATATTTTCACTTGTGGCTGCGCCACTCGTGAAAATACTGGCTCTACCCCGTCACTCGATGAGAGATAATTTATATCACACTCAAAACAAAAGATATCATCTATGAATATGTTTTACATTCATCAACGATTGCTGGTATATTTCAAATCAAAACACACGAGGGTGATATTCTATTTATCATTCAAATTCACTCTTTTTGAGATCTCAGAGAAAAAATGTAAATCTCTGAACACAACAACACTAGATTTTCAAGACAGTGATGTGACAGTGACAGTTTATGATGTTATGGCATTGTGATGTTGTTACTTGAAGTAAAAGCACTGCATGGGTTGCCATGTAGCGTTGACAATGACAGGAAATTGTGCAAAACGTACTGCCAAAACCATATCTCCTTGTCATGCTGGTTAATTATTAACTGTAGTATTACAGATAATAAACAAAATACTTTCCGATGATCTGACGGGATTTCAACCCAGCTCCGCTGAGCTAAGTAAGCCGCGGCCTTATTATATAGTAACCGTATGGAACCAGCGATGTAGGTCATATTCTGAATATAGCACGAGTCAATTTCAGTAGCTCTGATAATAAATACATGTTTTCAACGTAAACATTTAGTGACATCGTTAAGTATGACTTGTCACGTGGTCGTAAGAGATCTACCTATTAATAAACATAAGTCTTTTTTCGATGTCACCATCGTTCTTACACAAACATTACTTTTAAATCGTCAGGCGAGCCCAGCGTGAAATTAAATCGCGTTGGTTATAAAAAAGTGGCTTCTGCGATTATTGAATGCGAAATAATGCTCTTATCTGGAACAAATGCAGACTCTTCATCAAATGAAGATGTTTTTGATTGAGTCTGTTAACATTTATCAGCGTCTTTAATAGAAAATAGGGGAGAGTGGGGCAAGACGCCCAGTTGGGGTTAAACGCCTATGCTGCGTGACGCACAGAGCAACGTCATGTACTGAGTTATTTCCCTTTGTTAGTCTCGCTTTCAGGTTAAATTTATGTCGTCTGTCAATGGAGGAATGCTCGGTCCGCGAAAAAGTAAGTATTTAAAATGATTTTATGTATTTAGATGAAATATTTTATAAAATTTGGTACACAATTCAGTAATTGTTGAAATTCTGTTGAACCAGAATGATATCTTCCTTCATTCGTTGTTACACCATTTCACGTCATTGTACACATGACGTCATCCCCTCTGTGATATTGAAATTCTGTTGAACCAGAATGATATCTTCCTTCATTCGTTGTTACACCATTTCACGTCAACTCTTTAACATAACTACACTAGTTATGTACAGAGTGATATTTTCACCTGGTTTTGTGCTAGGATTCTTGTAACAATCAAGTACCCTTTGCCAAATTCAAGGCAAAACAAGAAAAGCCTTTTAAAAGGCAAGCTTTGGGGCACCCGGTTATGTGAACCAGGTGATTTAGGTTAGGGAGGACTGGGACGGGGACTTTTACTTGAATAAATTGTTCCAATCGGAGACGCATGTTCATTGCTCTTTGTTTTGATAGTTATCAGTACACTATGTACATAGTAAAACATCTCGTTCGTTCCGCTTAAATTTCAACAATGATAGATAACGTCTCCTATCTCAATTATGATAAGTTTTTAAACATTAATACGGTAATTCAAATTTATGTTGCTTTAAAAGATAGCTGATGGTGAGTTTGATACAAGAGCCTGTGATTACCTAGAAGATAAATAGTTGCGCTAGTAAACTTTCCGGGATCCATTGCTTTCCAATAGGCCTACCCGCAAATTTAGTTTAAACCCGTCGAATTTCCCATGCATGTTTCAAGAATAATTTTACTTAATCGAGTGTTGATCGAATTACAGCCGAAAGTTGCTGATAAATTTAGAAATGATCTCAGCAACAAGTTCATAATTTTAATTATGTTATAGGATGACATTAAAGAATATATTATCATACTTTAGGCTCTATGTCGATACTTTCTTCGAAAGACACCTTTAATCGTAAATAAATCATCCAAACCGTTATGTTTTGAAACATGAAATTTGAAAATGGCCTGTTTAGTACAATTTGTTCCGTGAAACGATGAGATGCATTGAGTGAACGATCAGTCATTGACAAGGCGGGACAGCGCTCGCGTTATAGTGAAAAAAATTGAAGGAACTGAATTCCTAGTTGATACAAAAATGGAATGTCGTTTCCGAATGTGGAATGCAAAAAATACACCGAATAACTACAAAACAACTCACATGCATATATGCAAAATTGATATTTATCAAGGGTGTAAACGCTCATCCATATATTTTTGAAAATTTACGATATATTTTACATCACAACATTATTATAATAATCAGTTTCCAAATTAAAGCTTGCCAATTATTTCGTACCACCCACATGGTCACGTGGGTATAAATTTGCTAAAGCTCTGTCAATTGGTCGTCGAAATACCAGGATATGCTTAAAACAAATATCATTGGCTGACACTTCTCTTTGAAGTTTCCAAGAGTAATATAAAGAGAAACTTCTGCCATTAGTTTTCAATATCAAATGTTACATAACTGGGGTCTCTGGACCCCAAAGCAATAAGAACTTCTCGCTTTTTTAATGCAGGGTGAAAATACGACAAAAACTTATGGAACATAAATAGGCTACATAGTGCTTTCGATTACCGACGTATTGTCAGATTTACTGTTGTAGTTATGTTGCTATGCCAGCCGGTGCTGAGCTGGAGTTTTTCCACCATAAATGTTATCAATTCATATTTCTACTGTAGTTTCAGTATCAATGATTAGATTTTGTTATTGATAAATTATTCTTTTAGGTGCGACTATTTACCAATATGTTTCAAACACTTGGTATTCAAAATGCTTGACTCATTTCCAAAACCAACTTAAATATATACCACATTTCCGATTCATTCCAAACTCAATTTTATGATTATAGGCCTAACTGATGTTTAACTGTGTGACCAACAGGAGTCTGAAAAAAAACCTGGCAACGTAAGAACAAACATTATTGCAGATTAGTAACGAGGGATTGATGAAACGAAGAAGTTGTATTTTTTGGAACCAATAGAAAATCTAAAAAAAAGAATGTCCCAGCGGATTGTAGAGTACCTATAAAATTAAATAGTGGAGTGACAGACATAATATACATTTGTTCCAAGTTTCAGAAATGTATGCCAAAAATTAAATTAATACATTGTATCTGAAGTTGTCTCATTTTCTTTGCTCGGAGGTATATTTTGTAACTTCATAAGAAAACTAAATCAAAGTCGGAAATGGCCACTTCGAGATATATAGAGGATAATCAGGATATGATATGAGTGTTCATGACATAGTATGTTTACGACACGAGTGCCTAAATATTAGTATTTCCCGAGCGTATTCCCCTATACAGATATATAGGCACGAGTGTCGTAAACATAGTATGTCATGAACACGAATATGATATTCTGTTTATTACCGAATTCGCGAAATCAAAGAAAACTAGATTAGCGTTTGCGGGATACCGCAAAAGCAGAGCAGCCCCGGAACTTTGGGTTTCGCCTTACCCTGCTCCGCCTTTTACAGGCCTCACCAAATTGGGAATTTTCTCGTGACCTTGACCTTTGACACTCAAGGTCACACAATCAAGGAACACATTTCATTGAGTATAACATTATTGTAATGAAATAAAGTGTTAAAAATTAAATTAATCCATTTTCTCCATATATGTTGACCTTGCTGTGACCTTGACCTTCGACAGTTCGTACCCAAAACTTTTTGAAAATGTTGTACTTCTCAAGAGATAATATATACAAAATCTAAACTTCATAGCACAAAAACTTTTCAAGTTATTGTGTTTACAAGGTATTGCAATAACTCATATCTCATGACCTTGACCTTTGACCTTCAAGGTCACATAATAATTCATCGGAACACTTTTTATTGAGTATAACAATCATGTATTGATTAAAAGTGATCATAGTTAAAATAAAGCATTTTCGCTAAACCATGCTTAAGTCATGACCTTGCTGTGACCTTGACCTTTGACGGATTGTAGCCGAAACCTTTTCAAAATCTTTTACTTTTCCAAGGATGATATATACCAAGTAAGAGCTTCATAGCACAAACAATTTTCAAGTTATCACGTTTACAAGGAATTTTGCGGTGATTTTATAACTCGTGACCTTGACCTTTGAACTTGAAAGTGAACATGTCATAATGATTCCCTGGAAGTTTTAACATTAAGACATGTTCATGGGTTCTGAAAAGCTAAATGGGATAAAGTTATACCCAAATTTAGTGCATTTTGTAATAACTCATATCTCATGACCTTGACCTTTGACCTTCAAGGTCACACGATCATTGAACACTTTTTATTGAGTATAACAATCATGTATTGACCTTGACCTTTGACGGATTGTAGCCAAAACCTTTTCAAAATTTTTTACTTTCCCAAGTATGATATATACCAAGTTAGAGCTTCATAGCACAAAAACTTTTCAAGTTATCGCGTTTACAAGGAATTCTTAGAGTGAATACATATCTCGTGACCTTGACCTTTGACCTTGAAAGTGAACGTGTCAAAATCGTTCCCCCGAGGTATGAGTTATAAAGTATGAATAAGAGTTCTGGAAAGCTTAGTGGAAAAAAGTTATAGCTAGTAGTACGAGTGCGGCGGCGGCGGCTGCGGCGGCGATGGAAACTTCACAAAAACTGAATCTACAAACCAAAATCTACATCCAAGCTAAGGCGGATCACCCGCCGTTGGCGCTTACAGAACGCAACCTCATAGGCGAATTGTGACGTCCAAGCATTGTTTATTACGAGACGTCACAATGAAAAAGTGTTTTTTTGCCCTAGGGCATCATATGAAAAATATGAACCCCAATATGATTGCCCTCGTAGGCCTAGGTAATAAAATTGTGTATGTTTTAGTTATCAGAATCATTACATTTTATTCCAAATGTTTAAGCACAAACGGCAAGTTAATGAACAAGAGTTCAATTTTTTCTAATTTTGTTTTAGGAAAATGACTCGGAAGTACAAAAGGAAATCAGAGCGAGGAGAGTATGGAGAAAGCAAACTCAGAGAAGCCTTGAATGCCCTAGCTAATGGAGAGTCTTTAATAGGGACCAGTAAGTTGTTCGGTGTTCCAGCTAGGACTTTGCGACGACATCGGGATCAGCAGGTCACATTGCCAGGAAGGATTAACTTGGGACGTCATCAGACTGCGCTACCATCTCACGTTGAAAATGAATTGAAAAATCACATCATAGCTATGGAACGGCGCTTGTATGGGTTGGGGACGAAGGAGGTGAGGAAATTGGCTTTTGATATTGCAGAAAGGTCGCACATCCCTCATCCATTCAATGTGAACAAGAGAATGGCAGGAAAAGACTGGTTGATGAACTTCCTTGAGAGACATTGTCTTACATTGCCGCAGCCACAGGCCACAATTTTAGCCAGGGCAAGTGGTTTCAACAAACCTAAAGTCGGACAGTTCTTCAGTCTTTATGTGGATATCCTTAAAAGCGGAAACTTCCAGCCTTCACATGTGTGGAATATGGATGAAACAGGACTGACCACAGTTCAGAAACCAGGAAAAATTATGGCAATGAAAGGAGAAAAGCAGGTCAGAAAAGTAACCAGTGCAGAACGTGATGAACTCGTTACATTTATTTGTGGAATGAATGCTTCGGGATGTTTTCTGCCACCATTTTACATATTCCCCAGGAAGAGGATGAATGATGGTCTCATGGCTGGAGCTCCTCCTCAAGCAGTGGGATATGCCAATGGAACAGGCTGGAGTGATTCTGACATGTTCATCAAATGGCTTCAACACTTTGTTAACTTCACAAAGTCAACAAAAGATTCCCCTCACATCATCCTTCTCGACGGTCATCATAGTTTCAAAACTCTGTCTGCCATTGAATTCTGCCGTGATCATGGTGTTGAAATGCTGACGTTCCCACCACATTGCACTCATCGCATGCAGCCTCTGGATCGTGCCTACTTCTAGTCATTGACAGGCGCTTTCAATACAGCTGCTGACAGCTGGATGGCAGTACACCCAGGCAAACGAATTTCCATTTATGATATTTCAGATCTATCAGGAAGAGCATTTATGCACTCGGCAACTCCAGAAAGAGCCTTAAAGGGTTTCAAGACATGTGGACTCTGGCCACTAGATCCTGATATATTCACAGAGTCAGATTTCACACCAGCTTTGGTGACAGACGAAGACCAGACAGAGCATAGCAATGTTGCAGAAAACTCAAGTGTTGATGTCTCCTTTCCCTCCTTAGGGATACAAGTTGATGGAGCTTCTGAACCACCTTCAACGGCAGCCCCCCGAAAAGGAATCCTCTAGTGTGAAACAACCAGATCTGTGTACTTCAAGAACTGGACAACAACCATCAGTCCCCGAGTCTTTTCTTTCTGCCAATAACAATCAGTCCCAGTCCGTTATACTGACATGTGGTGATGGCCGCTGTTTGTTCAGAAGTTTGGTGACCGGAATGGACCCACATCTTCAGGCATCAGCGAGGAATGAACATGGAAGGATCATTGATCCAATACTTGCGAATGCAGAGAAGACCAAAGCTGATGGATTGAGAAGTCAGATGATCAATTTCATGTGTGAACATTTTGAAAAATACGACAGTATTGATAAGGCATTAGTGAATGCGGATATGCCATCCTGGATTACCTACTCGTCAATGGAAGACAGGATCGGAGTTATGTCTGAGCCATGTACAATGCCCGGAGAGCTTGAGATCATCTCAACTTCCAAGGTTCTTCACAGGCCCATCATTGTCCTAAACACCGAGAAGCAAGTCATCAGTAGGTATGGTACAAACTTCACAGCTCAGCCTTTGCTTGTCCAGTACCACAGCTCTGAAAATGATTCAGGACACTATGACTGTGTTGTTCTTTTGCCAGTTACAACTTTCGCATCTACCCACCAAACCCCCAAAGAAAACGTCACTGTCGCTCAATCACAGCAAAGTGTATTAGGAGTTGAAGAAATTCGGGAACTGATCCAAGTGTTGTCATCATTGCCAAAACTGCACAAAAAGCGACCAAGATCACGCAAGTCAGAGTCTTCAGCAGTCCTAACATCGTCTCCGTATAGAAAAGAACTCACCAACAAACAGATCAAGAAATCGGCAGCTCCAAGAAAACGAAAGAAAAAGGTAAAAAAAAGAATCAGATCAAAACGCGTTAAGTGGAGGATGAGACAAGTGCACAATACATATGCCAAAATTGTAATTCCGATGACTCCGAATGAGTTTGATGAGATAAAATATCAAAAAGTGTTGTGACATTTCCAGTAGACTGTACTGATGTTTCTAGTTAAGAACATTTTAAATTCAAGTTTATTTTATCAGGCAGGTTGACTGTTCTCAATCTTCATGTTACTAAAAATATATTTAAAGACACATTAAATTGTCTAATCGTACTGGTTTGTTATCTTATTTTGTTTTGAAATGATGTGGGGTAAAACGCCCATACTGGGAAACTTGCCCCACACACAAGGGCGTTTTGCATGGGGCAAAAAGGCCAAACATGGTAAAAGTGAAATTTTGCAATTTATCGAAAGTGATGCGCAAGAAAACAAGTTCACTCATACCCAATCGATTGTTTTCAAAAAAAGAGATATTTTAACACCCAAAGTGTGAAAATTACTCAGATCTATAAAATGTAGTTAGACTTTGTTCTTAGCATGGGCGTCTTGCCCCCACCTTCCCCTATTGTTTCTCTTAAAACATGACATTAAAAGCGAAATCATATTCCACAGTTTAATGTGCCAAATATTTTGTATTACCCACATGGTGACGAATGCATTTTTTGCTACAGCTCTGTTCATTGGTCTTTTGATTTGGATACAACACATGTGATTGGCGCGGCTTCCCTTTGAAAATATCAAGAGTAATATAGAGCGAATTCAGAAAAGTTTTAGGAGAATCAAATCATAATACTTGGTGCCCTTTGGGACATCAAGCAATAAGATAATGTCTTTATTGTCCCAAGAGAAATTTGTTTTACATCATATATACAGTTCTCCAGTTACAAACAAAGCAAACTAAATGTACATGATAACCCGATGAAGGAAAATTTAGCTGATACTAGTAGAAATCTATTAAGCTTTGTTACATCGCTACTAACATAACAGAGACGGTTTCCACGTCTTCAGAGACAACGGGTTACTGCTACTAGCATAAAAGAAACCAAAGGCTCTCCGACCAATCAGAATTCGGTTGTAATCCAGCTCATATCGAGGCTTTTGCGTTCCCTCCTCACTACTAGTCACTAGTGACCCTATTATCGTGGTAACCCTATTATCTTGGTAAACTCATTGAAGCCTCCAATGCCTACAACGAATATTTATATTTGCAAAGCACAACATAGACGAATAAACTAAATACTGAGGCATTTAAAAAAAACATTTTTTCAAATGTTCAGTAATATTTTCTCACATTTTCTTATCTGAAATATTGAGTATCATTTTCATTTATGAAATTTTAACTGCATGTGCAATTAATTAAAAAACGATCCTCTCTTCACGAAATATTGTCGGAGAGGTTTTTAATTTTGTATGTGAATAGCTTGATATATAACAAACAGAAGAGAATGAAAGGAAAAGGTTTTGATGGTTTCAAAGATGTTTAATGAAGAATTACATTTACGGCGAAAATAAGGCACAAACCTTTTCGCCATATTAAAGTATGTTATTAATGAGCTCAAATAGATTGCAACATTCTCTTTTCATTTTATAGGTACAATAAATGTGAAAACAATGATCTCACTTGTCAGGACCAATATAACTTAAATATTATATGTATACTTTTTTAGTAAAAAATGGCATTTTGTTAAGATAGTGTTCAAATCACTCATCAAAAATGGCTGCCAGGTAAAGCTGCGACAAGGCGTCTTTTTATTAGAAATTTCTTGATACAGTAATGCAACTACTGTTTTAAATATCCTTATTTCAAATCAATTTATATTCCATTTGTAAATTATAATCCTCCATTGGTGATAATATCTACAGAGAATAATTTATTAATCATATACTAATTACCTTGATAATAGAGACACTTTAGATAAAATACCTCACATAGATCAGATTTTTTATGTCTATGTCAAAAAATATATTTTTCAAAGACAGAAATTTCATTAACATATTTTGGAAGGATATATGTGCAGAGTTAAGAACAAGAAACAATATTTAGATTGTACTAATTTAGAGGGAATTTTTATATACATGTGGAATAATAAGACCCACGATAATAGAGACCACCTTCATATGACCCATGGAACTGATGGCAGAGACCCATTTGTATGTTGAAGGTTTGTTTCAAGTGGTGAGTATTTGCAGTGCATTTTGATTTATTATTTCATAGATATCATGTTGGTATGATAAGAATGAATAATTGTTATAAGGAAGGGCAATTTCATTAATCAGGGTCAAGGCTACGATTCAAAGGACTTTTCATATATTAGACCATGTAATCCGAGAGACAGCAACCAAATTTGATTTTTTTTTATTTAAAACATAAACAATCGAACCCCATTTATAGGGGGGGGGAAGTAAACATGCAAAATATTTTTGAAGAACCGAAGTCAAATATTTGACAGTGGTATTCTTCTGGAGTGATTCTTTAAGACTTATGTCCCTTTGAAAAGTTTGTCCGCTTAGATCTACGAATTTATTTTTATGAAATGATGCTTTATGGCTGGATGGAAATAATACGTATGCGTTATTAAGAGGAATAGTTTAACTAATTTTTTTTATCATTGTGTTATAGCCAATAATGTCTCATTTGATACCGCTGATCACAGAAACCTCACCGTTCCTTTGAAACCCAAAAATATCAAAACTCACTCGAGGTTAAATCAAATTGTACAAACCAAGCAAAACCATAAACAATACAATACAAAACAATAAAATTTACCACAAATCCTTTAAAAATGATCAATAATTTTAATGTCATTAAAACCAGAGATCGTTCCACAGGAACCCGATATCGTAAATAAAATGTAGGTAAAACGTGGGTAAGAAAGATCCGTCCCCTATATGTATATAGAGTAAAGGAATAAAGGCAGCCATGTTGGCGATCTCGACTCGCTTCCGAGTTAAGTCAAAATTATCGCTTCAAATCGGTGACATCTCATTCACATACACAAGAATCTCTTAGTTATACATTTCTCAGCAAAACTTAGCTTGTTTCAAACACATGTCACCCTTCAAATAACTTTTATATTTATTTACATTCGCAAATCGACCGCAGAAACCTCTGGGGTGAACGTTACTCCGCACCATATGCCTCTCGAGCGATCTGATTGGTCCGTTAGGCGAATTCATTTAAAGCATCGCTTTACAAACAAAACGGTGTGGTTTGGACAGTGCAATGTTTCGGAAATGATTTCGCTATCAATTTCTGATCAGAAGATTGCTTTGTCTTTAGTAGAAAATGAACATTCTGTTGTTTGGCCAGACAGGCACCTGTAATACTGTCTTGATTGTTTACTTAAAAATTGAAAGAAAGTGTATATGAACATGTCAAAACTCTTCACGACTGGGCTTGGCTCAGTGATGTACGTTTGACCGAAGTTGAATTGCCAAACTTTCTGTCCAGTGATGAGGTAAAACATAAGAGTGATTCTCTACAGTTATTTATCTAAATATCAACGTCAAATACCTAATTATTAATTTCTGATGTTTCATTCTGATATTTGTGTTTTTCAGTTTTCAGTGTCATGTACAACATCCTCAATTATCAGGGTGTAGGTTTATTCGTAGAAAAAAAAACCCCTGAATACCAGTGCTATAATTTAACATTGTTTGTATTATGCAAACAAAGAATGTACTATATATATGAAAGATAAGTTTTGAAGGTCTCTTCGAACTGTTATCTACGAACCTGGTGTCTCTACGAAAAATCGGTCTCTTATACGAACCTGTTTATCTACGAAACCACTGGTTCCCAATTTTCAAAACCTTTTGTGAATACTTTTATAAATAGGCTGTTAATTCTGAAATAACGTAAAATTAACATTTACAAAAAAAAGTTTGTCTGAAAATTATTTATGATTGCCAGCATTTTATTCATTAGGTGTACAAGGTAACAAAAATATACATTTACAGTTTTGGTATAAAAGATTCCAAACTGACATTAATAAAACATAATAATGCTTAACCATCAAATCAAAATTTCTAGAAAAAAATATAAACTTATCATTCCACAGATTCTGTTAATAATGTTGATACACTTTTGTATAACACATTGTTGTGGTCGTGTTTCACTTTACTTGAATTAAATTGTTTTACTTGAAATAATTCAATGATTATAATACATCAATTTAAATTTACTGATATGTAAAAGTATAGTATTATGATTTTTTTTAAATATTTATTATTTTCTTGTAACTATACACAAGAGACAAACAAATCTTGAACCTCTCTTTTTTAAATAATGAAATGGAAATTTCCATTTATTAATTCTACAGTGTCACTGTGTGAAGACAAGCGACTGGGCCGTCACAATCCCCTAGTGCAAAATATGATTCTACATACCAAAACAAATAATCATTTGACTCCATTGTCACAACCTGGTTTGAAAATGGTGGTACATCAATAAAAATCGCTTTTTAAATTTTTCACGATGTTTAGAAATTATCTAGAGAAATTTAGCTTTACGATTAGCGGACCTATCAGATCGCTCGAGAGGCATTTGGTGCGGAGTAACGTTCACCCCAGAGGTTTCTGCGGTCGATTTGCGAATTTAAATAGATATAAAAGTTATTTGAAGGGTGACATGTGTTTGAAACAAGCTAAGTTTTGCTGAGAAATGTATAACTAAGAGATTCTTGTGTATGTGAATGAGATGTCACCGATTTGAAGCGATAATTTTGACTTAACTCGGAAGCGAGTCGAGATCGCCAACATGGCTGCCTTTATTCCTTTACTCTATATACATATAGGGGATGGATCTTTCTTACCCACGTTTTATCTACATTTTATTTACGATATCGGGTTCCTGTGGATCGTTCAATACAGCTGTTATTCAGGGTTTGGAATTGTTTATTTCAGACCATTTCATGTTTATGGGGTGCCAAACAGGACTTTAATCGCTATTTAGTAGGCTTACTAAATGAATTAGTAACCTTACTAAATCAAATTAGTAAGGTTACGTCTAAATCAAATTAGTAAGCTTAATTACTAATTAGATTTAGTAAGCTTACTTAATAGCGATTCTAACATGACACGAAAACTAGTTTGAAAATACTGCGTTCTGATTGGTTACTCATAAACATTTTGGAGTAATTATTTCGCCGATAATCACCTTACTCAATGAAAAGAAACGTGCATTCATGAAGAAAGATTCGGCAAAGGTTAAAAGTATACAGAAAGATATTCATTTGAAGGCTCGCGAGTGTAAACAGGCATACAAAGAGAAAGTTGTGAGACAGTTTCAGCAAGGCAATCTGCAGCAAGCATGGCAAGGTGTGAAGACGATGATAGGTAAGAATACCCCACGTCACACAATCAACACTGATGACAATAAGACCTTTGCCGAAGAACTCAACAGTTTCTACAGCCGTTTTGATCATCAGGATTTCAGCATCAATAGGGACCAAGTAAGGAAAACCATTAGTGATAGCGATCTTCCTGTCCACATATCGGAAGAAGATGTCATCCAGAGCTTCTCCAGAATCAACATTCGGAAAGAGAAAGGTCCAGACAACCTTGACGGCATAGTGCTAAAGGAGTGTAGAGTTCAACTGTGTAAGGTGTTTTCAAGATTGTTCCAACTCTCAGTTGATACGCATGTCATTCCTTCCGTTTGGAAAACTTCAGAAATAATACCTGTTCCAAAGAAGACGCAGCCTAAAGAATTAAATGACTACCGACCAGTTGCGCTTACATCTATTGCAATGAAGTCCATGGAACGCATCTTGCTGAGACATCTCCGACAGGCAGTTTCCGATATAATGGACCCACTTCAGTTCGCCTACAGATCTAGGAGAGGAGTTGTTGATGCTACATTGTCACTCCTCAATAATGTCTACAAGCATCTTGAGACACCGAAGTCTTATATCAGGATCTTGTTTGTTGATTTTTCATCTGCGTTCAACACTATACAGCCTCACATCATGATTGAGAAACTGTTGAACATGGGCGTGAATTCTAATCTCATCAAATGGATTGGAAATTTTCTTGTGGACAGAAGGCAATTTGTCAAAGTTAATGGGACAGTATCGAGCACAATATCCATAAATACCGGAGCGCCGCAAGGTTGTGTCATCTCGACCGTCCTGTTCACCCTCTACACTAACGATTGCGTTAGTTATAGTTCTACCTGCTCAACGATCAAGTTTGCGGATGACGCCGCAATTGTTGGAAAATTAAATAATGATATATCTGAACATATGTATAAAGATGAAATTACAAAATTTACAACTTGGTGTGCAGACAATCATCTACATTCAAATGTAAAAAAAACGAAGGAACTGGTTATTGACTTTCGAAGTAAACCATCTAAAATGCTTCCAGTCATAATAAATGGTGAATGTGTTGAGACTGTGTCGGAATATAAATATTTGGGAACCTACATTGATTCTAAACTGAACTGGAATTCCAACATTAATGCCTTGTTTAACAAATGTCAACAACGTCTTCATCTCATGCGAAAACTCAGATCTTTCGATGTTAACCCCTCCGTCATGTCAACCTTTTATACAGCTTTTATTCAAAGCATATTAACATTTTCATTCCATTGTTGGTACGGGTCTCTCTCAGTTCATCTTAAATCTAAAGTTAACAAAATTGTGAACGTTGCGAGTAAGATTGCCGGTGTCAAGTTCGAGTGTTTAACTGATATATATGAGCGGCAAATCGTAAATCAAGCTGTCAAAATCATATCTGACCCGACACATTCCCTTCATTCAGAATATCACCTTCTCCCTTCAGGCCGCCGCTACAAAGTTCCAGTTTTGAAAACTAAGAGAGCCCGTACTTCTTTTGTTCCTAACACAATATGTCTATTAAATAAATGTGAAAAGAGTTAAATGCATGTACATAAATATTTCATATGATTGTTCTCCTGTTCAAGCTCTGTGTTGATGTAAAACAAAATCCTGAAAAGGCAATAAAGTATTATTATTATTATTATTATTAAATATTTACGACCGCTTCACATTCCTCCGCGCACGAGAAAACAATCTGTACTCAGCGACTTTCTGTTTACACATGACATGTTGGCGACGACACTTTAAATTTCAATATCAGAAACTTGTCGACATTTTGAAACACCTACTAATTTTAATCGAATAACCAGTTTTTTTGTTCCTGTTTGAAGTGTTTCTTACTGCTTCGCGATGTAAATTAATCACAGTCCACAGATCTAAAAACAAAACCAACGATCGCAACACCTCTCGTACAGCGATTCGTCAAATGAACGGAAGCGACTTTATTCTTTAATTTCGCTGAATGCTGTCACTGCCTCTACCTCTAATGTACAAGTGACCACTTTTCCTGTCACAGTCTCCCCAATACGAAGCTCCAGAAGGGACATGACAAAAAAATATTTTTATCACGTACGTACGTATTACTATCACGTACGTACGTGTTGTTATTGCGTACGTACGTGATAAATTATTACGTACGTACGTGTTATTATTGCGTACGTACGTGATAAATTATTACGTACGTACGTAATAACTAAATGTGAATACATTTAGCCTAAGTACATACTTATAACAGAATCGTCTTAATAAAGACGTTGCAAGTTAAGAGACACATTATTTTTTAATTTTGTTCCGTTCTTTTCAAATGGTAACAGAGTTTAAAATTTATGCTAACTGAATGTATCAGTATCCGATAGAGAAAATGTTATATTTTGTATAGCAAGAAATGTTGACAAATGTTTGCCATTTGCTTAATATCGTTATTGTCCATCACCAAAACTCTAGTTCAATATTGGTAAATAAATTAATTGGATACGACTAAATCTATCTACACCACCTACTAAAAGTAACTGTAACATTGTAATGCCTTTACAATACAATGCACATTTATGCGATGATCATGAATGAACGCCTGACATGATTCATAAGAAATGGGTTGTTCCATGTGACTATCATATGATTTAAACATATTTATTCATGAAAAAATACATAAAAGGATTGGCAAACAAGCTCAAAAGGGCTTATTTTAAGGCCGCTCGTACAATCAAATGTGTTAATATTTACACACAAATAAAATAACAAATCATATAAATTATTTTAATAACTTTATCTTTATCTGATTAAAAAAAATAATGATTGAAAATGGTGTAATATTGCCTCTTGCAAATCTTGATTTGATAACATTACCTGCTATATTATTTATTCACTGCCGTTGAGTCCCGTTTGGCGACAAAAACACGAAAGATATTGATTGTGGTGAAATGATGATTCAATAAAATCAAACGTATCGTATATATATATGAAACTGAATTTACTATATTCACAAAAACAAGTGAATGAATACCCCCCATCGGGTTTCCGAAGCAAGCCCAGCCTTCTATGCGGAAAATGGGGGGTTTGATAAGTGACCTTTGACAGAAAATAGAAGCTCGATCGTGCTCATATTCGTAAACATCGGTTTATACCCGGAATGTTTTAAGTGACAGTCTTTTTTAATCGTAATCATAAGACAATAAGCAAATGAAGTCTCTTAAAGGAGTAGATAGGGTAAATTGCATCAAATAAGAAAACGGAACGAATGAGCAATTTTATAAACACTAAAACACATAAAACGTTGATGCACGGGAATATTTCAGTATTGGATATGGAATCTTTTACATAATTCTTAGAATTCCATACTCTTCAGGTGTCCAAAATGTTCAATAATCTTTGAATATGCAAATGATTTTTTCCACAGCGCAAACAGTTAATACAGGTCATGTCAAATAAAGAAGAGGTGAGGTGAGGTGATGTGGGGTATACCGCCGCTTTCAAGAGTATTTTACTTATATCGCGGCTGCTAGTATTATTGCAGGGAGAAAGCCCGCTACACTATTGTGGCTATACATTTCGGTGAAACCTGCGAGCATCGGCTGGAACTAGTAACCATGGGTGGTACTGCACTTAAATTCAGTGTAGCATTGCACTCAAATCTGATAGCGTGTAGAACAGTGCTCTACTGCAGACAAAGCCCCTATCGGGAGTCGAACCACGGACCTCCTGATCCGAAGCCGAACGTGCTTACCACTGCGCTATCCCGCCCCAAATAAAGAAGAAATACCGGCGGTAAAGATTTGCTTATGGTATACTTTAGAAAGGGAAAGATACGTATATGTGATACACTTTCAAAATAGTAGCCTATGGGCTTAAAAAAGGGAGGGCGTGCATTCCGAAAACCCCAGTACGTATTTATTGTCGATATAGAATATGTCACCATTCTATAAGCGACGGAGGATCAAGAGGAAAGAATAGACAAAAAAGTTATCTTAGCTCTCAGTGAGAGGGGGAGTTGAGGAGGGAGAGATGCGATCCGAATAAGGCATTACTGTAGTTTTGGATCACACGCGCGCGTACGCCCAATCTAAAAAGACACATACGCCATTGTATGGGATACAGCGACAGCTGTTCTTGAATTAGCAATTCTGTTAAGTTAGGTAAGCAATTAGGTTTTTAAACGAGTAGCCGTTTTTCATCCTAAAAAAGACAAACAGAAGTTCTTTAACTTCTTTGAGACACATTTTAAAACTTGGAAATACAATAAGTAAGAGGATAATATGGATGACAACTTCTTTAGTCATGTTAGGCGAAGTTTCGACACAGCTCTTTGTGTCGTTGTCGAGCTTGTGCTTTGCTTGACAACGACACAAGGAGCTGTGTCGAAACGTCGCCTAACATGAATTAAGAAGTTGTCATCAATATAATCCTCTTCCTTAAGAGTTCTCTAGTTTCAATCTTACCTTTTAATTCGTATCTAGTGACACAAATACCTTTTAAGATATATCTGATATAAAAAGATATTATTTTGTCTTTTATAATTTTCAAATGTTGAAAAATCTATTTTGGATATTTATCACATACTGACAGCAAGATAATAAACAGCAAAGAAAATAACGCTGTAATCGTCTTGTGGAACCGTGAACTTTAAATACTCTTTCTACTCTTACATGTTATCATCCTACATTATGAATTCAAATTGTACACATATACTGATAAACTATGTTATATTGAATATGTACCAATGTAGGACATGCATAAATGTCGGAAATTATGCTTACTCTGCCCAAATTTTGGCTCTGAGAGTTTTGTATCTATGGTAACGACACAATGCTAAACAGGCTAAACAATTAATGGACCAAGGACCATTTGCTCGCGGAAACAGTTCTAAAGTGACAACCCTATATCATCAATTTATTGTACTGTATTTATTTTTATATAAAATTATTACAAAGATAAACTTTTATTTGAGTTTATTTTTTATGGCATAAATTTATGTTGGATAGAAACCCAGACACCTCAAAAGTTCGATGTGCTTTATCAATATTCCTCGCAAAGGCTAAAACAATCATAATAAAATATTACGTACGTACGTAATAATTTATTACGTACGTACGCAATAATAACACGTACGTACGTATTAAATTACTACGTACGTACGTAATAATAACACGTACGTACGTGATAGTAATACGTACGTACGTAATAAAAATATTTTTTCACCATGTCCCTTCTGGAGCTTCGTACCCCAACCATGACACAAAATATAAATTTCTTGACAGCTTCCACTAAGTTTGAAACAGTTCACCGACACGTAGTGAACAACTATTTTCAGAGTTACGTCCCTTGATTTGGTCAGTCCTTGTCGCTCTTGTAGGGGTGATGGGTCGACCCATGGATTTAGGTAAAAATTCGTAACTTTGACGACATTGAAAACTGTTTTCTATTGATAATATGCTCAATAGATTACAGATGAGTCTATTTAAAAACGTGTTTTCTGTATGTAATGACATTTTAATTGTTATGTGTTCTTTATGAAAGTGGACTGTACCGTGCAAGTGAGTGGAACCGGTCTGCACCGGTTTCACCTAATCACATTGCTTTTGCGCAAGTCAAAATAGTTCCACCTTTTTTTACTAATAAGTCATGTTAGAATGGTGATAAATCCATTCTGTTTTTTATTTTGGGGTTGTATGTCGTGCATTCTTTACCTCTAAATAAACATTTCAAACCTCGCAAGCTCGGTTTGAAATTATATTTAGGGGTAAAGAATGCACGACATACAACCCCAAAATAAAAAACAGAATGGATTTATCCCCTAATTAAAGTCCCATTTGGCACCCAATACATGTTCATGAATTGATGGAAAAAAGCAACAAACATGTTGCAGAGAGAAATTTTCCTGTGAATATCAGGCTTTTAATACAGTCAGGGGCAAACGAAACGATACCAAGTTTTCAAGAGGGTTAATTTATACAAGATCATGTGACAAGTGAAATGCGACATCTAGTCACTGCAATAATGAGTTGTAAAGAAGTACTCACAATTTTATTGTTATAACTGTTCAAATTCACTGAGTCTTAAACAATATGCATTTTGGCCACAATGTAAGGAATTTTAATTTTTTTAAATAGAGTCATTGGCTCTGTAGCTTATCAGGCTTCATATTAATTTTGGTATTTGGGTGTGGCAAATGTTGTTCCCCCCCAGGGTCACCAACTGTACAATTTAGAATCTTCTTGAGAAAAAGATAAAATAGGTTTTTAGGGCGTGGCCACAGGGCCACAAAAGCTACAATCTATAATCCTCACTAGTCAAGAAGTCTATTCACAAGCTTACAACTTTCTAGGCCTTATGCTTCTTGAGAACAACAAGAAGAGGTTTTTTAGCGCATGGCCCCTCGGGTCATGGGTCACCATGAGAATTGATAATCCTCACTACTTAGTCTAGTCAAGGAATCTGTACAGAAAACTTCAGCTTTCCACACCATATAATTTTGGAGAAGTAGTCGAAAATAGCTTTTTATGGCGTGACCCCTGTGGCCCTTATAAGGGGTCACAGGGTCACCAAAGTTAGAATTGATAATCCTCACTACTTACTCTAGTCAAGGAATCTATACAGATGATTTCAGCTTTTTAAGCCCTTTGGTTCGCGTGAAATAGAAGAAAAATAGGTTTTTATGGCGTGACATCTGTGGCCCTTATTAGGGGTCACAGGGTCACCAAAGTTACAATTTATAATCCTCACTAGTCAAGGAGTCTGTAAACATAGTTTCAGCTTTCTACACCTTTTGGTTCTGGAAAAGAAGTTGAAAATGCGCTAAGTTTACTGAGGGATGTGCCGGACGCCGGACACCATGCCATTCAGGCCAGATAAGCTAAAAATTAATGAAGTGTAGATTTTATCAATATAAGATGTTATTAATATAAATAAACTTCACTGAAATCAGTTTGTCTACGCATGTTAACTGTTTTGCACGAGAAACATCAGAAAATCTCATCAAGCATCAGAACACCTTAGGACCTATAAGAAATTTTTGAATAGATAATATTGACATGTTTGTAAAATAAATTTAAATCTTACCAGTGAATTATGAATAGCAGGCAGTTACAAATTTCAACAAGGCAGTTACAAATTTCAACAAGGGCCTGGTGATAATTCAAGGTAGGTTAGATCGAGTGGGGGAGTGGTGCCTTTTGCTTCTTTGGTTATTCTGATTTTTTGTTTTTTTCTTGTTTCCATGGAAACAATTTGAACTCAGTAGATATGGTAGGTAGGGTCATTTTTTATTTTAGATTGGGGCGGGGAACCGGACATCACAGTGCATCACATGCACATATTTCTAGTTATTCAAGGATTTACAGTATGTAATGAAAGAATTGATTAATCGATAGACCAACAGTTAAGTTAGAAAACTGTCAACATTCAATGGAACCAATAAATGGCTTTAATGATCATTTTCAATGTTTTTAATAAATAAAAGCTTTTCTTTGTCATGTTGTTAAATAAAAGTTGAACCATCAAAAAATAAAAAATATGTTTTTTATAAACCATATATTAAACAAATGACTTTTTCAAATGCGAGTAGAAAGAATGTAACGATAGGGAATGTTGGCAGATCTGTTGCCACTCTCAGTCATGCTTTCAGCTGTGCCATTAAGCATCATAAGGAATTTACAATGCTTTAAGGGTCATATGATATTTTTATGTATTATTAAAAAAATTTATGATCTACAGAACCAACAGCAATATTTCTGTCAATCAGCCATTTATACTTCTATAATGAGCTATGAGTAGCTGAAATCTTGTGCAGTGACTCATTAGCCAATTTCCCTTTCCATGAAATTGAAAGTTGTGACATAGTTAAGGTGTCTGGGTTTTTCAAAATTCAGTAAACACATTGTTACCAATACTTTGATATTTACTATTGATAGCTTAACTTGCTGGAGCATTACAAAATTCATTTGATGAACTCTTAAATACTTTTTCTATTTTATGTGTGTGAATGTATTTCTCTCTTCATCTCTAAGCATTTCATAAACCATTGAACATAATTTTATTGAATAACATTGAAAATATGTAACATGTTAATGTTTAGTGATTGAATGAAATATTTCAATTTTCTTTAAGGTCCAGTCCAGGAAAATGAAAAAGGTTCAGAAATGGAAATAATAAATGGGTCTGCCCTACAGGAGCTGCTTAACTCTGCATGGTAGTAGTAAAACAGTTAAGTATCACCTACAAAAACAAAGTTTTTTAGATACAGTGCATGCATATATATGCTGGCTGTTATTTTCCAGACCAGAAGTCAAAATCATAAAGATTTGCTAAGTGAAAACTTGGTAATGGAACAATTGTTGTGTATTTTTGGGTTTTCAACTTCTTCTTACATAGTTAATTACTCTTGGCTGTTGCTATAGAAACAGATATGTATGTTATTCAGTACCAAAACTTAAAAACCATAAGGGATAGTTCATTGAAACTTCGTACGGAGAACAAGTATTATGAGTACTGTGCCTTGTAACTTTAATACTGAGCACAATGATATTAAAGGACTGAGTCCTCCATATAACAGAGCTTCTCAAAAATAACCAGAACAATCCGGGGATTGATAAAGGATTGATTTAAAGGGGCAGTAGCATGTTTTATATTTCTAAATTTTCGCTGATAAATGTACGTTAATGCTAAATACACAAGTACCCTGATTGTGATGAGTTAATTGGGGTTTTTTTTTACATGATTCAACATTGTATGGAAAGGCTAAGGCATTTGTTATTTATGTTGCCTGTTATGTATTATGGTAATAAACAAATCATAGAAATTCTTATAAGTAGTATTATTAATTTCAGAACGTATATCTGCAAAAAAAAAAAAGAGTACACTTAATCCAAAAATAAAATTCATATCAGCAAGATTCTGTTAGCGAATTGAGGGACGTCAAGATATTCTTTATATGTTTGATTTCCAGAAAGAGAGTTCAACATCTTAGTTTTGCTTATAAACTTATGTGTGGCAAGCAATTTTTTGTGACGATCATGGTCAAAGAAGCAGTGAAATTTCACAAACACCAACATTGTCTTGCAATCTAATAATTTGTGATGATAACAGAGCTTGTATTATTGAAGGGATTCATTTTGATCACAAAGCTCATGTCCTTTGTTGCACCGTATTAGTTTTGTTTAGGGAATGTTGCAATATCTTTGTTACACTGTTAACTTGCAATTTAATAAAATTGATCTTGATTTGATTTTTGGGTGTTGTTCTCTGAATTGAGTGAATTGTTATGGAAGATGATTTTAAAAATGCAGACAAAATTGGTTTTCATAAATTAGCTGTTTTCCAACTAAAATATCTGCAGACTTTTAAAACGTGTTTCCAAAAATTGTGTCTCTTGTTACCAACCTTGTATTTGTCCAAGTTTTTATTCACATTCCATGTCTTCCTTTGCTTGTTTGTATATTTCATATAAGCCATGATTAAAAAGTAAAATTTTTCCTTTGCCTTCCTTTTTTCTACTGCAGAAAGATTACAGCATCAATATTTGCAATATCAATGACTTTGTTACAAGTCAATATCCGTTTTAGTCGGAGGCAAAATTCAGATAGCAGATCATCAATGGCACTTTTCAAAATAATTTCTATCTAGCAGAAATTTTGGAGAAGCTGTTAAATTTGTCCGGAAGACAGGAGATTTGTTTGGAAGGTAACGATAGACTCCTGCCAATATCTGAATTGTTTTGAACAATTCCATATAATCAGGTGTTGACCAAATTTACGTTCCATGATTACACACAATTAATAGTCTCAAGCTGTGGTTTGGTTTGAATTCTTGCAAGAATGCAGGCAAGTGATGTTTAAACAAGCTGTGACCATCATTGTTACGAATCAAAGAAACACACTTGATTATGTAATGAATTGATAATTAGGCTCGCAAATGAATCGCCGAATGTCATGTATTTTGCAATTTACAAATTCCAAATACATTGTACATCATTACTTGTTAAAATACCTACAAAACACAATATAGATAACCTGGCCGTTGTAATATACACCAAAATATTCAGGGTCGAAATATAAAGTGGGCACCTGATGCTAAGGTACGATTTCCTAGAAAAAGGCTGGAATTGGTATGCATTTGTCGTCTGATCCATTGAATACCTGAAATAATGAGTGCAAATACATTAAACAAAAAGATTGTGTTGGGTCATGATAGAAAAGTTGTTATTTCATGCTAAAATGTGATTTTCACCAAAACAAATTGTCGGATAGTGACATTAACGAATTTCCCACTGTATATGTCGAGTTATTATATAAATCTGGGTATTTTGTGCCAAAACACGTTTTTCCCACAGAACATGTCGGTTTATGAGATGAAATTGAACATTGGGTGCAAATATACGAAATTGACACAGGATATGTCGGGTTATTATATAAATCTGTGTATCTGGTGCCAAAATACGATTTTCCCATAGTATATGTCGGTTTATTAGATGAAATTGAAAATTGAGTGAAAATATACGTTTTTCCCACAGTATATGTCGGTTTATGAGATGAAATTGACCATCGGGTGCAAACATACGAATTCCCCATAGTATATGTTGGGTTATGAGTGAAATCGTACATTGGATGAAAATAAACGAATTTTACACAGTATATGTCTGGTCATGAGTCAAAATTAGTACATTGGGTGAAAATATACGAATTTCAAACAGGATATGTCGGGTTATTATATAAATCTGGGTATATGGTGCCAAAATACGATATTCCCAAAGTATATGTCCGTATATGAAATGAAATTGAACATTGGGTGCAAATATACGAATTTGTCTTAGGATATGTCGGGTTATTACATAAATCTGGGTATCTGGTGCCAAAATACGATTTTCCCATAGTGTATGTCGGGTTATGAGTGAAATTTGTACATGGGGTGAAAATATACGAATTTCACACAGGATATGTTGGGTTATGAGAGAAATTCGTACATTGAGTGAAAATATACGAATTTGTCTTAGGATATGTCGGGTTATTACATAAATCTGTGTATCTGGTGCCAAAATACGATTTTCCCACAGTATATGTCGGGTTGTGAGATGAAATTGAAAATTGAGTGAAAATATACGAATTTTACACAGTATATGTCGGGTTGTTATAAAAATCTGGGTATCTGGTGCCAAATTACGTTTTTCCCATAGTATATGTTGGGTAATGAGTGAAATTCGTACATAGGGTGAAAATATACAAATTTCACACAGGACATGTCGGGTTATTATATAAATCTGGGAATATGGTGCCAAAATACGATTTTCCTTCAGGATATGTCGGTTTATGAGATGAAATTGAACATTGGGTGAAAATATACGAATTTGTCATAGGATATGGCGGGTAATTACATAAATCTGTGTATCTGGTGCCAAAATACGATTTTCCCATAGTACAATGTATATGTCGGTTTATTAGATGAAATTGAACATTGGGTGCAAATATACGAAAATGACACAGGATATGTCGGGTTCATATATAAATCTGGGTGTCTGGTGCCAAATTACGTTTTTCCCATAGTATATGTTGGGTAATGAGTGAAATTCGTACATAGGGTGAAAATATACAAATTTCACACAGGACATGTCGGGTTATTATATAAATCTGGGAATATGGTGCCAAAATACGATTTTCCTACAGGATATGTCGGTTTATGAGATGAAATTGAACATTGGGTGAAAATATACGAATTTGTCTTAGGATATGTCGGGTTATTACATAAATCTGTGTATCTGGTGCCAAAATACGATTTTCCCATAGTATATGTCGGTTTATTAGATGAAATTGAACATTGGGTGCAAATATACGAAAAAGACACAGGATATGTCGGGTTTATATATAAATCTGGGTATCTGGTGCCAAATTACGTTTTTCCCATAGTATATGTTGGGTTATGAGTGAAATTCGTACATTGGGTGAAAATATACAAATTTCACACAGGACATATGTGGGGTTATTATATAAATCTGGGAATATGGTGCCAAAATACGATTTTCCTACAGGATATGTCGTTTTATGAGATGAAATTGAACATTGGGTGAAAATATACGAATTTGTCTTAGGATATGTCGGGTTATTACATAAATCTGTGTATCTGGTGCCAAAATACGATTTTCCCATAGTATATGTCGGTTTATTAGATGAAATTGAAAATTGAGTGAAAATATACGAATTTTACACAGTATATGTCGGGTTATTTTAAAAATCTGGGTATCTGGTGCCAAATTACGTTTTTCCCATAGTATATGTTGGGTTATGAGTGAAATTCGTACTTTTGGTGAAAATATACAAATTTCACACAGGACATATGTGGGGTTATTATAAAAATCTCGGAGTATGGTGCCAAAATACGATTTTCCTACAGGATATGTCGTTTTATGAGATGAAATTGAACATTGGGTGAACATATACGAATTTGTCTTAGTATATGTCGGGTAATTACATAAATCTGTCTATCTGGTGCCAAAATACAATTTTCCCATAGTATATGTCGGTTTATGAGATGAAATTGAACATTGGGTGCAAATATACGAAAATGACACAGGATATGTCGGGTTCATATATAAATCTGGGTATCTGGTGCCAAAATACGATTTTACCACAGTATATGTCGGTTTATGAGATGAAATTGAACATTGGGTGCAAATATACGAATTTGTCTTAGGATATGTCGGGTTATTGCATAAATTTGGGTATCTGGTGCCGAAATACGATTTTACCACAGTATATATCGGCTTATGAGATGAAATTGAACATTGGGTGCAAATATACGCATTTGACACAGGATATGTTGGAGTATTATATAAATCTGGGTATGGTGCCAAAACACCTTTTTACCCAAAGTATATATTCCGGTTTTCGTGATGAAATTGAACATTGGTGCAAATATACGAATTTCACACAGCCTATGTCAAGTTATGATATAAATCTTGGTATCTGGTGCAAAGGTAAGATTTTCTCCACAGTATATATATTGGGTTACGAGTGAAATTGAAAATTGGGAGGAAATATACAGTATAGTATATAGTAGTATAAACAGTACAGGTCGAGTAATGAGGTTATACTACATATACATATTTTTGCTCATTTGAGAGGAAAAAATGTAAAGGTCAAGATTGATTGCAAATATTCAAATTTACCACAGGCTATGAAATGCATGTTGTGCTTTAAGATGATATACCGGTAAGTTCAGCTTGTTTAAAAAACACTTTCATAAATCCGATTTACCTCATCAAGAAATTCCTGTGGGCCAGGTTCATTTCTTTACCCTAACCCTTGATTGAAATTCAGAAATCATTCCTTTGTCCTTTCTCTATCAGCTTTGATAACTGATGATTCTTTGGCCAGACCGGCCAGTTCTTTTCATGAACTTCTTGTACTTGCCAGTGTCAGACACAGACTTATTTTGAAACAGTATAAAGTTTCAATCTCTATTTTCAAGGTCACGTGATTAATGTGTTCACACAAAAAATAGAGCCAGTGGCTCTGTAGCTTATCAGGCTTCATATTAAAGGAGTCTTTACATATAGTTTCAGCTTTGTTCGCCATCCATCGGACCTTACAAGCCAGATGAGCTAATTAAATGCCATTCTTTTGTTGCAAAGCTTGGTTAATAAACACGTCCTAATTAATACCTTTATAGAATCATGTGTCCATTTAAGAAAAGAAAACAGTTTAAATGGTATTCTCTTTATTTAAGCAGTTTATCAATTACAAATGGTATAGAAACAAACAATGTAAAACAACTTGACATGGTTTTCTTTTGTTAGAAAAGATGTACAATGAACAGGGAGTAAAAAGAATACAGTAGATCACTAACATTTTTTTTTGCCTTGAAAACAGCAAGTATTCAATAATACCTATTGGTCGTTATCTTATTCGGCAGCCAAAATATTTTTTTAATTATCAGCAGAAGAATGGCCATATCTAAAACACAAAATGCTATGATGTAAGGAATATTTTCATACATATGTGATGAAATAAGTCATGACATAAATAAAGATATGAAAACTGACACAGCGACGGGTGAATCAGTGCAAATGTGTCATTTTATCTGCAAGCCTTTGACACAAATGACATGATTTGGAATAAAGAAGAATGTAAATTCTGCTTCACTTGAGATGTGTTAACGTTTATATTAAAATGGATATATGTTATATTTCTGAAAAATGGAATTCTTGCTTTCTGACACTATGGATAATGAAGAAACTAACACACTTTTGAGATGTCATATTATTTTTACAACACTCGTGCCAATAAAACATTATTTCCATTTAAATATCCATAAAAACAAAATGTCATCTCTGCTTGGGTATTAATCTCTATTTATGGCAATTATTCAATCTCTGAAATAACAATTTTAGCGCTTTTTAACAAACGACTTTGTACAAAATGTATGGTATTTTATCTCTTCTGCAAACACATGCCATAGGTAGTGATTTTAGAGATAGAATGTTAGTCAAATTATAATAAATCAGTAACAGTCTCCTCCTGCTGGTTGAGCGTTGAGAAGCCTGCTTCAACATCAGGTGATATTTGTAGGTGTCTCATCTACTGTTGGCCATTTTCTTCCATTAAAGACCTGAAAATTCCTGCAAAATGTAAAAAATAAACTTTAGCAATTTAAAAACACTATTGAGCTATTGATTTAGTAGCTAATAAGGGTTTATCTGATATTTCATATACCCGGTAGTGACCTCAGGGTCACCTTTACAGTGTTACTGAGGATTACCAAATATATCAAATGTCCAAGAAAGTATAGAAAATTACAGTTTTCTAGGCCTTCTGTTAAAAAAGAAAATGTTTAAAGGCATGTACCATAGGGGCCCAAAAATAAGATATGACACATGGACAAAATCTAACATAGCTCCACACTGTTGGCAGTAAGGTAAGTGATTTTTAATATTTGTGATATTTGTGTATATTCATAGAATCCTCACAAAGCAACTGACCTTGTGCAATGGTCTTGTCCACAAACAGAAACAGTGAAATTTCACAAAGATTTCTGGATGTATCAATATTATTAAAGAGTAACTCTATTATTTGTTTGTTGCACTAGAGACAAGAAAATGAAAATTTCAAATCTTTGACATGGATGTAAGTGAATCTAATCATGGTTCATACAGTCAAAACAGAATAAAATTCGAGTACTTTTCAAGTACATATTTTTGCAAAACTTTCAGTTTCGATGTCGCCATTTTCCAAATTGAAAGTGCGGCATTGCGACATCGGAATTTCCCGAACGCAAACAATTGTGAGAAGCGGAAACTACCGATTATGTTGGAATGATTGGAAGCTGGCAGACTGGTTTGGTTTCATTGCGTTCTCTATCAATTTGCGCAGATAGCAGAACGACAATACTTCCATGTTTTTGATTGTGATTGATATCAAAGTAAAGTCCAGTACATTTTAAAAAATTTCAAGGATTTCATCAAATTTCATTACCGCGAAATTCCAGTACTTTGTTAGGACATTTAGTAAGCATTGTAAATTCAAGTACTTTTCCAGGCCCATGTGAACCATGTTAAGCCTTTTTCCAGGCTTTTTAAGACTAATACATGTTTTAAAGGCCAAGTGCCCATATTCCAGGCCTTTACCGGCTTGTATTTACCCTTTATATGATGCAAAATAGGTGTCATTAAAATTGATGATTCAAATCATTTCAATTCCTCATTGCCCTGTCAAAAAAAATTGAAGAATGTGATAGATCCTTTGTTTCTACCTGTCTATGTCCCTTGGATATGTTGGCTTACCATTTCCTGCAGTGGATAACATGAATCAAACTGGACTTCAATCTCCTTTTCTTTCAAATTCCATTGAGGCCTGCAAAAGGTATAACAATCAATTTCAATTTCCATAAAATTAAAACCAATCAAATTACATGTCATGGTCCAGCTTAATCTTCATTGACAGGCAACATTCTTTCAGTAATAAAAAGTTAACGTTAACTTCAAACTTGACAATCGCTCAAAGATAATCACATTCTTTAAACAAGAGTCATCAGAAGATGACATATCCCACCGGTTCCACATGATCGTAAAATGTAAAACTTTGAAAGATAATTGTAAATTTTTCAAGCAAGGTTCATAATAGTATAAGCTAATATATATGAAACGAAACCTTTCATGAACAGAGTCCAAATAAGAGCCGTTTCCATGGAAATAATAAAAAATAAAATTTTCAGAAATGTGAAAATATCAAAAGGCACCACTTCAGTAGGTGGGCAATACACATGTAAAGTTTAAGAAAGATATGTGGACCGGTTTTTGAGTTCGGCTCCGGAAACGAAACCTTTCATGAACAGAGTCCATATAAGAGCCGTTTCCATGAAAATAATAAAAAATAAAATTTTCAGAAATATGAAAATATCAAAAGGCACCACTTCAGTAGGTGGGCAATACACATGTAAAGTTTAAGAAAGATATGTTTACCGGTTTTTGAGTTCTGCTCCGGAAACGAAACCTTTCATAAACAGAGTCCATATAGGAGCCGTTTCCATGGAAATAATAAAAAATAAAATTTTCAGAAATATGAAAATATCAAAAGGCACCACTTCAGTAGGTGGGCAATACACATGTAAAGTTTAAGAAAGATATGTTTACCGGTTTTTGAGTTCTGCTCCGGAAACGAAACCTTTCATAAACAGAGTCCATATAGGAGCCGTTTCCATGGAAATAATAAAAAATAAAATTTTCAGAAATGTGAAAATATCAAAAGGCACCACTTCAGTAGGTGGGCAATACACATGTAAAGTTTCAGAAAGATATGTGTACCGGTTTTTGAGTTCTGCTCCGGAAACAAAATGATTACGGACGGACGGACAGACGGACGGACATACAGACGGACAGGGCGATGACTATATCCCACGGTATTACATACCGGTGGGATAAAAAAGAAATGCTAAAGAAAATGTGAAAATTATAATTGATATCTGTACCCATATCTCAAATCAATCACGTTTTAGAGGTTGAAATTTGTTGTTGTTATGTTTAAGCATACAATACGAGAGGGTTTAACAAAAATTCCAATTAAATAGATTTATTGATCATGATTGTCATTTCTCGTGAAGAGTGTGACTGTCATATAACACAACCAAAAGCAGCTATTTCTGATTTTCACATGCAAACCATGAGTTGACAATAAAATGCCTATGTACATCTTACCATTTAACCCAATATTAAAGTGAGTATTGAAATTGAAAATAAGACCTCAAAATACTGACGATAAAAACAGTGCAATTGGAATTATCATTATAATAAAATATTTATTGTTGGAAGATTGCAAGCTTGGAAATCAAAGAGTGATGTGCACAAAACCTTCAACCTCCAACCCAACACCTTGTTTTTGGAACCATTTTCAACAATCAAATACGTCAAATGACGTCTAAGATCAACAAGACCACATATCACCATACCTCAAGATTGTAACATCCAGGTAACCCATCTATGTGACGACCACCGAACTGTTTGGTGCCGTAGAGCCCAGAGACAAGACATTCAGGAACTGAATCCGAGAGGCAGCCAGACATGCTTGTCGGCCAAAAGTTGTTTCTTCCCTGATACTGCTACATCAGCTCTTGATGACTAAGGTGGTGCAGAACAGTCAAGCCATGAACCTTCAACAGTTGTTCCACATAAGATAATTATAGGATAGGATAAAATAAGATAATTTTAATTGTCCCAAAAGGGAAAATTGTTTTGTATAATTACAATTCTCCAGAAATGTGATGACAACTAATTACATAATATTCAAAACAATTCATATAAAAAACAGTTAACATAGACTAGGATACATGTAAATACATCCTACAGGAGGAACAAAACATTTAAACATTAATTTGAGCGCTTTGCCTTTAGTGGTGTAAACGTTTTCTTTATGGGTTGTTCGAGTTGTCAAATACCTTTTTATCAAATCTTGTTATAACAAAATATTATATCTTTTAATAACTATCCTGTATTTTGTCAAATTGATTACCGGTATTAAAATAAAGTATACAGTTATATAATAGGGTTTGGTTTTGTTTCCTAAAATATCATCTGGATGAAAAGTAACAGTTGGTAAACAAAATATTTCCTTGTTATTTTTAAACATGAGTTCGATATTAATAGTTTTTATTATATGTATAGCTTTCATATAGGTGCTTGCGCTGAATGACACTATTTGAATGAAAAAATATGGTATGGTATTAAGAGTAATATAGGAATTTGATGTATCAACTATGTGCGTTTCTTCATATGGGGAACTTTGCCCCAAGCTATGGGGCAAAGTGCACTGCCTTTGTTGAAATACATATTCCTAAATATATCTTATGCAGATATTGAAGATTCAAAAAGCATATGCCATGATTGTCTATCTGATAAGAATTAGAGATATGCTGCAAGATGCATTCTGAGCCAAGAAAACACATTTATATGTTAGGCGCTTTACCCTGGTCACTCCTACCTTGTTTTATAGAAACTGTATTTTTATGACAAGTGTTGAGACAGGAGAGATGGCAGTCATTTTCTCTGCACCAATAGTTCTTCTTCATTCTTTGTAGTTTGATTGTGTATCCTTCAACACAGAGTTTCATATAATTAGGACATGCATATGCTTCATGTAATTAAAACATGTTAATTCTGAAACATCAGTAAGGATATAAATTACATAGGTCTAGCTTTAACTAAAAGGTTTTTGATAAATTTTCTTCAAATGGATAAAAATACAATTTGTCATAAACTATTCTAATACTGGAAGCCAAAAATCAGTTTAGAAACACAAGTCTATAAGTTATCTTGACCATAGTACAAAAGTAATAATAATTGACAAATCTGTAATGGATAATTTGAATCTGATTTCTGATGAAGATGATCAATAAATGCCAGAACTTAAGCTAATATTTGCTGTCAACTAATAGTGAAACCTTGAATTAAGAAGGAAAATTAGGGGTGGTTGTAAAAGAAAAGGCTTAACATGAACATGTTTCTACTCTAGGAATACACACATGCTGTGGACATGGTGAGGATAACATCATGATTGGATAGTAAATAGGAGTGAAAGGTGATAAATAACAACTGAATTAATCGAACCACAGTATTCTGCTTTCGTTTCAGCCTTTCATGAATGATACTGTCATTACAATATACCAGTACCATATTTGATGTATGCCATATATCGCATACCATACTTTCAATAATACTGAATACCTGAAGCTGGAGTGTACCATTTCGCACCAACAAGCTTACCATTGTCAATATGGATTGGTGCATGATGAATGATGATGCTGCATTTCATCTGTCAACGCCTTCACAAACCGAACTTCAATATGGATATATTCTCAAAGATTTTTCCATGATGGCTAACCACAATCTGAAAAACACATATTGAATGAAACAATAAACTTTAGAAACAAATGTCAAATTAATCTTACTCTTACAAAAATATTTAATTTTCAAGTTTTCATAATCACAAAAAAAGTTCGAAATTAGCACTTAGCCCACTAAGCCCAGTAGCCAGTGGCTAGTGAAAAAGATGCTGGGCTAGTAACGTGCAATCATGGGTAGTCCAAAGAAGAAGGAAATATGATTTTATCGGTGTACATGTATTTGGTTACCAGGTAGTCAGAATATATTTGTGCTAGTGCTCACAGGAAAGCACTTGTCTCAATAGGACTAATTACGATCCCTGACAAATATATTTTACTATTTACTTTGAATATATGTTCAGTTCAATAATATCAGTTCAAGATGTTATATAGTCATTATTCAAATATGTTAAGGTTGATCATTATAGTCGTCTTTGAATGCCTTACTTTTGATGGGTGGCTGAGAATTATCAGGCGACAAACCAGTGAATGGGTGATTGGTGACAGGCTCTTTTTGTGACATGATATGTTCTTTTCTTTTACTGTAACAAATCACAGAAAAACATAAATAATTAACGATTGTCCGGAAATGTTGACCACTAAGCTAGATAATTTATTTGCGAGTAACAATAGTTAGCATTTGGTGTAATAAAGATAACCACAACAATAGTAATAAACTAAAAGCAATATTCAAAGGCGGAATTTCAGTTGAAACAATGGAGTGTCACTTTTAAATTCTACTGAATTCGGGAGAGTTTTATGGTTCTCAGCCCAGCCGTTAATTGCGTGAGATGAGATGGGGTTTAATGCTGCTTTCAAGATTCTTTCACTTATATCGCGGCTGCTAATATTATTGCAGGGAGAAAGCCCACAACACTATTGTGGCTATGCATTGCGGTGAAACCTGCGTGCATCGGTTGGAACTAGCGAACCATGGGTGGTACTAGGCTGAAATTCAGTGTAGCATTGCATCCAAACCTGATTGCTTGTAGAACAGTTCTCTACTGCAGACAAAGTTGCCGAGTCCCTGGTGGAATTCAAACCACACACCTTCTGATCCAAAGCTGAAAGCCCTAACCACTGCACTATCCCGCCCCCAGCCCTTATTACACGATCTTGCTAATTAAAGGTATTTATTGGACAAATTAACAAAAAAATTACTCCAGTTCTTATATGGTTGAGATATCTTTGATTGAAAATCAAAAAGTGATTAAGTCCAGTTTAGAAGTACAATGTTTAAACTGCGCAATGTCCCCTTGAGTTTGTTTATAAAAAAAATAACCCAATAGGGCTGTTCCCAATAAAATAATTTGTGTAAAATACAGTACAATCAGTAGCATATCGAGCCGCATACTCGACCTACAACCCCATTGCCATTTGGATGGCAGGTATAAGAGTGACTATATAAAACAGATTTTCACCATAGGCTCCTTCTGTCCTCAGTATCATATGCAGCTCACTGTACGAGGATACAGCATTTGGTAACAGAAGTTTTGGTCTACATCTAGATTTGTTTACCCTCAATTACAGTTGTCACTTCGACCAGAGATACTAGATATACAGACTCTCACTGACTCTGTATATAAAATCTCTGCTTCAACTTACCATGTCTTGTAAGGATACACACTTAACACTCATCTCTCCTTCAGTTCGCATCTGAAATGTCAGAGGGTAAATCATTCCTTTTACTCATCATGGATAGAAGATTTCACTGCTGAATATTGATAATTTAAAAAAAAAGTTATACATCATTACAGCCCCTTGAAATCAAAGGAGGTACACGTAACTCATGTTATGTCCGACAAACAAACGCACGTTGTCATTGACGTGAGCGTTACGGACATTGATATTCCGTGTGTAATAACTGCCTTATTTCGTAAAGTTTAACGAAACGATCAATTGATGTTGTTTCTGTACTGTTTATTATCCTAATTTCAACAAAATTTAAACACAATTGACTAATATTTATTTCATGTGCAACAGAAAACGAATGCGGAAGTGCCGATTGTGTGGTATGGCGGATATAGGGGATCGCAAAGATTTATAAGGAAATAGGTTATTTCTGAACATATAAATATAGAATTACTCATATGTTTTGGTGTACCAGCCCGTTGCCCTTTCGTAAATTAATCTAAAGTATATAGGTCCCACGTCCCTGCGATTTCTCCCATGAAAAATAAACAAAACAAACAGTAGAGATCACAGGAACTCCTTAGCCCTTTCGTAAATAAAATGTAGGCAAAACGTGGGTTCCTGTGAATTTTCGCTTCGAATATATATCAACAGTACATATATATTGTTAGGAAATTGTCAAAATCCATAGTGTATAAATTTATAGCCAATCTATACTAATTATCATTTATTCAGAAATAGTTTATATTATATCGACCAAACAGCTAATTAATAACTTTAGGAGCACGAAGGGACCTTCCATGATAATGATATTCAGTAACAAGATAACTAAACATATTTTCTTTAATATTTCATTATTGCCATTGCTATGGACTGGTGTAAATACTTTGTACACTTTTCTTTTCTTCTTATTCTTAAATGTATTGAAGTTAAAGGAAATCCCTCTTACAATGTTCAGTTGTGAATCTTCCTTTAATTTTTTTTTACAATTTATTTTCATTTTTTAAACTCAAATATTTAATTCTATATATACTTTTTATCAATTATTCACTTAAGATCATGGATAATGCCAAGAATAATTGACATCTGATATCAAAATTATTGGAAATTGGTAAGGCAGTGTATTGTATCTTTGTAAGCTATAAATCATAAAGATAAAATCAATATTGCTCTAAAAGTAGAACTATTCTGCTTTGTCAATAAGATGTTAGTTAATTCAATATCAACTGCAATATTGTACTCAGCAGCGTTCGAATTAATCGCCGGCCCGGAGGCCCGGGGCAGGCAGTTTCAAATATCTACAGGCCCTTATGGCCTTCTGTAAATTATCTCTTTGATATTCCATTTGATATCTCCATTTGAAACAAAACTTTGCTAAATCACATCAAACCCATGTAAAGCATTGCAGTAATACGTAGTTGTTAATTTGAGATTAACACCTTGAGATTAACACCTATATTGTACGATGATATATGTTTTCCTGAGCTGTGTGCTTTCCCATTTCAGTTGATTATTCTATTGTAGACCTGATTAAGTAAAAGATGATATATGTATTGGGAAAAATGCAGCTTTATTTTTCATTTCTATCGCTTTAATATTTCCTAATCTTATGAACAAATAAACCATTTAATTCTAACCTTCATAGCCTTTATTTTGCTGTTAATAATAACAAATGATTACCTTGTTAAATAGAACACTTGTTCACTATAGCGGGCCAGCTTCTGACTACACAAGTCACACATTGGATATAGCGCAAAACCGTGTAGAGAAACCTAAGGGTCAATTCAGAAGATGGTGTTTCACGTTGAATAACTACACTGCAGAGGAAGAAGAGAAGGTGAAGCATTTCATTGCTCAAGACAATGTTAAGTATGGAGTATTCGGACGTGAAAAGAGTGAGAATGGAACACCATATCTGCAAGGTTTTGTACATATGAGTGGTCGCTTTGTGCTGAATATAAGTATGAAAGTAAGTCTAAAGTCTTCAAATGTCCACATGTATGTGTTTTTGCAAAATGGGAACCAGATAGAGCTAAGTTGCCAGATGACCGTTGGGATGTCAGAGACATGAGTGAATAAATAACAATAACATGATATAAAGTAATAAACCTTTATTCATTAAAAGTTTGTATTCGTTGTTTTTGTTGGATAGTAAAGGGGTGTAACTAGAAAAACATAAATCCACTGCGTGGCCTGCTTCATTTTAGTGGTATGTCTGGCCTTACGGCTCGATCCTGCTGAACTTAGGAGTCGTACTACACGATCGCTAAGGGGAGCTTACTTATATGTGAACACGGAGGTTACAACAGGAAATACTTAAATGCGTTTCCTGGCGAGGGAAATGACCTTGAACCTCGATACAGGAAGTACTTATGTCCATAAGTTACCTAAACACTTTGATATTGTGTTTACACATTGCCTAGCTTCATATGAAAATGACAAAGTAACTCTAAGCACCTTCACACGTAATTCAACGTTTTGAATTACATGATTATTTAGAGCATAACAAATGCTATCTAAATAGTTTTAAGTCATTCATATGAATATTGATATAAAATTAGAACAATAAGTTAAGCGCCACTTATTTGAAATGAGTAGATATGAGTGCATTGTTGGGAGTCTAACAACATAATTATACCTTTTATGTCGTTACGTATAATTGAAGCGGTTGAAAAAGTCAATTATTTAATGAAAATGTAATTTTTGAAACTTATCCATAGAAGTAGAAAAAACCATTTGGGCAGATGAAAAAAACTGTTTGACTAAGCATATTCCCTCTAATTGGCTTTCTTCTTAGTACTAAGTTAGTAGTCCCTTCAGAAGGCCACGTTTAATGACTTAAGTCTCCAGTCCATTCCAGCTAGTGTACATGTACTTACAATTCCAGAACTAAACATTGTAAAATTGTGTTTTCTTTGTTGTTTCATGTTTGTGTGTTTTTAGAACTGGAGCCTGCAGATTTTACTAAGGGCCTGCAGATTTTATGAACTGCAGGCCCTGATGGCCAAGTGGCATTTTTTTTTAATTCAAACACTGTTGTACTGTTACAAATGAAAAACATATTTTGCTAAAGAATGATCAGGCATAGGGAAAGACAGCTTTACAATGACCCATTTTCAGGCTTTTAATAATTTTTCTGCATATCAAATTGGCAATTTCCCATATATCAATAGTAAGCCTCAAGATTTTAATGGTCCAGTTTTTTTTTATCAATTGTGCAAAATGGCCAATGGCCCTACCTTTCCAAAGCAATTGTAGGAATTCAAATTCCCCAATAATATCCAGAAATTTCAAATTTATATTTGATTTTTCCCTCTAGAAATTATGATCACTTTTCAATGAGAGGGATTAGCTGTGTTTGCAAATTCTAAGAGTTATAAATGTCAGCATCAGTATTGACTTGAATATTGTTTTAAGGCAGTTTTATTTATGATAGTTGTGGAACATAAAACACTTTGAACATATTTGAATAGTTATTGAATAATGAGCATTATAATAGCATTTATTATATTTCAGGTGAATAACTTGGCAAACAATTGAAGTTTTGTTAATTTATTAATAAATAGTATGTGGATATATTATCCAAAATATTAATCAGTATATATCTATGATACTTTCTAATTTGATAATTTTTTTTATCATAAGAGTTGACATGATTTGTTATATAAATATTCAAACTGTTTGTCTATTATTTACAAATTACATTAATGTAAAAAAAAAATTCGAACTATGTAATTATTATTATGATGATTACAAAATTTTATTTTTTTATTCTTAATGATCTTTATTTTTGCATTCAGATTAATTTTCTATTTGATTAATTTTATATAAATTATTGATAAAAAGATAAAAAAAATAGCAATTGTTTTAAATGTGTAATGTGAATGACCTAATTCATAATTTTCATTGATATATTTAATCATTTTATATTATTTTTGAGCGATACTTTCATGTGTATCGGGGCAAATGTTGTAAAAACAAATGCCATAATATGATAATTCAAAATGTCTGATAAATATATCAACGAAGGTTATCAAAGTTACGGTAAATAACCAAATAAAGTTGCTTGCAATCAAGTTGGTAATATGTCGTTTATAGTTGTTTATGCCTTCAATGCATTCAAACCACGAAATAAGAGAGGGGGAAATAAATCTACAAAATGCCCAAAAATGAATTAACAGCAACAATTATAAATACTTACATTACCGTTTGTTCATATTTTATTCAGATGGTTATGTTGTATAATAATAGGAAATCAATTCCTGGTCCGTCACCGCCTCGAATTTTCCCGTTTCAACGTCTATTTGCACTATGTGACGCAACCTCTTCCGAAGATGACACATGTCATAATAATTGTCTGCGTATCTAGACGGTTCTCAAGAAACCAGCTGCACACTTTTCGAGCTCTTTAGGCATATCCTGACTCAGGATGCAGAGGAAATCAAACAAGGAAGTAAAACACGTTTCATTGTTTGACGGACAAAATGGTGTCGGCAACGCGGCCAATGGCGCACTGAATATATAACGCTCTATGATTGGTCGGAAAATAAATTTGATTGACAGGTGGCGAAAGGTTAATTTACATGTCACCAGTCACCGTTAGTCCGTTTTACGTGATATTTTTTTAATTCTTGATCAATGACGGGAGTAGTTATTTAAGGATTGAAGTTCTACACAATAATTAAAGGTTTAACACCAAAACACATACCTAAAACACCTTGTTGGATCATGATCGATGCCTTGATTCTTGGCGGGCCACACTGTTGGAACGGAACCGGAAGCTTCAAAATTATACTTTTTCGGAAACGGAAGAGATTTGATTACTGAATCTCTAGTTGCATTGTGTGTTTTTAAAATGGATCATCGTTTATATAATATAAAGGGTCCAATATAAATAAATATTTAATGTGAAAATAAAAATCATTTCCGTCATGATAAATAATAATCTTTGCAAATCTGGAAGAAGCAACCAGTTTTATCAACTAGGTTCCTTGAAATAATTTATGAGTATCTATATATAGGCTCCTGTCCAATCTTTAGGCCTTTAGATGTAAATTTTTTATTTTCATCATATCTACTACTTTAGATTTGTTTTGAAGTAATTAGATCGAACCTTTTATCAAAATCATAAGTATTCGGCGGCTTAAAAACAGTTTTTCTTGGTTTGGGGGATGTCCGTATTTATATGGATTTTAAGATTTCAGAAAATTATCAAAATCTAATAATTATATTTGGACATTAAATCAGCCGAGACTGTTTTGTTGCATTATCTAAATTCATCAAAAGGGTTTTAATATTATCTATTTGAAAGAAAAAACTTTGCATGGCATATTGAAAGTCAAGTATAGTGGGGGAAGTTTGTCATGTTAGCATTCGATTAAAATCCAATAAATAGGCCTAGCTGTTTAAAACATCAAATCAATACCAAACGAAAAGAAAAGAATATCATAGTATTCCGATTTTACTGGTGTTACCGATCGAAACGGGTTTATAAAAATATATAAATTTAGTATTATTTTAGTTGGCTGAGGTTTGTTCATAAAAGGCTGAAATATTCATCAAATATATCAAATGGAAGCGCCAAAGAAGTATCGCCAACTTTTAACTGAAGTTTTTATGAAAAGCGCAATGATTGTTCGTATATAATTTCCGCAATTTGTAAAAGAACCTGACATACGGAAGATTATATCGAGCATGCGCAGAAAGAGTGTATATATAGACAATTCATTTATGCTAGTAGCAGTAAGCCGTTGTCTCTGAAGACGTGGAGACCGTCTCTGTTATGTTAGTAGCGATGTAACAAAGCTTAATAGATTTCTACTAGTATCAGCTAAATTTTCCTTCATCGGGTATTAGGCCAGACAACTTTCAGTTGACAGGATGACTGGCCGAATAAACTACCACAGCCTCTTCTGTAGGGAGATGTCCATTGAGCAGGAAACAGGCGAACTGAGGTAAGGATCATTCCACAATAGGTTGTGACACATGTGCATCTATCACGAGGAGAGCTTTTAGATGAGGTCATATTTTTGTTTAAACTTTACGCTGCGTTAACCGTCAAACAGCACTCAATTTTAACGAGCTGCAGGCAGAATCACTGGGGTTGTTAACAGGAAGTTAAGTTCGTTGTCCAGCGTTGTGCCTTAAGCCTTTCCAGCAACGTGTTGAACGTACCTCCTACGTAAGCAAGGTAACGACACGCGTTTCAATTCAACGTCTGCATAAAAACGTTATGAGGATTATGCCTCAGCAACTAAAAGTCCAAACTTAAAAACGTTATGAGGATTATGCCTCGGTCATCTGAAAGTCCTAAACCCTATTGAACATCTCATAGTCTAGAACTAGAAAATGTAGAAAGTACAGTCACATAACCTCTGAGTCTTGTTTGTTTGATGCTCTGATTGAGGAGTGGCGTCCCTTTCCTGTATGCAGGAAACCCATAGAAATAATATAGAGACTATTTCAATGTTTTTGCCGAATATCATTTCTATCTCATCGAATATCATTTCTATCTAATCGAGTGGAGTGAGAAAGTGATATTTTCACGAGCGGCGCAGCCACGAGTGAAACTGACACTTTAAATTCTCACTTCACGAGATGAGATAGAAATGATATTCGGCAAAAACAATGAATTAGTCTATTTATTATAAAATTTAAAGATCATAAAACAGAGTGGTCGGACATCTGAAGGCAAAATTTTCCTGTTGTGATGAATGAGAGTCTAGCAACTCCATTTATAATTTCTCAGTAAAAAGAAGTTCGATAGAAATACTGCGATATTTAACCGGAAATAGTTTTTCGAAAAATATATAATTGTGTGATTGTTAAATGATATCAGATCTACAATATGTTTTTGGTTATAAGTAGGTGAAACAAAGGCTACTTATCTATTTTGGAAAGTCGGTTTTGACGCGAACGGATACAGTGACGGAAGCGCTATATGTCGGTGTGTCAGATATCTCGCTTAGATTTATTTGGCGATAAAATTAACAATTATTAACTACAACAACAAGATATGAACTTCTGGTTGTTTTTCGATATCGAAGGATACATTGTCACTGCAAAATTTTAACAATAACATACCGAAAACATCGTAAAGAGTCGTTCGAATTTCTCAAAGGGAGATAATCGTGTTTCAAGGGGAGGTAATAGGTTCTGTCCTACTTTTCTCACCGCAGTGAAAATATGGATTATATTTTCACTGCAGTGAGAATATGACTTTCTACTGCTTTCTTAAAATATGGATTATATTTTCACTGTATTACCCTATATTTCATTGCTAATTATATAATAAATAGAGGATACTTAATGTTGTTTTCCAAATACCAGGTTTATTTCATCGAGTGTCATGGGTAAAGTTGATATTTCACGAGTGGCGCAGCCACGAGTGAAATATTAACTTTACCCATGTCACGAGATAAAATAAACCTGGTATTTGGAAAACTACATTTAGTATTCTATTTATTATATGATTTAGTTATGAAACGTGCAATTAAAACTACTTTACAACTGGAAAGTTACCCGTTTTTCTTCACATGGTTGAAAGTAGTTCCGGCACCTGACCAGTGACGATATAATATATCGTCACTGGTCACAGTGAAAATATCATATATCGTCACTGTTGCCTGATAGACAGTTTATTTTACTGATAAAACCCAGTATATCATATAATAAAAAGAAATAGCCTTAGTTTCACAATTTATTATATACTCATGTAATCTTAGGATAATAATACAAGGGTGCAATACGGAATACGTCTTAAAATTCCGTATTGCACTCCAGAATCCGTATTGCACGCCTGCCGGTTCTACTTTTTTCAAGCTTCGGCAATTCTCGCATCTTTCCGTTCGTAACAATCATTTTCCTTATTAGAACACCGGATTTGACGTATTTCAACTGCATTTGTAACAAACCTACTTTTTAATATGATATTGAAGAATAATATAGTGAGAAACCAGTGTTATCTTTAGTAAAGAAACTGCAAAACACTATAAAATAGGACTCCTAAACAAAACTCCGAGAACATCGCCAGCGACACTTGGCCCTATGACGTCATAGCCTACAACGATTATGACGTCATTTCCATGGTGACGTCGTTTGAAAGGATCCCGTCGCTCGGAATCCTGAACTTACTTTTATCATATTCAGAACTTATAATAATTACTAAGGATAACCTTTTATCACTGTATTTAGTTTTCACACGTTAAACTACGCAAAGTAATGAGAAAATAAACAGATAATTGAGGTATCAAATCATCAGTCGAGCTTGTCATAGGTAATCGCCTTCTTTGCATTATGTATCAATGTGCAGTGCGACGTCTCGGATTATTTAAGCAATTCAAAATTACTTTTAAAAAGGTTAAAAAGAGAGTATATAATAAATACAGAACGTCATACGTGTGCATTTTGGTCGTTTGTATTGAACTCGAAGATGTCATGGACGCTGAGAAACAACTCGTTCTTCGAACTCGTTGTTCCTCCGCGTCCATGACATCTACTCGTTCAATACAAACGACCCAAATGCACACGTATGACGTTCTGTATATTTACAGCATAAGGTTTGCTACACATCGTTCAAACCCATACAGGGTTATTAAACATCTTAAGCTTATAAGTGTTCGCTTATTCATATCAGTTCGTAGATAATAATATTAACGATTCTCTTGAGTGGCATTGTTAACAAGAACACTTTCAAGTCTCAGTTGAACTGAATTGTATTTTGAGACCAAAAGACCAGGAGTTTTTAAACTTTATAAAATGCGAATATTCTAACCTTGCGAAACTTATAAATTTGATTGAACAGTTAGTTTTGAAACTACAAGATCATCAATCTTCAATATAATAACTACGATTATTTGTTTGGAACATATCATACTCCTTCTATATATTCTATAACCTTTGCTCTACCATCAAGAGATGCACTTAGAGATTATATTATGAAATTAAATATGCAACATTCATTTCGAATTTAATAAATCAATAACACAGATGAAATACAGTTACGGGAACGAACGACACGATTGTATATTTTATTATTTATTCATTGTTAAAGTGATAAAGCAACATTTTACCATCGTAGTAATCATTTGCAACTACCCTTGAATAGGTGCAATATTGCTAATGGTAGTGAACTATCATTCTCTCCCCACAGATGCAGCTCAGTCATGTTATTTGTTACGTCAGAGTTATACGACAGGGCTGCTTCTGTGAACCCTTTGCGCACGGCAGTAAAAATTGCATACGAGCAACGATTTAGTGATGTTTAAACGCTCGCCTTATAAACATGGCTTTTGTAATGGAAAAGAATAATACAGTAGAACACGGATATAGTGAAAAAAAATCTTAGTCCCGTAAATTTAAAAGCCCTATGCATGGCGGCCAAACGTGAGAAGCGAACACTAGATAAATAGCGTACTAAATTCGTTGGTCCCTTGGAGTTCGTTATATCCGTGTTCTACTGTAATTCATTCGGGCAAGGTTGCACGTTGGGGGTATGAGTGAGCCATGCTCACCTTTTTCATTGCTGCATTTTTTTTGCATTTTCGAGAGGGACTCTTGATGATAAGATATCAAATGAAGTACTTTAGCTTTTTCATTACACCCATCTTATTAAATTATCGCACAGATACGAAACGGCATCTCCTGATATTCCTGTTGCGCAGTTCATTGGTCCAAAACCTTTGTCAGAAAAGTGTAGCAGTTTTTCTTTTGGTAAGTTTGAATTTTATCGATATCTATTTAACATCACTCACAATGAAATCATTACATATATATGTCAACGTTTAAAACCTTACGCTGACGGCATATATCTCGTGTGTTGAAGTGCTATCAATAATAATATCTATAAACGTAATTAATTATCTTTTTTTCCATGTTAGTCCAAAAACCTACGATCATAATTCATGCAGAAACTGATCTAAAGACTCTTTTTCTAAACCCCACCTAGTTACTATTGATAAAATCAGCCCACTCATAATAGAAATATATGTAATTGACATTGTCAGCTCATTCAATAAATGAATTTTGAGTTTGGTGATGACTTCCTGTATTCTTCCCCAGAAATCGTAAATCCTGGAATGAAATCCTCGATTGCTATTGGCTTATGTCATCGGCGTTACCCGGGCAACAGGCAACCCGGATGGAATACAAACTCTATTGGATACCATGCTGACGATGGCGGGTAGTTATTTTGTCACTTAAAATATGTGTACATATTACTAGAAATAACTTTAAACTCTCGATATATCGACAGTGTATTTAATGAATGGCTAAGTAGTCCTAACATTCATTATGAACGACTCAGCAATTCAAACCAATCAATATTTAAAGTATATTGATAATAATACCCTCCTCTATACCAACAGGATATTTGTCGGACGCGCTTTTTGTCAAAAGTCTTTCCAGACGGGCGTCCCAGACGCAAATGACCCCGTGTAGCCAAATTGAAACCAAGGAGTTTCCTCATTAGTAACATATGCATAATTTGTTCAAGTAAAAGATCAAACCGTATAACATGGCTGAATGTATAAATAGTCAACAAATGAACGTCTTGGCATTGTTTATTTCGAAGTTTATAAAGAGGAAGAAAGAAATATATTTTATAAACGTGCTACATGTGTTGTCATAAAAGCATTTGAAAGTCATTTTTTTAAATCAGTTATTTAAGAAACAACATCCAGCCTTGCAGGCGTTTAAGACACGAACATGATTCAAAAATTACATTTAGAATATAAAAATATGATAAAATATATATATTATTAACTTGCTATCGATGTAAATTTTCAAGTTCTCTTGCACGACGTCTAGGTTAGTTGTTAGGCGATGTTACTGACGATATCTTCGATGTATCGTTACGTTTTTGATAAGTTTATTACGATAATCTTTACCTGTATAGAATTAGCATGAAACCATATAGAGAATCCTCAGTATATTATTGTAGATGACATTTAGTCGGATTCGAGATGGACTTTGAGTCCTCTTAAAAAACGGACCCTGTCCGTCCTATATCCTATTTGTAGAGGAGAGACTATCATTATGTATAAACTGATATACTTTAAAATTGGATTAATTTCAATCTCTTGTTTATGGCAGTACTCTATCAAGAAAATGTCATAAGATTATACTCAGCAATTATTAGATCAACTGACACTAATTATTCATTTGATATATCATTTCAAGTTTATACCACGAGGATGGTCATCCTATAACGGTGTTTGGAAGAGTACCAACTGGAGGAGTTATGGGATGTTCCTTCAACTTTGGAAATAATTCTGTGACCTTCACTCAGAATGGGAAAACGGTATGTCTTAAAACGAACTTTAGGATGGCTCGATTAAATGTTAAGTCTAACAATTAATGATTTTTTTCAATAAAAATGAATAAAAATTATGAAAAGGAGGCTGAGATTTCTTCATTTTCAGAAAATTAAGCTCTCAAACCTTACTATAGACTTGCTTAGGCTTTTATTCAGTTTTAGGGTCTGGCCGACAGACTATAAAATGTTGTACGGCTAGTTAACTTTATTTGATTCTCTAACAAGGTAAAATATATATACAACGGCAGTCGACCAATTAGACATCGACGAACTGATGTAAGTGTACATACGAATGATGCATTTGACCATGGCCATAAACAATAAAACCAACCGGGATACGAACTCTTTATGTCGTTGGTTCCCTCTCAACTATCTTTTGAATACAAACCAGTGCTCACGAGTTTAGTTATTGAATTTTTTTCACCTCTTAAAAACAGTCTTGTGATATAAGAACAGAAATCCTACTTTACATTTCTATCATATAACTTTATGCTATTAGATATAATAAAACTCTTTACGTTCCCATCATATGCCTTCCTCTCAAGAAGCAAAATTCCCAGAAAGCTGAAACCGTGTGCACATTCTCCTTGACTAGTTAAACTTATAATTTGTACTTTGGTGACCCCTAATAAGAGCCACAGGGGCTACGCCCTTCAAACCTTTTTTTTCCTTTTTGCCTCTCCAGAAGCATAAGGCCAAGAAAGCTGAAACCATGGGTAAAAACTCCATTGTTTTATGTGTATGCCTATACATGTGAAATTTTCAGATTTTCACGTCTCGGCAACTACAGATTCCACCTGGTGGATTCTATCCAATCATCGGGCTCCATTCACACGGGGAATGTGTGTGTCTCTTGGAGACTAGACCCTGGCAACCTGAAATGGAGGTGAGAGACGAAATAAAGAGACAGATAAATGCAAGTAATCTATAATGAATAGGCATGATAAAAACCAGAGGAAGGTCTCGAGATCAGTATTTGTCATTCTTAATTCAGAATGTCAAGTAACAGGCAAAATTGCTTACAACATGCCATTTGCTATTTTTACCTCGAATCTTTGTTATACTGCAAAAACAAGGCTAAGGAATTTCAAAAATGACAAATAGTGGATAAAAATATGCAACATTTACTATTTTGAATCTTAATTAACTCCCATTCTGTTACATTGCAATGTCTGTCATCCAGACCCGAAAGCAAAAAATATTTACGACCAATCTCAGTCTAGAAAAGTATACAAAGTCCAGAACACTCAGTTGAAGTTCAACCATATTTAGGGCTTTATTTTGTTGTTATACATGTTCACAAATATTGGCAATATTAAAACAATACTCCTGAGACTAAATGTTAGTTTATACATTGCCTAAGGTTACCTAAAGGACTTACTATAACCATAGGAGGCGTAATACACAAAAGCTGTTAGGTTAGGTATGCATTCAACAAGATGTAGTTACACGGAAATAGGCCATATATATTGAGATAATAATATTGTTAAATGCACGTGGTCCTGTGTATAACTCAGTTGACCGCTTTCAGTGAAGTTCGGCAACATCGGGGATGGCTCGTATGATGGTTAGGTCAATCTTTGGGCGACAAATTTATATAGTATATCGCTCTAATTGATGAAATGCTATAGTCTTCAACTGTATGTATATTTATGTTTGACTGGTTTATACCATTATGATCTGGTTGAGTTTTGCATCTTATCTCTTTTATTTCTTTCTATAAAGGTCCAAAGGCGAGAGGAAAAGAAAATTTACCATTCCTTGTTCTGTCGCGAAGTGAAAATATCCCAGGATTCAGGTCACGTAAGGTGTGCTTTCAGTAATATATCAATACTCCGTTAAGTATCAGCATTACATTAAATTAAGTTGACCATTTAACTGTTTAATGAGTTTAAAGGGGCAGTTATGTTGTTTCGTCGTGTAAATTAAATTGTTTCACGCAAACAAATTTGGTCAACAAAATGTTTCAAATCAAAAGGAACCATTTTAAACAAAATCATTTTTGTTAAGCTTCAAACATCCATTTCTCTATTGCATTGAAATACTATGGTCCTTTTTTATCTCGTCTACGACTTCGACTGAGTAGGATGTTTGACCCACTGCTTAATTGGGGTAATGTATACATTTTTAATTATCAAAACGCGTGAAACTGCCTGTTTAAAGCAAAATATCGTATCCACTTTGTTCACGTGTATGTAAATTTACATGTAAATCTTTGGTAGAGAATTGCTTAAATAGCCACTCCTTGAGTTTACTGTTTTGCTTTGATACTCACATAAATACCATAATTCTTGATATTAGTTCAAAATATCACACATATTCATTTCAAAATGCTAATCATATGATAACAACTTGTTTTTAAACAAATTCTTAAAACAGTCATACATCAAACATGATCAAATCAAAACGTTCATTCTGACTGCTTCAGATAAGTTTCCTAAATTACGTTTGACTGATTGACGCTCGTCATTGTCCGTTGTTCGATCACAATCGTGAACTCAAACCTTCCTGTTGTCAATATACGACGTCGATTAGCTTTAATATAATACTTTCCTTTAAGAATCGATACTTCTCGTTCATATAACAATATTGGTTTGGCATTTATGATCTCTGACAACTCAGTGAGTGGCTCTTTAAAGGATTGGCTGCAATGGGTTTTATTTTATGAACAAGCAATGGAATACGGGGTTCTTTTGAAAACCACCACACATTAATCAATAGGAAAGCGCTTTAGTAAGAGTTCATCTCCAATCAGTGGAACGTTTCTTCTGGCTAATAGTAGAACTTATAAAGATATGTAGATAAGATTGTTTCCATTGACACTCAAAACCAGTATTTTACTTTCTTTCAATGGCATTTTACACTATGAATAAAGACATTGTCATCCATAAATTCTGTCTATTTCATTATATTATTAAGTACGTAACGTAAATGTTGACGTTTTGCCATCGTTCGTATGCAACCATGATTTAGGATTCAATATTTCATTTAGCATAAGAGTCTAAACGCCAGTAACCATTTGTACCACATGGTAGTAATGATGTTTCTTTTCATCGTTATGTGTGGTCATAGAGCAAACACAACCAAAAGCAGAGTTTATGTAATCCTAATAAAACAAATTGTGTAATTCAGGATGTTCTGTCTAAAACGATCTTTTCATGCAGGTACAACAGTATGTCTCCAGAAATTCCTGTTGGTCAGTTCGTGTCCGAATGTTCACTTTCACCAATGTACAGAACGTTCTCTGTTGGTATGGACTCTATCAATACTTATTTTTGTCAGAATTTGAAGAGATATAGCGTGTGCCCTGTTCGACATGGCAGTTAATAAAAGTTCTGAAATGCAGTAATTACGAATTTGTAATTTTAGCTCATAAAAGTAGAAAAGCAATGCCCAGAGTTATGCAATGTCGACATCAGGCGTCTTACTACATTTCAAAAACAATGAAAATTAATTTGATCAGTTCCTGTGATACAGAAGACATGATGTTTTACCTAAAAGTTAAGTGTTCTGACAAAAAGTTAAAGATAACACAAGTTTTTAGGTTTTGGTTGAAAACTGTCTGTTTTCGACTAGGCGGGTTTCTATCTTCAAACAAAACCGTGAATAACTCTTTAGTCTGCCACATCAAGCTAAAGAAAGGGCAACAAATTAGGTTAAACTTATTAAACGCACAAACACGGGCAGTTATGGCCAGTTTCCTGCTTAACAGCACATTGTTCATGTTAAATATTTACAATTGAATACGAACATATCACTATTTTCAGTCAAGTATCAATTGCATTTGCAACTGTTTTTAATTTTGTCGTTACTTTTACGACAAGGGGCAGTAGTTCAAATTCAATATTTAGGGCTCTTAAAATACTTTCACGGAAAATTTTGGTGTAAATGATGAACTATTTGCCAAAGGTGCATACATGTATTTATATTTTTTAAAAGCAAAGAAATATATAATTTATTGATCATTATATTTGTTTCAGAAATAGCAAGCCAAGGACAGAAGTGTTGTATAGCTGTTGGTATCTGCCATAGACGGTACCCAGCTCACCGCATGCCAGGGTGGTATCCTAACTCCATAGCATACCATGCTGACGACGGAGGGTATTTATTTTATAACTGATAATCACACCACAACGTTATTCCTGTACAACATAATTATTTGATTGAGTAAAACTCAGAAAATGGGGTAAAAATACATTACAAATATTTACAACTCAAGATCGTAAATTATTTGTTTAATAACTGATCGACTTAACTTACTCATCTAACGATTTTTTTTCACTGATTTAATAACTGTCAGTTTTATGTTTAACCTAACAACATGTGAAACCGTTTAAATTACGATTAAGTGAAACAGTATATTGACTATCTTCAACAGGATAATACAGAAATTAGTTTTTCGAAAAACTGATCGACATATTTAAAAAACGCACAACTCATTGTTTTTGGATGATGGCCTTGATGAAGATATAAACCGTGCTTTGACTCTTTCACTTAAAGGATATTCCACAGCAATGTCCGACCGTGTGCCAGGGGACCTATAGCGAGAGTGGGAGATACCATGGCTTGTGAATTTGATTTCTCTACCAACAAAGTCATATTTTATCGGAATGACACAATGGTAAGCTGAAATCCCTGTTTCCTATTGGTAGGTTGAGTGAGATGCGCCACTTCGGCAATATTTCAGCCACGAACTGTTCCTGTTTGTGGAATAAGCAGAAGTCCGTTTCATATGGTACATTGCTGATCGTTGTATTCCTAATGTTATCTTATAGTGGTATACTATTTGGATAGAGGTTTAACGATTAATGTGTCGATTTATTATCTTGGCATCGATTTGGAAATAACTCTTAATCTTCACGCGTCCGTCTTGATATGAACATTTTTTATCTTTCCCTAAAATTTAATTGCAAGGAATGTATAAGTTGCAATAGAAATCATGCATTGAATATTTCTACAGGAGAACCAGTCTTCCATGGGTTAATTGAAAATGTACAAACGCTTTGACACAGTCAACATGTTTTGTTACCAACATCAATAAATATTGGTTAACTCTCTACTTATCATCAACATGTGAAGACGTCACAGACCTCAGGCGTGTCTTGACCTATTTCTTCAGGTATACCAGAGCCAGACACTGCGGGTTCCTCCAGGAGGATTCCATGCAGCTATAGGATTCAAGTCACATGGAGAGGAAGTTTGTCTCTTGGAGACAGAACCATGGCGATCAGCGGCAGAAGAAACTGTAAGTCGGTGTTGAAAACAATCTGAATTGTTTCAAACTGAGAAATACAATTTCAAAATATTGACACCACCGTGGTACGAACTTGTTCTACCAAGGTATTTTTTCCCAACACGGTTTGAAAGAATCCCCATAAGTCACATGTCCTGAAAGTTGCAAACTACTCTATTCGTTTGCGGACCCATCAGACCGTACCATTTAAAGAGCTGACGGTTGCGATCATGTTTAATGAATAGTACACAGAAGTTTCCGTCCCCTTGCTACTGAGATCAAAAACTTGTGTACGTGATTGGCTAGTTGAACCTACATCGGAACATGCGACTCACTTGGCTGCTTTCAGACTTACAAGTTCGTATTCTGATAGCGTCAACATTTTGAAAGCTTTATTTTGTAACACACGGTTGATTAAATCAGACTTGCGCAACCATTAATGGTAAAGATATTTGATTCAAATGATGTCTTTTTGAGTTCTTCTCTCGATGAAAAACGATAATCACGGAAGCACACAGAATTTGATATCCGGCATTTGGTACTTCAATTGTAGGTTAATCGCATTTTCTTCCATTAAGTATGTTTTCATATTAGTTTCAGCCACCTCCTGTGGAACAGAAATACCATTTCTCAAAGTGCAGCATTGCATCATTGAATCAAACTTCTGGGGTACTCAGGTAAGTCCAATGTCACCTGTTCGTCCAAAAGGGAAGGCATATCGCTAAGAAGCACATATCCTCCTATTTATTTAGATATGTGTAACTCTACCCCCATTTGTTTAGCCATACACGTCTGTCTGTATCGTCTGTCACCATCATCATCTCCTGTCAACAAAGTTGGGGCATATAGACCTTCCTCAGCTCGTCCATTTGTAAAGGCAGGCTTCTCTTCAAGGACGAAAATTATACAAATATAAGGTCTACCTCTTGAAATTTGGAATAATCGCGATGTAAAATTGTGCTTTTCTGTGTTTCAAACTACTTCCTTACTGTTTGTTTTGGCTTTTCCAAAGAAGTATATCTTTGGGTTTTTTATTTGACCAAAACGCAGAAAATCAATTTATGCTCATTGTATACTTTTAACGTCTTCCAAACTTTACACTGGTTGTTTCCAAAAGAGACTTAATTGTTTGGGGACCAGAAAGTAAAAACTATGCAGTCTAGCTCATTGAAAACTAATATATGGAACAATCATCGTGTATGCCTATGCCTTCAATGCTTTTTTCGCTGTTGCAACACAGGGTTCAGGGCCACGAAAAAATGGGCTTATAAGTTTTAATCTTGTATTGGACGATCTCATCACCAACGATCTGCTTAGGCTAATTTCAACTTCTTATATTGGGTACACTAAACAGAATAAATATCATATTATGAATTAAAGAATACAGTTATCTTATATTATTATTTCTTAATATGTTACAAGCACACTTTCCACTCTAGGTGGGGAATTTAGCTGACTCTGCCTGCCTGTTATTTTCTCACTTAGTTTTGCTCATCCATGTTTTTACAGTTACGTTGGTCCTACTGGTAAAATCGCCCAGTTGATATCCAAGTGTCCACTGACGCCAGAGCAAAGCAGGTTCTCTGTTGGTAAGAAAATTATATTGTCGTTAAATATATACAACCCTTTTAAAATAAATGCTTGAAAGGGGCAGTAGCACGTTTTTTTATAATATTATATCTTTAATCTTTTACTGATAATTGCACGTTAACGCTAAATGAAATATTTTGATAGTGTCAAAAATGTCATTACACAAGCCAATCTTCCATAGTCAGAGAACAAAGTATGAAGATTCACCTAAAATCCATTGGCGGCAATTTTTTGTGACCATTTTTAATTCATTTTGTGAAAGAAAAGGGAATCGCATGGCTGAAGTTTAGATTATATATTTGATTTATTACTGCTTTATCTAGTTTAAATGCATTGTCTTTCAATGTGGAACCAATAATTTTCACATCCCTGACATCACCTTACCTTCTATATTCCCCCTAAAACGTGCTACTGTCCCTTTAACGTTGTTATTCACTTACATACTAACAATTATACTTTCGTTTAGGAATATACAAGCCAATGAAAGTAATTGCTTTATCGTTGTTATTCACTTTCATAGTAAATGTTACTCGATGTTAGAAATTAACTCAATTAAGTTGTCTTGAAATCTTACATAATCTTAGTACTATGGCGATGAAAAAATGGTAATGATATTTTAATCAGTTGGTGCGTATTGTAGATGAATTATACCTTGACAAACTAAGTGTACGAAGGAATATCATGTTACGCTAAGTTTTGGGAAGGCTTCTTCTTATCGTTGACTACTGCATGTGGCAATATGATTGGATTATTATATTATTTATAGCTCTTCTGGCCTGAAGGCCCGATGGGTTTATGGCATGGCATGGCATCCGGCGTCTGTCCGTCCGTAAACTTTGTGGAATTTCGATTTATTCTCCAGAACCATAACGCCTAGAAAGCTGAAACTTTGTGTACAGACTTCTTGACTAGTGGGGATTATAAATTGTAGCTTTGGTGTCCCTGCATGTGCCCCCTTATAGGGTCCACGCCCTTAAAACCTGTTTTCATCCTTTTCTCCAGAACCATAAGGCCTAGAAAGCTGAAACTTTGTGTACAGACTCCTTGACTAGTGAGAATTGATAATTTTAGATTTTGTGACCCTGTGGCCCCTACTTAGGGGGAACCACATTTGCCACACTCTAAAGCAAGATCAAATGTAAAGCCTGGTGAGCTACAGAGCCAATGGATCTATTTTTTTCTAAAGAACTGGTGCACCTGGGCAGGAAATGCTGTATAGCTGTTGGTCTGTGTCCTCAGCACTATCCTGAAGACAACCAGCCCGGATGGAGGAGGCACTCCATTGCATATCATTCCTACAATGGCGGGTAGGTCTCAGACAATATTAATTGATCATTTTCATTTTTAGCTCATCAGGTCTGAAAGACTCGATGGGCTTATGGCATGGCAAGGCGTCCGGCGTCCGTCCGACTTCATCTCCAGAACCAATGACTCTAGAGAGCTGAAATTTAATGTGCAGACTCCTTGGCCAATGGGGATTCTAAATTGTAGATTTCGTGACTCCATGACCCCAAATGGGGTCACAGGGGTCAAAACTTTAAAAACCTATTTTCATCTTCTTCTCCAGTTCCAAAAGGTCTAGAGAGCTGAAAAGTTGTGAGAAGACTCCTTGGCCAATGGGGATTCTAAATTGTAGATTTCGTGACCCCATGACCCCAAATGGGTAACAAGGGTCAAAATTTTAAAAACCTATTTTCATCTTCTTCTCCAGTTCCAAAAGGTCTAGAGAGCTGAAAAGTTGTGAGAAGACTCCTTGGCCAATGGGGATTCTAAATTGTAGATTTTGTGACCCCATGACCCCAAATAGGGTCACAAGGGTCAAAACTTAAAAAAACTATTTTCATATTCTTCTCCAGTTCCAAAAGGTCTAGAGAGCTGAGAAGTTGTGAGTAGACTCCATGGCCAATAGGGATTCGAAATTGTAGATTTCGTGACCCCATGCCCCCAAATGGGGTCACAGGGGTCTTAACCTTAAAAAACTATGTCCATCAAAAGTCTGATTAGCTACAGAGCCCATGACTCTATTTTTTTCTCAAGTTTTCCAAAGGAATTGACCAATGAATTTTCAGGACAGGCTAGATTTCCAATCTATTTTATACACTGCTATATACTTAATTTTATGATTGGTGACCCTGTGGCCTCTACAAAGGGGGATTCACATTGGCCACACTCTACATCATAGTTGATGATGAAGCCTGATGAGCTACAGAGCCAATGGCTCTATTTTTAAAATGTATGTCAAATATCTAAGACTCCTAACGAGGCCACAAATCTCATAGAAACGATATCATATATTTGTTTGAATATTGTTAAAACTGACCATGTTCTTCACATTCCCTCCCCACAGAGGCAGCTCAGTGCGAGCAAGCCTCTGTTCTATTACACCAAGATCCTGGGGTTCCGGCAGATTGCCCTAGCGGCTAAAAGTTGTAACTTATATCTCCCTTATTTGCAGCCAATGAAAACACCTTTGGATATACAAGACTTTGGGTATTCTTAAAGGTTGTATAGCGACATGTAAAATATCATGTCTTTATGTTTATTTTTAGCTCATCAGGTCTGAACGACCCGATGGGCTTATGGCATGGCAAGGCGTCCGGCGTCCGTCCATCCGTCCATCTGTCCATCCGACCATCCATAAACTTTTCACATTTTCGATTTCTTCTCCAGAACCAATGACTCTAGAGAGCTGAAATTTGATGTGCAGACTCCTTTGCCAATAGGGATTCTAAATGGTAGATTTTGTGACCCCATGACCCCAAATGGGGTCACAGGGGTCAAAACTTTAAAAACCTATTTTCATCTTCTTCTCCAGTTCCAAAAGGTCTAGAGAGCTGAAAAGTTGTGAGAAGACTCCTTGGCCAATGGGGATTCTAAATTGTAGATTCTGTGACCCCATGACCCAAAATGGGGTCACAGGGGTCAAAACCTTAAAATCCTATTTTCATCTTCTTCTCTAGTTTCAAAAGGTCTAGAGAGCTGAAAAGTTGTTAGTATACTCCTTGGCCAATGGGGATTCTTAATTGTAGATTTCATGACCCCATGACCCAAAATGGGGTCACAGGGGTCAAAACTTTAAAAACCTGTTTTCATCTTCTTCTCCAGTTCCAAAAGGTTTAGAGAGCTGAAAAGTTGTTAGTATACTCCTTGGCCAATGGGGATTCTTAATTGTAGATTTCATGACCCCATGACCCAAAATGGGGTCACAGGGGTCAAAACTTTAAAAACCTGTTTTCATCTTCTTCTCCAGTTCCAAAAGGTTTAGAGAGCTGAAAAGTTGTGAGTAGACTCCTTGGCCAATGGGAATTCTAAATTGTAGATGTTGTGACCCCATGACCCAAAGTGGGGTCACAGGGGTCAAAATCTTAAAATCCTATTTTCAATTCTTCTCCAGTTCCAAAAGGTCTAGAGAGCTGAAAAGTTGTTAGTATACTCCTTGCCCAATGGGGATTCTTAATTGAAGATTTCATGACCCCAATACGCAAATGGTGTCACAGGGGTCAAAACTTTAAAAACCTATTTTCATTTTCTTCTCCAGTTCCAAAAGGTCTAGAGAGTTGAAAAATTGTGAGTAGACTCCTTGGCCAATGGGGATTCTCAATTGTAGATTTTGTGACCCCGTGACCCAAAATGGGGTCACAGGGGTCAAAACTTTAAAATCCTTTTTTCATTTTCTTCTCCAGTTCCAAAAGGTCTAGAGAGCTGAAAGGTTGTGAGTAGACTCCTTGGCCAATGGGAATTCTAAATTGTAGATGTTGTAACGTCATAACCCAAAATGGGGTCACAGGGGTCAAAACCTTAAAATCCTATTTTCATCTTCTTCTCTAGTTCCAAAAGGTCTAGAGAGCTGAAAAGTTGTGAGTAGACTCCTTGGTCAATAGGGATTCTACATTGTAGATTTTGTGACCCCATAACCCAAAATGGGGTCACAGGGGTCAAAACCTTAAAAACCTATTTTAATCTTCTTCTCCAGTTCCAAAACGTCTAGAGAGCTGAAAAGTTGTGTGTAGACTCTTTGGCCAATTAAGATTCTAAATTTAACATTTGGTTACCACTTGACCCCAATTTGGGTCACAGGGGTCAAAACCTTATAGAACTATCCCCATCAAAAGTCTGATGAGCTACAGAGCCCATGGCTCTATTTTTCATTAACAGTGTGAGAGGGAAAATATTTGAAAATCAGATATTGATAGGGTTAGATAGAAACTGTTTAATAATTGTATAAATGATTTGTTTATTATAGATTATATTGTACTAATTAACCAAATGAAAACTAATGAGAAGGTGAACAACGATGTGTTGTAAGGGATGTTAAATTTCAACGATAGTTTTTGCCGCCACAGACATGTCTGAGGTTTTGCGAATGACCACTTTTGAAATGGCGTCGCTGAATGCACAAAATCTTTGGTTGTCTCCAATCTGATTTCTACCTTTCTACCCCATGTATTAGCCGTAATAGAACAGAGGAAAACTCGGGTATGACTCTGTGGGGAGAGAATGTGTACAGCAATGCATGTTGGATATTTGATTATCAAAACCTTTCAAGGGTCGTGTTGTTTTGACTGTATGGGACAATATCCAGCCTTAATAAGTTGGAATTAATGAATGTTTATCATTCAAATTCATCTGTAGTGTTGAATCATTTATCAAGTTAAGCACATAACTAACATACTTACGTGTGCTGTACATGTAAAGATTAAAGTGAATTTAGGACACATGTACAATATCCGTATTCAAATATTATGAAGATAATCCCCAATTAAACGAAATGTTACATCATTGCAATGTTTTAATTGTATATATATTTCCTAGACCGCATGATCACTTAATGTAACATTTGAAAACGGAAATTATTTCATTGATACACTTTGCAAGTTAATTTAATGCCACATTTGAAAAAGGAAATTATTTCATTGATACATTTGATCAATTAATGTAAAGGAAATGTCGTTTAATTGCAGAATATATGCCAACAGCGTCTCAGCAATAAGGATGCTGCCTATTGCACGAGAAGGTGACGTCATCACCTGTCAGTTTAACTTCTCTGATAAAACAGTTTCCTTCTTCATCAAAGGGCAGAAGGTTCGTACAATGGTCTCTGCACACAACATGGTGGCATAAAACCCCCGAAAGAGACATGTGAATTTTCGATTTATGACTGCACTAACGGTAACTAAAATCAAAACCAGTATTTTAACGTTAATTCTTGCCAATGATAGTGGACAAATGAAATGTGTTCTTTGAAACACTGTAGCATGGACTATCATGCAAATAAAGATAACCACAGAAAATAGAAAGGTTATTGCAAGGCAAAATTTCTCTAACGACCAAAGGGGCATTAAACAATCTTATCGAAAATACGGTTAGCTATGCGAGACTAAATCCCTCACGCAAATGATTAAATGCCAATGATAGTTTGGAGTATTAAGTTCCATCGTCTTTGTGTTTTCATGTAAAGGGTTTCTTAAAGGTATACCAAAGTAGTCCACTGACCATCCCACCAGGATCGTTCTACGCAGCCGTTGGGCTTCATACTGAGTTCGAGTCTGTCCGATTGTGTGAAGCCGAACCATGGAGGGCAGAGGACCCCGCACCATGTCTTGAACCCGGCGTGGTAAGCAATACATGCACAGGCGTCAGACTCAAAACATTTGACCTTTATTTACATACACCTATATGACAAAGGTGTATGCTGCAAATGAATAAACCGGATTTCTTGTCCAGTTACGCTGTTTGAACTTTGAAGACGGATCCAAGTTTCAAATTCCGGGTCCTTTCCAGACCCTACTTAGTGCTACCTTGTTTGTTAAGTTGATGTAAGAAAACTAACCATACTAACCATAACTGATCCAATAAATACCGTTGGATCACGAGACGAAGAGACGACCGAGACCCAATACAACAGGACCACGATCTCCAACGAAGCAAATACGGATATATTGAATTAATAACAGAATACAATAAATTAGATAGTTGACAGTTACTTGTATTATTATTGTCATATTAAAGAAGATTGTGATTTATTCTACACCTAGAATGTTCAATATAACTTAAATACATTTTTAGCTCATCTGGCCTGTAAGGCCCGATGGGCTTATGGCATGGCATGTTGTCCGGCGTCCGTCCGTCCGTCCGTCCATCCGTCCATCCATCCGTAAACTTTGTGGAATTTCGACTTCTTCTCCAGAACCATAAGGCCTGGAAAGCTGAAACTTTGTGTACAGACTCCTTGACCCAAAATGGGGTCACAGGGGTCAAAACTTTAAAATCCTTTTTTCATTTTCTTCTCCAGTTCCAAAAGGTCTAGAGAGCTGAAAGGTTGTGAGTAGACTCCTTGGCCAATGGGAATTCTAAATTGTAGATGTTGTAACGTCATAACCCAAAATGGGGTCACAGGGGTCAAAACCTTAAAATCCTATTTTCATCTTCTTCTCTAGTTCCAAAAGGTCTAGAGAGCTGAAAAGTTGTGAGTAGACTCCTTGGTCAATAGGGATTCTACATTGTAGATTTTGTGACCCCATAACCCAAAATGGGGTCACAGGGGTCAAAACCTTAAAAACCTATTTTAATCTTCTTCTCCAGTTCCAAAACGTCTAGAGAGCTGAAAAGTTGTGTGTAGACTCTTTGGCCAATTAAGATTCTAAATTTAACATTTGGTTACCCCTTGACCCCAATTTGGGTCACAGGGGTCAAAACCTTATAGAACTATCCCCATCAAAAGTCTGATGAGCTACAGAGCCCATGGCTCTATTTTTCATTAACAGTGTGAGAGGGAAAATATTTGAAAATCAGATATTGATAGGGTTAGATAGAAACTGTTTAATAATTGTATAAATGATTTGTTTATTATAGATTATATTGTACTAATTAACCAAATGAAAACTAATGAGAAGGTGAACAACGATGTGTTGTAAGGGATGTTAAATTTCAACGATAGTTTTTGCCGCCACAGACATGTCTGAGGTTTTGCGAATGACCACTTTTGAAATGGCGTCGCTGAATGCACAAAATCTTTGGTTGTCTCCAATCTGATTTCTACCTTTCTACCCCATGTATTAGCCGTAATAGAACAGAGGAAAACTCGGGTATGACTCTGTGGGGAGAGAATGTGTACAGCAATGCATGTTGGATATTTGATTATCAAAACCTTTCAAGGGTCGTGTTGTTTTGACTGTATGGGACAATATCCAGCCTTAATAAGTTGGAATTAATGAATGTTTATCATTCAAATTCATCTGTAGTGTTGAATCATTTATCAAGTTAAGCACATAACTAACATACTTACGTGTGCTGTACATGTAAAGATTAAAGTGAATTTAGGACACATGTACAATATCCGTATTCAAATATTATGAAGATAATCCCCAATTAAACGAAATGTTACATCATTGCAATGTTTTAATTGTATATATATTTCCTAGACCGCATGATCACTTAATGTAACATTTGAAAACGGAAATTATTTCATTGATACACTTTGCAAGTTAATTTAATGCCACATTTGAAAAAGGAAATTATTTCATTGATACATTTGATCAATTAATGTAAAGGAAATGTCGTTTAATTGCAGAATATATGCCAACAGCGTCTCAGCAATAAGGATGCTGCCTATTGCACGAGAAGGTGACGTCATCACCTGTCAGTTTAACTTCTCTGATAAAACAGTTTCCTTCTTCATCAAAGGGCAGAAGGTTCGTACAATGGTCTCTGCACACAACATGGTGGCATAAAACCCCCGAAAGAGACATGTGAATTTTCGATTTATGACTGCACTAACGGTAACTAAAATCAAAACCAGTATTTTAACGTTAATTCTTGCCAATGATAGTGGACAAATGAAATGTGTTCTTTGAAACACTGTAGCATGGACTATCATGCAAATAAAGATAACCACAGAAAATAGAAAGGTTATTGCAAGGCAAAATTTCTCTAACGACCAAAGGGGCATTAAACAATCTTATCGAAAATACGGTTAGCTATGCGAGACTAAATCCCTCACGCAAATGATTAAATGCCAATGATAGTTTGGAGTATTAAGTTCCATCGTCTTTGTGTTTTCATGTAAAGGGTTTCTTAAAGGTATACCAAAGTAGTCCACTGACCATCCCACCAGGATCGTTCTACGCAGCCGTTGGGCTTCATACTGAGTTCGAGTCTGTCCGATTGTGTGAAGCCGAACCATGGAGGGCAGAGGACCCCGCACCATGTCTTGAACCCGGCGTGGTAAGCAATACATGCACAGGCGTCAGACTCAAAACATTTGACCTTTATTTACATACACCTATATGACAAAGGTGTATGCTGCAAATGAATAAACCGGATTTCTTGTCCAGTTACGCTGTTTGAACTTTGAAGACGGATCCAAGTTTCAAATTCCGGGTCCTTTCCAGACCCTACTTAGTGCTACCTTGTTTGTTAAGTTGATGTAAGAAAACTAACCATACTAACCATAACTGATCCAATAAATACCGTTGGATCACGAGACGAAGAGACGACCGAGACCCAATACAACAGGACCACGATCTCCAACGAAGCAAATACGGATATATTGAATTAATAACAGAATACAATAAATTAGATAGTTGACAGTTACTTGTATTATTATTGTCATATTAAAGAAGATTGTGATTTATTCTACACCTAGAATGTTCAATATAACTTAAATACATTTTTAGCTCATCTGGCCTGTAAGGCCCGATGGGCTTATGGCATGGCATGTTGTCCGGCGTCCGTCCGTCAGTCCGTCCATCCGTCCATCCATCCGTAAACTTTGTGGAATTTCGACTTCTTCTCCAGAACCATAAGGCCTGGAAAGCTGAAACTTTGTGTACAGACTCCTTGACTAGTGAGGATTATCAATTGTAGCTTTGGTGACCCTGTGACCCCTAATAAGGGTCACAGGGGCCACGCCCTAAAAACCTATTTTCATCTTCTTTTCCAGAAGCATAAGGCCTAGAAAGCTGAAACTTTGTGTACAGACACCTTGACTAGTGAGGATTATAAATTGTAGCTTTGGTCGCCCTGTGATCCCTAATAAGGGCCACAGGGGCCACGCCCTAAAAACCTATTTTCGACTATTTCTCCAGAACCATAAGACCTAGAAAGCTGAAACTTTGTGTACAGACTCTTGACTAGTGAGGATTATAAATTGTAGCTTTGGTGGCCCTGTGACCCCTGATAAGGGCCACAGGGTCAAAGCCCTAAAAACCTATTTTCATCTTCTTCTCCAGAAGCATAATGCCTAGAAAGCTGAAACTTTGTGTACAGACTCCTTGACTAGTGAGGATCATAAATTGTAGCTTTGGTGGCCCTGTGACCTCTAATAAGGGCCACAGGGGCCAAGCCCTAAAAACCTATTTTCATCTTCTTCTCCAGAAGCATAAGGCCTAGAAAGCTGAAACTTTGTGTACAAACTCCTTGACTAGTGAGGATCATAAATTGTAGCTTTGGTGGCCCTGTGACCTCTAATAAGGGCCACAGGGGCCAAGCCCTAAAAACCTATTTTCAACTTCTTCTCCAGAAGCATAAGGCCTAGAAAGCTGAAACTTTGTGTACAGACTCCTTGGCTAGTGAAGATTATAAAGTGTAGCTTTGGTGGCCCTGTGACCCCTGATAAGGGCCACAGGAGCCACACCCTAAAAACCTATTTTCATCTCCTTCTACAGAAGCATAAGGCCTAGAAAGCTGTAACTTTGTGAACAGACTCCTTGACAAGTGAGGAATTTGAATTGTAGATTTGGTGACCCTGTTGCCCCTAATAAAGGCAACAGGAACATCCTTAAAATCTATTTTCATCTTCTCCTCCTGAAGTATAAGGCCTAGAAAACTGAAACTTGTCGCCTATATACTTAACTTTATGATTGTTGACCCTGTGGCCCCTGATGAGCTACATAGCCAATGGCTCTATTTTTTTATAAACATTTAATTGGTCCAGAGGTTTTATGCGCTAATAATATCTAATTATTTCGTTGAATCAAAACTCATAAGACAGTCAATAAGGATGTAACACTGCTAACTTTGAATCACCTTTTGGGTTGAGACCTTTGCGAGATTTAGTAACACTGCAAAACATTTTAACAACCTGCCACCCGATGACCCAACCAAATGCACACGAAGCAATGGGTCCCCTGTATGCCCTGGTTTCATTATTTCATGATTGCTGATTTTGACGTGACAGTAAACATTTTCCACAACTGTTCATAATTCCATAATTGCCTCTACCATTTTCAGACCCGGAGCGCCCATTCAATGCCGATGTGCAGTATCTGTATGGATAAAGCAGTGACAAAGTTCCTTATCCCATGTGGCCACACGTTCTGTGGGAAGTGTATAGAAGAATGGCTGTCTGTACAGAAGTATTGTCCCACTTGTCGAGTTGGCAACATCGAGGCGAAACCTTTGTTCTTTGGTTAACCATCAGAGGAACCACCCACCTTTTTCGGAGAAATCATTGTAATCGTGATATTACTTTTCATCATTTTGATTAATCATCACCTTTAGATATATACTGTTTATCAATTGAACTTCATAAGAATATTCATCAAATTGAAAGTTGTGATTATATACTATTATCCAGAGTTTATAATTGTAATTATGATATTTGTATTTTTTGATATTTGTAAGCCCAAGTATTATTTTGTATCGATATCTTAAGTCATCTTTATGAAAAATATGCTCCATTAAAACAACCAAATTAAGATTGAAAATTTGTTTTCATCATGTTTGTCACTTGTTTTTAATAGGAAAATCCATGATATAATCCGATGTGTACATTGAAGTATTTCTACTCCAAACTTAATATTTGTGTTTCTTTTTTTGTATAATATTGTTTGAAAATTATTCAGACAAAGTGTTCATTATCATTACACCCGTCTATATATGTATATATGTGTGACACTCAACATGCAGGTTTTATTGATGCATGGTGTAGAAGTAAAATTGACATTTTGACCGCTGTTTATTGTATAAAATTCCTTCAAGAGAAACAGTAATTGGTAGAGGCCCTTTTGGTTTCTAGGAGTGAAAAAATTCAAGAATGCATATAAATCTTGGGTAAATTTACCACAATGGCATGAAGAACATTTAGTGTTCATGTATGATTTCATATTTAAGAAAATAAGGTACCATTTTGAATCGTAACAAAATTGAACATAATAGATATAACCTTAACGGCAGAGGCTATGTTGACGTTATTGAATGGTATTAGCCACCATTTAAAATAAATCACCTTGTGTGTAAGAAGTTTCAATTCATTTTACTTAGTGTCAAGATTCATCTTCTGACTAACTGCCAAAACAAATTTGACGAAAATGTGTTCTTTTATTTTTTATTAATGTCTTTCAGTCTTGTTGAAATCCAATTCAGTGTTTTATTCAAGGATGAACAAAGATTACCATATTTATCGTCCTAATCCATATTGAGGAGCCAACATGTACAACGTTAATTTGAGAACTTGTTATAATAATAATGAGGACATTTATATGGCGCTACATCCAGGTAATAATGACTGCTCCAATGCCTTTTCTGTTCCGTTTAGGTATTACTGGTGTTTACATGACATTTGTTTGAGGCAGAGTTTGTTGTCTCTGCAAAAGTATTTTCAAATGGTACCATTCTTCTGTTATGCCAATAGAAAAAAATGTTTCTTGTCTTTGCATGCAGGCAAAAATGATGCGATGACGCGGATTCTTTTTCCAAATATTTTTTTATTATTGAATATTAAAACCGAATTTGAAAAAAAAAATTAATATAAAATTTTGATCACTTTATAATTCTGTCTTTGAAGGCCTACAGGAACACAAACTAGTTAGATTATGAAAGTTTAAGTTTCAATGTTTTTTCTTGGCCTGGGGACTACATTTTCACCATTGTCAACAACTTGAAAAAAAGGCTTGATGCGGGGGTTTGAAACATACGCGGGCAGAAACCAGAAACAAACTTCTTTCTTTTCTAGGCCTTACGTTTTGACATTATTTTGCTTGACATCCGCCGATGTTACAAGCTGAATACTATCCATCGTTATTGTTTTGTGTCGGCAGAGTAAGAAACTATGTCACAAATTAAAAGGGTATTTGATGTCATGTTGTGCATTTTTATTATGAACAAACTATATCAATTCTTTTGATCAAAAGTTTTGAACATCAATTTGATGTCGCCGCGATTTGCAATAATTATTTGTTAATGTAGTTTGTTTATCTTTAATTTTCCATGCACTTGTTGTGAAATATACCAAATGCTTGTTAACTGCTTCAGATCACTTGTTATGCTGTACCAAATATTGAATTACTGAAATGTAGGAACGTCAGTATTTTGGTGTTAAACAATCAAGAACAGTATTTGAACCCTCAAATTTCTCTCTGTTACTAAAAATGAGGCAATAACATCTGATTCTTTTACTAGTTATGGCCAAAGATCAGATTGACTACAGGCCTAGGGTTGTCCCTATGTATTATCGACTGTGGAATTCGATGAACCACCTTGAACTCTGCGTCAGTCTCTCTAATTACTTAATACATTTAGTTTAAGTCAATTCATATTTGCCAAATGCGCTTGTCCTGTAAAGTTTGAAGACCTTGTATTTAAGGGTTTGAAAGTGGGTGTGTTTGTACTAAGTTCTTCCTTCCTTCTTTCAACTTTAAACAATTATTTTGCCGTTATGCTATGCATTATAAATGATTATAAACCTCCAGTGACGTCACTCTATTGTTCTTTTAGGTTCTTCTTTTACCGGATAAACCTCTTTTCCGGGCATTCTCCAAGAAGCCCCGGGCTTTCTCTAGGAAAGCCCGGGGCTTACTCTAGAATTTTTCGGAAATTTAGTTTGATTGGTATTATACACGTTTTGAAATACTTTGTTTCAAAGTCCTTCTTCGAATAAATACCATCACAAAATATCACATTTTTGACAAATCACAAATATAATGTTCGCATGCCTGGTTTCGAACCCTGCACCACTCGCTTACTAAACCGGCGCCTTTGACAACTCGGCTATAAAGGCCCACGAGAGCAATGATGTATTTTCCACAGTGACAATCATGTGAACTTCACGAGGCAGATAGCGCATGCATTTCACGTTCACGGCTTGGGTAGCGAGCGCAAAGCACGTGCAGGGCGCGGATGTGTTCTCCGTTTGCTCATGGTGATTCCCTACCTGTAATAATCAATGAATCCATTTTTATACTTATTATTGAAATTATTTTGTAACTACGGTTTATCTCGGTTCATAAGTTAGATCAAAACCTCGCCCTCGGTGTTGTTTGATAATGTAAGCCCTCAGCCCCGGGAAATTGGGGCGGGCCTATCGGCCCTTTCCAATTTCCCTCTGCCGCGGGCTTACATTATCAACAACACCTCTGGCTCGGTTTTGATCCTACACTTATTGACGTTATTTCAGTTACCTTTCTATAATTAATTGTATATTTATAGTTCAGCTAATATGCTTATTGTTGATTGTTTTGTTGACGTGAAATCGTCTAGATAACCATTTGCATGTTATGAATGTCAAACAATACCGTTGTTCTGTTGCTTTATATCAATAAGAAAATTTATAAAACTTATAATATGTATATGTTATCTCCAAGAATAAAATGATGTTTTGAGAATGTGCGTAACGTTTATGTGGCTATGTAGCCAATGCAAAAACATACCTTTTATAGTCTAAATTAACATATCATATCATTTCCTTTCATAATGATTATCATCTATACAAGGAAATGGCCGCCATTTAGCCTTTAAAGAGCCACTCCGCGAGTTATTAGTGTCACATGTGCCAGACGTAATCGATGATGTCAATGGGTCCAGAAGTACTAACTATCTCTTAAAGTATCATTTTAAGTAAATCAGTGTACAGTGACCATATGAATCATCAAAGTCAGGATCATGATCGAAACCCGGACAGTAGCACGCGTCAATCAGGTAAACGTAATTTTGAAGCAGCCAGAGGGATAGTTCTAAATTGATTGTGTTATGAAGGTACTTTCACAACTATTCATGTGCATTAGCGGTGTGGTTTTGGTTTCTGCAATAAAAAATTACTGTTGAATGTGAGTAGTTATCATATAGATTGCCATTATGGGATGAATATGTCAGATCATACATTTATATCATCTATTTTGGCATTATGTATTTATAGAAAAACTAAAAATATTAGATTACAATCACGCCGTGTATCTTCAAAGGGACAGTAGCAAGTTTTAAGGGAGATGTCATGAAAATGAAAATTAATGGTTCAAATTGAAAGACGGTATATCTAAACTAAATGAAGCAGTAATAATTCAAATATGATGTTAAGTTCTGCCATAAATTCCCTTTTCTTACACAAAATAAATTAAAGGTGTTCACACAAAATGGCTGCCAATGGACTTTATATGAATCTTTATAATTTGTTCTCTGACTATGGATGGTGGTTTGTGTACTAAGATTTTATACACTGTCAAACTAATACCATAAACGTACACTCATAAGTGAAAATTTAAAATATACATATAATTGTTGTTAAGTCGAATCAATGAATGAAATCAGCATAAATTACATTTTCGGCAAAATTGCATTTGTGCATTACCATCTTAAGATGCCTCCCTCCGTATCATATACCAGGAATGATTATTTTTACGTTCTCCTACCATAAGGTAGCTCAATTCATAAACTTCGTATCACACTTGTTTTGTAATATAAATTTGTCTCAGGCCTACGGCTATTGATGGTGTAACAACTATTTACACCACAAATTGTCTGAAACATTTAAGTCAATGAAAACAGTTCTCGCATGAAAGTCTGCATGAAAAGGGCCTATGGCCTCCATTGGAAAGAAATAAAGATTGATTGATTGATTGTCTTCTTGATGCCATCGAGATGTATGCAATGTATGTCAGTAATATTCAAGGTACAAAATTCTAGTTCCTGAAGCATACGTATATGGCTTAGACATGGGCTTTAAATTATTACTTTGGAAACAGCGTCAATGCAAAACTAACTGTAATTAGGTCAAATTAAGCGTGTACCTTTCTTACTCGAAAACGTATTAATTGCAAGAGTTCTAATCAGGATTTTATGGATTGAGCTACCGAGTCGTGCAATAAGTATTCGGACGGTGTCGGTTTTTTTCCATTGACCTGTATGTTTAATTAATGTAGCTGAATTATTATTATATTTAAAACAAGTACCTGTTTATGAAACACGACACCTTTTACCAGGATAATGGTAAAAACGTTTTCATTTGATAGCAAATATTTTAATAAGTGACAAACTAATCTAGGAAAGTTGATAATGATCCATCTCATAGCCACAAAATATGAATAATTCTGCATACACAAATTAATTTATAATAATAATAAGTGCTGCAAAAATCCTTATTATTGTTTTTGATGATTAGTTATAAACTCACTTTCATCATTTAATATGTTGATAGTTGTAGATATCTCTTTCTCCTTTGTAATTACCGTGTAACTCAATACCATGTCTTTTTTAAAATCTTCAGGATTTCTTTTCATGATCTCTTTCTCAATAGCAGCATAGAATTTGTTTCCTCTTTTCTTCTGCTCTTCCTGGAGACAATCCAGAATAGAGAGTGTTGTGAGCCCAATTCCAATGAGCAGCAAAATAGTTCTGTGCAAATACTTCTCTGTCATTTCCCAGTCCTTTCCTTCTTCTGTTTCCAGGACTCGTAAAAAACTAAATGAATCGACATTATCAACTTATAATCTGTGTTTTTCAATGATTAATGAAATATAAAGGTTAATATTTACGTGAACTAACAGTTGCAAACGGAAAGTTTGTTTACTTATTAGTCTACCACAGTGCAAATATCGAGTAGTTAGGATTTACTTTGGACGTCAACTTCGTAAGCTCAGGTGAACTGATAGAGGATGATATTTCAATATTTGCTAATAAGTAAAAGGTCCATTTTGTAATATATTTTTGTATCCTTAGTCTTTTTGAATTTTGGCATAGTGAAATAGTCATTGGGGCCGTATCTTCAACATAAATTGAAACATATTATTATATTCAAACGGTAATGGGTCTCAATTCATCATTAAGTAAAAGGCTCTTGGTGATAGCAATATTCCTTTCATTTCATTTTAACTTGCTTAAAAGTGTTAAAAGTTTGTGTCAAACTGCCAGCATGCAATGACTATGTATTTTAATTTATATTGAATTAATTAAATACAAGACGTTGTAACATTGAAGAGTAGTCAAAGCTTCAATTAATCTTCATTGGTTCTATTCAATACTTTAAAGAGATTTAAAAGTGTGGATTCCCTGTATGAAACGTTTTAAAACTTGTACAAAAACTGCTCTTGATTTAATATAATCATCAGCTTGCCAGTGGTGTGAGATTTCACCATATCGTGATGATGGCAGTCATATAAATGTCAATAAAAACGTTTAAATTTTGATAGTTACACGTGTTTCATTATTATCATTAACTGAAATATGTAGTTTGTTTTAGACTTTGTGTAGAATTTGTATAACATGTGACAATTAGAAAATTGATTTTTCTATCCTTTATTAATATTTTACTTTTTATTTGCCTCTGTAGATTGCTATATAAAAAATCATTTTAATGACAATGCAGGCAAATGTTTGTATATACAGACGGTGGGGTATCATATGTTTATTTGTGATATTGTAAAAGACCAGCTGTTGGTCTATGCTTTGAAATATGTTTTGCTCTATCACGAAACCAGTTTATTGTAGGAACACTTTGTGGCTTTATCTTGACTTTGTAGGGAATAAATAACTATGACATATAATCATTTAAAAGCTACTGGTATTTTGTAATCACTTCATGTTTATTTAGAGAACCAGCAGCTATTAAATAGGTTTATGTGAACTGAAGCTATATACTTCTTTAACCACCTACCCTGCTTTAATGAGTATTAACACAAAAGCTCGAGATTGTTACTTAAAGGGACAGTAGCACGTTTTTAGGTGCAATATAAGGTGACGTCAGGATAATGAATATCATTGGTTCCAATTGAAAGACAATGTATTTAAAATAGATGCAACAGTAATGAATCAAATAAAAAATGTAAAGTTCAGCCATGCGATTAATTTTTCTTACACAACATGAATTAAAGGTGTTCACACATAAAATGGTCGCCACGACTGTATGTAAATCTTTATAATTTGTTCTCATCAATGGGTGATTAGTTTGTGTAATGAGATTTTTGACACAACAAAATAACACATTAAGCATCAGCGTACAATTATCTATGAAAAATTGAAAAAATAAAATTTTCAAAAACAATTGCTACGGCCTCCTTAAAGGGGCAGTAGCACGTTTTTGTGATAATCTAAATTTTTTTATTTTTTCACTGATATTTTTAAGTCAATGCTATATGCATTATTTTGACAGTATCCAAAATAATATTACACAAACCAATCATCCATAGTCAGAGAAAAAAGTATGAAGATTCACATAAAAACAATTGGCGGCCATTTTGTGTGAACACCTTTAATTCCTTTTGTGTAAGAAAAAGGAATCGCATGGCTAAACTTTACGTCATATATTTGAATTATAACTGCTCCATTTTGTTTAAATACATTGTCTTTCATTTGGAACCATTAATTTTCATTTTCCTGACATCACCTTATATTCCCCCTAAAACGTGTTACTGCCCCTTTAAGGCATTCTTTTTTTAGTAATCTGGCTTCTTACTTTCTCATTATTATAGTTTCGTCATCACAGTGTGTCCCCAAGTCGTTCTGTTTCGTTTATGGGATCAAAAGTGAGAACTCAGTACACAGTACTTAAACTCACATAAAATAATCAACAACTGCAATTGACGTACCATTAATATGAACAATATAACAACTTCTTCCCTCATACGAATTATTTTTTAATGTCATTTTTGTTTGTTAAGGTCGATATCAACCATGTGACACATCCATTCTTCAATAAAATGATAGCAGTAAAATATTGTCATCTGAAGTATTTTATTTCATAAATATACATTTACCTCATACGAGACCTTCACCCTTTTGCTTACGATATACCATAATTTATATATGGAACATAAACAAAGTATACAAATCAATGACAATGCTCAAAATTGACAGACTAAGTTTATAAGAATGGAAAAACACACTCATGAAATGATTTGTATATATGTTTAAGAAGAAAAGATGTCTGTTTATAGTTAAAACACAACATGACACACATAAACGTTATTAATCCATTATTTCCATTCTCTGAATATGAAGTGTTTCAGTTTAAAGCGTTTCAAACCAAGTCAAGAATAATAACAAAATAGGACTTTCACCTTGTGATTGGACTCAATATGTAAAACCAAGCTTGTTTAATCAATTTTTTCCGATTAGATTTGGCATTTACCAGTTTAAACAATCTGTTAATAAACAATTACTGTGCTATAAATAACCATTTTAACCAAATGTGTTCTTTCTATAATGGTGTATCATTCACCTTTTGGATTACTGTATAGCTCAACATGATATCATCCTTGAATTCTGTAGGGTCTCTTCGCATGAGCTCTTTCTCAACAGCAGCATAAAACTCGTCAAGAATTTGTTTCTTCTCTTCTTTTGGTCTTGTTGAAGACAATCCAGAATAGAAGGTGTTATTAGACCAATTCCAATGGGCAGCCAAATAGTTCTTGGCAAATCCTCTTCTGTCGTCAATACCATCTGTGTCTTTCTTCTGCTTCCAGGCCTTGTGAAATATGCATGGAGTGATTTTCATTTCTGATGAAATGATTTTCAGTCCTAATTTCGAAACAGGTGAATCCTCATCTTCAAAGGGAGATCTGAGTTCATCAAGAGTGTAAGGACATTCCAAGAAATTAGTCTCAGTAAACTCGTCCGTTGTTATTCGTCCTGTATTTCTGAACAACAGCCACATCTTTGTAAAAATGGTTAGAATCATTTGGTTTGTGTATTTTGTTGCCTTTCCATTCTCATCGACCAATCTCCCTGTGCTGATTACAACCAACAGTCCCCCAATTCTAAGTTCTTTGCTTCTGAACATCAGAAAACCTTCCCAATCAGCTCTACTTTGATTGTTCAATGCAGAAAGTTCGTCCTCAGTTAAATTTGAATCAACGTGTGTTGAGTTGTGATATGGAGTTATCCTTTTTGACATCCATTGAACACCGACAGCAGATAGAATAAAGTGCATGGAATCTGAAGGAACACATTGCCTGCGGAAATCATTGCCAGAAGCAAATGCAAAGACATCTTCTATTTCAAGGAGATACGAGTTAGGACCAGGGAGCATTCCATGTAAATACTTGAATAAGGAATTAAAATCGTTAGTTGGTTTGTCTTCATAGATGACCTGGAACTGTATCATGGGACCGTGACGATCTTTCAGAGAAGAAATCAGATCTGTAAAAAATGACATTGAAGCCATACCATCAGCTGCCCCGTAGTCTCCGATGTTGAATACTCTTTCATCCTCATTAAATGGAATGTTTCTGGCTAGATGTATGATGTCATGGTATACAGGATCTAGAGTTGTACAAGCTTGTTGTCCTAGAGTAGATCCATACTTTCCTATACCAGCTTCTCCGTATGGTACATACCCTTCTGGTGTGTTTGTCATATTTATGATTATCTGGAAAATGAAACAATCTTATTTGTCGAGACGACCAATTAAACCATAAAATATCATTAAACAGCCATATACTTCAATTTAAACAACCATTTTACAGCAATGTGATCAGAAAATTCGATAAATCGACTTAAAGGGGCAGTAGCACATTTGTAGGGGGAATATAAGGTGATGTCAGGTAAAAAATGGAATTAATGGTTCCAATTGAAAGAAAATCTATTTAAACTAAGTGGAGCAGTAATAATTCAAATATATAACGTAAAGTTTGGCCATGCAATTCCTTTTTCTTACACAAAAGGAATTAAAGGTGTTCACACAAAATGGCCGCCAATGAATTTTATGTGAATCTTCATACTTTGTCCTCTGACTTAGGATTATTTACTTGTGTGATGAGATTTTTGACATTTAACCTACAATAATCAATGAAAATTTTAAAATATAAAATTATCAAAAAACGTGCTACTGCCCCTTTAAAATGTGTTGGAAAGGCATCAAAATAGGTTTTACATATGCCTTAATATCGATAAACTAATATAAACATATATATGTAAAAAATACGTATTTTGCATCGTAACCTAATTAAATACAGGTTACTCAAAACAACATCTCCTTACCTTCTCTTAGCGAGATGTGAATTTAGCATTATTGACACACTATTTAGGTATTATGCATCGAAACTGCCTTTGTTTCATCACAAAACTTCAACAGCAATATATCCTTACCCTCTCTTGGTGTGATGTGAATGGAGCATTATTCACATAGCCCAGTTAGTCTGTCGAATGATGATAGCTTTATGTACATACACTATATACTATGTTTGCAATATATCGATGTAATAAGAGAACAGCTGTCACCTTGCAGCTGACAGATCCATCTGTTTATTGAACGGTAATGAACATATGAATCATTATTTTAATGTATTCATCTGCAAGTGCCACTTACAAGTTAAGACATTTGGATGTTATCGTTTAATTACATATAACTAAAATGGATTTCTTTTTTGTGTTTTGAGAGACTTGAATCAGGTCTTGAAATACTATCGAGGTGTCAAATATATCACAAAAAATAATATATGAGTATTTTTGCAGCACCGTTAGGTTTGACCAACCTAACCGTGAGGTCAGAATATTCATCAAATTATACAATTATATGAATTTATGCAGTGCCACGGAATATGCAACATGCACAAGAAGTTAATATATAATATAATAATGATATATTAATTTTTTTATATTGAAAGGGACTCAATAGAAGGATCCATTAAGCCCCGCCCCCTAGCAACCGTCCCTAGCAACCACAAACCTCGGACAAACATCGGAAGTGTCGGAGGTTTGCTTTGTCGACTCAGAGTAGTTTTTTGATGACAGTGGCTAATTACAGTTTGTCATGCCTTAAAAAGGATTGAAATTATGGAAATATTGTTTACTAATAAAGAAACTGAAGAATTTAAAAAAAAAATCACTATCAGAAATTATTTTAACACAATTTTGTTTTGTTGTCAAACAAATAAGAGTGAATTTACAGACAATTTCCTTGATGGATTGCATGTTTTCATTGCCTTAAATGGTGGTTTCATACTAAGATGTAATTATGTAATGACATTGTTACTTAGCAAAGGGAGGCCAAGGGTCAACGATAAAATTCAACATTATTTTTTGGAAGCAACTTTACAATATGTTCGCCACTTTTTCTACAGTAGGTTACCAACCCTAACACTAGACAAAATATCCCTAAAACCTTGTTGATACGGATCCTAAGTTTAAACAAAAATAGTCAACAAATATCAAAGGGCTAAAAAAGTCAGTCTCGCGCGAATCCAAGGGTTAAATCCCAAAATATCTTATTAGTGGCGAACATATTCTAAAGTTGTACCCCTGGCCTCACGAATTTTTTTGGTCATACATCTCCGAAATTAATCAGATATGCCGTTGTTATTGTAGATTCCCGTAAAGCAGGACCCGTTAATCAAGTTGGTTAAATTGTCAATGAATATATTACACTTAAAGGACTCGTTACGTTCGAAAAATGTATCGGCGACATTCATTCCCGACATTCTTTCCGTCAAGCAGCCCGCCATATTGCTTGCCGATGTCCGAGGAAGCGATTGCAGGGCAGCAGGTAAGAAATGCGGCGCGCCGATTGGTCGAAAGGCTGAAGAAGCGGGGCCTAATGGATCGGTCTATTTTGAATATTTAAAAAGGATTTTAAAACTTAACGTTTCCACTTGTAATGTTTAAGATGACACATGACAATATTATAGCTTTATAAAATAATACTCACGACACGTTAATCATTTTTGACATGACCATTGTCATCGAAAAGAGGGATCGTCCTCAGAAAAAAAGTATTTTTCTAAGAAAAAGTGATGTTCTTCGAAGTGAATTATGCGATTGAAATTCTAAGTCGTTAGAAGTAAATACCTGTTTATTGATCAACTATGTTGTGATCTCGAAAATGTTATTTATTAATACATGTTTCAATATCTATGTCAAGGCTGGTGCTCGTAATAGAATACCACCAGGTTTCAAATTGTGATACAAGGTTTTCAGTTTATCACATGAATATAATAAGTGCTTGAGCGTTTCAGGTTTTCTTTTACATGAAGTAGAGTGATCCTCTTGATAAATACCTATATTTAAGAAAACTCCAATAATTAAACCCAGCCAACTACACGATTGAAGCACTCAACATCATCGTTTGTCTCATCGTCAATTAAATTACGGAAAAGCATTCCCTTAGCAGTAAGAAATAGTGATTATGTTGCATCATATAAATAAAATATTTATGTGAAAGTAAATGTTCATTTGCTTATTTCTCGTATGCAATTAGGAAATTCAATGTTTTTGCAACTTAGAATTGCATTTCCGAAGCAGAATTTGAAAAACAATTAGAGCTAGCTCAATGAAACTTAGTGTATTGACTAATCATCACACGTAGTTGTGCCTCTTGGGATTTTCAACTTTCTTGAATTTGTTATTTTTTCGGTTTTCATGAAAACGAAATTAAGAAATACGTTTCCGGAGCAGAATTTGGAAATCATTAGGGCTAGTTTAATGAAACTGTTTACAAATATGCCGTTTGGTGTTTTAAATTGCAGAGAGTTTAAACTCAATGACGTTCTTCATTCCAACATAACCATTAAATTCTAAACTGTGTCCCAAGAAATGAAGATGTTTTAATCAAACAGAATATTCAATCAAACAGAATGGTTGTTTTCCTCTTTCTTCACATTAACATGAGGAACATGACGATGGCATAACATTTAAGCATTTACTAGTCTACCAGGTATACCCATACTGCCAAATTCTAGATTTCCACTCAAGCGATATGAATGTGTCTCTTTCTGTATGGGGGCCACTGGCCCATTATACATTCCATATTGAAGCATGATAAAGATGACATGGTGCGCCGTATGAAATGGAGAAATACTCAATATACAATGGTAGAATAACAAATTATCATGCTTCAATATGGAATGTATAATGGTACGATGGCCCCCATACAGAAATAAACACATTCATATCGTATATCACTCAGTTAATCTGCAATCACGTTTATATAATGTTCCACTTTTCCATTTTCTTTCAAATGACAGTACGGTTACTGACAAACTTGATTTTCATCTTGAAAGGAATATTACTTAAATCAGTAGTATAACACTTTGTTGGGATAAACAAAAATAAGATGGTTGTGCAGTTTTCTTCAAAAGCATTTGACTATTTTTTATACTTTTGTAGTAATAAGCAATTGATACCACCCTAGACTCAGTTATGATAATCGTGTCTTCGTTCTAAAGTTTCAAATTGTCCATAAACTATGTAACCACTTTACAGTAATGTAGTTATTTAAGTGTGATAAAGATTTAGTAATCAATTTGTGACGAATAAATAATAATTGCTGAATCCTGGCCTTGGCTGATTACTGATACTAAATCTGTGTTCCTTTCTCTTTTTTGATTACTGTGTAGCTCAACAAGTTGTCATCCTTGAATTCTGTGGGATCTCTTTGCATGATCTCTTTCTCCACAGCATCATAGAACTCGTCGAGAATATTTTTCTTATCCTCTTCTGGTCTTTCTGGAGACAATCCAGAATAATAGGTGTTGTGAATCCAATTCCAATGGGCAGCCAGATAGTTCTTGGCAAACTCTTCGGTGTCGTCAATACCATCTGTTTCTTTTTTCAGCTTCCACACCTCGTAGTACACGCATGGAGCGATTTTCATTTCTGACGAAATCATTTTCAGTCCTGACTTTGAAACTGGTGAATCTTCATCTTGAAATGGAGATCTGAGTTCATCAAGAGTGTAAGGACAGTCCATGAAATTTGTACCAATAAACTCCTCTTTCGTTATTCTTCCTGTATCTCTGAATAGCAGCCACGTATTTGTAAGGATGGTTAAAATCAATTGAGTTGTATATTTTGTCGCCTGTCCATTCTCATTGACGGATCTAACTGTACAGATAACTACCAAAAGTCCTCCAATTCGAAGTTCTTTGCTTCTTACCATCAGGAAATCTTCCCAGTCAGCTTTACCTTGCCTCCTCAAAGCCCGAAGTTCGTCCTCGGTTAAATTTGAATTAACATGTGTAGTCTTTTGGTATGGTATGGTACTTTCTGACAACCACTGAACAGCGAGAGATGAAAAGATGAGGTGCATGGAATCTGAAGGAACACATTGCTTGCGGAAATCATTGCCGGAAGCAACTGCAAAGACATTATCATGTTCAAAGACATATGATTTAGGACCAGGGAGCATTCCATGTAAATACTTGAATAAGGAATTAAAATCGTTTGTTGGTCTGTCTTCATAGATGACCTGGAACTGTATCAGTGTGCCACAACGTTCCTTTAAAGAAGAAATCAAATCCTTTATAAATGATATTGAAGCCATACCATCAGCTGCCCCGTAGTCTCCGATGTTGAATACTCTTTCATTATTTTTGAATGGAATGCGTTTTGCTAAAGAGCTTATATCCTGGTAAACCGGAGCTAAAATCGCAGAAGTTTGTTGTCCAAAAGTTTGTCCATAATTTCCTTTACCAGCCTCTCCAAAGGGCGCAAATCCTCGTTGTCTGTAGATCATATCCATGGTTAACTGGAAAGGACAATAATGTTATTATAAGTCTCGTCTCAAGTCATGTGTGTTCTTGAAATTGAAAAGATCTGAATATTCCATGTCAAAAGGCCCTTTTCCGCTTATATATCCTATAAGTATAGAAAGCATGAATTGATATATACTCTTTAAGTGATATGAAACATTACATCATTATATTATCACACAAACGTTTTTGTTTTGGCAGTAATATTCTACAGCTATTAAATAAAACATATTTACTGTCAAACGAATAACTCTTGACTGTATTAAAACCGAAACTGTTCACTAATGCTGAAATGAAATATAATTCTGTTTTTTTTTCTAACCGTGATTATGTTTGATGTTGTGCAATATTTGATAATTTATCCTAACTAGATTCATCGAAAAGTAAGACTATCCTTTCAAATACTTAAAACCAAAATCAATGTAAGCGTAGATAACCTTATAAATTCATATAAATGATATGGTGCTGACATTACATTGTCAAGATGAAATTGTACTACAGATGTATAAGTTCATATTGTATTATCATATTGCTTTGCCTTACTGTTCACAGTAACGGTTTTGGCCTCTCACTGAAATTACCAGGGATCAAAATTCCGAAATCAATTACTAATATTTTCGCGTACAAAATCTTCGACGACGACGTCTTTACACACTTTTCCTTTGCAATAAGTCAATGTAACTGTACTGATTTCTCACTAAATCGATAAAAAATATTTATAACGAAATTTAAGATCAGAGTCTAAAAATTATCCCTTCAGTCTATTCATCATGCCAAAATTTTATAATTAAACATGCACATGTGACCAAAGGATTCCAAAATAAATCCCGATTACTTTACCCATAGACAATAGTTCATTTTGTCAGTTCTGCTGAAATTGTTGGAATGACATTCAAACAAAGTCCAAAGTTCATAATATTTATATAAATATACAGAACGTCATACGTGTGCATTTGGGTCGTTTGTATTGAACGAGTAGATGTCATGGACGCGGAGGAACAACGATTTCGAAGAACGAGTTGTCCTCCGCGTCCATGACATCTTCGAGTTCAATACAAACGACCCAAATGCACACGTATGACGTTCTGTATTTATTATATACTCCTTTAAACCTTTTTTACAAGTTTTTTTTAAATTTCTTAATATTTTCTTAGAAGAGGTGTACTGCGCATTTATACATAATGTGAACAAGGCGATGACCCAGAACACGCTCGACTGATGATTTGATACCTCAATTATCTTTTTATTTTCTCATTATTCTGCGTAGGTAAACGACAAAGAAAACAAAATAACGTGATAGAAGTAATTCCATAGCAATTATTTATATAGTCCTGAATATGGAAAACGAAAAGGTCAGGGTATCGAGCGACGGGCTTCATTCAAACGACGTCACCATGGAAATTACGTCATAATCGTTGTCGGCTATGACGTCATAATGACGAGTATGGCTAGCGATGCTCTCGGAATTTGGTTCAGGATTTTCTTCTTCAAAGTGTTTTGCAGTTTCTTTACCAATGATAACTCTAGTTTCTCACTATTTTAGTCTTCAATGCCATATTAAAAAGTAGATTTTTATCAATGTATTGAGATACATTGATTTTGTTGTTTTAATTAGAGAAATGATTGTTACTTGCGGAAAATTCCGAGAATTGCCGAAGCTTAAAAAAAGTAGAACCGGCAGGCGTGCAAGACGGATTCTGGAGTGCAATACGGAATTTGACTACGTATTCCCTATTGCACCCTTGTATTACTATCCTAAGATTACATGAGCATATAATAAAATATAAAGTAACCATTTGAAGTTGATAGAAACATTATCTTCATCCTTTTTATTTGATTAGGAAATCATTTTAAGTTCTTTCGAATCTTGGAATCTTAACCCCTTGGTAAAGGTAAGATTTAATCACTAATTATTACACAATTTACTTTTTTAGGTACAAGTTGCATATTTACAGCTTATGGTTTTGCATGCCCTCTGGTGGTGAGCGCTATGCTTGTAATATTCAGGGTTCAGATCCGCCATATCCAATTGTTCGTTTCGTTGACCTTGAAATACCAAAAACACTTTTGTGCGAGTTATATATATGTGTTAATTGGTAAGGAATTGGACTTAAGATATTTGGTATTGATGACTCGCTTTTGCATATTCTCAAAGACAACGTTCTCGTCTAGATTTTGTCATTTTTTCGGGGAATTGGTTCCGGATCTCTACAAGAAAGTACCATTACCATATCCTTGTGCCGGAAATTGAATTTTAAATATTATAATTATATATCATAATAATATGTGCAACCTTCCATTTGTAATCATACATAGTTACGAACTTTTTAAGGCTTTAGATGACAAAGGGGATAAAAATTGGGTTTCAAATGTGCGTGAATTTCTGTTTCAATGCGGCTTTGGACACGTTTGGATCGCACAGGATATGGCGACAGGAATTCATTTTTAAAATTGCTTAAGCGAAGATGTAAAGACGTATATCAACAGGAATGGTTTAAGGATGTTAGTTCTTCATTGCACCTACGTAGAATTGTCACTTTGGTTAGATGTAATGGTCATTATTTTAAGGTAAAAGCAGCACGATTCTCAAAAGATCCAGATAATGAAAACTGTAATAAAAAAATCTGTAACTTTTGTAAACTCACGGAGGATGAATATCATGTACTTCTGGAGTGTCCTCAATACTCATGTTTAAGATATAAATATTTACCTTTATATTTCTGTAAATACCAAACTACAGAAAAGTTTATTTCCCTTTTAACTACAAACAATTTCCAGCTTTTATACAAACTATCGCTAGTCCTATACCATATCAATCGTAACCGATCACATTGACATCACTTGTAAACCTCTGATGTTACTGAGATATTATTTTGAAGTTATGATTGTCCTTTTACATGGTAGCGCTGTTTCTATGGAGAAAATTCATTTACATTGTACTATTGGTCTTCGGGCAATATATACTAATAAAATCTCTCTGTCTGTAATCATAATTGACAAGACCCACATAATGGTCGAAATGAATTCATCGTATTCAAGAAAATTGATCCATTCGAACCATCCGATATTTATTCTTTCATATAATTATATATATGGGAAAGAGTAAACATCAGATGGTTCAGACTGGATCTATCTTCTTTAATACGATGAATTTATTTCGACCATTATGTGGGTCTTGTCAAGTACTTGGTTGATCCAGTCTGAACCATCTGATGTTTATTCTTTCCCATATACAACCTTTCTTCGCGTGAGAAACCAACTCTCCTTATTTAAAATATATAACGTATATTATAAGCCAACGGATACTAAACAATACTTGGATTTTTCATCTTGTCATCCTTCACATACGAAGAGGAGTATCCCATACAACTTATCAAGACGTATTTGTATGATATGTTCAAATGAAGATACAAGAGATATCAGACTCAGGGAACTCAAAGTATTACTACAGAGACGAGGATACCCATCCTCTCTTGTCGAGGATGGAATCAATAAATCTTTATCCATCGATAGAAGAGAACTCTTAAAACTACGAAAGAAAGAAAAACATCAAAATGTGGATATTGCTTATGTCTCAACTCATAACCCCTTCAATCCAGATTTGTTCCAGAGTATAAAGCAAAATGTACCTATTCTAATGTGTGATGAAAAAATGTGCCGAATTGTTGATAATGTAAATTTTATCAAGAGTAAACGCCAAAGTAAAAGTTTAAAACAATGTTTAACTAGAGCAAGATTTGACATAAGCAGTACACCAAAAGAATGTAGAGTTACTAAATGTAACAGAGGTAACTGTGGAACATGTCCATATATACTTGAGAGTTCAAGTATAAAATTCATTAACAGAAGTGAGCGATTTTATGTGCGCTTTGATATTGACTGTGCCGCTAAATACATCATTTATGTTATTATATGCCAAGGATGTTGTGCTGAATATATTGGACAGACTGAGTGCCTGAGAGACAGGGTCCGTGTTCATAAACAGCAAATAAAATGTCCTGAGACACGCTGTATACCACTGAGTGCTCACTTGGATACATGTGCAAAAGACAAGGACATTAAATTCAAGATCTTTCCATTTTACAAAATGGACACAAATAATAGAATAATGCGACAATTAAAAGAAGACTATTTCATTAAAATGTTAAAACCACAACTTAATGCTTAATAGTAGCATCTTTTATTCTATCAAATTCTTATTGTGTCCATCTTACCGCTTGCCTGATTGTGACGTCATACCATTGTTATGTCAAATTCATTGTGACATCATAACGTCATAACTGTATTTTGTCAGACTCCCCGATGATACCATTGAAACATGTTGGAGTTTTGATTGGCTTCGTGTCATTTTTTTATCTTTTGATTATGTAAAACTGTATACCAGTAAACTTTTCCAATTTTTATCTATATATATATATATATATATATATATATATTGAAAAGATAAGTCAGAAGTTGAATGAATCCATTTTACTGGAGCATCTTCAGGCCATATATATATATATAATCCTATCTTTCTGTTAGATTATAAGTGAAGTGAAGTTTATCAATCACTTTTTTTTCTGCGAGTACATAATACATTTTAGGTCGTATGTCTTTAGTTATTCTTAAAATATATGAAATAAAATTATTTATTTATATTATGTACTCACAGAATAAAATGGTGTTTGATTAACTTCACTTCACTTATAATCTAACAGAAAGATAGGATTATATATGTTAAATGCAGTTCTGAATGATTTATGTTTATTTTAATACTTAGTTCATGCTTTCATGTGTACATTTCATTTTCACCTATTATCATTCTTATCTTTTTTCAATCATTACATAATCATTGTTTGATTATAATAGTTTTGATATTGAGAGGTGTCTATTTAAGGGGGTGTTTATTTGGGTGTTTATGAAATATATCTGTGGGGATGATCTCTCATATTTATATTTTGATGTATTATGATTAATTTGATACTTATATATGCGATGAGGTAAAAGTCAGCGTTACTTCAATATACAAATTATTTAAATCCTTAAATAAATACAGCGTGAGTAACTTTCATTCAAAAGTTTTGTTTGTATTTGCTAACTAGCTATTCTTTATGAATACATCAGTACAAGTGAGTACACCTCATATATATTTACGTCTATCTTACATAATTAATTCCAGGAGGTGTTTGATTCAATTTATATTGTAAAGATTGTAAATCTTGTTTTTCAACACACACAAATATCTGTTTCAACAGAAATATTAGTCAAGTGGACAATGCTGTTCGCGCCTTTATGATGAGCACGTTCCCTGGATAGTGCTGACCAGGAAGTAGGTCAGACCTGGTTGTTTTGTTTCTAATCTCATCACATGGATTGGAAATTTCCTTCTGGACAGAAGACAATTTGTCAAAGTTAACGGGGCAGTATCGAGCACAATATCCATAAATACATACCCAAGAATTAGGGAAATTCCCAAGGGAGGTAATTTATCGACAATTTGAAGCGTCAGGGTACGTAAAGTCTACGTATATTGCATTTCAAGGGAGATAACTCCTTCGGGTGTTCTGCACAAGCCAAGGATTTTATTTGAACTAGGTTTCACACAAATTTCTCTGAATACTTGTGAATAATCAGTTCGTTTTATGTGATATTGATATAAACACACATATTAGTTTTGTGTAACATGTTTCACCTAATGTATTTCGTTTCTTTTAGACATGCATGACATATGATTACTATCGTAGACAAATAAGGCAGGCAAAGTGTGTTTTCTATTATCAATGTCATTAGGTGGTACATCTAGTAACAAAATAGTAATGCTTGTATGTGAATTGTAATTCCAATGCCTGTAATTTTCACATTTTAAAGCACGAATTCACTTTCATGAACCGATCGGACCATATATATTAAATATGATCTGATGATTTGAAATTTGTTTAGAGTGATTTCACTATCCTAAAAACATATATGCAAGCCTTGTAAAATAACAACCAATAAAAAGATAAGTTGAAACAGCAATTTAAAGATCTTAAATCTTCTAATATTTCTTTCAAAAGATAAGAAAGTTTTGACCGGCTTATTTGGAAGTTATGATTTAAAGATTCAAGAAACACGAGGTAACAAGTGAACATCAAAACAGAATTTTCAATTGCTATTCATGGAGCTTTGATCTAAAATGTTGGAAATCATTTGAATAGAAATGACAAAGCCAAACAAAGCCAGAGCAAGTCTAGTCGATCGCTTACTGAGTGTAGAGACAGCGAGGAGCGTTAGGTTTTGTGCTGGATTGAGTATCAGGAGCCGAAATTTGATTTGCACAATCAAACTAATAGACTAGTATTAAATATGAACAAATATGACTGAAACGATATTGATTTCTTTCTGATATAAATATTTATTTAAAAAGTCTTTTGAATACTGATCACGTTGTCTTGAACAGAGACAAGAGACTAGACACAGTATTCATGACTGTGTAGTGATAGGAGCCTTAATACAGTCTAGGTCCTCATTCAGCAAGTTTATAAGGACTTAATAAACCTATGAAATAAAAATCCTAAAGGGTTATTACTAATATGAATGAAGACTCATTTTTATCGACATCAATTTAATCAACTTTTTATGAAGTCCTTATTAGACTAAAAGGTCCTTAAATTTCATTGCTGTATGGTTTGGAAAACATGCAAGTTGATCTTTCGAAGATGTAGAACATTCTATTGGTAACATTTTGAATTCACAGCAGAGTAACTAAGTATACCAAAAATGCCTTTAGAATTTCTTTTTCTATACCATTAGCTTATATTATTCATTTAAACCCTTGTTGGGGATGTTCACGTAAACAATAAAGGGTAGCAGTTTTAAACTATCATCTATTTTGTCCCATTTGTCACTACATGTAGATCCAATTTGATCAAAGGACACTTCAGTCGGAATATTTTTTGGATGACGTAAATTAGATGATAAAATGGTGCATCATGAGTGTTTAAAATATGGTTCACTAAAATTGATAGAGAGAACTGCTAAACCTTTATGCAGTCTCTGAAAAATAATAGTTCTCAAAAACAATTACATGTATATTGTTATATACGAAAGGAGCCTCGAAGAATTAGAAATTTCAGAGATTTATAACCTTAGCTGGGTGCTTGTTACAAGGAATCGTCAGATAAGCCACATGACTGACAGGAGAGTTTATTGGCCCCGTTGTTACATTCTAAACTCCTTGTAGGAGGGCAATTAAGGGACAGTGCTTCTACCCTGAAGGTTCCTGCTAGCCTTGTCATGGTCTCTTCTACATTATATACCTCAAGGCCCATTTAACACTATTTGAAGCGAGTTTTTGTTCGGGAGAACATCCGTCGGAATGGAATTGAGAGGGCCTTAGACTGTATAACACCCCGCCGGGAGGGCCTTGCACTGTATAAGACCCTGCTGGGAGGGCCTTATACGAAATAATAACATCCAAGGAGGTTATTATTTATTATGAGGCCCTCCATTTCGCACCTTATAATTTCAAAGACCGGTAAGGTAATCGATCTCAAAAATTTTCAGAAGCGAAACCGCGGGATTCGAACCCACAACCCTTTTGCTCTGTAGCCCAAGACTTATACCATTAGACCACAAAGGATTGGTGAATATGAAGGAATTGTTTTGTGAGGTCTTTGCTGCCCTCCTAGAACTTGATGATATTAAATTGCGCTCTACTGTACACTTTATACGTCAGAGATGTGGTGTATCTCTGTAACAAAAATTAATAACGCCCTTAATATGCTTATGCTATAGCGTTCTGGCAAAATGTCCAAGATAAAACATTTCGTGGCAGAAAATGGGGGATTCGAACACAGAGACACTCACTTCGTAGTCCATGATTATACCACTAGACCACAAAGGATTGGTAAGTGTGAAGGGATTGACTGTTGATATCTATTCTGCTCTCCTCAAACTTTAAAAGTTTATTTTCACTGTTCACCTTAAATGTTAGAAATGTGATTTTATTTTCGATATATGAAATTTGCAACAACCTCATCCTCTAGCTATAGCGTTCAAGAAAAATTTCTAAATGTAAAATGTAAAAAAGTTTAACATTAGGGATTCGAACCCTCAACCTTTCAAGCTGTAGTCCAAGACTGTACCACTATGCCACAGGGGATTGGTTAGTAAAAGGTTATTGACTATTGAAGTCTATTCTGCTCTCCTCAAATTTAATGAAATTAATTTGTTGATTTTTTTCGCTTTTAAGTTAAATAAGTGATTATTTCGGTATATAAGATAGATAACACACACATCCTCGGGTGTTATAGCAAACAGAGGCCTTTGCCTACGGGACGACCCTCGTGCGCTGACGCGCACTCGGGTCGTCCCTAGGGCAAAGGCCTCTGTTTGCTATAACACCCTCGTATGCGTGTGTTATCCATAACTTATAGCATCCCTTTAGAGCAGTAGAGAGAGTGCAAGCAGATGGATCTTTAGTTAAACTCCATATCATCCCAAGAGGAGCGAGAATCAAGTTTGTGAAGTTTTCCCAAACTGGTTTGCCCCTCACATTGTTGGGTGTCTTTCTCTTAGAAGTCAAATAAAAGTTCAACATCAAGTTTATACGAACGATTGTAAATGCATGCTTAAATCCCTAGCTTTTATTTAGCTATGATCCAGAAATGACATCCCTAATATGCAACCAGGAAAAATATAAAAAAATCAGAATAACCAACGTAGCAATTAACGATTTGATCAAACTACATACCATGTTTTGTAAAACAATATTGAACGGATTTTGAGATATATCTCGGTAACAAAAGCATTTCGGAAACACAGAATAAGGGAACCATAGACGCAGCCGAAAACATGTATGTCTCCTGCAAATCTTTACGGGTGACATCACAATGTAAAAACATTTCCGTTGACAGTTTTAACAAATATTCTAAATATATTAAAAAGGTTTTTACATTGTGATGTCACCCGTAAAGATTTGCAGGAGACATACATGTTTTGCGTCTACCTTTTTATAATAAATATATAACTGTGTACGGAAATGACACATGATTAACATTCATTGTAAATAAGGTATTAATGAGAGATAAAATATATGCTTAAACATATCTTTAAGTAAGTTTATCTATCTCGTTTATAGAATATTGATATGGATGATAACACAGATATGGAAAAATTTACAATTTTGTATAATTTCATGTTAGAAAGCTATATTAGGACCAGTCAAGCATATCACAATTAGCTAATCTTATTCCGTTCATGTTTTATGGATGAAGGTTAAATATTACAGTTTCGTGTCATGAATTACTATTTAAAAACATCTGTAAGAAATATTTGGCGAAAAATACGATCTTTGGATCATAAATTGTTCTATTTCAACCGTTTCATGGATATTGTTCAGCAACATCTTTAAGATATTGATTTTAAGGTCCAAAACGATTACTTTAAACACATGGAATAAATAGCCATGTCCGTTAAACTTGATCACCATAAAATGGTAAGTTGAGTATGCAAAAACGTAAAGGTATATTAGGCCAAACAAATATGATTTTAAAGTATTTTTTAAAAACCTTTTTTATATATCATTACAACCCACATTCAGTGTGTTTTTCTTCAATTGGTTTTAAACATGTTTCAAAAATCGTTCATAGATAACTATCGTAATTATGACTGCTTTGGTGGTACTAAATTTAAACAAAGAAACTATTTATCTTGTGCAAAGGTTATGCGATGTAGTATATAAGAAGAAAAAACAATTATTTTTTTCCCAAAAACTTTCACCATGATATGGTTTATCAAGCAGTCTAAGGAACTAACCATGCAGGAGTTTTCCCCTACCCACCAACTCACACCAGATGCTAATTAAGGGGGTTGACACATTCAGAGTCCATCAAGCTGCCTCGGTCAAGATAACTGGCCTAAGGCATTAAGCTAGTCACCTATACAACCCTTATGGGATAGACTGTTGTTCACTACAGATCTAAACTTGCTTTTCAGGATGTTTTATTAATGTAAAATGTTACCAACTACAGTCTGACTAGTGAGACTAAGAGAACTGCCAATACGAGAATATATTCAATGGTCAGTACCGAGTATGGACATGTGGAGGTAATCATTATGTTAGCATTACCCCCTGCCACGTTAACCCCTTACTGGCAACAGCTGTGATAGCATTGCTCATTGAAGAAAAGGGTCCCATTACGAGATATAATCAATTTGAAAATATAGCCCTTACTTAAACCGGACGTCATGTAATAACATTCGCCATCCAGTTTTATCGCTATGACTTAATTGTTACAAATATGTTGATCGAATATGCACAGACCATTTCTTGCATTGGCTTAAAATCTTTTTTCTCTGGAATATTTGTCAAGTGATTTTTTAACCCATATAGTGAATTATGAAGTAAGAGACGCTAACAATTATAAATATATTATTTAAATTTCTCTTGTTTAACATAATTCCCGTTATATAGATGTTTTTGTTCATCAATTACACGTTTTGAGGTAAACGTTCCAGTAGTAATACTACGCTAACTATTTGATTTGATTTCTGATTGATAGTTTTTAATTGTTTAACAATTGAAAAACAATTTTATATCAGAGCCGTGAGATGAAAGAAACTTTATAAAATGTGAAGAACTGCGTTCATGTAAGGAATAACAACATGGTATTTGATATAATTGAGGCAACCTTTAGTTACTTTGGTTTGGTTAAATCAAAATAAAATGTTGTATAGTTTTTATAGTAAATAACATTTTTGTTTTATAAAATGTTTAAAAATACATTTTTCAGACAGATTGCCAGAAATAGTTTTTAAAGTGCCATAAGTATACATATATATAAACATGATATAATAGTACAAAATAATGTCTAACAACAAGCCAAAGTTTGGCTTATGTGACACTGTTAAAACAGTTAAACGCATAATATAGCACGCGAAGTAATAATCATATTTAAGATAGTTCAATTCAATTATCATAAGATTAAAGAGAAACAATCTTGAATACTTTCCCAATCATTAATTCTTGTATTTAACTGACCAGAAACTCATTAACCTCGGATGTTATTCCATTCCTTTATAATTACCCGCTTATGGTCCAGCTAAGGTAAAGGGAAGCAACCCATCTGCTTCGTTGAAGTAGGTATTTCTGTTTTTAGCCTATTTTTCATTGGCGTGCGCACCTCGACATTAAAGTTTAAGTGTAATGGTTTTTTTTATATTTATATCAATCGATATCTCAAGAATAAGAAGTTAACCTAGCACGAATCTACAAAGTTATGGTTTTCCCACAAATCAATTTCAAAATGAGGAATTTCAGCATTTTTATGTCAATTGGTAAAGCGTAGTGTAGCATGGACATGGGTAATTTGTTTTTCAAACGGCACCATGGGTATGCACTGTAAAATATAGTAAAAATATCTTCTTGTAGATTATTGAATGTAGTTACATGATTGAACCTAGCACGATGTATCATGTTTACACTTTAGCAGATACAGGACTTTAAAAATGTGGTCCTACAGAAATCATCACCATTTTATGCTTGAGTGGTTACGGCGCTTCATTGACTTTTGATCCTAGCTATGTCCAAAATTCTTGGACATGACCGGAGCGCCGCAAGGTTGTGTCATCTCGCCCGTCCTGTTCACCCTCTACACTAACGATTGCGTTAGTTATAGTTCAACCTGCTCAACGATCAAGTTTGAGATGACGCCACAATTGTTGGAAAATTAAATAATGAACAATCTGAACAACTGTATAAAAATGAAATTACACAATTTACAACTTGGTGTGCAGACAATCATCTACTTTTAAATGTCAAAAAAAACCCCGAAGGAACTGGTTATTGACTTTCGAAGTAAACCATCTCAAATGCTTCCAGTCATAATAAATGGTGAATGTGTTGAGACTGTGTCGGAATATAAATAATTATGGAACCTACATTGATTCTAAATTGAACTGGAATTCCAACATTGAAGCCTTGTATAACAAATGTCAGCAACGTATTCATCTTATGCGAAAACTCAGATCTTTCGATGTTAACCCCTCCGTCATGTCAACCTTTTATACAGCTTTTATTCAAAGCATATTAACATGTTCATTCCATTGTTGGTACGGGTCTCTCTCAGTTCATCTTAAATCTAAAGTTAACAAAATTGTGAACGTTGCGAGTAAGATTGCCGGTGTCAAGTTCGAGTGTTTAACTGATATATATGAGCGGCAAATCGTAAATAAAGCTGTCAAAATCATATCTGACCCTACACATTACCTTCATTCAGAATATCACCTTCTCCCTTCAGGCCGCCGCTACAAAGTTCCAGTTTTGAAAACTAAGAGAGCCCGTACATCCTTTGTTCCAAAAACAATATATATATATGTCTACTAAATAAATGTGAAAAAAAATTAAATGCATGTACATAAATATTTCATATGATTGTTCTCCTGTTCAAGCTCTGTGTTGATGTAAAACAAATTCCCGAAAAGGCAATAAAGTATTATTATTATTATTATTATTATTCATGGTCGCTCAGAGTCGTGTGAATGGACGAGTGCAAATTATCTATATACACAAGGATTGACATGTCAGCCAACTTTTAGATTCCTTTGACTTATATTATAGAGATTTAAACATTTTAAAAATGTACCTCTATTTATCATTCTGTATTGTTTCATATAAATGTTGAATGCTAGATTTGATTCAATTAATGGATTTTATTCAGTTCAGATTTATCTTTATTATTTTATATCACACAATTATATCATCTTCTATTGTAATATCCATATGAATATTATCCATAATAGTTTACCACGTCTTAAAATAAATTTAACCTGTGACGTAGAGATTACCACCGCCTAAACTAAAATTAATCTGTGACGTCATGCATTTATATCAATTTCACGGATGCAACTGGCTGCAAATATGGCTGCAAAGAAGAGTATCTGCGTCCACCCTATATACTACTGATACCCCTCCACCTCGAGTTAGTCTATCGTGTCTATGAAAAGGTATTTGGAATCCAGGTATCATAATATCATTATCTAAGATATCAGAATGTTACCATTTTCTTTTATACAAATAACTTCATTGATATCGATCTTATCCTTTAGGCTACGCACCTTTATATGGATAGTATTAAAAGGGCAGTACCACGCTTCCAAGGGTGAATATAAGGTGATGATAGGAAAATGAAAATTAATGGTTTCATTTGAAAGACAATGTATTTAAACTAAATGGAGCAGTAATAATTTGAATATATAACTTAAAGTTTAGCCACGTGATTCATTTTTCTTACAAAAAATGAATTAAAGGTGTTCACACAAAATGGCCGCCAATGGATTTTATGTGATTTTTCATACTTTGTCCCCTCACTATAGAGGATTGGCGGGTGTAATGAGATTTTTGACACTGTCAAAATATTACATTTACCATTGACTTACAATTATCAGTGAAAATTTAAAAAAATAAAATTATCAAAAAACGTACTAATGCCCCTTTAAAATCAAGTTTGTTGTTTGGAATAACGGGTCCAGGGTTTGGATACACGTCAACACAGCATGTCAACAAAATCAAAAAGTAAAGAATAGTATAAAAACATATGTATTTAGGTCAATGTTTGCCTTTTAAGAACTAAAAGCTTTACAGTGAAACACCCTATTCTCTTTCGATATAAGTCTACATCAACTCCCATCAATCAATTTTACATAGATATAACTAAATCAGATAATTGGGGAATGATTGAATGAATAAGTATACACATGAGGTTATGAGGTTATGAATGTCAAAGAAAACTATCCTTTTTGGGACTATATAAAGTTTCTTTCGCTATTTCACACAGGATATTAAATAATAGTCTTTGTTTTTCACTCATTCCAACAAACTTTTGGGGAATGAAAACAAAACAAGGAAAAAGTAAATACGGAAAAGTGGAAGACTGATTTTTGTAAATTATGTAATGGTGACGTTAGCAATCAATTTGTTCATAATCACGTGAACACGTAACAGACAATGTCTCCAACAACTAATTGCAATAATGTAGACTAAAGTTGATCAAATATTAACATATTTCGTAGTGAGGTTATTACTTCAATTGAGAACACCAAATGTGGCAAATGTCTTTTTCAACATCGTGTCCAGCTTAACACTCAGATGAACATAACTGTTATTATTGACAGCTTTTAGATTATGGAGGACCTTTATTACAAATGGAGCAGTTAGCAAAGGTTGCTCCAAATTGTAATAACTGCTCCATTTGTAATAAAGGTCCTCCATAATCTAAAAGCTTCTTATGCGACGTTTCCGTGTAGATACTAACACCGTTATCAAGCAAGTGATACAAGTGATTTGATGTAGGAGACTTTATACATAAAATGACAGATGTTTTTACAATTAAACGGTTTGCTGTACATAAAGTTTAGATAAGACATGAGTAGTTGATACAAGACACAGGGTTGATGTCTATTCAAGGAGGGATTAAGGCGCTTAATGCTGATTGTCTCCTACATCAAATCACTTGTATCACTTACTTGATAACAGTGTTAGTACCCACCCATCTCCACTAACTTTCACATATATATTAAAAAAATATATCTCAATTAATTTCTAGATCTGATTCTACGTATACATCTACGTTTACACATCCAGCAGAATAACCCCTATTCATGATAATCCATCATACAATTCAACACCATAATCGAGACATGAGAGACATGTTATGAAACAGGTCATATATCGTTAATAATAAACCATATTGGCAGTTATTTGGTTTCTGTTTAATGTAGGCAGGGGTAAGAATTTTGATTTACAATATCACGATTCCTACGTTGTTTAAAATGTTGTCAGTATGTGAAAAAAATAACACGTTTTGACATAAAATCTTCATTGCGAGCTGATGAATATTGGTGTTATCTCAAAATAAATGAATAGATCTTGAACAATTTATCAACATACAATTCAATTTTTTGGAAAAAAATAGAAACAATTATAAGTATTCCATGAACGATGATTTACCTCTTGTTCTTATTAGTTTCTGAATACGACATCAAAACTACGAAATATGCGTCATTGAAAATCTGACATATGATGAATTAAACTGAAATGTGTACTTTCTTTTGCCTGTCAGTTTGATGATAACCAAAGAACTTGGCAAAAACAATAACAAATATTCTTGGTTGAAATGGTTTGAGAATCATCGTTATTACAATTTGGAGCAAGTATTACAATTTGGAGCAATTTTTATTACAATTTCGAGCAGGAATTCAAAAAATGGAGCAGTTTTTATTACAATTTGGAGCAGTTGTTACATTTTGGAGCAATTATTACAATTTGGAGCACTACACATGTGCTTTTGATTGGGGACAAAGTTTAATATATACCCGACACAAACGCTCGGGTTCCCATGAGATATCAAAGTGCGATTTTCAAAGTCAGAAATCTAGCTAATACCCAAATGTTTCTTCATTTAATTTACATATTACAATACTAATAAGCATTTCACAAGCAGAACATGCGTGCAAATGGGACACGCTTTTCTTTTATTTCTTGTAAACGCTTTAAACATATGTCCGAGTCTATTACATGAAACAACGAATAAAGTATACTTTGCGACCAATCTCACCTTAATTGCCTTCGGAAAAGACCTCGAAAAAACCCGGCAAATATATATGTTTGACACCGGCCGCGGAGAGCACTACATTGTCCCAACCTTCTTGAAACCATGTGCTTTAGGTTGTGTGCTGCACGTGAATTACTTAGCAAACATGGCGTACAAGAAGTCCATGCATCACAAGATGAAATAGACAACGTCCGTGCAGCCACACAGTTCTTGACGAGTGACGGAATATTTACATTTTAAATAATTTGCCACTAAACCAAATTTCGTTGACGTCCGTTTAAAATTTGTATCAAAATCATTCATTTATTGTTCAGTTCAATATGACATTTGAAGGATAACAGCTGTATAGAAAAAAAAACAGTTGGTAATTGGCTTAGAATTGTTTAACCGAGAATTTCGCCAATATGATCTCCAACTGCACGTGAAATTGATATTTTCATTTAAAATGGAAAACAGTTATAACAATGGTTTAAACATATTTTATTGACAAAAAGTCAAATGGATCGGGCAAAAGTGAAAACACTTACTGGGCCCTCTCCAATACAAAATTGAATAATATACATATGTTATAAAGATTTACAATTTTTCATATATTAACACAGGTTTTACAATTAAGGTTTGTGCAATTATGTACAGTGCAGCTTTGTAAAATATAATTGATTACAATATCAATGATGATACTATTTACATAACAGTAATACAATTTGACACAGTTATATATAACGAAAAGAGACAAAAAGTGATGTATATATTATTCAATATACATAATAATCGTAGCATGGATATAGCAATGTTAAAAGCAAATAGCAAATATTAAAAGGACTGACAAGTAGATAGTAACTGAAAGTGAACATTACTGGAATCTATTAGTTTTACTAATATAACTCTGTACATATTTGAAGAGGAGAGTATTATTCTCCACGGTTAACCTAACATTGCCTTTCAAAATTGTTTCTAATGATGGAGTAACTCCGAGATCAAGGACTTTGGAGAACAACAGCTGTCTTTCATGATGATATAAATGGCATTCAATAAAATAATGATAAGAATTTTCACATGGATAACCACATGAACAGGCAATTTCGTTTGATAAATTTACCCGGAAAAGGTCATCATTTAAACTACTACATCTATTTCTTAATCTTGCATGTAGAATACTTAATCGTCTGTTACCACTATTGTAATAAATGGGTGGATTTTCGTCAGAAGAAGTAATACGTGTTTTAAATTCCGTAGTTGATTGTATACATTTAACATTTTCATCTAAATTGTTCCAAATTCTAACTGAGTCTAATATGAAAGAATTTCTATAAGAAGATGTTCTAGCTGATGGTTGTACTAAGTTACTCTTATTTCGTAGATTATAACTGGAGACAGAATAAACATGCTGAGGTACTAGCTCTGATAGGTAGGAAGGGCATTTATTTGTCATTATTTTATGGAATAGGATATTCTTTTTCTCTTTTCGCCTTTGTTTTAATGGAGCCCAACCCGTCTCGAAATATAAGCTTTCTCTAGAGGCGAATTTGGTTAATCCAGTAACTACCCTCGCTGCATCTAGCTGAATAAGTTCTAGTTTGTTTTCATTAAATGTTGAACAATTGTCCCATAATTCAGATGCATATTCGAGAATTGGTCGAATGAAAGTCTTATATATTATTGATGAATTACGACTACTTAATCTATATTTGAGCTTTCTCAAGGCAGAAACCATTTTGCAAGCTGAACTTGATATACTTTCAATATGATCATTCCATTTAATATCATTGGACAACATAACTCCTAAATGTTTATGACTTTTAACATTTTCAATATTGGTATTACCATATACAAGAGAAGGGTATTCATGGTTGATTTTATGTGTAAAAAGTACGCTCTTAGTTTTAGAATGATTAAAATCAACTAACTACGTTTTTGCCCATTTATCTAGCGTTATCAAATCTTTAGTTAGGCTGTCTTCAATTGTCTTCATATCCATGGCTGAGGATCCTATGCAAGTGTCGTCGGCAAAGAGTCGTGAAATATTTTCTAATTCAGTACTTATGTCGTTGATATAAATAAGAAAAAAGAAAGGACCAAGGACTGAGCCTTGGGGTACTCCTGCATTTAAAAACTGTTTTCTAGAAAAACTACCATTAACAAAAACATGTTGGAAACGATCAGTTAAATAACGTTTTAACCACTGAATAAGTAAACCGGAAATACCATATTGTTGAAGCTTGAATATGAGACCTTTATGCCATACTCTGTCAAATGCTTTGGAGATATCACAGAAAACCATGCAAAAATATTTTTGTTCATCTAGAGCTTTGCATATGTTATGATAAATTTCTATTAATTGATAAGTTGTACAATTGTTTGGTAAAAATCCAGACTGATATTTACATAATAAATCATGGTCTAAAAAATAATTATACATTCGCTTAAAAATCAAGCGTTCAAACAATTTGCTAATACAAGAAAGCAATGAAATAGGCCTGTAATTAGACGGCCGATGTCTATCACCCTTTTTAAAAAGTGGCATAACATTTGCTTGTTTCCATTGAGATGGGAAGCTACCCCGTTCAAGCGAAAGGTTGAACAACAAACGTAGTGGTGATGCAATTGAATGGGATATATGTTTTAGTAAATTATGATTTAAATTATCAGGTCTACTGGCCTTGTTCACCGGGAGACTTTTTATAAGATCAGTTATTTCAAAAGCGTCAATAACTGCATGTGAAAGTTCATAATCACATGTTTTTGAAAAGGGGGGTAACTGGGCACCTTCGTCATCTATATTAGAAATGGAAGCAAAATAATCATTGAGAGCCTCTGCTTTTTCATAATCTGAAAATGCATTTGGCGAGTCGGAATTATCAGTGACCAAAGGAGGTATTATTGAAGTATTAGAACCTTTTGTAAGGTGTTCGAGTAGTTTCCAGTAGTTGGTTTTGTTTTCTTTCAATTGCGTAGCTAGATTTTCATCTATATTTGAATAGAATTCTTCTTTTGCTTCCTTTTTAATATTGTTAAATCTATTTCGTTGCTTTTTGTACTTTGAAAAATCATGTATACTTTTGGTTCGTTGATATCTTTTCCTTAATCTTTCCTTTTTCCTTAATTCTTTTCTGAGGACATTACTAAACCATGGCTTATCGTTTGGCCTTATGGTAACAGTTCGGCTTGGTATGCAAAGCTTGATAAAACTTGTGAGTGTCTCGCTGAATACATCACAAGCGGCGTCGGCTGTAACTTGACTATTGAACATGCGTCGCCAAATAAGTCTCGTCAATCAGAGTATTTAACTTATCGTAATCACCCTATTTATACAAAAGAATGTCTCTTTCATATGCTTTCTTAAGATCAATACAATTATTCAATACTGCAAAAACTCCCTTGTGGTCACTGATACTAGACTCAAAATCAATTACATCACTTTCACTGCACGTGCAATCTTCACTAAGAATGATGGGATCAAGCAAAGTTTGAGTAAATTGAGTAACGCGTGTATATATTATTTATTCATCCTCAAAGTTGGGAGATTACAAAGACAAAATGCGAAAACAAAAGAAAAGCAAGAATCAGTGAGATTTAATCAGTCCTGAATCATTATAGTCTCAGTCTGTACCGACACTGGATGTCCTGCTCAGTGCCTTGTCACTTCTGTACACATCAGATGGATGTATTTCACAGCAACTGTTGTGAATGTTCTCAGTTCTGCTGCATTCAGATTGAATGTGGGTCTACATGAGAGAAGGCACAAAACCATATCAATGTCCGATAGGTTGTGAAACCATACACTGAAGTCCACAGGTCCAATATTGATCAGTTCACACCATAGCTCATCCCTCAAAGTAGATAGGTAATCACACTGTACGACAGAGTGAACACACGGATCACTATATATCTGACCACATTTCTCACACAGGTACACAGCGTCTTTGATATCTCTGATACTGGCGCATACCTGCACATGGAACTTCGAAGAGGTTCGGTACAGGTAGTCTTCATGTGACAGAGACCATGCCGGATGAACACTCAGATCTGTTTGTATGTGTCCAAACCACTGTAGATCAGGATCAGCCTGGACTCTATCCGTCCATGCAGAAGAGTGAAACTTCCAAACAGCAGCTTTTACATTTTGTTTCCACCTGGCCTTGGATGGAAATCTTCCAGTTGACAAGAAGGTGTCCATGACATATTTCAGTTGATACTTCCTGAGAAGTCTCATCAGATCAGGAATGAAACCTCTCAATTGGGTACCCACTTCATGAACAGAGCACAACAGCCTTGTCAGCAACACCTGTCGAGAAAGATAAGATGCGTTCATGTTCATGATGTTTCCTAGAAACAGCAGCTTCTTTTTATCTATCTCGGCTTCAAGAGGTAGCAGGCCAAGAAGACCCAGACACACGTCAGTCCTAGTTCTCTTTGGCAGGCCTTGAATGGACTTGATGACATGTCTATAAGCACGTTCCAGCATTAGAATCTCTGTTTGACTGAGAGTGTTCCACAGCTCACTGCCATAGAGGCACTTTGGTAAGGCCACTTTCTGAATTAGTTTAAGACAAACTTTTGGGGATATCAGAGATGGATTCAGTCCTTTCCGTGCCATGGAGTATGCGTAAGACCTTAGTTTAGCACATGCATCTAACATTCTCCACATTGAAATAAACTGGTCAGAGAGGATGATGCCAACATGTTTAACTTGGTTCACTGTTGGTAGAGGACGCCCATAGAGTGATAGTCCGTTCTCACCACAATCAGTCTTTCTGTTAGCCTTAAATGTGACGTACTCGCTCTTGGATGAAGAGAACGTGAAGCGCCACATCCTACTGTAATCTTCAGCTGTATTCAGAAGAGAGTTGAGACTGCTGGTACAAGAACTCACTAGGGCTATGTCATCGGCTTGAGTTGGACATCCTGTATTCAAATCCATAATCATTGATCCTTTCTTAGAGTCACTAAGCCTGTTTAAGAGTTGGTTGATATACAACAAATATAACCTTGCAGACAGAACCCCGCCCTGACGTACACCTTGCTGCAGTGTAAACCACCTTGAATTAGAATTACCTATCAACACACAGCTTTCCATATGCCGATACATATTGTCTATGACAGTCCATAGTTTTCCTGTTACTCCACCATCGTACAACTTCTTTCGCAAACCATCGTGCCATACACTGTCAAAAGCTTTAGAGCTGTCAAGAAAAAGCACATGGACATCACTACCTCGTTCATGATAATGATGGATTGTCTCCTGCAGGTTGAACGAAGCATGGGTTGAACAGAGCTCTTCCTGATAAGCCATCTGTTGCTTGTTAGGGAAGTTCTCACTTTGGCGGAGAGCACTTAAGTGTGGGAGGATTACCATTTCAAAAGCTTTCTCTATCACAGGGCTCAAGGAGATACCACGATAACAGTTTGGATCCTTCTTTGATTTCCCACCTCCTTTGTGAAGGGGCAGGATCACGCTTCGCTTCCAAGCCCGTGGAATTATCCCTGTTTTGATGACATGGTTGAAAAGGCAACTCAAATGACGTATCAGCGTCCTGTCTCCAAATTTCAGATGTTCGTACACAAGTCAATCATTTCCTCCTGATTTCCCATGTTTCAGTTTCTTGCACACTGCATCAACTTGATCCAAGGTTATTTGACAGGCTTCAGACTTCTCCAGCAGACATGTCGTCCTTATCTCTTTCACTTTCACTTCGATTTCCTTTTTAAAACTGTCTTCGAAGTGGGACTTGTTGGAGGACTGGAACACTGCTTCAAAATGAGTGGCCCATTGATCTAGGACATCATCAGGATTGCTGTAAGTGACACCTTCTACCTGTATTGGTGTGATCACATTATCACCGGCTCCCTTCAGTCTCATGTTAACAAGGTGCCAAAAAGCGTAAGCACTCAGATCAGATGATTCTGATATTTCCCTCATCCATTGAGATATCACATTTCTTGCTGCATGTCTCATCTCCTTTCTGAATGTGTCCTTCATCATCTTATATTCTCTGAATGTTGGGTGCTGCATGCCTCTTGGACATCCATCTTGCTTCCATTTATGCCTTGCTGTCGCCATGACACAATCCGTCCAGTAGGGCTTTAAATGTTTCTGGAAACGTTTCAGAGGAAGTGTTTCGATGGCAGCATTTATCAAACAGGAAACAATGGTCTCGTAGTAGAGGTTGATCTCTTCCTCCCCACAGTTGTCATCCAGCATAGGCAATGTCCACAGGGCATTTGAAACAGCAAAAGTGTAATCCTTTATAATGCCCAGATTTTGAGCTTTCTCCCACGAGACCCGAGGATGTGGCTTCAAGTCGTTCCGGTTTTTCAAAATTGTATCTAATTTAAATTCACAGACAATAGGGTGATGGTCGGAGACATTGAAACCATGATCATCAAGAATGATGGCATTACTAATGTTCGTTTTGTCATTATGTGAAACTAACACATGATCAATGAGTGTTTTCGGTCCCCCCTCGTACGAACAAAAGGTCCAGTTAGGTCCTTGACATTCATTCTGTGTTGCTATGGAGAACAAGTTAAAGAATTTCAACAAATGAAGAAGTCTTTTACTTCTAGCATCTGGTTCAAAGTCACACCTTGGCCCTGAAACTTTGGTATTGAAGTCGCCAATTACAATAACGGTATAGTCTTCACAATATGACTGTATTAGACTTTCCAGAACACCAACACTCCACGTGAAGTTTTGTAACGGTTGAGTGACAGCTGGTAAATACACAGAGAATATCACCAATGGTCGGCAATCAGGTATATGTATATCTGCACCAATTACAAAGTCATAGTCTATATCAATCTGTTGTGCATATGGCAGCACACGTTGAGACAAAATCAAAGCGACTCCTCCTCGTGAAGGAAAGTAGTTTTCCGGAAGATTGGCGTGATCTCCAAAACATTTCACAAGAGACGAGTACTCAGATGGTAGATGAGACAGTAGAGACTCATTGTGATGATTCAGTTGATGTTCAGTCAGAGCACATATATCAATCGAGTAATTCTGCAAACAGTTCATGAGGTATGCAACTGAGGACGTGAATCCTCTACAATTCCATGTCATTAGTTTTAGTGCATCCATCTGTCTTGTATTTTCTTTTGGTACTGATTCCATGGAATCCATTTCTTCACTTTAATGTTATCAGGCCAGAAATTTTGATCCTCAACCCTTTCTTTATCATGATAGTCAACATTCAGCTGAGCCCAAGCAGATCTCATGTTAGGGTTGTGATTATTAAATCGCAGATGAGTAACTCTGACGCCTTTTTCATGAAGGAAATCCCTCATTGCACTTTCAGTGCACCGTTTGTCTATTCCTCCAATGAAAAACCTAGCCACTTTAAGACCACTCACCACTCCTCTGAATCCTTCAGTACCGTTCCTTTTCACGGATTTCACTTGTCTGGTTTCATCTGGGTCTGCATTGCAAGTTACCTGAATATCATAGGATTTATTCATCAATGAACGACGACGCATGGATACAATCGTTTGTTGTTCTTCGTTGACTTTTTGAGTTACATTATTTTCATCTCGATGTTCTATTACATCATCGATTGGTGCCTGTGATATGTTTTGCTCTGAAAAGAATGATAACTTTGAACTCTGGATTAACCTGTCCACCATGTTACCAATCTCATCTCTTTTATATGCTTTCTTAAGATCAATACAATTATTCTTCAAAAACTCCCTTGTGGTCACTGATACTAGACTCAAAATCAATTACATCACTTTCACTGCACGTGCAATCTTCACTAAGAATGATGGGATCAAGCAAAGTTTGAGTAAATTGAGTAACGCGTGTAGGTTCACAGATGATATTTCGTAATGCCTTTCTTGACATCAGATTGTGTAGATTGGTAAGTTTAGTGTTGAGTAAGTTTTTATTAAAATCACCTAATAGAATAACAAATGGGGTATAGTCTAAAGCAAGTTCAAGGGAATATTCTAGATGGTCCCAATACGAAACATGACTGCTAGGGGGTCGATATGATGTACAAATAAGAAGTCTTTTCTGGGGAAGAAATATGTCAAACCATATATCTTCATACACATTAGATTCTAAATCTTCCTTGCGTTTAACGTGAAGCATTGGCGAAAAATAGACACAAATTCCACCACCGAAACAATTTCTATCCCTTCTTAATAAATGAAAGCCCTCTAGTTCTATATCCTTATCTTTGACCGCATCGTCGAGATGTGTTTCAGTGAAACAAATTACATCGTAATCAGATATTTGTTCAGAGATAGTTTCCAGTTTATACCTTAAACTTCGTCTTTTAGGTGAAAAATACTTAAATCTTTGGATGAATTAATTGGAATGGGGCCAGGATTTTGCTTAACATCGCCAGCTATGATGAGCAAGTGAAATAAGATAGCAATGATATTGGAGTTAACAGATGACTGTAGTAAGCAGAAGTACACTTGGAGAATACTACAAGTGATAGTAAGTTTCAAGTGGTAGTTCATCCCATGCAGTAACCAGTTCAAAAGAGATTGGTAGGATTTAACTTTTCCTCTTTTCGACAGGTGAGTAGAAAACAATTTACAATGATATAGACCTATTGATGCCCGGTACATTTCAATGTCAATCATTGCCTATGAGAGATAATATAATATAAAACGTCCAGTTTGGGGCATCGTAGGGTCTGCTATCAAACTTTTGATTTGCAATTATAGTGAAGAAAACAATACACAAGGTACATTTGACATTTGCTTCCATTGAGGTCAAATAAATATAGATATACGTTTTTGTGCAAACACTGTGACATTTACTGTTGAATAAATTAAAAAATAACATGTTATATTTACTGAGAGTGCAGAGAGAATAAAACTTTGTACAAAGTGCAGTATTATCGACTGCTGCATGTAGTTATATATATAACAATAACCATGTGGTATATGTAAAATTGGTATGGTATGGTATGGTATGGTATGGTATGGTATGGTATGATATGGTATGGTATGGTATGGTATGGTATGGTATTATAATATAACAGTGTAGTACAGTATATATACTCACTATTATATCGGACTTTTAAGCATTGCACCCAGCGCCCCCGTTCCTCAGTTATCTTGCAATTGTGAGATCATTGTGAAGCTAAAATGCATACATCGATTTGTCTCGAATCAGTGGATAAGGGTTGTAATTCAATTGCACAGCTATTGATCGCTCTAACATAACAGGATAGTATAGAAACCTTGCAACTTCGTGAACTCAAATTTTCAGCAAAAAGCTATTTATTTAACATGCGGATCGAGATACTGTAAGAGAACGCTCCTAAGAAAACTTGTCACTCACAAGTATATGTACACCGGCGTACCTTAATTATTTGCACTCACCTGGGTATCCAAGTGCAAATATTATTCAATATTATATTAAAGGGGCAGTAGCACGTTTTAGAGGGAATATGAAGTGATGTCAGGAAAATGAAAATTAATGGTTCCAATTGAAAGACAATGCATTTAAACTAAATGGAACAGTAATAAATCAAATATATAATGTAAAATTTAGCCATGCGATTCCTTTTTCTTACACAGAATGAATTAAAGGTGTTCACAAAAAATGGCCGCCAATGGAATTAAGGTGAATCTTCATACTTTGTTCTCTGACTATGGAAGATCGGCTTGTGTAATGAGATTTTTGACACTATCAAAATAATACATTTAGCGTTAAAGATTCTGTATCATACTTGCAATATTTTAAAAAGTATTTTTAATGTATTCGTTGTATTTTGTACAATCATCAGTGAAAAGTTTAAAACATAAAATTATCAAAAAACGTGCTACTGCCCCTTTAATAATACTATATTTAAATTGTTTTTGGACAATGGCGTCGAAATTGCTTAAAGATAATACATATCAGAGTTCAAAGTTTTAAAAAGTAATTTCACTGTTTTTTTTCGGTTGTATTTTTTTGCAAAATTGTGGGACAAACCTAGGAAAAATGGACCAAAATTCATTAAATAAATAATTTACCAAAATTACCGAAACGGCAGCCGACATAAAGGCGAGTCAACTTCCGGTTTCTAAAAATACGCTCGAAAACCGTCTTTGTCGCGCACGACTAGATTCTATTTTCTTTTTCTCCCAATAAGGTATTTGTTGCTGCCATAGTTGATACCCAACGAACACAATTAGGGCAGTTGAGACACGGTGTAAATCCTACACGCATAATGATTACGTCAACGAAAGCGAGTTTGTTAAATGTTATGCCTTTTTTTACAGGAGGTACTGATTGTTCAAAGATCTGATCACGATCTTCCAAGATCTGATCGACTATGAGTATGTTGTTGTGAAAAGTTGGCGCTTACATGACTGTATGTTTAGAATTTGAGTTACTATGGTGATTAAGTGTACTTAATGTTTAATGGATCAGTGAAATTAATGTGCTTAGAAATTTCATGAATTTTTGATTGCAGCCATGTTTGTTTACAAACAGAGAGTGCTGATTGTGCATTGTCGAAAGCAATCTTGAGATTGCAGTAAAACTAAACACGTCAATGAATTGGCAATTAATACTATGCATGATTGGGTTTAAATATCAATCTGTAATAAATATGATTTGCAGTACTATTCATGGATCTTTGAGTTTATGTTTAACCTAATCGACATGCGTGTGTTCGGCATGTTCTATTTATCAATGAAACGTGAAAATAGATCCGTCGACCAATTGTTTTTCGTTCTCTTAGGAACCAACCAATCAATGTTGAGAATCACTAAAAAGCACATGTGCGGATATAACAAAAATATGCACTCGTGCATACTCGCCCGTATTGGTAATATATACATACGGAAAAAAGTTAAGCACCCCCTAAATTCGAAAACTAAAAAATGATGCTATGGCAAAGTTACGGTACCATGAATAAAGTTATGACTCTCAAAAATGTAGATTTTGTTCATAATTTCTTCAAAGAAAGATGTCCATGTAGACATTTTATGAAACTACGATTTAATTTGTAATGGTACTGAAATTTCACCCAAAATAAGTATGGCTGTAGTGCCAAAAGTAGGCAATTTGAAAATGGGTTTCCGACAACAAAAATAACATTTGTGTTACCAACTTGACTTCCACATATCAAATCATATCTTATCTTACAAAATAAGGAAGTAACTGGTCGTTGAAAAGGCATCCCTTTTTTCAACAGTAATGTTGTCAATTATTGACGAAATGTCTGGAATCATACGATTTTGGAATAATCTTGGTATTCTTTTGAGTTCAATCTGTTAATCAAACACTTCTCATTTATTTCTAGGGGTCATTACAGTTGACACTGACCATCTTTTGTTATCAAACCATTTTCCTTGAATTTTGTTTCTGGAGAATTTGCGTCTTTGAAGACACCTTTTGTTATAGAACAATTCCTTTGATGTTTGGGATTAACTGTGTGTGTTGTTTGAAGGGATTAAGTCACTGGGTAATACTAAATTCTCAACTGTCAAACGAAATATGATCAGATATCCTACTTTTTCTTACTTTTTAAAAAACGAAACAACACTATGTAATAACGATATACAATGTATAGTATAAGTACATATATCCACTAACTACAATTCTGAATTTTGAATGGTTTTTGTTTTGTTTATTTATCTTACTCTTGTTGAAAGGTTGAAGATGTATGGGCTGACACCATCGGAGATATGCTGGAAGACGGAAGGTGCCATCTGGAGTATCTTATTTTACAAATATACATTTACCTAACACTTGACCTTTTCCCACTTTTACCTAAAAAATACCATATACATGGACCAAGGACAAAACCAATCAATGATGATATTCAATTAGGGTACGGGATAGATCATTCGGCAAGAGCGCCGGTCTCACGTTGCTGAGGTCCGGAGTTCGAATCCCATCAAGGCCAAGGTGTAACAACCTAAAGTTCACCTCTGTTAGAACTCTATAAGTGTGACCCTTGAGCCCTAGTGTGTAATGCAAAAGAAACTGCGCACTTAAAAGATCCCACGAATTCATGTCAATGGTCGAATGGTGGATACACGAACTGTTGCATACGCCGAGCTGTCGGTTATCAGCGTTAAGCAATGTTGGACAAACTGCTGTGACTATGTGTCTCAGTTCACCCAGCTGTGAATGGGTACCCTGTGAGGCATAGAATGGTCCCTAAACTGAGCGCCATATATGGATGCCGGTTGAATACTCCCCAGGGAGGTGAATTGGAAAAATGATCGCACTGTGAAAGAATTACATTGACCAGAGGAAACAATGTAAGCGCCTTGAGTAACCACGAGGTGATGGATACGCGCGCTATATAAAAAAATATTAATATAAGGACAATAATAATGACATACCTTTTTTAGAGTAAGTTTATAAGAATCCAAATATATACCCCATGAAATGCTCTGTATTTAAGTATAAGATGAGAAGTAAAATATTTGTTAAAAGTTAAAAAAACAACTCCTCGAAGCCTAATATGTATTTATCATTATAACCTAGTTAGTCTGTTATCTATTCTCTCTCCACAGAGCCAGATCAAGTCATGAAGTGTTGTTTCAGCTGCTAAACACTTCACACTATTTACACTCTGCACTATGTTCCAATATATCAAGGTAAAAAAAAACAACAGCTGTCACCTGACAGCTGCCAAACCATGTAGTTATTGAACTGTAATGAATATGCTATGTAAGTATGTAATGGAACAAGTCAGCAATGTATTCATCTGCATGGGTCATGTAGATATCATAATATAACAATTCGTTATTATCGCATTTATTATAAATCGATACCTTTCCAGATCAAAATCGACCTAGGTCCGAGAAATAAAATATTAAAAATATTAACTCCAAGGAGATATGAAATCCTCTACAATGGGTCCGAGAGCATCCCCGTAGGTCGCATGTCCGTATGTTTACTCAGCTAACCAATCACAAGCCGCTGGCAAGGGGAAGTAAGTCCTGATAACCATGCTTTAAACATGATCGCCGCTAGCAGTCTTATAAGCGAGACGATGTAATTGGTCTGCTAACGACTGGAATTCGGCTGCAATAAACTGGGGAAAAACATGCGAGTTACATACCTAGTGGAGAGGAAATCTATCGAAATATAAAGTTCGATTCTCGATAGAGTTAATATGGATGCCTCTCTTGTGTGTTTTGAGAGACTTCAAGCACGTGTTGAAATAGTTAATTGGTGTCAAATATATCACAAAAAGAATATTATATTATGTCACTTTTGCAGCACAGTTTGACTAGTCATATATTGAAGTCAGAGTATATATCAAATCAGCCAACTTTAAGAATTGTTGAGGTACCAGAGTATATGCATTCTCTCCCCACAGAGGCAGATCAAGTCATGTTGATTTAGCTTCTGTTCTATTACGCCGAAATCACTGGGTTCCGGCAGTTTCCCCTAGCGGAAAAAACATTCATCTCAATACATTTGAATTTCTTTATCAAATGACAAGGCTTCTCGCATGGAAAGGGTGGTTCATATCACAATGCCTTTGCCTTGTTTTAGTAGCCAAAATGATGATTTAAGAACAGCGTCGCTGATTGCACAACTAATTTTGATTGCCTCCAATCAGGCATCTCCCAATCTTTTCCACAAACTCGTCGTAATATAACAGAGGCTAAATCAACATGACTTGATATGCCTCTGTGGGGAGAGAATGGAATATATGTGACATAGACAAGAAGTTAAGATAAGTGTGAAGGTAAAGTTTGATGCATCTGATGATATAAAATAAGAACTCAATTAAAAAATGATTTGTTTTAACAATAACGTCTCCATTGTTAATGTTCAAAAAGACAAAAGGCACCAATATGAATAAATATAATAATAACCTCCATACATGACATTTTTGAAAAGACCTGACCATTGTAAATTTTATTTTACAATTCTATGAAAATATGTATTTTTCTACAAGTAATAGGGATGTTCAATAATATGAATAATATTGATTGGAATTTAAGAGTTAAATTTTTTTTATTGATAAACTAATTTATTATGATGAAAAGAGGATGCATTGTACATGTATCCTCAACTTTTTCAGAAGCAAGATTGCGAAAATATTGTAAGTCTTGTCAGAACAGTCGTAGGTTTAAAATTGTGATAAAAGGCTTTATCACATAAATAGGAAATGTTCTCGAGCTTTCGTAACACTTAAAGGGGCAGAAGCACGTTTTTTGATAATTTTATATTTTACATTTTTCACTGATAATTGTAAGTTATTGCTAAATGTATTATTTTGATAAAAATATCATTACACAAGCCTATCATCCATAGTCAGAGGACAAAGTATGAAGATTCACATAAAATCCATGGGCAGCCATTTTGTGTGAACACCTTTAATTCATTTTCTGTAAGAAAAAGGTACAATGTATCGCATGGCTAAACTTTACATTATATATTTGAATTATTACTGTTCCATTTAGTTTAAATTTGTCTTTCAATTGAAACCATTTATTTTCATTTTTCTGACACCTTATATTCCCCTAAAACGTCCTACTGCCCCTTTAAAGAGATGATACACTCAGTACAGACGTCGTCCTGACTAATACATTAGAAGCAATGTGTTGAAATTATTCTGTTAACAAATATGAACTTAAAATTCCGTGCTTCGTTTTCTATTGATAATTATTTATATTTAAAGATCAGTAGGATGATTAGTACTCCCATAATGTAATATCAAGCTTTAGTTCAAATATCAACTGAAAACAGAGTATTTTCGACAGAGAGTTTGAAGTAAAATTAAAGTAATCAGATTCAGAGATTATTGTTTAATTAAAATCATATACTGTCGTATTATTATGAGTAAGGGTGCACATGAAAGTACCCACCTGATCAAGGTTTGCTCTGGTATTATGCTTGCAAACGCAAAATGACATTTTCACTATCGAAACTCAATATAGTCAAACCTCACTTTTTAAAATATCTTTAATAGAGGAAGACAAAGGAAACTCTATGGATGAACAACTTATTAATTTGTTTCTCAAATAACAAATTACAGAATGCCACTCAAACAGTTAATTTACAAGTTGATATGAAATGTTTCACTTACATTTTCTATCAATTGAAAGTATGATTATTGACAATCTGTAATTTCACCTTGTAATCAATTTTGGTTAAATTCATGTGGTATAAAACTTCGCTCAGGCAACAAACACTTTCCAGCGAAGATGGCCGTGCAGTTTTTCGCAATCCTCTTATTGCAGAAATATTTGACAGGTGATCAATTTTTTTATATTTTTTTTTTATTACAATATTTTTGATACAGGCATGACATACAAACATACAATGACAACATATTACAGAATTACAGAGAAACAAAAAATCAAAGTGCACTGCCACATACAACTTATATGCGTTATATTACTACACCGTAAATACCGGTACATGAAAAAAGCCATTTAACCACATTCGAATCAAGTATGGATATGAAAAAAAAAAAAAGAAAAAAAAAAGTGATAAATTTATGATGGATTAAAAGCATTTGATACTATCTAAACACAACGCAAGACTCAGTTACGATTACTTGTGTGTTTACTTCACTTTTTTAATATCAAATCATTCATAAACCGTTTTACACTTGACAATAATGATTAAGTAGGATACATATTTAGAAATCATTTTGTGACTGAAATACTAGTATTGGTTACTTACATTGAGTATGTAAGTAAGAAAGCTTTATTAGAAAGGCAAAATCAGGAACGGTTACAGGATTTTCGTTTGTATACACCTTTGACTATCATAAGTAAAAACATTGGAGTTATCACTTTGCAACAAATAATTTATGTGAAACTTTCTACTATTTGTTCAATATCGATAAAATATTGTCCTATATGTGAAGTATTATACACACAGTGTTTTGAAAACACATTATTTATATTAAGTCAGATTTTAACAAAAATCTTGCACAATATGATGACACTGTGATGTTAAAGTTTGTGCGCATCGCCAAGAACCAACTCGTCGATGAATTTTTAATCTGAAAAATATTGTTCGTGAATTCCAATGAATATTATTGTATTGTTTTGCAATGTGTATAAAGGTACGCTCCATACACTTTCACAAAACTAGAAAAGAGAAAATGGTAGGGTGTGAGGCTGTTGAAATAAAGCGACAACCAATGGACGAGAGTACAGCGAGCTATATCCGGTTCGTATTGTATGAGATTGTACACCGTGACTTATATATATACTCTTCAAAAAAAGAAACGCACGAATCATTTTTCATAGAATGTATTAACATTTATTTGAGAGCAAAAATATCACATAATTTCAATGGTAAAAAAGTGAAATTTAACAAGGCTGTAGACAAAGTGTTTGCAAACACGTTGACATCAGTTTTTGTTGTGTTCGTGTGTTATTTATCCAAAATTTGGCGCTTACGTCAGTTTATTGTTTTGTTATAATATAGAGCAATTCTTGATTGATATATTTCTGGCAGTGAATGCAAAAGGTAAAAAAGTATCCTTTACAAAGTTCTTTTTCACCCTTCTTGCATTGTGATTAGCCGATAGTGAAGTGTCCAAAACGTAATATGACGTTGACGTGCACGTTTATAAAATTCATAACATTTACGTTCTAAAGGGGTTTTGATCTTGTGTTTGAGGGAGTAAGTGCAGGACTTTGACCTTGATCTCGACATAGACGTAGACCAAGCGGAGTTCTGTATGTTTTTGAACGTCTTCATGCTTGAAAACATTTGACGTTCGTAAATGTTGTTGATGTTCAGACTATCAGTCAAACTCTCTTAAAACAACGAGTTAAGCAGATCTTGTGTACTTAACATAGAAACTTACTTTATAACACTCTCTCAACCAACTCTGTTGACCTTTAAAATAAAATTATAGGCCAAATCTTAATTTTCAGAAAGTAAACACTACTGAAAAACGCTGTTTTCATCTCACAATTTTAGATGATGGTGAGATTGATCACCAAACCAGACTTAACTAAAGATTCAAAGATTAATCCTCCGGGTTTTAAAACACCATTGACGGGGATTGAACATTTTGAAGTTTCTCAAAACAGGGCCGATAACTAGCTCTCTTGGTCGAATATCCACTGCTCCCTAAAGTTTTGTCGACTTTTTTTCACAAAACATGTATCTGTTATGTTATCTGTATTTCTGTGGGAAGACGATGACGCGAGTGCTTGATCCGGATGTAGATAATTTTGGCTTTCATAGCACTCTTTGTCTGACAAATATTGGCTTCATTTTGTCGAAAATTGGCCTGGAGGAAGCAACTAAATATGACAAAATATTGTGCTCTAATCATCATTTTAATTTAAAACGACAGCAGATTTTGAAACCGAAGTTTTAATTTGACGTACGGCGATGTTTCCTATTTTCTCCACTTTCGCATTGCCCAAATTTATCCTAATTTTTATGTTAAAAGAATAAATAAATTGAAACCATATTTACCTCTTGTTAGTTATTAGTTCCACATGCGTTAATGCTTTCTACATGGTGTTTTTGCTTTACAGATTTTCCTAAGCAGAGGTTTCAAAAAACTGTTTTCAATTGCCTCTTTAAAGAATGAAATCGCTAAAATGTCTTCGTTTTTGCACAGAAGTGGTAAATAATCATGTAAAGATAACGTTCAGAGAAGAAATATGACAGTTTTATTGTTACATTCATTTTTAAAGAAATCTAACAATTTCAAAATATACTATGCGTTTCTTTTTTTGAAGGGTATACAAATAGGAATATAAACTGTACAAAGTAAGTTAAATTGATGTATTGTTGAATATGCAATTTTAATGATTGTTATTCACCATGCCACAGATACATTGGTACATCAATTGTTTCAATATTTTCAGTGTTTATCACACATGTGGGCGTCACTGTTCAACATACAATTTCCAAGCCTAGGTAGATTATCCAACGATGCTGTCGGAAGTCGATAAATTATTGGTTATAATGCAGCTATGCGCTGATATTTTAAGAGTTCAGACTGTACCCAGTTCAGTGTGCTTTGGACCGTGAGGAGGCTGTATTAGTAGAAATAGAGATACCCTGAAGGTAAGTTTCAAGTCCCTTTATAAACCTCCAGTGACGTCACTCTATTGTTCTATTAGGTTCTTCTTTTACCGGATAAACCTCTTTGCCGGGCATTCTCCAATTTCGCTCTGCCGCGGGCTTACATTATCAACAACACCTCTGGCTCGGTTTTGATCCTACACGTATAGAATGTCTCTGATTTAACGAAAGTATTTTTCAAACTTTATTTCCGGAGTTCTTTCCTGATCACCACATAGCAAAATATCATGTCATTTTTGAAGTCTCCAGGGTCCGTTTCCCTTATTTCATTTTCAACCTCATCGTAAAATTCGTCAATAATTTTCTTCTTTTCTTCTTCTCGTCTGTCCAGAGATAAAGCAGAGTAGAACATGGTATGACTCCAGTTCCAGTGAGCGGCCGTGTACTTTCTAGCAAATTCTTGTCTGTCATCGAGGCCATGCTTTTCTTTCTTCTGCTTCCAGGCTTGGTAGAATATGCAAGGAATTCCTTTTACCTCGACTGAAAGAAGTTCAAGTCCTTGTATTCCAACAGATGACTCCAAATCAAATGCTTCTTGTACAGTTCCAAGATCAAATGGATACACGGGAAGATTCGTGTCAAGAAATTCTTTTTTCGAAATTTTGACATATGTATGTCAACGCACACTGAATCTAAACTTACGCAGTGAAATTTCATCATTATCGGTTTCGTTTTCACAATGATATGATGTCTCAAAGACGTTGCAACTTTCATGATATTTGCACTAGGATACGAAGGTAAGTCAACAAACTAAAGATACGCAGCTGTAATTCTCAATGTCCGTGCCTGTACAAAAGAGCCTTCTTTGGCTTTTTGTGCAGTGTAAACAAAAACAAAAACTTTTTTTCAATTCCTCATTACGGCCACAGTGTCACTAAATCGGCCACAGTGTCACTAAATCGGCCACAGTGTCACTAAAAAGTGACCAAAGGGAGGTGGGATACCTTTGTTTGTGAGCATCCGTATCGGTCAGATAATGATATTGAACAGTTAATATTTTTTTAATTATTTTTCACTGAATGTGTGAGGGCAAAATTTTGAAACATTAGACACTGATTTAGTTTAATAAAAAATGATGACTTTATTATAACATAAATATGTCTTTAATGACCAAATTTATTTCACAATTTAATCTTAAAATCTAATGAAAAGACTTAAAAGGTGTAATGTTGATAATGAAGAGTTATCTACTCGGATGTTAAATTTCATTGATAAGGCTATTTTGACTGTGATCTGACGATCTCTGTTAACCTCTTGTGACATATATCTATTTTTTCTTTTGAACATTAATCAAGGGTGTATCAACTATAAAAAATATTTTGATACGAGAAATTATCTTTTAATTAAAGAATAAACAAATGACAACAATCGTCATTAAAAAACAAAAGAAAGCTAATCTGTTTGGATTTACTTTATATTATTTTCAAGCTCCTTTTTCCTATACTGCAATGTCTTAATAGAAAAACACTAGCAACTATATGCAAAATTTAACTTTAAAAAGAGTTCTTTTAAATAATTTGATTTCATTAATAGGTGCCCATACTGTGGATGTATTTTTACAACACAATTAGATTCAAGACATATGTTTTAACAAAATAATACCAAACTTAGCTATTTCTGTATACCTCGATATTTTGTATCCATCCTCCCTTAACCACAACATCTAGAAGTCATAATTCCAAGGCATTCTCTCCCAGTAGAGGCAATTCAAGTCATGAATTTGTCGATCTAGCATCTGTTCTAATTAACCGAGTTTCTGAGCTAAAAGGGAGATGCCTAATTGGATTCAATTAAACTTAGTTGTGCGACGATGACTTAAAACCATCATGTTGGCTACTGAATACTGGCAAAGGCATTGTGATATGAATCATCTTTTCCATGCCAGAAGTTTATCATTTGCTTAAAGAACTCAAATGTATTGTAGTGCAATTTTTGTCCGCCAGGGGAAACTGCCAGAAACCAGTGATTTGTCCAATTTGAACTGAAGTAGGATCACCATTTTATGACTTGATCTACCTCTGTGGGGAGAGAATGAGCACAAGGTAGTAATCGGGATAAAGTTTCACAGGTTGATACATTTTTCATTCCTTTCTAATTATCAGACGATGAAATTCAAAAGCGAATAATTCTGGAGTCAAATCCTTCACTCTTTGTTCATACATTGTAAACATCTCGTCAACGATCTCTTCCTTCTCTTTCAGTGAACGATCATCTGACAACCCTGAAATAAATGTATTGTAACTCCATGTCCGAATAGATGCTGTTATATCACTTGCATACGTCTCAATATCATTGATATTTTCATCTTCCATCTTCTGCTTCCAAGCGCTATAGTAAATGTTAGGCATTCCGATTGTTTCTTCTGACACAACTTGCAGTCCTGAATAAGAGCTTATTGGTGAATCCTGGAATGGTTGCATAAGTTGTTTCATGGTATAAAAGTAAAAGCCAAAATTGGTATCAAAGAACTCAGTTTCCGATATTCTCTTTGTTTTCCTGAACATTGTCCATATATCAGTGAAAATATCAAACATTTTACGTAATTTGATATTTATGTTATCGTCATCGACAAAGCTTGCTGGGACAATCAAATAGAGAACACCTCCATGTTTTAGTTCCCTACTTCTCATTTGAAGGAACAGTTCCCAATCTTCCTTGGCCTGGTCGTACAGTTTCCTCTTCTCATCAATGGAAGAAACTGGATAGATATAAAGGGACTCTTTGTACTTAGTTGGAACCTTCGACAACCAGTGAACAGCCATCGATGACATTATGAAATGCATAGAATTTGATGGAACACATTGGTTTCTGAACCCGATGCCCGATGCTAATGGGTAGACATTTTCAAGGTCCTGCAAATAGGAAGGTGGATCTGGAATAGCTCCAGAAAGGCGCCTAAAGAGAGAGTTGAAATCATTGTTTGGCAGATCTTCATAGATGACCTGAAACTGGAGCTGAGGACCGTGCTGTTCCCTCAGACACACCATCAGATCCTTCAGGAAAACCATAGATGCAGACCCATCTGCTGTGCCATAGTCTCCGATGTTGAAAGGATAAGATAAGTCCTCTAAAGGAATGCACTTAACAATTTCGCTGACCAACTCTTTGTCCTTGTCGGATGCATTCATGGTTTGCCTTCCCCAGTCTCCCGCATAGGTTCCTTTCCCAGATTCACCGTAGGGGGGGTATATCTTGGACATTTCCATTATATATAACCTGAAACAAAACATGTGATATAAGCAGAGAATTCGGTAAAGTTTGCATAGTAACTAGCGTCTTGCCCTCTTTATACTCTTGCTACTTTATGTCTCATGTGATAATGTAATTATGAGCGCCTTCAAGTGGAGTGTCAAAACGCTTTTGTTGGAGCGGGGAATTTGCGTTTTTGAAAGACCTAGGGTCATTTATGATGAATGTGATTATACAATGTAAAATCGCCAAATCTAAGCATTTAGTCAACACCTTCCCTGTATGGCAGATCGGTCTTTTTTGATTAAATAATCAGAATTGTTATGGCCAAACAGCGCCAGATTGATAACAGTAAATTGCATTCAAGGTATTTAATCCCACTGAACACGTCGGGGATACATTGGCTCGAAGAAATATCAAGCCCTCATCACGTAATTACAAACAATAGGACTCCTGTCCACATTTACCATCGCCAAGTCATGTTTTATATCATGCAAATGCTTGTCTTAAAAATTATTTATAGGGCCTTTTACCCGGGTTGAAATCTCCAGGTTTTGCCAAGACTGGACATGACTCTCTGCGAAACATACATGTAGCAGGGTCATAGGGAAGATCATGATTTACGGTAATGCTTTTCTTATAATAAGTTTGATTAGCTACCGTGCCTGTGCCATTTATATCCTCATAAGGTCTAAAAAGGCAAAATACATTACCATGATTCATTATAATGTAAATGGATCACTAGAAACAGTAACATTCACATCCAAAAAGGATAAATGCAGGCATGAACATGGTTATGTGATCAGGGCTTTATGTTGGCGGTTTTGGTTTAATTTCGAACACTTGTGCGAACCTTTTAGTTAACATTAAGATTTATCAAGTTAAAAATATATAGTAAATGCAAAGTTTTTTGCAATAAGCAACACCAGATACTAAAGTTCTAACATCGAAATAATCAGATGTAATTCAATATGTGCCATTATTGAAATTGTTGTATGCAGTTTTCTGTGTAAATATTATGTCATTTCATATCATTCAATTGAGGATCATTCCATCGTATTACTGTTGATTATTTAAAAATTATCATCTTATATTTGAAATTATAACCTTTGGATATATATGTCCTCTATCTTCCAATAACCCCAGTTGTACTTATTCATATATACCTTTTTAAGTTTAAGGTTTTATGTAAAGGTTTACCTTGATGCAGGGTATACCAAACACTACACGTAGATTCTATATCGTTCCACTATTAGCAGAACAACTATGTCACTATGGCAGAAAAAGTTAATATGTACATTAATAGATAATTCATTAATCAATTATTAACTAAGCGTAACTTTGTGATAAGCGGTTGCCTTGGTAACAGATTATCCTGACAAAACAAAATGTGTTTTTGCACAGCTGGCTAGTGATGAATAATTTATGAATATGTATATGAATATTGTTTTCTGTGATATTCTGAAATAACATATATTCTAGAACCACATAAATGCTATAACTGTGCGTAAAATATGATATTTAGATTCTTCAACCACTAGTAGAAAGGAAAGCAAAGCGATACTAACTCAAAATTGGTTTTTGGTTAGACGATCAAAACATAAGTGAATACCTACATCATACATAAGTCAAGCATTACCCTATTACAAAATGAAGTTTTTAAAAGTTTTTCTACATAACCGAGATATATTAATGTTTTTAATGGTTAGAACAATATTTATTGTTGTCTTCACACCCTTCAAGGGGCAGTAGCACGTTTTTCGGGGGAATATGAGGTGATGTCAGGAAAATAAAAATAAATGGTTGCAATTGAAAGAAGCAATTGAAGGTGTTAAAAAAAAAATGGCCGCCATCGGAATTTATGTAAAATTTTATATTTTTTTCTCTGATTGTGGATGGTTGCTTTGATGTAATGTTGTATTTGACACTACAATACACTAAGCACTTGTCAGTGAAAAATTAAAAGTATTTTTTTCCCAAAAACGTGCTACTACCACTTTAAGACTAGTCCAAACCAGTAGCTGTAGAATGTAATTCTATGATCGCTGAATTGGGAATGACATTAACCTTTGAACTTTAAACTGGTCTCTTATGACGAGGGATATCTCCATCTACAGTGAGAAGAATGTTAAATAGCTCTCTGGTATTTCCTAATTGCCTTATCTCGCATTCAAATTACCCGACATCTTTAACTAATGGATAATTAACGCCTTGCAACTAATACTTTCAAATGAAAATCAAATCATGTTTCATATTCATAGATCAGATTCAGACAGTATATTTGTGGGATTTGAAATATCTTATAATGATACAAGGCCCTGTTCGCATGCATCCTTATACGTACTATGTAAAATTACACATGTATGCACATTTTACACACCTATATTCGTAGCATGCGAACGCAATTGCATACGTGAGTAATTTCGCATACACACACTGTAACGTTATGACAAATAGTCCATACAACTATACTTATTTTACTAATTACGAATGTCCTTTTAGAGGAATCTATATTCTGTTTCTCTAGATCTGTTAACGGAACTAGCGTCCAAAGGTCGTTATAATGCATTTCATTTGATATTAATTCTTTGATGCGTCAATGTTATTGGAGGTTTTTAAACAAGCAAACTTCTAAATCAATCAATTTTGTAAAAGTGTGTTTTCACAAACATGAAATGATAATGTTTTCAAATTATAAATCAAGGTACGTTTTCTTCTGGGGAAATCATGTAACTGAGGTTCAGTCATATCAATCACTAATGGATTAAATTATCTTGCGATTTGGTTCTGTTGGACATTGGTTTACCTCTGTGTATACTCAATGACTTATAATAAAAGTTTTAAATCTTGGAAGGATGTTTGAATATTGTTAATAATCACACAATAAATTGAACTTCAAGATGCATGAGGTTCTCTCCCCTCAGAGGCAGATCAAGTCATGTTGATTTAGCCTCTTATATGTTATGCCGACTTTGTGAGATAGAATGGGAGATGCCTGATTGGAGGCAATCAAAGTTAGTTGTGCAATCAGCGACGCTGTTCTTAAATCGTCGTTTTTGCTACTGAATCAAGGCAAAAGCATTGTGATATGAACCACCCTTTCCAAGCGAGAAGCGTTGTCATTTGATAACGACATTCAAATGGATTGTACACAGTAGTGTATAAGACTTAATCATTTTCTATAAAAAATTAAAACATATTATACATATCTGGTGTAGTTAACCGTGTACATTGTTGTTGTAATCCTTCAGGGTTTTGGAGGTTTGTCATAAATGTATTGTATGTATCATATGTATCTCTATACAATTTCCATATTTGTATGTATTATGGAGACCAGCTACTATTTCCAGACTTATTTTAATATGGAATATTCATTCAATCATTTAATTTTTCACAAAATGAGCCTTTACTCACCCTTGCTAAAAACTCATGCGAACGAATAGGAAATTTGCTATTACATACATATACAATTTTACATATATGTAATGTTGCACACATGTGTAAAAGTTGTGCATGCGAATAAAGCATATGACAGATTGCAATTGAATGGGCAAATAACAAATTTAAAAAATAATATCCAATCCCTTTCGACAAATGAGTCTTTACACACCAGATGGAAAACATTAACTCACCTTACCGATTCGTATATAAAATGTTCTTCTATATCAAGAGATCGACACTCAATATATATAGCCAGTTACACTATCTTATCAACGATCTACATCTCTGTCATGTGTAGCAGTATAAATTACGGGCACCAGCGCAAATTTGTTGACATATGGAAACAAAACCAAAAAACATGGACTTGATGTTTTCCAACTCTTTTAATTACAGACTTACGAAATATAACCCTGTCAATGATAAACATGGTAATTTTTATTTGGTTTTAGTTTAAAAGAGAAAATTCATTGACACAAAACCTTTAGTGTAGTTAATGGTATATATCTACGCAAGGAATGGGTCAGAATAAATGAGCCTCTCCGTGATTTTCATCACATATTGTTTTGCTTTGATACGAACGTAAATAGCATTATTCATTTTATAAATTAAAAACATGTCACATAATCATTTCCCACATGATTAGTATATACTGAACGGTTTTTAATGTCAAGAACTTATCATGATGACTTGCAATTGATATTTAAAAAAACCCAGAAGTATGGGCCTAAGGTTCAAATAATGTAAGAATTATAGTTGGAGTCAATCTAAATAAATTTAGATCAACAGATTTTTTATTTTGTCATACTGTTGATCTAAGATTGACCAGTGTGAGAGGTCGTCCTGGTGACCTTTCGTATGCAAATAAGGAATTCGCGATTTGATCAATCAAATTCGACGTCACAAACAGTTCATAGTCGCTATATCAAGGTGTGAACGGAAGAAATATATGATGGCTTATGGCCTGTTCTCAATAACAGTGTGCATTGTAAAAAATAAATCTTGCATTTGATACTGGTAAGACAAATATCAGTAGGTTGATTTTATTTTGGGTGTATGAAATATTTTTAGTTTTATGATTGACAAAAAAATCACTATTTTTAATTATTTGGATATAAATGAAAGAAATTAGTACAAACGAGTTTGACAAAAAAAGAAGTTACCTCCCCTTGCATGAGGATTTTCGTAATATTGGCATTTATGAAACTTTAATTTTGTGATTATTATTCGCCACGTTAGTATCTGTGCGACGTACAATCATCGTTTGTCATTGACAACTAGCAAATACGCTAAATCATTTTAATTAAAAAAAATTGAATCTATTAATACATCCAAGCAATCGGATTATTCATAAAAATGGTCGCTCTGCTCCGCTCCGAATGACAAAGCTCCGAACATCATCCATTTCAAAAGATGTGCTGCTGAGTTTTTTTAACTTCCAGCGAGCTAGGGCAACATTTCTGATTGGCCGAGCGGCTGATTTCAGAGGTCAGCGGGATGACCCGCCTTACGGACCAATCTTAGATCAACAGTAGGACCAAATATAAAACCTGTTGATCTAAATTTATTTAGATTGAGTTGGAGTCCAATACCATTTTGGGCATACAAACTCTGATGATCAAAACAGAACGTGGAGTATGACGCGAAAACGCAACCACGTGGATGGATCGTAAAGTGCATTTTCATTCACACCTCTCAAGTCCTTTACAAGCACACACAGATTTGGAGGTCAGTTAAATTACAGACATGCTACGCTTTACAACAGAGAAGACGAATAACGCCATAGGAATGGCACCCATGGCTCTTTAGATTCTGTGAGTAGCATACACTTCCATGTGCATCTGTCAACCGATTCGTGAACACACAATGATGTGAGGCAGCTGGAACAGCAGGACCATTAACCCGCTTTTCACACCTGAAAAATATAGATTTCTAAAGGCATATGAGACGGATGAGAGAACGATTGGGACAAACGACGCTACATCAATGGTTTTACTATGCAGATGACTTGTTGCTTTCAAAATCCGCTGCTGATATCCTTTTCATGACACGGCCCAATGACTATCTCACAGACTGGTCAGACAGCAATGGACAACTAACAGGAGCAATCTTGCTGCCAGAGCGTGGCAATAAGTCATAAACGCTGGTGATTAGAAATCCGCCTCCCATTTGCAGATGGGCTGGAAGACATTTAGCTCCTCAGAGATGAGAACTCGCCAAACATGTTACCCATGGAACATTTGTGGGAGGGAACAACATTTGGAGGCAAACCCACGACACTTTTAGCGATGCCGGAGTCTTTCAAAGCCCCAGCGCCTTCAGACAACAATGATTAGATTTCAAATTGCGTTTTACTTGCCGTCGAGAAAAATACATGTTTTCAATGGAAATCTTTCACAAGTCAAGTGTATTTGAAGATGACAAATTCACACGTCAAATTATTGAGTAATAGTAACAAAATCTATTAAACATCCTCATCTCATACATTTTATTGAAACTATAGTTCTGAATTATTTACGTTTGGATAATAACGTGCTCCATTGTCCGGCTTTCGTTCATCATCGCGTCTTCAAACCTTTGTGTTGTCACTATAAGATAAGCCTTATTATTTCCTGCAATAGTAGAAACGTCTCGATCAGATGATTCTGTTGGTGAACTTTGGCTTATATGACCCCTAACAACTGATGGAATGTCTCTATTAACTGATTTTCGTTATTTCATTTGACCATTAAGTTATTCCTTTCTTATTTTCAACCGATGAAAGGAAAACACGAAACGTCCACTTGCAACAAATGGACTCAGACAACAATCTTGGAAGAAAATACAGACTAAACTCTTGAAGAAAAAATCCTTTATCCAAAAAAGTAATGCATAAGGTATATGCGTAATAATAAGCAAGGTTGCTGTTGTGAATCCAAGTGCCGTCAGGTCTTCATGCTCAACTAAAACGTTACTGAAAGGAAATCTTAATTAAACGTTCAGATCTCAGCTTGCTAATATTGATATTTGATTTGAATCTTAGGCTATAACTTTCTTATGATAAATCGATGATAGGAATACTCAACAACGAAATTCTCCGGTGTTATTTCCTTCAATCTTTGTTCAAACAATGTAAACAGTTCATCAACGATCTCTTTCTTCTCTTCAATTGAACGATCATCTGATAAACCTGAAAGAAAAGTCTGATAACTCCAAACTCGCAATGAGGCTGTGGTATCTCTTGCATATGTTTCGATATCGTCAGTGTTGTCATCCTCAAACTTTTGTTTCCATATACTGTAGTCGATATTTGGTATTTTGATTGTTTCTGCTGATAGAACTTGAAGTCAAGAGTGTGAACCATTTGTTTCTGAGTCCTGAAATGGTTGCAATAGTTGTTGCATTGTGTAAAGACAAAAACCAAAATTGGTATTGAAGAACTCAAAATCTGTTATCCTTTGGGTATTTTTGAAGAATTTCAATAGATTAGTGAATAAGTGAAATATCATGCGGCCATCATCAAAAGATGCTTCGCCATTTGTATCAACAAAGTCTGCTGGAAAAATTACATAAAGGATGCCTCCTTGTTTTAGTTCTCTACTTCTCATTTGAAGGAACAGTTCCCAATCTTCCTTTGCCTGGTCGAACAGTTTCCTTTTCTCCTCGAAGGAGGAATCTGGATAGATGTAAAGTGAATCTTTGTACTTGGTTTGCACATTCGACAACCAGTGAACAGCTACCGATGACATTATGAAATGCATAGAATTTGATGGAACACATTGCTTTCTGAACTCGATGCAGGATACTAATGGGTAGACGATTTCAAGGTCCTGCAAATAGGAAGGTGGATCTGGAATAGCTCCAGAAAGGCGCCTAAAGAGAGAGTTGAAATCATTGTTTGGCAGATCTTCATAGATGACATGGAACTGGAGCTGAGGACCGTGATGTTCCCTCAGACACACCATCAGATCCTTCAGGAAGACCATAGATGCAGACCCATCTGCTGTGCCATAGTCTCCGATGTTGAAAGGTGAACCCATTACCTCAACTGAAATACTTTTAACAATTTGTTTAATTGAAGCCTCGTCTTTGTCAAAGACCTTCATAGTTTGCCGTCCCCAATCTCGTCCATACGTTCCATTCCCAGATTGTCCACAACGGGAGTACGTGAAAGACATTCCGAATAGATAAACACCTGTAACAGATGAAAGAACATCTAAATTAGTTTGTATATTCACTGTAACATAACGCAATATTATGACAGCATTAGATCTTTGGATCATATTAGAATAGTTCTTGTGTATGAAGGATATCTGTAAAAAAAACTTTACCATTTAAGCATTACCTTCTAAACCTGTTAAAAAACTTTAAAAAAAAGGAAGTTTGTTGCAGATTCAATTTGAATTAAACACAACTGTCACGACACTGGAAATATAAGATAATTGATAAAGTATACCAAAAGGACGATCCTCATTCTATAGACAACAGAGCTGACAGAAGCTATACACAAAGAACTCAATTAAGCACCCCCCCACTTTTTCAAACAGAAAAACACTGCTAATAATAAACAAAACAAATGAACAGGCAAATAATAAGGATGTTTAAAAGAACGATCATCTAGCAGCGTGGAAACGAAAACTTCACTCGGTTTACGATTCACTGTCACTGAATAACTGCCTTTACAAAAACTTGGTATTTTTCAGTCAAAATCCAAGTTACCTTAAAATTGAAAATGAAAGTCAATATTTTTTGCTGTAATGTGATTATTATCATTCTTTTGAGTGAATCGATGATTTTTGAGTAAATAACCCCATAGCAAAAGTCAATCGTTAAAGCAGTACGAACCTTCAAAATCACAAAATTATCAAATATCGAATTTAAAGAAAACTGCACAAAGACATTATTTGGTTACTGTCTAAGATAATGGCTTATCTAAAGGAAGGCAAAGTGTTTGATCAACAAGTTCAACTCAAGGAATCTCAAATTTACTCACAAATGTTAAGATTGTAGGCATTTTATCAATTTTTGATGAAAAAAGTACTGAAAATTCAATGTCCTACTATCCTCGTATCATGCATGGTAAAAAGGGTTTTTGTGTATGAATGTCAACTAGGGATCAGAAATGTTATTTTTAATTCATAACATCCAAAGTTTAATGTGTAGTTTTTCCCCTATGACAATAGTTATATTTGGCTAAAATTTCAGTAGACTCACAGTTTTTCTCATATTTTCATTATTTTTGCACATTAGCGATTTTTAGTTCCATTAAATAGTCAATAACAAAGCAATTATTATATCTGAACCGGTCAATAAATCAAATTAATCCAAATAGTCCAAAAGCATCCAGATTCATTTTTCAAAATAGGGGGTGCTTAATTAAGTTCTTTGTGTATATAACCGGACTTCTTTACATTCGTCACTAAGATGTATAACTCAATCCTACACAATAAACTCGATCCGAATGATTCGTCCTTTGTAGACACATGTGTTGGGCACCAACATATAATAAGGTAGCCTTGCTCATCTATATCTCACCAATACAGTTGTTATTTCATGCACTAGTAAGTGCATAGTTGCATAACAGAGTCCCACGCCTATGTACATCACTGAATGTTAACAGACAGACAGATATAGTTTAATATTGTCACATGTATGTACTCACATAAAAACATTGATATAGTGGTAAAATGGTGGTGAAAAGGCTTATAAGACACCATAGCGTGTAGGAGGAATAACAGTGACACAGTGATATACTAAATCTATGAAACATACATGTAATATAGAATATGTAAGGTGGAACAAAATAAAAAATCCATCCTTAAAAGCAGATCAGATAAAAGCGGTTCAAGCAGCATTTAAGAGTTGCACCTCGTGTAAAAAGCGGAGGTATTCAACAAAATAAAAATATAATATACAATGTAGCTTGTTGGGATGAAGTATGATCGTGGCTCGATTACCTATCAAAATATTACATAAGGGTATGGTTTCAAGGAGGACATTGAGGACACAAGAACCTGTGTACGATAAGTTCGCCTCTTCAAGCCCGTTCGTGGTATGCTTTGATAAACTCCGTATTGCAATCATACAATTTATATATCCTAGACCATACCAATCGACATCTTGGCTGTTACGGGAAAACTAGGTCAATAGGAGACAAACTGGGGCAAAGCGACCCTGAGCATGCGAAGATACAACAATGACATAATCAAAGCTATCACTTCATCAGAGATATTCAACCAAATCTATAATTTTGAATTAATGGCGGAAAATGAACTCTTTATTAATGTACATACGGAACATTAAAATGTAAATATATTCGCCGTCAGCCAATAAAACAGACCTCAGCTTGTAACGAGGCCAGTACTGAAATTAATAACATTATAACATTGATGTGTTATGTGATCACTTTGCGTTTGGGACTAACAACCTTGAATGAGTTTTCTTGACTCTTAAGATCATACTCCATTCAACAATTATCATATTATATATGATTAAATGTCATGAACTTTAACCCCAACGACGAGGATTGAGAGTTATGATATGTGAATATTACACTATTTGGAATGTCCCTCATACAAAACAGTGGAGTCTATTGTGTAAGATTTCTATGCTTCTATGCAACGACAAGGATTGAAAGTTGCAAAAATGTGAAACTTACAAAACTTTTAATGTCCATCTAAAATATTTGAGTCTATCATGATAAGAGTCCTATTCAGCCACAAGGATTGAAAATAAGAAAATTCTGAGCACTACAATTCTTAAATAAAGGCCGCAGGCCCATGTACAGAAAGCAATCAGTGTGACAGTTGTATATCATGTCTAACATTTCTCGAACAAAATGCTTCTCTAATGAAGTTAGCAATATTGAACAAAACATTTTTCTTAGTACATGTAAAAAGTGTATAAAACGCATTCATGTTTTAAAAAATACATTTCCCTTCATACACATATTTGAGTCCAACATGATTAGTTATAATTTGAGTCCAACATGATTAGTAATAAGCTTACCTCGTCAGTCAGTTGTTATGCAATGGAGGGTATCACGGCTGGTAGGGCAATAACAGTGGTAACAATCTAGACAATTACATGAAATGCTGATACTTGATACGTAAGCTTTTGTTCGTGCTCAAATGAGACATTTGATATGGTTCATTTATATGGTGGAAACCATATGCATAGCTTCAATTATATAGACCTTTTTATCAAGTGATAGCCGAAAACTGTAACGCGCACCTTTATGTGAATGAGTTTTGGTGTTTAACAGAGCATGATTCTATACAGAGATTTAATCAATTCGTTTACACCGTGTTGTGTAAGTTCTAGGGGTAAAAGCTTAACATAATGAACATTTAGAGCAATCTGTTCATATATACTGTATATATCGTGGATTAATTAAGTGGGATAAGGGATATTTAATCAGTATGTCAGCGACACAGTATATCTTTAAAAAAAACACCATTATATGATATTCATCATTTAAGTCAGTATATATGTTTCTCATTGACAGAGATATTGATTGTAAGGTACATTTATTTAATATTTACTTCCTGCTTTGTGCATGGAAATAAACTGAATTCCTTTACCCTTCATTATATATTATATCATGTTGAAGTCAAGTAAATGACGAAACAGGAGGACGGTCAGAGAGAAAGTGAGACGATTTTTTTATTAGCAATTGGCTTCATAAACATGAATAAAATCGTCTGGTTAAAATCAGAATATAAATTTATATATATATATGAAAAGAATAGACTCCTCAAACTCGTCATTAGTTGTGCACGAGGTTTAGCCCTCAGACTAAACCTCGTGCACAACTAATGACGAGTTTGAGGAGTCTATTCTACTTAAACCTAAATTCGAAACCGGTTTGAGTTCAAGCACAACTTGCACGTGAACCTCGCCACACACGCCCCTGTTTACTACTGGCGAGTTTTTACCTAATGACGAAATCATGTGAGCTCAATGTCATTTTCAACAGCTACGCTCAAGGAACACCGTAACTGAAAATGCCCCCAAGAAAAATCATGTTATGCCATAAATGTAACATATGTAAGTTGATGTTGATTTCATTTTACTAATGTAGTTTCGTTGTTTCACTACTATTCACTACTAACAGAATCTATGAAATGAGGACTCTATATGAAAGTCTATAAAGTAGACGTGCAATTCACAATTTTCATATTTTAGAAGAACAAATATGTCTTACTAATAGGAATTATAAGTCATACATTAAATCGTTACGAAAGGTAATCATGGATATAGAAAAACATGGTTTTTGGCGTGCATTATTATGTTACTCAACGAATAAGTTGAACGGCTACATGTGTTGAAATAACAAATTTTGTTCACAACAAGACCTAGTGATGCATAAAATATAAAATAATTCTCCACACATTATCATATTTGCTACACATTTAGAGACATTATATAGCCCATATCAATGCGAGATTAAACAAACCTTTAAAGCAATTTGCACGGGATGCACGTGCGTTGTCACAGCAACTGTGAAACTGACATCAAATTCAACAAACGAACTCGTCAGAAACAGCATTTGTAACAGGCGCTAAATTTTAGGACTGAATAACAAACGTGATTTTTGAAAATCATTGTCTGTTTTAATGTCACTAGATGTATAACTATTAGGGAACAGATAATAAATAATTAGTGTACAGTATCAGTGACAGTATTGGCATTAACAGCTAATTAACGTTATATTTAAAATTATAACAAGCTGTCAGAAAACGCGATTAACTCTCCTATTAATCTTTCAAAAACACCTTACTGAACAAAATGACAATTAAGCATTAAAATTTCAACTCTGTACCATATTAAGAATATGTATGTCAATGTATTTCAACATAAATTTAGAGTTAATTCCCCTTTTCTATTGCTTTTCGCTATTCATTCCGTAATCCGGAAGGTTATGGGGGTAATGGACCCGAAGAAAGATTTGAGAGGCAGTGTTAAGCGATGAGAATGCTCAATATAATATATTTTATATGAATTATTGAAGTTTCTGAGGTGTTATCCTTTTGAAGATTTTTATGATTTGGTTGCTCTTATGCATGCTTAATACTTAACAGGTTTCATTTTGAAAACCATTAAACTCTTTATGAAACACCCCTATTTTATCATTCTTATCGTATTGGGTTGTATATTTAAAACAACCCTACTGAAGTAGGAGAAAAGAGCTGAAAAGCTCAGAGAAAAACCACAGCAACTTGCATGCCATATGTTAAAAAAATAAACATCGATCATCTTAAACATTAGATTTTAAGTTCTTGTATATTTTAAAGATTAATGCACTCGATACAAAAGCATGTTGTGTAAATACAGAAATACAGAACTATAGTATTAATAGGAAAAAATGCTTTTGCGATTGTTTCTTTTTTTTTCAACAAAGTTGAAATTTGAATTCTAAATTCTCACTCACAATAACATTTCCCAAATTTTGTTACCGTCAGTTTTGGTCAAATTCCCTCAAATATATGAGTTTCCAGGAAAGAGAAACGTCCCGTTTTACGCCTCGAACTTATTTCAAAGTCGAAATGTATGCATGTCTCTGATGCAAGTTATGATCTGTACTCTCAGTACGATCCGGTAAAAGGAGTTGTTTAATTAAAATAATCTATACATCTATCTTATGTCCCCTACTATGCATACTTTATATGATATTGAATTCAAATATAACGGAAAGAAGAACATGGTTACTGATGTTTACAGCATGTTATAAACTGCTATTCAACAACTCATTACTGATAGTGACGTAATAAGCTAATACGTGTTTTTCAAAACCAAATTTACCTCTAAGAAATATATAAATTATATTTTTGCAATGCAATCATAAGACCTAGTTCAGAAAACATAAGTAAGAACTACATTATCAATCCAGTAATGAATAAACACCAAATATCATTTCATTTATATTTCCGTGAGTTAAAATTCAAAATTATAGTCGATGTAAGACAATCTGTATAACTAAACTAGTTGTATGTATCAAAACTCTTTTATCATTTTATTTGAGGTTGCCATTAATAATTTTACGTGCCAAGTTTTCTGTCCATCATTGCTTCATTTACAATGTATACCCGTGTCACTAGTCTGAGAATACAACGATGACTATGTTTCAATTCTGATATAAAAAAAGGGTTTAAGGTGAAATTTAAAAGAAAATTTGTTTTTGGAAAAAACATGAGATTTAAACAGAAAACTTCATTTTATTTCCTCTGAAAGCAAGTTCTCTGCCAAGGTGTACCCATTCAACTACAGGCAACTCGTGGCGCGTGCAGCACGTATTTCAGTTGAGGTGTAATTTCCACGTGCAACTCAAGGTGATGGCTGCTAGGTTATTGACTATTGACGAGTAACAACCAAATATTGACGTTTTATAATAGATATTGACGATTTTCCCTTGGATATTGACGAGTTTTTAGAGCCGAACATACGACTATTGACGATTAATTTAGGTTTAAATATATAAACATATATAAATACAAAAGGTTACAATTCTTGTGTTTTCGATTGTTATATACACATGTGTTGATATAAGGTGAATATGCTAAGGATTGGTTGTATAATTAGCATGCATATAAACACTGTTTATACCATAAATACCATTTTGTATGTGTTTGCCAAGCATACAATTCTTTGAGATTTATGTACATAAAGACATATCTTCATAAGCACCCTGATATGAATAAGTTTATTTCTCTTATGAAGAGCAAAAGTAAATCTCATCTAGAAAATTTGTCCATTTATATACACAAAGCATTTATGTTTAGAAAGAATGTGTTACTACCTGTAAACTAATAAAACTATGTACTACAGGCCTGTGGCCTTTCATTATGGAAATAACCTATGTATCGATATAAGGTGAATATGCTTAGGATTGGTTGTATAATTAGCAAGCATATAAACACTGTTATAATAATGTTGTTATCCTATTAAATTCTGTCTGTTTTGACATGTTGTGTTTTGATTGATATGCAGTTACTTGACCAACCCCCTAACCAACCGCCTAGATCCTAGTTGACAATGCACAGCAAGTATGTATGGTGCATTGGTATTAACACTCTTTTTTTTTCATGGATTAGAAAAAATTATAAACATGCAGACCCATATGTGCAACAGTTCATTGTGATTTGCTAGCCATAACTATTGTCAAAATAAGAATTCTAACCAAAACTTTAAAAAAAATTCGCAAGTTAATGTTAAAAGCTTTTATTAGCAAAATTACTTGATGACGGCAAAGTAGTATTTTTTGGCTAGTGACCGCGAATCAAAACATTAATTTACTGATAACCAAGAATGTAAAAAGTTAATTTTGAGCCCTGATGATGAAATGAAGTCGTAACTCAATCGGGGTATTTATCGGTGGAAACAAAAGTCAAGGGGATATTCAAGTTTTTACATATACCTTATTATTTCATTCCTATAACACATCCCATTCGAAACTAGTTACTTTAGTGTCTCTTGAATTTCGTTTCCTCAGAAAATACCCCGATAGAACTGTCCCTTTAAACTATGCATACAACACAAACATGAATTGATAAAAATGTAGCCATTGGCTCTGTAGCTCTTCGGGCTTCGTATCAATTTTACTTTAGGTTGTGGCAATTGTGGTTCACATGTAGCCCATCAAAGAAATGGAACCACTGTTAACGTAAAAACATTGCAACCCAATGTATTGTTGTGACTATTGTACGAAATTATGGTTGATATAAGCTTGTACAGGGCCAGGATCGGCTTGTTTTACGTATACTCGTTACGGTGGAAGTTTGTACTTTCTGTATTTACTCAGTGCATGTGCCGTGTTCTTCACAATATATTTGTCAGTAACTCTTGCTGTGATCAAGTATGGAGATACTTTTGATTGTTTATCAAGGTACATCCCTAGTGAACATCTTGGTTTACACCTGAGCTACATGAGTGACGTCACAAGCCATACACCTGTACTCGCTGGGCCGTGTAGCTATATTGATTGTGTCGGCGAAGTAGCGAGTCACACCGCTGCACCTGTCGTCAGGTATCAGTTGATTCTAGCTAACGAATCTAACCCAGGGCCAGCTAGTCTAACTATAAACGATTTAAACGATGTCAACAGTTCTTGGGAGGAGATGCACTCAGTTAAGACTCATTTAAATGAAGGTAATGACAAATGCACTGACCTAAAAACGCGTCGACACTCTAGAGGAGACTTCATGTAGAGCCGAAAATCAACAAGAATTATTGAGGTTTCAGTTTTTTTGGCTTTATTCTTCGAGAGAAGAAGATGAAAATAGGTTTTAGGGGCATGGTCCTTGTGACCCTTATATGGGACCACAGGGCCACCAAAGCTATAAATTATGTTCTTCACTATTCAAGTCTTTACACACAGTTTAAGCTTTCCAGGCCTTTTGGTTCTGGAGAAAAAGATGAAAATAGGTTTTCAAGGGCATGACCCTCGTGACCTTCATTAGGGACCACAGGGCCACGAAAGTTATAAATTACTAACCGCATAGTCAAGGAGTCTGCACACACAATTTCAGGTTTCTAGACCTTTTGGTTCTGGAACAGCAGATGAAAATATGTAAAAAATCTCCCCCCTCAGAATAAAATCTCCCCCCTCAGAATAAAATTTCCCCACCTCACGAAATAAAATCTCCCCCAGAATAGAATCGCTCCCCTGTATAAATGCTATTTAAGTGCTATTTACAGCTTCAAAATGTTTGGAAATGTTTGAAAATTGGATTGAATGAAAAAATAGGTTGTATTATACTTTTATATAAGTATTTTCGGAGATCTTTTAGTGATTTTTACTAATTAACATTCTCGTGAAAGAAGAGACGTAGGGTCCAAACTCTTTATTGAAATTCACATCTACAGGTATGTGTATTATTGAATATATCATTAGAGGAAAAGTTGACCTGTAGTTTAGAATATAATATACAAAGAAGGTAACATAACTGAATTTGCAATTATGTCATTCAATTGTTGTCGGTAAAACCCCGTGCGGTGGGCTGTGTGCACATGCTGCACATGTGACTTGAAATAGTCACAGAAAGAAAGAAGTAAAAACGCTCAATACTTTTAACAAAACAAAACTGATATTCTAAAAGCTCTTTAATGTTGTCAAAAAGTAACAAAAGCAATGACCCCAAAAGACTATATAAAAGAACATATTTAGAGGGGAATGATTCTTTACTAGGTTAATTATACATATGGAGATACATTTCAAGGAAGCGATTCTTAACTCGTTTTTTCTATGCATGATCAAATGTACATATACTTATATACATTAAATGGGGGCGATTCTATACTTGTACGTAGCATATTTAGATGCATTTAAAGGGAGCGATTCTATTTTGGGTTGAAGTACATCCCAGCTAACACAGGACGTAGATACGACGTTGTAGGAAGGTCGTGTTTTGGTAACGTAGTTTTTGGACGTCGCTGGTACGTACTTCGGACGTAAAACATAACGTAATTTCTCAACGTGGTTCCGACGTTGTGTTCTACGTACTTATTACGTAACTATTATGTAGTATTGTGACGTCTAGTCTAACGTTCTCACAGTAAGAACAGTAATGACATTCTCATTCAATAAGAGTCCGAAATGATAGTTATGTTTTTGTAAGCTTAGCTTGCTTGATCTCTCCATTCGATTATAAATACAATGAAATATTGTCTATCAAGGAAAACACGCACAGATGAAGAATATATTCAACATATCGCTACGGTTACGATGTCACGACGTCCTCAGAACGTAATTCTATTATTCATATGTCAAGACGTCCTCACAACGTCCTAGCGACGTGAGCTAGACCTATCTTTTCTCTGTGTAATTGAATATTTCTGGTTAATCATTGTTATATTTTACTAGTTCATGCGTTCCGACATAAAAAGATTAAATAGCCCTGGCCATTAAAACACTATAAGCCTAAGGCCCCAAATAAATGAAAATTGTAGAATAGATTGATGACAATTGAATGTGATTATAATAAATAAAATTTAAGGATTTTGCTAAATTTTGAGGTATCTTAGACTTGATTAGGTAATGTTAATATTTTTAATTCAATGATGCATTACTTTTTATAATGTTTGAACACAATACTCTTCTTGAATAAATAAAATAATATAAAGCTTGCTGACTTGTGGACTTGGAAATCTATTTTTGTCTTTACGCGCCAACACAAAATCCTCTGACGTCATCATTTTTAGTTATGACGTCATTATCGTCGCCATGTTTGATGTCGCGTAAACTTGAAGAGTCGCTACACGCAAGACAGTGTTTTTCTAATTTTACCGGCAAAGCATTTACTTTCCCTATCAAAGTTAAGTACCCATTTTCGTTAAAACATTATGGCAGTAAAGAAAGTTTAAATGAAGCTTTGAATACCTGTTATTTCAACAAAAGCATTCGAAACAGAGTAGCCAATGTAACTTGAATTTTAAAAATTGCAGTCACCGTACAGTACAGTTCAGGCTGAAAGTACGTGTACTGTACATTTCGTTTCTATTGTATTGCAATATATTTTTTTTTTATCACTTTATTTCTTTTTCTGTGGGTACAGCATTAATAAAATCATTGAACAACACAATGTAAGATACAGTAGATGCAATAGGGACAGTATTTCATTGTTCAATTTACAAAAATAGATTGCGGCAAGTTGACCAAAATGAGATAAATGATTCATATTTGCACTGGGAGTAGGCATTGGCTTTATGGAGATGGTAGTTATGTTTCAATTTGAGTCCTTGGAGGTTAGGTAAAATATTTGCCAATTTTCTAGAGTATATGTACTCTTTAGTTAATGTAATTATAAAATTCAGAACTTCATTTCTTCTTTCTTTGAATCCAAGAATTATGGTTTTTGCAGTTAAGGTGAGACATGTGTCTGTTTCGTTTTCAATCCATCCAAGTAAGTCTTGCCACAATCTTTTGACATATTTATTGCAATTGTATTGCAATATTTTATCATCTACATTCACTGTAATTTATGTTTTAGTTCGAATCGACAATAACCGAGTTACGGTATTCATGCATTTATTATGTAAAATGTGACAAAGGCACTAGAAAGAAAACACGGACAAACTCCTCACCGCGAACCGCATTGCTCAACTGACTTGTATGACGTTGTTTCGTCACATGAGTAGTGAGGAGTTTGGAAACTATTTGATCATTGACGATCAGCTGTTTCAAAGTTCACTCGGTACAAGCTTGTTTGTGATAATTGCAAGCCTCAAAACACTACAGTTTATTCACACAAGTATTCTTGTATCATCGTAAAATTTCTAAAACGTACGTTGATACAGTCACTTGAGGCTTCTTTGCGATATTTTCACAGACTTTCATGACAGTTTAGCTACAGACCGGCTTGCCAGTTATATTCGGACGTAGACCGAAACTTCTGTCGCAGAATGCTGTAGCCTCGCACATATCCAGTGGGGTTGCAGGTAGAGTTTCTCGATCTAATTCGGACGTTGACGTTGTATCCATAGACTTGCTTATATTAGTGTAGCATAAATAAAATGCAGTTATTTTCCGTCGGATCCTGATCAATTTTTGCACATGTGTTTTGTAATGAATCATCCCAGCTATCATAATAATTTATATTTAATCTTTCATCTTTTATTGTAGTAATTTAATCAAATTAATTGTAATCATGGGTGTGCATATGTGAATAAGTTTATTATGGTGCTCTTTGGGTCACGTTTCCACTGTATGTACCGTATATGTAATTAAACAACAATTATGAACACCACTCATGCTTGATCTCATCTGTTTGAATTATTGACCTTAATTTTGCCCAGGAAAGCCTTGAAATTGGCCTTACAACATTGTTTTTTGAGAAATTGTGCGAAGCCTGTACCAAGTCATTGAAAATTATTCTTCTGTACGATATAAACGTGATAGAGTACAGAAATTATGTCATATTTTAATTATTGAATATCTGAGTAAGTTTTTTAAGATAGCTAAAGAAATACTCATACAAAGCCTGCCTTGTGACTCATGAGAAAAAATGCAAGCATCATGCTCCTGGTCCTCAGGATAACAAGCCAACTGAAAGGAAGGAGGTAAACCAGAAGAAAACAAAAACTTTTCGACATTTGAAATCCACTTACCCAAACAGATTCAAAATCATTATCTGGAACTTTAGTAAGGAATACAAAACGGAGCAGAATCAGAATCAGAACACCTTTAAAATAGACATCTGTAATCAGATTTTCCTTCGAGGAGTTAAAAGGAGCAAAAGATAAGAAATATGGTGCAAAAATAGACAGTCAACTGTTACACTATTTTCCAGAATAAAAGAAAATGCAAAACGATGAAATCAAAGATGTTTTGCACCCTCGGCTGTGACTTTACAGACAGAGCTAAAAAGTGTGCCAATAGACAAAAGAAGGCTGTTTCAACCAAGTCAGACGAACTAGACTGTTCAACATCGAACACTGATCAGGAAACCATCCTTGAAACTAGTGACCTCCATCCCGTTACACCATCTGATATTGCATCTGAATCTATCAACAACTTAGAAGAACCAGCTATGATCAGAATCTTACAATGGAATGCTCAGTCCATCAACAAGAAGACTGATGAACTGAAAATTTTGCTGTGGGAGAACAACGTTGATGTAGCTTGCATATGTGAAACAAGACTGAGAAATGACACAATGCCCAAAATATCATCAAGGGATATACATGCCATAACTTTGAAAGACCAAACAAAGAAGGTGGAGGAGTATGTATCCTAGCTCAAAACCATCTAGGAGTATCTGAAGTAACTACTTACTCAAATAATGGAATACATCAGCTGTAAAGTCACTTTCAACAAACAGTTCAGCATAAATGTAACATCACTCTATGCTAGAGACGGATGCAGCAAAATGACAACAGAACTTGATGCTGTAGCCCATCAAACACATTCCGTGATAGTAAGTGACTTCAATGCCAAACACACTTTTTGGGGAAGTTCCAAAACAAACTCATCTGGCTGTAAAGTTCTGGACTGGACAAATGAGCATAATTTCATCATCTTAAACTCCACAGACTCCATGGATCTCACGATCATAAGTCCTGACTTGATAGCCAGAGAGACAGATTGGAGGGTTCTGGACGATACACTGAAGAGTGATCATTTTCCAATACTTACAAGCCTGGAATGTCCAGGTTCTATCTCTACAGGTACATTCCGGCCCAGATGGAACATCAAGAAAGCGAATAGGGAATTATTCTCATCAGTGCTGTACCACAAAGCAGTTGACAACTTACTCCGCTTCCAAGAGAGTGACATGAGCCTTGAGGACAAAGTCATCGCTGTATCTTCCAGCATCATAGAAGCTGCATAGGAAAGCTATCCAAACACAAGACAACACAAGCACCCCCCAACCCCATGGTGGAATTCTGAAATTGCCAAAAAAAGAGAACCAAAAGACAATACAGAAGAAAATTCAAGCGCTCTCGGACCATCAAAGACATGATAAATTACAAGAGACAGGAAGCCAAAGTCACCAAAATAATTGTACAAACAAAAAGAGCTGGTTTCAGAGAATTTGTATCATCTCTCAACCGGAACACACCGTTCAATGTGATCTGGAAGAAAATTAAGGCTATTAATGGCTCCAACAACAGACGACAAGCAGCCATAGAACATGAAGGCGAAATAATAACTGAGAGTAATGATCAAGCAGCTCTCTTTGCTGCCAACTATGCCAAGAAATGTAACGATGCTCATGAAACAACTGCCTTGGAATTCAATGGTTTTGAAGAGTTAGCTCAGAATTCCTTGGATCTTCTCTGTGAAATGGATGATGAGTGTGACCCGCCTTTCACAACATCGGAACTCAACCTAGCCCTAGCTGAACTTAAAAGCTCGGGCACAGGTGATGATAGAATTCACAATCAGATGCTAACAGACCTACCCCCACCTGGGGAAAAGATTATTCGCAACCTTTTCAATGAGATTTGGAGAGAGGGAAACTACCCAAATCAATGGAAGATTAGCAAAATCATCCCTCTTCTGAAGCCAACAAAAGACAAATCAAAAATAAAATCATATGGTCCAGTAGCACTGACATCATGCTTAGGCAAACTCTTTGAAAGACTCATCAACAAGAGACTAAACTGGAAAATCCATAGTGATAAGATATTTCATCACTCTCAGTGTGGTTTCCGTGCAAAGACAGGAACAATTGACGCGCTCCTGAAGATCACTGAGCAATGTCATTTAGGCCTACATAATATGGAATACACTGTTGTTGTACTTATTGACCTGGAAGGTGCATTTGACAAGTTATGGTGGGAAGGTTTGATCACCAAAGCAGCAACAATAGGTATCTCAGAACACATGCTCAAGATCATCAGAAGCTTCCTAGATGAGAGATACATCAAAGTCCAGGTTGCAAATTCAACATCAGAAAAGTTCAGTATCAGAGCTGGTACACCTCAAGGCGCCATTCTCAGTCCAACCATCTTTAACATCCTCATGTATGACCTTCCTCTGATTGTACCGGATACATGTCTACAGGTAACCTATGCAGACGACGGTTCAATCCTGATCACTCACCCTGATCTTGACTACATTGTGAGCTCTCTCAACATGTGTATGGAAGCCATTGACAAATGGGCACATGAGTGGCATCTCAAAGTGAGAGGGAGAAGACAGAATACACAGTGATTACAAGAAGTCGTAAACATCAACTTCCCCATGACAATCTGGGCATCAAACTTGGAGGACAAGAAATAAAGTATAACAAGCATCCTAAAATCCTTGGTCTCACATTAGACCCCACACTAACATGGACAAAGCACATTGACCTCCTCGTTGAGGCCTGTACTAAGAGGTTGAACATCATGAAAACCATTGCCTCGCAGTACTGGGGGGGGGGCAGACTTCTCTACCTTGAGAACATTCTATCTGGCTTACCTCCGAAGCAAGATATGCTATGCCATGGAGATTTGGTCCTCATGCATCGCAAGTAACATCAACAAAATAGAAAGAATTCAAAATGCTGATTTGTGGTGCCTTGAAGACAACGCCTATATCAGCGCTAGAGATAGAAACAGATATCATCCCTCTGAATCTATATATTGAGTCAGCTATCCTAAGCAAGCGCATCAAACAGCACTTCCTACCGAAAGATTCACCAGGAATCATCAAAGATATTCCAGCTACCAACAGCTTTTTTCAGAGATCAAAGCTACTACTGAAGCAACGGAACACTGTCCTACCCAGCAAAAAGAAAGCTGACTTCCAACGTACAGCCATCATGAATGACCAACCACCATGGATGTGGTCCCCTCCTTCAATAGAGATGAATCTTCCAGACAATGCATCTAAAAGTGAAATTCCAGAGCGGTTGCACCATCTCTCTCTAGAACTCATTCATGAGAAATATCAGGACTACTCTAAGATATACACAGATGGTTCTCTTGATCTTTTTGCTGAGCGAGCAGGAGCAGGAATTTTTTTTCATCACACTGGTGAAGAAACCATTATTCCACTTCCTCCCAGCTCCATCTTGGAAGCAGAGCTAGTCGCCATTGAAAGAGCACTTCAAGTTATATCAACAGCAGATGATCTTGATACCAAATATGTTATCCTCACTGACTCAAAGTCATCACTGCAGACCCTTTCATCCTACAAACCAACTGAGTACTTCCACCTCTGCAGCAGGATTAAACAATTGCTGCCGGCAAACAAAGAAATGGTCACCCTTCAATGGATTCCTAGCCATGTCGGCACATCAGGGAACGAAAAGGCAGATGTATTGGCCAAGATGGCGGCAAGCTGTGGACCGGTCAACAAACAAGTAGCAACAATTCCCTCATTAATGGGTGCAGTGAAATCATCCACCAAACATTTATGGGCAGACAAGTGGAACAACGGGTCAACAGGACGACAATATCATCAAATCCAGACCAAACCAAGCAATGTTCGGTATGCAAACGTAAATCAGAGAGAACAAGTCCCCTCAGTCGGATAAAGTTGCATCACTATCCGTGCCAAAGCTTTCTACACAAATTCAATATAGCCACCAATGCTACTTGCCTACTGTGTGATTCTGGGGAGGAAACAATCTTCCATATCATCTTTGACTGCCAAGCTCTTCAACATGCAAGGGCGTTTGACACAAGTGCCACCTTGACTGAACTGCTCACAAATCAGAACAATTCATGGAAAAGCATTGTGGATCTATTCCGAGAGAGGGAAAAGAGGATACTGTCAGAGCTAACTAGCTGATGCACGATCTAACTCAATAATAATAATTAATTCGTATGGGTAAAAAGATTTTAATTTCGCTGCGGGATGTTTCCTTTTGAAGAACCGAATTTCCACAGCGTTACATGAATAAATAATATCATACTACGATAGGAATTTTATCATAGCTAGTCACAGCTAATTTGAAATAAACAATTATCCAAACGTGTGTTTACAATTCAACGAAGATGTGTAATAAATCCCATGATTTCGATAAAAGAGTTGATATTTAATTTTATGATTTGTAATTAATTACAACTGCATTATATTTACAGTAAACTAGCAGATAAAATTAATTACAATTGAATTCTAAGTTTTTGGTTTACTTTACAAAATGGATAAGAAATGTGCTAGAAGAGTGAATATTTGACAATCTCAATGAAATTCTTCTAGAAAGCTGTTTACTGCTTTTGTGCTTCACGGTATTAATCTAATTTATGACTGAATGTTGCGGCTTGCCTTGGGTCACTTGTATGCTTTTCGATATAACATTTTGTGAGTGGTGTCACCGTGTTTAATACTAGTATAAGCTACATAACAAATCAGTAATAATAACAACTCTCTGCAATTGTTACAGCTATCAATTCCTAACTCATGGCACTGTTATTGTGTAAATCGATGTGTGTCTTACAGGGATTAGGAAAGACATCTTTTACAACGGGCCATTTTCATGCTTTTCGGTGCTTTTCTTATTTTCTAGTGGGCCATTTCCTTTACATCAATAGTAAATTTCAGAATTTTAATGGGACATTTTTTATCATTGTGCAACATGGCCCATTGCCCCTGCTTGGCTGATTTTGTCTTAACAAACAATCGAGATTGTTTAATTTTGGTTATTTCCATTTTACAGTTGGCTGACTGACAGTTTGTCTGAGAAATGAAAGATCAAGGGACGGCGCATAATAACTGAACAGAGATGGAACAATCGAGGTTTTTATCAGGTTATATACCATACAAATTTATCATCCAGATATTAATTTTGGAGTTCGCAGTGATTAATCTACAAAATATTGAGTCAAAGGGACTTGATGTAAAAGTTCTTTAAACAAATACCACGATCAAAATATGCATTTCGCCAAACACAGCTTAATCTTTATATGCCCTGTCAGAAATTCTCGAATATTCGATGCAGGACTCGGTGGTAAACTATAAATGGTTATTTATATTTTTTATTAATTAGCCCTAATTCTGTGTATTTGATTTTGATGCAGGACTTGAGTCACTCCCGGGTATATTGATATTAATCAGTGTAACAGTTTAAGATAATTTTACAAATAATAACCTATTATCTACTTTATGAATTTTAAAGCAGTTAATTCAATTGAAACGAAGACAACTTTTACGTGTTATCGATTTTATATGCAAGAGTGGTATTGTTATGGTAATGATAATCTGTCTTTAATGACTGGCATTTTTAATTTATTTTCACAGGAGGAAGCTTTATTAACAAATGGTGCCAAAGGTTGGTCTTGATGACATTCATTATCGAACGTTTGACAGATGAAGAGTGTAATATACAGGCCCAAGTAAATGTTTAATGTTCAATGCGACCTCGTGTTTCTATCAATGTTGTGATTTTTCCACTGTCGGTAATGACCGTGTGTATAGATTAATTACGTCGTAATTCCAATGTGACAACACTAATTCTTATCAAAATAATATCATAATGCTTCTTAACGTTTGTTTCCATATAAAGACATCAACGTTACCTTTATTAAACACGTATTTAACCATATTCTTGTCAGATAGAATTTTCGTGTATGCTTTCCTGGAGGCCGCCATTTTTGTGTGATGACGTCATGATTTCATGTGCACTATGTTTCGTTTCCAAAGTAAATTTAATACTAATCTAAGTTTATTACTATCAACAAACAATTTAGTGTTCATATTCAATTCCATGACGATGTACATTGTATATTATTGTTATATTAATAATCAAGTGTATTTCATGCTTTGTTGATTTACTGTCAAAACAACATTACGTCAGAAGGACTGTGACGTCAGTTTTTTGACAGTTGAAAATAAGAATAGAAGGTTGACGATTTGGAGATCAGGACTAAGAGACGTGTTTTGTTTGCTGTTGTGATCTTTCGCCGGTATTACCGAGACTTGCACTATGTAAGTAATTCTTCCAACCTGTGGTTGAGTACACTCACTGAAATTCCAGTGAAGAGCCATAAAATCGCGGAATTGAGTCCAGTCTCTCTAGAATAAATTGTTAAATGTATTGTACATATCTGGCATGTAAATGATGTAACTGATGTAAAATATTTCTATATTATTGATTGCTATATGTTAATGTAATAAATTCTTGTTTATTGTTTCAACTACTAGTTGTCAAATTATTTATTAGATATATATAAACTGTAAGCTATAGGTAAAAGTTGAGAGATCCATAAACCCAAACATGCTATCGGTATAAATTAAATTACTCCTTTTACCCCCTTAGACCGTTACAAAGAGTATTGAAGACACTCACTCACCTTTCTTGTAGTAATGTTAAATAAACAACATTGAATAAACATCTGATTTGTTATCTATTATCTGTTTATTCTGATTAACTGTTTCAGTTCAATGTTTTCCCGTGGACATGTATTCAATACAATTTATGCCAGGCAGGTTTTAACAAATAATACACCTTTTTCGTATAATTGCCCATATGAGTGATTGTATAATTTGTTTGTTTTTGATAATATTGTAAAAACATTTCAATAAAATTTTTGGTATTTAAATATACATATTGTTTTTTTACTTTCACGTCGAACCAAGTGCCTGGTATTATTTCTTTTGAATACTGCTTATGCAAAACGAATGTGGAAATGTACTTACACCATATATTAACGCGGAAAAATCACGTTGTAGCAACGTGTTTGGGAGTCTACAAAATGACATGGTGACAACATTTTAAATTTACATAAGGAAAACGTAAAATATGACGTCTATGTGATGTCTCAAGAATGTCGCATTTAGGTAGAAAAAACACGTTGAAGCAACCTATTTGGGAGTCTAAAATGACGTTGTGGCAACGTTGGAAATCTACCTAATAAAAACGTTAAACATGACGTTGTTTCAACGTCCCTACAACGTCGTATTCAGGTAGAAAAACCACGTTGTAGCAATCTGTTTGGGAGTCTACACAATTACGTTGTCACAACGTCAGAAAGTACGTAATGACAACGAAAAGTGGACATTGTGACAACGTTAATACAACGTAGATTTGTTAGCTGGGATATACTTATATTCATTTAAATGGGACTATTCTATTCTGGGATCCATGGGATCCCAGCGGTGGGATCCATGTGTGGATCAAATCAATTTTCTAGTAAATAATTTTAGTAAGATAAAAATAAGTGTAAAATATTTTATTAAAATTAAAATTTCCCATTTTATAGAAAATGGAGTTTCAAAGTCCAAATAACTTTGAGCAAAGATCTGTGGAAGGTCCGGCAGGAAATTTGCGTTCTCTCCAAATGCACAGCTTTCCAGAGTTTAACTCTGTGAGTAATTCTTCCTCAGATAATGCCTTCAGGGTTGAGTCTGAGAATGTTGCTGGTACTGCTGTACCCCCCCAACTTTCACCAGTTGGTGCAATTGGTTCAAACTCTTTCACTCATTCACCATCGAGTAATAGTTTGCATAATCCATCACATCAAGTGGTGAGTTCAGACAAAAACCTTATTGATCTGGTTTCGCAACTGTCCAGTTGTATCCTGAGCTTGTCTCAGAGAATGGATTCCATGGATAGATGTGCCCCTAGGGGAGATAATTCCATTGGCAGAATTTCCTTGCACTTGCCCAAGTTCAATGGAACTGGAGATTTTAGTGCTTTCGAAGCGCAGTTTAGCAATGTTGCTCATCAATCCCGTTGGGATAACACTCAGGCTGCTCAAATGTTGGGATGTGCCCTGGAAGGAGGAGCACAGCGTTTCTATGCTGGTTTACCTGTAAGACAGAGACTAGATTATCATTGGCTGTTTGATCAGTTGAGAAGACGGTTTGCTAATTTCATCCCCGATGTTAAACGGGAGGAGCTCTTAATGAGAACCCGCAAATCTGGTGAGAACATCGCCGATTTGTGTGATGATATCTGGCATTTGACTCTTGGAGCTTATCCAGATCTTTCTTTTGAGATGCAGGAAAGGTTTGCCCTTGATGCACTTAAAAGAGCAGTCGATAAAGACTTGAGACTTAGATTCCTTGATAGAGGTGTTCACACTCTTCAAGAGGCCATTGAGGTGGCACAGATTTACGAGTCTGTTGTAGGTAGACCAGATTCAAAGAAATCTGTGAGATCGATCAGTCCTCACCCTTCTCGAGGGAAGAGAGTTCATTTTCAATCTGATTGTCCATCTGTAGAACAAAAGATTGATACTTTAACTGATCAACTGTTGAGTCTTCAGAAGACCGTTGAGAAACTTGCCGCTGGGCAATCCGAGTCATTACAGTCTCATAGAAGATCTGAAAGAGGAAGACAAAATTACCGTCACAATAAAAATAAACCAAACCATTCTCAATCTCCACATAAGAGAAACCATTCCGGTCAGCGAACCGAGTCTCGCTCACCGAGTGCAAGTAAGAGAGAAAAAGGTGCCTGTTTTCTGTGCAATCAGACAGGTCACTGGGTCTCTGAATGTCCTTTGAAATCCCAGATAAATGGTTGTCAGGGAAACGATCACCCACTGTCCCGGAATTAGGTCGGATGTCAGTGGAGAACAAATTAGTTGATAAAACCCCAAATCCTAAAAGAGTTGAGCCCAGTGGTCAGGTGGAAAGTGGGATTTCTGGGGGTTCTGGTCAAAGGGAGATAATTTCGGATAAATGTCTCCACAGTCCACCTGACCCAATAGCAGTTAAAGCAAATTTCAAAGCTTGCTTTAAAATAGGTGACGAAGGTGAATTTGTCAATCTTAGAATTGGTCATACTTATTTTTCCTTACTTGTGGACACTGGTAGTCAAGTATCTTTGTTGTCTCGTGCCGCAAGTAAGCGTTTGTCCTCATCTATTGAAATCAATCCTATAAAAATGATGCTTGAGGCTGTAAATGGAAGTTTGTTTAAAACTTTGGGAATTTTCCAAGCATCTGTTTTCGTGGAGGATGATTTAAGCCCTACTAAGGAGGAGTTCTTAGTGGCAGAGGTAGATAATTCTCATGAGTGCGATGGTATTCTTGGTATGGATGTTCTTAAGAGGCTAGGAGGTGTGATAGATACCACTGGGTCGAGGATCCAGTTGCGCGGCAGATGGTTGCCAATGGTTGGCATGGAGACCACTGTCATGGTTGCTGATGATGTATCTTTGCCACCCCAGTCTGTATCCTATGTCCAAGTTAGGTTGCCAGAGATTCATGGAGACCAGCCTTCTATTCTCATAGAGCCCTGTAAAGAGATGGTATATGCACATGGGTTAGTTATGGGAAATTCAATAGTGACAAATAAAAGTAGAGTTGCTACAATTAAGATTATCAACATTCAAGATAACCAATATACTCTAACAAAGGGAAGAGTTATTGGACAGTGTGAGAATGTTAACTTACTTTCACACAAACCTCTTAGGAGAGTATCAAGTGTCAGGGTAAACAAATCTGTTAAGGTGCCTGATTACTTATCAGATTTGTATGACCGAAGCAAGGTTAGTCTAGACCAACATCAGCAAGATACGCTTCGAGAATTCCTATATAGTTACAGGGATAGCTTCGCTAAGGATGACGATGACCTTGGTTGTACTAGTTTGGTGAAACACCGCATTGACACAGGCGATGCGAGACCCGTAAAACAATCTCCTCGTCGCCAGACGCTTGCAAAGCAAGAGGCTGAGGAGAAAGAGGTTAATAGAATGCTAGAACAAGGTGTTATTGAACCATCCAGTAGTCCCTGGGCTAGCCCAACTGTTCTTGTTCAACGCAAGGATGGACGTTGGAGATATTGCTGTGATTTTCGCGTTTTAAATGATAAAACTCGAAAAGACTCATACCCTTTGCCCCGCATCGATGACTGTATCGATAGTTTGGGAGGAGCGAAAATGTACTGTACGATGGACTTACAAGCAGGTTACTGGCAGGTTGAAATGGATCCGCGTGATCTAAGAAAACAGCCTTTAATACCCATTTTGGTTTGTTTGAATGGAATGTTATGCCATTCGGTCTCTGTAATGCACCTTCTACATTTGAAAGGTTGATGGAGATGATTCTCAGAGGTCTCCAGTGGAACGAATGTCTCTGTTTCCTGGATGACATTATCGTGTTCGGTCAAGATTTTGACCAAGTATTGACACGCATGAGAACGGTCCTGGATCGTTTATCTTCTGCAGGCTTAAAATTAAAGCCAAAGAAGTGTCACCTCTTTAAGGAGAGAATAGATTTTCTAGGTCATGTCATTTCGGCTGATGGTGTGCACACCCAGCCAGAGAAAATAGAAACGGTCAGATCATGGCCAACGCCAAAATCTAGAAAACATGTCCAACAATTTCTAGGGTTAGCAAATTTTTATAGAAGATTCATCAAAGATTTCTCTAAAATTGCGAGGCCATTGACGAAGCTTTCCAGTCCATTGGTGGATTTTGAATGGACTGAGGAGACAGATAGAGCTTTCTATCAGCTGAAAAATGCTCTAACCTCAGCCCCTGTACTAGGGTTCCCCACACGGGAGGGTGAAATCACCATTGACAGCGATGCCTCTGGTGAGGGTATGGGCGCTGTCTTGTCACAATATCAAAATGGCAGAGAGGTAGTACTGGGTTACTACAGTAAATGTTTTACTCCTGCTGAAAAGAATTACTGTGTTACTCGCCGTGAGTTATTAGCAGTAGTTGCAGCTTGTCGCCATTGGCATCCATATGTCTTTGGCAGGCCTGTTACAATCAGAACTGACAATTCTGCAGTCGTCTGGGCTAAGCGCATCAAAAGACCAGTCAATCAAATGGCTCGATGGTTGCAGGAATTTGGTAACTATGATCTTACCGAAGTTCACCGACCTGGTCGAGTTCACTGGAATGCAGACGCTCTAAGTCGTCGTCCTTGTAACCCCTGTCCTCAGTGTCATAGGGAGGAAGGACCATGCAGTGTCGTAGAGGCTAGTGCTGTTTGTTCCGCAATCACCAGATCCCTATCTGCAAACCATGATCAGATTACCTTCAGACATGAAGAGCTAAGAGACATGCAGATGAAAGATTCTGATATCAGTCTTATTTTTAAGGCTAGAGAGCAGAATAAACGTCCAGAATGGGAAACTGTTTCAGGACACTCCAATGCTTGCAAGGCATTGTGGGGCCAATTTCCCAGATTGTCTGTGCGACAAGGTGTTCTGCACCGCAGATGGGAAAGTAATGACGGCAAGGAATGGCGCTGGCAGATAGTCGTCCCAACTGTTAAGCGAAAGTTCATCCTCGAAGGTTGTCACAACTCACCTTTGGGAGGTCATCTTGGTGTATCCAAGACATTCGCGAAGCTCGAACAGTCATTCTACTGGGTTGAAATGTAGGCTGATGTCAGGGACCATTGTTTACATTGTGACAAATGTGTTGCCAGAAAAACGCCTAAAAAACACAAAGCACCCATGAAGGAGTACGTAACAGGTTCACCAATGGAACGTGTGACTACCGATATTATGGGTCCACTTGAAAAAACCACGGCTGGAAATAAGTATATTCTAGTAGTGACCGATTCTTTTACTAAGTGGACAGAGGCATATGCCATCCCAAATATCGAGGCCAAAACAGTGGCTAAGAAATTGGTTGAGGAGTGGATTTGCCGTTTCGGTACCCCAACAATTGTACATAACGATCAAGGTAGACAGTACGAAGCTAGACTATTCCAAGAGCTATGTAAATTGTTGGGAGTAGTTAAGACGAGAACTACGACCTCAGGCGAACGGTCAGCTGGTCGAGCGATTTAATCGGACACTAGCCGCTATGCTTAGCATTTACACGGATGGGAGACCAAGGTCATGGGACAAACATCTTCCATTCGTGATGGCTGCCTATAGAAGTGCTAAGCATGAGTCGACCGGTTACTCACCAAACAAATTAGTCTTTGGTTCGGAGGTGCGAATGCCATTTCACCTGGTGACGGGTGATCCTAACGAGAATCCCGTTACCAGAGACGCTTATGTGGATGAGGTCAAAGGTCATTTTGAAAAAGCGTTTGAGGCTGCTCGAAGAAGTCTGAAACGTTCTTCCGAGGTGCGGAAAAAACGTTACGACTTGGGGAGCAAGGAGGCCAAACTCAAAGTAGGTCAACCAGTTTGGTTGTTTAACCCACACAAAACCAAAATGCTGAGTTACAAGCTAACTCCTAAATGGTCAAAGGGTTGGGTTGTCACCAAACAAATTGATGACATCACCTACCGTGTTCAGAATGGGCCAAATAAGACCCCAAAAGTGATTCATATTGACCGACTTTTACCGTATTTGGGGAATAATCCACCAACATGGTGGACTTCCACGCCGTAGGTTTGAGACACATGCATCCTGCATAACCAGCTTTTCTGAAACATTCAGAGAACCAAATATGAAAATATTATTCAACACAATATAATTAAATTATCAAAATAGTGTTTTATAATATCTCCTTTATCAATTTCATTAATTGAGTTTAAATCGAGGTCGATTTACATTTTAAAAGGGGGAATATTGTAATATACAGGCCCAAGTAAATGTTTAATGTTCAATGCGACCTCGTGTTTCTATCAACGTCGTAATTCCAATGTGACAACACTTATTCTTATCAAAATGATATCATAATGCTTCTTAACGTTTGTTTCCATATAAAGACATCAACGTTACCTTTATTAAACACGTATTTAACCATATTCTTGTCAGATAGAATTTTCGTGTATGCTTTCCTGGAGGCCGCCATTTTTGTGTGATGACGTCATGATTTCATGTGCACTATGTTTCGTTTCCAAAGTAAATTTAATACTAATCTAAGTTTATTACTATCAACAAACATTTTAGTGTTCATATTCAATTCCATGACGATGTACATTGTATATTATTGTTATTTACTGTCAAAACAACATTACGTCAGAAGGACTGTGACGTCAGTTTTTTGACAGTTGAAAATAAGAATAGAAGGTTGACGATTTGGAGATCAGGACTAAGAGACGTGTTTTGTTTGCTGTTGTGATCTTTCGCCGGTATTACCGAGACTTGCACTATGTAAGTAATTCTTCCAACCTGTGGTTGAGTACACACACTGAAATTCCAGTGAAGAGCCATAAAATCTCGGAATTGAGTCCAGTCTCTCTAGAATAAATTGTTAAATGTATTGTACATATCTGGCATGTAAATGATGTAACTGATGTAAAATATTTCTATATTATTGATTGCTATATGTTAATGTAATAAATTCTTGTTTATTGTTTCAACTACTAGTTGTCAAATTATTTATTAGATATATATAAACTGTAAGCTATAGGTAAAAGTTGAGAGATCCATAAACCCAAACATGCTATCGGTATAAATTAAATTACTTCTTTTACCCCCTTAGACCGTTACAAAGAGTATTGAAGACACTCACTCACATTTCTTGTAGTAATGTTAAATAAACAACATTGAATAAACATCTGATTTGTTATATATTATCTGTTTATTCTGATTAACTGTTTCAGTTCAATGTTTTCCCGTGGACATGTATTCAATACAATTTATGCCAGGCAGGTTTTAACAAATAATACACCTTTTTCGTATAATTGCCCATATGAATGATTGTATAATTTGTTTGTTTTTGATGATATTGTAAAAACATTTCAATTAAATTTTTGGTATTTAAATATACATATTGTTTTTTTACTTTCACGTCGAACTAAGTGCCTGGTATTATTTCTTTTGAATACTGCTTATGCAAAACGAATGTGGAAATGTACTTACACCATATATTAACGCGGAAAAATCACGTTGTAGCAACGTGTTTGGGAGTCTACAAAATGACATGGTGACAACATTTTAAATTTACGTAAGGAAAACGTAAAATATGACGTCTATGTGACGTCTCAAGAATGTCGCATTTAGGTAGAAAAAACACGTTGTAGCAACCTGTTTGGGAGTCTACAAAATGACGTTGTGGCAACGTTGGAAATCTACCTAATAAAAACGTTAAAAATGACGTTGTTTTAACGTCCCTACAACGTCGTATTCAGGTAGAAAAACCACGTTGTAGCAATCTGTTTGGGAGTCTACACAATTACGTTGTCACAACGTCAGAAAGTACGTAATGACAACGAAAAGTGGACATTGTGACAACGTTAATACAACGTAGATTTGTTAGCTGGAATATACTTATATTCATTTAAATGGGACTATTCTATTCTGGGATTGGTGAACACACTTAGATACATTTAAAGGGGGCGATTCTATACCGGGTTTAATGTACATAATCAAATACATTTAAAGGGGCGATTCTATTCTGGATTTGATGTACATACTTAGATACATTTAAAGCGGGCGATTCTATTCTGGGTTTGATGTACATATTTAAATGTATCTAGGTATGTACATCAAACCCGGAAAAAAATCGCCCCATTTAAATGTATCTAAGTATGTACATTAAACCCGGTATAGAATCCCCCCTGTAAATGTATCTAAGTATGTACATCAATCCCAGAATAGAATCCCCCCTGTAAATGTATCTAAGTATGTACATCAATCCCAGAATAGAATCGATCCCTTCAAATGTATCTAAGTATGTACATCAATCCCAGTATGAAATCGTCCCTCTTACTGTATATCAGTAAAGATTCTCCCCTGCAGACTATTCATGCTGCAGATCCTCAGTTCAACCGTTAAATCTCCCTTGATGATTCATTAAGAGTTCCTATTAAAACACTTTATAAAGTCATTATTTTTAGCAAAATATTAGTTCAAAAATCAATTATATAAAGTTTAACCTATTCTTCTTTCGCAGTAAATGAATAAGATCAACATTTATTTTGAAGATTAAAACAGAAGGAAGCAAAGGGGGGAGATTTTATTCTGAGGGGGGCAAGAAATATTTCCGCCGGGGGGGGGGGGGGGGGGGGGGGGGGGCGATTTTATACCGGAATAAAATGGGGAGGATTTGTACCGGTACAAAATCGCCGGGGGAGATTTTATACGGGGGCGAATTTATACCGGGACACCGACTTGCTCCATTAAGACCCTGCCGATCATGTAACTGTATTTATCAGCAGTTTGCCGGCAATCCTAGCGACCAAAATAAATGGAGCAGCCCTTATGTTTAGTGAGAGAGAGAGAGAGAGAGAGAATTGTTTATTAAAGTGTCAACAGTTATACAGACAGATATTCACATGGAAATTAACATATTTAAAAGTATAGCATACGGCCAAATGTGACCTATGAGACACTATAGACAGCCCCCTTTACAATATAAAAATCAATATGAAAATATGCATTGTAAACGTAATACATACATACGTATACACACACATATATATATATAGATAGTTACATACATAGGCCTACAGACAGAGAGACATTAAGTCATAGGTTTAAATATAACTATTGCTCGTTGGAAAATTATCAATTTCCGTTGACGCATGCGTAAGTGCAGTTTGGTGTTGTGTAACAACCTGCCATCAATAGATAGGTGGGGCCTACGGTTACGGAGAACTTTACCGAAGCAGGTAATATAACCTTTGTTTTTAGATAAGCAGAAGTGAAATGAATTTAGGTTCATATATATTTCTACAATTTAGTATTTAAGCAATAACAAACAGGAAAATATGCAATTACCTACACTGAATAAGTTGAATGTCATCATGACATAATGATCGTCACAGCCATCTTGTTTGTGCATACCATTAGAAAGATCAATTGTCGATTCTATTTTTTGATAAGTGAAGTTTTGTAATCAAGAATACTCCAATGGTTTTTGTACGAAATGTGATAGCTAACTATTCAGTTGTTCTGTTTGAAGCTATTGTTTAGACAACACAGATCTATTTAGGTATGTTTGACTGTGAAAATTGACTGATAACCATGCAAAGATACTGGTAAAAATTGCAGAAACATAATGATATATACCCTTTGAGCAGTAACCAGACCTGCCCCTGTAGATCTATGATTAATGATAGATATTAATTATAAAATCACGATGATAAGGTATTGCAATGCATAACACATAATACATTCAAAACAGGCATAAAACACAAACACACTGTTAAGGCTTCATACGATTTAGGTATAAGGCCTAAGAATCTTTAACACTAATACGGTTAAAACTGTTTTCAGCACTCACAGTCATAGATTGTGAATGTCTACAATTTGAATTAAAGCAAATTTCAAAGAATTCCACTGGAAGTAAATTTATTTCTTGTTCTTCTTCTAAGAAATCAACTGATATGAATCTTGCAATTATGTAGTTTTTGTTACCCATCAAATCAAAGATTACTCTTACTTACAAGTCGCTTTTGTTGGTCCATGGCATGCAAAACCCTTGCAGTGTAAGAAGGCACTGTTTTCCATTTTAAACTCTTTAAAGTAAAATAAGTATGAGGAAATAAAGTACCACCTATTTGCTGTATGGGTCAGACATTTTGTGAGCAAACTATTTTGAAGTGATTGAAACTGTTCACTCATTATAACATTAAATGATTTCTTGCAGTTGTTTGTCAGTGGTTTGGCATAATATATGTCTAGATCTAGATAAACCAAGATGTTGGTGATAAACATGTATTTCTTGCAATGTTTTAGCAACCTATAAAAGACATTTTTGTTCAGACTCATCCTCTTTTCTTGCTCATGTTTCCATTGTAAATCAGTATATGGGCCTGAGAAATACATCAGTGTCCTGAATAATAAGGATCTTTTAAGATGTTTTTTTTTTCTAAATTTAGAATATCTCTTCATGCCTTAAAGATTCAATGCTTTAGAAAAGACCTTAAAAGATTTAACATGTTCATACTGTTCTGCAGGCGAAATGGAAGTTGAAGTTCAAATATTGTCTTAGTGTGTGAAGCTTTCTCTAGATGTAGAGATAAATATTTGAAGTGGGTTATTGTGAATCCGAAAGATGTACAACTGTTCCACTAATCCTGATGTATTTCATAATGATGCCACTTATGTAAAACAACTGATATGTACCTTATGTCAAATCCTCTTTAAAGTTACGTGACCAAATTCAAATTACAATAACTGAAAACTCAACTGTACAACTGAATAAACGTGTCTGTATGTCTGTCCGTCTGTATGAAATTTAGCCCTTGACCCAACTAGTGTAATATATATTTCTCTATATTTGAAATACACGTACAGCAAAAGTAGCTTTTAGTGGCTCAACCTGCCAATGACCGTAGGGCAAACTGACCGAGGTTCGGACGGTGTTCCGATCCAAATATTTTCAAAGATCGTATATTGTAAATTATCATTGGAAGAAAACAAATTTAAGCCAATTATGCCACTAGGCATGAAATTTTGTATTTTATTACGATTTATTTTTGTGGAAATGTTCGATCGTAACTCATACCCCTGCAAACAACCAAAGGTCGCGCGACAAAACCGATTAACACAGTGCATACTTGAGTGTTTGTATAGTCTAGGGAATAAAAGAAACAACTCGACCTCAATATGATAGATAACCCTGTCTTTGTTCCCTTTAACACGATATGAGGCAGACGTACATCACGTAAGGATTATGTCAGAGATTTGTTTATATAGTAAACCTGTAGGAGAGATGTAGAGGGGTAAGCTGATGGGATGGATCCTGGGGCCTGGGGTTTGTACAAAATCAGTCAATACTTGGGTTTAGTTTCACACATGTTTAATTGTAAATATTGAATTAAAAATGTTAAAAATCATCATGTACCTATGGTTAAAGATGAATTTCATTTCTAAATGTAACCTTTATGATAATTTGCGTTTTATTCTGTTTGAAGCTGCCTTAAATGTAACGGGTATTGTTATTACTTAAAGGGACAGTAGTACGTTTTTAGGGGGACCATAAGGTGATGTCAGGAAAACGGAATTAAATGGTTCCAATTGAAAGACAATGTATTTAAACTTAATTGAGTCGTAATAATTCAAATACATAACGTAAAGTTTAGCCATGCGAATCATTTTTCTTACACACAATGAATTAGAGACGTTCACTAAAAATGGCCGCCAATGGATTTTATGTGAATCTTCATACTTTGTCCTCTGACTATGGATGATTGGCTTGTGTAATGAGTTTGTTGACACTATCAATATAATACATTTAGCAATAACTTACAATTATCAGGGAAATATTTAAAATATAGAATTATCAAAAAATGTGCTTCTGTCTCTTCAAATGATAATAAAAAACTTGTTGCAAACACTATGCATTTTTTTTTAGCTTTTTCGATTTTAAATATGTTTAAAAGAAGAGAACTGTTTTCAATCTAAATAGGTTAGATATATGATTGTATTAACAGCAAAGTGTGTTCTTTTTAGCGTCTCAAAAGCAAGTTGTGGCTCGACGCATTGTTTTAAGTTGTTTACCATGCTTTGTATATAACATGCAATGATGCGTTTGACACTTTGATAAATAAGATACTACTACTACTGGTTAATGTTCAAAGTTTGCCTCTCTGTTATACACGATAAGAATAGCCTGTCACATATCAGTTTCTTGTAAGTGGATAGTTTCTCTAAACTTTAATTTAGTCTGTTCAAGAACGTATAGGCCTATACCTTGTAGGTCTTCATCAACTGATCATGTTTTAATGTATTCTCGATTGATTTTACGAAATTCTTAAATACTTTTATAGTGAGAGTGTCAATGTAACTTTAGAGCTTTCAAATACAACAAAAACTGAAAAGGTTGCCGAATTGAATTACTTTTATATTATATTTTCACTTTATTTCTTTTGCATACAAAAATCTTAGAATTGAACCTCTAATTGCAAGTTTAGAAACGCCATAACGTTAAAATTGGATAACAAAATGCTCAACTCAAAGTATTTGTTTATGGTTCTGACACGGATGAATATATTCTTTATTTGCAAATTAGTAAATGGATTCGTGATTCAAATTTAATAAATTAATACAAAATACATGTATCTGAATAAATCATGCTTCGGTAGCAACACAATCTATGTAATTAAAAATAATATACGTAAGTGATAAGATCTTATGATGAACCATTTTTAAGAATTATAACCAATAAACGAATATTAAAATAAGCATTTTTTTCAGATATCCCTTTTCAAAAGTGACACACTTATTGACGACTGATCATGACCTCTAGTCATTCCTTACCAGCATCGAAAACAAAAGAGATGGGTATGTTTTGATTATCGTTTTAAGATGAATGTCGTCTTATTAGTTTGATATTAATTTTCTAAATATCAAATTGAATATATTCCTTTTGATTGTCGAGTGTTTTCCTGACTATTATAGAACGGTCCATGGCTCCCACGCTAGTTATCGATTGTGTGATATTTGGCCATGTAGGTGAAAATATTGACCCATCTAAATGTTTCTGTATTTATACAATATTGAATTGGACCTCAAATAAATTGCATAAAACAACAAATAAGAATCAACATTTCTGAATTAATCCGTGTTGCAATAGACATTTTTAATTTAAATTTACACTAACATACGGCACACTCTGCTTGTCAAAATTGACATATCTCAATGAGACAGCATTTTCAAGGTACCATTCTGTAAGTAACTGTATCTACAAGAGGGAAAGGGAAACTCTTGACAATGACGATTTACGGTTGTATTACCAATCTACACATGCATCAGATCTGCTTGATGAGCTCCAAGGGTCATTGGTTAATGTTGGAAGTATTAAATCTTTGGTAATGAAAATGTGCCACCCATCCCGCCCCCCCCCCCCCCCCCCCCCCCCCCTATCTACTACGGTACCATGATAAATGCAAAAATACTGTAAATCGTAACGTGTACTTATTAACAATATGATATTTAAACTTGTCTTATAGCGGATGAGAAGAGCTTTGTGCTGACTGACGTCGACGTTGCTCAGTTTGGGAAATGCAATATTGTCATCCAAAACTTGAACGTCACAGTTTACAAGGGTGAGTTTATATGCTCGTCTAGATCTGGCTTACCATGAAAGATCGAAATGTAATTAAACAGAGATTCATACCCAAGCAGATATTTCAACACGAGTGACTGTAAAATGATATTTTGCCGGGCTAGAGCGAGGGAAATATCGTTTTACCGGCACGAGTGTTGTAAAAACAATTTGACATCTTGCAAGTGTGTTAATATCTTTATTATCCATAATGTCAGAAAGCCAGGATTCCGATTATTTTAATTTTCAAGACATCCTGAAGTTCGTATCTCTCAATTATAATTTTTCATGGATGTAGCATGTTTGATTACATTACGTTAAATTTGTTGTCATTCTTAATAAAAGCAATATATATTAAATTCTATAGTTGTTATCTTGTCACTCGATCTAGGGCGTTATTCTATTGGTTTTTCGAATATTATGAGTGGTTAAACTTTCCGACATCTACTGCCCATCATTGCTTGATACAACTAAACTTAAGAGTCGGTTGTTTAATGATGAACACAAAGATTTCTATTATTCGATTTACAACAATTTACAGATCGATTCCACCATAAAATACCTCTCGCCAGGAAAAGTTAATAATAAAGGTTAAAACATTAGTGTTTTTAAACAAATGACATCCGCTTATACAAACAATGTATCAGGCAGTAGATTTCATTCGCATCAAATGTGCTATCAATCATGCAATTGTGTCATATGACAAGGTAAGCTGAAATTGTCTCTCAAAATTTTTTTTAGATGAATTTTAACTTAATATATATTTTAAACTATCCTTAGGTGGGCAAAGACGTCCAAGAAAAAAGAAAGTTTATGGAACAACTCTGAGAAAGAAAAGAGTCCCTGGAACGACGCAGGGTCCTCCACTAGACGAGAGGACGAAAACACAGACTTAGAACATTTGAAAATAATTGTTCTCTCCACCCAACGGCGACGCCGACAGAAACTCTGTAAAAAAACGATGTGTTTCTGTATGCTTGAGTTTTATTCGGCGTCGGCGTTGGCGTCGATTCATCACCATATGGTGAACTGCCTCCCCATATCATGAACATCTGCGTTTTCTCTTAAGTTTATTTCTATATAATTTTGTCAATAAGAAGGTGTTACCTTTTTTCACTACTATTTATGTAAATTCTAGATTTTCTGATTCAAAAGCCATAATTTTTACTTTGTCATTGGAAGCACGAGTTGAGTTGTTAATAGGTAAATAATAATAGATGTTAATAGATGACAATACAGTGCTGCATGTGGTTATGATTATGTTGTTTCAAATTAGGAGTGGTTCTTAGATTTTGATAATGAGGGGAAGGGGAGACAATTTATTTTCCGAGTTAAACACAATCTTCTTACGATTTGTGTTTAAAATTGTTGACACCCAATTTCAACAAAGATTTACAGAATAATGGTAATTCATAATTGACACTCTGCGTCAAAGGAAAATAGTTTCTTTATTCATGTGGAATACGAAATTTATAGATTGGAGCTATCATAGGTCCAATGAGAAATGCTCGATTAGTATTACGAGCAATTTCAATTTCAGCACCGGTTGAGCTTCAAACACAGGCGTAACAAGCAACTGGCTCCTTCAAGCGATGATATTTATTTCGGCTGTACACTCTTAAATTACAAAACAGAACTCTCATTCACTCTCAATCAGGTGCTGAACAAAAGTTGATCCCGACGCACAAGTGCCAGTGTTTCCTGAGTTACACTTCAAATCATTGAAATTGTAAACAGTCGGCAAATTGGTATAGATGTTTAAGTCGTTTATAAAGTAGTGTTTATCAGAACATTACAACTGAAATTGGTTTGGGTAAATAATGGTCAATTTTTTGTTAATCAATTCAAGTGAAAGCTAAATACTAATATAATTAGAGCTTTCATAAAGTTGATTGGTAACAATTTTCAATCATTTTAGGGGGGGGGGGGGGGGGGGGTGGGGGGGTCAACTTTTGCTCTATTCCTGTCAGGGATATATGGTAGGCCATATTGGCCATACTACACTCTTATTTGTACATTGTATCAATGTCCGCCAGCCTATTGGGGATCATGCAGCTATCACTTTGCTTGTGTGTACAGTATGATCGTCTGATCTCTGTTAGAAAACTGCAAACTTTAAATTTATCATTATGAAATATAGTTGTGAGATGACAGATGCATATGTTTGTTCAATACGATAACCTAAGATATTAATTTTGTTGAAATTGGCTTTACTGACAAATAAAGAATATTTGCCAATTGTACTACGGTACTTCGTTGACTGTCATGTTTCATACATACTAAAATGAAATATTGCATATAAGGTCGATTGTATGTCCATCAGAATAAATCAAGATCATTGTTTCTTATACGTATACGTGGAAAACAATATAGATCTAAATTTATTGCAGTCTGATTAAAATCGACCGTCCTCCGAGGAATAAAATATAAAAAAACATTGTCTCTATCGGGGCTCGAAGCATTCGGGATAACCTCTCCGTCTCGGTCTGAATGCACCCACCTCTATCGCGTGTTGCTATTACGAGTTTAGCGCAGAAAAACCCAGTCGTAAGCTAACCAATCACATCCTCGTTTTTAAATAGCGTTTAGCGGCGATTATGTATAACGAATGGTGCACTGGAGTTACCTGCCTTTAGTATGTGTATCGAAGCTTTCACTGCTCTCTTTTCGATTGGCTAGATGAGCTTGTGTCAGAACATGCGGGTAATAGGGGTGCCTTCATACTGTGAATGAGAGGAACGCCGGGCTGGGTGAGGTTCGAACCCCGCTAGAGATAATATTTTTACAATTTTTTTCCTCGAATCATAGTCGGTTTTAATCAGACTGATTTTATTGAGATTGGTTGTATGTAACATTGAACGTTGTATGATATATTATATGTGTCTAATGATATAATAATAACCTAAATACTATACTGAAAATAAGTTTGCATTGTCATTGTTACTGAGTACGAAGACAGTTTGGCCGCTTTATATGATATGAAAAAAGAAATTATCACCCAACTATGACATGAGGGCGTTGTAAGGGCGTGTCAGGCTGTTATTATTTATTTCCACGTAACCAAATATACCAATGTACTCCATTATCGTACCATTCGTTATATTATCTTGCAACTTTTTTCTTGCTGGCATGTACATGTATAAATGCATACTTTATGTTAACCGTTTTTGCTCTTTTCGGGTTGATATGTGTTATACATTGTTGTTGTTTCACCATCTTTTATACCTGCCTCACACAAAGTGCCAAATATTTGAAACATATTTGTTCAATGTTTTATGCAATAACAAAAACATTTAAGACTAAGACGCATACTTGTTGTTTTTTGCGATTGGTGACGTCAACTTGAACTTGAGAAGTTTCATATATCGAAATCGAATGTTTCAAATTCATCCAATTTAAATAGAAAACCAATTAACATTGTTATAACATTGACCCCCAACTGGGGTCACAGGGGTCAAAACCTTAAAAACCTATTTTCATGTTCTCTTACAGTTCAAATAGGTCCAGAGAGCTGAAAAGTTGTGTGACTCCTTGGCCAATAGGGATTATAGATTGCGCATAAGATCTATGTTTACCTTATTCCTTTACCTTACCAAGAAGCAAAAGGCCCAGAAAGCTGACATCTAGTGTACAGACTCATTGACTAATGTGCATTAGCTTTGGTCGCCCTTGCAAGGGTCTCAGGGGCCACTCCCTTGAAACCTATTTCTATCTTTTTCTCCAGTGGCACTAATGCCTAGAAAGCTGAAACCTTGTGTGCAGACATCTTGACTAGTGAGGGTTATAGATATAGCTTTTGTGGCCCTGTGGCCACTAATAACGGCCATACCCTTATAATTTAGTTTCATCTTTTTTTCTCAAGAAGCATCAGGCCTAGAAAGCTGAAACTTTGTGCGCAGACTCCTAAGTTATATAAGGAGCATTTCAAATTATACATTTGGTAAACCTTGGGCCAAAGTAAAGGGGGAACCACATTTCTAAAGCAAAATTGATATGAAGCCTGATGAGCTACAGAGCCACTGGTTCTATTTTTCTGCTTTCTATGAAAATATTTGAACTTAGTACATATATAACGATCTGTAAATTCCCAATTAAACGTTTGGGCGGGTATCACAGTGTATCACTTCTAATCGACTATAGACTGTTGGTGAGACATCAATAGATAGAAACATATTTATAGAAAAGTCATATAAAACAAACACAATGTATTGTTACAAATATTGTCTTTATGGTTTTTTTTCCAATTCAACTATTAATAGTTCAGAAAACTGGTAAGGTAAATCAAATCAAAGTGTTTAAGAATAGCTAGTGTCGCCGATACAATAAATACCGGGACGTGTAATGTCGAAAGCAAGAGCGTAGGAAGCTTTTTACTCTGTTGTTTGAGACGAATGAAAGCAAGATACGATAGCATGAAACCATTTTGTGTCCCACTAAAGGTCGACAATTCTTAAAATACATAGATATCAAATTTATGAATTCCTGTGTGGGAGAAATTTAATTTATTGAACAATTGGTCATATTTTTAACTTCCAAGTGTATTGCTTATAACGAAATTGTTAAGAAACGAATCTTCATATCAAATTGTTTGTCTAACAATTATTGTGAAAAGAGGAAAGAAATATACCCGTTTGAAAAACCATAACCAGTTTAATATTTAAAACCTATAAAGAAGGGGATTACCCTGGTAAAAACATCACATTTCATGAACGCAAGACTCTTCAGGGTACTTTCTTTATATTAGTGACCAGAACAATCTTAATATCTGGACAGAAGGCCAGGAAGAAAGGGTCGCTTTGACCATCCAATAATTCACTCGTCGATAAGCCATACAGTTTTGTTAATAAGGTATGTTCTCATATCAAATACGTGTTATTAACAACATTAACAACACAACACTTAACATGACGTCATCAAATTTGCCTCTGTTTATATGTATGTCATCGATTCCTCTAAATAAATTATTGACCTGGTTGATAAAAGCTGCGATAGGCGCATGCGCATAAAGCAAGTCGATAACAGTTACCATTGCAGTTCTATGTATGTGAGGCGTAACTAGCACTAAGGTAAGGGAACACTTTTATATAATGAAATACATTCAATCAGTTGAAAGCGTTTGATTTTTCAGTTTCGGATGTTTATTATGAATATTTCGAAATGGATTATTTTATAAACCAAAACAACTAGTAAAGGAGGTTTTTATCATGTCGCTTTAGACCTCACGTCTTAAATTAATAAATATCTAGCTTTTAATTTATAAAAGAAATAAGTTGCAGGATTTGTTTAGGCAGATACTCAAAACGCAGATTTTTATCATAATCGCAATACATTTGCTATCAATGTTTTTCATGATTGTCTCCATTGTTGTCATATAACTGTTACTTGTTAAACAAACAATATTGCAATATTTTGACAACTGATTTGAGAAACATTTTCAATGAAATTGCTTGAAGCTCCTATAGACGTGCTTTATCTAAGCTTTGAAATGTGTTTCCACGAAGTTATTGCACAAGTCGTAGCCAATCTGTATGGATAGGGAAGTAAAACGACACCAGCGGTATTCAAGTCCGCATATGAATAGAACTAACCAAGCTTGAACCCTGAAAGACATATAGGTGCCTATAGAGATTGAGGCTCTTATTACACAGTGTACACACCTGTTGAATACAAGTTTGTTCATTTGTTTAGTATTTTTTAATGTAAAGTCGTACCTTTTCATCAATTGTCGCTTAAAATACTACTTTCTATGCTTTCAAACTTTAAAGGGGCAGTAGCACGTTTTAAGGGGGAATATTAGGTGATGTCAGGAAAATGAAAATTAACGGTTCCAATTGAAAGACAATGTATTTGAACTAAATTGAGCACTCACAATTCAAATATATATAATGTAAAGTTTAGCCATACGATTCCTTTTTCTTACACAAAAAGAAATAAAAGGTGTTCACATAAAATGGCCGCCAATGGATTTTATGTGAATCTTCATACTTTGTCCTCTATGGATGATTGTTTTTTGTAATGAGATTTTTGACACTCTCAAAATAATAATTTAACATTTACTTGCAAGTATCAGTGAAAATGTTTAAATATAAAATTATCCTGCCCCATTAATACGTTTGGATCAATAAGTTAACAATCCATATCTTCATAACATATACAAAAAGATACATAATAGGTGGGTTGCAGGAAATACCTTTTATATCCAAAATAGGCAAGGGGTTAACATAAAAAAAGTTCTTATCTTTACAAGAATATATCAATCTAGCATATTACTGGAAAAAATCGCCAAACGTCAAATAATTATGTGTTTATTTAATTATAAAGTGATATATTTTATTAGAAAATTTGAAAATTTCAGTATTTGCATATGATACACAAATTCATGCCATATGTGTTTAGTAAAAATATGAGTATCATAAATCAGTATGTGATAGAAACATAATTATTTAGGTAATTTTAGGCTTTTAGATAATTAAAAAATTGTTTGGCTACAGTACTGGTATCTTTGTTACGTACTGGCAGCGGTATAAATACACCATTACCTCACTTGTTTGTGTGTATCAACTTACTGACCCATTTCAATATTGTCACATGGCGTCATTGATTACCTGCATGTTTGGAGATAAGACTAGATACACTATTAGATATCTGACCCTCCTCTATACAGCCCACAAGGCGAGTTTATAACTACGAGTCGGTTGATATGCTAAAATACACGCCAACCTGACATGCGAAACTCGATCTCTGATCGGATCACGTGACCATGATCAATGCTAACTGATATGATCATTTTAACTGATATATAAATTGTTCAGCGCTTTCATTGTCCCGTTCAATAAAAAGGTTCGTAGAGGTTGAGGTTAAAGAAAGGGTTTACTTTACTGGTTCAAATATATGTGCAGCTAGAACAGAAATCTAAACTGACAAGTACATTCCTTTGGCCCCGCTTTCATATGGCAGGCAATTTTCCTTAAACGGATCGGAATACGAAGTTCAAATTTTCAAAAAAATAATTTCTTTGTTGCATGGACACTCAAGTTGCAATTTATGAGAAAACAGACACGGCCTTTGCTGATTTTGTTTTCTTTTGGGGATGAGAAGAGATAGCAAATTTAATAGTAATGGTGTAGAATATCAATCGGTACATAGCAATTTATTTTTTCAAATTCTATGACCTTAATAACATAACCCCTATATATATGTACCGTCCAAATTAAGAAACGCATAATCGAGTTAATTGACACGACAGAATCCATTTAGTTTTGCTAAGGTGTCTTTTTGATGTACATGGTGGCGTTAAAATCCAGTCTAGCGAGCTGTAGTTGCGGGTCGCGTCTGCCTCCAACGTTGTAAGTCCATTAAAGATTTTGATGTAAGAAATGACAAAACGGGGACCATTTTGAGGCCCTATAAATGAATGAACGTAATCATGCTTGAAAAAGTCCATCTGATACAACTGGTATTAGACGATCAGTTGGTAGACCGATCTTACACCCTCTGAACAATCAACTAAGCAGATCTTTGTGTGTTGCATATGCCACCCAACATCATAACACACGGTTAAACCGAATTTGTTTAACTAAAGAAATATTCAATTTACCCAACGGTAAACAATATAAAGTCATGCTATTTTCAACGTGCTGTTGCAGACGAATTTGTCATTGAATTTTACTACAGAACCAGACTTTCCTATTGTTACTAAATCTGGATTTTACAAAGCCACTATCGGCGATTGTTTAGTTGGATATCTCATAGAACAGTGGCGATAATTTGATTTCCTGCAAACGCTTCGTAGAGTTAACTCGAGTTTTTGATGAAAGTTAGTTAGTTATGTGGGCAATTTTCGATTCACACTTTTTATAAAACAGATGGAACCGACCAACAAAGATGAACAAAATAATAAATGGTATTTTTTCCTAAAATGTTAATGTTAAACTTGCGTTTGTGTCCTGAATCTGTAAACAATCATTAAACAATGACATTTTGGAAGAAAACGTTATACATGTATATAGTTGTATTGTTTTATATGTATTTAAACCAGTCTCAAATTCGAAAAATCACCTTTGCGTTACTTTTTTGATAGTTCACATTTTTTTGTTATAAGTCATGGTATTAATGAGTCTCTTAAAGCATGTGTCATATTTGATTAAAACACAACTGAATACTAAGCGTGTCCATTTGGTTTAAGACAATAATGTATGCAAGGTCCGATGCTCTTTTTATTATTCATTAATGAACTTACTACAGGGATTTAAAAAAGTAGTAATCACTGTATTTAAATGTTTTCTGATATAATTAAAATATTGATGTATTTTTTATGATAAGCCCATTCCAGTTTCAAGCACACGATTTTGCCTTGAGAGCTAATTAATATTTACTTTGCTAATACTTTAGATTCTTATACAAAAATTTGAATAAAATGTGAATATGGAAACAAAACATAGTAATCTTAATGGTCAAATACAATCAAAACTTCTGTATGCGTCGGAGGTTTCGGAGTTTCAGAAGAGACGAAAACCTTGAAGTATTCAATTTTGTCTATAAGTTATTTTTGGATGTCGGTCAACAAACATCGGATTCGATTGCATAAAGTGAATATAGTCCATACCTTTGATATCTGATGCAGCTGTACATATGCGTGAGAATCGTTTACCTAAAAAATCTTATAATCTATCATAATATAGAAATCGTTACAAAAAGCCAAACCAAATTTCTTATGATTAATTATTTTTCGCCTATATTGTGTAATCTATATCTCGTAAGTTGTGAGATTCTACAACATTTTATTTGTAAGTACAATGTGTAGGGGCCTATATATACTTGAAGAAAGTTGATGGTGATGTTCATGATTTTGCTGTGTAGTGATGCAATGGCTGGCAATGTATACAGGTTGTTTTGTTTGATATGATATCAATACCTGGGACAATATCAAAGGCGTTTATGCTTGATTTCGGGATGTACCTTACCTTTTTCAAGTTCAAGTAAGATGTTTTGTGCTGTGAACATCTTCTAACTCTAACAATCACTACTCTGAATCCTCTATGGCGAATGTGACCTCAGTCTATTGTTCTCCCGCTCCATTTTTTTTCAGTAATGGAACGTTGTATTTTACATCACATTTTTTCTCTTGAATTTTTAAAATTATTTTAAGTTATATTTTTGAATAGGCATTTAGTTGAGTTTAATCTAAGTCTGTTAATATTCATCGTTACTCTACATTCCTAAAACATAATGAGCCTCGGGCCCTGGGGAATGGAGAGTTACTCGGACATTATCCTATACTTATTTCGGAAATACAGCGACGTCCTCTTTGATATTCTTCTGTTAATATTTCCAGATATATCAACCAAAGCAGATACACCGAGCGAGAGCGAGACCAGACTATCAACAGACAATCAACCACCAGCCACCAGCGTCCCAAACCTGAGGAGATGGGTAGGTTACTGAGTCGCCAGACTGATTAAAATCGACCGTGGTCCGAGGAATAAAATAGTACAAATGTTGTCTCTATCGGGGTTCGAACAAGTCACGATAGCTCAGTCACTGCTATGTCGCGGGAATGAGTGTCATTTGTCAGTTGTTATGGTAACAATCTATCATCAAACTTTGAGTTCCATACACAATTGCAATTGTACATAATGGGATACGTTCATCTTATTGACAATCACAATGCGCTAATAAAGTGTTCGTCATCAATGATAATTGACGCATTCACACATTTATATGGAAAACAATAGACAAATTATTATACCAACTCATTAAAGGGGCAGTAGCACGTTTTTTGATAATTTTATAATTTGAATTTCTCACTGATAATTGTAAGTGAATGCTAAATGTATTCTTTTGACAGTGTCAAAAATCTCATTACACAAGCCAATCATCCATTGTCAGAGGACAAAGAATGAAGATTCACATCAAATCCATTGGCGGCCATTTTTTTGTGAACACCTTTAATTCATTTTTGTAAGAAAAAGGAATCGCATGGCTAAACTTACCGTTATATACTGGAATTATTACTGCTCCATTTAGTTTAAATATATTGTCTTTCAATTGAAACCATTAATTTTCATTTTCCTTCCATCACCCTATATTCCCCTTAAAAACGTGCTACTGCCCCTTTAAACAAGCTCAGTTACAACTATTATGTTTTGCGAAGTGAGCTATCATCAGATATAATCTTTGTTCTTGTTCAGCTGAAAAGAGTGAGGTCAAAGTTGAGCTGAACAATGTCGACACTGCTCAAGTTGGGTCCGGGAACACCATCAACAACATCACCTTGAACTTGACAATCAACATAGTGATTCGTTCAACCGCGAGAAAGGGTGAGAATAATTCACGTTTTGTCCATTCAAACAGCTGCAAGTACATGTTTACTTAGTTCATATATTTGTCTTCATTATTACTAGTGTATACTGATACTTTTATTCCTCACATCTGCATACCGTTCCTACACTATATTGTAACAAAACTGGAAACTTTGGAACACGTCTGGAACGTGACAGTCTACAGAGTCATTCAACCGCGAGAAAGGGTGAGAATAATTCACGTTTTGTCCATACAAACAGCCGTTCTTCATATCGTGATCAACTTTCAATGTTAAAGAGTTGTTCTTGTTTTCTGAGTAAACTCTAAACTGATCAAATAAACGGAAAAAAATCATTGTAATTGCTGTTTTGAAATTTTGGAGAAAAGGAGACATAGAGAATGTCTTCAGATATAAAATATATCAACACGACTTATCGTGATCATTTTTCAATGTTAAAGAGTTGTTCTTGTTTTCTGAGAAAACTCTAAACCGTTAAAATAAACGGAAAAAAATCATTGTAATTGCTGTTTTGAAATTTTGGAGAAAAGGAGACATAGAGAATGTCTTCAGATATATAGAGAATACTAAACGACGTCCCGTTTCATAACATATTTATGAAACGAGTGAATGGGTCGGTATTTAACGAGCGAAAGCGAGTTAAATATTACCTATACCATTCACGAGTTTCATAAATATGTTATGAAACGGGACCGAGTTTAGTATTTTATTTATTACTTGCTTAATAACATCGTAAAAAAACAAAGAAAGTCGCCAACATGACTGTCGCGGCCGGCCCGCTGACATTATGACGTCATACGTAACAATTGTGACGTCATCATTACGTCACGTCATTCGGCCAGCGCGCGATGTTATTACACAGTGTGTAATAACATTGTAGATTTATTAAACAGCGATATCTTCAACGGGAGAGTAATAACAAATATATCAACACGACTTTTAAAAAGAAAAATTATGATTTGATCGTTTTACTTTTATCAACGAAATTTTGAAATCCTTGATATAAGAAGACACAAAGGTGCGATTCTATTTATCATTCAAAATCATTCTTCATACTTTTTTTTATGAAAAATGAACTGACATTTGGCTCCCAGTGCTGTGATGTCAAATCATTGTGACGTCATTATGTTTATATGGTCATTCCATCGTGACGTCAATACTTGATGATGCAAAAGTATTGTCATGTCATGTAGATTACCCAGGGCATTGTTCAAAATTTGTCAAACGCATGATCTCATACATGGGATAGCTTCTGTGGAATCCAGCTTTGGATGATAACTAGAGATTCTTACCCAAGTGTCTTCTGATATCAAATATATCAACGAGTGGTGATATATTTGATATCAGAAGACACGAGGTGAGATTCTATTTATCACCCAAAATCATTTTTCATCACATGAGCATGTGAACACATCTTTGAACACTGCATCGCCCTCCAACTCCTAAACCAGTGATGGTATAGCATTGTGACGTCATCGTGTTAATGACGTCATAACATTGTGACGTCGTTATGTTTATGACGTCATAGCATTGTGATGTCATTACTGATGATGTAAAACGTTTGTGATGTCATGTATTATCTGATTACAGGGCATTGTTCAAAATCTACTGTTAAATTGATATCTCCTTGAAGATATCGCTCAGGAGATATCGATTGATCTTTCACAAGCGATATCTCCTGTGGAATACAGTTTTGGATGATTATAAGAGAATCTCACCCTCGTGTCTTCTGACATCAAATATATCAAAACAAGTTGATAAAAGTAACAAACTTAACTTTTATTAACGAGTGTTGATATATTTGATATCAGAAGACACGAGGATGAGATTTTATTTATCATCCAAAATCATTTTTCATCACATTTGCATGAAAAATGTACATCTCTGAAGACTGCATAGTTCTATAACTCTTAAACCAGTGATGTCATAGCACTGTGACGTTCACCCCAGAGGTTTCTGCGGTCGTTTTGTGAATTTAAATATATACATGTATAAAAGTTATTTGAAGGGTGACATGTGTTGGAAATAAGCCAAGTTTTGGGGGGAAATGTATAACTAAGAGGTTCTTGTGTATGTGTATGAGATGTCACCAATTTGAGATTGGCAAGATGGATGCGTATGTTCCTTTACTCAATTATATAGAGGGGTGGGTCTTTCTTAAACATGTTATAAAATAATAGTTTCACCTACATTTTATTTACAATATCGGGTTCCTGTGAGTTGCACTGCTGATTGTCAACTCGCCTCGGGTGTTGGACAGTGAATTAAACATCGAACAGCATATTCGGCGAACTCAATGTATACTTTACCTGTTCAGATACACTGTTAGAAAGTAAGTTGATGTTTGTCGCTTCGGAACTATTTCAGCCATAACCGGCGTGAGGTAAAGAGCCAATGCATTTATATTTCAATTAAATATATTTAAACAAACGTTTTTGAACACCTGTATTAATAAAGTGAAGTATCTGCAGGAAGAAGAAGCAGGTATAGGAGAAGGAGGAGAGCTTTTGGATCAGTTGTAAGAAAGAGGAGCGATTGAACAATGCGATCTCCAGACGGGAAGCGGTGGGCGCAGAGAAGGAACGGCAGAAGAAGACAAATATCTTGAATATACATATTTTTTTCGGAACCGGGTTCAAATATTTCGACACCCAATTCACATACATTTTGGCATAACTGATATTCAAAATTGTTGCTGTACGTCTACATTTTGCATTAAGATGTTGTGAAGTTCCATTGATACCAAAGGGATTTTTGTCTGTTTGACGAAAGGTCCTTTTATTTAATGGGCTTTTGCTTTCATTCTCTTTTGCTCAAATAGTTGACCACGACGTACAGCAAAAAGGGTCCCGGATTTTAGGGAATAAACGTGTTCACATTACTGGAAGTTTTAGCTGTCGGGAAAGTTGCTCCTAATCGTAAAAGCTTTTACTGTAGAATGTGTTCATACAACGCATCGATAGCAATGGATTGTTCAGTTCAAATTCTCAGGCCTTTCTTTCGCTTTTGTAGATTCAGTCTAAGTTTAATAGGTGAAGTCACGGATTTCAGTTTAAGGCTAGAAGATGAAGTAACGGAATTCAGTCTAAGCTAAGCTTAGTAGGTGAAGTCACGGAATTAAGTCTAAGCTTAGTAGGTGAAGTCACGGAATTCAGTCCAATGGTAGTTGATGAAGTCACGTAATTCAGTCTAAGCTAAGTTTAGTAGATGAAGTCACGGAATTCAGTCTAAGCTAAGTCTAGAAGATGAAGTCACGGAATTCAGTCTAAGCTAAGTTTAGTAGATGAAGTCACGGAATTAAGTCTAATGATAGTAGATGAAGTCGCGTAATTCAGTCTAAGCTAAGTTTAGTAGATGAAGTCACGGATTTCAGTCTAAGCTAAGTTTAGTAGGTGAAGTCACGGAATTCAGTTTAATGGTAGTAGATGAAGTCGCGTAACTCAGTCTAAGCTAAGTTAAGTAGGTGAAGTCGCGTAATTCAGTCTAATGGTAGTAGGTGAAGTCACGGAATTCAGTCTAATGGTAGTAGATGAAGTCGCGTAATTCAGTCTAAGCTAAGTTTAGTAGGTGAAGTCGCGTAATTCAGTCTAATGATAGTAGGTGAAGTAGCGTAATTCAGTCTAAGCTAAGTTTAGTAGGTGAAGTCACGGAATTCAGTCTAAGCTAAGTCTAGAAGATGAAGTGACGGAATTCAGTCTAAGCTAAGTTTAGTAGATGAAGTCACGGAATTCAGTCTAATGATAGTAGATGAAGTCGCGTAACTCAGTCTAAGCTAAGTTTAGTAGGTGAAGTCGCGTAATTCAGTCTAAGCTAAGTTTAGTAGATGAAGTCACGGATTTCAGTCTAAGCTAAATTTAGTAGGTGAAGTCACGGAATTCAGTTTAATGGTAGTAGATGAAGTCGCGTAACTCAGTCTAAGCTAAGTTAAGTAGGTGAAGTCGCGTAATTCAGTCTAATGGTAGTAGGTGAAGTCACGGAATTCAGTCTAATGGTAGTAGATGAAGTCGCGTAATTCAGTCTAAGCTAAGTTTAGTAGGTGAAGTCGCGTAATTCAGTCTAATGATAGTAGGTGAAGTAGCGTAATTCAGTCTAAGCTAAGTTTAGTAGGTGAAGTCACGGAATTCAGTCTAATGGTAGTAGATGAAGTCGCGTAACTCAGTCTAAGCTATGTTAAGTAGGTGAAGTCGCGTAATTCAGCCTAATGGTAGTAGATGAAGTCGTTTCAAAATAATTTTCTAGTCTACTTCTAGTTTTTTCTCGCAATACAATAATAATAGGATTGATTGTTTTGTGGGTCGGTTGCTCGGGGAGCAAATCCCTGATTGTTTTTTAGCCAAATTATTAAATGATGAATTGGAAGTAGGTCATTGTAAGTGATTTCTTTCTTTGTTTCATCTGTAATTGAATCTTCAAATAGTTTCTGTACCTTGGAAAGGTTCTAAATATCCACTTCATTTAAATTTGATTTTGAATATTTACCTTTTGAAGAGCCATAGTTTACTATTAGATTAATTTGTTTAAAACCATTTGCTATTGATGTCGTCATATGGAACAATTTTGAAAACAAAATCAAATAGTTATAAGGTTAATTTTCCCGACTTAACTATGGGAATTGGGTGTCATGGGTTTGGGGGGAGGGGGGTCAACTATTGCATATTCCTGTTAGGGATAGTCGGTAGGTCACACTGACCTCGTGTTATGTTAGTCATTTCAAATGTTATTGAATCATTACCAAATGTGTTCACGATTCTGACTTCGCATAGCCTCATGATCACACTTTACGTTATATAAACTTGCTGTCAGTGATGACAATAATATTTTATATCAATATATCTCTATATCACGACTTTACCATTTGAATAATTGTCAAAATCATCATACTTTTCCAAAATCTTTGCAATGAAAAGAAACTAAGTCACATTATGAGCAAATGACAAATTTGATGAGAGCAAAGTGCTGTAAACAGTAGGAAAGGAAAGTTTTGGGACATTGCAATGCCTGCTGCCTGGCAGGCGACATGACTTTCCAGTTTTGCTTGAATATGAGCAATAAACTGAATTGTACCATGTTGATGTTAATGCTATAGATCCATTAAGTAAAATGTCATTTATTATTATCAATATGTTCATTTAAAGGGGCAGTAGCACGTTTTGAGGGGCGATACAAGGAGATGTCAGGAAAATTAAAATTAATGGCTTCAATTGAAAGACAATGTATTTAAACTTAATGGAGCAGTAATAATTCAAATATATAATGTAAAGTTTAGCCATGGTTTTAATTTTTCTTAAACAAAATGAATGAAAGGCATTCACACAAAATGGCCGCCAATGGAGTTTAGGTGAATCTTCATACTTTGTTCTATAACTATGGAAGATTGGTTTGTGTAATGAGATTTTTGACACTAGCAAAATATTACATTTAGCATTAACGTAAAATTATCAGTGAAACTTTAAAAAAATAAATTATCAAAAAACGTGCTACTGTCCCTTTGACATGTCACGTTCTAAGAGAAAGCAATTGAAGTTAGAGTTGCATATATTGCATTGCGTGTTCATGTGACATGGCCAGCTGTGACTGTTTGTAAACACTTTATCAGAGGCGAGCCTGGTGGTTGATTTGTCATATTTTGTTATTATCTTGTATATGATTTTGAATGTTTGAGTTACACATTATTATTATTATGCTATAATTCATTATATTGATGAAATGCAGTTTTCCTTTTATGTTTTTATGCAATCTGATATTTATGCATTGCATGCATTTATTATTATCAATGTTATGATGTTTACCTTTAAGCTTTGTGAGTGAGTGGGTGAGTTTATGCTTAAAGCCGCTTGGGCAATATTTCGGCCATTAACGGGTTGGTTTTACCTTTGTAAGTAAAGTTAGAATATCTCTTATTATGACTGTTATGTCTTCCAATTTGGATCAACCATCATTTATGTTTTTACATATATGTTATTTATCATTGTTTAGTAAATGTACATTTTACCATGTTTAAAATTTAAATCAAATAATTGTGAATTCAAGTGTATACTCTTTGTTGATGGTTATGCCAGGGACCTTAGTCTTTCTTGGAATGTTGTTTTATTTTATCAAAGCAAGAGTAAGCGTAATTTTTTACAATGTTATAAAGACAAACTGAATAAATTTCCGAGAAACCCATCAGTAAGTTACTTCTTTATCAATTTATTTAGGTCAGTCTATCCTCAATTCTAAAAATGACACGTGATTGTCGTCTTAGAAAAAGCTTCACATCCAAATGATTGACTTGACTTGAAACGAGACATATTTACGGAGACCGGTTGAGGCATCTATAGAAGGCTCTTGATCAATCACCACATGTATACGTAGCATCCACTTCTTGTAACATCCTTATATACAAATGTAGATTTCATCATTGGTTACATTTCCACCTGAATTCAACTGTAACTCAGAAGTTCCTCTCATCTGAGATGACAGGCATTTATACAAGGCTCTTTACTAACCTACCACGCGTAACATTGCCTTTAACATCCTTATCGCATCATAGGTTACATTGCCATGTGATTCAGCTGCAAAATGGAAGTTCCTCTCTTATGAGATTTTAAATTTGGAGAAGTTTAAAACAAAAATTATAAAGACAATTCCTACCACAATCAAAACTTACCCCGAAGATAAAGTTTCTTTAGCTGGTATTACGAGAACCGAACACACTGCCACAGCAACTTTATGTGTAATTGTCACACATTCAATGTACTACCATAAGATGATAAAATATGTGTAATGAAGACTGATATTCACTGATCGAGGTAAAAAAAAGCGCCTTTTAGGTTTGGATGGACGGGGACGGTGACAAATTACATATCTAAAATATAGAGTGTGTAAACAACATGATAGGTGTTGAAGATAAATTTACCTGAGAAACTTAGTCTTAAAAAACATGGAACAAGGAAACAGAACACAAGTTTTCAAAAAGTTCTCTACATTTCTGATGAATATAATTCTGTTCAACGAATACAACAAAATTCAATAATATTGTCACATGAAATTGTTGTTTTCTATTCACACTAGTTATTTCACTTCACAATTCACATTTCGCAGGATGAAAAACAAGTCAAAGTTTCAATGTGGTTTCCTTGACGGTAGCCCTAAATGATATGTAAATATTAAAAGAACACACAGAGAAAATGTGAAAATTGTGAATTAATCAGAAATGAGAATCATTGAAATCCTCGCACTCGGCCAAAACATGGGTTGCCTTGGAAAAAAAACTATTAAACGTTGATGCACCAATTCATGATGTTAAAGATGCAATGGGATACCAACTTGCCAATTTGGAAAGAACTTACGGAATATAATGCAGAAACTATCAGCGCTATATATATCTAAAAATAATAAAATCGGTCGTAGTTTTTGTCAGTTCCCGTAAGTGTCGTTCCTTCATCTTTGGCATATATTTGCACAAGTCAGGGGGTTGTTAGCGATATTCAACTGTATTCAAGCGAAGAGAAAATGTGTTGTAACCACATCCCCACCCCCAATAATTTGAAAAGGAATCCCGAAATATTAAAATCATATATGTGTTATTGGAGCCGTTGTGCCCATGATAAAGAAATACCGTATTTCCTCTAATTGGGGCCGACTGGTCTCCAATAAGGGCCGGGCCTCTACTTGCAGTCGGTGAGTAAAGGCATCTTAACTTGAATAGGGGTTCATCAGGTGTTATGATTTAAGGACCGGGCCTCAAATAAGGGCGGGGGGTAAGACCCCTTTAATTTGAATAAAGGACGGAGCCCTTATTAGAGGAAATACGGTAAATAGATTTTTAAAAATCGTACAAGTAGCCCTCAGACTGGTTATTGTACATGTAGCAAGAATCTTGTGATCCTATACAACAATCAATCCAGTCATGGTTTTCCCGAGTAGCTATATTGAGCACGACTGACGTGGAGGTCCTTCCTTGAAGCCCATTGGCTAACTAGTATAGAGTCTATATCTCTCCTCCGAGCCTGGGAGAGACTGCTGTCTGCAAGCAACGTATGGAGATTTTCGAGAAAAGGGTAAGAAAACCATTTTACATTCATCGTGCGTAAATCATTTAAAGATTCATGTATAAACTTTATAAAGATTGTGCAAAAAAGGAAGAAAACATATCCAATACAAAGTCAAAACCAACCCAAAGAAGCAAAATGTATAGTGCAATTAATGTCACCATGACCTTAGGATCGTCTCGGCCATTTTTTTTAAAGAACGCCACTCATGCAACTTAATTTTATTAAGTGCATGATTACTATTTTTAGATATTCTAAACTATGTACTGAGAAATAATTAACTTAGCAAATAAAGGAAAGTTAGTGTAGTCAGCTTAATTGCACCACCAACCATTGAGGAATAATCAGTGAAAACTGTCCAATTTGTATATTAAGGTACTTAATTTCTACTGAAATTCAATTAATGAACAACTTCTTTATTTACATCTTCGTATACCGTTTCGGGCATATCAAGGAAGCATCGCTACTTTAAAATAAAGAATTAGAATATATTCATCTAAAGATTTCCGTTTGTCTTCCTCATACGACTAACTTCTAGAATGCCACTCAACCAATACTCTAGCTCTAGTTGTCAATGTCTCTCATGCACGCACCTGCCTATTGTTAGAGAATGAATAGCTAACTCTAATCTTGTCTGCAATGATTCTGCCCTGTTGGCATTAGTATAGATATGCTTTATCGTCCAGGAACGGCCTACAAATAAATATTTTCAGTAACGTTTTCCCCTCTGAGTGCAGCCTATGATGATCTGAAGTTTTCTTGATTACGCTTCATAATGGATTACAAATTTGCATTATGTAAATATGTAAATAGCTGCTAGTATATAAGACATAATGTCACACGTAACGAATGTGGATTCGAGTAATGCAGGCTCATTGCTATTGTGATGGCTGGTCTATAAATAACAGTGAATACGTAGCGTCAGCGAGAAACCTGTTTAGCTGCACAATGGGCGTGCTCCGGTTTAAATGATACTGACTCGTAGAATGATTACATCACTTTCCACAACATAAAATAAATAACTTGTGTGAAATCCCCAACGTCTTATCCAACAATTATTATTTCTTTGTCATTTACCCAACCAGGTACATATATGAGATCACACATATGTTTGTATAAGTATTACGCCGATTAAAGCCGGTGTAATGAAAAAAACCGCCCCTTACTATTGAATGGCCGACTCCACCACATCCTGCTACATCAGCGTATATGTCTGCGCCTTAGGCTACAACCTATCCCCTGATATCCTGCTATGGTATTCAGGATATCAGGGGATAGGTTGTAGCCTAACGCTGAGACATATACGCTGATGAAGCCGGGTGACCCACCACGACAAATTTGGTCAAAGCCTACATTCAGCATTGGGACTTCGCAGACACCAGTCACTTTGGGTGACCTTGAACTTAATTTCAAAGGTCACCACGGCCCTTTGAACACTTTTGAAACACCTTATATCTGATGAACCGTTGCACCAAATGTCGCCACAGCCTACCTTGAGGGACTACATAGACACCAGGGACTTTTGGTGACATTAATATTATTTTCAAGGTCACCACGGCACTTTCAACACTTTTAAAACACTTGTTAACGCGATATCTAATGAAACTTTGCACCCAAAATCTTCAAATTTGGTCACAGTCTACATTGGGGATTATTCAGACACCAGTCAGTTTTGACATTGACTTATTGAGTGAGGATTATAATTTATGGCTTTGGTGTCCCTGTGGCCCATATAGGGTCCGCAGGGGTAACGCCGTTAAGACGTATTTTCATCTTCTTCTCCAGGGCCTAGATTTTCTAAGCTCTCTGAGTGCTAAGATAGTCATAGGCCAATGTCAATGTATGGTATTACTTAGCAGTAAGAAAGCTTCGAAAATCTAGGTTCAGGAGCATAAGGCCTAGTAAGCTGAAATTTTAGATCTTACATTGTAATTTTAATGCAGTCAGATGGGGTTAAGTACATACCAGCCAAATGTTCTGATACATAATTTGGTAATCTACAACACATATCTACGGCGCAATAGGCGATGTTTGTTGTATAGCACGTTGTCAATGACCAAGTCAAAGTGGTCTTAATAAAGGTAAGAGGTGTGTATGTACAATCCATACTTTGTCATTTTACCTTTTCGGGGAACCTTGAGTCTCTATATCTGTATTCCCTGTCTCTGTTTCTGTCATATTTCTCTGTCTGTCTTTGTCCCTGTTTCTGTGTCTGTCTATATCCAATTCCCCTAATATTTTTGTCAGCAAGTGAAATAAAAATCAATCCTTGAATCCATGCTACAGGACAATATGGCAGGCAAGACATCAGACGTAACGGGAACGCAGATTGGCGACAACAACCACCTCACTATACCGATACATTTAGGAATGGACGGAAGTGACCAATCATTATCAGTGAGAGATGGCGGTTTGAAACTTGTCCAGTCAGGATCCATGGGTCATCCTCCGCAAATCGTCATCAATATCTACCAGGTGAACTCACAGCAGCCTGTCCTTTCAGAAGACACAAGAGCTCATCGCACCATTCCCCCGGGTATTTACCTTTCTGTTCAACTCATATTTCTTAGCTCTTAGCTCAGTCACTGTGTATAACCGTACACCGGAACTAGCGAGGTGTACGGCGGAGAAATGTTGCTAGCGCGAATCCGAAATCGAAAGTTAGGTAATATTTTACTTCATAACTTTCAAATAATCAACATCATGTGGTAAATTTAGCACACATACTTAGTAAAATGTATGTGCTTGTCATTCTGTATCCAAGGGACAGTAACAATGACATTTGAGAGTAATGCTGTTGTTAGTAACATATTTGCTATCTCTGAATATGACAAGATACGACATTGAATAGTTTAAGCTATTGACATGATAATAACATAGAAAATGTTTATTAAACGGCGGTGACTGCTTTTTAAGTGATCCCGTTTGCGATCACGCTCCTCGCTAGCAACATTTCTCCGCCGTACACCTCACTAGTTCCGGTGTTCGGTTATACACAGTGTCAATTTTTTCAAGTCGAATAAATGACTAAACAGATTCAATTTTTGATTTCAGATTATCCAATATATCGCTTCTAATTGTTTGGGTATTTTTCAACACTTCAATTTGTTGTTTTTCCAAAATAAGTTAATACCGTTAATATAAGTTGATATTAATAGTTAATAAAAAATGATTGCTAAGTGTAATTGAATGACATAGGACACATTTCAAAAATGTATATTTCTGCTCTGATCCGTCCGATGGTATCAAATCCATTTGCAGTCATACAGCTAAATGTGTATGATTTCCGTCCTGTGTTCAATAATCATCAACCAAATACTTCATTTGTGTTACATGATAAACCGATCCATTAAACATCGCCCCTAGCAACCGCAAACCTCTGACAAACAGGCTGAAGTGTCCGAGGCAGTAGATTGTCCAGTCTGAGTAGATTGTCGTTGGCTCAATAGATTGTCGAGTCGGAGTAGATTGTCGAGTCGGAGTAGATTTCGAGTCGGAGTAAGATTGTCGTTGGTTGAATAGTTTGTCGAGTCGGAGTAGATTGTCGAGTCGGAGTAGATTGTCGAGTCGGAGTAGATTTCGAGTAGGAGTAGATTGTCGAGTCGGAGTAGATAGTCGAGTCGGAGTAGATTGTCGAGTCGGAGTAGAATGTCGTTGGGTTAATAGATTGTCGAGTCGGAGTAGATTGTCGAGTCGGAGTAGATTGTCGAGTCGGAGTAGATTTCAAGTCGGAGTAGATTGTCGAGTCGGAGTAGATTGTCGAGTCGGAGTAGATTTCAAGTCGGAGTAGATTGTCGAGTCAGAGAAGATTGTCGTTGGCTGAATAGATTGTCGAGTCGGAGTAGATTGTCGAGTCGGAGTAGATTGTCGTTGGCTGAATAGATTGTCGAGTCGGAGTAGATTGTCGAGTCGGAGTAAATTTCGAGTAGGAGTAGATTGTCGAGTCGGAGTAGATAGTCGAGTCGGAGTAGATTGTCGAGTCGGAGTAGATTGTCGTTGGCTGAATAGATTGTCGAGTCGGAGTAGATTTCAAGTCGGAGTAGATTGTCGAGTCGGAGTAGATTGTCGAGTCGGAGTAGATTGTCGAGTCGGAGTAGATTTCAAGTCGGAGTAGATTGTCGAGTCGGAGTAGATTGTCGAGTCGGAGTAGATTGTCGAGTCGGAGTAGATTTCAAGTCGGAGTAGATTGTCGAGTCGGAGAAGATTTCCGAGTCGGAGTAGATTGTCGAGTCGGAGTAGATTTCGAGTAGGAGTAGATTGTCGAGTCAGAGAAGATTGTCGGGTCGGAGTAGATTGTCGAGTCAAAGTAGATTTCAAGTCGGAGTAGATTGTCGTTGGCTGAATAGATTGTCGAGTCGGAGTAGATTGTCGAGTCGGAGGAGACTGCGGTTGGAGTAGATTGTCGAGTCGGAGTAGATTTCAAGTCGGAGTAGATTGTCATTGGCTGAATAGATTGTCGATTCGGAGTAGATTGTCGAGTCGGAATAGATTGTCGAGTCGGAGTAGATTGTCGAATCAGAGTAGATTTCGAGTCGGAGTAGATTGTCGAGTCGGAGTAGATTGTCCAGTCAGAGTAGATTTCGAGTCAGAGTAGATTTCGAGTCGGAGTAGATTGTTGTAGGCTCTGGCTACTTAGAGTTCTGTCATGTCTCAGGAATGATTGAAATTTTAAAAACACAGTCTATCGATAATGAAACTAAGATTTTCGAACACACAAAACAATCTCATTATCACTGTAATGACACCGTGAATGTAAAAGATTCCGAGCATTCCAGGAGAAGAGTATTCTTGATATTCTATTCATCTGTCGTATATACATAGAGAAGTGGAAAGCTTCTTTACACTAATGATTTAAACATTCGTTCGGAGTAGCTTAGTTATAACAAGTTTTTATACCTGGCTTACTGTTATACACTGCTGTTACTACCTGGCTTACTGTTATACACTGCTGTTACTACCTGGCTTACTGTTATACACTGCTGTTACTACCTGGCTTACTGTTATACACTGCTGTTACCACCTGGCTTACTGTTATATACTGCTGTTACTACCTGGCTTACTGTTATACACTGCTGTTACCACCTGGCTTACTGTTATACACTGCTGTTACTACCTGGCTTACTGTTATACACTGCTGTTACTACCTGGCTTACTGTTATACACTGCTGTTACTACCTGGCTTACTGTTATACACTGCTGTTACCACCTGGCTTACTGTTATATACTGCTGTTACTACCTGGTTTACTGTTATACACTGCTGTTACCACCTGGCTTACTGTTATACACTGCTGTTACTACCTGGCTTACTGTTATACACTGCTGTTACTACCTGGCTTACTGTTATACACTGCTGTTACTACCTGGCTTACTGTTATACACTGCTTTGCTGCTATCGTTCAAATATGCATCTCTTGTATTTTCAGATCGTCGGGCTGTTAGCAAAGTTAACCGGAAGCGGAAGCTAGCGGCCATAGAAGGTGCGGACGCGGTGGTGCCTTGCAAGAAAGCAAAGCGCTAAGGCGCTTAATCTGAACAAAAGATTACTGCAAAAGCACTTTGAGTGGGGGTATTAACATATTCCAGTAAGGGATACTTTGTAGGCTATATTAGCCCATACATGCGACAATATATATACATTTATGTGTTGTTTTCTCACAATAAAACACACTTTGCATATTTATTTTTTATAAATGGCATAGGCAATGTATTTACGCCTGTATATCTGCCAAATGTAAGAGATGAACGAATGTTGATAATATCTATTTTGTTTAGTATTGAGTTGTTCATGGGAGGAGACAAAGGGATAATATATTTCCACAATTTACGACGTGGGTGTTGATTGTTACTTAATGTAAAGAGAAGTAATTGTTCAACAATATTCTTATATAAATGAATATGCATATTCCATTAGCTATATTTATCTTTGTATATCATTGTGAAATACTCAGGTAAGGAGTGCCAGATCTTTGTATATTTGTGAATTTAACATTGGTAAAACTATTTTACAAAACCTTGCTGGTAGCGAATATTTGTAGGCTATATTAGCCAAACCTGTGTACAAACGCCATTCTGCCGCTTTCTATGTTCTAGTAAAACTTTATAAAGCAATTTTATGTATAATGTTAGGAAATATATGTAGGCTATATTAGCCATTCCAGTTCTCGTTCTTAGTACAATATTAATAGTGTTTGGTACTATTCAACCATTCACGGGTTCTATGAATCAAATATTGATTTTTTGAGTTTTGATTTCTTGTTTTATTTAGATTGTACATAATAATCATGAACACTATTCAAGTTCAAGAATACTATGTAGGCTATATTAGCCAATTCTGTGACTTGACCACAGGCGTCCAAACCGAAACTTGGTTTATGTATGTGAAGCTTTCTGAACCATGTACTCATGCACACTTTCATAGCGTGGAAGTTTCCATTTACATATTCAAGAAGGTTTATATGATAGATGAATACTACGATGACTGATATTTGAAGATAAAACTAACAGGGTTTTCCCTAAATGTCACAAAACATGAATGTAATTGGTACCTTCACGACCCTCGATTCACCCGGTAACACAGCACGTGAGTGTTGTGACACTCTACACACTGTGATGGTCACAACACTCACGTCCTGTGTTACCTCTATACCCCCACTCAAAGTGCTTTTGCAGTAATCTTTTGTTCATGTTAGTATCTTTTTACTGTTCATCTTGTTTATAAAACGTTGATGTGTTTCACTTTGTGGATACTTTGATTTCGTATTTTGACCAATGCGAACTTTCATCTTTATACAACCTTGATGGATAATTGTACAGTTAGATTGCTTTGCATAATTCATGACAATAAAGTGACCGTTTGTTAAGCAGAACTGACAAGTTATTATTTTTTCATTTATTTAAATGAGCATAGTTAGTACAAATAAAGCGCAGATACATCAAATAATTTTACATCTACATACCATAACGGTGACGTAAATTACATGAAGATCAAACAGATATGTATGTTATCCAAAAATGAACAGAACGTACAAAAGGCACAAATCATAGTGATTGTTGTCAAAACATTCCATCAATTAAGCTTGACAGGACATTTTTCGGAAATGGCATTATTGCAATTTGGAGAAAGGCATGAGAATAAGAGCCAGGTGTTTCTTTTTGGAGCAATTATCACAATCTTGAGTACAACAGACGAAGCTTATACGGGTGCTTCATTTGAGAAATCGTTCTCTCACTGGAGTTCTTTTTGGTGATATCCGCATCTACAGACTGTTTTGAGAGATGAAAATCATGACATGTTCATGAGTGGAAGTCATAAGATTGGTGAATATTTGATATCATTGACTTAATGTAGATTGCAAATGATAATTACTGATGTTCAGGCACGTGTCAGCAAGCGCCATATTCAGGGCGGTGTTGCATTCAGAAAGTGAAGCGTAACGGACAAAGCAACAGTGACATCAATGACACTGATTAAGTTATCATTGAAGGACATTTTGATACAACACGGCATATATGACTCATTTCACAGAATGGTATTTCCTTAATAAATGAATCCACCAATCTTGTGTCAACAGAACATGGGTTGAAGGGTATATCTAAATTTATCTCGGTAGTCTCAAACTCTCTGTTTATTAGACCTCTCTGTTTACCTTTGTGTCTTTTGTCTCTTGACATGATGTAGTTGTCTTATACTTGATCTAGCAGTCATGACTGAGGGTGGTCTCGTGTAAGCTCCTTACAAGCTGTTTTAATACTCTGAATTTCAATGTATTATATGAACCATTCTAATCGACCTTGAATTTGAATTTTGATAATGGAAATTTGTAAGAGGCCATTTACTCGTAAGTGTATCTGCAACGGGACATCGCACATAACGGGGCATCAGACATAATGCAATAATGAAGTTGACTATCCATCAAACGTATACCTCTTCATCAAATTAGCTTTTAAAAAGTATCACATTTAGGTGAAAACGTGTCAATCGTACTGACTAAGAAGGAATCGTTAAATGAACTCAAGTCCTCGTGCATGAGGGAGTTTTAAAGGCATATGCTATGAAGTTATGTTCTGATAAAAAATACTACATGTATATATTCAACGAAATCATCAGACTGTGTAAATCAAAACCGACACGGCAGACATTTGGTTAGTGATCAAATATTATATATTTCGATACTAAACTTCAACAAATAAAACTTTTGGACTATTTATTACCTATTTGACAGAGGCAAGTGTAAACACCACGGCCGATCTAAATCAAAGTCTGACCATGCAAGCAAGTTATATAGTCTGGGCTATTGTGAACAGTCCCGACTTATCCGGGACTACTATCAGTTTTTGTGCAGTTTCCACCACTGCCACCGCCACCGCCACCGCACTTGTAAACATTTAGCTACCATTTTTCCATTAACCTTTTCAGACCTCACATGCATTTATAACCGCTAAAACATAGGGGGGGGGGGGGGGGGGGGGGTATTTTGACATGTTCACATTCAAGGTCAAAGGTCAAGAGTTATAAAATCACTAAAACATTCCTTGCGTGTTTTGAAGCTCTAACTTGGTGTATATCATCTTTGGTGAAGTTAAAAAAAATATGAAATCGATCAAAGGTCAGGGTCACAGCAAGGTTGTGACTTAAGCGTTATTTAGCGAAAATGCTTTAACTATAAACACTATTAACCATTACATAATTGATGTATCAAATGAAATGCATTCCTTAATTGTGTGACCTTGAATGTCAAAGGTCATCATTATTTTCGTTACTTTATCATATTCACTGTGCAAAACCAATCAGCAGTCGATCTCGATCCAATGACATTATTCATAAGTGGCCCATTTGACTCTTACAAGTCACGGAGTGACCTTTTACAGCTGGAGGTGCTTTTGCCAATATACCCTATTTTAAGGCACACATATAAACATGGATGTAGATGAAGTGCCTTGCTTAGAAGACCCAAAGCAGGGGGGGGGGGGTGTTCATCCTTTGAATCAACCTTTGAAGCAAAATGAATGAATGTCCGTGCGTAGTTTAAGCTTTTTACGGTTGAGTATTGCAAGTATCAAGATCAACTATGTTGTATACATAAAACTTTGGTCATGAAAATAGTGCCCCCTACCCTGCTACGGGCCTGAATGTGTTTTAGTAGTCTCCACCTGGATTCAAACCGAGCCAACAGGCGTGAGAGGCAAGCGAGCTCACCACTCCACCACTGTGTTAGCTTGACGAATACGGCGTGAGTCGGCAAATGTCCTACAAATCGTTTTGTTTTTATCACCACAGTACGAGACCCACTTTTTGGATGAACTATATCGGCAGTTAATCTTGATATCTTAATCTTTTTAAAGGTTATCGGCTAATTAGTTATACTGAACTAGTCTAAGTGACTTGTGACATAAGACTGACAAAATATAGACGTATATAGATACACAGGGACATGTATCGCTTAAATACAGCGCTAGAAAAACTTATATACTCATAGACTTTTCCCTAATACTATAATACTATATATAAGGTTCTTCTCTATAGTATTAGGGTAGGGTCTATGAGTATATATCTCTTGTCCTTCGGGTAGGGCTATGAGTATACATGTATATGTATTGTCCTATATAATATTAGGGTAGTACTGTATTTAGGCGATACATGTCCCTGTGTGTAAATATGATACTCCCCAGGAGGTTTTGTATTGTGTTAGAATATGACAGTCGTAAATTCAGCTGATATCTATCAGGGTAACAGGTCCACTTCTCCAATTACTGGGACTCCTTCACAAAAGAACCTCAGTTAAGAACAAAATTACCTCAACTAAGGCTTAGCATAACGTCCCTTCTTCTTCTACGGCTACCCTATAGACTTGCGATCACCTAAGTGTTTTGTGAAAGGAGACCCAGCTATCTGTTACTTTCGAACTTACTGTAAATATAATGGAATATGGTGTCTACGCCAGTTCGATTCATTAAAATACTATTCTATAAGGAGTTATATTTTTGGAGGAATATCTTGAAATCATTTTCTATCACATGTACTACAGTAAGACATTTGACAGTGAACTATGCAACATTGTGGTCTAAATTGCGAAAACTTTCTCTAAAATTAATATTCATTTTGATTTTTAAAACAAACTCCTATAGATAATAAATATCTCTTTTAGATATATCATATTGTTTACCTATAACTATTGTTCTTGATGACAAAAAGGTCTTTTATTGGTAAATATTGTAGAAAGAGGGGATTAAGAATGTTCACATCTTGGTCCCATGAATCTTTTTGGAATGCCAGGACCTGGTGTGTTTTTGTCATACCTAATATCTGTTCCTAATAAATGACCCCTTTATTGAACTGATTATCAAATAATTTGACTTTAAAGTCTCTTGTCTTTTTTATTCGTTTGTACCAGTTTGCTTTTTGGGATGAAACTATTGGCAGAGACAAATAAGACCTGACAATCAGTAAATATATATTTATTGCACAAAGTCATGAACTTGTGGAGACATAAAACATTGGCACTTTTCTGCAAAAGCATCTCTTAACATAATGCACTGAATGGTTGGAATATAAAAGTATGTATGTTCACCCGCGTAAACAATAAATATAAACTAAATGCAGTCTTGCAATCAAAGACCTTACATTATGCTGTTGAAATGCATGAACATAAAAAACATTGACTTGTCAACGCAAAAAACAACAACCTTAAACACCAGTTATTTCAAATTATACTAGAATGAATAATTAGAATAAATTTACTGCAGAAGTTTTCTGCCAACAGCTCTTTCACACAAAACACCAAGTTTGGAATATAAAAATATGTATAAACAGTAAATGGAAACATATACATAAAAGCAATATTGCACTAAATGACCTTAGAGTATGTTGTTGAACCACATGTACAAACAACATCAAAGTACATTGTACATGTATGTTAAAATATACACGACCCGTAAAACCCGTAAAGCACCCATTACATGTATTTCAAATATACTAAACTGTGACGTAAGAAAATATATATTACAGTAGTCACATCCGTGTGAATAATTCAGGGAATTATATACACAAAGAACTTAATTAAGCACCCCCCTATTTTGTAAAATGAATGTGGGTTCTTTTGGACCATTTGGATTTATTTGATGTATCGACCACTCCAGCTATAGTAATTGCTTTTTTATTGACTATTTAATTGAACTAAAAATCGCTCATGTGCAAAAATAACGAAAATATGAGAAAAACTGTGAGACTACTGAAAATTGGCCAAATATAACTATTGTCGTAGGGGGGAAACTACACATTAAACTTTGGATGTTATGAATCAAAAATAACAATATTGATCCTAGTTGACATTCATACACAAAAACCCTTCTTATCATGCATGATAAGAGGCTTGCAAGACATTGAATTTTCAGTACTTTTTTCATCAAAAATTGATAAAATGCCTATAATCTTTACATCTGTGAGTAAATTTAAAAATCCTTGATTGATCAAACACTTCTTCATCCTTTAAATAAGAAATTATCTTTGACAGTGGCCAATTAATGTCTTTGTGCAGTTTTCTTTAAATTAGATTTTTGATAATTTTGTGATTTTGAAGGTTCATACTGCTTTAACGATTGACTTTTGCTATGCGGTTATTTACAAAAAAGTCATTAATTAACTCAAGAGAAAGATAGTCACATTGCAGCAAAAAATATAGACTTTTCTTTTTCAATTTTAAGGTAACTTGGATTTTGACTAAAAAATACCAAGTTTTGGTAAAACCAGTTATTCAGCGACAGTGAATCACAAACCGAATGAAGTTTTTGTTTCCACAATGCTAGATGATCGTTCTATTTAAAAATCCTAATTGTTTAATTGTACATTTGTTTTGTTTATAATCAGCAGTATTTATCTGTTTGAAAAAGTGGGGGGGGGGGGGGTGCTTAATTAAGTTCTTTGTTTATATATAAATCGATGAAAAGTATATATTTATATTTTTGGTCATGCCATGGTCATGTTACCAAGTTGAATGACTGCTTGAATGGTACAATGTCATATCGATCTTTGTATTTCCTGGACATGTTTATACAATTACCTATCACGGGTGCTCAACTTTTTTACTGCGTTTATGAAAATATCAAAATAACTATTATGCTTGAAGTATGTAATATTGCTAACTAAGTTTACTAAGTTAAATGTTGTCAATAATTGAAATTGCAACAATAGTGATCTTCTTAAATGTTGTCAATAATTGAAATTGCAACAATTGTGATCTTCTTAAATTACTGGAAATATTAACAATAAGTGACATTCTAACATTTATCGAAATGGTAACAATAAGTGACATTCTAACATTTATCGAAATGGTAACAATAAGTGACATTCTAACATTTAACGAAATGGTAACAACAAGTAATATTCTAACATTTATCGAAATGGTGACAATAAGTGATATTCTAACATTTAACGAAATGGTAATAACAATGATATTCTAATATTTATCTAACAATAATGAAAATGGTAAGAAAACCCAACATTCTATTAATTATTGAAATTGTAACAATAACTGACATGCTACCACAAAGGGAAGACCTTTAACATTGTGATGGTTTGAAAATAATTTCAAACCATATAAACGTGTAAACAGTGTCTTCATTCCATTGTACAATACATAGTCCCTTTAACAAATTGGGAGACAGTAAAGTCACTCTTTCTAATACACTAGTGTTACTAATCACACATGAAAGATCGACAAAACAATACACGCAAACACTCAGGGGCAAGATGAAACGATACCATCTTTCCAAGTGAGTAAATTACTGTGACTAGTGAAATGCGACAATGAGACCATGCGACAGGCTAATGAGTTGCGAAGAACTCACAATTCCTTTCATCAAAGTAAGCTATTTCAATTATTATGACTTTAAAATTCACTTGGAGTCCTAAACAGCATTTTTTCAATAGGCTTTTTTGCCAGTATGTTTAGAATCGGGCTAAAAAGGTAATGAAATGTAGGAATTACATAATTATAAGACTAAATAAATACTAATTACATGTACTTTCAAGGAAATCAATTTGTTTACGCATATTAACTTATGACGCTAGAAAACAAGCAAAAAAGCAAGTTTTTTCACTTTCCCAACTCGTCTAGTTAAGGAGACTTTAAACGACAAATTTTGAAAAGCATATATTTAGAAGGGAGGAATTTTGGTTAGAGTTATCTCCCTTTACAGGGTAACGTCATTTGCAGCAGGGCAAGCTGACCGGGGTTCGGACAGCGTTCCGGTCCAATGATTGCTTTGTCAAATATTATATGAAGATAATTATTTTAAGCATACTTTATTATTAACAATAGCCATATCTACATATTTATTATCAAAATTTGCAAATTTGATTGTAGATTACCTGAAAATAACGGTTTTAGTTATATATAGCAACTCGCCCGAGGTTCGGACAGTTGTGCCCTTACTTCGGACAGTATCATCCTATTTGATCGTTATACACAACGGTTTATATATTCATCTACATGATTCCTATTATCACAAAACACGTATTAAGTCATCTATGTACAATAACATAGCATAATTTCGCAAATATGAATCAATATTTTTATTACACACGGCATTCTTTCCGATGATAAATATCCGGCAACTCCCGCTTTCGTAGATTGAATTTGATAACGTCACAATGGCATATGCAAGCTCTGACACAAAAACATTGTACAAGCTAAACCAAACGTTTTCAAAGTAAAATGTTTTGTCATATTTGTCGCTTGGATGATTCTTTTTGTTTCCATAGCATTTGGTGGACAATTTTGTAATATTACAAATTCCTATAAAGATAATTAATGAGTGTCCGAACCATGGTCAGAACTGTCCGAACCAAGATCATTTTGATATATTTTTTAAAATCTCGATATTTTCTTCCAAATTCACTTTAAATTGCAATATCAATGACAGTTTGATTGTAGGTTATATTTATGTTAAAAGAGAAACTACTAGACAATGTTTGGCGCTCCCTTCTTTTCCTTAACTTTGAGTGAACATTTGCATAAAAACAAATATTTGGCCAATTTCTTTTGTGAATCGGTAAATTGTCCCTATTTTAAAAACTTCGTTGATAAATATGTCAGATGATAAAATGTTAATTGAAAGAAATATATAGCAAAACAGATTGAAAAGAAACATTTTGAAACATATAGATTTCAGATACTAATAATATAATTGCGTCAGCTCCTAATAAAAAAATGTCCGAAGTTCGGGCAACCTCCGGTGGTGTCCGAACCTCAATCAGTTTGCCCTATATGTAGGAATTGAACGTTAAGTTCACCAAAAACGACGTCGTTGGCGCTTTTAATTAAAAAACTTCTTGAATACATAAAACTTTCTAACAATTTGAATACGTCGAGCTGCTCAGAGTAACTTTCTCAAACTTAAACTCTAAAAACGCATGATCTTATTTTGTATACCAATTTATCTTTAATTGCTCTTGAAATAACATAAAATGGTTACAAAATGTCATTTTTCATATCGCCTGCGGCCCTCCGGCTGAAATTGAGGTCTCCGGCTGTTATTAGGTATTATATGAAAAATGACATGTAATAACCTCTAAATACAATATCATCATTGGCGACTAAATACATTTATACCAGGTCTCAGGGTCGGCTAATATAGCTTACAGTATATTCTGAACTTGAATATGGTCATGTAAATATTACAAAATTCGGAGATGTAAGCATCAACTGAATGAATATTTAAAGCCAGCAAGTTTTCATAATTTAACACTAAACAATGCAAAACATTCACATCCTTCATCAAAATTCATACTAACATACATTCATACATATTTATTAAAGATTTAAATTTAAAACAATTAAATGTTTACTCATCAAAATTAACAATTCACATCAACACAACCCATGATGATGATGACCTAGCTTTTGCTTTTGAAACGAATATAAAGATGTCATTGATAAAAAGGCACAAGTGTGTATTGATTACTAACTAAGCCCTTTTTAAAACTATATGAATGAATACAGATATACACGAGAGCAAAACTATGTCTTGACTAACACTTCAATTACATGCAGCAAACATTAATGGCTAATATAGCCTACAATGTATTCCATACTGGAATAGACTTAGAGATGTGCGGCGAAGGGTGTTTATATGTGTCGGACTTTCTTGCATGGAACGACCGTGTCGTCTTCTGCAATATCTCGTTTCCGCTTCCGGCACATTGTAGCACGCTTCACGGCAGACGGGTCTCCAGAAAGGACTGGCGGCTGCAGGCTGTTAATCATGTAGATCTGTGGCGATATGTTCACAACCAGTCCAGGACAAACTCCTCTGCTAGACATTTCCTCCATCCATCTAACGACAGTGTCTGGTAGTTGAAGAAGAAAGTTAGCGATGTTTCGTCCTCCGACTTGTGTACATGTAACGCCAGCAAGAGCATCAGAAGAAGCAGACTGCGCCATTTTGTCCTGAAACATAAAAGGATTAGTTTTTAATTCAACGTCGGAACCACTAAACCTAAGCCTTTAGGTGAACAGTGTAAGCAGCTATCAATGTACAGATCAGTGCTAGGTATGTTCGGACGGTGACGCTAGTTCTATAGATTTGTATGATAAACTAGTTTGTCAGAAATGGATAGTGTTTTCGCTAAAAAAAGCCAACGGCCATTATCGGTATCCGTTGGGCATGGCAATTGATCATACAAAAACTGATACCGATGCAATTTTCAAATTCAAGGTCGGAACTTCTTTTGAAAATTCCGATGACGTCACAAGCGTTATCATTTTGAACTTCAACAAAACTGTATGGTTCTTTAGCCATATGGTTGACCAAGAAGTGCAAAGACACTGCCATCGCGGGTTGATAGACCAAACATTAGAAATAAACATTGTATCTTCCGAGCCTTGGCGATAACCTCTATTTCTCATAAAATCAAAAGTGTTCTCAGCAAATTTCAAAGCATTCTCTCCCCACAGAGGCAGATCAAGTCATGTTGATTTAGCCCCTGTTCTATTACGCCGTAATCCGTGGGTTCCAGCAGTTTCCCCTGGCGGATAAAAACCGCATCAAAATCCATTTAAATTTCTTTATCAAATGACAACGCTTTTTGCATGGACAGGGTGGTTCATATCACAATGCTTTTGTCTGGATATAATAGCCAAAACGATGATTAAAGAACAGCGTCGCTGATTGCACAACTAACTTCGATTGCTTCCAATCAGGCATCTCCCATTCTATCCCACAAAGTCGGCGTAATATAAAAGATGCTAAATCAACATTACTTGATCTGCCTCTGTGGGTAGAGAATGGTTTAAAAGGTGGAGTTTCGAACTTCTTTTGAACGCCTTTAGTATTATTGTGCAAAAGCTTGTGCGAGGCCGTTAATATCTGAAAGCGTTTCGCGCGTCACTGTAAAATATAATTTCAATTAATTCCCCGTTTGGTTTTTGGTATAATTTTTGATTTCTTGTAACTGGTATAAAGAGTTAGATCTAATGTTTTATAGTTATTGCCTGTTGCACGATCCAATATCCAAAAGAAACCAATTCATAGACAAAGAAGCGTCTTCCATGTCTTCCAGTTATTTCTGCAATTAACATTCTAAGTAAACCTGGCCTCAATATAATCCGTATACTGAGTCTAGAAAGGCTAAGCAGAGAGTCGCGTCAGCCAACGTATCAAATTGACCAATCAGAACTTATCTTACCAAGCCACAGAAGTCTGCCATCGCACGTTTAACGTTCGAGGGCCATAGGTTGCAGAAAGGTCGCCTGACGCGACCCTCTACAAGGCCTTTCTAGACTCAGTATAGGAGTGAAACGGATAATATTGAGGCTAGGTTTATTAGACTATGCAATTAGGAATTTTCGTTATTGAAATGAAAGACGTTCCGACGAAGTTTCGAATACATAAATACATAGATGAATAGTCGCTTCTTATAAGAGTACTTTAAGTAAAACACTCGCCACCTACCTATCAAGAGACCTCGGGAAAATAAACGAAGTAAGAGCGGCTCGTCACGCCTTATATATATTTGAATACACATCTGTTGACGTCATCACCCGTTTCTTTCCACCAATCACATGCGGTTAGCCCACGCGATTCTTTGTATTCAATACCTAAATAGAAACTAACGTCAATAGGTTTTGGAGAAGTGACCCATTGATTTTGAAAAGGACTCAGTTTAACCGTGCCTGCTTTGTAGCTTGAAGAACAAAAATCGTTATAGAAAACATTGGCGACACAGATATAGATGTGAAATAATCTCAGAAACATCCATTTTTTTATGATCGAAAGATTTGTTATTATACAGAGGTTTCAAATAAATAGAAATAGAAAAAATGACAGGTTTCAATGTATTTCCGCAGTAGAAAATAATTTTGGTAGGTATATACATGTACTTCGAAAATACCATGATAAATAACCGATCTACAAATGACAGACATTTGAATCAACCATTGAGTGTGTATAAAAGATTTGACGCATTTTGATCTATTTACTTTACCGATTCAAAGACGATTTAAGTAGAGCAATGTCATTTCATGGAGCTCTGCAATAATGGCATTATCAATGTTGAACCCTATTTGGAAGTCAATTGTTCACAGTAATTTAATGAAAATAACTATTGTCTTCATGTTAAGTGGTGTCCGAACCATCATGGAACAGAAGCACATAAATGGACCTTAAAGAAATAAATGTTACCAACTGTAATCAATTGAGACTTTATAAATGTTGAATGTATTTCTTTTACATTTTATAATTCTTACCATTAAACGAAAATTTTATTTATTGTAAGCGATTTAAATTGATAGCCAATTTTCACCTGTTCCTTTTCTGTATCGAATATGTTTGTTAACCAACTACTCAGAAACATTGTTATAAGGAAGCATGAATGTGTAGAACCTTTAATGAAAGATAATCAAATTAGTTTCTCATAAGATATCACAAGGACACTACTTTTTCGACAGGTAGAATATGATGCTGAAATACATGTAAAGCAAAAGTTGATTGCTTATGATTCCTTAGTCATCATGGGCTGATTATTCTAATATTCTGCATATATTAAAACAATCAAAAGCAGCGGTTACAACGAATGCACCATGTTTGGGAGCCTCGGTATTTCATTTCCCCTCTGCAAATAATACACCAAAATGGCCGTCAAAAGTTTTTGTTTGATGCTAGATAATAAATGTTATGAGTACGGGTAATCGGGTAAAATTAATTACCTTCTTTATATACCGGGTAATTGATTTGTCATAAACTAAAATTTAATATGAATTGAAAAGAAATTACAAACCTTGCCCATTCAAACCAGTTGGTAGTTGATACAGATGATATATATATATACATTACAGAACAAGTCTAGCAAAGTATTGTGTTGTGGAGTTATGTCGTTCATCACGCGATATTTTCTTTATCAAACCAGCTGTTGTTGCCAATAATCAGCTTATTCTTTGTCACGGTGTGTACAGTCTTGAAACTATTGGTGCGGAAATTACGTACATTATGTTACCATATCGATATAAATTAGTTGCGTCTGTAAAATTTTCCGTGATTCATTGTTATTCAATGCCTGCAAAGTAAGTTTAGAATCGACGACGTTATTCAAAATTTACATTTGAAGAGTAAAATGAATCCCGAAAATTTAAAAAAGAGGACTATTTGTTATTATTGCCGTTAGTTCTAAGAATTTTAAGAGCGATTTTTGCGTAGGGAATCCTGAAGTGTTTTAGTTAGAGGTGTGGGCGTGTGAAAACAAATGGGATTTCCCAGTGTTATAAACATTCAAAATAGCTTACTTATAATATAAACTGGTTGAGTTCTTTCAGTATTCGTTGAAATATTTGAAGGAGAAAACAGTCAAAATTATTATTCATCGTTCAACAAAATAAATCCAAGAAAACAAATATCTTTAACTCGACCCTCTATTTGGAAATAGTGATGAAATCAGTATGATGTCTTGGGAACGGCAATTGAAGGAAACCAGTCCGTGAAACAAAGAGGAAACTATAGAAGAAAATTAACCAGTTAAAACAGTTTAGTTGAATGAAAACAAATCAAATAGAAAGGGATTTATAACACATTTCAAGAAAACGCAAGTTAGAGAATGGCAACAACAGCTATCCCATATAAGTTACACACATATTTTTGGAGAAACAGAACAATTCAATTGAGTGGAACCGAATCTGAAGGAAATTAAATGATATCTCATTTTGCTGTGATTTGCCCAATCATTGTCATTCAACGTAGCCTCAGATCTTTGAAAATGAATATTTCCCAAATACAATTATACATTATCTTCTTGTCATTGTTCGAGAAGTCTACTGATGTGTTGTGACAGTGTGCTATTGGTGAGTGAGTGTCTTTAGCTCCTCCAGGATAGGAGATTTGCACACACAAAAATATATATAAAGTATATATAAAGTATACATGCGTTATCTATTGGCTGTTGAGTTTGATAGAGTAAAAGAGGTGTCCCACAAGGTAGAGAATTTTATGGTCGTCAAGATCTAGCGACTGTACTCCAAGGAGAGTTCTTGTTTGTTCATCCAGCTTCATTGAGTCAATCATTACATACACGTCTACACCTAGGTTGTCTAATATTGAACACCACAGAGTCTCACGACTGTCAGATACATGCAGGTCAGTGCACATGTGTAGTAGGTGGCGAGGAAGATTCAAGGGTTGCTGAAACATATTTCAATGATATTTTCCTTATCTTATTGCAAAAAATTGTATGCCTTCATTCATATTGTGTAAGAGTGTCACCTATTTATTGAATTTTTTTTTTTCAATTTTGGAAAAAAATATTTCATTATCTTATTTATCTTAAATTAAGCTTAGGTTAATTCATTATCGTAATTACCTTTTTTCCTAATTATCTTCCCATGGTCCGTCATCAACACATAATTGGGCCGTCATCTCAAAGTTTTCACTTTCTCCTTTCTCAGACTCGTTTGTGCTGAAAACGATAAATATCTTTCTAATATTAACCAGACAAGATTCATATGAGACAGGAAGCCAATAAAAGGACATTGCAACCAGGTATGCAAAAATACAGAATGGATAACTATATCAAAGTTTTCTCACTGTTTTTATTCAAGGTGAAAAATTGGAAATATTGTCTATGTTTTGGAATTTTTTTGAAACTTTCCCCCCAATTTAGTTAAAACATTTTGATGAGATTCCAAAACGCAGTCTATCATTTTTTCGCCTAATCCTAAATTTTAAACTTATTGTTTTGAGTTGAATTTACCTTATGTCATTAGAGTCTGCAAATGGTCCATCATTTCTGCACAACACGGCTGTTTCATCAAAGTTTTCATCTGCTCAATCCCCATCTTCCACACAAAGTCGGGCTAATTCCGCATAATCCTCCCCCTTCTTGCTCCTTTTGTCCTCCTTTATCAACAAATGCGAAACATATGAATACATAGATGAAAAGCTAAATCTACATAGGAAAGTATAAGCTGGTTGAATTCAGTGATAAAAATAACGTGCTGTTTCTTGCAGATCCTAGGAAGGTTAAAGTTTTAACCCTACATCAGCATCTATATATCAATCAGATAAATTTAATTAAGATGAGTCATTTCGCGAGTGCACAATGACATTATCAAAGGGATAGACAACAAACATACTGTTGCAATGGTGCTGATTAACTGACAAGTCCGCAGCTTTTGACCTTACAGCTAGATCACAACATGTCATTGCAAAGAATTCAGTACAGCTATGTATGACCTGTAAAGCTGTAATGCTCGAAAGAAAACAGTGCAGCAGTACGATCTACGAAACCTGAAAGTTGTGGTATTCCTTTTGGAGTATACTTGAAAGTCTGGGTATTACATTTGAGGTACATATATACACTGTCGACCACTCATTTGGAGATGCCAGTATGTGATTCTTATCGGGATGTCTCCACAGTATAGCTCTATCTGACATGAAGGAGCTTGAGGTTCCGTACCATCCGGCAGGGTCATAAAGAGTCTCGTCTCTCGACAAAAGACAGAAACATTTGGACAGAGTTGTTTAGTTGTTGGGTTTAAATAAGCGTTTTAGATGCTCTAACATGTTTTCTGTTACTTTCGTTATAAAGTCTGGACAATGCAAAGATGAAGATGTAGATGACGTTGCTGTCGTTGGCAATAAATTAAAAAAATGTAAGAGGTTTTTAATTTGTTACAAATATAACTGAATATAGGCAAGTACCTGGTATCAAAATGGTATGAGCAGACTTGTCTGCATAATGGACATATTGCTGAGAGCTCATTCAGTGTTATGTAATTGTTGACTACAACTGTTCTTCCCCCAGATCCATTGACTTGGTTCTCCTGAGCGGTGTCGCTTATGTACACAGATGTGCACAATGTGTGTTGTAGCCACCAATCTGGGTACAAATCACATCAGATCTTTCACCAGCCATTACCCAGTGACAAATAACTATAGGTTACTATTTATAAGAGTTAAATATCATTTAAAAGGACGAGCTGAAGATTGGTATTCATATAAATTTATTAGAAATCGGTTTCACAACAAAGTGATCGTGATCGTTAGGGTAACTTCTCGACATTTGGATTAATGAGCTTGATAAGTATAGAGCAAGGACAGTTTGCTACCATATCATGGAGGACACTACAAGTTTCATATGTTTGATACTGAATGCAATTATCAAATGGTAGCATAGTATTGAGTGGGATTTTGAAGACAAGACAGAATAATACAGAGAGAACTAGGGAGGAAAAGAGGAAATCAAAAGACAGAAATACACACATATTAAGAACAACAATTCGCTATTAAACAGACATATATGCAACATATCAGACTCGCAAACAATCATACATAAAGGTGTGAGAAAACTGAGGTTTTCATTGAGGTTAAAACAAGTGTTTGAATCATAACGTCAGGTTATCAAATATTACCTTTCTGGAAACCTAATCAATGGCTTGTTACAGTCCTACAACCACACTATCACTCGGCAGGTCACGTGACGGGGAAAACGCAGTTTATGTTTATATCTGGATCTACAAGCGGTATTATCATATCACATTACGTTCTGTAAACATTAGTGATAACTTTGAGACAATAATGACAGTTATCTACATATAACTGGATCTATAAGCGGTATTATTATATGATCAGCAATGAAATACTTGGTTTTATCAGTGAAATAAACAGTCTATCAGGCAACAGTGACGATATATTATATTTTCACTGTGACCAGTGACGATATATTATAACGTCTCTGGTCAGGTGCCGGAACTACTTTCAGTCATGTGAACAAAAGGGGTAACTTTCCAATTTTAAAGTCGTTTTAATTACATATTTCATTAAAAAACATATAATAAATAGAATACTTAATGTAGTTTTCCAAATACCAAGATTTTTCATCTTGTGACCTGGGTAAAGTTGATATTTCACTCGTGGCTACGCCGCTCGTGAAATATCAACTTTACGCATGACACTCGATGAAATAAACCTGGTATTTGGAAAACTACATTAGATATCCTCTATTTATCATATCACATAACGTAGGGGAGACCGGGGACAATAGTAACAAAAATCTCTCAACCCTATACCTGCTGGCAATGATTAATCTCAGATCAAATCACTTGGTAAATTGTGATAGAATGGCATCTCGGCTACGAGACTTTCTTGGACTTCATTTGATTTAGCAATGTCGAATAACTAAGTAGGAACAACATGTTACAATCGTCCCCATGTAAGGGTCAATTGTGACGCATACGTTGGTCAATAGTAACAAAAGGGGGTCAATAGTAACAAACTTTAATTTTTTTAAAAACAACAAAACAAAAAACAACATATGATTTGATAGTTCTAAATGGTACAGAATTACAGCGTAATCACTTGTCCGCCATTTTGCAAAGAAATCGAGTTCAATATCATGTCCTCGTCCATTTTTTAACATTAACTCAGAAACATAAGTCATTGATTAATTAAAAATATAAAATGTATGAAAAGACAAGATTTTTTGGTTTCTTGCTGATCGCATGTAAATCCAAATGTGATGATGTTATCAGGAAGTAAAACTGTAACTAGGAAATCGTAATTTGCAAATGTTTGTTTTAATTTTTCATCCAAAATATCACATTGAAATAACTAATAATTCTTCAATTTCAACATAATATGCTTTAATACGGGCCCAACGGTTCTAAAACGAATTCTTTATATGTACAATTTCACGTTTGTATATCTGATTTATAATCCCCCACCACTCACTCTCTTATCAAATCCGTCAACAAACATACCTGTAAAATAAATATTGGAAAAGTCTCATTAATAAATACACAGAGGCAATTGTAACAAGTGTTAAAATCCTACTGGGGTCAGTTGTAACGCTCTGTTACAATTGACCCGATCCGACCCTTCCACCTTAAGCCACATATCAGGCTTCAAATACGTGTAGAAATGGCAAAAAATGTTGTTAAAAAAAATGAAATTAATGATAAATCTTTACATTAATACCAAACAATTTTCAAAACAACTTTTTACAAACGGTACAGAAAAAAATCTTCAAAAGTGAAAAAAATTACTTGCCTTTACAAAATTTGGATTTCTCAGCGCCATGGTATTTGGGTGGTATAAGAGGGATGTTAAGGGCGACAATTTGATATCTATTAGGATGTCATATGCATTATATTTGAAGAGTAATTTCCCTTGTTACTATTGCCCCGTGTTACTTTTGTCCCCGGTCTCCCTACTCTAAGCATAAGTGATAACGTTGAAACAATAAGTACAGGATCTTAATTTCGTATATGACACATGCAATTATGTGGGAAGACAATCATTAGTGCTGGTATTTTCACTTTATTTACAAGTGAAGAGACGAGGTAGGGTTTGCATTATCCTGCTTTTTGAACATTTTATACATAATTTTATTTTGGAAAAAATATCAACAAAGAATACAAATAGTGTTGTGCTTATACTTTCCCTTCCTACAGAGCCAGATCAAGTCAAGAAATGTTGATACAGCCTCTGTTCTATAACGCCGAAATCCGTGAGTTCCGGCAGCACCAAAATTCATTTGAATTTCTTTAGCAAATAACAGCGCTTCTCGCATAGAAAGGGGGTTCATATCCCAATGCCTTTGTCATCATTTGGTAGCCAAAATGATGGTTTGAGAACAGCGTCGCTGATTGCACAACTAATTTTGGTTGCCGCCAATCAGGCATCCCCCATTCTATATCTGCAACAGAGGCTTTATCAGCATTTCTTGTACGCCAAACTTTGTATTGCTTGGTTAATTTGGGCGGCAAGCCATGTATATTAAAATTTATGTAAAAATGATACAATATTGGCATAGATTAGCTACTAACAACGAAATATTAAATATTTCTAGTCTATCATATAGATTTATATCGCAAGATAATGTAGCCCTTTCAAACAACCTACGATGGATTTCATTTATCAGAAAGATTTTAAACGAGTGTGGACTATCTTTTCGTAAACCATGGCTTTACATAACGCATGGTATCACATCTAAAATTGAACAAATATTATCCGACCAACATCTGCAAAACTGGCATAGCTCCGTCAAAAACAGTTCGAAAGGTAATACTATATGGGTGGAATTCAAAATTGGTAGGTTTTTCTGTCCAGTCCAATTTTTAAAAAACATTGTGTGTCTTTTAGGGTTTTTTTGTTCTAGAAAATATATTTAGCCATTGACAAGTACATTTTCGTGATCAACCATTAATTTTTCCATTTAAAATGTTTAATTTAATAACATTTTAGGTTCAAATTTGGCATATTTACTCTGTCCTGAGGTGACGGTCCTCATACAACTTTGCCAAAATATCATACAAATAAACATAACCAAACAAAAAAATATATTTTATTCTTATAACCATTCATCATGCATGTACAAACTGCATTTAATTTTGTATTGATTTCAAAAATAAAAATTCTACAAATTGAAACATGCCTGTCCTAAGATTTTGTGTCCTGACCGTTACCATGTAGATATTTCCTTCAATAATTTCCCCCTGGAACTGGATTGGAATTTTATTTGCTGTGTCTGATTGACAAACGCTCTTTGCATATGACAGTTAGTAAAATAAAAGGATTCGGTACATTTTGTAGAAATATGACACCAACAAGCAGGTATAAATATGATGTGTCACCCTTAAATGTCCAGACCGTTACCGTTGGATTTTGTGCATTTGTATTCTCCCTTTGTCTCAATAATAATGAGCTTTGTTGCTCAGAACTGGAAGATGTGGAAGGCATGTCCTTTGACATCTTTAAGGGATCATTCATTGTGTTATTTTAAATTATTTACAAATTGTCCTGACCATTACCGGTCCTGACCGTTACCTTTTTACAAAGTAACGGTCAGGACAGTTCTGGTAACGGTCAGGACAAACCCATTTTTATTTGGAGAAACTAACTAAGTTATTCATAAATATTTTAAGAAATATTTATAATGAAATTATTTTAAGATCATAAATTGTTTAGGCTTGGGAGTTTACTGTTCAGAGTAGTTTTAATGAAATGGTTTTAAAATAAAAGTTTTGAAGTAACGGTCAGGACAAATAAATAGTAACGGTATGGACATATGTCAAATAAATTTTCTTTTTGAAGAATATTTTCTGAGGTTAGTTAGTGAATTTTTAGTTATCTATTGAATATTAATAGCAGAAACCACTACATATATTTCTGATAGATGTCTTAATTTTTTATGAGATAATTGACAAAGAAAACTATGGTAACGGTTTGGACAAAATGTGCAAACTGTATGGAACAATATCAGCAATAAATGCAGTTGCCTGTGTAGCTTAATCATTTGTCACAGAGTGCAGTTTGATAGTTGTTGCAGTATCTTTCAGAATTCTATTCTTTACAAGTTATACAATGGAAAAAAAACTTTGTTTTTACACAGATGTCCTGACCGTTACCAAAAATGTCCTGACCGTTACCCCTCATTTACTTGATTGCCAAAAACACTTTTCTTTCAATAATAATTAGGTGTCAAAATCAAGACAATGTGTATTTGTATTCTTTACAAGCTATAATCTGTTAATATTAAAAATACAAATTTATTTTTAAGTTTTGTTGTTGATTTCATAACAAATGTCCATACCGTTACCATGGCAGTGAATGAAATATGCAATACAATCTAAAATTTACCATTTCTAATTCACATTTCACTTTTTGTTCAAAATAGAGTTAACAATAAAGGTTAAAGAATATTTATTTTTATCTTTCATGTTATGTCTCTATAGTGAATTGAATTGAAGAAGACTTATGTCCAGCCCGTTACCATTCATGTCCCGACCGTTACCAGTTCTGTCCCAGCCGTTACTGGAGCTAATTGACTTCTCTAATTAATTCATGATAATACACGAAGCTCTCTTCTTTAAGTAGATGTCATCTAAACGTGTTCGCGGATTAGCAGCAGATGCTTATTTGAGATAATTTCACCTATTGAAAACTATAAACACAAAAGTTTCTGAGAAAAATGCTATTAAATTGTGTTAAACAATGAAAAGATACAAAAAAAGGACTTTTAAGATTAATAAGAACAGTTTTTACCTTCAAGTGTCCTTTATGCAATGTAAAAGATGTAAATGCCATCGTTGAAAGATTTTTCTAAATTTTAGTTAAAATTCTTTTTTCTGATTAAGAAACGGTAACGGTCAGGACATTTTCCTTCCGTTTAATTAATTATGTTTCCACTAAAATCTTAATTGGTACACTTGAGCCTGACGGTTTGTATTTTCTCATAATCAAGTGTTTGCCAATTTATTTGAATAAAATATAATTCTTTTTGAGGAGTTTATTTTGACCATTATGAGAAATTGAAAATCCTACCAATTTTGAATTCCACCCATATATCATCAAATATTAAAAACATCTTTTTGTTTATCTTATATATTATCCAATTTTGAATTTTAGGACAAGAAATCATAATTTTCCAATAGAAACCGGACGCTGGCAAGATATTCCAAAAGGTGAACGTTTTTGCAGTTTGTGTAATTCACCAACGATAGGAGATCTCTTTCGATGTGAAGCTCTTCTCCAACATCGTCTACAGTATATTCCACATCAGTTTACGAAGTTCTCAAATCTTTTAGCAATGAAAAAAATATTTACCACTAAAAAGACTAAATACTTGAAACAACTGTCAATCTTTTTAAATCATGCCCTTAGTGCAACCAAGAACTTCAGTTAATTTATGTATAATGTGCATATCGTTCACGAATTTCATGAATATGTATAAAATGTATAACTTTCTGGAAATGTACATCTCAACATGTATGCCATCTTGATTTATTCATTTGTATGTACAAATGTTTTTTAACTATGCTCATGTACCACCGATGGTGGAATTGAGTAAATAAAAACCTTGAAAACCTTGAAACCTCTTGACTTTTTTATTTCACTGTTTTTGGTACAAAGTCAACATACAGAGATCAATCGAATCATTGAGCGTGGAATTATGATATCAATATTACAGATGTACAGTAATAATACTAGCGTCGGCTATGTAGATAAGGCAATCAACTAAACAACAAATGACAAGAAGACAAAATGTGGCAAAAGGAGTTACACTATACAAGTTATCTTTGCATTGTATTTATCTCGGCTGTATGCATATTCAATATCTTGTTTAATGTGCGACATGTTTGGGTGTCTGTTTGCTAATCTTGAATTAGAAATGTACCTACTTTGTGATAATCATGATACGAAGGACTACGTCATTTCTTTTCTCAGGGTATTCAAATAGTATTTTCGACTTATCAAAGTGGAGAAGAGTGCCAGTTTTTAGTTGAATCCATTTAATAACATTGCTCCAAATTTCTTAGATTATCTTGCACTCATTAAATATGTGCGTTATAGTTTCCACTTCGTCTTTACAAAAAGTACAAACATTAGTGTCATTCAATTTTCATTTTTGATAACAGTTCCTTTGATGCTATGCATCTGTGGATAATACTATATTGAAACCATTGATGTTTAACATTAACAAGTGCCCTGAAAGGTATTTTATAAATATATTTCCAGTCAATATCGTTAATATAATGTGAAGAAACATTTCCAGTATACTCTACAATTGTAGAATCATTTTTTTAATATATATATACACACTACTCAAAAGATGTTAAGGACCATTCAAGTATTAATATGATTTATACCAACTTTAAATGTCAGCAGCTCAAAGAGATGTTTTTATTTGAAGATTTGTTGATACCCATATGCATGCCAGACATAGGGCTACTATTTTGGAATTGTTTATTAATTGGGATATTTGTTGCATATGGGCTACCTGACCAGATTTTTTCCCCCGCCAAAAAGGTCAAATCTATAGTCAGACCTTTTTACAATAGTTAGACCTAATACTAAGGAACAAAAAATTTTTTAGACCGCCGGAGTCAACAGGAGGCTGCGAATATAGGCAACTCTGGTGTGCGAGTTCCTTAACTTCTTTTAAGAAGTGTATATTTCACAACCGTTAAGGGTATTGAAACTGTCAAACCGGAAGTACCCAATATTGATATATAGATAGTATTATATTGGTAAATAAATATCAGTGCCATTACAGAGAGGAAAGCGAGTACAGTCAGCTTTCAGTCCGTCATTCTCTTCTTGGCATTAAGTGAAAACATTCCGTCCCTTTACAAACATCAAATGATTTTCTAAAAATAATAAGTTACTAAACAATTGTTGCCAGTAGTTGGACCGGGACACAGTTCCCCGGAGCCTCAAACTAGTAAAACAGAATAATCGTACATTTCTGTGGAATAAACCAAAACTTTATTGTCATATATCGTACAAGGGAATCTAAGGATTACAATTAAATCGTAATTAACATTTCTATATAAAATTGAAATACATTTTGAAAGATATCATTTGCATATCTATATGAAAACAACAAGGACACAATTCATAACAGTATAGACTCAAGTTGCAGAGCGTTAACATGACAGTTAATATAATATATATATACTATTTATATACTATATAAAATACTAAGACAAAGTGGAACAACTTATCAACGATAATATACAACACGTACAATAAACAAAAACAGCTCATTGGATTCTATACAAATAGAAATATGAATATGATAATAATCAATTTATAATCAATTGTCCTCAGTACATACATATCGGAAATTTGTTTTGTGCCGAAGCACACGGCACCACAGAGCAGCGCCAGGTAATGCGTTGTTCTGCCTTTACAATAATGAGCGTCAAGCAAGGCAGCAGCAGCTCCCATATTTTAATGTCTTTGGTATGACGCGAGCGAACACTCTACCACTGAGCTACGCCCCCGGTATATGAACAAACTATTACTGCAAAAGCACTTTGAGTGGGGGTATATGCATCCTCGGTTACCCAGGGTTTTGTATATGTTCCGATACTCTCTACTCGGTATAGTAGAGAGTATCGGAACATATACAAAACCCTGGGTAACCGAGGATGGGGTATATGGGGACCCCGGTAACACAGGACGTGAGTGTTGTGACACTCTAAACAATACCATCGCACGTCCACGTCAACACTCACGTCCTGTGTTAACGGGGAAATCGAAAGGTCGTGAAGGTGCCAATTACCTTCATGTATGTGACATTTGGAAAACCACATGCCATTAAATATTAGTCAACGTGGTGACATCGGCTCCATAAGCGTTCAAGCTCAGTTTACACGTGTACATCGTTCAGAATACTTCACGGTTTGGACCCGGTTGTCGGTTCACTGAGATGGCTAATATAGCCTACATAGTATTCTTAGACTTGAATAGGTTCATCATAATTATGAACAAAAAGAACAAGAAAATAGAATTCGCATATGCATTAAATATTTGTATTTGATGTATAGAATTCATGATTGGTTGAAAGATATCGATGGTATCTATAGTTAAATTGTCCGTTGATACTTGAAGAACATTAAATTGAAACTATGTTATTAAACACATGATACAAAATTATTCCATTTGCAAGAACTTCAGAATCATTTGTCATATTTCTTGTAATCTTCATTTCAAAAATGAAAACATTATATCAAACAATAATAATACAAAGTAAGAACGGCCTCAAACCTCAAGGACATACAATTGGCTAATATAGCCTACATATATTATGTTTACAAGGACATTACTCTATTAAAGTATTTCTTATAAACTTCATATCAACTTTCAAACCAACGCTACCATACAAAGCAAATATAAAAGAAAAGTGTATGTACTCATAATTGGCTAAAGGCTACAGGATTTCAGTTTCGAAGAAACCGATATTAGTTTTTTCCTAACTTCACATCAAATATCAACATCAAATTTATAACAACGATATTCATTAAAATTGAGAACGAAAACAATTACAGCATGAGTATAGATGATTGGAGACTGAGAAATATTTCTAAACATAAACATAAGCATTACCCTATAAAAGTTTTCATATTAACTTTCATTAGAAATACAAAAACACAACATAAAACAACGATGAAAATGATAGAATGAACTATGGCGGAAGTACACAGGTTTGGCTAATATAGCCTACAGATAGTCCCTACGGGAAGGTTTTGTTTCATGTGAACTTATTTGAATATGTATTAAATAACTTAATAACAAAATGTCAATGTACAACTAAATTCAACGAATAGGGCTGATGTATGAGTACATGGGCATGTTACAATGATATCATCAAAGTACGTGTAACTGAAATTGACTAGATAATCATTTTCATCTTCATACACCTTGCTCTTATTCACAGAACAACTACAAAAACAAAACAATCGATATTATAAACATTGATCCTATCTATTACATTTGACAGATAAGCGTAAATACATTGCCTTTGCCATCTATAAGGAATAAACAAAGTAGGCTATGTAGTAAAGTAACTGAAAGACATTATATAATCTGTGTCGCATGTATGGGCTAATATAGCCTACAAAGTATCCCTAACTGGAATATGTTAATACCCCCACTCAAAGTGCTTTTGCAGTAATATTTTGTTCAGATTAAGCGCCTTAACGCTTCGCTTTCTTGCAAGGCACCATTGCGTCTGCACCTTCTAAGGCCGCCCGCTTCCGCTTCCGGTTAACTTTGCTAATAGCTCGACGATCTGAAAATACAAGAGATGCATATTCAGCAAAGCAGTGGATAACAGTAGGCCAGGTATAGCGAAACTTATTAGTAAGAAGCTACTCTTTACGAATGTTAAAATCAGTAACGTAATAAAGCTTTCCATTTCTCTCTGCATATACGTTTTGACATAACTTGATGAATAAAATATGAAAAATACTTTTCTACTGGAATTTAAAACTATGTACTAACTTATTACGTTAAAACCTGGTACAAAAAGTACCTTTACCTAGGAAAAAATAACAATATAGATATGACACAACAGAAAGTTAAACGTCTCGTAATAATCTTCTGTAGCTAAGTCAGTAGAGTCGGCAGTACCACCAATGTATAACAGTAAGCCAGGTAGTAACAACAGTGTATAACAGTAATTCAGGTAGTAACAGCAGTGTATAACAGTAAATCAGGTAGTAACAGCAGTGTCTAACAGTAAGTCAGGTAGTAACACCAATGTATAACAGTAAGCCAGGTAGTAACACCAATGTATAACAGTAAGCCAGGTAGTAACACCAGTGTATAACAGTAAGCCAGGTGGTAACAGCAGTGTATAACAGTAAGCCAGGTAGTAACAACAGTGTATAACAGTAATTCAGGTAGTAACAGCAGTGTATAACAGTAAGCCAGGTAGTAAAAGCAGTGTCTAACAGTAATTCAGGTAGTAACACCAATGTATAACAGTAAGCCAGGTAGTAACACCAATGTATAACAGTAAGCCAGGTAGTAACACCAGTGTATAACAGTAAGCCAGGTGGTAACAGCAGTGTATAACAGTAAGCCAGGTAGTAACACCAGTGTATAACAGTAAGCCAGGTAGTAACAACAGTGTATAACAGTAAGCCAGGTAGTAACACCAGTGTATTACAGTAAGTCATGTAGTAACAGCAGAGAGAAATCAGTTGAACGAATGACGTCTTTGCTTGATTGTTATTGAACAGAAAGACGTAAATCATAAACATTTAGCTGTATGCATGATTGCAAATGGATTGAAGCGATTTGAACTTGAATATGGACCTTGGATACCTTCAGACGGATCAAAGCAGGAAAATATATTTTTAAAATGTGTCTATTCGTTTACACTTGGCAATAATTTGTAACTATTTGTTATTATTATTAATATTAACTTATTTTGGGAAAACAACACATTGAAGCGTCGATAATTACTCAAACAAATAGAAGAGAAATATTGGATAATCTGAATCAAAATTGAACAGTTATTTATTTTATTTGAAGGAGAATCTTAACGATTACAAATGATAGAAATAAGAGCTAAGAAATATGAGTTGAACATAAAGGTAAATACCCGGGGTAATGGTGCGATGAGCTCCTGTGTCTTCTGAAAGGACAGGCTGCTGTGAGTTCAACACGTAGACATTGATGACGATCTGCGGAGGATGACCCATGGATCCTGACTGGACAAGTGTCATACCGCAATCTCTCACTGATAACGATCTTCCATCCATTTCATTGGATGAGCGTCCTGACATCACTCCGCCTAAATGTATCGGTATAGTGAGGTGGTTGTTGTCGCCAATCTGCGTTCCTGTTACTTCTGTTCTCTTGCCTGCCATATTGTCCTGTTGCGTAGAAAAAGAAGATTGATAAACGTATCACTTGGGTTGGAGACAGAGACATGAGGCGAACAGACGCGGTTAGGGATATAGTTCCATAGAAAGAGAGATAGAGAGAAGGAGGAAGATATATATGTAGAGAGGTAGAGGTAGATAGAGAGAGAGAGATGTATAGATAGATAGAGATAGAGAGGGATATAGTGATAGATAGAGACACAGGGGAGGGAGAGATATAGAGAGTGAGGGAGAGGTTTAATTAGAGATGGAGAGATATAGAAATGGAGGTAGAGAAGGCGAGTGGTAGATAGAGACACAGGGGAGGGAGAGAGTTAGAGACGGAGCCTAAAACTAACCAACAAAGCCAATACTACAGACCATTTGTTCGATAGATGACCCCATCAAGAAACACGCATGTGCGAGATTGCACACGTGATTTTACAACAATTAATTACCAATTTTATGTTTGTGACGAGAAGCACTTGGCTTGTGTACAGGTACAGATATAGAGATTATTAACCGAGTGTGTTTCCGTATCATTAATATCATATAATAGGAATAAAATTTGTATTATGCGAGCCTTTGGCGAGCATAATACATATATTTTTATTCCTATTATATGATATTAATGATACGGAAACACACGAGGTTAATAATTACTTTATCATATAATGTCATTTTGAAATAAAAGGATTTAAACGAAAATATGATACCTTCTAAAAATATGTTTGACCTAGATTTCGCGGAGTAATTGCTTTCACAATAAACCAAGGTGAAGGTCATATTGTCGGCGATGTACAGTTGTGAACAGTCTAGAAATATTCCTTCATGAAATGATTTTTTTTCACAGTGATAGAAACGTCTTCTTCAATCTATGAACATTTTCAGTCTGATTTCCAATGCACGAGTAAACATTGTATTTTTTAATAACACAAAATGTGTAAGAACCAGTTGTCAACGTCGCTACAACAGGGGAAGTAACTCTAACTGCATTTTGAAAAGCTGCATTGTCATTGTTGTTACGCAGTTCAGTAACGGTATCCTTAGACTAAACGTCGACTATTTGCGAAGGTGAGGTTGTTGCGTTTGTAACTACGCTACTAGATAATCTGTACTACCACAAGAATATGATTTGTTTATGCTGATAAGTTGGTAACCGACACGACCAAAGCGATCTAGGCCTGTTATGCACGAAAATTGAAGCACCTATTTTTTCGATAGCCGATTATTGTTAGCTGCATAATATCGTTTTATTTTTAAACGCACAATGAAAACAACTTGAAATGCTTCGATAACCAAGCTATTTCTAAAATACGAATGCGTTATAAGTTTTGACAGATTTTGTTTACGATATTTTATTCGATAAAAACCCCTAAAAACCTGGAAACTCCCGACGACGTTATCAATGTTTAGAGACCGGTTTAGGACTCGCATGACATGCATGGAGTTTTGAGAAAATAGTGCGGGTTTTGACCTCATTTGCATTGTTATCAGGGATCTGATAACATGATTACAAGATGGGTTTATTGCACAGATAACACTGCCCATTATATGATAAAATACTTTAATGTACCAAAAAAGTAGGATTTAATTTTGCTCATTTCAAGCTGTATAATTATGATTGTTCCCCATATACTATGGTTTCCCCTCTCCCAAAACCCTTTCCCCGAAAAGGTCAAATAGAAAAGTATGAACTGTAGTTCTACAAACATCTTACCTTTCTGAAGACCGAAAGACCACTGCCGACTTGGTTGCTGACAATATCATATAACAACAAACACCCCCTGATCACGCGGTGAAGTCATGTGCTGTAGATAACCCAGTTACGTGCAGTCGATCTGGATCTGTCAGCAAACTGGTTCTCACGTTTCAAAACATGCCAACGGGGAACAACAAGTACTCTAGTGCATAAACATGCATCTCTGAATATTCATGTAACATGTCGCCTACAGTTGAATATTAACATTATTACTGATTGTTTTATTGATAATGATTAAGGTAAGATGAAATTCAAGATTCCATCTCTTGCCGCAAAAGGAATAATGATTTTTCTTCCTTTGTAAATATGTATCTAAGATGACATAAACAAAGACCATTTCAAAGAATTTTATCACAATGAATAATGGAATTAAATATCTTCTATTGAAGATAGTTACAAGATATTTAATCACTTTGTAAATATTGAAAAGGTTTGTTAATGTCATCTTTAATCTTTAACAAAATATCTGTAAATATCAATTGCAATCCTGTTATGTAAGTGTTTTTTTTTTATATATTTATTATTAATTTTCACATCTATGCAAAGTAGTTTCAAATATTATGTAGGATACATTAATAGACCCTGAATATATTCTCTTTAAAAAAAATAATATATTCGATTTTTGAAAATCTTTTACAATAAAATTGTTTATCTATGTCTATATTTATTCAATATGATATAGTTGACCAATTTGATGTAACTATGGGTAATCATGTGGTGCACGGTGCTGATGATGAAATCTTCGAACTAATTTGCAATGTATGTCTGGTCTTATTGCTAGACTTTAACTTGATTTCTTTTACTTGCTCAAAGATTTTCCATTGTATGAAAAGTCCTTATCGTTAACAATTCACCCATTGTTATAATGCACTTGTTATCATGCACCTTCTCCAAATGTCATATTGTACTTGTTGTCACCATTTCTTGTAATGTCATATTGTACTTGTTGTCACCATTTCTTATAATGTCATATTGTACTTGTTGTCACCATTTCTTATAATGTCACATTGTACTTGTCACCATTTCTCATAATGTCACATTGTACTTGTTGTCACCATTTCTCATAATGTCATTGTACTTGTTGTCACCATTTCTTGTAATGTCATATTGCACTTGTTGTCACCATTTCTTATAATGTCACAGTGTACTTGTTGTCACCATTTCTCATAATGTCATATTGTACTTGTCACCATTTTTCATAATGTCATATTGTAACCATTTGTCATAATGTTATCATACAGTTATTGTAACCACTTGTCACAATATTATCATACAGTTATTGTAACCACTTGTCACAATGTTATCATGCAGTTATTGTATTGTTATTTATCACTTAAACTCAGTATCGTCATGTCTCAAAGTTTAGCAAGCGTAGCCCGTTGTAAACGTTAAAACGTTTCAAGTGTGTAAAAAAAACACCTGGAAATTGTTTGTATTTAAAAACAAAACACTGTCCATTGTCATCATAAACGCCATTTAGCATTGAAAACATACCTTAGTAGCGTTTTTCTTGAATGGGACGGAAAGGAATGCTTGAAATTGAAGTTACCAGATTGATAATAAGTGAATCATGTCTGTTCTAAAGGAGTGAGTGTCAGAGTGGGCACACGCTATAGACATACTGGATCACTGCAAATGGTCCAACAGGGTCACACGCTATAGACATACTGAATCACTGCAAGAGGGTCCAACAGGGTCACACGCTATAGACATACTGAATCACTGCATATGGTCCAACAGGGTCACACGCTATAGACATACTGAATCACTGCAAGAGGGTCCAACAGGGTCACACGCTATAGACATACTGAATCACTGCATATGGTCCAACAGGGTCACACGCTATAGACATACTGAATCACTGCATATGGTCCAACAGGGTCACACGCTATAGACATACTGGATCACTGCATATGGTCCAAGAGGGTCCAACCAAGAGGACATTATACTGGAACATGGCATATTGGTCTCATTCACAAACTGCTGTACTGTCTTTCTTTCAATCAATCCACCATTCCTGCTTCTACAGGACAGATAGCTGCTCCTTACAAAGATGTTACAAACAATGCTATAAAACTAAAACCTATAGTGTTCCATTTGGAAGCAAGGTATCAACACAATAGTGACTACTCATTTATTATCAAGGGGGAGAGGGGGGAGGGGGAGGGGGGAGGGGGAGGGGGGCTGGTCCGGGGAAATTTTCCTTAAGTATGTCATATATATATGTGACCCATCCATTAAAGCTGTCATGATTGTTCATGACTCCCTCCTCCTGAGGTCTGTCATATTTTATGACCAAACCCTAGAGTCTGTTTTGTTGTGTGACCCACCCCCTAAAATCACCACACTCCCCGATATATAGTTTTGAACATTGTATGCTGTGTCAGTGTTAATTGCTATATGGTCGATTTTCAATAGACAGTAGACCGGATGATTATCAAGTGGTCTGTAAACATGCAGTCTAAGTATACCTATACTCAATAATACTCAATTCACTCCCGATATTGAGTCTAGCAAAAAGTAGTAGCGGGTCACGGCATCCTACCTTTCGCCGACCTATGACCCTCCAACGTTATCTGTGCGAATGCAAACTATTGCGGCTTTATAAAACGATCCCTGATTGGTCAATGCGATAGATCGGCTGACGCGATAATATGTTGAATTGACCCTGATCGTTTGACAACAACGTCCGTTGTATCATATACTCTAAATTTCAAACAAAATATGTTTTATCGATTATTCTTATCGATCTTTCATTTAGATTTTGAGAGTGGAAATTTGAATGACGACGTTTATTTTGTAAGTGTACCTGCACAGGAACGTCCCATATATGGCAATAAAGAAAGAAGTTGACTATCCATCCTCTTCATTAAATTAATCTGATCAAAAAGGTAACAAGTTTTAAATATAGGTTTAAATATGTGTAAGTCGTACAGACTAGGGATGGAATCGTTAGCTTAATTTATGTTCTCATGGACGAGAGAGTTTGAAGGAATATGATATTAATTTATAGTCTCATAAGTATCAGACTCTGTTAATAAATTAAAAGAACATTTGGTTAGATATAAAATATTCAAAGATGCTGGTATTTCGATACTAAACTGCAACAAATCAAGCCCTTGGTCTATTTATTACCTGTTGGGAAGAGGCAAGTGTAAACACGACCAATCGAGCCTAACCATGCAAGCAGGTCCCAGAGTCTAGGTTGGTTTTTATATCCTTTTTTCAAGTTGTTATCATTAATATAAATTACATTTGACCAAAAGATTCTAGGTTTATGGAGATATTTAATCAGATTTTCATCGTAAATCAGAAGTAGAGAGAACATTTTATTCTGTATACGAGATAGCTTGGTGAAGCGTTTTATCTATGTTACAAATGAATTCAGTCTCTACATCTTTTCTTCTACATCAATTAATTGCTCAGATGAATTTGTTCCTCAGTCGAGAAAACAACATGGGACAGAGTGGTCTGTTTTCTTAGTTTAACGTTATTCCGTTTCACTTCAGTTTGAATCTTACTCGCATTTTAAAATATATTTCACTGTGATAAAAAAAACTCTTCAGAAATGATAAATATTTACATTTTTTAAAGTAACGATCGATCCAATTAAGCATTTTCTAAAATTTAACTTATTAACATTTTTCTTGAAACGTCTCAAGGTATGATATGTAAACGTTTAGTATTCTGATAACGCAATCGTCCTACCATTCTTTCTTGTAACTCTTAGGTGTATGGTCTGTATTTTGTTACAGGAGAGCTGCACGTGAAGCTTGATGTCGTTTTGCACGTGGGAATCTTCATGTGTTATCAGAGATGTCAGCGCATGTCAGAGTGTCAGTTCGTTGGATACAACACACGTGACCTCACCTGCCATCTTCTGACCAAGGAAGTCTTTGGAATGTTTATCACCGGGAGCACAGAAACATACGACTTCACCTCCAAATCCATTGTAGGATATTCCGCTGTTCCATAGTGCCATGTCCGTTCTTCCAAACATTTGAAGTTTCGTATCCTTCATGAACATGACTGCTTTTGTTAAAATATCCATTTTAATACTTTAGTACTTAATCCATATTAATTGAAACTGATATCACTGTATTGGATCTGCGTCGGCAGAAAAACTTTTTGAACGGGTAAATGTTACGATGTTTCGAACGGGTAAGCAGATTGAATTTGAATGTTTATATGAATATTTATGTAGCGCAATATAAATATTTATATAAAAAATAAAATAGAAGTATTTAGATTCTGCAACATCTGGGAACCTCTACACATGACAAACACTTGAGTGGTGATTAAAGACCACCAAAGGTAATTATGGTCAGTGTTCGCGGATTACTTACACATTGGTTGAATTTCCTTTCAAAAGGTCGTCATTTTTATATATGATCATTAATTCAATGAATCATCACAGTGTACTGACTTTCGGAACCTCATATTCATTAATAAAGTACATATTTTCATGTATGATATTTATTTAATGTGCTGTATTATGGGTCATTTGGCCTTGAAACAATAAAACTATTGAATTGAATTGAATTGAATTAATAAAGTACAATTATTAACCAACCAATGATTAAATAAGCATCCAAAATCTATTATCTTAATTTTTTTATTATGTTGCATTTAACAATAGATATGATTACATCAATATTGTAATTCTGAATACAGAGTGTCTATTCAGTTACAAACAGATGATGACAGGATGACCAGAACTTATAAAATCTATCTATTCCAGGACCAATAAGAGTGGCGGCTTTACTTTTAAAATAATATTTATGGATCTCTTCTTGTATGAACTGGAAACTGGATATTTTTTAGATGATCTATAATTGAAAATGATGTAGTTACAGAGAATAATGATAATATTGATTGGATCATTGTTTGTTCTGGAAACCAAATAGAACATGTTGTTTTGTAAGTGCAAGCTTTACTTGAATCTTCTCGGAGAGCCAAACTTCCAGTTCCTGCCAAATCGTGTTTACTTTGCTGCAGTCATAAAGTACATGGGCGATTGATTCTGTTTGGTTCGAACAAAAGCTACACATTTCAGAGCCAATAGGTTTCATTTTAAAGAGCTTTATGTTAGTCGGCAAGATATGGTGTATATATTGGAACCATTGTAATTGTGTATCGTGGGTACATCTAAAAGGAAGATGGTTGTAGAGTCTCCAGATCTCTGGTTCTAGATTGATTTTAACTATCTGATTCCATTTATAAACATGTACATTAGTTGCGGTGTAATTGGTATTTAATGTTCTATAAAAAAATTGAGTGTTGCCCTTTATTATTTTGTTGGTTGAAGGTAAGATTGGATTCTGCACCTTTTCAATTGTAATAGACCTAGAGGTACACCTTGTCTTAATAGCACTTATAATTCACATATATCTTAGAAAATTATTTTTTACCCCGAATTTGTTTACAAAGATTTCAAAAGATAAACGGTTGCCGTCCTCATTCAAGATGTCGTAAACATAGTGTATACCAATAGTTACGCAGTCGTAATACCAAATACATTCGGTTGCTAGGTTGTTGGGTTCACAATGCGAATCTTTATGGGCAGAAGTAAGATCCCACCAAGCGCATAGTAGATCGCTGTAAAAATTTGTTACGGATCATTGGGGTTAAAATATGTCTCAAATTAGAGCAGTTATGTTCAAATATGCATGCGGAGCCCAGTTTAGGAAAGTTGGATGAAAACAGTTCGCACCATTTGGAACTCTGTTTGTAGAAACGGCCAATTTCTGAGATTGTATGATTTGTTTTAACATAGTGGGGAAACATTACGAGAAGACCAAATGTGCATTAGTGTCTCACATTGTCTAAGGTTGTCTTTATAATTTAGGTCTATCATATTTTCCAGATCAAGGTTAAATGTAATACCAAGAAGTTCAAAATCGCCCTGTTCCAGTTTAATTTTCAATTATAACATAATTTCATCCTGCTTCGCTTTTTGGAGCCAAGCCATATGATTCTCGTCGTATCAACATTAACCTTTAATCCTGAAAATCTTGAGAAAAATACTAGCAAATGTAACATTGCTTGTAAACTGCATTCTGTTCCGTCTAACGTACATGTCGTGTCATCAGCAAACTGATTTAAGAGGAATTCAACGTTGCCTACTTTTATTTTTTTTATATCGGTGTCAATATTTCTACACATAGAATAAATAAGTACGGGGAGAGAGAGTCGCCATGGCGACATCCCCTAGTGATGTTAAACCTTTGTGTCACAAATCCATTTATCAGAACACTTGACGGAATTCCATTATAGAAAACTTTGATCCATATTTTTATGTATTCGCCAAAGTTAAAAAGGGTAAGAGTATTTTCTAGAAAGACCACTCTACAGTATCGAATGCTTTTTCAAAATCAATTGATAACAACAAGCCAGGTATTTGAAAGGTTTATGTATTACTCAATCAAATCATATATTTGTCTTGTAATTTCGCCGATATATCTTCCCGACATGAATCCTTTTTGATCTTCGTTTATCAATTGGTATAGAACTGATTTTATGCGCTGTGATATACATACAGATGCGAGTATGTAGAATACAGACAATAACGATATCGGGCGCCAGTTTTTTTAAAAACTGCTTTGGTTTATTTCCCTTGAGGATACACGTAATGAGTTCTTATTTTTGGGATACTGATAATTCACCTTTATCAAAAGCGCAGTTAAGAGAACGGACAAGGAATTTTCTAATATCACTCTAGAAAACATTTATAAATTCAGCTGTAAATCCATCTGCTCCCGGTCTTTTGTCATTCTTAAGGCCTTTTAAGGCATTGAGTACTTCCTGAATAGTTGGCTTACCTTCCAGCGAGTCTGATGTAAGTTGGTTTAGTTTTGGAACGTCATGTTTGCTTAGAATCGTATCAAGGTCGACTTCTAAGACATCATGTTTACAATAGGTTTTTGGTAGAATAGTTTAACTTCATTTTAATATCCGGTAGTTCATTGAGGATACGTCCGTTAAAATCTTCTATGTGTGCAAATGATTTATTAAGGAAGTTTCCTGATTCAAGTTATAAATAGAAAGAAGTTGGTTTCTCGCCATATTTATTCATCTGGATTGTGCTCGAGTCATCTGTCCCTTTGTTTTTATCGTAACTATATCCTCTAATTCATTACTGAGTGAGCTTATTTCATTCAGTATAATTTATTTGCGGGTTTCGTTTTCAGTTGTATCTAATTCAGTCTATTTCTTTCCTCTGTAGTGAGTCTACAATTATATTTTCTATCTTTTCTCTTTCTTTCTTTTTAAAAGATGAATTCTCTATGGTTTCCCCTCCTATCATAAACAGAAGAGTTTCAAAGAACAGTTGATCGTCAATTACAAATGAACTAGAATCCTACAGTTTGATCTACAGTTTCAGTAATTATCCGTTTTACACTCTTTACATATTCCTGGTCTCTTAACAATGAATTGTTGAATTTCCAGAAGCCTTTCCCTCTCTGCATGTCTGATAATGTAAATGACATCGATATCGGCGAATGATCTGACATAAAGCTAGAGTCTATTGATGTATCAGTAACTGACGCAATCATATTATGGGAAACTAAGAAATAATAAAGTCGTGCCTGCTTTAGTGGAGTTGGTTGTCGCCAGGTGAATCTTCTGTCAAACTTATTATGGTATCTCCAAGGGTCTAAAATGTCATGTTCGTCTTTAAGTTGTTCTATGCGTTCTGGCGCGTTCTTATTATTCAAATGTTTATAATTATACGTATCCATTGCAAAGTCTTGAACGACATTCCAATCCCCGCAGATTAGAACATGGTCACTTTTTAGTAATTTTATCTGTTGATCAAGATCATCGTGAAACTCGGGATCATCATTATTTGGTCCAAATAAATTTATTATAGCACGCTTATCTATGGTGCATTCAATAATTATCCTATTGCCCATATTGTCGGTCGTCATGTTGTGGTCAAGATTATTCGAAAAAAGGATGGCAACCCCTCGTGCAATGCTTTTAAAGGAGCAAAAGAAGCAATTTGTACTCCCCCATTCATCACAAATAGGTTAATTTCCATGTTTTCCGTAAAATGCACATCTTATAGGCAATAAATTGAGGAGCGTTTACGTTTTAGAAAATTGAAAATATTTTTTCTTTTCTCTACATCATGAATACCTCTGCAGTTCATTGAAGTTTGATCATCAATCATTTTGATTTAAAGATAGTTCATTCACAAAATGCCCAGACCCAGATTGTAGCAAAGTAAAAGTGTGGTCCATGGTCCTAAATGTCATATGAGACAGCAGCATGTGGTGAGGTAAACTTAAAGAAGGTATCAGAAGAGCACTTTTGTCATGAGGTACATACATTATACTATGCAACACAACTAAAATAGTGGATCTGATGTGAAGTGTACCATGGAAACAAATCTAGCAGCTGGCCGTTGCTTAAAAATGAACGTGTCTACTTACAGTCTGAAGCAATAAGAAACATCCGAGAATCACACTGAAATGGCACAATATATATGTAAGACTCGAATCCATGGCAGGCCTCAAATCTTTGGCGGATTTCCAAAACCATGAGGGATTTTGAAATGCATGGAAAATTGCCGTACCTGTCAAAATCTGTGGCGGATTTCATATTTATTGTGATGAGAGATTTTCCGCAGGATGTTAACAACGTTCAATTTATGTGTTTTCCAACAAATACTGTATTATAACTCTGCGTATTGTCAATAAGTACACTTTGAATTCCCTTTCATACTTATCCTTCAATTAAAAACGAGAGAGGGAAAAGGTTTGTAACATTTATTCAAAGTACATTTAAAAGTTTCATTCACAAGTTCGCATTGAAATGAATCAATAAAATTGTAACACGTGATTCCCATCCCTAATTCCAAAGGCCAACGAAGACATCTGATGAAAATCCTGGAGTAAACGACAACAACTCTTACTCTAAATCTCACACTAACCCTAACCCTAACCCTAACCCTAAATCCTAAGACATTGACGTTGAATCCAAGGGCTACAAAAGAGAGCTGATGTTAATCTAAGGCTGTAAAAAAGACAGTATGACAGGCTCTGGCCGCAATGCCAGCTGAATTGTTTTTAGCGACTTTTGGAAAATATCTTGCCTTTTCAATGAAACTTTAATGTGACTTTAATAAGGCAATATATCATTTGAAAAGTTGACGTTAGATCAAATAGAATGTACTCTCCGATATATCTGATTATCTAAGTTATACTCGCTGAATTAAAATAATAATAGTTAAAATATTCCTTTTTTCCGAGGCTGATGTTTGATATTTTGTCAATTCTCGATAAATAATGGACAGACTTTTCACAAAGGTTGGGATATTATGCCTGAACATGTCTTGATCGTACATCTATTTAAAGCAACTAAAACTTGTTTTAGAGAGAAAGTATAACCTCTAATTCAAATTTATCTATAGTGACAACTTTTCCGCCTACCCGTTTGAAGCATCGTAACATTTACCCTTTCAAAAACTTTTTCTGTCGACGCCGGTCCCATACAGTGGATAGAAGTATACTGTTAGTCATCTATATGATATATATATATCTACGCCTAGTGTCGGAACTATAAAGAGTTTGTTGTTATATGTACCTCGGCCTTTCTGAACTTTAGAGGGTATGTTAGCCTTTCTCAATAGTATGCCTCACCCTGTAAAATTTGATGACGTTTCTCTTGTTACTGATTCGGTCAAGGTGGTATTAACATGTGATGAATGTTATCAATTGTATGTTCACTCACACTTATCGATTTGCTTGAGTCTAGCGTGTCTAAGCCGGTTACTTCATCTTACTGCAATACTGCTTTCATGATCAATTCAATCAATCAAATTTCTTTCCAGAACCCTCGGACTAACAACTCTCAATGGCGGTATGTGAAAATAACGACAAACAGGAAACGACTGAAGCAATTGAAAGGTTTACACTTTATCGATCATTTGCCGAATGAGGGGGTTACAAGTCCAAACAGATTTTATCTTGATGAAATACGATCACAGTTGTTTCTTCAACTACATTTTGTTAAGATCATTTTGTCGGTGTCCATGTTGAAGATCATCTCCTGGTGATGTTGCCTTCACATAAGTTAAACCTTATTAATGCTGTCGTGTGATAGAGAAAGGATAACTATGGGTTATTACTGTAATTTTATTGCTTATCAGTTCAATAGAGCGTTTTAGAGATATGAAGTCACGTTTCTTATAGAAAATAGGATTATTGACGCACGTCCAATTGTCAAACACAATTTTGTAAACTTTATAAAAAGATCGTTGTCCAATTTTCATTGAAAACCATGTACATGTACATTTTTTATAAATAATTCGATTGCTTCATATCAATATAATCAGTATTGTGTATATATACGTATCAAAGGCAAATGAAAAGGAAAAATTGAGTTTCTCTGAAAAGAACGTTAGACCTTAGCTGTTGCCGTATACTGATAGGGTCCCTTCCTTACTTTCAGTGTCCAAATTCGGCTTCTCCTGTAGACGTGACGAGGACTGCAGGTACCGGGGTGGAGATTGTGTGAACCTGTTCTGTACCTGTAGGATCGGACTCAGCTTCAACTTCCGGTCGGGAAACTGTGTTCAGCGTGAGTTCAGTTCGTTTTATAAACATGACATGGGCGAACTATCTACATCAGTTTCAATGGAGAGTATTTTAAGAGCACGGTGCCAATTTCACCTCAAATTCATTCATGGAAAAACATTTATTTGCTTTATCTATTTATAAACAGTCATCGGTATACCGCTGTGTACATCAACTCTAATTTATGGAATTTAAATAATTATAGGATATCTAACGATATCTTTTCGTTAAAATATGTAAACAACTGCCTTAAAAGTAAGTTTAAGATGATTTTCATTGTTGAAATGTTGTATAAAGAGTATCCAGTTGTCTTTATACCCTATAGATAACAAGTAATGTCATTCTGTGTCATTTTAAAGCGACACGGAGCAATTTCATGAAATTCAGTGAGCAAATTATGGTGAATTTAAACCCTTTTGGGTTTTTGGGCCCTTGAGATAAAATAAGATGTCTTATTGTATTTCTTTTTTCCTCCGATTTTGTTCAATGCGGTAGGTAATATTCATAAGATAAACTGAAAGTTCGAGAATGAATACGACTCACTCAGTGCCATTCGAAATTTGTGAATGAAAACACGTTCTTTTTATGAATGAATAAAGTAGTCCGGACAATGTCAAAGTTCACCGCTAGCCAATTAAATCACTTAAAGGTGTTATGACCCATATGAATAATAACAAAGTTGTTATGAAACCCTTTACGAAGTACCACGTGGGTAATAATAAAATATACTGCCAATTCAAATCGAGGTCTTGCTGATACTATTCAGGTTGTACGTCCATACATTGGGCTAGTAACGACGATATGCGGATCTAGCTTGCTTGATATCAGGGTATTGTAGGTCAATACATTGGGCTGGTAACGACGATGTGCGGATCTGGCTTGCTTGATATCAGGGTATTGTAGGTCAATACATTGGGCTGGTAACGACGATGTGCGGATCTGGCTTGCTTGATATCAGGGTATTGTAGGTCAATACATTGGGCTGGTAACGACGATGTGCGGATCTGGCTTGCTTGATATCAGGGTATTGTAGGTCAATACATTGGGCTGGTAACGACGATGTGCGGATCTGGCTTGCTTGATATCAGGGTATTGTAGGTCAATACATTGGGCTGGTAACGACGATGTGCGGATCTGGCTTGCTTGATATCAGGGTATTGTAGGTCAATACATCAGGCTAGTAACGACGATGTGCGGATCTGTTTTGCTTGATATCAGGGTATTGTAGGTCAATACATTGGGCTGGTAACGACGATATGCGGATCTGGCTTGCTTGATATCAGGGTATTGTAGGTCAATACATTGGGCTGGTAACGACGATGTGCGGATCTGGCTTGCTTGATATCAGGGTATTGTAGGTCAATACATTGGGCTGGTAACGACGATGTGCGGATCTGGCTTGCTTGATATCAGGGTATTGTAGGTCAATACATCAGGCTAGTAACGACGATGTGCGGATCTGTTTTGCTTGATATCAGGGTATTGTAGGTCAATACATTGGGCTAGTAACGACGATGTGCGGATCTGGCTTGCTTGATATCAGGGTATTGTAGGTCAATACATCAGGCTAGTAACGACGATGTGCGGATCTGGCTTGCTTGATATCAGGGTATTGTAGGTCAATACATTGGGCTGGTAACGACGATGTGCGGATCTGGCTTGCTTGATATCAGGGTATTGTAGGTCAATACATTGGGCTGGTAACGACGATGTGCGGATCTGGCTTGCTTGATATCAGGGTATTGTAGGTCAATACATTGGGCTGGTAACGACGATGTGCGGATCTGGCTTGCTTGATATCAGGGTATTGTAGGTCAATACATCGGGCTAGTAACGACGATGTGCGGATCTGTTTTGCTTGATATCAGGGTATTGTAGGTCAATACATTGGGCTAGTAACGACGATGTGCGGATCTGGCTTGCTTGATATCAGGGTATTGTAGGTCAATACATTGGGCTAGTAACGACGATGTGCGGATCTGGCTTGCTTGATATCAGGGTATTGTAGGTCAATACATTGGGCTGGTAACGACGATGTGCGGATCTGGCTTGCTTGATATCAGGGTATTGTAGGTCAATACATTGGGCTGGTAACGACGATCAAGGGTATTGTAGGTCAATACATTGGGCTGGTAACGACGATGTGCGGATCTGGCTTGCTTGATATCAGGGTATTGTAGGTCAATACATTGGGCTAGTAACGACGATATGCGGATCTGGCTTGCTTGATATCAGGGTATTGTAGGTCAATACATCAGGCTAGTAACGACGATGTGCGGATCTGGCTTGCTTGATATCAGGGTATTGTAGGTCAATACATTGGGCTGGTAACGACGATCAAGGGTATTGTAGGTCAATACATTGGGCTGGTAACGACGATGTGCGGATCTGGCTTGCTTGATATCAGGGTATTGTAGGTCAATACATTGGGCTGGTAACGACGATGTGCGGATCTGGCTTGCTTGATATCAGGGTATTGTAGGTCAATACATTGGGCTGGTAACGACGATGTGCGGATCTGGCTTGCTTGATATCAGGGTATTGTAGGTCAATACATTGGGCTAGTAACGACGATATGCGGATCTGGCTTGCTTGATATCAGGGTATTGTAGGTCAATACATTGGGCTAGTAACGACGATGTGCGGATCTGGCTTGCTTGATATCAGGGTATTGTAGGTCAATACATTGGGCTGGTAACGACGATGTGCGGATCTGTTTTGCTTGATATCAGGGTATTGTAGGTCAATACATTGGGCTGGTAACGACGATGTGCGGATCTGGCTTGCTTGATATCAGGGTATTGTAGGTCAATACATCAGGCTAGTAACGACGATGTGCGGATCTGGCTTGCTTGATATCAGGGTATTGTAGGTCAATACATCAGGCTAGTAACGACGATGTGCGGATCTGGCTTGCTTGATATCAGGGTATTGTAGGTCAATACATTGGGCTAGTAACGACGATGTGCGGATCTGGCTTGCTTGATATCAGGGTATTGTAGGTCAATACATTGGGCTGGTAACGACGATGTGCGGATCTGGCTTGCTTGATATCAGGGTATTGTAGGTCAATACATCAGGCTAGTAACGACGATGTGCGGATCTGGCTTGCTTGATATCAGGGTATTGTAGGTCAATACATCAGGCTAGTAACGACGATGTGCGGATCTGGCTTGCTTGATATCAGGGTATTGTAGGTCAATACATTGGGCTGGTAACGACGATGTGCGGATCTGGCTTGCTTGATATCAGGGTATTGTAGGTCAATACATTGGGCTGGTAACGACGATGTGCGGATCTGGCTTGCTTGATATCAGGGTATTGTAGGTCAATACATCAGGCTAGTAACGACGATATGCGGATCTGGCTTGCTTGATATCAGGGTATTGTAGGTCAATACATTGGGCTGGTAACGACGATGTGCGGATCTGGCTTGCTTGATATCAGGGTATTGTAGGTCAATACATCAGGCTAGTAACGACGATATGCGGATCTGGCTTGCTTGATATCAGGGTATTGTAGGTCAATACATCAGGCTAGTAACGACGATGTGCGGATCTGGCTTGCTTGATATCAGGGTATTGTAGGTCAATACATTGGGCTAGTAACGACGATGTGCGGATCTGGCTTGCTTGATATCAGGGTATTGTAGGTCAATACATTGGGCTAGTAACGACGATGTGCGGATCTGGCTTGCTTGATATCAGGGTATTGTAGGTCAATACATTGAGCTAGTAACGACGATATGCGGATCTGACTTGCTTGATATCAGGCTGTTGTAGGAGCACTGCGGAATCACGACAATCTGACGCAGAACGGTGTACAGCATGTTTCTAGAAGACCTTGTTTGTGTTGCAGGCTGCAGAGAATACGGCAACACGTTTACCATGTACACACAGGGCTCAAATGCCACCTGCACGTATGCGTTGACTGAACGTTCGATAAGCCTCAACAAGTGTATGAGGAAATGCGTCCATGCGCCATTTGCCTGTGTGTACTTTGACATATCACAAACGGTGTGCAAACTGTGTCCCAGCACAATGGCAGGCCAGAGGGTAGGACACAGGAAGGGATGGATGACTCTCCACAGACACTGCAGATGAAGGACGGAGGACACAGGAGGGGAAACGGTCTATAGACACTGTTGATGAGGGGAAGAGGACAGAGGAAGGGTGGATGACGGCCTAAGGACACTGTTGATGAGGGGAGGAGGACACAGGAGATGTCAGATGTCTACAGACAGGGAGGAGGATACAGGAGGGGATGGATAGCGGTCTATAGACAATGTAGATGTAGGGAGGAGGACACAGGAAGGGTTGCATGACGGTCTATAAACACTGCAGATGAGGGGAGGAGTACACAGGAGGGGATGGATGACGGTCTAGGACACTGTGGATGAAGGAGGGAGGACACAGTAAGGGAAACGGTCTATAGACACTGTTGATGAGGGGAAAGGGACGCAGGAGGGGATGGATGACGGCCTAGGACACTGCAGTTTAGGGATTGAGGACACAGGAGGGGTGGATGACGGTCTAGGACACTGCAGATTAAAGATGGAGGACACAGGAGGGTTGGATGACGGTCTAGGACACTGTAGATGTAGGGAGGAGGACACAGGCAGGTGTTAAGCAATAAGGAGATAATATACGTTTGTAAATCCTTCCAATAAATGACGGTCTTCAGACATTGCAGATGAAGGGATCCAACCAAATACAGACAATTATAAGTTGAAAACCTCATATTTTTGTATTCCGTGATCAGTTACTAATGTGACATTTTTCTTTACACCTTCTCCAATGAAGATGTACGAGAAGCAGTATTGATAGATAGAATGGAGATGAAGGCTATTACATCCTCTCAGCTCATGATCATGATATATTTTACAAACAATGATACTCCTCTACCCCAAGTCTTCATTATTAACACAGACAGACAGACAGACAGACAGATGTTTTATTTGAGTCTCATCTCAATCAATTTCATATAAAACACATTGTTGTGATTAACTACAAGGGCGGATCCAGGATTTTTGAAAGGGGGGGGGGGGGGGTCCACGACCCGTAATACATGGATTTGTTGAAAGGGGGGGGGGGGGGGGGGGGGGTCCAGGGGGTGCTGAGCCCCCCCCCCCCCCCGCTAGTGAACTAATGGCTCCTATATTACTACCGTCCTCGACAAATTCAGCTTTCAATCAAATAGCGTCTAACTGGATCCCCCTCGAGTTATTGGATGAAATAACTGCTTTGAAACACGCCCACATTGCACGTTGTCAAAATTTGCACGATATCTGCGCGGGATATTTGAATTTGAAATCAAGCCGTGGTGTAAGTATGAGATACATAGACCAACCCCTCTCTCCTCCAGAAAATAGTTTATGGTAGGTTAAGGTTAAAGTGAACGGCATTGTGTTCGCCGACTTGGGTACACGTATCACAGGACGAAGGACTCTGCGCCATTTTCTTCTGGAATCTATAAAAGCTCTTGTATTCTTGTAGCCAAAAAGGAAAATCTTTGTGAAATTCGTTTTCAGATTATTCTAAGACAAACAAACACTGTAACATTTTCCCACTTTTATGAAGGTTGTCTCGACACTCATATCTATTGAATCCTTCGAATTGAAATTACATAATTACATGAACTACTGAAAACATTTCAATATTTGTCATTACTGCTTACTGCGCGTTATAACTGTAACGACAGTAAAGCTGTAGGGTGGAGTCAGAGTGACCTTTCAAGATATAAACATATCTGCAGACATGTGTTGTTGATCCTTCATCTGTTACAAAAACAAAATGGTGTTCCCCTTATATATGGTGTTTTCTTTATAACCATACCCTTTTCCTGACACTCTGCTTGTGTACATCGCATGAAACTATTAACACCCATCGTAACTGTGCCTTTGACCAAAAGCTCAAAATTCTAATGAATAAATTATAAATGAGTTTATTTTATGCTATGTTTTTATTTTTTTACAAAGAAACAAAAACTACTGTTGGTTTATCAACAACACCAGTCATTAAAAGTCATCTTACTTAATATTTATGTTATATATCATGTTATGTTTTTTTGAGCAATAAAACATTCAACCTTTCTAGAAACGTGATAAACGTTAGACACGAGTGTGTGAGATGGGAGGCTGATAAACATTTCGTATCATGTGCTTGGAACATATCACCTCGCAGTATCAGCTCGTTGATCTTTGAATACCTTTGCTTCTATTCACGTCAAGGGTTTGTATCCAACAACAGACTCTGATCCAGCGTTAGATCCTTTGCATGCTACACTGTCCCTTTGAAGGCAACAAGTTATCTATTTCATTTGTGTATAGGTTTTCAACAAAAAGTGAAGTATTTCGTTCACATCCAAATTTCAAAAAGCAGATATTTTATCAGACATTGATTTGCTTTATTTTCATTATTTCATTTATATTCATTATTTGATTTTTTTTTTAAATCACATATTCCTCCCCAAGTGACCCTTATTAAAAAAAACCTCTTAAAACAACGGAAGCCACATTCACACGTTCTATCTATATGGAAGCTACCTATAACTGCTATAACCTATCTAACATTATCCAGTAGGGTCCGACTGTTTCCGACTGTTTCCGACTGTTTCCGATAAGTCATAAAAATTACGCAACAATTGTCCGGTTTTCGATCACAACCTCGACTTCAAACCTATCTGTTTTCAGTATACGACTTCAATCAGCTTTAAATGATACCTTCGTGCAACACTGGATACTCTTTGATTAGCTGACACTTATGATAAAGATTTGCATATTTGATCCCTGACAACTTTAAATCCAATCACATTATTAAAAGACGGACATACTAATCTAAGAGTCCAAATATCCACATTTCCTTGTCAAATAAATTTTTTTTTGCAATTAAATTAATCCTAATGACATGTCACCATAACGTGATGTGATGTCATGTGATACATGTCATGTAATGACCAATGAAGATGATGGTTGAATACACAAGATGTAAAGTCTCGTTATGACACAAGGTGCCATCATGCAAGTTAACTGTTTATCAATATATAGTTTATTGAATATTTAGCTTGTGATAAGGCTAGGATGGTCCTAACCATATGTTTTGAGGGTGGTGAAATGTGAGTTAATTTTGGCCTTTTAGCAAACCTTTGAAACAAATTACTATAATGAATTAAATAAAAGGGGTCTGCAACCTGAATTTTTAACTTCCAGAGTCTTATTAGCAGGGCCCCAAAAATGCTCGGTAGGGACGAAATCGTAAGGATATGAACCTCTTACAGCTGACAACCAGTACCAATTTTGTGTCACGTGACCCCCCTTACCCGTCTTGATGGTCTCATTACGATGATCAATTAGGTTTCACAAGTTAGGTTGTTGATTCCCTTTAAGTGCTCACGTTTGTTGGCTCTTGCAGCCTACTTCAAGCTTATTTTAAAACATTTCACAAGTATTTGATTCACGTATTATTGTTATTTGTTTGAAATTTAAAGTATGAAAGAATATAATTGGTGAAAATGATTTTTCCATTGACACTCTCACGGAAGTGTGGTAGCATTTTCATGGCGCAAACTTTTTCATTTTTTAAAAATTCTATTAAACCACAAATTTTTTATTTAAGAAAACACCCCAAATATGCAGGCTGTCACAATGGCAGATATTTGAAATACCCTGTCTATCTCAAACGAACATTTCAACAGAAATATAAAGAAAGTCAGTTCAATCAGTAAATATTGATTTATTTTATGAAGTTTTGAATTACTTAAAACAATATTTGGCACAATTTCTGCAAAAGCAGTTCAGCTCATTGGCTCTTCTATATGTATATCTACCCGTGTAAAGAGAAATATGCATATATTCATGAATGAATTCTAATGTAAACAGTGCAATAAGTTCAGTTTGTATAATAATACAATTAACACCAATTTTACATGAAATGATAAAAATTGTAACTGTATAAATTGTTATATGAAATACAACCAAAAAGGTGTTAAACACATAGTCAGCTTTATCCCCCCGGTTCACCATATTTATGTGGTTCACTACATGTTCATTAATAATTTGTTATGGTACTGGTGTAGGATATCTTGTTCTTAGAAAAGCATTATTCAAATTTTAAAGGTCAAAACAAAATGTTGTTATTAAGGCAAGCACATGATCTTCTATCACTCATGATAAAGAACTATAATCGACTGTTCCAACCTTTTGTTCTTTTCACAGGTCAACCCGCCCACTAACGAGTGACCAATTTGTAGTACTTGAGACATTCGGAAGTATATGAGTAATTTACATAACGTTTCTTCCTGCTTCTATTTGATGATTTAAACAATGATATTTCTCACATTACAACTAGAATTAAAGAATTTATGACAAAAGCTCACAAAATAATTTAGATTTTTTTCAAAAACACATGTCCTAAGGTATCTAAAAGTACTTATATCAACAATGTTGTCTGGAAAGGCATACACAAACATTAGTCACATCAGTAAAGTGATACAGAATCTTAAACTAAAAAGATGTGTGAAATGGCCAAAAATATGCATGATGATAATAATGAAATAATAATGAAAAGCTGTGACACCTCAAACTGCAAAAAATGGATAAATACAAAATCTTTTACTGTTAACCAAATTCTATGAAAATCGAAATGGTAATGATAATAACTGACAATAAATGATAAATGATAAAAGATAACATTACAAAATTGTTGTTGTAATGCGGTAAAATGATTACAACTTGGTAAAAAATGACATCACAATTTCAGAAAAGGCTTTTATATCTAAGACTCAGGGCCGTAGAGGTAACCATATTACAAATATAAAAATATCATAGTCTCTTTCCATTTGTAACCACTATGTGCTTTAAACTAGCATTGTTTGCGACAAAACAAAGATTGATTGTTCAATACAGATATTCACCATCATTAAATAGAGGATAGTATATGAGTGTCCATGACATACTATGTTTACGACACGAGTGGCTAAATATTAGTATTTCCCGAGCGAGAGCGAGGGATATACTGATATTTAGGCACAAGTGTCGTAAACATAGTATGTCATCGGCACGAATATAATATTCTGTTTATTACCGTAGCCACCAAATCAAAGAAATTACTCAAAACCTGGTGATAAGCATAGGCGGAAAAGCCGCCGCCGGCCCGTATAGATTGTGACGTCATAGGTGAACCGTGACGTCAAAGCATTGTTAATAACGTGACGTCACAATGAAAAAGTGATATTTTGCCCTAGGGCAACATATGAAAAATATTAACCCCGGTATGAGTGACCTCGTAGGTAATAATAGAGGATATTATATGAGTGTCCATGACATACTATGTTTAGGACACGAGTGCCTAAATATTAGTATTTCCCGAGCGAGAGCGAGGGATATACTGATATTTAGGCACGAGTGTCGTAAACATAGTATGACATGGGCACGAATATAATATTCTGTTTATTACCGTAGTCCCAGAATTAAAGAAAATGCTCAAAACCTACTTCTCAGCATAGGCAGACTAGCGGGCGGCGGCCCGTATAGATTGTGACGTCATAGGTGAACCGTGACGTCAAATCGTTGTTTATTACGTGACGTCACAATGAAAATGTGATACTTTGCCCTAGGGCAACATATGAAAAACATGAACCTCGGTATGACTGCCCTCGTAGGTAATAAACTGTAATATTCACTCATGAGATAGAACCGGTTACAGTCAGATTCATTATACAAAGTGTACAAACATTATGGTCTTCACTTATAAACATTTTTCTTAATAATCATTTTGTTTCACATTTTAGTGGTAAAAGCAAAATGCTATGACGTTGAATACAACCAACATACATTCTCTATCATTCATGATGAAGAACTAATCAGCTGTTATCAGGTTTATATACGAGTGATCATTTCATAGTACTATTAATAGATTTTAAATTAGGTAATTTAATTTGAACTAAATTTTTTGACATATATCTAGTGACAATTTCATTTCTCCAGAAGCATTTTTTCTGAGAAAGCTAACATTATTTGAATCAAAACGTTGTGTTGAATTAAATTACAAACTTCAACAACAAACAGTTGCACCTACAAAATGAAACTTTGAAAATTGGAATGATAATGTTAACTCAAATCCCATCAATTTGTTAATTGGTAAAACGTTTGCATACGTGTAAACATGTAGAAAATGTAATACAATCCTGTGTTAGAAGTAAAGCGTCACAATAACATGAAAATGAATTATAAAATTTGCTTCGAAAAATGAAACTTTGACATTGAAATTGGAATGGTACTGGTAACTGAAAACTCATCAATAAGTGAAAAGCTAACAATACGAAATTGGTAAAACGTAGGCATTCATGTAAACGTGTAAACAGTGTTTACAATCCTGTGGTGGCAGTAAAGCATCAAATATGAGGTATCATATTTTTTATCTTACTCATCATCAATAAGTCATTCAAAGAAGTACATAACACTGTTTACAACATCTTCTCAACATGCATATGAGAGAGTGGCTACTTCAATATAAAAGTACACAAGAATACAGAACGCTCCAAGGTTGAAAGGGACAGTAACATGTTAAGGGGGAAAAGTGATATCACAACAAGGAAACAAAAATGTTTCTAATTGCTTTTGAATAACTAGAATAAGTCCATCTGATGAACTGGTATGTCCCCCGCCCCATCAAACATAATCTTCTTAGCATTTGTCCAGTAATTCTAGAGACAAACCAATCCAAGAAAAAGAATCCAATAACATAAGTCGTTTAGAATAAACTAGACATAATAATATGTAAACCTTCTCAGTATCAAAGGGTATCACTCCAGCTGTTGATTAAAGCACATTCAAGTCTCATAAGATTACATTGAATTGCATCCTTTCCCAAATATTCGCAAAATTAAATTGTTTCCTAGAAGTTAGAAAAGGAAAACAAATTCAGATAATCAAAGTAGCAATAAACATACTCGCACACTAGCTCTAACCACATGGAAAGTAATAGTCAATAGATTTTGAGATATGCACTTACTTTAATTGGCTCTATGGAAACCAGAATAAAGAAAAACAACAATAACCAAAGAAACAAACAGCCGCAGCATACAACATTTTCAAAAATTTGCGGGGGAGATAATAAGGAACAATTCATAGAACGTCTAAGGAAATTTTATGGAAAAATAACTCCTTTTTACTTTTAAATATAGAAGTTGTTCTTCCAAACAATTTTCTTTGTCTTATTCTATACTACAAAGATCTAGAATGCCATTAAACAAAACTGAAACAGACGTTTCATGTTCGTATAAATGACCCAAATCAATTTCCTATCTGCAAATGTATAAAAACTTTTCACCCAAAAGGACACTTAACGTTTTGTTGAATAGATGACATTATCTTCTCCGACTACAGATCATGTAAAATGATGTCTGACTATCTCAAAAGATTACATTTTGAAGAAGTTCATATTTATTGGGTACACTTCTAAGAAATAAATATTCTAAAAAACGTATTAATGCCCCTTTAAAGGAGCAGTAGCACGCTTTATGGGGAATATCAGGTGTTGTCAGGAAAATGAAAATTTACGGTTCCCACTGATAATAATGGTTATAATTCATATATATAATGTAAACTTTATCCATGTGATTCCTTTTTCTTACACGAAATGGATTAAAGGTGCTCAAACAAAAATGGCCGCCAATGGATTTTAGGTGCATCTTCATACTTTGTTCTCTGACTATGGATGATCGGCTTGTGTAATGAGAGTTTTGACACTGTCAAAATAATACATTTAGTATTAATTTTAAACTCAAATTTAATATAAAATTATCAAAAAAACGTGCTACTGCCCCTTTTAGACAATATCAATAAATTATAAAGCTGAAAACAGTTAAAGTAACAAACTTTGCTACCCCATTCACGGAATGTTATGATAAAGTATTTCAAACATTCACTTTTATAGCAATGTTGTCAATCATTTCTAACATCGTTGCTATTGAATATATCAAATCAAACACTTTGTGTGAATATATTATATGAATATAGTAACGTCATAAATATTCAAAGCTTAAGTAAATAATAAATTACAAAAAAAGTAAATAGTATGAAAAGATAAAACCCGACTTCTTATAACTACATGATACTCGGTTCACTGTATTGGCTAACATAGCCTACAAAATATTATTTCCTTACGTGAAATAGTTCATGTTATACTCTCAAAGAATTGGAAGAAGTTAGATTCAAATCATAAATAACTCGGGAAAACATACATGAGTATTAAGATGGTATTATCAAAATTACAACACAACAGTTATCTCTCACACATTGTACTTACAAGTAACTTTCGTCATTTGTCATGTATTTCATTTTCAAATCAACTTTCTACAAAAAATATCAAATTAAGGAAAGGCTTCTTTAAGATGACATGAACTTATTCTTATAAACATTCAACATTAACAAATTACAATACACCAATGGTGATAACTAAATCAAATACAAAATAACATAAAAATTAATATTCATATCATTGGTAAAGTAACAAATAATTGAAGATCTTTTTATTTGTATAAACATAATGTTAGTTTGCATGATAGGTCAACGAACTTTTTTGACTTTATGTCAAAATATGCATCAATCAGTGGCTAATATAACCTACAGAATATTCCATACTAGAATAGGTGGCTACCATCTCTTGCGCTATGACTCTTGCTATGTTGTTATAAAATCCTCCTCTTCCCTTCAACTCAGGAGAGTTTAGCAAGTTTAAAAGGAATTATGTCGCTGTCTATCGCATCTATTTTTCGCTTTCGCTTTCGCGTCCTGATAGTGCTCACAGCATTTCCATCTGTAAATAGAAAATGACGCTTTGAACACAATTCACCAAGAAAATATACGTATATTCATTTTCAAACGCCATTTATCACTGATCTACAAGAAAACCCCATTAGAATAGAATAGTAGTTACCGTAACTACTATCCTCACCTATTACAACTACTCCGACCATGAGGATATCAGCCAAACACAAAGAAGTGGACATTTGTTATGACTTCACATTATGTAACATACTACGAAAGTACAAATCCTCATTGATAGAAACAAGAACAATTTGTTTAGGTTGCCTTTTTGAAAAACGTGAGACAAGAGAGCGGTTCGAACATCACTTTTTGCAATAGGAAGTAAGATTGCTTTCGCATGTCCTTCAAAAATCACTTACGGTGCAATGGTACGTGGTTTGAGGCTGACGGGTCTCCAGAAAGGACTGGCGTCTGCTGTAGATGACTGACAATATTTATCTGTGGTGATATGTTCACAGTCAGGTGAGGACAAACTCCTCTGTTAGACATTTCCTCCATCCTTCTAACGACAGTGTCTGGTAGTTGAATAAGAAAGTTAGCCACATTTCGTCGTCCAACTTGTGTACAGGTAACGCCAGCAGAAACATCAGAAGAGGTAGACTGCTCCATTTGTCCTGAAACGTTAAAGACATACTGTGTGGATAGGTCCCCATTTAATATATGAGGAGCGAAGGAGGTGATTAAACATATGAACTAAAGATACCAGAAACCCATTTTTCATATATTTGGTATCCTCCCAAATTAAATGATATTTACTGCTAAGTTGTTTATGCATGTGCTTTTACCCAGCTTCCCATGCCAACCACACACGAACTGCATTCATTTTGATACATTGAAAAAACAGTTCCTAGTGGCAAAAATATCAAGTTTTCAAATATGCAATTTATCCATCGTAGGGTTAATGTTTGACCATCGAAACCAGTAATAAAGATTTTCAAAAAGACTTTTTTAATCATGATAATTACATGTGATATTATTTATTGAACGAAAAATTCGAAATATTGAAATTTCAATTACGTATAATTTTCATTACAAGAAAGTTTTTAGGAAGCTCCGGGCATCCCTGTAAATACATACGGAAAATCAGCTTTCACCGCTAAACAACCTAGACTGAATGACAATACTAGCGGTTTGTAACTCTGTGGATTCTTAACTGTTGTTTTATGCCTAAACGACACACATTCCAACTCATTTACATCAGCCTTCTGTCCAACTTTAAGAATTAGCCACGATGCAATATCCATTATGAATGACTTAGCAAATTAATTAAAGTAGTTTTGGGAAAGCGTGTGATGCTAAATAAATTAGATCGTATTGATTACATCATATTTGAAAATTCTACTCTTTCCAAAAATAAAAACTTTCCACCTACCTTTCCGGAGATCCGGGTATGAACACAGAGCGTATATACAGCGAACAGATGATCATTTACTTTCAACCAATCACAATGAAGGTATAGCTCACGTGATCTTTTGTTATCAAGCCTTACGCATAACTACGTCAGAGGGTCTGAGTTTAGTTTTGTCCTCACCTCTGATGCAAGCCATAGTATGAAAATGAGATTTAATCTCAATACGGTCACAAAAAATGTTAATTTTATGTTGAAAATGTATATTGTAATTGAATTCTGTCTTGTTGACATACTCAGTGCATCAAAATATTGATCTAAAAGTAATTAAGGAGTCCAAAGACTAAAACGACAGTAAAACAAACAGTTTATTAAGGCTTGATACAATGTATAACAAGTGATAAGATAATATTCTTAATTCAAAATATATAACCATTCCATCTAAATTAATGTGGTAACACTATCGTGCAAGTTTCATATGAGTAAGGGGAGGTGTACGTTAGGTCAGAACGACCCGTATGTTCGTTATTTAAAAACAAGATGTGTTTGTGAAACACGAATGCCCCCGGATGCATATGTCAAGTATCAAAGACCTAGCTCCGACCAATCAAAAGTTATGACCAAGGTTAAAGTTTTTGTGGACAAACGGACAGACAGACGGACAGACAGACGGACAGACGGACAGACGGACAAGTGAAAAACAATATACCCCCGGAATCTCCGATTCGGGGGCATAAAAAAGAAGAAAACTTAGAGTTTCAGATAATTTTAAGGCACACAAACAATTCAATATTTTCCAACTTCAACAAAGGCTGTCTTGCCATAGTCAAACAAATCATCATGTCAAATAGCCAAACAAATTATATTATCATTAACTCTTATACTTATCGAAACCAAAGAAAGCTAAAAAGAATCATAACGAAATTTTGAAGTACTGATAACATCTATGTTAATGTTTTAATTACGTTTCACTGTATGTTAGAACTGTATTGACAATAAAAATGGAGGGTGGAGGTTAGGTCAAGGTGACCTAGCAAGATAGCAACATAGTGATATCTGCAAGGCAGTCGTTGTAATTTTCTGAATTTAGTTTAGATTTTGCATCTATCAGAAAAAACGTAGGCCTCATCTTTTTATTGTGTCTTCCTTCATGACTTTGCAGACTAGATTTGGAATAACCCCACACCTTATCCCCATCCACTATTCACATATTCATTTCATGAGATCGTTTTACTATTTAGACAGAAAAACTAATGTTGGTAATCAAAATTAAAGTATGGGTTAACAAGATCACACAGATTGTTTGTTTGATATTTATTGAGCACTAAAACACGCAACCTACCTTTCTGAAGACCGTCAACGTGTGTTGTAGTTGCGTGCCGGGGGGGGGGGGGGGGGGGGGGGGGGGTGTGAATAAACAGTTCGTTACAAATGTGCCTCGTATATCATTTGAATACTTCTACTGCTATTCACGTGAAGGGTTTGTAACAGATAAGAAGTCTATGACTCAACATATGCTCAGGTATGTCCATGTGAAGGCTGCAAGTTTACTTTTTCATTTGGGTAGAACAGACGATGAAAGATTTCGTTCACACCCATTAATGTTAAAAGGCAACTCTGTGATTTTTATCATATGTTGTCTTGCTTTGATAAGAATCCCACATATATATCCCCTATATGACATTTATATGCAATTACTTGATTTAGACAAACCCTTAAAACAGTCATATGTATAAAACTATTTTTCGGAATTATCTGGCATATTGATCGTTTCCGAAAAGTTTCTAACATAACCTTTGGTTGATTCATGCCCAACATTGTTCGTTTTTCGATCATAATTGCGATTTCCTGTTGTCACTCTACGCCGTCGATATTTCCTGCTATACTCTGTAATCCATGCCACTTTTCATTATGTTTTGCATATATCACACCTGAGAATTTACGGAGGTACCCTTTAAATCTCAATTGGAATGCACGAACCAATCAAAGATTCCAAAATATAAAAGAATCCTTATCGTTTAATTTTTTGTTGCAACCAAACGAAACAGAAAGGCATGTCCCAAACTTCCCACTTCCATGCCATGTAATGCTAATAATGGTGATGACAGAATATTTTAGTGTCTCATTATGACATAAATTGTCATCGTGTAAGTAAACACATATAGTAGCTTGGATCTTTAGGTTGTGATCAGGTCGGTCTTAACAATATGTCGTGACGGTGGTAAAAAGTGAATTAATTGAGGCCCTTTACTCAAACTGTGGAAAAAATACTATAATTCAAAAGTATGTTCACTTTTGCTAGCTCTTGCAACATCAACATCATTTTAATGCATTCCACGACCATCTGATTCATGTCCTATTTTTGAAACCTTTACATTTGAAAAATGTAAACAAATCGGAATGTGATATTTTTCATGTTCTCAGGTATCCACATGGCAGATTCTTGTAATATCCTGTCTATATCACACAACAATAACTGTCTCTTGTTCAATTTCCACATATATATCAACAACGACCTTGAAATCAGTAAACATTGATTTATTGCATTAAGTTTTGAACAAGAAAAAAACATTATTTGGCACAATTTCTGCAAAAGCAGCTCAGCTAATTGTATATTCAATATTTATTTACCCATGTTCGTGTTAAGAGAAATATGCAAATATGCATAAATGCATATGAATAAAGTCTTACAAAAAGTACAAAAAGTTAAGATTTTGTTGTTGTCAAACTGCCTACTTACTAGTGGCCATTTCATAGAACTCGAGACATTTGGCAATTTATATTGACAAAAAGCCACATCAATGAAGTTATACAGAATTTAAGACCATAACGATATGTAAAATGGCCACAGTTATTCAATTCTTAAAAATAAGTGAACAGTTGTAACTCTTCAAACTGCCACAAATAAATGAATAAAAATTCTACAAAATAATGAAATGGTAAGGATAATTGAAACACTAACATTACACAATTAGTAAAAAGATGTCAAAGACGTAAACTTGTAACAATGTGATCAAATAAATAAATGAAATGACACTACAAAAGAATTTTATATCTAGCACTCAAGGCAGTAAAGATAACCATATTGAAGATATAAAATAAACCATAGTCTTTGTCCATTACCATCCATGTGGTCAGTATTCATAATTATTTTTTATTGGTAATGTATCAACAAAAGTTGCTCTAAAAACGCTGAATTCAAATGTTAGAGGTTGTGAAACTGAGAAAATCGTAGATTTACGTTTACGTGTGAAAGTTACACGTAACTTAAGTTACGATTTTTTGTGAAACTGGGTCCAGAGCAACACGTTACCAAGTTGAATTTATCAAACAGACATTCCCTATCAATCGTGATAATGAACTAATCGTCAGTTTCATGAAATTTCACAGCAGTATTAATATATTTGAGATATTGAGGTGGCAAATTGAATTGAATTAATTAAGTTGTTGCCTAATGAAACTTAAATATTTCAAAGGATGAAATTTCTAACATCACAACTAAAATGACAGATTAAGTTACAATAATTTCGTGATTTTCAAAAAAAGTGCCATTGGCTCTGTAGCTCATCAGGCTTTACATTGTATTTTGCTTTAGGGTGTGGCCAATGTGGATCCCCCTTTAGTAGGGGGCCACAGGGCCACCAAAGCTAGCTACAATTAATAATCCCCACTTGTCAAGGAGTAGGTACACAAAGTTTCAGCTTTCTAGGCCTTATAGTTCTGGAGAAAAAGATGAAAATAGGTTTTAAGGGCGTGGCCCTTGTGACCCCAAGTTTCAGCTTTCTAGACCTTAAGAAGAAGTCGAAATTCCACAAAGTTTACGGACGGTCGGACAGAAAGACGGACAGACGGACGGACGCCGGACACCATGCCATGCCATAAGTCCAGATGAGCTAAAAATTAACTGAAATTATTGGATCAAACTTGTTGTGTGGACATATGACAAACTTTTACAAGAATCATTGAACTAATACAAAAATCTTATCTATAGCGTTGTGGAAAAAAGAAACAATTTGCAAATGTTCACTGAATGTAACTGAATAACTGGAATGATTGAATAGCATCATAAAAAGTGAAACTTTGAAAATGAAATTCATCGAAACATGGAAATGACAATTGTAATTGAAACACCAATGATAGGTGAAAAGCAATACGAAATTGATAAATTAATATCAGTCATGTAAACATATAAACAGTGTTGGAAGTAAAAATAGCATATGAGTTATTATTTCTCTGTCATAATCTTATTAAGTGAAACCAGTATTGTTTACATCATGCAAATGAGAAATAGGAATACAATATTTGACCTCTTCATTTTTACGTACGTGCTTCAACATAAAAGTACACAAGAATTCAGAACAAATCCAGGTTGAAAGGTTGGTAACACGCTTTTAGAACTGATGAAATGGTATGTCCCCCGCCCTACATTTTAATAAATCATCATCCTAGCCTTTTTTGCCGGCTGTGCTTGAGACAATCCGATTCTAAAGGATGGACGATCCAATAACGTAAATCGTAATTAATTTAACACAATCAGATTTCAATAATCTCAGTAGCAAGGGCACCATTTAATTTATGGGCAAAACCAATTCAAAGTCTCAAAAGATAAAACCGAATAAGCTCTTTTGTCAAAAATGCACAAAGTTAAAACAAAAAGATAAAACAAATTTAAAATCGCCAAAGTAGCAGCAAAGTGAAACCACAACTATAAAAGCAAAAGACCCCCCTCACCACCAGCTCTATCTACATTTACACATCCACTAGCCTCGACTTTATCACTTCTCGATTTTCGTTCAAAGATTTTTCAACGAAATAAAGAATGGACTTGTTTTTTGATTGTCTAATGATTTATCTACCTGTTTGGAACACATTTTCTAAAAATCGTTAATTATTGTTTTTTTTCCCTTCCGTATTGTTACGATAGATGTATAGATAACGAGGATGATTCTGTTTATGACGTCACAAAAAAGGTGTGGACCACTTACGGGCAAATTACGGGTCTTATTTTATACTTCCCACTTCTAGAATGCCACTCAAACAGTTCTGGCAAAAAGCCTACCATGTTGTTCAAGTTGCCAAAATCAATTTCCAAACAACAAATAAATAAACACAAAAGAGAATACATTAAAAGAAGCACAGCTAATAAAACAAACTTTGCTAACCCATTCACAGAATGTTATGATAAAGTATATTAAACATTCACTTTTATAACAATGTTGATCATGTCTAACGATGTTGGTATTGAATATATCTACCAAATACTTTGCGTGAATATATCATATGAATATAGTAACGTAATCAACTTTAATAACTTAAGTAAATAAACAAATATTAAAGTAAGTTAGATATAGAAATTAACCACCATTAATAGTATAACAAGATGTGTTTGTGAAACACGAATGCCCCCGTGTGTCAAGGTCAAGGTCACAAGGTCAAATGTCATGATGTCATCTGAAATGTCTCATCACAAGGGATCCATATGTCAAGTATCAAAGACCTAGCTCTGACCAATCAAAAGTTATGACCAAGGTTAAAGTTTTTGTGGACAAACGGACAGACAGACGGACAGACGGACGGACAGACGGACAGGTGAAAAACAATATACCCCCAGAATCTCCGATTCGGGGGCATAAAAAGATCAAGCTGACATTTTATAACTGCACAATACTCAGTTCACTCTATTGGCTAACATAGCCTACAAAATATTCCGCACTTGAGATGGTTCACGTTGCACTCTGAAAGAATTCGAATAACTTAGATTCAAATTACAAAATAACTAAAACCAACATGCATGAGTATTTTTACAATATCATGAACATTATAATATAATAAAACAAACTGTTAATTCTTAAACACAAACTTACATATAACTGCTGAAAATCACTAAAAATATTATCTGTCAATTTGATGTGTTTTATATTCGAATCACCTCTATATTCAACAAATCATATTCAAGAAAAGAGTTCTTAGATTTAAATGAACTTATTCTTACAAACATTAGGCATCAAAAGAGTTCAACACATCAATAACAATAACATATCGATTAAAAATATGCATAGAATTGATATTTATCATATAATGGAGGGTGTTATCGATGCAATAAAGCTATCGGATAAACTTTGTATCCGATTTGCTCAAAATCTGATAAAGATGCAAATTAGGTCAAAACCCGAACTTTTTTCTCAAAACTCCATGCATTTCATGCGATTCCTAACCCGGTCGCTGACCATTGATAACGTCGTCGGGAGTTTTCAGGTTTGTGTTTTTTGTCGAATAAAATATCGTACAAAAGCCGTCAGGGTAAACTTATCAGGCATTCGTATTTAGGAAATTATAGCTTGGTTATCGAAGCATTTAAAGTTGTTTTCATAGTTCGTTTAAAAAATATAACTATATGCAGATAACAATATCGGCTATCGAAAACATAATATTATTATTATGTGCTTCAATTTTCGTGAATAACATAGGCCTAGATCGCTTTGACCATGTCGGTCACCAACTTATAAGCAAAAACAAATCATATTCTAGTAATAGAACAGATTATCTAGTAGCGGAGTAACAAACGCAACAACCTCACCTTCGTAAATAGTCGGCGTTTGGTCTAAGGATACCGTAACTGAACTGGCGTAACAACAATGACAATGCAACTTTTCAAAATGCAGTTAGAGTTACTTCTACATATTTCTAGACTGTTCACAAATATACATAGCCGACAATATGACCTTCACCTTGGTTTATTGTGAAAGCAATTACTCCGCGAAATCTAGGTCAAACATATTTTTAGAAGGAATCCTATTTTCGTTTAAACCCGTTTATTTCAAAATGACATTATATGATAAAGACATTATCAACCTCGTTGGAATAAAAATATATGTATTATGCTCGCCAAAGGCTCGCATAATACAACTTTTATTCCTATTGTATGATATAAATGATACGGAAACACACTCGGTTTATAATCTCTATTTATCGCATTGGTAAAGATGCATAAATAACTGTGCCTACCAATTGCGGAGCTATTTATCTATATTAAGACATGATAGCTCAAAACATTTATTGACTTACACAGTAAAATATATGGATACGACAATGGCTAATATAGCCTACAAGGTACTCCATACTGGAATAGGTGGCTATCGACCCTCCTCTCGTCATATCATCGTCGTCAGAAACCTCAATTGCTCCTCTTGTGGAGCGCAACATCAATTGCTCCTCTTGTGGAGCGCAACATCAATTGCTCCTCTTGTGGAGCGCAACATCAATTGCTCCTCTTGTGGAGCGCAACATCAATTGCTCCTCTTGTGGAGCGCAACATCAATTGCTCCGCTTGTGGAGCGCAACATCAATTGCTCCTCTTGTGGAGCGCAACATCAATTGCTCCTCTTGTGGAGCGCAACATCAATTGCTCCTCTTGTGGAGCGCAACATCAACTGCTCCTCTTGTGGAGCGCAACATCAATTGCTTCTCTTGTGGAGCAAAACCTCAACTGCTTCCCTGCGATTTAGTGGAGCTTAGCAATTTTACAAACAACGACTTCGTCGTCGGAAAATGTTTCCATTTTTCGCTTTCGCGTCTGCTTCCCTGTAGTGCTCACGGTATTTCCATCTGTAAATATGTCAGTCATACAGAAGACAAATATCGCTGATCTACAACAAAACTAAACCACGAGGAAAATAAGAGTTTGTTCCACTTCAGATAATGTTTGAGTAAACCAAGTAACAAATATTGGGGAAATCGTCACGGTAAACTTATATATGTACACAGGACGAAAGGATTCACACATTTATGCGCATTGGTAATTGGAGAGATGTTCTAAAGAAGTTCAGACATTATCAGAAGCACATTCTTTGATTCAAAAACAATATGTTTTCGTTGTCTTTTATAAAAGAACGCTATACTGGAAAATCATCTGAATCGTCACTTTTTGCAATTTAAAGGTTTATTTACGAGCTGTTAAAAAATCACTTACGGCACAATGGAAGACAGTTAACAGCTAACGGGTCTCTAGAAAGGACTGGCTGATTGTTGATCAGATAGATCTGTGGTGATATGTTCACAGTCAGGTGAGGACAAACTCCTCTGTTAGACATTTCCTCCATCCTTCTAACGACAGTGTCTGGTAGTTGAATAAGAAAGTTAGCCACATTTCGTCGTCCGACTTGTGTACAGGTAACGCCAGCAGGAACATCGCAACAACCAGTTTTCTCCATTTCGTCCTGAAAGAAATAGTAATATCTTTTGTATTAATCTTAGTATATTAATAAGAAACATTTTGTTGAATTGTTCCCATTAAAATGGGGGTTGTGAGTTTACTTATGATCTGAAAATATATACTAGGAACCCATTGCTTAAATATTTTGTATCCTCACAACTAAAATGATATTTACTACTGATAGTTAAGCAAGAACATAACAGTGCTCTTCCGTCTCTTTTCTCCCATCCCGAGCATTCGTTTTAAGTATCGCGAAAAACAGTTCCAAGAGGCAAGATATTGGCAAGTTTGCAAGTTGGCAAGACTGCCGATCTACAAATCATAGGCTTTCAAAATGAAAAACCATGTACATGTATAAACATTTTGAAATGACGTTTAAAAATGATGATGAATATGATGTTATGATGATGGGGGCGTTGCGTTAACTTATATACCATCAAGCACATCCACTTATTGCAATGCAGTGTTAGCTCACGTGATTTGTTGTATCAATTGTAAAAATCACAATGATATCAGAAGGTTTGGGTTTCCCAGGATAATTACTTGTAAAGCATTCTTTCTGAAGGTTTCGAAAACCCAACCATAAGCGAGGTCGACCGTTTTATTTAATTTAGATATCGTAATAATAATTTTAAAAACAATTGCAACATAGCATCATACTGTAGAATGAGTGATTATATTCATCGACTGACGACTTATTGGTAAAACCGAAAGTCAACGAAATTCTTGTCTCTACATCATTATTTGATTAACATTGGTTTATATTTTCTACTTTGATTCTGAGTTTGTTGTAAGAAAACAGAAATCCAATTGAAACATTCATTCGTTCAGTCTAAATAAATTTAAATCGACAGGTTTTATTTGGGGTCTGCTCTTTCTCGCCACCTACCTTTCCAGTGATCCGGGTAAAAACACGCTGATTCGGGCGTTACGATAACTTATATACCAGCAAACAGTTGATCATTAGATACTTTCAACAAATCACAATGCAGTGTTAGCTCATGTGATCCTTTGTTATCAAACGTTATCACACAACTACGTCAGAAGGTCTGGGTTTCCATGAAATAGACCTCTTACTCGACTCTAACCTAAACCCTTATAGTGCGTTTTACACTTGAACGAGAACGTTTTGGCAGCTTGGACGAGAACATCATAAATCTTTTAAAATAGTGATGAATTCTAATTGACCAATCAGGGCTCGGCCTACAAATCCGCAATAGTCTGCTTTCACGCATGCAGCGTTGGAGGTCATAGGTCGCCGAAAGGTCGGCTGACGCGCCCTCTTATTGTATCTCGCTTGATTCAGTATGGTAGTATAGCGAGTATCATTAAGACTAGGTTTACTTCAGGGCTCCAGATAATTGCTTTGACTCATGCGTATTTCACTCATCAAACTTTAAATGAGGAGTAAAATAGTACATGAAAAAACATGAGGAGTATTTCACTCATTAAAATTTGAATTGAAAAAACACGCGACAATGTGCTTTAATTTACTGCCGATTCAGGGTCATCAAGTAATGCACGAGTGCCCTGAACCTGCAATACTTATGACAAGATAGACATAGCCTAGACTTGTTTCATTGTAACCTTTATTCAGAACTTACTGTTATCAAAAGTGTTCCCCGAACATGGATGATGATTAGATCGATGGCAGCAGGCTCATTCGGAAACTTTGAAAATTCTATAATCTTCATTCATCATCTATGAGTAAATGTAAATTGTCCATGCGTATTTTACGCATCTTATCTGGAGCCCTTGTTTACTTAGACTAAGTAGTCTTCTTTATGACCAGATAATTGTTAATAAACTAGTGTCCAAAAGAAACGATACCATACACTTTGCTAAATAACTAAATCCACTGTACATTGATAAGACTAAAACATAGTAATATCTTTTCTTCAGTAGTCATCTTACTTCTATGCAAAATTTTGAAACATTATCTTTTCATGTTTGCGAGAAACATGCATTTCAAAAAGTCATCGATCTGGAATCTCCCTAACTAGGCGAGATAGCAGGGAGAAATTGGACACTTTCGCTTGTTTTAAAACGTTCTAGTGCAATGACGCGCTAACGAATTTATGTCAAATAAAGTGCATTAAATCAACAACATTGTTTTCTTACCTAAATTCAATACTTTATCAATTTTAAAGTGAACTGACAAAAGTTCTGTGCATAAAACAATTTGAAATTTCGATTTATGCACCCCATGTGCGTTTGAAGAGACACAAAATCAAAAGAATCTTTTCCTGAAGAATGAAAATGTGCACACCTCTTTACAAGACATATGCCTGCTAGACACACTTAAATTCGACTCTGCCAGGTAATAGAATTTTGTTTCGGACGACGTTGAAAACTTGGTAACGTTTCTTTTGGACACTAGTTTAGTAGAAATGTTGTTCGTCCGAAATTCATTATATATAACGGTTTGTTTCAATTTACATTCGAAATTTGACTTTTCTGAAAGCGCGAAATAATGATTAAGATAAATACTTGAGTCAAGTTACCATAGGAAATACAATGTTTTGATTTTGTTATCAAAAGATTGTAATATAAATGTTTATATTTCAAACTTTGGATAACGAATGATGGTCATAAGTTGACATTATTATGTCACTACTTCATGTTTGTGAAATATGAATATGTACAATATTGTCCATGATCTAATGTAAATTTGATGTAAAGTTCTAACCTCTGGTCAAATGCTGTGATTAGTTCTAATCTTTGAATAATTCACTGTTTGATTGAATAAATTGGTTGATTGATTGATTGAATGATTGCGTTAATTGATTGATTAAATAATTTTATTAATTGAATAATTTGGTTGGTTGGTTAGTTGTTTGGTTCGTTCATTTACTAACTGACTGACTGACTTCATTCACATGCATTTATTTATTCATATTATTAATAATATTATTATTATATTCACTTATTTATTTATTTAATTTTTGACTTTGGGCTTTCCAAGTTCTCGTAATTTTGTGTTTCTAATTGAAGACCGCCAGACTAAAAGATTGAATTTATTTCACGCATTAAAAAAAACGCATTTTTAAAATCTCCTTTTCCCACCTTATATGTGTCGACGAATTAGGTCACAAAGTACACATTGTGAACAACATGTTTTATCTATCATCTATGTCCGTATCAGACATACCAGAGGCCTATTCTCGTCTGATGAATTTGTGATTACATCTCGACGAGTCACATGCTACTCGTGACATATTAAGATATAAACATCTATTTCGGCTCTTTTGGATTTTGACCCTCATTCATGTAGAATGTTATCGATAGTTTGATCACAGTGACGCATAACACAGCTTTCCTATCGGTTGAATACAATACTTACCAGGGGTCTTCGCAGGACGTCGACTTTTGAAAAATTCAATTTTGAGATTGTCGACAGGCGGCTCGCATTGATGTCTTCTGTTTGTTTAACAAGGGATTAACTAGACAGTTAACTACAAAATTTGGATCGAACGAAACATTCCGAAGTACATGCATCTATATAATACGTGCACGCTTCAAAGTATATTAGTATCTCTTGCGAATGGTTGATGGTTTAATATTACAGAATTATAATTATTTTTAGTTCTAGGTGTCTTTCAGGATTACGTTATTAGTTGTTTTTTTAGAGATGAAGTCATTTAAATCATAAATCACTAAGTGAAGGTGAGAAAAAGTGTTCACAATCAAGACTTATTAATCATACAAATAGGTTGTTGTTATTACAGATGTAATCATAAGTTTTTCAACACAAACCACTCAGTGAAGGTGAGTAAAACTGTGTAAATTGCTCACAATCAATATTTAATCAATCAAACAAATCAAGCACTTTTGATTAATTCATCAATACTAAGAGATGTACTTACTTATTGTCTAAGTGACATAACTGCTGTAAGTACTGAAACTGAAATTGACGGACGTTTTTAAGAAAATAATAAGTAAGGCTCATCCCAATGTGTTCGAATTAATGGCCTTTTTGAAAGGTGAACAAAAGAAATGTGAAATCACTCTGGTGCAAATCGAAGCTGGCCATCTCATCCCACCAAGGAAGAAGAGATATACGAATATGGACAAGAGAATGGCTTCCCTGAAGGACAGACTGACAAATGGTCAAATCGCTCCCTTGACCTTCACCGATGATGTCTCGGTCTGGCTCAAATTATGTTAATGTGTGTGACTGATTCAGAATGTTGATGGGCTTTTACATGCTTTTATCATATTTGTTTTAATGAAATAAATCGTTGTATTTGACAGGTATGATGTTAGATTATGTATAGTTTTGCTACCATTTTGTACATGTCATATTTATTTATATTGTTTTATGTATCTGTTCTAGTGCTAATAAATTGTGATGTGCAAATATTTGATATATTTCTCAAATGTGAGAATAAACCTAAACTTCGATCAATTATATTCGTATTTTATCCATTCCTACTTTTTATATAGCTTAATGCGTTTGTAAACACAAGCCATCTATTGTTTCCACTAATTAGTTGAAGGTTCAAATTCGCACGAAGGCGACACAAAAATTTCCTGTTTGTTGTTACACCCCTCCAGGTGTCGACTTTAAGCGAATGAACCACTTACCATAGTCCTTATGCAAGACTGGTTAAAACTTTGATTGACATTTTGTACCTAAACATGCGGTATTGCCTAGCTTTAATTAAGACGAAATCAAGTTAGAAGTTTTATCCCAGATATTAGTGAACCTTTCCGCTTACTTTGTTTCCAGTTTCATTTCCTTTGCTATAGGACTATAGAAATATTCACCAATATTTGTTCTGAAACTTTCACATGCTCAATTGCTTGTAAATATTATTATTATTATCATGTAACCCATAGACTTCAAATCACAAAAGAGCATTTTAGATTTACCCAAGTTCCAAACAAAATCTATTGTAAACAGTTCTCAATCTAAAAACATTATTCTCGCTGTCCCTTTCTTTATTCATATCCATTATAAAAATTATTTTTAGACGGTGAAGATCAGTACAGTTTTTAAAGAGAATCAACAACTTAGCTTGTGAAACCCAATTGACCATCGTTATAAGAGCGTCCAGATGGGGAAAGGGGGGCGTGGGGTGAGTGTGGGGGGGGGGGGGGGATATTTGACTGTCTTTACAGAAGATGAAAATTTGTAGGGCAAAGTGAAAGATATACAACGACCTTTCAACAAAGAAGCGATATTTTGTTTGAAAACAACATTAGTTCCTATATTGGAACGTCGCCTTGTCAGAATAAAAAAGTTGTTCGTAATCAAACCCGCCTTTATCATTCTCTATCTATCACTGTTATAACAAAGATTAATCGTCAGCAATAGTATACTAAGTGCACGGCCCAAGTACAGTATTCCAAAGGAGTTTTAAAACAAATATAACATAGATAATCTGTATTATCTAACAATGTTAAGATAAGATAAGATAGGATAAGATAATTTTATTTGCATAGAGAACACCCTTCTTGGGCAGTGAACAAAACGTGAAAAAACAAATTTCATGACATACATAATACATACATTATAATCAAGAGAGACATGCAAATATACACAATGACACTGTATGCCATTTATCCTAATCTGCAAATCATATAACAATTTGATGGTTTTGGAGGCATAGTGACTCTTAAAGGGGCAGTAGCGCGTTTTTAGGTGGTATATAAGGTGATCTAAGGAAAATCAAAATTAATGATTCCAATTGAAAGACAATGTATTTAGACTCAATGGAGTGGTAATAATTCAAATACATAACGTGAAGTTTAGCCATGCGATTCCTTTTCTTTACACAAAATGAATTAAAGGTGTTCACAAAAAATTGCCCACGATGGATTTTATATGAATTTTCATACTTTGACCTCTGACTATGGATGGTTGGCCTGTGTTATGAGATTTTTGACACTGTCAAAATAACACATTTAGCATTAACTTACAATTATCTTTGAAAATTTCAAAATATAAAATTATCAATAAACGTGCTACTGCCCCTTTAAGGTTTAATATGGCAGTTAGGAGATCTTTCTTTCACAACCCCGCATTCGTCAGACCTGTTGAACAGATGAGATCCGAACGTTGATTATGGAATTTAGGACATGACAATATATAATGTTCCTCTGTTTCAACTTTAATTTCCCTTTGGTTGTATTACTTGCAAATACGACTATCAACTGGGATGTTGGTGCATCGACCCCTCTCTATCTCTAGTTGATGAGCACTAAGTCGTAATTTACTTAAAACTTTTCGATGTTCCTTGTTCCTAAATAACGATAGATAGTCCTTATATTGAAATGTATCTTTAATGTGCACAAGCAAGCGAAGTTTCTTTTCTTTACCAAACGGTAGCTGATTTATTTTCTGTAGATACAAGTTAACAAATTGAGATTTTATAAATTCTGTAAATTGTAGTGAGGATATGTTGATAATATTTGAAGTAGGGAAAGCTTTTGGAACAATTTGCTCAACAGTTGTAAAGTAAAGTAGTCTATCTTCCTGGAAAGCAGCATATTCGAGTCGGTTATGATCCATCCTTATCAATCTTCGGTAAAAGTTAATTCAATTTAGCAGCCAGTGAATACCATGATAAATTTATTTATTAGCGGCAAACAATACATTTGCTTGCTGGGAGTTATTCCCCTTATTCACTATATAAATCATGAATCATGCGCTCTTCCTTTTCAGATCGTCTGTCGTCAGTGCAAGATCTTTCAGTTTGGTAATTTCTAAATTAGCGAAGGAAACGCTATGATATAGTTAACGAAAACAACATTTTTGTGACAAAACGATTCCTATTATTAGAATTGGCGGATGACCTGAACAACAGACGACGTTTGATAGCGAATCGAAAATGTCCGGCATGTACACATTCTGCTAGGCTCAGGTGACAATTTATCTTCTTCAACATTAATAGACTCTAACTCTCGACATCAAATAGATCAACATGCCTGCAGTTTTAGAATTTTCAACTTCCCACGTGCTTACCTTCTTTGTGTTCCGTAACTATCGCACCTTCGTCAATAATGCAGTTTGTGAACATTAACCCTCCAACTGCCAAGGTCCAGATGACAACCCAACTATGCATCAAGAATTGCTCAGCATTTTATAGAGCCAACTGCCTATTGTGATAGAACTTTGCTTCACCTTGGAAATTGGTTCTCTCCGGAGGAACGATAGATTTCACTTTTATTCAACTGCTGTAATCAACTACACATCGCAACCGGAAACTCGCTTCGTAATGGCCTATATGGCTTAACTCCTGTGCTTAGTCACCACTAGCCTCAAATTCTAAGTCAGTTATATAGAAACTGTCATACCAAAATAATATCAAAACAAATCACATGAACAAAGTGAATATTCTATTGTTAAGTTTCAATTTTATCAGCATAACTTAACATACAGTGGCCAATTCGCCCTCAATAATTGGAAAGACAGAAAGAGAAAACCGAAAAAAAAAGAATGAAAAGAGAAGAAAAAGAAAGGTAAAGAGAAAAGAAGAATACAAAGAGAAGAATAAAGAGAAAAGAATATTGAAATAAAAGAGGAAAGAAGAGAAAGAGAGAACGAAACCATGAAAAGATAAAACGTATAGAAGATCTATTAAGGTGGTACTTAGAAAGAAAGAAAAAAAAAGAGTAAAGAAGATTGAAAAGGGAAGAAAACAGAAAAGAAGAAAAAGAAAGAGTAAAGAAGAATGAAAGTGGACGGAAACAGAAAAGTAAAGAGAAAAGAAGAATGAAAAGAGAAGAATAAAGAGAAAAGAATAAAGAAATAAAAGAGGAAAGAAGAGAAAGAAAGAGAACAAAACCACGAAAAGATAAAACATACGGAAGATCGAATTTACTAGAGGACCACAGTGGTAGTCTACATAGACAGGTTTCAAATTGAACCTTGCAAGGACTATGTTGAGAAACAACCTTGGATTAAGTACCGAATCGACTTATTCAATGTGAAATCATCTATGAACGGTGATGGCAAACTTGAAAAATAACAAGACTGCTATGGTTGATGTGGCGTTCCTTGCTGTTCTTACCAACATTTGGCATTTCCACTGCCCAAGGTAAAAAACCTAAAATTACTTATCATACCCTCATTACTTTTGCAGGTATAGCCAGCTTCGCCTTCTAGTGGACTATGCCTCTGAATCTAAAGTACTAACTTTTCTTGTTTCCAGGATATATTTACCTAAATTCTCCTGGATGCCAATTCATCTTTAACCCTACCTTTCACTATATTACCTTGTCTTATTCTTTTAATTGGTTACACTAACACCCCCTTTTCATTTGCAGATTATCTTTATTGCCAACATGGTCACCTATTAATACGGCTGCAACTTACCTACAATGTATTATCATACCCCCCTTTACAAATATAATCTTTTACATTCGCAGATCATCTTTCTACCCAACATGGTCCCGTTTTTAACCAGCTTGTATTTATATATCTTATGCTTTCTGGGCCTAACGATGTAGGTCCTAGGTTGAGTCCGGCCTGTCGATGTGACGGTCTCGGAGGTCGGTGCTCATTGGTTGCTTATGCTTAACTCGGGCCTAGTGATGTGACTCCCTCGTAGGTCCTTGTTTGAGTCCGACCTGTCGATGTGACTACCTCGTAGGTCCTTGTTTGAGTCTGTCCTTTCGATGTGATGATCTCGGAGGTCGGTGCTCATTGGTTGCTTATGCTTAAGTCCGGCCTAGTGATGTGACTCCCTCGTAGGTCCTTTTGAGTCCGACCTGTCGATGTGATTGCCTCGGAGGTCGGTGATAATTTTTTGCTTATGCTTAAGTCGGGCCTAGCGATGTGACTTCCTCGTAGGTCCTTTTTGAGTCCTACCTTTTATATTGCATATCTTTTAACTTACATGCTTAAACATTCATTCAATTTGGTATGTGTTTCTTTACATTTGCAGAACTTTGGCCTCATGCTTGGTATAATCTTTTCCATTTGCAGATTATCTTTTATGGCCAACATGGTCACCTTTTAATGCGGCTGTGCAACTTCCCTACTGTACAATGTATTGTCCTGCCCCCTTTACAAATCATAACCTCCCTTTACAAATATAATCTTTTGCAGTTGCAGATTTTTCTTGGCCAACACTTTTAATACGGCTGTGCTGGGCTGCCTCCTTTCGTGGTAATGCCGGGGTGTGGCCTCTTTTACATTTGCATATCCTTTTGCTATTCTAGCTTTATGAGGGTCTTCACCCGGGGAGGTCTCGCGGCTTCGCTTCAATTTGCTTACCTCTTATTGCAGAGCTTGGACCACTCAAATCATTTAAGTATGCTTATCAATATTCATCATTTCATATTTTATTCTTCTTTACCTCTCTTATCAACAGTGATGCTTTTGCTGGGGAATTCTTGTATAAACAAGAATCGTTGGCGTGGAGTCTGGGGACCAAATGCATCCCTGGCAGTATTTTACCTCCAAATACCCTTCCTGCTAATTCCCCATCTACACCAGTCAGTGTAAAACTCCTGCTGGTCCTCCCTCTCATCTATTTCCAGATACTACCAGGTTGCATCCATATATAATCTCTTATATTGCTTTTGGGGTCCCTTGTGGGAATACCTGTGCTACGTTGCGACTCGTGATGCGAACCCCTCTCAAGTTAACAACTAGCACTTGTTTTTAGGGCTGCCATTACAACCTTATGGTCGGTAACCCTATACTTCTCTCATTGTTTTTTGTCCCTAGACTTCCATTATTTCCTTTGCCAAAAAAAACTGCGCCCATTACCGCCAATCCTTGTCATCATTTGTTCCCCTAATTTTGTCCACTAATAAACATGCTTGAGAGTATAAGTTCCATTCTTGTGTAGAGTCATTCCTAGATAGGTATATGAGTCACAAACTTCGATGACCCAATTATCGTAGTGAAATGAATTACTTGTATCGACTCTTGTACCACCAAAATTATCACTTTAGTTTTAGATCTAGAGAGATTTATTTTGAGTTTCCAATCTTATGTAAATGTTTTTAGGTTATTAATACTATTTTGGAGTCCTTGAGCTGATTTTGAGAAACGGACGAGGTCGTCCGCAAAAAGTAGATGTGTGAGACTTTGATCATTCAAGTGAAGGGCATGTTCACTGCCGGATTCCTTCATATTATTCACATATAAGTTGAAGAGGGTAGGGCTGCAGAAACATCCTTGCTTAACACCAATTGATTGATGAAATTGGTTCAGCCACTCCTCTTTCTGTTCTTCCGGCATATGTCACCTCAGAGTACATATCATGCATAAGTTTAAATATATTAATGTATTGCCATATTTATTCATTTTGAATAGTAGACCGTCTCTTCATACAGAGTCAAACGCTTTACGAAAGTCAACAAAGCAGGTGTAGAGTTTTCTCTTTATCTGTTTAAACTCAAGGTTCTACAGGTGAATATATTATCCGATGTCCTGTGGTCGGACCGAAATCCTGCCTGTCTTGAGTCAGATAGAGAGTGATATTCCATATTGGAAGTAATCTTTATATTCATGATCGACAGAAAAAGTTTTGAGAGGCAACTTCCAAGTGCTATTCCTCTATAGTTGTTCACGTCATTAACATCTCCCTCTCATCTTGTAAATAGGAATGATGTACGATGTTCGCCAAGCAGTGGGAAATCGTCCAGTGTCTAATATAAGATTAAACAATTTCAAATAGTGATCGATTAGAACAGTGGAAGATGCAGAAATCATCTCATTGAGTAGCAAGTCAGGACCGCTAGATTGTTTACTCTTAATGTTCCGTATAGCTGTCACGAGTTCCTGTGCTGTAATATTATCATTTGGAGTATCGCCGTTTAAATCTGTCGATGGATATATATCTGAAACTGACCTTGATACAAATTGATGAAAATCAGTGGTGATGGTGAAGTATTCAGACCACTCGAAGGCAGAGATGTTATTCATATGGTCCGTCTCTTGTCCATCTTTGAGCTCACGGACAAGCCTCCAATATCGTCATTAAATTGTGTTAACAGCGCATTATTTTTTAAAGAATCCACTGCTATTTGACTGTAATGTGGGGTGTTAAGATTTGTAATTTTTTAGTAATATGTGTTTATTCAAATGCTTCAAGAACGACACATCTAGAACCTTTTAATTTTTAAAATATACTTTTGAAAGTACAATCTAGTTAAAACTAGCTGTAATGACGATAACATTTTATTACAGCTAGTTTTACTTTTAACTAGATTGTTTAAAGTAGGACGTGGGTCAAGAATCGACCATGCAACCCTCCGACTGATAACTCAGCGCTTCAGTCAACTGAAGGCTATGGAGGACACACAGATTTAGAGACTTTGTTTGTCGGAATGAAACCTGTGTTCATGTGACGGCTAAGACATAAAGCGGCGAGTGCACGTGAGCAAATGACCTCAGTTCACAAATACTTTCCAGTGCATTTATCATTAGTGATATGGGTCGCTGCAAGGCTACCTGACATTGCGGGACTCGGGGACTTGTTTTGAAATGAAAATACATACTCTCGACACTACAAAATCGCAGACTAAACTTGGTGTTGACCAGGCCTATTTTGAAATATGAATGAAAAATGTCAATATACACTGGCATGCCAGAGAAAGCACATGAAACTGCCAAAAATATGCAAAATCAATGACACCCACCAATGGCTAAATTGTTTTTAAAAATTTACAGCTGAAAGGACCAAATCTTACCTTTCAGTGAAATCCGGAAACATATGTCTCCAATGTAAACTAACCTAGAAAATAATATCCCACAACACCCTACTATTTCATCATTTCCGCCTCGTCAAAATAACTGTGACCTGAGGCCAAATGCCTAGCACGTGCAATGCATCCCGCAAGATTTTTCAATTGCATCGCCATCGGGAATAAATTGCAATACACGTCCACGGCTGAACCCATTTGTAGCTTTGCTTTAGGCTGTGTCCCATATCCGATGAGTGAGCACCGAAAACTGTTTTGTTTTCATAATAAAATGTAGAAAATATATGTAAAATATGAAAAAAAGACAATTTTAAGTTTTGTGATGTCATACATGGATTAAAATGATGAATGCATTCTCCATTATATAACAATGTTATATTTATTCAGAGTGATTTATGCTATCATTTTATATATTCACAGCAAAAGCATTCATATTGCGCATTATCCACGCCATAAAGGTATGCTCAAAGCACTTGGCCTTATTGTATGCAAAATAGGCTGTTGTGTTCCCTCTTCAATTTAAAGTATACTGAAAAGATGGGTTTTAAGGTTTGACTTGAAGCTCTCGAGAGATGGGCTGAGCTTGAGGGTTTCAGGTAGTGAATTCCATATAGTGGCTGATGCGACTGCACAAGACTTTAATTCAATAGTTTTTAGTGACTGGCACTTGAAGACGGTATTATTGCCGTGATTGTAGAGATCTCGAAGGACAAAGATCATCCTGTCTCCAGGCACGAACGTTACGCTCACTCCACTAATCTGTACCCTGGGTTCAGAAGCTAGATTCGCTGGCGCGGCCAAACTTGAGATGTAGCCAATCAAAGCATTTTCTCGCCACCTTCTCGATAGAATTTGAACGGGAAAATGATTTGATTGGCTATATCCCAAAGTCAGGCCGCGCAAGCGAATCTAGCTTCTGAACCCAGGGTACAGATTAGTGGAGTTAGCGGAACGTTCGTTCCCTGTGACAGGATGGACAAAGATGGACAGTCAGATCACTCAAATATGTAGGACCAGTGCCATGGACCCCTTGGTAGGTGAGTGTGAGGATCTTGTAGCTGAAGTGCTCTGGATTGCGGTGTTATTATGTGCCTTAATACTTGCCCGAGGTACCAATCTACAATTTCACACGGACGACTATTGCAAAACTCTATACCGGAAAATATCAAAGATCTCACAAAGGAAGCGGAAGCGTCCCTGGTCAGTAGCATTGATGTATTCATGCACTATAAGGAAGATGGGAATCTAAACTGCTGCACAAATTATCTTCGTCCTAGTTTAAGTCGATCCTCATATTTCAAGACATAATACGACTAAGCTTGTTGATCCATAAATGAACATTTATTGCATTACATAAAAAGAGTTAAATAAAACAATTGGGCACAATACCTTCAACAGCAGGTTTTAAGCTATACAGAAAGTAATAACACATACTGAACCGTGTAAAACTGAAATCGTAAAGCAGATACTTAAGTTTATGGTTTGATATAACATGTTTTTGAGTTGAACAACATTGTAGATTCTATGTACAATGTGTCGAAAGTAAACAACAGAGCCATTTTCATACCAGTAAAAGGTTTACATTTTCATAAATAAGTGTCCCGATAACAAGTACAAAAACTGGTAATCAAACACTTAAATGAAACAATAAACGGCATAATACAGTTCTAACGTGCTAACAAAACATGAGAGAAGAACATTTAACAGGTAATATAGTTTACATGTTATCAATGTAGCCTAGAGGATGTGGCACTTATTAATATGTTTATCGTACGTCCAGTGTATTGAAAAAAAATATACATATACAAATACATCAACGTTGCCATTCACGATTTGCTGTTGATTTGTGATTTAATTCCATTCAGTACTATTGTAAAGAAATATCAAATCTGACATTGTGCACTGATATTTCCTTTATGAATACAGTGTTGCCATGTGGTACTGAGTGGCTTCAATATGGTAAATGTGTATAAATATCGTACAAAGAAAATGGTGTTATCTGCATTTGACCTTCCCGGATAACAAGTGGCAATTGTAACTCGGTTCAACGGTATGTGAAGAAAGCTGCAACAGCTGTTTAGAATATATGACTAGACACTGGATAACTGATAAGAGTATCCATAAAAAAACTGATTCGTCAATATAACAAAACTGTATCATTATTCATATAATTTATTAATTACATACAAAATTCATACAAATCACGGAAATTTCAATACAACTACACGTGCTTTTACAATACATACAACACCAATGTACATGTTTTTCTCTATATTTTCACATAAAAAAATTAACACTTGCATCAAACATTTCATGTTACCAATAAATACTGTCATAAAACGTTTCACCAAAAAATAACTTCTGAAACTGTTTAGAATTTCATATCATATAAACTTTTATACATAATACAAAAATTCATATTAATGCCAATGGTACTTCAGTAGGAGTAATAATGACGTATAGACATTACTATCATATATGCTTATAATAAAATTCAAAACCTAATTTAATAATGTCAGATATTGGATAGCTCAATCCACGACAGTATACAAATTTGTATTCATTCGGGTCGTGTCCTTGGCATCAATCGAACCCAAACAACAATGCCAGTACTGACTGTACCAAGAACCAACCCAACGGCCACCCGGCCTCCACGTGACATGATGTACTTATATATGCATATGATATAGGCTAATATAGCCTACAAGTTATTCCATACTTGAATATGTGTCGACATGACATGACATGATATACTTATACATACATATTATATCGGCTAATATAGCCTACAGGTTATTCCATAGTTGAATAAGTGTCAACAAGACATGACATGATATACTTATACATACATGTACATATTATATCGGCTAATATAGCCTACAAGTTATTCCATAGTTGAATAAGTGTCAACATGACATGGCATGATGTACTTATACATACATATTATATCGGCTAATATAGCCTACAAGTTATTCCATAGTTGAATAAGTGTCAACAAGACATGATATAGTTATACATACATATTACATCGGCTAATATAGCCTACAAGTTATTCAATACAGGAACAAGTGTCGACATGATGTACTTATATATGATTTAAACGGCATTTATTTCCAGATGGTACATGGAAAGGGGGATTGATAAACAGGGTTACCCCTATATTAATATCTCTCCCCGTGACGTTGACAGGATTTATACATTATAACATGAACCGTACGTTACAACAAGAAATAATTTCATATACCAACAAACTGAATATGTAAATTAAACAATTACCAAAACCTATGTACATGGACATTCAACAATTGAAAAATAAGGAATGTATGCTATTGCATGCTAACAAATATGACATTTAGTTAAAGTTGTACTTATATATGCATATTATATAGGCTGATATAGCCTACAAATTATTCAATACTTGAAAAAGTGTCGACATGACATTACATAAAATCATAAAAGGCTAATATAGCCTACAGGTTATTCCATACTGGAATAGGTGTCGGTTTTTGGTTGGGTAAATAGCTTCAAAGGTTAATGCCTCGACTTCTTGCAAGGAACCTCTGAGTCTGCGTCTTCCGCTGCGCGTTTCCGCTTCCGGCCTACTTTGCACACGGTACCGCCGTCTGAAAATATAAATGTAAACTTAAGCCTTATCCCACCATGCTTTCCTTATGGGCATTATTGTCATGCGGGCCTGTGGGGCCTGGTCGCCCATTTAGTTCAATAAATTGTCTCTGAAGCCATATTGAATTTTTGAAAACACATCACACGTTGATTTACATTTTATGTTATCTACTGTCATTATTAGTTGGAATGAAAGATACAGATTAGGGATCGTAATCTTTAATCACGTGAAAGGGTTGTCAGAGACAAATCTTATACAGATAAAAGACTCTACACCTAGCGGGATTTAGACAATAACGTACGAGTGACGGGTAATGACAGATTATCTTTCCAGTTATATTGATTTCGTAATTCTCGAGTCTCTCAAAGAAAGATTATCTTTCGGACAGTTTGGCTGACCCATCAAACATCATTAGCATCGGCACATGTGAAAATTGGCAATAAGCAACAACATGTAATAAATTAAACTTATTTCGATTTAGAATCAGGGAAAACAACTTGTCAGTCGAATACAAGTTTGAAAGATAAATGAAATAGTCCTGGCACAACGTTTAATTGATTGGTTAAAAAAAGTCCTAGGGACTTACAGGGAAAATATTACCCTTTACTTACCTTACAGTAAAGTACTCTTTTTTGATTGGCTACAAATTCCGTATTGCATTACTTGCACACGCTATAGAATGAAATTCAAATAGTCTTTTTAAGCATGCTCAGGCTAGCAGTTTAACGTTACACGATTCATAACATTTCAGACGCCATTTTGTTTACATTAAGGGTCAAGGCCGTTCAATCAGTGATGGCTCATCCGTTAACGTCAGTCAAAAAGAAATGAATATCTTTCTTCTGACATGACGGTAAGATATATTCGATGTATGTCAACTTTCGCCTTCCATTTCTACAAGATGGTACATCAGACGGCGCCTTATTAGCCTCGTGGGAAGCTAACAACTAATAGTGTCAGTCTTGCCATATGGATAATATAACACAGTATGTACTCCTGACAATCTTTGGACATGACAGGTACCGTTACATTCAAAGTCCCAGTCGGGTCTCGGAGGACCCACTTGGTAAGATAAAGGTTAATCTAAGCTGATGTGACAAGGATAAGTTGAAGGAGCGAGACCAGGACGTATCTGACTTTGCTAATTTCGAATAATCATTTCTTTGGGGAGGGGGCCGAAATCTTGTATTCATTTACAATTGTTGGTTTTCCGCTCTGAATTGGAGTGATAGTCATTCTATTGCATGATTGATTTAGTTTTTGTCGGCGAATTTTTTCAAGCGTCTGGGTGTAACGAAATACTTAGATGTTTCTATCAGAATAGGCGACTGTAAGCACGAAAGCCTTTCCTCTGAATAGAACCATTGGTTAATGATATCTCAATGACATTAAGCAAAGACAACATTTAGTCTAAAAAGTAAGTGTAAAGAGATTTTGCTTTTTCAGATATGTTTCTCTGTTGTTTTGCTTGGATATTTTGTTAATATTTATGACGTTAAAATAAAAGGCTCTACCCAATTCAAACGTTTGAGACGATCAGACAAACAGACTTACTTCGAGGTCGAAAACGTATATTCACGATATTGGATAAACATTCCTCAAAACTGTAATGAAATACACCAGTCCAAACATAATAAAACGTTAAGTTGCTTGATGACAAACAGGACCTACATGATAACGTTAGCTTTTTGTTTGAACTAAATTGACAACCTTTGGGATATCGAAAATAAAGTGATAGACATAAAGACATAAATCTCCCTCGGCAAACACAGAACATTGTATCTTAGTTTAGTTTAGTTCTTTATTAGTTTTGCGTACAATTACTAATTTCCAAAACATTCATCTCAAGGCTGTACATGTACAAGTGCCATAAAATGGGACATTGTATATAAAACTACGTCGTATGAGGGAGAACCCGTCCTTCGGGTGTTGTTTGAATAGCTTTATGATAGACCAGTGTCATAAACGCTCTGTCAAGACACACAAGTGCTTTCACTTCTCCTTCAGAGCAAACAATATAAAATCAAAGGTCATTGTTATTTATGGCCATAGGAAAGCCAATGATTTCACAAGTATCATATCTTGAAACAAGAATTTGATCATGGAAGTTTTATAGAAAATATAATTCATCCCAATATCAAATGTCTTAGTTTTGCAATATTTGAAGTAAAGTAAAAGGAGAAACATGACGTAAACCAAAGAGGTCAAACAAAAAGGACGAGTCATTTTAGGGTATGAATATTTTAGAAATACTTTCGATTATAAAAGTATTTTTAATGCCAAATTTTTGCACGTGTACACTCGTCTACCAACTCAAAGACGTAAGCTGAGATCAGGATATGGGATAATGAAATTGATAAATGATGATATTAGATAACTCTCTATAACTCACGACTTGCATACTGCTGAGGCTCAGACGGGTCTTCAGAAAGGACTGGCTGCTGTAGATTGTTAATCAGGTAGATCTGTGGCGATATGTTCACAACCAGGCCAGGACAAGCCTCATCAAACACTCCCTCAATCCTCCTGGTGACAGCCTCTGGTAGATGAAGAGTAAAGTGAACGACATTGTGTCCTCCCACTTGAGTACACGCAACACCGGAAGTATCACTCTGCGCCATTTTTTCCTGGAACATAAACACGTGGTCTGATTCATTGCAGTCAAGTTTACACTAAAATTTGTAGCGTATAAATCGAAAATTAAAGTAAAAAATCAAGTCCAATTCTCATCTGATTTTTTATTGATGAAATCTGGAGGGTTTGATATTCCGTTTTGACATATGTTATCAAAAGGCAAAGTTGCTAATGTTGGCTTTAGACAGAAAGACGGGCAGACAAAGTGTATTGAATTAACGGCCCCTATACAGAAGAGTAACAATTTCGTGTTATAAATAAACTGACGTCCAAATACTGTAATATTGAAAACAATATAATAATTTTATTGATATTGTCAGTTAAGATGACAATGGCATAGTTGAAACCTAAACTTTAATGTTTAACAATTTGTATTGAGCCATATCCATGTGTGTTGGGCACCCGCTTAGTGAAAAAGTCACTTAATAACAAGTAAAGGCATAGGAAACATATAATGAATCTCCTCTCAAAATTGACAAAAATGAGGAAAATACGCCCTTAATACAAGCAATACAATTCTATAGGTTACATGATCCGGTTATACAGAGAGGTTCTGAGGACTTCCAGAAGATGGCAACCCTAAAACACCAAATAACAGTGGTCACATCACTAATGGGCCGATATCTGTAACATTAGACCACCGCTAACGTTGCCTCTTAGTGACGTCAAGGAAAATATATATCAAAGGTCGACATGTTGTTATGTTCTCGGACACTTTACACTTGAATGGGTGTAATCAGAGTTCATCGACTGTCCAACTGATAGCCATTGGTCACTAAACATGGACACATGGCAGTTTCATTCGATGTTAAAAGGATGTTATAAGGCCGGGATTGACATGCAATAATAAGATTTAACTGTGGTTGTTGAGTTCTCACGGTCGCTTACCGTTAGAACGACTCAAAGATTTGTCAATATGACGTCTTACACTTTATCCACACATTCGCATTAATTTACAAGCTTTGCTGAAGAATTAATGTGATTGAAACCCCTGACAGGCGACGTAATTTAATGTGTGAATTTTTCATGACGCATGGCAGGTTTTGAAGGGATTACACTCCGGTGTCTCCTACCTGGTACTAAAGTGACAGATTTATGAATATAATGAAATTATAGCGAAAAAGTATTTCAATGAACGTCTGAACAACACAAATGTTGACCCTTCCTTACTTTAGATTAATAAGGGGCAAAAGTCTAAACTTCGAAAAGTCGATTTTCATTCTGTAATCAGTATGAAGTTTCTTTTGGACGTCAGTTCAGTTTGAAAATGAATAAGCTAGTAGGCAGTATCTATGAGAATGTTAAAGTATGTGTTAAGAATATTAATGATATATCGGACACTTATGACACTGACATTAAAAGGTTACTTAAGAGTTAGACAGGGGTGAGTTTTGAGCCCTTTTTTATTTACAATCTTCATAAATGATGATATTGTCCTGTTTTTGTAATGTAATGGGTCTTCAAAGACAAATATATGAATTAGAAAAGTATTCTGATGAATGGAAACCTACGGCGAATAGATGTAAATCAAAAGTCATGGTATCTAAAAATTAAGGGGAAATTATTTAAAACTGAAACATGGCATTTCAAAGCACAGCCACTGGAGACAATTTCAATATTTGGGTGTATCCTTCAGCAAACAAACATTCATGGGACAAACATTTTAACCAAACTGCAACCCAAGCTAAAAAGGTATTTGTCGGAAGGTGTAAACAAACAAATACACCAAATCTTATTTAACAATTTCGATATTAAAATCATGAATTCAAACAAATGTTATTGTATGGGTCAGACGTATGGGGTTTACAAAGTACGGACGTAACTGAAAAAGTTCACCTGTTTTCATGCAATTTTTATGAGTAAAATTAAATCCATATGGTTTATGGTGAACTGGGGAGGTTTCCGCTCCATATTTACTCATCTATAGATGGTTAAAAGTTTGGTAATGTCTTTTGAAAAAAATGTTATAACATGATGTTATTATATAGACTCATGATCAGTGAAAAGTGTACTGTCCTATTTTCTATCGCTTATGTAGTAAGAACTAGTGACTCTATTCTTCATGTCTCGGAATAAACGCCGTAACAATGATTTAAGGAAAGCCTGAAAATGATATTCCACCCGCAATAATGAAAACTGTCCTCGTTACAATGGTGTCCTTATGACGAAACAAATTGCCTTTTCAACAAAGTCCATGAACTTCTTCTTTATGCCCCTATTTCACTACGAGAGAAATTCTCACGAATCGCCACGATAGAGAAATATTTCACATTCGTGAACATTCGTAGACAATTCGTGATTTATTCTTGTGATTCGTAATGAATTCGTGATTGATTCGGCAATGTTCTTACAATTCATGGCATTCGTGAAAAAAATTTTGTTTGTTAAAAAATTTTCCCGAATCAACTACGAATTTTGTTATCGTAGTTGTTTTGTAAACTATTCGTAATTAATTCGGGTCATTCGTAACAAATTCGTAACGAGTTCTTGGAAATTCGTGGTTGATATTTTTGATGGTCTCTCCCCGAATTATCTACGGAACAATTACGAATGTCCCGAATTAAGGACGAAACATTCGTAGTTATTTCGTTGTTATATCGTACAATTCGTACATAATTCGTAAGCAATTCGTATTGGTTTCGTAGTGTTTTAGCATGAAAGCTACGAATTTTCGTAAACGTTTCGTACAAGTGAAATTGCAGTTCACAAATGTTGCCGAATATTCAAGAATATTCACGAATTTTTACAATCACCTATTCGTGGGGATTCGTGAGAATTCCTCTCGTAGTGAAATAGGGGCATTAGTAGCATTTGCCATATATGATAAAAATGGACAAAGAAAGTTGGTTTTTAACGTAAGGAAATTTCTGTTTTCTAATGGCTTTGGAAACTTTTGGATTGAACAATATGTAGAATCTCAATCAGTATTCATTAAGTCACTAATTCTTAGACTTAAAACATATTCACGCAAACATGGTATGAGAAAAATTGTCTTTCAAGTGAATGTTTTTATTAATCACAATTTAAAAATGATCTTACCAAAGAAGCTTTCCTATCTTGTGTTGATATAAAAATATTAACGATTAACTGCAAGATATAGATGCTCATCCTACGATTTATTAATTGAAAGCGGGAGATATGAAAATATAAAAAAAGACCGAAAATGTACACTCAGTAGTTTAGTTGTAGTTTAAGATGAATACCATTTTCTATTAATCTGTCCATTATATAATCAATTACGATGCAAATATATTAAACGATTATCTATGTGAAATGTGCTATACAATATTTTACTCATTTTCATATACAAACTCACTCTTTTGTCTTCTTGGACTAGTCCATTACAATGAATAGGTAACAAGAAGTAACCAAGTTGTGCACTGAACTGTAAATGTTGTTGGTTTAATGCGTCTGTCAGCTACCTGTCTGTCAGCTGGGAGCCCACCTATTAAACAGTATTATTATGCCCATCCAAATTTCGTTATATTTTATAGTCTGATGAGCTGTAAAATTCAGTAACATTACAATACCTTGCCATTTATATCCATAATACAATGATCTATAGAAACATGTCATGTCACTCTAAATATTTACTTATGTATATCCCAACTATTTGTACATGTTAATGTACTACGGGCCTGAGGCCTCTTCAGCGCGGAAGTAAATATTGATTGATTGATGTGTCATTACAAATATTTATATAAATTTGGGATTTTTCCGAAATATATTTCATTCGTTACTCCTTAGACAAAATAAAGTTGACTTTATACCCTATTGCAGAATGACATAACTTACATATTCTTTCACACTTCGCAATGGACATTTATTTATATCCACCAAACCTAGTCTATATCTTGTGAAGATAATTCTGTTACTTATAAATGTAAGAAATGTATAAAAGAATTATTATTATTATATCTATATATATGTATTATTATTATACGTAAGATTTAAACGTTTCCATAATCATGTTATTTGCAATCAGGACGAGCAACAAAACTACAACCTACCTTTCCAAAGACCCGAGACGGTTATCACAGGGCGTAGGCCTCGCGGGATTGATATTACAGTTGGTTTCCATGGTTTTATGTGCCATCAACCAATCAGCACGCAAAGTTATGCTCGTAAAAATCTGTAGTACATTGGAGTTTGATAACGCAAGTAAAACGTACTATAAACGTTGGTATTTATAGGCTTTGACTAACCATTGATGACTAGTTTCGTTTGAGTTATCCTGAGTCATATATCATACGTACGTTCACGTTTGCGGTTTTCCCAAAAAACGACACATATATATGTCGTGTTTTGGGAAATACATATAATATGAAATAGTACACATCGGATGGTTCAGACTGGATCAATCTTCTTTAATATGATAAATGTACGTATTTCGACAATTTTGTGGGTATTGTCAAGTATGATTGCAAATGGAAGGTTACATATGTTTATACAGGAACAAAAAATATATTTATATAATCCACACATAATTGTGTGCTCAGGTTGACGGTTTAGTACCATAGGACAGAATTCAAATATCTAAATGGTGTTTTTTCTGTCTTTTGGGAATTCTGTCTTCTTTTATCTGGGCTGTTCCATTATTCTAAAGGGTAGAGGCCATGTTACACATCATTTGTCAACCAAGAAAAGTGTTGTTTTAAGCGTTCTGTCTTTTGGGAATTCTGTCTTTTGAGACGATACCAGGTTGACAGTTAAGAAATCAGTCATGTGTTGTCAATCACGTAATGATTGCCCCAAGCACTAATTACAGGGTGCACTTTGAATATATAAGAGTCAGTCAGCATTGACGATTTTGTATTGTCTTATCAATCACTGTGTAATCAAACAAGCATGCTAATATATCACAATTGTAATCACTTCCTTATGTGAGCTAACTGTTCAGGTCCCACTGTTTAGTGTTGGACAATATTTTTTTATATAAAAATGTTTCTTTTGTTTCAAGATTCATAGTTTTATTTTCTGATTTTGGATAAACATTGTAGAAAGGGAAAATATCAAAGTTACCATTGGAGATCAGGTTCATTATTCCGTGTGTGTGTGATTATAAAAGTGTAATTAATGCCAAACTTTTGCACGTGTACACTCGTCTACAAACTCAAAGACGTCAACTTAGATAATGATGATTGGATAATGAAATTGATAAATGATAATATTATTCATCGCAATCAATTTTTTACTTAATTTGAAATCGCCAATGTATGTACATAAAATTAAACGAGTCCAATTCTCATATTAAGTTTTATTGATGAAATCGGGAGGGTTTTCTTTATTCCGGTATGACATATTTTATCAAAAGGCAAAGTTATTAATATTGGCTATAGACAGACAGACAGGCCTCAGGCTCGTGTACAGGAGAATAACAATTTCATATAACAAATAGTAATACACATTTCACATTATGTGTAGGAGAATGTTCGAAAACTGGCCATTAGTTTTGCACGTGGAGCATGTTTGAGGCCGTTAGATGATAATTTTAGTAAAAGAAGTTTATATGTGGGTTCCATAAGGGAGATAAATTTATCAAATGGATATTTACAGTAGTATGATTGTAGGTATTTACTTCTCAGCTGTGAAAGGGAGGGGCAGGCCAAAGGGAAATGAAATTCGTCTCAGATGGAGATATTACAAAGTTTACAGATTCTATCGGTTTTATTAATTTTACTCCATCCGCCAGTTTCAATAAGTAGTCCATGGTTTGACGTTTTGAAGCGGGTAAGCCAAATTCGGAGATTAATAGGAAGTTCCAGAAGATAGGGGTTCAAATGGGGAATTTCGAAGAATAAATTTGGTAAGCAGTCCACTGATTAATAAGGGTTCGTTTGACAGAGGATCTTAAAAAATGAGAACTGTTATGTGAACATTTTGAACATTTTGAGATCTCCATACATAAAATAAACATGTTTCCCGCAATACTCCTTCAATTCCATTAATAAAACTGAATTTGAATTTAGGATTGACATTTTGTAAAGTATACATAAGGAGGTACAATGTATATGATAATTTGTTAGAAGATTGTAACAATATATACCAGAATGAAATAATGTTAATACATATACTAAGGGATATCGGCCAAGTTCACTATAGACCCTGAAGACTTCATCATCTATACCAGGTAACGACCAGATAACCAACGGCAGAGCCTGGGAAGAAGGAATTGAAAGGGAATATTGATATTTTCAGATTACGAGTGTCGAAGACAAGAAAGATGCCCTTATCATCTACGGTGGAAGAGAAATTGCAAGATTAGAGAAGAGTCTACCAAACCCAGAAGATGCAGCGTTGGACAATTATGAGAAACTCAGAAAGAAACTGAATGATTACTTCACTCCAAGGAAAAACAAGCACCATGCCAGGTATTTATTCATAAAAAATGAAACTAAATTCAAATGAAACTACTACATCCTATGCAGCTAGACTAAGAGAAAATGAGAAGATTGCGAATTTGGAAATACATTGGATGAGCGGATTCTTGAACATTTAATCCAAACAAGTGGAAATCAAAGTTTGATTCAAAAGGCAATTAACAAATCACTAAATCTTGACCAATTCATAATTGACGCGTCACAAGTTGAAGACACAAGGTTACAAGTACAGTGGATTTACTGGTTCACATAAACCTGGGATGAACTGTCCACCGGTTGGAGAAACCTGTAGAAAGTGTGGTAGGAAAAATCATTTCCAGAGAATGTGCAGAGCGGGAAAGAAAAGTTTCAAGGCAAAACAAGGTAAAACTACTAGGAAATATGTAAAGAAAACAGAGGCTGTAAGTTCACAAACAGAATCATCAGATGAAGAATGTTTCAAGTCTCACTTGTCAATCAAGGTAATCAAGAAGGTAGGAAGTCAAAACAAAACAGTACCAATTCTTATTAATGATGTCACTATGCACATGGAACCTGACTGTGGAGCGGATGTTAATATCATGGATGAATTCCAGTTTGAATCACTTCGTGGAGAATGCAAAGTGCAGCCACAACTTGTACAGAACAGCTGTAAGGTTAACCAAGTGGAAGGGAAGTTAAGAGTTAAAGAAGAATTCAAGGCAACAGTAAAATGTCCAACTTGTAGTATTGGAACAAGATTTATTGTTGTTAGAGGACGTATACTGTCACCACCTTTGATTGGAAGGAACTCTCTTGAAGAACTTGGAATGCTGCAGATAAGAGCTGATGGATCATTCAAAGCAAGAACAATCAGGGAACCAAGTCAGAGACAGTGAAAAGTGTGAAATAACAATAGCAACATTGGACACATCATTGAAGAATTCAAACATTTGTTCGACGGAGTTGTGAAGAATTAGGAACAATAAGGAGTTTCCATTTCCTTACCGATGAAACCTGGTGTGATACCCGTGGCTCAGAAACCTAGGCAGATATCTTACTACTTGCAGAAACCTCTGAAAGAATTGATAGAACAAGGTGTTGAGAATGACATCTATGAACGTGTCCCTACAGACGAACCAATTAGTTTGTGCTCACCATTAGTTGTACAACTGAAACCGAAGTTTAAAGGCATAGCTCAGGATAAGTTGTCACCAAATATGATCAGAGCTAGTGTTGATATGAGAGTAGCAAACCAGGGTATGGAAAGAAGCAGGATCATACAGTCACCAGTGGTTGAGGACTTCATATACAAGTTCAATGATTGTGTCATATTTTCTAAACTTGACATGTGCCAGCAACTGATACTGGACCAAGTTTCAAGAAAAGTCACAACTTTCAGCACCTCTTGGGGGAACTATAGATCAAAACGACTGATATTTGGAGCCAAGGCATCACAGGATCTATTCAATGAGGCGGTCTACAGGAGTTTTGGAGATATCCCAAGATGTCTTTACCAACGTGAAGATATCCTGGCCGGAAGTAGGAACAAATAAAAACATGACAAAACTCTGAGAGCTGTTTTGCAAAGAGCAAGCGACTTTGGCATCACGTCAAACAAGGAAAATGTTCCTTTGGAGTCAAGACAATTGAGTTTTATGGTCACATCTTCACTGAGGGAAAGTTAAAGCCAACACCAGAAAAGGTGAAAGCTGTGAAAAACTATAAAGCACTTTAGTCAAAGGAAGAAGTAAGGAGTTTTCTTGGAATGACTAGTTACCGTTCAAAGTTTATTCAAAGATACCTTGTATACAGACTCTTTGGCTAATGCAACTATAATTTATAGCTGACCCTATGACACCTAATACGGGCCACAGGGGCCCGTATTTTCATTTTCTTCTCCAGAGGTAATAGGCGCAACGAGCTGAAACCTTGTTTACAGACTCTTATTTAGTTGGGATAATAATTTATAGATTTGTTGCCCCTGTGACCCCTAATAAGGGCTAACCTTTAGACCCTTTATCATAAATTATCAATTGCATATTTGGTAGCCTTCTTATACTCATTTGAGATTCACTCTTTTTTCACCGTTTTCAAATTTTCTTTGAATATTTGTGCACTTTTCTTTACTGAATTGATTCTAAAATTACATCGCCTGTAGACATGCATAATTTGAGGATTGGTGTCCCTCTGATTCCTACAAAGGACCAATGCCAAAAACCCTTTTCATCCATCTTCCAGGTGGCCTAGAATGCTGATTTGTTGAGAGACTCCTTAGATATTGGGGATTTTATATTGTACATTTGTTTACTTTGTGGGAAACGCAACGGTCACACTCTAAAGCAAAATATTAAGTCTGATGAGCTACAGAGCCAATGGTTCTATTCTTATTTGTTTACTTGTTAGTGTCTCATTAGTTGTTGTGCCCTCCAAGGGTGCCTGAGCGGCATGCCACTATTGAGTTTTGTATGGCTTATTCGGTGTTTGATATATGGGGCGCTTTGACCCAACCAACAGGGCAAGTCATATCGAAATACTTTGTGTTCAAATTGTTTGGACTGATTTCATGGACGAGAAGCATTTTCCTTGTTCACATTGCATGTCTAACTACTAATGTATGTACGAAGAGCACACATATTGCGTGATACGATCAGCTTACGTCTGTTGTTGATACCCTGGTTACCCGTGACATCATTTAGCACATGCGCAATAGGTGATATATTACCAAATGTCTGTACGGCCCCAGATTGAAACAGAAAAGGTATTGTAGCATCTTGCATTCAACTTTCTCTTTTTAAGTATTCTGTATTGTTTTTGAGTAATATGGAGTAAAGTTGTGTGAAAATTGTCAATTTTCAGAAACAGCATATATGATATGATTTTCTACATATGGTGACCCTGTCGACACTACATCTATATTTGTATATATATAACGTTGTGCAATGGCGACCATGGTGTCATAATTGTAATCGAATATTTTAGGATTCAAAATTATTCTGCGTAGGAGCCTAATACTTATTATCTAATAATGTGTTTATTATAACATATAGATATATAAATTTGCTTTAATATGTATATATATATATATGAGAACTATTTAAGGGTGACACGTTGCATGCCTTTTTACTTCCTCCTTACAGGGCATCAATACATTATGTGTTACGGGTACATGACTTGTGTATAATAATAGAATCAAGATAGAATTACTTGTTTAGGATCTTTAACCTTCAAATACCTATACACGCTCGAAATTGTTTATTCTGTTACACGGAGAACATTTAAACGGATATATTCAATGATTTTGATGGCGAGGAAAATGATTTTTGTAAAAGCATTGTGAAAACTTAATGACTAAAGTTAAATTTAGAATACAACATAAAGAAAATATTTGGTGGATTCAACATAGAGTCTTACTTGAGAAATAAAGCATTTTCACTAATACTATCTTCCTGGATGTAAGTCAAGATACTTGACAGAAGACAATAATGACTAATGTTACAAAGTCAGGGATTTACGTGACTTGAGTATTGCTCCAAGGTGTAATAACTTTGAGCCTTTTCGTAAGACCTATATAAAATTTGAACAAAAATGATCGAATGAGTACAGTAATACAACGTTTGCATAACAACAATTCCGAAAATAAGGATGTCACACTGTTTCAAATTGTAAAACAAACAGCTCAAATATTAATTATTACTATCATTTAATAAGTTGTTAAAACCTTTTCGATTTAAATCTGTTTTGTATAAATTATTTGAACGTTATAACTACTGTTGCTAGATTCTGCACTATCAAGGTCGTTTTAAGGAGCTAACTTCTGGTTCTTTTTAAGGATTGGATTATTATGTTGGTATTAGCATTTTGTTGTTGATGTGGAAACTTTGCTGTTGAATATTTGATTTAGATAATGATGTAAGGGTTTTAAATACGAGCTTACAAATTCACGAGGATTGTCACTTTAAAATCATTTAATGTAAAATTTAGACGTAGACATTAATGCTAGCGTATATATAAATGTAAGCGGATGTAAACGGATAGATAAAGGACAAACCAAGGTTAGATAAATATTGGCAACGATTGTATTGTAAATTATCGTCTGTGGAAATTCATCTGCGGCAAACTGTTTTAACATTTATAGACTTTTTTATTCATTTATGCTCTACATTTGCATAAATAATTGTAAAATAACCGAAAATAACGGTTTTATCAACTGCACGAGGTTCGTATAGTTTTGAACTTCTGACAGTACCACACCATGTTCTCGAATACATGACAGGTTTAATATATCAATGAAAATGATTCTTGCTGTAACCAAGCATATCTATATACAACTCCTTAACAATAATTCGTAAACATAAGTTAATACATGGCACCCGTTCCATTTATAAACGTCCAGTCAACTCCCACATGCGTCAACTTGCTTTCATTTGATGACGTGGCATTTTCAAGCACTTGATGACAATTATTTCGTCAATTCTTTCATGAATCGATTGATTGAAACTGTGCGAAAGAGTTCTTAGAAAAGTATGCCAAATTGTAATGTTTACCGAAATAAATAAATATCAAAACGAATTTTGAAACAACGGAAAGCGGACATTACACATTTTTTTTGCGAAAACTCATAATAAAAAAATCGGTCAGTTTACCCTAAATGTCGTGGATTATTTATTATTTTGAAGCCCTGTTCTTGAAATGTTAATAAAAGGTGAATCTATTCCAGCCAGGCGGACAAATGATATCATTAATTACTAATTGTATGTAATAATTCTTAAAAAATTCCTGAGAAATTCTTCAACTTTGCCAATCTGAAGAAACTTTTAATTCTTATGTTTTTCTTTTAGAACTATATGACGGATTTTCCCGTTGCCCCAGCACCTCAAGGTCTGACCAACACCCAGATTGGGGGTCAAAACACCGTCAACATCAACCAACAACTCCCAGCATTCAACTTCAAAGAAATACCTTGGCAGAAGATTCCACCAGGTGTTTCTCTGACGTTCGTCCTCAAGTGTAACTGTTTACCACAGACCACCATGGTGGCTGCTGGGGAGACAGACGGGGGGAGCAGTGGAGGTGAGGACATCTTCCTACGCTAATATTCAAACGTCATCAGGCTTATTTAACCCTTTCTGTTCACCTCTGTTTAGAGATCATATTCGACTTGTAGATTCAGGAAGATGGACATCACTCCTTCTGTTAAGTCTTTGTAGCAATCATTTTGCGACAAGGCATCAAGCTTTTAATCCCCCCCCCCCACACTTTAAAGCTAACCCTGTGCCAGATGAATTTGTGCCATCAACAAACATTTTCGTAATCAGCTGTATCTTTTTCGTCCAGCGACAGCAAATCGCAAATTACACAGAATTGTTTACGGTTAAATGTATTAATGACAGTTACGGATAAAACTTGTAAATTGATAAAGAACGACTGTAAGTTTGAAAACAGATTTGCAGGTGTTGAATAACAATGAATCCCGAAAAGTTTACAAACGCACTCATTTATCTTCAAAGTGATTGTATTTTAATTGTGTCTATTTGTATCTGTTTCATGATAAAAATATTTCAATCATTACTTTTTAAAACTAATATAATAAGGAAATGTTATTTCCAATGAAGAAATATGTATGTTAAATGTGAATGCTGAGATAAGATGCCGAAATAAGACAAAATTGAGTTATATCTCAATACCACCTCAATCGCTTGCACATGATCGCTAACAACGTGATGATTTTTACAAACAACACATGTTATGCATGAAATGAGCATGATTCCGAAAACACAAGAACGAAGGGAATGTTTGGAGGCAGCGGAACCAGACCCTTGACAATGTGTTTGAATATAAATCCACGCACAGGTGTTATTTTTATTTGGTTGTCACGATTAAATTATTGAAACGTTTAACCTGGATTTTCGAGGATGTCCGTGGTTGTAAATCATCACATTAAATGTTTTAACAAGTTATGGGTATTCAAAAGAGATATTATTGACGTATATGTTTGAATGTAAATGCATGTCATTACAAATAAAACGGTTGCATTCCCCTGTCAAAATCAGACGGAACGTATGAAAAGAATTCCCATGATTGATTATGATCATTCAAGTTCTAAATGATAAAATCAATTATTATCCATATGTGATGAAATAAGTCATGGCATAAAAAACGATATGTTGCACATGTGTAATAAACCCTAGCGGTAATTCCATTGGTCGGTTAAGAAGACCACGTGACATCGGAATGTGGGACTTCTTTACGAGATACCCAACCTTTTGCTTTAGCGCGGTCGAGTGCTTCCGGACAGCACGAGAAAAGCGTGCAGCACGAGCTAAGTCGTGTACAACGACACAAAGGGCGAGTGAATCAGTGCAAACGTGTCATTTCATCTACCTAACTTTAACACAAAAGACATGATTTTTAATAAAGAAGCATGTAAATTTTGCTTTACTTAATATGTGATTATACTTAAATTGATAGATAACATCAAAATAGTAATATTTCCATTTGAGTATTGCTGTTTGAAACCGTCGTTAGACAATAAGTCTTTTGACCGTGTTAACCCTGACCGAGTTAACTATGTATCCATACGCGCTGACCTGATTGCTTTCACCATTGACGATGTTTTGAAAATTCTAATACTGGCTTTCGTACATTATGGGTAATAAAGAAATTAACACACTCGCGAGATGTCATATTGTTTTTACAACACTCGTGCCAGTAAAACGATATTTCCCTCGCTCTAGCTCGGGAAAATATCATTTTACAGTCACTCGTGTTGTAAAAACAATATGACATCTCTGCTTGGGTGTTAATCTCTATTTAAGAGGTATTCTATTATAATGCATAACAATATTAAGTATATAAAAAGCAAGTCTTGTTAAATCATGGTACAACCCAATTTATATATATGAAATACCAGTACAAATAATCAAATACATGTTAAAATGTACTTACAATTATAACCAAATTAGGGAGTAAAAACCTATATAAGTACAAACATCCGGAGCACTGCTGAAATATTGACAGGTCATTTTGGTCATTTCAGGAAGAAACCAACGAAGCCCGGATTTTATTGTATTCTCCAAGGGTCTTTAAAAACCGGACTCACCTGTCTATAATGTAATTGTAAAATTTCTAAAAGCTCATTTTCCTGCGATCTGAGAAGTCATTACCATCGTCTGGTCACGTGAAAGTCGACAATAAACATTGGGAAACAGTAGCTACTTATCTTCTCCGGCAAACACAAGTGGCACGTCGAATGTTTGTTACTTCTGGGTTCTCAACTTGCATTGCCGCGGACACATGAATTAGATGAAACAAGATAAATAATCAGTCAAAGTACTGTGCGTTGACAATATGAATAAAAGTATAAAAAGTTTCATTTTGATACATTTTTCATTCATTTTTGATACACCATGCTTAAGTCGTGACATTGTTGTGAACTTGACCTTTGATAGATTGTACCCGAAACTTTTGAACTTCTCAAGAGATAAAATATACGAAATTTGAGATTCAGGGCACGAAACCTTTTGAAATTAAATAATGTCTGTAATGTCTTTTTCTCTAGGAGCTTCTCACTTTCAATGAATTCCATCCCTGACCTTGGTTTTAACAGTGTTTTTGATCTCCTGTTCATCAACCTCTGTACTGGACTTGATCCAAGTCTTTGTTTGGCGTATTTCAGTAGTCAAGAATTGCCATATAAATATATATATATAGTATTCATTACCTCTACTTCTTGCTTTTCATATTAGTCTTTTACCTGTCTTAAAAGCTTTGCCATTAGCCTGTCTGTTGTACGGACTGGACGTCAGATGCCCCAATTTCTAGTCCTTGATAAAGTTGAATTCTTCTGAGATCAGAGAACAGAGATCCATTGTTGCTTATAATTTTGTCTTGGATTCTGTACCTTGGCCTACATGTGTGGCTTAGAGTCCATATGTATGGCTATGTCTCAGAAATAACTGAAGAAATACGCTGCAGTGAGGTATTCTCTGCCGTCCCTGGAGAGTGAACATATGTAACTTTTTGCCATGGCCTTTCAGACATGTGGGGCCAGTATAAACATTCTCGTGCCCTTCGCAGACAACCTTCTATTCCCAAATGGGATGAGTGAATCTTGGTTTTCATTGCAGCTTTGAGACCCTGAGGAATGATTTATCTCCCCTCTGAACACAAGGCCATTTTGCAGTCTGATTTCATCCTTGATGTATGAGTTGAAGTATGGGCACAGTTCAAATGGCAATGATTATTTTATGTTTGGCCATCCGTTGAGGACAACTTTGTTTACTTCTGGAGTTTCATCCTTCTCTGTGCTCCTTGATCTCTTTCTCTGATAGATTGGTTATTTGGTCATGTTGAGCTCAGAACTGTTCATAGCCTTGATTCTCACACTTGTTGCCTGTGCTCCTCTTCATATGGTAATTGCTGAACTCAAGTGTTAGTTTGTTTTTTCTTGCAGTAATCTATCTCTGGTAATTGAACCTTTAATTCCTGTCACCATTCTGTCACGAATGAGACTGTCACGCATACAATCACAAAAGTTGCATGTTTTCACCATAGATATGAGTCAAAGGATTCCTCTTCTTTCTGATTTGTATTATTGAGTACTTATCTCTTGGAAGTTCTATTAGCTGCACCAATGGTGAAAATTTCTTGATTATAGCGTCAACATCACGCCGTTCATATTTGTTAAATTCCAAGGTGGAATAGACTCTCATATCCTGTGTACCACTTGAATGCAGAAAGACGGCTAAATTGTATTTTTCATCATATTGATCCAACTGAGCGACAATAGAATACTTTCCCCCATTTCCTTCCATGTCCACCAGTTTTCTACAATGTTGTTCGGCCGATCTAATTCTTCAGGCGGTGAAACCATTCTTGGACTTGTCAGATTCCCTCTGTCCTACTGTGCAACTCTGGGATCCTCCGGATCTTCCTGCTCCTCATTACAAGACATTTCCATCGATCCAAAACTTCAAATGCTCAATGTCACAAACGACCAAGTGCGTTCTTCATAGGTATTGGAAGTCATCTAAACTCACAAAATTCGGTGTTTCTACCCTTGTAAAGAGTACGAAAAAAACAATTAATCCTAGCAAAACGTTTTCACCGCTGTCACCATGTTTCAAGACACTACACACTACTAAATCACAGAAAACAAACAGCATGTGGTATATGTCAGCAATATTATTACAGATGCCTTTTTAGACTCAGTATAGAAGTGAAACGGATAATATTGAGGCTAGGTTTACTTAGACTGATATTGGCTTTGACCCGAAGTGATCCAAATAAGACATCATGATATTGTAATCATAACTTCACAGGGCCCCTGTAAAAAAATATCAAACCAATTCACGTTCAATACTGAAGATGTTTTGCTCTTTATTCTTTTTATAGCCGAGACATTTTTTTTTTTAAATAACCTCGAGAATTTGGTTAAAATTGATCTTTTGATTGAAAATTTAAAACGAAAGAAAACAGCCTTTCAAATATGATGGAAATCAAAATGTGTAAACGAGTAAATGAGTAAAAGGTGTAAATTTCATTAGAAATTTAGATCCACCAATAATCTTTGGTAAAACTTGTAGAGACAATGAGTGTTTGTGAATGTTTGCTTTATTATTTCAGAAGACAGTGGCCGTCATGTAGTGTCAAAGAAGATGAGAAGAATAAAGAGGAATACATGCAGTCGTCCTCCTGTTCGGAAGAGTCCTCGTTTAGCACTCAAAGACAAAATAAATCCGTGAATTCAAAAAAAAAATTTCAAGGAGATTTTATCCTCCGCCAAAAGAGGGGGAAAAGAAAAAAAATATGGTTCAACCTCCACCGAAAGAGAGGAAAATAAAAAAAATGGTTCAACCTCCACCGAAAGAGAGGAAAATAAAAAAAATGGTTCAACCTCCACTGAAAGAGAGGAAAATAAAAAAAATGGTTCAACCTCCGCTGAAAGAGGGGAAAAAGAAAAATAAGATAGTTCAACCTCCGCCGAAAGAGGGGAAAATAAAAAAAATGGTTCAACCTCTAACGAAAGAGAGGAAAATAAAAAAAATGGTTCAACCTCCACCGAAAGAGAGGAAAATAAAAAAAATGGTTCAACCTCCGCCGAAAGAGGGGAAAAAGAAAAAAAAATGGTTCAAACTCCACCGAAAGAGAGGAAAAAAACAAAAAGAGATTGTTCAAAGTCCACTGAAAGGGGGAAAAGCAAAAAAAGATGGTTCAATCTCCGCTGAATGAGGGGAAAAAGAAAAACTGATCGTTTAACCTCCGTCGAAAGAGGGGAAAAAGAAAATAAGATGGTTCAACCTCTGGCGAAAGAGGGGAAAAACAAACAAAATGGCTCAACCTCAGCCAAAAGAGGGTTGATATTTTATAAATATGTTTTTGATGAATGTAATCTTGATTCAAATGTAGATGTATTTTGTTAATTATATATTTAAGTTGATATGTTGCTTCTCATTGAATATTTACTAGGTGTATTCAATATATTATATCAAGTTGCTAAAGAAGTTTGGTTATATTTTTGTAATTGATCATGTGAATAGATCCTACATGAATTACTTAGGATGAAACTTACTGCTCACAAAACGTTCTTGAATCGAATAAATCATTTAAATTTAAAAAATATTTTTGATTTTTTTAATCATATTAACAGTATTCATAGACTACGCCATACAGTTTGAATGTCTACGTATATATAACACAGAATAAAAACAATAACTCGATCAATAAAACAATAAATAAGAAGGTGGCCAAAATTTGTAAAATGCGTTTACGTATTTCAAACTGAACAGTTAATTTAGTGCAATAACGTTCTTGAAACGAATAGGTTTTACTTCCATTCGAAGATATAACCAAGCTAAACATGTACATGTGACACATATATTTGAATCCTCAGGTAAACAGAGTTACTAAGAATTGCTAATTTGGTTTGTCTATGGTATAGAGAGTCAATGGTAAAAAATACAACATTTAATTAGATACACTTTAAAACATTATAAGAGTAACTTATTTTGAACATTAAGCATCAAGGCTTTAAAAACAATTTTTAGAGTCAATTGTCAATTATAGTTAGGGTTTTCATTTTGGTATTATGTAACTTGTTAAACATGCATTATTTTACACACATTCTTTTTCTACTACCACGAAAAGACTTTGGCCTTGTCTTCTATCATATATGAAGTAAACTAATTTAGGTTCTTAAAGGGGCAGTAGCACGTTTTAGGGGGGGGGGGGGGGATATATAGAGAATCTCAAACAAGTGTCTTCTGATATCAAATATATCAACACAAGTTGATAAAAGTAACTAATATACTTTACTTTTATAAACGAGTGTTGATATATTTGATATCAGAAGACACGAGGGTGAAAAATTTACACCTTTGAACACTGGATAGCCCTAAAACTGCTAAACCAGTGATGTCATAGCATTGTGATGCCATCGTGTTTATGACGTCATAGCATTGTGACGTCAATTCTGATGATGTAAAACGTTTTTGATGTCATGTATTTTCTGATTACAAGGCATTGTTAAAAATCTACTGTCAAAGCGATATCTCCTGTGGAACCCAGTTTTGGGTGATAAAAGGTGATGTCAGGAAAACGGAAATTCATTTTTCCAATTGAAAGACAACGTATTTGAACTAAATGGAGCAGTAATAATTCAAATATATAACGTGAAGTTTAGCTATGTGTTTGCCTTTTATGACATAAAATGAACTAAAGGTGTTCACACAAAATGGTCGCCGATGGATTTTATGTGAATCTTTATACTTTGTCCTCTAACTATGGATGATTGGTTTGTCTAATGAGATTTTTAACACTGTCAAAATGATACATTAAGCATCAACTTATAATTATCAGTGAAAATTTTAAAATATAAAATTATCAAAAAACGTGCTCCTGCCCCTTTAAAGTTTTATTATATACAAAACAGACTATAGGTATTGTATGATGAGGAAAATGGTAAAAGATAAACACAAAATGCAAAATTAAGAACCACTATATGTTATCACTCCTTATGAGTCATTGTATGATCTTGAACTTTAGATTACCTCAAGATTAGAAATTCGGGTGGTCCTGACTTTATTGATATGTATTATGAAGTATTTTACATGTCAACGGGAGGTACATGTAACTTTCCTTAATCGGATAATGATTATGAGCCCTTGAGGGCTGCTTTCAGATAAATTGACATTATAAATGTGTTTTAACCTCTCTCAAGATATTTAGTTTATAATAACTTTCGATCAGTACCAACAAATAACTGTCATTTTAAATGCTTTCAATAAATTCAAAAATTACATTCTATTATTTTATGAGCATCATTGGCCGGTTTTCGATCACAATCGAGACTTCAAACCTTGCCATTGTCACTTTTCAACGTCGATTATTTTTCTTGGAACAGTTGATACTTTTTGATCGAATATCCTTTTTCATAAAGTTTGTCATATGTGACCCCCAACAACTCATGGGGTGGCTCTTAATCTCTCATAGTAGATGTTTGGAAATGAAAAAAGTGTATTGAAGTTATACACTCTGTCAAAAAAGCAATGCAACGCCTGTATTTTGAAGATTTTAATCGTTCGAGTTAGATTCATATACCACATATATTTTTCAATACTGACATTTGGCAGAATAATATATACTAAATTCAACAAGACGGGACTGCAACATTGCATGAAATCCTCATGAATTGTGATATCAGAAATTATTGTGTATAAGACATCCCTGAGTTTGCACATATTCCCTCTAAAGATTACTTACTAATCAATAAAAAAGAATTTTTTTATCTTTGTTCGTACTGAGGGAATTTGTTTAATTTTTTATAAATAAACAGTTGTGGTACACTACATTATATATCCCACCTTGTGTCCAAGGTCTTCAATAGAGACGTTGACTCTGGATATCGAGGATGGCCTTAAATTTGAAAGAAGGAAAATGAGATTAAAGATCTTGAAGCTTCATCTACTCTCTCAAACCTTTCCTCCCTCGATATTAAAAGGCACTTACAAGAATGGACCAACCTTTAAATAAACAAGAAGTAGAACATTATTTCCTACATTTTTAAAAATGCCGAAAATCGTGTAGCCAAAACAGGGCTATGCTAATGCAAACTGTGTATAATGATAGAGCTCAGGAAGTACACAATATTTGACCTGATGTTGTTAAAATGGCCCTTCTGAAAGGGTCAAAAAGTCAGAAATGCTTATAAACGAGTCAATCAGACTTTTATCCACAGGGTTGCAGTTTCAAAGAGTAATTACATAGATTCAAATTCATCAGACAAGCCATCACGTAAGTAAGATTTAAGATACTGTTGTTTTAAAGGAGTTTGTGCCTTTATTTTAGAAAGGTTATGTGACACGTATGGGGGCTATTTCTACCAAAAGTCCTGTTTATAGTTCGAAGCATACTTTAAAGGTCGAGTGTTCAGTTAACTGAGACTTTTTTAAGTGTATAAGTGGCAGTTTTCTTGATCCTTTATCCTATCAATTTGATTTTTGATCTGATCTGCTCCGATTTTCCCGCAGGCCTACGGCAAACATCCCTAAACTAACATTCAGCGCTGTCGCAATGGCTCAGTAGAGGTGTTCGATTTAGCTTTCTTAAGTCGGAACTATATTGGTTAAAACATTTATCAGGAACCAAAATTGGATTTGTGTAAAATTTCACACAAAAATGTTAGTCAGTTAACATAGTGGAGCGGCTAAGGGAGGATTTTTGGGTTAAAAGCATGAAACTTTGGCCGATAGATAGGTTGAACCCTAATGATTATTTTTAGATTTTAATCCACTTCAACATCCTCCCCGGGTGGTCGTAATCGCCATTTTTCCAAATGGCCGCCGATTCACTGAAATGCATATGTAATATTAGAACTAAACATGGTAGAATCATGACTGAAGTAATTAAATTTATACTTCTGAGGTGAACAAGGTCAGTAGTTGCATCCTTAAACACAAGGCGTTAATTTAAGAATAAAGATAATGTAATATTGGAACCCTTTTATGAATAAACATTGAATTGAATTAAGACCCTGGTAAAACATTTTTGGTTTCTAAAACCTGGATCACTGGTGTGGGAGGCAATCAATATAAAATTATTTGTATTCTTACATTAACGGCTTGCGGTTTGGAAAATGGCAATTACGACCAGCAGGGGAAGTTGGTGAGGTGGATCCACATGTAGCACAATCAGCACACTTCTAACATTCAACAAGGACGAGGTCTGCATTTTCTTTGTCAGAAGACCGATTTTATTTAAAGTAAATAATATCGTTGTCAACCCTCAACGTCCGCCTTCCCTGGGCCATATCCCGACTTCAATCGTCTCTCACATGTCAGCTGTAGGTGAGACTCGAGGGATAGGTGAGACTCTAACCTCTTCTGGGAAGTCCTGGCCCCGATGTCTACTCTACTTAATTTTACTCAAATTAAAAACTGAGTTTGAAAATATGACTCAACTGAGTTTTAAACTCAAATGCATTTCTCAAAACAAACTCAGCGAAAACTCAGGGTTTTTTTTCATGATATAAGGGACAATGGCGCGTAATTCAACTTCCGTTTCTAACATAAACAAGGAAGTATCGTCTGCTATGATCGCTGAGAAGAAAACAAGAAGCTTTGTTTCATAACTTTTCTTTTATTCTTGGAAAGTTATTACATTTAACCTTATTATCAGATGCTACTAAATTAAATTGATATATTGTACAAATACATGAAATACCCCCAGAAGGATCACTAAAAAGTATTTTCAACTGAAAGCATTTTGCGAGCATGAAAGTAAAACAATAATAACAGGTTCTGATTTTTTAACATGAGCTGTCAAAAGAGTAAAATACACATTTTTATGGCAAACAGTAGAATTACCACAAAAACAATTTCAAAAACAAAAATGTTCTTTCCTCAAAAATAAGAAGCAGAACGAGTATGTTTTAGAAGAATGATTTGATTTAAACATATTTTATTCATGAAAAGGCATGAATGGATTGGCCAACAAGCACCGAGGTGAAGAATGATTTAGACAAAGATTACTCATCCGGACATTCTTAATCGACCAATAAGAAACAATGGAAAATGTGCATGTTTATTTGAGAGGGGCCACTTCTTATTAAACAAGTATTTGTCACAAAGGTGACAAGATCCCCCGCCGCAAATTGATGCTAACAAAAAGTGTGCAAGAAAAGGAGAGAATATAGAGAACAGTTCTTAACATATCAGCCTTATAAATGCATGTTGCCATCCCTATAAGATGCTTTGCTTAAGTAATGAAGAGAATCTAGGGATCGGTTCTAGAGATATCCTGCTGATAAGCCTTAAATGCAGATGTCAATGCTTAAATTTCATAGCCTCGCTGTGACCTTGAAAATAATGTGAAGGTCGCCAAAATCGACTGGGCCTGGCGCCTTCACAATAAGATGCTATTTTTAAATTATGAAGAATGAAGTGAATGGTTCTAGAGACAACCCACTGACAAGCCTAAAATGCAGGTTTCAATGCTGACATGTTCAAAGCCTTGCTGTGACCTTGAAAATAAAGTGAAGGTCACCAAAATCGACTGGGCCCGGCGCCTTCCCAATAAGATGTTTTGTGTAAATTATTAAGGGAATCCAGTGAATGGTTCTTGAGATAACCCGCTGACAAGCCTAAAATGCAGGTTTCAATGCTGAAATTTTCAAAGCCTCGTTGTGACCTTGAAAATAATTTGAAGGTCACCAAAATCAACTGGGCCTGGCGCCTTCCCAGTAAGATGCTTGGTGTAAGTTGTGAAGAGAATCCAGTGAATGATTCTTGAGATATCCCGCTGACAAGGGTAAAATTTCAAAGTCTCGTAATGACCTTGAAATAAAGGTCAAGGTCATGAAACTCTATAGGGACCTTAATCTCATGGTGATGAAGCTATATACAAAAAATTAAAAGAATCCGGTCAATAGTTTTTTGAGTTATATACAATTTCATTCGTATGGACGTACTTACGGAAGGACGGACGCTGCCCAATACTATATCCCCCGATTCGCGCTAAACGCGCGGCGGGGGATAACAACCCCCGTAGGCCGTAGCGTGTCATCACTTATGACTGTTCTACCTCACAGAGGGAACCACGTTATGTAATACATAACTTCTTATATAACAAGCCTCAATGAGGCCGTAGCGTGTCATCACTTATGACTGTTCTACCTCACAGAGGGAACCACGTTATGTAATACATAACTTCTTATATAACAAGCCTCAATGAGGCCGTAGCGTGTCATCACTTATGACTGTTCTACCTCACAGAGGGAACCACGTTATGTAATACATAACTTCTTATATAACAAGCCTCAATGAGGCCGTAGCGTGTCATCACTTATGACTGTTCTACCTCACAGAGGGAACCACGTTATGTAATACATAACTTCTTATATAACAAGCCTCAACGAGGCCGTAGCGTTTCATCACTTATGACTGTTCTACCTAACAGAGGGAACCACGTTATGTAATACATAACTTCTTATATAACAAGCCTCAATGAGGCCGTAGCGTGTCATCACTTATGACTGTTCTACCTCACAGAGGGAACCACGTTATGTAATACATAACTTCTTATATAACAAGCCTCAATGAGGCCGTAGCGTGTCATCACTTATGACTGTTCTACCTAACAGAGGGAACCACGTTATGTAATACATAACTTCTTATATAACAAGCCTCAACGCGGCCGTAGCGTGTCATCACTTATGACTGTTCTACCTAACAGAGGGAACCACGTTATGTAATACATAACTTCTTATATAACAAGCCTCAATGAGGCCGTAGCGTGTAATCACTTATGACTGTTCTACCTAACAGAGGGAACCACGTTATGTAATACATAACTTCTTATATAACAAGCCTCAATGAGGCCGTAGCGTGTCATCACTTATGACTGTTCTACCTAACAGAGGGAACCACGTTATGTAATACATAACTTCTTATATAACAAGCCTCAACGAGGCCGTAGCGTGTCATCACTTATGACTGTTCTACCTCACAGAGGGAACCACGTTATGTAATACATAACTTCTTATATAACAAGCCTCAATGAGGCCGTAGCGTGTCATCACTTATGACTGTTCTACCTAACAGAGGGAACCACGTTATGTAATACATAACTTCTTATATAACAAGCCTCAATGAGGCCCTAGCGTGTCATCACTTATGACTGTTCTACCTAACAGAGGGAACCACGTTATGTAATACATAACTTCTTATATAACAAGCCTCAATGAGGCCGTAGCGTGTCATCACTTATGACTGTTCTACCTAACAGAGGGAACCACGTTATGTAATACATAACTTCTTATATAACAAGCCTCAATGAGGCCGTAGCGTGTCATCACTTATGACTGTTCTACCTCACAGAGGGAACCACGTTATGTAATACATAACTTCTTATATAACAAGCCTCAATGAGGCCGTAGCGTGTCATCACTTATGACTGTTCTACCTAACAGAGGAAACCACGTTATGTAATACATAACTTCTTATATAACAAGCCTCAATGAGGCCGTAGCGTGTCATCACTTATGACTGTTCTACCTAACAGAGGGAACCACGTTATGTAATACATAACTTCTTATATAACAAGCCTCAATGAGGCCGTAGCGTGTCATCACTTATGACTGTTCTACCTCACAGAGGGAACCAGGTTATGTAATACAGAACTTCTTATATAACAAGCCTCAACGCGGCCGTAGCGTGTCATCACTTATGACTGTTCTACCTAACAGAGGGAACCACGTTATGTAATACATAACTTCTTATATAACAAGCCTCAATGGGGCCGTAGCGTGTCATCACTTATGACTGTTCTACCTCACAGAGGGAACCACGTTATGTAATACATAACTTCTTATATAACAAGCCTCAACGCGGCCGTAGCGTGTCATCACTTATGACTGTTCTACCTCACAGAGGGAACCACGTTATGTAATACATAACTTCTTATATAACAAGCCTCAATGAGGCCGTAGCGTGTCATCACTTATGACTGTTCTACCTAACAGAGGGAACCACGTTATGTAATACATAACTTCTTATATAACAAGCCTCAACGCGGCCGTAGCGTGTCATCACTTATGACTGTTCTACCTCACAGATGGAACCACGTTATGTAATACATAACTTCTTATATAACAAGCCTCAACGCGGCCGTAGCGTGTCATCACTTATGACTGTTCTACCTAACAGAGGGAACCACGTTATGTAATACATAACTTCTTATATAACAAGCCTCAACGAGGCCGTAGCGTGTCATCACTTATGACTGTTCTACCTCACAGAGGGAACCACGTTATGTAATACATAACTTCTTATATAACAAGCCTCAATGAGGCCGTAGCGTGTCATCACTTATGACTGTTCTACCTCACAGAGGGAACCACGTTATGTAATACATAACTTCTTATATAACAAGCCTCAATGAGGCCGTAGCGTGTCATCACTTATGACTGTTCTACCTAACAGAGGGAACCACGTTATGTAATACATAACTTCTTATATAACAAGCCTCAATGAGGCCGTAGCGTGTCATCACTTATGACTGTTCTACCTAACAGAGGGAACAACGTTATGTAATACATAACTTCTTATATAACAAGCCTCAACGCGGCCGTAGCGTGTCATCACTTATGACTGTTCTACCTAACAGAGGGAATCACGTTATGTAATACATAACTTCTTATATAACAAGCCTCAACGCGGCCGTAGCGTGTCATCACTTATGACTGTTCTACCTCACAGAGGGAACCACGTTATGTAATACATAACTTCTTATATAACAAGCCTCAATGAGGCCGTAGCGTGTCATCACTTATGACTGTTCTACCTAACAGAGGGAACCACGTTATGTAATACATAACTTCTTATATAACAAGCCTCAATGAGGCCGTAGCGTGTCATCACTTATGACTGTTCTACCTAACAGAGGGAACCACGTTATGTAATACATAACTTCTTATATAACAAGCCTCAACGCGGCCGTAGCGTGTCATCACTTATGACTGTTCTACCTAACAGAGGGAATCACGTTGTGTAATACATAACTTCTTATATAACAAGCCTCAACGCGGCCGTAGCGTGTCATCACTTATGACTGTTCTACCTCACAGAGGGAACCACGTTATGTAATACATAACTTCTTATATAACAAGCCTCAACGCGGCCGTAGCGTGTCATCACTTATGACTGTTCTACCTCACAGATGGAACCACGTTATGTAATACATAACTTCTTATATAACAAGCCTCAACGCGGCCGTAGCGTGTCATCACTTATGACTGTTCTACCTAACAGAGGGAACCACGTTATGTAATACATAACTTCTTATATAACAAGCCTCAACGAGGCCGTAGCGTGTCATCACTTATGACTGTTCTACCTCACAGAGGGAACCACGTTATGTAATACATAACTTCTTATATAACAAGCCTCAACGAGGCCGTAGCGTGTCATCACTTATGACTGTTCTACCTAACAGAGGGAACCACGTTATGTAATACATAACTTCTTATATAACAAGCCTCAACGCGGCCGTAGCGTGTCATCACTTATGACTGTTCTACCTAACAGAGGGAACCACGTTATGTAATACATAACTTCTTATATAACAAGCCTCAATGAGGCCGTAGCGTGTCATCACTTATGACTGTTCTACCTCACAGAGGGAACCACGTTATGTAATACATAACTTCTTATATAACAAGCCTCAACGCGGCCGTAGCGTGTCATCACTTATGACTGTTCTACCTCACAGATGGAACCACGTTATGTAATACATAACTTCTTATATAACAAGCCTCAACGCGGCCGTAGCGTGTCATCACTTATGACTGTTCTACCTCACAGAGGGAACCACGTTATGTAATACATAACTTCTTATATAACAAGCCTCAACGCGGCCGTAGCGTGTCATCACTTATGACTGTTCTACCTCTTAGAGGGAACCACGTTATTTAATGCATAATTTTCTGATTTAACTCGGCTCAGAGGGGACGAAGCGTCTCTGGACTCCAATCGACGACTTTTGCGCACTTGAATGTTGCTACCTCGACCACGCCTTTTCCGTCTCTTCCGGGACCGACCGTGTAGGTCGCTGTCTCCTGCAACGAGTTTACAGTTCACAAAAAATGGCACAAGATTACCTAAAGAAACTATCTACACCAGTAAATGAATAACAAAACGTTTATTTACTTAATAACAAAACATATGAGCATCAGTTACTTGATAAAAAAATGTATAAGAACCAGTTAATTGAACGTATAAACAATCTATTTGCACCAGTTAATGTATAGCACAATATATCGTCATGAGGTTAATTTATATCTTGCACCAGTTTATGAATAACACAATATATCGTCATGAGGTTAATTTATATCAAAACCTATTTGCACCAGTTAATGAATAACCCAATATATCGTCATGAGGTTAATTTATATCTTGCACCAGTTTATGAATAACACAATATATCGTCATGAGGTTAATTTATATCAAAACCTATTTGCACCAGTTAATGAATAACCCAATATATCGTCATGAGGTTGATTTATATCAAAACCTATTTGCACCAGTTAATGAATAACAAAACGTGTCATCAAAAGTAAATGAAAATAAACGTTTATTTTATGACCAGCAATGTGATACTGGGTTTTATCAGTGAAATAAAATGTCTATCAGGCTACAGTGGTGATATCTTATATTTCACTGTGACCGGTCAGGTGCCGGAACTACTTTCAACTATTTGAACAAATTGGGACAACTTTGCAGTTTTTAATGTAATTTTAATTACATGTTTCAGTAAAAATCATATAATGAATAGAATACGTACTGTAGTTTTCCAAATAGCAGGTTTATTTCATCTCATGCCATGGGTAAAGTTGATATTTCACTTGCCGCTTCGCAACTCGTGAAATACATACTTTACTCATATGGCACTCGAGGGAATAAACCTGGAATTTGGAAAACTATATTAAGTATCCTCTATATCCGCGTAAGTTATTGATTAAGAAAACGCGTAAGCATCAAACAATGTCATTAAACGTAATGATAAATAGAGTAGTCTCAACCATCGTGTATTTTGCAATAAATAGTTTTGCAATAAAGACCAGACATTACAAAAAGCCACTACAGCTGTATTCACCTCCACTGCTCCCCCCGTCTGCCTCCCCCGCAGGTACCATGGTGGTCTGTGGTGAACAGTTGATGTTGAAGTTGAAATTCAGAGAAACACCTGGAGGAATCTTCTCCCAAGGTATTGTACCGAAGTCGAACGCGGGGGGTTGTTGGTTGATGTTGATGGTGTTTTGACCCCCAATCTGGGTAGTGGTCACACCTTGGGGTGCTGGGGCAACGGGGGAATCCGCCATATAGTTCTACAAAAGGGGAAATAATTATTAAAGAGGTAAATCAAAGGAGTTTATTAAGTATACTCACTCTAAAAAGAAAGGCATAGGTATATCATCTTGAAGTATTAATTAAGATAGAAAACGAAGCGCTCATGTCCCAGCTAATTCCACACGCCAGTTAATGGTTAACATCACCTTATACTCTAATTTAATTAAAATCACGACTTTTATCCATCCGAGGGAGATGTCATTTGTGTTAGTATATATTTTGCTGGGGTACTAGCTCTGATAAGTAAGAAGGGCATTTGTTAGTCATTAATTTATGAAGTCTTATATAAATTGTTGACAAATTATGACAACTTGATTTATATTTAAGCTTGAACAAGGTAGACAAAATTTTGCAGGCTGAAAATGATATCTTTTCAATATGGTTATTCTATTTGATCCCTTTGGACAACGTAACTCCTGAATATTAATGACTATTAACATTTTCAATATTTGTATTACCCCATATGCAGGAGAAAGGTTTTCATGGTGAAGTTTATGTGTAAAAAGTACGCTATTAGTTTAAGAGGGTTAAAGTAATAATTATACATTAGCTTACAAATCAAGCGTTCAAACAAGTTGCTAATACAAGAAAACAATAAAATAGGCCTGTATTTTGACGGCCGATCTCTATCACCTTTTTTAAAAAGTGGCATAACATTTTCAAGATCATCTTCCAAAAGATGTGCAGAAGGTGTAAAGGTTTACGTCTATAACTATGAAAGTAAACAATGAGCATTCCAAGCTTGAATAAGTTGCTCTTGACAATCAAACTGGTACGTATAGGGAATGCTTGATTTGCTTACGAGCTGTTCAGCCGGCGAGCCGGGTCAACTTTAAACCCGGATGTGGCCCGGACGTTAACCGGCTCAAGCACTTGTTTTAAATTGGCTGAAGCTCGTAGAAGCACCGGCTATCAGTCGATTGCGCTGGTTTCGTTGGCTGAAGCTGAATCAAGACGGCGGCAGATTTGGAAATCTGAAAATCCAATTTTCCAACGTATCTAAGAAATAAAAATAAACTTGATATACCAAAATGGTTGTGTTTGACAAAAATGTTAATATTTTCATGCCATTACTTGTGACTGAGAGTCAAATTCACAATTTGATAAGGATTTTATAAAAATAAATTGAAAGCGAAAAACGCAACAGAATTAATCAAACCTCTCTAGAATCTTTGAAATTATTATGCATGATGATGTAATCTGACAAAGTACAAGTCAATTTTGTTTTGTTCGGTGAACAATATTAAGGAAGAAAGGAAAAGATTTTTAACAATCGATATTTTTAAAGAATGGCATTTAATATTGCAATTTGCATGCATGTTGATGAAAGGTTTGTAAAATATTTTGCACATCAAATATAAAAAAGAACTCAAAGCTGACCATCTTCCTAGTGTGTAGTATTTTCAAACAAAGTAAATGTGTGACTAAAGACTGATTAGCGTAATATGTAATTATCAGTTTATATGAATGTTCTAAACCTATTAACAATACATGTTGTTTTTAACTTTAACATTAACTAAAACCTTCCTGTCCGATAATTAAAGATATATACAAATACATGCATAAATATTATCTTTTATAGTTTACAACGATTCTTTTTTAGATATCTGTTAACAATATCAATACACATTAATTAAGTTTTCGATGATCTAATGTATATTTATTTTTTCAGTTATAGTAAGATTATAATCATCCTAAAAAAAATATGTGAAACCGTTAACAAAAAATTATAAAGAAATTAGAAATATACCGTCTGTGTAAATAAAATCATTTTAATTCGAAGATATTGCTTCGCTGCAGTCATATATATTTATTGATAAGTATATTTTTATCAGCTTTGATAAGAACAACAACAATATGGATTGCAATACTTTTCATGGACACTTGATTAAAAATCATACAATTCATATATTCATATATTGACAAGAGTGAGTGTTACAATCTCCGCCATCTTGTTGCACGCACGAAGCACTTGATTCCTAAGGCGAGTAAAGTCAGCCGGGTGACGTCATTCAGCCGGAGGCTGAAGACCGGCTGTCAGCCGGTTCGGAGCAAATCAAGCGCACCTATAGTCTGCGCTGATAAATGTATGTAATATTTGATAAACATGTCAAAAATTTCCCTTCCCAAAACTCAAAAACTGAGCAAAATGGAATTTCACAATACACAAAACAAAACCATGCACCTTCAATAACTTCTGAACTTTTTGCTACAAAATAGGTTCAATGTCAAAAGATTACAAAGGTTTATGGCAAAAACATACAAGGGATATATGGAACAAAGTGATTACAAATGTCAGGTTTTGTTACATTTGAATATAACTTCATAACAAAATCTTGATAAAGGAAGCAATATGCTGACTAAGTGACTATGTATGAAGGTAACAAGGCACATCTATAACTCATAAAGATAGCGTTAATAGGTTTCATCATATGAAAAAGAAGCATCTGAACTATGAGATTGACAGGTAAATAGGATACTAACACATATATACAGCCAATACGATTGCTGCATAAAAATAGAAAATGTTCCTTATATCGGTAATGTAAGTATCATTTGAATTGATTTTATATTTATATTTTCTCTGCTTCATAATAAGTTTGAATTAGTTGCTAGGAAAGATCCACTGACCAAGATTGAAGATTTATGAATATTGATAAAGTTATAGTTTTCATAAATTTGTATAATATCATAAAAAGTGTCACTCTCAGAAAAAGACTAACATATTCATTGTGATTAATTATATCACTGGTTCTTTTACTACAATAATCTATATCAGGCTTGACAATGCATCTAGATATCTTATCAAGATACAACAATCAGTAACAAAAGCCTTAAATATATAAATTGTCTGTCCTTATAAAGCTATCAGTTCAGTTCAGTTCTGCTGTTTTATGAATATGGGTTAGAAGTCATGTAGCTTATATTAACGTTTTAAAGGAAGTTTTATTTCTGAATTCTAATCCTGATCTTCTCAAAATGAAAAATATTTTGAACTTTAGTCTACCCCCCAAAAAGCTTTGCAATGACATTTTACCGCATCTTTAAAGTTTTCAAAGAAAGGTGGTATTATTCTTGTCTAATTTAAAATGACCCTCCCCAAACTCTTGTATCTTTTTTCATGACCCTCTCCTAAAGGCTGTATATTTTTTATGACCCTCCCCTGATGACCAGTTCCTAAAATATCTTTCTTGGTAGTCGCATGGGTAGTACCCCAAAACCCCTACAACTCATTTCCCCTACAGCTTATTACAACAAATTATTAAAGTTATGGTCCATTGCACTGCTCATACCTCTGACAATAAAGGACTGGCCCAGAACATAACATGAACATGACAAAGAGACAGTTAATTTGCAGTTTGATGTTTTAATGACATATACATAGCAATAGAGAGACATATATTTTATTTTATCCTACCTCATGTAAGAATCTCGATCTCTGATTGGCCCACGTGACCCTGTACAAACAAATCTACTCCATACTTAATCACTTGTTAGGGCGAGTCTATTATGCCAGAAGGGTAACTCACTGTGTTGTTTAAGCAACCTGTAGGGAAACTGGGCTGTAGGGGTAATTGGTCGTAGGTGTTTTGGGATATTGTCGGCACATGCAGCCGATTATTCCTTAGTGATACGGAACTGCCTGATATGCTGTACAGCTAATTCAAAACATTGAAGATTATTTATATTGAAGATTTTTGATCATTGGAAACGGGTTTGATATCTCTTGGCGATTATACACTGTGAAGTTATTAATAGAAACAAGTCATTATAGCGGATGTGTAGGCCTATGCAGTAGAATATTGACATTTATACAATATTCAATATCTGAATATTGACGATTTACATAACCATACTGCAATTGGTAGTTTGAAGAACAATGTTTCATAGTTTCAATGCTATTTTATACTTGAAAATACAACGATTTCCTTACCTTTCCTTATATATAAAGCGTACAGATACCTTGGTGAAATAACACCAACTGCGCATGCGTTAACAATAATAAATTATTATGCAACCTGGTTCCCTGGCCTCGTTCCGCGTGCGCTTACTGTAGCGCACGCGGAACGAGGCCAGGGAACCAGGTTGATTATTATGTCATAGAGTGTGCTTGTTTTGCTTACCGGCTGTCAACTTGTTGTTGTTAACCGGCTGAGGAACTTGTTTTGAACCGGCTGAAGCCAGGAAAGGCACCGGCTGTCAGCCGATTGCGCCGGTTTCGTTTGAGCGACTGTTTTGCTGCCATTACTTTTGACTGAGATTCAACGTCACCATTTAATTAGGATTTTATTTTTTTAAATATTGAAAGCGAAAAGCGCAACATAATTATCAAAACCTCTCTAGAAAATTTTCTGAAAAAGTACAAGTCAATTTTAATTTTTCTGTGAACAATATTAAGGAACAAAGATGAAGATATAAAACCAAAAATCTATATTTTTGAATAATGTCATTTTATATCGCATTTTGTATGCATCTTTATGCAAGGTTTGTAAAATATTTTTCAAAGTAAATATGAACAGAACTCAAAATCTTCCTAGTGGGTAGGATTTGTTTCAAACAGAATAAATGCGTGAGGATTGACTGACGTAATATGTTTTATCAGTTTAAATATATGTTTTAACCCTAATTACAATACAATATCCAAATCGTTCCTTTCAGGGTATTAAATAGATTAGTCATGGAAGGTCATTGAAAATTGAAATTTTATCTTAAACTTTCAATTTTGTGGTTGATTGTACTCGGATGAAGTGAGATGTAAGTCAGTTACTAGCATAGTTAATGGAATGCATCGGATAACGACAGGGATACTTTGTTCTCGACCCTGTACGAGGCGCAGCCGAGTACAGGCATCTCGGACAAAGTGCCCCTGCCATTATCCGATGCATTCCATTAACTATGCTAGTGACTATTACGTATCTTGCAAAGTATGAAATATGTATGAAACAGAGGTATGTTATCTTAAGATAAATTCAAGCCGAGCCTTGAGTGAAGAGCTTATATCTCAACCCCTATACCCCTCTTTTCAACCTCGGTACAGACTCCTTGACTAATGCGGATTATGAATTGTAGCTTTCGTTGCTCCGTTGCTTCTCATAAGGGCCACAACAGCCACGCCCTTTAAACCTATTTGCATCTTCTTCTCCAGAAGCATTAGGCCTAGAAATCTGAAACTTAGTGTACAGACTCCTTTACTAGTCCGGATTATAATTTTTAGCTTTTGTGACCCGGTGGCCCCGAAAAAGAGTCACAGGGGCCAGGCCCTAAAACCCATTTTCATCTTCTTCTCCATAAGCATAAGTCTTCGAAAGCTGAAACTTTGTGTACAGACATCTTGACTAGTGAGGATTATGTTCATTAGGTTTGGTGGCCTTGTGGCCCCCAATAAGGGTCACAGGGGCCATGACCTTAAAATCTATTTTCATCTTCTTCTTCTTCTTCTTCCCGAAGCATAAGGTCCCAAAATATGAAACCGTGTGTACATATTCCTTGACAAGTGAGCATTATAATTTATAGCTTTATTTAATTGCCGTTACGAAATCAAGTATACAAAAGATAAGGAAAACAATAATCTTAAGACACTCATTTTTAGATTTTTACTAATGCTTTTAAAAACTACAATTCTGATCTTTAACATTTGTGTACATACGTAATCTGGCCTTTATTTGTTCTGTTTAGGCCTGCAGGTTTGTAGGCTTATGATTATGTACTTGGCGTTGTTCTCTAAAGTAAATATAACGGCCCGCCTGAACGCCCGCACAGCTGTGCTGTTAAAGTAAAACATACTTGTGTTTAGAAATCACGTGCGTCCATGTCTTCAAACAGAACATTGAAACGAATTTCTTGTTAAATTTTGCGAATCAAATTACAAAATCTATTTCAGTAATTCTTCAGATTTGATGCAAAAGGTCCTTTTGTTTTAATTTTCGATGATTGTCTTTTTTTCTAAGATTTGAGAAAGTTCAGAATGGAAATTTGTTAACAAAACGAATTAGATACATGTGAAACATGAAGATAATTTTTTTGAACAGCACATGTTGATAAATCAGATCCAACCATATTGGATCTCGAATGTAAAAACATGTTTCCATAATAAAATGAAACTAAAATTGTGTCCGATCTTTTATTTTTATCGTAAATATAGTACAGTTTAAATTTTTAATTTGTTGTCATGAAGTAATTACAGGAGTCCCTCCTGAACTATTTCTGATTTTATTGGGTGTGTAACATGTTACAACGATGTCTTCAAAAGTGAATTAAAGGTTAGCAGTACAGCGGAGTTCGGAGTTGTGTCTCTCTCCCCCTCTCTCTCTCTCTCTCTCTCTCTCTCTCTCTCTCTCTCTCTCTCTCTCTCTCTGTTCGATATTCACCAGCTGATTTATTCTAAGGTAGCATTGAAATAAACATTTTCGAGCATTTAAGTTGCAGATTGGGTTCACCTATACGTTTTATGTTACATCATAAGTTTATTTTGATTGGCGTGATGCTTACCAGTAATAAAAGTAATACTTTTTGGTTAAGTCCATGAAACATACTCCTGTAATAGCTTATACAACATCAAATATTTTACACAATAGCATGATTGCCATAATTTCATATATTTTCTACTTACCTGCTTCACGAAAAACAAAATAATCAATCTTTGTGAAATTTAGACCAAATTCAAAAACTAAAAACCACAAGTATGATGAGCATTACACTTTAAGGCAAATTAACAATAAGTTACAAGTTGCCCAAGTTTCCCACTAAACAAGCAGGCAGAAATGAAACGCGTATGAACGCATAGTAAATTTATTCAATTTGTAACTCGCGTTAGGAGTCTTGAGTCAAGAGTTTATTAGGTTAAAAACAAATACAAACTCAGTTTCTTCTTTACACATGGCGGGGTACATATCTTTAAAATGATTGCTTTTGATTTCAACATATTTTATTCATGATGAAAAGAATGAGGAACAAGTTCTCCAACTTAGAATACCTTCTCCTTACTGATGATTACAATATTTGAAGTAGTTCATGATAAATGCCCAAGAAATTGTGTAACACACAAATTCAACTTTGATGCTGAGGAATATATACTTTATTTCTTTCTTTAAAGATATAATAAATACACTTTGCAGATTTCAACGTTTCAATATTGTTTTCACATTTTAACATTTTGATGAACTTGAACATGCTTACATTTTCTGATAGATTATTAGTCTGATATCGTTTACGTAAATGATTATATTTCGGACAAAGGGAATTACATGTCATGTAGTATACAAATGAATTTATACATGTTGGGAATATGATATTTATGGGGCATATGTGTTTTTATTCAATTCATCATACAAGACTACAATCTGAAAGGAGTAGTTTACATGACTGGTAATGGATCATTTCTGTCAGTGCACAAATACGCTTTTAAAATGTTTACAAGCACTATTATTTCGAAACCTGTTTATGCCAGATTTATAATCTGAAAATATATTTCTTTTATAACCGACATTTGACCAATAGCTCTATCTATCTATTAATCGAATTTATGTTCAGAAATCTAAAGTAAACTGTAGGTTTAAGATGAACAGCACAGTATTGGTAGATACATATGCCATCGTGGACTACTTTTCACCCAATGTTGCCTTCAATAATGAGATTGCAAATTACATCACCCTTAAATGTAGTACATGTACATGTACTAGTACTGTACGTCTGAGTGAACTGTTCACAATCTACAGCACACTGACATTACATTCATCAGAGCAGCATAGCTTGCCTTTTGGGTCGGTTCCTGTCGACAAATACTGTTTTAAAACAAGAATCGTGCATCAACAAATTGCAAAGAAAGACCTCAGTCGCCTTTACTTGCGTCATCGTCATGTCACAGCCATAGGGACAAATTCTACGAATCCATTTGCTTGAAGTGGATATTCGATCAGGAAACCGACAGATGGCCTTTTTCAAGCAGGATAATGTTCATTAACTTAGGTACTCCACTATCTTTCATTTATTTTGCAAAGGCCTTTTCAACACTAGAGTTTTGAATCAACGTATATATAAAAGTCACAATACGTTTCAAACAATTCATTGACTGGCCATCACATTGCAAGTTGTGTGGACAAGAATTTATCTATGTTTTATTATATTTGTATTGTTTGTTTTCAATTTTTTACTGATAATTGTATGTTAATGCTTAATGTATTATTCTGATAGTGTCAAAAATCTCATTACACAAACCAATCATCCATAGTCAGGGGTAAATTATAAAGATTCACATAAAGTACATTGATGGCCAATTTTGTGTGAACTCCTTTAACTATTTTTGTCTAAGAAAAGAGAACCGCATAACTGAACTTTACATTATATATTTGATATACTACGACTTCATTTTGCTTAAATACATTGTCTTTCAACTGGAACCATTTATTTTCATTTTCCTGACATCACCTTTGATTCCCCCTAAAGCGTGCTTTAGTCCCTTTAATTAATTTCGCATTCGTTGCCATAGCCCGCATAGGGATTCCAAGCAGGAATGGCTGCAAATGATAGAAATACAATGTCCTGATTTCAACGCTACCTTTGTTGATAAAAGATACACATAACCATGGCTGAATTGATGCTGATGTTGTCGTGTTGATTAATATTTGTCTATAACGTGTAAATTTTCACCTTTTACATTGGAACTGTATAGGATATCTTTCATCTTAATGCGCGATAAAGTCAATGAAATTTGGCTTTTGCGTTTCCTTTTTTGCGAAAGTATATTACAATGTAACATTTGTCCATTTTCTACTTGAGCTGTATATCTTCCTATATGTCTGTGAAATAATGTGATAAAAAAAAGAAAATCAGCCAATACTGGCTAAAGTTATACGCGTATTAATAGCGATCTCCCCTCCTGATTAACAAAACATAACAATAAAATATGTTAATCAATAAATTGATATTTATTTATATATTTTGGCACTTTTCTGCCAAAAAAAATCTTAAATATATAAAAATGCATAACAACTTTCAATCTAGATACATTTCTAATTTATTTAAATGGAAAAAATATCGACCCGTGAAAAAAACCGTATAACATTTAAAGTATGCATCAATGGATGGCTAAAAAACAAGATTCAAGATCAATTGTTCACAATAGTAAGCAGAGGTACGCCCAACGGCAAAAGTAAAATATCACTTTTTGAAATAATATCGTGTCAAATTTTATATGAATTTTGACAGTTCACATCGAATTAAGAGCGCCTAATCCCTACATTTGTGTTGAAAATTGTAATTAACACATTTCTACTCGTTCTGAAAATCATGCACGAATGTGAGAATAAAGTGGGTTGCTATTGGTGCAAAACGAGTTGACTCAAAGATCAAACACATTCTCATAATCGATCACGGTTATCAACACTGTAGAAAACATCTTGAAGCCATAAAAAGTCATACCCGAAATCCGTGAGTAAACTTTGGAAATTGACAAAAACTGTCCAAGAATATCAACTTCAGGAGAATCACCATAGTTCATCAATTTCTAATAACATCGTGTTTTCACAATGCTGACATGCAGAACGTGAGGATATTGGTCAAGCGCAAAACAACACTGAAGATTTATAAAATCATGCGTTAGACCATCTTCAACGCTAGCTTGAAGTGGAGTCATCGACGTCACATGTCATCATTGCGTTATGTACGTTTGTACAGGGAGACCAAGGACAGGTGAAATCAGTGCAATTCGATTCCTTAATTGCCTTACAAGAATCACTTAACAAACACAATACTTGAATTATATGTAACTGGTCTATTATCCATAATCATTTATAGGGCGAGCCTGTGGTGTATTGTAAGACTATGAACAATAATTTCATGGAGATGATTATTATTAGATATATAAATGCACCTGTTGAAGGAGAGGTGCTCCATCCGTACCAGAAAGTGAAAGATACAGCATGATACAGCAATGGCCGTAGATGTTACTTAGAAAAACTTTGATTAAATGTGAGTATAATCATTCATATTCGTTATGTATTTCTAGGATAAAAGGGGCAGTAGCATGTTTTTATGGGGAATATAAGGTGATGTCACGAAAATGAAAATAAATTGTCCCAATTGAAATAAAATGTATTAAAACTAAATAAAGTAGTACTAATTCAAATATATAACGTAAAGTTTAGCCATGCGATTCCTTTTTCTAATACAAAATGAAATAAAGGTGTTCACACAAAATGGCCGCCAATGGATTTTATTTCAATACTTTGTCCTCTGACTATGGATGATTGGCTTGTAAAATGTGAATTTTGACACTTTCAAATTAATACATTTAGTATTAACTTCCAATTATCAGTGAAATATTTGAAATATAAAATAATCAAAAAACGTGCTACTGCCCCTGTTCATTGCTTGGTTATTTCATTAATAGTCCATTAAGTTTCATTTCATTAAATGCATGAGCATATATAGATCGAAAGGTACCTCACGACTGAACGCTTATGCTAGTTTTCATCAAGAAAAAGCGCTACAGAGCTGACGTTGTATGACGTCAAATACAAATATGTTATGGCAAATAAGACAGATAGTTTCCGAATAAAGAAGAGGGGATTATAAGATTATAACATTGTGAATAAGATAATAAAGCGATTGTCATTCCATGTAAAATAATTTGGATTGTCATTTACATATTTTCATGAATTGAATTTTGATTTCGATGAAAAAACTATTCTAAGTGATTTTGACAATTTTATTTACTGGAATATTTTTATGACTTTTAGTCAGTTATGTTATAATGTTAAGTTACTTGAAGAAGTCGAATATTAAGGTTTTCTACCTTTTTTATAATTTTTTAGATTTCAAACAGCTTAAAGAAATAAACATCAACATTCTTAGAATAGCGTAAGGGTCATATAAAGATAAGCATATATCAACTCCCTTTATCCCATGTCGGGTGACGTCAGGGTGCTCTGTCATTGTAAATTACTGAATACTTAACATGGTACAAAACTCAAATAGAATTTTATCATTTAATGTGATATCATATGTTAAAATGTGTATCATTGAACACGGTCAGATTATACAACATTAAACATAGCACTTATATGTAATACATTCGACCTAATATAGAATAAACCAAATGTATGAATCAAAGGAACTATTACAATAAAGGAAGTAATATTTCTGTTAATAAAGAGTCAACTAACAGCATAGTCATAAGATATATATTACAACTTTGTCACATATTCTACTATTTCGTTACTAATTTCATATTCAGCTATCATTAAGCAGTAGCTAAGGTAACATCTAAAAAAATTCATTGATTAAAATTATTGAGAAAAACAATGAAACAACGTTAAGTAGTGTGTTGATGAATATAGAAAGTGTTTAAAAAGTAATATCATTCCATTATCATGCTTTACGTTCTCAAAGCGAAACAACAAACCAATTTTCATTATAGGTAACAAGTAACAAGTAACAAGTAACAAGGAACAAGGTAACATGTACAACACACGTACACATCATTACAACAAATAAAATTATGTTAGCTAAAATGCAAAATTCACTAACGGACATTGATACAATGTACGGATAGAGTATAGTATGGCCAATATGGCCTACCATATATCCCTGACAGGAATAGTTGTAGCTGACCCCTACCCCCAAATGACGACCATTTTTTGCAATTTTCACGAGTTTTCAAAACTTGCTCTCTCTTGAAAATTAATTAAAAGACACTCCGTGACATTTTGGAAGTCACATATAGCTAACTTAATGTTTAGGACTTTATGTTTTAAACTTTACGACTGTTAGTTTAATGCCATGCGATCGAAAAACTGGTCACAGTTTTGGAAATATTCTAAAAAGTTTCATGATAAAGTTTTAGTTGATATCGTTTGATAGGTTGCATAACAAGTATTCGTGTTAATAGAAGTATGATTTCGACTTGAAACCAATGTAATTGACATAAAGATAATTCATTTGACATTCAGGTATTAAAATGTAAGATGATTTGATTGAATATCATTTTCTATTTTTAAAAACGTTTGAAGCTCACGGAGTGTCTTTTTTCGCAAATATGTCCGTCATTTTACCCAACCCCATGACACCGAATTTCACAGTAATTGTCGGAAAATGGTTTCTATTATCAAATTCACTTTCACGAACATCTCAGTTATAATGGAATTGCATGTGGCTTCTGCTTAACGACTTAATGTTAGCTGTTAACTAAATCCTAATTAGCTGATTCAATATGTTCACTTCATAGATAAATAGTTGCGTTTGTAAAATTTCCGGAAGAAAAAAAAAAGTCTACAAGTTAAATCTGTAGAATTTTGTTTTAGACGTTAGTCTTTTAAGTGAAATCTTCTATTTCATTTTATATTGCATTATACCTATCAAATAGCATATCTTAATTAAATCAAATTTATCACTTTGTTAGTTTTACATAATCGTCCTACTCAAAATCTGAAAAGCCAGTTTCCGAACTGTGAGTTTTGTGCTTTGCTGCATTCCCTTGAGTTTTCTGTGCTTGCTCTCTAGCTTACTATGAGAGAAAGCAATGGTCCAATCAGAAAGTAACTGGAGGTTGCTAGCAATCGCCTGTTGAGGCGCTGATATCAACACAGAAAACTCAAGGGTCTGCAGCAAGGCATACAATTGACAGTTGATGTTGTAGGCTTTGCGTAGGAAGATGGTTTTACATATGGATGAAATGTCAATGACTAGTTGTTGAACATATTTTCTTCAATAATTCAGGATCTAGAATATATGTCATTATAACCGAAGCTGCTAATGAAAATGCAAATAATAAAAAACCCACTTCAATTTGCCGACGTTTCAAGTTTCACAACAATAAAGCTTAACTCCCCAAAACGGGCCCACCCGGTTTACTGTGCGCCGGTATCAGCTACTGGGGAGGCGAGACTATGCCTTCCCGACGCACAGTTTCAATTTTAAAGTACCTTTATTTGCCAAATATCTGTTGAAATTTGGTGTCAAAATATTGGAACCCGAGTCTAAAATGGCATATCTTTAGGACTTCTCAGGATGGTTGCGTTCTACTCTGTTTCCGTTCGTTGAAGATGAAGACTTTTGCTTTTCTCGATGACCTTCTTCTTTCTTAAGGTCGATCCGTAAACCTTCTTTTTTCTTTTTAATTTGTGCTCACCTGAAGATAATATTTGTGGTAACATGTTTACATATTTATAAATGAAGATTTGACAATACACGTGTGATGATGCAATTGTGCTACGACGTTTTAAATCTCACACAAGCCACATTAGATGATAAGTAGGATTAATTGATCCTATAGGCGATGTATGGACATTGAAATGGTTGTTACTTTTCATATAAATATTACCATTATCTTAGTGGCAGTCCCAAACCATTTCTCCAATCTTTCGTAATTCGTAACTTTAAACAAATGATAATTGTTACTGATCTTATGAAAGAAAACTAAAAGAATTATGAAGAATATGCAAAAGTGATAATAATATGCTCATTTATCATTAGAATGATAAAGACGAACTTGCTTGGACATATACTCAAGGGGGCAATGGACTCACCAGTGTAGACTGTGACACACAACTTGTGGATGATGATGTTGGTCCCGGACCCAACTTGAGCAGCATCGACATTAGTTAGAACAACGTTCTTCTGGCTCGAGTCTGCTACACACAAGACAACCCGTTTACATTATGTACCTCATAGTTCTTCATGCCAATTGGTATAGCGTTAATTCATTCAAGTTGACTAGGAAAAGGGAAATCAAACCTACCCATCTCTTCAGTTTCCGATGCTGGTAACTGATGGCTGTAGTCAGACCTTTGTTAGTATAACTGTGTCTTGGTGAAGGGTACTTCAACAGAAAATATAAATATTAAAGAAGCTGCACAAACAATTTTACACTTTTCAAAACTCTCCCTGAAATATTCATTAAAATGTTTTAACTGTCACTTTTTCTTATCATAAAACTGTCCATTATATTTGGATTTGTATTGATCATTGGCCTCAAGTTTAATCTATTTTTTGTTTCGGTCTACACCCCTATTGACTTGTTGCTTAATTTAGGGGCTTCACGTCAATCAATTATTAACCTTTTTTGTCATTAAAACCAGCCAGCCCCTCTTTTCATACAAATGTTTGAATCAATTCCTTATTCCATATCCGATCTCTATGTGTCAACGATGTAGTTCAATCCCGCGCCAAACAAAAAGCAGTAGTCAATAACAACCCGGTATCGAGGGAGTATGGCAAATAAACTCGCGAGGGCGTCCTGTGAACAAGGGTTGTTTTATGTTCGTTGTTTTAAAGATATCAAGCACAGATTTTTAACATGAATAAACAGAATTTGATATATTGATAAAATCAAATTTATAATACTTGGACATTTACAACATCAAATGTAACAACTTAAAGTTTATATTACACGTATTTTGTGCTTCTATCATAGGTACAGCAAAATCTCATAATATTTGTGGTGATCTCATATCAATATCATAAAAGTATAATCTTTTTAACTATGTTGAAAAATATATTGCCCTAGGGACATTTCCTCCTAAACATGTTTGGAGAAGAATTGTTAATAGTACTGTACATAACTATGAAGAGCAACTTTGGCGATCGCAATCTGTATATCGATCGAGCATGTCGTCTTATACGTTTATTCATACCACGCTGTCCTACCCTACTGTATGTATACATACCCTGTTTATAAAAAAACTGGCATGTTTGTGTTAAATATCAAAATAGTACCTCTTTGTCGCAATAACACTTTTGACTATGATTTTCATATACTACTCTATTGTGAATTACCGCCGCTAATGGTTGAAATATTGCCCTAGCGGCGTTAAGCACTAACTCACTCACTATTGTGAATTGACCCATTGACAACCATGTACCCATGTAATTACTTATTATAATGAAGATGATGTACAAAGCAATACGTATTACGCAGTACGTAAATTACGTATTTGTAATTTTGATTATGTAATATTCGGTTTATATTGGATGAAATAAATTATCTCTCTCAACCACTCGTATTGATTCTCGGGAGTTTGGTTAGAAAGGCAGAAATAAATCAAAGGCTTTCAATCCCCTATCCCCGTTTAAAAAAAATTCAATACTAATCTGATATTTTGCGTCAGCTATAAATCTCTGATCCGACAATTGGAACTATAAATCATAGTGTTTTAAATTTGAACTAAGGATAACAATTTCAAATTGGCTTAAGGTAAACAGAGAGGTCGTATGTATATGTGATAGTTGTACCCTATTGAGGTCATTTGGTTTATAAATTATGAGGCCGTCAGTTTAAGCTTAGCAACCCTCGAGTACACATATCATTCATTGCGTATCAACACATTCAATTGAAGTACAGTGTCTGTCAATAACATCTACCAAGTTGCATGAATGATACTATATCTAAATATTTTAATGTAAAACGGGCCAAATTATAGATGAAAGCAATTGTTAACTTTGAGATAGGAAAGTCTAAATTATCGAATTATGTTTAAGCTCGGTATTGTTGTACTTTACGTTCCCTATAAATACTTTACTTTGTAAATGTTTTTAAAGCAAAGATCTATGTAAAGCTATACTATATAGTTCGTTGTCTCGTTCCTTAGAAACCAAACATTACATGAGTCGTGTTGATTTACAATAAATATTGTTATTTTCCAGAGCGCCGGATGGCGACTTCTGACATTGATTTTTAGAAAATATGTTGGTTTTTTTTCATTGCTCTCAAAAGATAATTGTCACGCAATAATTCAATATTTCACAAGTTTGAAGTTCATGCAAATACAATCCAAAAGTTCAAATTAATATCAAAGTTCATTAAAATAATTTTTTTGGTGCATTTGCAGATGGCTATTTCTTTCTCATGTATGTCCAGTTGCTGGTTATAGCAATAGATATTTGTACATGGAAAATGTCTTTCAACATAACTAGATGCGTAATACTACATACATGATTATATTACTTTGCAGATGGTATTACACAATTCAATAGTTTATTATAATCAATGGTTCCAAAACCAAATAAGATTCTTAATAACTCTTAAAATTGGGGTCCAATGCATCATATAACAAATTGGTAGCTTTAACAAGATTCCACCTCCAAATCTGCCAATTTCCTGAGTTGTTGCGTAATCAAAAAGCCTCCTCCAGACTCTGGTGTGACCATCAGCGAATTCCATACATCTCGATTCATCTGTGAAAAGCGTCTTACGCCATTTACGTCTGTTTGAGCACGATATTGCAATGCCCAACGGTCTCGAACTTGACGGTAATTTCGGGTAAGGCAAATTCGACTAATTTTCTAATCTTTTATCAAGCGATTTCGTACAATTGCTGCACTCAGTCTTACATGTACATCACTCGTTCTTCAGAATTCACTACTCATCCGTACAGCTGTTTTGAAGCGATCTCTTAAAGAGGCCATACGTATACGCAACCTTCGATCTTGTACAGCAGTGTTTTTCTTCTTTCGGCGACGCCCGCTTGCGACTTGCTTGACACTCTGGGTTGCGTTGAACTTGATGACAAGGCGTGAGATGACACTGACTGACTTTCCAAAGTGGCTTGCAATAGCTTTTCATGGTGAACCACTGTTGCCATCGTTGATTTTCGGTGAGGTATTGGCTAGGCATTTCTTCGTTTGGAACCAGTTGAGATTGAGACAGCGTGCACTTTTGCCATCCCTTTTTTACACCTCAAAAGATCATTTGCACACTTTCTACGAGTAAGTTGTGTTTAGGTGACAAGTTAAAATTCAATAACAATTGTTTAAGTTTCGTTTTGTAGATATTTTCTAAAGACCATCACTGCCTTGATAGAATTCAATGAAAGGTGTTGCCTTAAATTTTATATGCATATTATTCGCATTCTATGAGGAAGTGCCTCTCATTTCCTTATTCCATGTTTAGTTAAGATTAAGTTTCTCAAAAATCATTTTAACTGACAGGCAAAAGAATGTGAACATCTCTTTTTAACCACTATAATTACAAAACTAAAGATGGGAGAAGTTTGAGGCAAAGTGCATTGGAACAACGAAAATTAAAAATTTAACCACGGCGATGTTCCGCCATACTCCAACAAATAAAGAGTGCACGATCGCGAAGGGGGACGAGCTTATACGATCTGGTGATGCCCTTATTGAAGTTAGACGAGTTTGGATACATGATTTACTTAAGAGATTGAAGGCTTATTCTTCAATTTAAAGTAATAGTATTTAATCAAATTAATATGCAAAATGATATAAAATTTTCTTTTGTGAACTTGTACGAAATAATAATTATGTCTTTTTAATTTATTGTATAAAATGTATAAATGTTGGGGTTTTTCTACCAGCGGAGCCTAATGTGTATTATTTAACGTACTATACCGTCTCCGACTCACCGTAGCCCATTGATTGCCTATCAATTATCTCTCGACCCATAACACAGAAAAAACAACACGGGAGTTACCTGCATATCCCCGCCGCGCCACCTATGGTCACGTGACCAAAACCTCATTCCAACTTCCTGTCACTCAGTGATCGGTTGTGTCTCTGAGCTCTCTCGAAGTTATCTTGCCTTGTCTAAGTATTTAAGTTTGTAGACCTTTTTTCTCGATCCTTGGGAGTAAGAGTATCTTCTCTTACCTCCTGATCTCCTTCAAATTTGCCACATTTGGAGGTTGTTGTTGTTGGGTTTTCTGCCTGTGGGACAGGCAGGCTACTCAGTATCGCGCGACCCTGCTCGGGTTGTGCCGCTTGGGTTGCACGTGCTGCTCAAGCTTCTCGGTTAAGTAGGTCACGCCTCCGGGTGTCTGACCTTTGACCTCCGGCTTCGTGTGTGGGACGTGTGCAAGCAGTGTCAGCTTGGCCGTTCGCTCCGCTGGGGTGAGTGGATAGTCACGTGCTCCGCCTGGGTACGCGTTTGCCCCGCTTCACTCCGCTTGGTCAGTCTGGCGAGTGACGGACGGGAGTGACTGGTCCGTCCTCCGTCTTGGTACGCGTTTGCCTCGCTTCACTCCGCCTTCGTTCGTCTAGCGAGGGGCGGACGGGAGTGACTGATCCGTCCTTCGTCTTGGTATGCGCTTGCCTCGCTTCACTCCGCCTTTGTTCGTCTAGCGAGTGGCGGACGGGAGTGACTGATCAGTCATCTGTCTTGGCACGCGTTGGCTTCGCTTCACTCCGCCTTCGTTCGTCTGGTGAGTGGCGGACGGGAGTGACTGGTCCGTCCTCCGTCTTGGTACGTGTTTGCTTCGCTTCACTCAGCCTTGGTACGTCTGGTGAGTGATGGACGGGAGTGTCTGGTCCGTCCTCCGCCTTGGTACGCGTTTGATTCGCCTTGGTCCGTCTGGCGAGTGACGGACGGGAGTGACTGGTCCGTTCCCCGTCTTGGTACGCGTTTGCTTTACTCTGCCTTGGTCCGTCTGGCGAACGACGGACGGGAGTGACTGGTCCGTCCTCCGTCTTGGTACGCGTTTGCTTCGCTCCGCTCTGCCTTGGTTCGTCTGGCGAGTGACGGACGGGAGTGACTGGTCCGTCCTCCGTCTTGGTACGCGGTTGGCTTCGCCTCGCTCCAATTACACCGTCTGGGGAGCGACGGACGTGAGTGACTGGTCCGTCCTCCGTCTTGGTCTGTCCTCCGTCTTGGTACGCATCTGCTTCGCTTCACTCCGCCTGTCCGTCTCGCGAGTGACGGACGTGGGTGACTGGTCCGTCCTCCGTCTGGGTACGCGGTTGCTCCGCTTCGCTCCGTCTTGGTCCGTCTGGTGAATGACGGGTCATCCTTGTTGGTTCATTGGTGAGTGAGCCCCCCGTTCTCCTCGCGGACGGACCAGGTCATCGTCAGCGATATGCCCTGGGTTCTGTGGGCGATGTGGACTTAGGAAGTAGGGAACACTTGACCCCCGTTCCCTCTGTTGATCATGCACTTCCGCTTACTCCCTGCAAGACAGGTGTGAAGAGTGTGAGTCCCTCACGTCGGAAGCTTTGAAGCTCTATCTACAGGCTCTAAGGAAGAGCGAGAGGGACGCGGTAGGTGCGAAGCGTAGGGCTCGCAACTCCGGGAACCCGTCGCCTCGCCCACCTTCACCTCACCCACACCCCCCCCCCCCCCCTCCCCACCGGAGGGGTTCGTCACCTCGGAAGATACGAGGGAGTGCGAGGCGGATGAACGGGGCTCCGTTTCATTCACTTTACAGAGTCAGTGGTGTTCAGACGTGTCTTGTCTCGGTCCCCGTGTGTTTGAGCCTTTAACTTGTTCAGGACTTCTCGACTCAATTCTTTCTCAATTTCTCCTTATTTTTTGTCTGTCTGCCTTCCCTACGGGTCTTTAATCCTTCTGGGTTAAATACTGTGCTTGGAAGGTGTTCTGTTGACACAGCGGCTGTGTGCATTGTTTTTACAGGAAGATTCTTATGCATTGCCATTGTACATTTACCTGTATGATTAGTCTCTCTTAACCCTAGTTGAGGGTGGCTCATGTGTGTGTATGTTTTATTTGTTTCATATGTATATGTATTTATGAGGTGAGACTGAATAATAACCTGTCTGTCTGTTTGCAGTGGCAGGGACGGACCGTCGCCCGGGTCCGATGTTGGATGGGGCAAGCGCCACACGCTTCGCGCGTGGCGGTGCGCTTCCCTTGCATCTGCTATCGAGTAGGTGCTTACTTGGACGTGTGCTTGTGCGCTTGGGCGCCCCCTCGCGCTCGTGTCTCTCGCTCTCAACTCAGGGGAGCTTCCCTCCATGGGAAGCGCCTGAGGGAGGAGGGGACTGATGCGTGTCGCTTGGTAGTGCGCTTGACGCTCAGGTTCACGGATTAGGCAGGCGTTTTCCTAGCGTCTCCTATTGAGCAGGCGCTTACTTGGACGTGTGCTTGTGCGCTTGGGCGCCCCCTCGCGCTCGTGTCTCTCGCTCTCAACTCAGGGGAGCTTCCCTCCATGGGAAGCGCCTGAGGGAGGAGGGGACTGATGCGTGTCGCTTGGTAGTGCGCTTGACGCTCAGGTTCACGGATTGGGCAAGCGTCATACGCTTTGTGCGTGGCTGTGCGCTTCCCTACCGTCTACTATCGAGTAGGCGCTTGATTGGACGTGCGCTTGGGCGCCCCCTGGCGCTCGTGTCTCTCACTCTGAACTCAGGGGAGCTTCCCTCTAGGGGTAGCGCCTGAGCGGGGAGGGGACTGACGCGCGTCGCTTGGGAGTGCGCTGAACGCTCGGATTCACGGATTAGGGTAGCGCCACACGCTTTGAGCGTGGCTGCCGCTTCCTAGTGTCTACTATCGAGTAGGCGCTTCCTTGGACGTGCACTTGGTGTTCTGGCGGCCCCTCGAGCTCGTGTCTCTCCTTCTTAACTCAGGGGAGCTTCCCTCTAGGGGGAGCGGCTGAGTGGAGAGGAGATTGACGCGTGTCGCTTGGTGGTGCGCTTGACGCCAAGGGTCACGGGATAGGAGGTGGGGCGCGCCAGGCGCTCTCACTCGCCGTGTCCACCTTGGAATTGAGGTACGTATTTAAATATCTAAAATATTTAGATTTTAATAAGCCTTGTCGCTGATTGGTTGGCGTGTCTCTCACTCTTTACTCAGGGGAGCGTCAGACGGGCCACATAATCAAAGCTTCAAGACTGGAATATCGCCGCCCTCTCTCAGGGGTCAGTGCATATCAGTCTAAACTCTATTCTATTTCTGATTTAACATGGCTCAGAGGGACAATAAGTACATAAGTACTGGTTCTACATTATGAGGAATCAATCCGCCATAATGGATGCATAAGACTTCACTGCTTTACACAGTAGGACTGAAACGGGTACATTGGTAGTCGAGTACGAGGCGGCTAACAGCATTACTCGAGTAGTAATCAGATACTCGAGTACTCGTTAAGAATAGTTATCTCAAGTCAATTCCAGATGTCACAGCAATAAGTTCGTTTTCTTTCTTCGTCCTTTTTGAGAATTAAAGCTATAAGTTATGAGATAAAAGATTGCTTTTGAGACTAAGGTTTTATAACAATGTATTGTGTTTGAATTTTAACAAATTGTACACATTGTATTGTATTATATTATTCATGATTATGAAATATTAAATATTCTAATACTAATTTCTTCGGTCTCGTACTTTGACGTTGATAGTCTAGGTCAAAACGATACTTTATTGCAAAACACATGAATATTACTTAGCGACTCCTCGAGTTCTAAAACCGTCTAACCATTTCAGTCCTACAAAGTTACACAGTAGTTCATAAGTCGTAATGTAAAAACTCCCAATGTCATTTTTTTAACTATCGTTTAGCTCTGGCCTCCAACCGACGACTCTTTCGCACATCAACGTTTTCGTCCCGACCTCGATAACTCCTTTTCTTTCTCTTCCGGGATCCATCTTGAAGGTCGCTGTCTCCTGAAACGAGTTTACAGTTCATTCATCGGCATCAGTTAATGAATAACAAAACCTATCTGCACCAGTTGAGATATAGAAACGTTTCTGTACAAGTTATTGATTAACAAAAGCTGTGAGTATCTAACAACTTCAATATACTTCAGAAATAGAATAGCCCTAACAATCCTGTGTTTTGCACACACAAAAAGTTTTACCGAGAACTGCATGCTTAACTTAAAGAACGAGGCCAAAGTCCCTGAAAGTGATTAACTTAATGAATTTAAATTTAACTTAATTAACTTAAAAGAAAGTGATTCAACTGCTTCGATTCGCTTATACGGTAGTCATATTTGATTTCATTTCCATCCGAAATCACCTCCACTGCTCCCCCCGTCTACATCCTCAGCAGGTACCATGGTGGTCTGTGGTGAAGTGGAACAGTTGATGTTGACGTTGAAAGCAAGAGTAACTCCTTGAGGGATCATCTGCCAAGGTATTGCTCCGAAGTCGAACGCTGGTAGTTGTGGGTTGATGTTGACGGTGTTTTGACCCCCAATCTGGGTGTTGGTCACACCTTGGGGTGTTGGGGAAACGGGAGAATCCGCCATAAAGTTCTGAAAAACGAGAAACAATTATTAAATAAATTAAATAAAATGATTTTTTTTTTACGAGATATGAATATAAATGATATATTACTGCCAGGAGTGTACATATGTAATCAGTGTTTAAATGCAAATACCTGTTTCTTGAAGAAAGGATCGTATTCTTTGATAATCCTCACTAGTGATCAAGGAGTCTGTACACAAAGTTTCAGCTTTCTAGGCCGTATGGTTCTGGAGAAGAAGATGAAAATAGTTTTTAAGGGCGTGGTCCCTGTGGCTCTTATATTAAGGGACCACAAGGCCACCAAGCTACAATTTAGCATCCTCATTAGTCAAGGAGTCTGTACACAAAGTTTCAGCTTTCTAGGCCATATATTCCTGGAGAAGAAGATGAGAATAGGTTTTCAAGATGTAAACTCTGTGGCCCTTATTAGGGGCCACAGGACAACCAAAGTTACAATTTATAATCCTCACTAGCCAATGACCTTGTACAAAGTTTCAGCTTTCTAGGCCTTGTGGTTCTGGAGACTCAGATAAAAAAAAGTAGGTTTTAAGGGTGTTGCCCATAATGAGTGTCTTATTTGGAGCCACAGGGACACCGAAGCTACAATTCATAATCCTCACTAGCCAAGGAGTCTGTACACAAAGTTTAAGCTTTATAGGCCTTATGGTTCTGAAGAAGAAGTCGAAATTCCACAAAGATTACGGACAGATGGACGGACGGACGCCGGACTCCATGCCATGAAATAATTAAGCCCATCGAGCCTTACAGGCCAGATGAGCTAAAATGAAGGTATTGACGTTTTATCAATCAGTGCTGTAAGACATAATTCAGACTGTAATAATGATTTAAAAGCCAAGTAATGTCTCTGGAAAGGGGATACACATAGCAAGACTTAATCATGCTAAACCTGGTAATAAATATTTTAAACTCTCTGTCAAATTATTGTCAAGATGTATAAAAAAACAACTATATTGATTAGAGAAGAAACGCTTTGGTTCCTCTCTTAGCAATTGAAACCAATACTTAAAAACCCGAACTTATCTGTATATTAATGAAGTTCATTTCATTGCATCACGGTAGAAGACATTTGGAAGAGGAAACTACAAATCAAACACTTCAACACCAGATAGAACTCTGTGGTTGGTTAACAATTGGAAAGATTAAGAAAACAATTAGTTTAGGAATGATCAACGTCTGTATTCAGCTCTCGTTAGACCTGGGACTCAGGTTCTATCATTAGTCTGGTTATTGTACCACAATGACGTGTTTCTGTAAGTAGCTTGGCTCTATTGACTAGTGATGTAGAACTGCCTTTTTGTATTTATCATATTTATAAGTGACGTGTTTATGTATAGGTAATGTCTGTGTAACGATTCATTCCTTAAAAATATTGGATCTGAGACCCCCAGGGGCCGTGCCCATTAGCATCAAGGAATGGCGAGTTCCGAGGACTATACCTGACTTAAATAACACTTAACTCAATGCTCATTCAACTACATACCTCAATAACTTAATGAATATGAAATACCAAGTGAAATATCAAGTAAAAGGTAACGCCAAATACAGAAAAGCGAGTAAACTTTAGATTCAATTTAGAAGTGGTATGGATATAAAAGACAAGATTTTCTTGATAACATCTCCTTTAAATGATTTTGATCATTTCCAGAGAAGACTTTTTCTGTCTCATCAGGTGAGATTGGAGGAAATTCTATAGTTCCATCTTCTTGGACTTTGGGCGTGACTTTTTTTAACCTATGCCGCTAGCTTTTAGTAGCTTCTGGACACAGGAAATTGAGAATGTGATGTTAAAACAATCAATTATCAAGTACTCATATGATGGAATATATTCTCCCCATATACACATTGAGAATAAACATGTATATAATAACAATGATATCAAAAAACCTTGTTGAACGTTGAAGTGTATATATCGGGGCGGAGAAGAAAACAAGAAGGGGAATTTTGTTTCATAACTTTTCTTTTATTCTGGGAACGTTTTTACATTGACATCCATTGACGCTGCTAAGGGGCATGTGAACAATAAATCATATACATCATACAAATATATGAACTAACTCCCGTAGGATCTCTCAAAACTCACTTAAATTGCACGCATTTTGCGAGCTAGCAGCTAAGCATTTATTATCTGGTTCTGATTTTAAACATGTGCTGTTCAAGAGTAAAATACACATTCTTATGGCAAACAACCAAAAAACTACTACAAAAACTATTTCGAAAAAAAAAATGAAAAACTACTCAAAATCTTTCACAGCATATATTCATCGAAATCGAAAACGAAAGTGATATTTTCTTCGCCTAAGGAGAATGACTACATTTGTCAAGTATTCTGTTATTAATATAGGGAGTAAAAATGCGCATGTTTACTTGAACAGCACAGCTATCTCGGGCTCAGACCGGCCACATTATCTCGTAGGAGACCGCGCTCCGTCAGGGGTATGGGTATGTGCTTATCAGCCTGCACTCAAACAGCTTTCTGATTTCAACATGAGCTGTTCAAAGCTTGGCAATCTTTGAACAGCACAGCTATCTCGGGCTCAGACGGGCCACATAATCAAAGCATCAAGACTGGAATATCGCCGCCCTCTCTCAGGGGTCAGTGCATATCAGTCTAAACTCTATTCTATTTCTGATTTAACATGGCTCAGAGGGACAATAAGTACATAAGTACTGGTTCTACATTATGAGGAATCAATCCGCCATAATGGATGCATAAGACTTCACTGCTTTACACAGTAGGACTGAAACGGGTACATTGGTAGTCGAGTACGAGGCGGCTAACAGCATTACTCGAGTAGTAATCAGATACTCGAGTACTCGTTAAGAATAGTTATCTCAAGTCAATTCCAGATGTCACAGCAATAAGTTCGTTTTCTTTCTTCGTCCTTTTTGAGAATTAAAGCTATAAGTTATGAGATAAAAGATTGCTTTTGAGACTAAGGTTTTATAACAATGTATTGTGTTTGAATTTTATAAAATTGTACACATTGTATTGTATTATAGTATTCATGATTATGAAATATTAAATATTCTAATACTAATTTCTTCGGTCTCGTACTTTGACGTTGATAGTCTAGGTCAAAACGATACTTTATTGCAAAACACATGAATATTACTTAGCGACTCCTCGAGTTCTAAAACCGTCTAACCATTTCAGTCCTACAAAGTTACACAGTAGTTCATAAGTCGTAATGTAAAAACTCCCAATGTCATTTTTTTAACTATCGTTTAGCTCTGGCCTCCAACCGACGACTCTTTCGCACATCAACGTTTTCGTCCCGACCTCGATAACTCCTTTTCTTTCTCTTCCGGGATCCATCTTGAAGGTCGCTGTCTCCTGAAACGAGTTTACAGTTCATTCATCGGCATCAGTTAATGAATAACAAAACCTATCTGCACCAGTTGAGATATAGAAACGTTTCTGTACAAGTTATTGATTAACAAAAGCTGTGAGTATCTAACAACTTCAATATACTTCAGAAATAGAATAGCCCTAACAATCCTGTGTTTTGCACACACAAAAAGTTTTACCGAGAACTGCATGCTTAACTTAAAGAACGAGGCCAAAGTCCCTGAAAGTGATTAACTTAATGAATTTAAATTTAACTTAATTAACTTAAAAGAAAGTGATTCAACTGCTTCGATTCGCTTATACGGTAGTCATATTTGATTTCATTTCCATCCGAAATTCTTATGTGACGTTACATGGCTACGAAGGATTAACTTTTGTTTCTTCGTTAGGCTTGAGCGGGCCAATATTGTTTAGTCCCGTTCAGTGGGAAAAAAGAAGGCGTTTCCCAAAAATTATATCCATTTTAAGTAAATCCTGCAACATCAGCGTATTATATCAGGGGATACATAATACGCTGGCGTAGCAGGATGTTTTAAGTATAGTGTAGAATAAAGGACGGGTGGCGCATTACTAGAAAAAGCTATTATTGACCATCTTTCTCACAAAGTCAGTTTTACAAACATACTCAGTTGAGCCATGCTGTTGACACTTGACATTTCTGTGCTTGCTCTCTAGCTTACAATATGAGAGTTATAGGCAAATAAGACAGCTCTTCAAACATCGGACTGAAAATAACATGCCGGTCTTTCTGTTGAAGTCCGTCGACTGAAAGATTGATTTTGTGAAGAGAGAGTAGCGATTGTAGAGTGCAGATTAATATATTTCACTTAAATTCACAATTATTTAATAAGTACAGGTATTGCGACACTGAGAAAAACCAGGAAAAAAATAGTTTGAAAGATTTGACAAACTTGATTGATCGAGGTATCCAATCAAAAACACAAAAAGAGCGTCGGCGATAGGCGAAGACACTTTGATCAAACTAGAAAAATCTAGTGTCGACAGAAGGGTTTAATAAGCCGAGTTTTTCACTTTGCGCAGGAAAATGTAATCACCTCCACTGCTCCCCCCGTCTACATCCTCAGCAGGCACCATTGTGGTCTGTGGTGAAGTGGAACTGTTGATGATGTTGATGTTGACATTCAGAGGAACTCCTGGTGGGATCATCGGCCAAGGTATTGCTCTGAAGTAGAACGCTGGTAGTTGAAGGTTGATGTTGACGGTGTTTTGACCCCCAATCTGGGTGTTGGTCACACCTTGGGGTGTTGGGGAAACGGGAGAATCCGCCATAAAGTTCTGTAAAACGAGAAACAATTATTAAATAAATTAAATCAAATGAGAGATATGAATATGAATGATATATTACTGACAGGAGTGTACATATGTAATCAGTGTTTAAATGCAAATACCTGTTTCTTGAAGAAAGGATCGTATTCTTTGATAATCCTCACTAGTCAAGGAATCTGTACACAAAGTTTCAGCTTTCTAGGCTGTATGGTTCTGGAGAAGAAGATGAAAATAGGTTTTAAGGGCGTGGTCCCTGTGGCTCTTATAAGGGACCACAAGGCCACCAAGCTTCCTAATTAGTCAAGGAGTCTGTACACAAAGTTTCAGCTTTCTAGGCCATATATTCCTGGAGAAGAAGATGAAAATAGGTTTTCAAGATGTAACCTCTGTGGCCCTTATTAGGGGCCACAGGACAACAAAAGTTACAATTTATAATTCTCACTAGCCAATGACCTTGTACAAAGTTTCAGCTTTCTAGGCCTTGTGGTTCTGGAGACTCAGATAAAAAAAGTAGGTTTTAAGGGTGTTGCCCATAATGAGTGTCTTATTTGGAGCCACAGGGACACCGAAGCTACAATTCATAATCCTCACTAGCCAAGGAGTCTGTACACAAAGTTTAAGCTTTATAGGCCTTATGGTTCTGGAGAAGAAGTCGAAATTCCACAAAGATTACGGACAGATGGACGGACGGACGCCGGACTCCATGCCATGCAATAAGCCCATCGAGTCTTACAGGCCAGATGAGCTAAAATGAAGGTATTGACGTTTTATCAATCAGTGCTGTAAGACATAATTCAGACTGTAATAATGATTTAAAAGCCAAGTAATGTCTCTGGAAAGGGGATACACATAGCAAGACTTAGTCATGCTAAACATGGTAATAAATATTTTAAACTCTCTGTCAAATTATTGTCAAGATGTATAAAAAAACAACTATATTGATTAGAGAAGAAACGCTTTGGTTCCTCTCTTAGCAATTGAAACCAATATTTAAAAACCCGAACTTATCTGTATATCAATGAAGTTCATTTCATTGCATCACGGTAGAAGACATTTGGAAGAGGAAACTACAAATCAAACACTTCAACATCAGATAGAACTCTATGGTTGGTTAACAATTGGAAAGATTAGGAAAACAATTAGTTAAGGAATGATCAACGTCTGTATTGTATAGAAAACCATGATGATGGAAGACTTATTACCAAAACGGCCTTACTCTCTACAATGAGGAAGTTGATCATCCATAAACCTCATTATCTTCCTGATATTTCCAACTTCTTAAATGGCATTTTATCAACCAATTGTTCCTTTTGGCGAGATCTCTGTATTCCATATATCATATTTTGTTTTAGTGAACAGACGCACGTCACAAAGTGATCTCCTGCCGTTAGGTATATTCCACAGGAACCCGATATAGTAAATAAAATGTAGGTAAAACGTGGGTAAGAAAGACCCGTCCCCTATATGAGATATAAAAATATTCTATTTCATAGAGGGGACGGATCTTTCTTAACCACGTTTTACCTACATTTTATTTACTATATCGGGTTCCTGTGGTATATAGGCCTATCGAAGTGATTAACAAGCAAGCTTGAACAAGTTGTTGTAGGAATCATTCTACCCTGATTCTATATTTACACTAGCCTTATACCCGTTGCATACAATGTATTCATACTCAGATTTAAAGGTGTAAAGAGGCGGGAAAATACTACGTGTCACCGCGAAGTAGTGATCATGCGAATAGCAACTGCGTAAAAAGCAATTTTGATAGAGGCCGCCACTTACTGCCTTCGCAATGCAGATATTTGAACACATTGAAGAGTATTAATATTCGAGATATTCGATCATTGGAAACTGTTTGATATCTCTTGGCACTTATACACTGTGAAGTTATTAATAGAAACAAGTCATTATAGCCGATATTTGCAGTAGAATGTTGACATTTATACAGTATTCAATACCTGAATATCAACGATTAAAATAAAAATATTTTAATAAGAAAATCGAAGTACAAAATTTAATGGTTTCAATGCGAATTCATTCTTGAAATTGCAACCATTTTCTTACCTTTCCAGACAATATAAATGGCGTACAGGTATATACTTGGTGAAATATCACCAACTGCGCATGCGTAAAAATTATGTCACTTATACTTATCGGGTATGCTTGCGTGCTAAATAACTTACTGGACATTTACATTAGGGAATTTGAGATATTATGTCAAGGGGACGTTTTGATATACCGTGTCATAAATTCACAATGTCTTTTTGTGTCATGTTTTGATACTTAATGTTTAGAAATGATAAGGATGGTTACATGCCACTTGGACCTCGCAGTCCGTGGCAACCATTTCTGAAAAATCGTGTTCATTATCGGGATCAGGACTGTTTTCGCCAGAACAGTTTTGAAATCGAATGCAAGGACTCTTATGAAATTGTCTTTTAAACTACACGAAATAAAATATATGAAAGAAAATAACATCAGTTTGTCAGTACTGACTAAATCGAGAAAATGTTATCGACTAAGTTCATGATTAATCAAACACTGATTATTTCTCAATTGTCGATGCTGTCGGCAAACGCATATTTCAATCAACACACTTTGTTTGCGAATTGCACTTAGAATGGCAAGGGAACGATACAAATTATCGCAAACAGTTAACAGCTACATTTTTTTATACATTATTTATATATTTCAAACGCATATCTTAACAAGTAATTAAAATAAAAGTACCGAGGGTACAGAAGCTCACCTTAAAATGAATGATGTGGTAAAATGGTTTAATTGTGTAACCATCTTTTATATGATAATTGATTATGGCTGCCATCATGATTTTTTTATCTTTTAAAATGCTATTCTTCTGTTGGAAACCACTAGAGCTTGAACAAACATTAATACAAGAATGATATAATCATGATTTGTTAACAAGCAGTAGGTTTTTGTATAACTTTTTTGTATATCTATGGCTAAATTGGTGACCATCTTGGACTTTTTAATCTTCAAAATGCTACTTTTATGTGGGCATCTGTATTAATTTCATTATGATATCTTGATTGGTTTAGGAGTATTCATTTAGTCACACTCTCAACTTCCAAAGAACTAAAAAGATGATGCACATAAACATTTGGAATATATCCCTCTGACACAAATCACAAATTCAGCTAGTGATAGGTCCAATTGCCAAAGTAAACTGTCCAGGTCAATGTCTCATGTAATTCTAACTGAAAATTTCTGAATATCTTAAATCTTGACATATGATAGTGCAATCTGATTGGTCAGAATGGGCTAGCAACATGGGGGTTTATGCTAATTACTAGATATGATGACCTATGATGACCTCTTGCACCTGCATGTAGGTTATGTAACTTATCCTCTTATGTAAGTTGCTGTTATTCCATATAGTGACTGTCCTCCCCTCATTTCAATATGCAATACAGATACTCTTTAGAGGAGAGTTGCAGGAGAGGGGCTGGAAGGATAGATGGGGAAAGTGAGGGGGGGGGGGGGGGGGGGTAGAAGAGAGGTTTGCAATGGAAATAATCTGGAGGTCAACTCAGTAATATGTTTATTGAAGTATCTTAACTAACAGAGAGAATTGGTGAGAAAGACTGTGTAAAAAAAGAATTGTTCAGACAGCTGTTCAATTAGTTTTGAAGATGAATATTAAATGATATCTTTTATTAGCATGACAAACAAAATAAAAGATAATTTGTTATTCATTAACCAAAATTTTCAATTTGGAATAAATTAATTGCATGGGAACAAAGGACTAAAAAACCTAACAGTTAGTGTTTGGAGTGAACAAATTTAATCATTTTAAATGCTTTTGAAAAGGATTTGTTTGAATTGAATGATCATTATAATTATATAGATAATCATTGTTCAGACAGTAATCAGATATAGATGATCATAAAATGTATATTTATCCCTCACTGGCTATGTTATTTGCCATATATGAAGTGTCAGGAATTATGTAAAACGGAAAAGATTTATTAAAACACTCATGCTTCAGGCTGTTCGCAGATAAAGATGATTCATACAGTTTTTTGTAACTGTATTTATAGTGTTGATAAATATTACAACAAGCGTATCAATACAAATATAATGACATTGATTTGATTGATCAGGAAATGTATTCTTTTCAATGAATTTCATGAAATCTAATTGAAAATTCAATATAATTGACATATTGACCATCTTGGATTCTTGATAATAAAATAAATGCGTCTTTGTCAGGAATCACTATATACAAAAATACTCACTTTTCAGAATGATATCTTAATTGATTTAGTAGGAGTAGTACTTGGCCTGAAATCTAATTGAAAAATAATGACTTCTATGATGACATGTTGTTCCCAGAACCCCTTCAGCATGATACAATTATCATTTAGTTTTACAGGTATTTATAAAACACATGGTATTGGAACTGGAACCTGATACAAAATACCTCTATTATTAACTTATCATGTAGATTACTGACCATAAAAGCAGATTCTTAACTTGTTAATATTAACTCATCGTGCAGATTGTTGTACACAAAAGCTGATTCTTGACTTGTTTAAATTTTTATTTGTAAAAAGTATTACTATTAATAGAATACAAGTATACTTTTCATAAAGACAATTTATATACTTTTCATAAAGTCCATTATGTTCTATTTATCAATTAGGTCAGGATTACTATGCAATATACAAGCAGGCAGGGCTGCTAGCCCAAGATCCTTAAGGAGAGTGTAGCAATTTGTGTATTTGGCTTTGTGTGCGTATATTTGGAGAAGTATCCTAGTGTGCTGAGCATGTAAACCTGAACTCTGGCTAAGCCCTTATGTGTGGTATTAAAAGACTTGACGGGAGAGAACATGAATTGTGCAAAATATATATAATTTCACAAAATATAGTTAGCTTATGTCCTAAATTGATTTTGTGTCAAGAAGAACTTCTGTTAGATATAGAAATAGTACAAATATGAGTAAAACACAGGAACTGGAACCTGATGCAAAATAACTCTTTCCACATCAACTTATCATGTAGATTGCTAAACACAAAGCTTATTGTTGACAAGTTTTGTGTAAGTTGTTATTCTTAGAAAGAACATATCACTGTCATGAGAATACAAGTCTAATTTCCATAACTCCATAACATATCAATTGGGTCAGGTTGATTATGCAACAGACTAGCAGCTGACACTCTGGTTGACCCCTTATGAGTGGTATTTAAAGGAATATAAGGGAGATACCATTGTTCAAAATCTAACATGATGTTTAATGTTTGGGTTTTTGCAGCTAGTTGCCATAAATATTTTAAACAAATTAATTAATTATGTTTGTCTTTCATCTTAATGTTTTAGAAACACTTAAAAATATAGAAAAACTTGCATGACAATCTTAAATATTCCATATTCAAGATAATATTATGATTAGTAAGTTCAAATTAGAGAATTTATAAAGTGCAAGTGATCACTTGATGAAAGCTTAAAATTTAGTAATAATGATGCGTCATTTGCAGCTGAAAAGTCAATATGGATGCTATCGCGGCCATCTTTGATTCTCAAAACTGAAACGTCTACCTTTGTGGGAGGAATCACTATAGGTATAACATACTACAATATGAAAATGATATCTAGATTGGTTTAGGAGAAGTAGTCATTTTCATGAAATCTCATTGAAAATTCAATATGGCTGCTATCGCAGCCATCTTGGATTCTCAAAACTGAAACGTTTATCTTTCTGTGCGGAATCACCATAGTTATAACATACTATAATTTCAGAATGATATCTAGATTGGTTTAGAAAGAGTAGTCTTTTCATGAAATCTAATTGAAAATTCAATATGGCTGCCATAGCGGCCATCTTGGATTCTTAAAACTGAAACGTCTACCTTTCTGTGAGGAATCACCATGGGAATAACATACTACAATTTCAGAATGATATCTGGATTCGATTAGGAGGAGAAGTCTTTTTCCTGAAATCTAATTGAAAATTCAATATGGCTGCCATAGCGGCCATCTTGGATTCTCAAAACTGAAACGTCTACCTTTCTGTGAGGAATCACCATGGGTATAACATACTACAATTTCAGAATGATATCTGGATTCGTTTAGGAGGAGTAGTCTTTTTCGTGAAATCTAATTGAAAATTCAATATGGCTGCCATGGCGGTCATCTTGGATTCTCAAAACTGAAACGTCTACCTTTCTGTGAGGAATCACCATGGGTATAACATACTACAATTTCAGAATGATATCTGGATTCGTTTAGGAGGAGTAGTCTTTTTCGTGAAATCTAATTGAAAATTAATATGGCTGCATGCATTCCCCGATATAAATTGTTAACTATGCTAATAACTATTGCATATTCATATCGTGCACTGTTGCACCCTCAAGGCGTTACTCTCATTTATTTCACTAGGCCTATTCTCTCACTCCATTTTTTCTGTAATAAAGCGTTTCAATTTTTTCACTTGCAATTGATATTGAGTGTAGTTCCAGTCAGATAAATCCCCGTAACTCTCAAATCCTTGAAAATAACGGGTTTCTGTCCCAGCTTAATTATTTTCAAGGAATGGAGATATTACCCTCATACCTTCAAACAAGCTGCTAAAGACTGAGATGTCTCAGAGGCATACAACTGAGGTCTCAGAGGGTTTTTTTCCACATAAAAACCCGAGCCTTTACCACTCAAATCCACAAATCCACAACAACGTAATCATCAACAATCTGCAGATAAGGGAGCTATCTCAAGTTAAAACTTTTTGCCGCTAGGGCAATCTGCCGGAACCCCAGGATATAGGCGTAATGGAACAGAGGCTAATTCAGGTATAACTGAGTTGCCTCTGTGGGGAGAGAATGGGGTAATTGTTTCGTTCGTGTTTTATTCAAGTGACGTGACTACAACATGACCACAAGCAAGAGAGGCAGCCCCCTCTGAAACAAGCCCAGGGGAGGGACACCTTACTCCTTGTGCATTCAATCAGAAACTCTATATACATGTTATTACATTCTTGATTCATTTTACCTTTTATCATTTTATTTTTTTATATTATGATATTTTTTATACATTCCCAGCAGGCACACGACGTGGAATCGACGTTTGATTTTAGTTGATATGTGGTCGCGACGTCGTTCAACTTAAAAAAGACGTTGTTTCCACGTCAGTAATTTCGACGTCGATAAAGACAACGTTGCTTCGACGTTGTTAATTTCGACGTTGATGTAACAACGTTGTTACAACGTCGCTCATTTCGACGTCGAAACAACGACGTGGCCCCGACGTCGGTAATTTCGACGTTGACTGAACAACGTTGTTTCAACGTTGGTTATTTCGGTTAAGGTGGCGTTGTTTCCACGTCGAGAAAATAAAGATACACAACGTCGTTTCAACGTAGCTTTTTCCGAGGTCTATGTCTATGAGATTTATGTTGATAAATGACTTTACGTTGTTCCGATTTTACAACCTACGAATTATATCAGATGAAAATAGGTTTGTCTCTTGTGAAACTAAATATTTCGTTTGTTAGATGATCATTCATTAAAAACGGGAATAATTCTAAAATTGTGTGATATTCGCCTATAAACTTGTAAAGAGCGCCGCGTTATGGAAGGACTAACTAACACTGCAATGTATCGATATGAAATCAGTAAAATAAATACGCAAAATATACATTAATTTATGTAAAACAGTCATAAATCTATATCAATGAACAAATATATCGTTTTAAAAGCAATGTTTTATGAATAGGCTAGCACTTGAAAATCCAGGAACGAATTCGTGAGCACTTTATTCATAAACAATATTTGCCGATAATTTGTTTCCCTAAACGGCGTATGCATTTGAAAAAAGTAGTTTTTCCTATATTTCCGAAGTTTCTTTGAACGCCAACAAGCATACCACATTTTCGCGCCAGCACAAATGCTGATGACGTCACTGTTTCAACTATTACGTCACAATCTTAGAACTTTCGTCGCCATGTTTGTCGGTCGATGTAACTGTAAGGGGAAATCAACGTTCGGTTAGATCGGATCACGATTCGGGTGGACTGACATCGCTCTACTATTCTCAAATGGTAAGTATTTCCCTTCTTCTTTTTACAAACTTTCCATCATTGAGTTTCAGTAGTCATGCCAATACTTATAAACTTGAAGTTATCACACTAGTCACGTCAAAATTTAACGCATCTCGTTGACTTACATGTAGGCCTTGTGCCAAGGCAACTGTAGATCTAGTACGATTATATATTATTATAGCACTGATATCAAACTATTATTTGAAAAATAATATTTGTTTAGTTAAGTGAGTCAAACGGATAAAAGAAAGTCATAGGTTTCAAAACTTCTGCTGTCATTCGACTTGTGTCCGCAACCATGTTGAACTCCATACAGTGTTGTGGCATAGCATAACGTGCTTGATATCGTAACCGGTGTTGCACGGAGCTCGTAAAGTTTTCGATCAGCTGTTCAAAGCGTTCACTGTACAGTTCCGTTGTTGTTTTTGATTAATAATTGTCTTACTCTGAGCATCAGCTTAAATGAAACAGCAGTTGAATTGTTATCATTGAGTGGCAATGACGGCATCATCAGGGATCATCCTGGGACAAAGTGTCAAAGGGATAAAAATCCCCCTTTGCATTACACGGTGGGATTTTCAGAGACATTAATGGGATTTATTAAAACAATACTAGTAATTTTAAGAATTATACATTTTTGCAATAGGATTTTCTCCCCTTCCAGTATTTCTAATGGGATATTTCACTATGTCAATGGGTAAATATCCCCAAATCTCTGCCCAGGACAATCCCTGCATCATAATCAGCGTTGTCCCATATTATGTTTGTAGGAAAAACATCACGAAAAGGGTTGTGTTCAAACCGGGTAGATTAGCAATAAAACTATATAATATTGATCAATTATTTGAATGACTAAGTGACAAGTCACCTGAACTATGATCACGTCATAGAAAAATATGGCTATTTAAGTGAGTGTTGTTGTAATAGTGTTGTTCCGCATTGCGTCATATGAATGACATCAAATAGGATCCACATGGCATATCATTTGCACATGATGTACATGTAGGCCTTATAGATGTAATTAGTATTCAATGATAATAACTGAAATATCATTTGTCAAAAGTAGAAATTATACGTCCGTATTTAAGAACTATCTAGGAGGGGTCCAGTTATATTAAATTAATTTTATTTTCATTGTTAACTTTATATTTCTTTATCAAACTAATCCTATAATTATGTTCAAGTATGACGGAATGATGGCATACCACATATTTCTTTCTGAACTGTTGATGGATAAAATTCGTTTTCAATTATTTATTTCCTTGCAGTTGCAAAACACAATATTACCAGTGACAATCTAATATTAATTTTAATGCATGACAGTTTAGCATAACTATACTATAGTATATAATAGGACTAAGATTGATATCAACTCACTTAGCCTAGGCTTAAACCTACATGTACGATTCATTGTATAATCATAATGTGTAATACTGTATATATACAAATTAATTTTAAGGGAAATTCCTAACTGACACTTTTCAGTTCCATTACAGTTTTGTTTGAAGCTATCCAATGACTCAATCCATGCATCAAGAAGTGTTTTAAAGAAATGTGTTAGGAAGAGTCCGAAGATATTGTTTATATTTAAATATAATACAATAATATAAACTTTTCTCAGGGTCAGCTGATTGAGAGGGAGGAGAGAGCTGGAGACTGGCGAGGCAGAGAAGATACATGCACGTGCTTCTGGGAGTTGATCTGTCAAACTACCCTCAGGTATGTATAGTGCATACTGTTGTAAATGCCATTTACATTCATTATGTATTAATTTTACCAGTTTTAATTGTTTCAAATGTTGAATAAGTTAACAAATAAACAATAAATCAGTTACAATGCACACAAAAGTCATTCAAGGCAGGATTCATAAGAACGGGACAAGTTATTAGCACATATTTGATAAGGTATCGACATATACAATTTATGTGATTGATTTTTCACTTCATTTATATCTGTTTTTTTATCTTTCTTTTGTACAGAACTTTGCTGATGACCAACGCTGTGAAGAAACATGTATAAGAAGAAGACAGGATAAGACGGCTTTTGATAGAAATGTATAAACGATTAATAAACAATTATGTTAACATTATCTCGGTTTGTTTTTGACTTGTTAATTTGTTGGTTGAATTGATAAAGCTATTCCCGACGATATACCTTATCTTATATGATACGATTCCGGTCTCTATGATTCTCTGCAGTGTTATATACATTGAAAAACGTCTCTCATCATACCTTTTCAGCATCATTAGAAATGGGATCAACTTTTAACCAACGTTGAAGCAACATCGTATCAACGGTGTATCGACGTTGATGTCGCGTTATAATTACGTCAATAAAACGTCGTTTCGACGTTAATACAATATCGTATATACGTCGAGACAACGTTATACCAACGTTGTTGCGACGTCGTATTCATTAACGTCGTTTCTACGTTGAAACAACGTTAGATTTCGACGTCGCGGCAAATTTCAAATCCAATCAAAATTCGACGTCAATTCAACGTTGGTAAACGACGTTATTTCAACGTTGGTTCAACGTTAAAATGCCTGCTGGGTTTATCCCTGGCGTAATTATCACGATTCATGTATTTTTAACAGTGTCTCATAAGCCAATTATTTGGCTGGATGATATGTTATACCCTATGTTTTACAATTGATATTTTAACTGTAACATATCATGTAACACTTAAATAAAATATTTCTGTCTGTCTGTCTGTCCATAATGTCTCTGATTCAACACTGACTGGGCCTCTTTCTTTGCTCTTTATCGTTTTGCTTACTCAGTGAAGATTGATTGTTCTACCCTCCAGCAAGCACATGCGATGTTATCCCCTCGACCTCTTACCAAAACAAACATTGTCATGGAAACCATGAACAAACACCTCTCAGCTGTGTCCAATAATATTCGTCATGTTTCATGTTTAAATGAAATTTTCATTTGTAAAGCAGTCTTGAATAGATTTCATTTTCAATTAAAAATGACCAATTAAACAAATTATTATTAATCAATCTCTTAATTGTCTTTCCAAACATAGAATGAAAGAAACTTGAAGAAAGGAAACAGCACTTGGAAAGAGTTAGCACAAACACTTTATTGCAATATTTGTTTCGTACATCAGATATTCCCCATGAACTCACACATTCACTGGCTTAAAATACTTCATCTGGACTGTGATGGTATATACATGTATGATCAAAAGTAAGTAAACAGGTTATAATATTTGACATCCACCTTAAAGAATCAAATGCACAATTTGGAAGCTTTAACATGATTTGTCCTCAGTCCTGTATCTCATTTGCTTCAACAATGATAAAACTTTGTCTCTTAACAAGATTATAAAATACATTCATTATTTACAATTTCATTTTAATTTCAAAGACTTTAACAATATCATTCAAAAGAAATAATGAAAGCGATAACAACATTAGAGTGAACAGTATCATATTTGGTTTTAATACAAATTATTCCAAAACCATTTTTGAAATTGGAAATGGTCAAATTTTATTATGACAGGAAGCCAAAATATCGGACGACCAGGAAACTTGAATCAAACTGGAACCAAAAGATTTCTAAACAAATAAAATACAATTCATAATTGCAAACAAAGAAGTTTAGCAGGAAAGAAAATCCAATATTTCCATGTCCATGCGGGATTCGAACCCGGGACCTCCGGGTTGAGAGTCCTACGCTCTACCTGTTCGGCCAAAGAGATATCCCTTCAGCCGAAGCCAGTAGGAAGTAGTAGACCTCACCCTGTCACAGAAGCAAAAGGCAAGCATGCAACAAGTTTCAGTAGTTGTAGAGTCACATTCAATGACAAGAACAATGTGAAATGGAATTTAGACATTTTTAATGTCAGTGACAAAGAAGTACACAATATTTTTTCAACAATAAATCACAGGCCACTTTGAACTTAAAAAGTCATAAATGTGACACATACTGAACTATTCTATTAAGCTCCAATTCATAAAAGTTACTTATTTCAACTATCATCATTTAGACTCAAAGCTCTAAGTGCAGACTCAGGACTCTAAGTGCAAAACTTTGGAGATGGGTGCTAATTTCATCCCAATTAGAAGGGATCTATAACAGAATGTTAATTGATTTTCTCATTAATGGTTTTACATAAGTACCTGCAAATGGTTAATTATTGTGTTAGACTATCTTTTAGGTCAATTGTAGTTTGTGGACACCGAATAGTTAGAGTTCTTTTTGTAATTAGTTAAAAACGTTCCACACATATAGTTTCATTCTACAACATCACATACACTAATGGTTAATCCTAATTTATTTCTGATATGACCGAACTAGGGGGGTTCTTAAAATTTAATTCATAGAATTTAAAATGGAATAATCATATACAAAATCAGACTTTATAACGCTTCTTATATATCACACACAGCAAACTCAACATGAAAGAAATACAAAGCAAGATAAATAAAAGTCCATTATATATTAACACTCCATATGGATAATTATATGATTAAAATATCTCGATATCAAAAATATAGAGAATTTACACTTCAAAGGGAGGTAACTCTCATTATTGGACTAAGACTACCCTTGAGGATTTCTTAAAGACCAATAGACAATTTTAAATGGTAACAGGACCTACAGAATATACAAATGTTAACATATGCTGATATAAGCCAATTTTATAGATTTAATGCATGATATAGTGCCCTTTAAAGGGGCAGTAGCACAATTTAAGGGGAAATATAAGCTGATGTCAGGAAAATAAAAATTAATGGTTCCAATCTGAAGACATTGTATTTAAACTAAATAAAGCAGTAATAAATCAAATATATAATGTAAAATTCAGCCATGCGATTCCTTTTCTTACACAAAATGAATTAAAGGTGTTCACACAAAAATGGCTGCCAATGGATTTTATGTGAATCTTTATATTTTGTTCTCTGACTATGGGTGATTGGTTTGTGTAATGAGATTTTTGACACTATCAAAGTAATACATTTAGCATTTACGTACAATTATCAGTGAAAAAAATAAAATATGAAATTGTCAAAAAACGTGCTACTGCCTCTTTAACAACATTACAATATAAGTGAGTTTGATAGCTACAAACGTACTATCTACTTGCCCTTTAAGAACACAACAGCTAAAAAGCTTTATTAACCAGAAGAACTACAATTCACTGATCGAGAGAGATCGCATCATAGTGAAACAACATCTAGGATGGAGTAAGTATGGATGTGCAGAGTAACAGCATAAACCAGCATTCTGTATAACAAAACAACTTCAACATTCAGTCATAAAAAATAGTATGCATAGATTATCTATATCAATAAAGATCTGTAAATCTGTCTGAATATGCATATATCTGATGAACAAAAACAAATAAGATGGAACTTCCTGGGTAGTTTTTCATAAGGAGACAAAGACTTGGACTTTCATGAATTAAGAACAAACAAGATAAAAAAAAGTTTTAAATCTAATGTAGGTTTTTTATTTATATATGTAGATAAATACTGCTTGCTCCCCAGGATAAGGATACAGAATCGCCTTCTATCTGAGTGAGGTTGCTTTTTTCACCTGAACATGATTCTTACCACAGCTGTAGCTCAGGAAACTTGTATGATCTCTGGATTAGGAAATGTAAGTAACCCTTCAATCAAGTAATATTAGTAAATTTATATTTAACACATAACTGTTTCCTTATTTCGGGATAAGGAAATGTAATAAACCTTTTAATTGAGTGTTACGATAATATGTTTTTAATCATCATTATCCATATACATTTTATATATATATATATACATGTATCATACAAATACCAAAAACACATTACCAGTATATTTTAACAGCTGAAAGCTTATTACCTACTGTTAGAAACATCCAGCTTGTTGTCTAATCAGCTTTTAACTTAATTAAGTTTGTCACTTCTATACTCTATCTTTGTAATTGAGCGGTTTATATTTCTTATACCTAGAACCACTCGTAACACAAGTAAGATTAGTAAGTTATTCATTTAAAACAAAACTGTAAAAAATATATGTAATAACTGTCTCCTTATGATAAGCTTCTGAATCGCCTGCTAAATGAGATTGCTTTTACCAAGTGAACATGATTATTACCACAGCTCTACTCTAGGAAGTGTAAATGACTGAGGCCTTGTCATGTTTTTGGTAACATTCAAACATGATCCCTTACCAAGCCTCAGGAAACATGAAGGATTTCAAGATCAATAAATGTAAGGAAACTCTTAAATTTTAGCGAAGTTTCCAGCAATAACATTTACATTCAATCTTGCATGGATAGATTTCTGAGATTCAATTTCTGAAACATGTCAATTTTAAATGCAAATTTAGAAGTTAAAAATCAAACTTATTGACATGAATCCCATAGCACTATGGTTTGGATGATCCACATAATGATGATAATAATGATACTTATAATGAGTTACATTTAAGGCAATTGTATGCTCAAAGCACTAGACACGTTATGACCCTGATACATGGACATGTATCATATATATATGTATGTTACCTTCTCAACACTACGGCTTCCACTGGTTCTCGAGTACTCAAGGTCAAATCGGGTCCAGCTTAACTCGGGTCTATTTTTTTTGAAAAGTTGATATCCCTGTTAATTATTTAAATTATTTGAGGCTGTTTGTCAGTAATGTGGGAAGACAGGTGACCAACATTACCATTTCAAGACATTGATGCCAAAATTATTTTATTATACAGCCATTTAAAAGTTGAAATATATGTCATAATATCTAGGCCATACATCAATTCAAATATTTTAGGTAAAACAAGAACTTTGAGCTATAGTAATTAGAAAATCCTTGGGTAAGGATAAAATGTCGGGTACTCCGGTCTGAGTCCAGTCTGACCTTCGAGTACCGATTCCAATTTTTGGACCCGTGGAACCCCTAGTCAATACCGTCAACAAGCCTGCCAATTAGAGCTGGGACGGTCTAAATATCCTACCCCGGGCACCCGACCCACTATCACCCTACCCTAGCTACCCGGGTACCAGACCCACTATTACCCTACCCGTCCCACTATTACCCTACCCGACCCACTATTACCCTACCCTACCTAAACGGGTACCAGACCCACTATTACCCTACCCGTCCCACTATTTCCCTACCCTACCTACCCGGGTACCCGACTCACTATTACCCTACCCTACCTACCCGGGTACCAGACCCACTATTACCCTACCCGTCCCACTATTTCCCTACCCAACCTACCCGGGTACCCGTCCCACTATTACCCTACCCTACCCGGGTACCCAACCCACTATTACCCTACCCTACCTACCCGACCCACTTTTACCCTACCCTATCTACCCGTCCCAGCCCTACTGCCAATAATGTGCATGAATGGTTATGTCACATTGCTTTCACTTGAGACACATAACTGTACTGCAACAAGCCTGCCAATAATGTGCATGAATGGTTATTTAAGATATTGCCTTCACTTAAGGTTCCCAATTGTACTGCTAGTTGATCAGAGCACACTTTGAGCTATGTCGTGTGCCCACAGGAGTTAAGCCTTCGGACTCTCAGATTATCAAGGAATAAACAGGTCATAGGTCAATGTCTCCCGACAGAGGCAGCTCAGTCATACCAGAGCAAGCTGCCTCTGTTGGGAGAGAATGGTCATAGACAGGTGTTGGTGAAATTTCTAATACTGGTCAATTAAAAATGCATAGAATCATAGTCCTCTGTGACTGTTTAAAACACATATTTTGTTTCTGTAACTTAATTTCATAAGAGAGCTGAATGTCAGCTACATAACATATCCCAACAACAATTCTTTTTAGACAGGACTTTGTGCGCCTCTTGAAAAATGATATCTTTCAGAAACCCTGACAGAAGGAGCAGTCAGGATGAGCGTGTTTGAGAAGCCTGACGACTGCCGTATTGTGATGATCCTCATCGGAGAAGTAGCGTACAAGATGGCCGCCACGCTTCCCAGCCTGCATCATCATGGACAGCAGTACACGGGCCGGAGTGTTCCGCAGATCTGTACGTTTTGCCCACCTGCAAGAAAAAGCAATGTTAGATCCAAAGATTCCATGTCCATGAAGGGTTAACTCCAAAGAGAATATTTGAAAACGGAGTGTTATGTTTGACTCAAATGACATGTTCATTGCAAATCAATAAAAAGTTTCTGTCTTTTCAAAACGCCAAAGAAAATAACAATGACTGAGTTATTGTTTTATGCCACTTCAGCAATATTTCAGCCCTCAGCGGCGTACCTATTTGAGAGAGGAATGTTTGACTCACACGACATGTTCGACTCGATCCTCACAGAAGCCCAGGATGGAGAGAGTCGCCCCGAAGATGGTTGTGTCCGCTCTGCGCGTGTCGAGCGGTTCAAGCTTGAGGACGAGTTTATCCAGCAGCTTCTTGTGTCTGCGTCCTTGTAGCTCCGTCAGTAGCAGACTGCATGATCTCACTGGGTCTGTAACAGTAAGTGGGGATACACTTAACACTAGGTGTAGGATTCACTGGGTTTGTAATAGTGCATGGTGAGTACAGTCATTACATTGTATAAAGTTTAAGGCCATTTTAGGGCTTTTTAAGGCTTCAAAACCAACAAATAAGGCTTAGTCACTGAACATGCATCTTTGTAATAAACTAGTGGCACTGTTCAAGAGACGGGATTTCCAAACATAAAAAACCTGAATGTTAAAATTATTATCGTCACGGAGGTCGACACAAGAATATTTAAGAATGCGTGTGAGCTTATTTCACACTCTTTTTGTCAACAGATTTTGATCTGAAGCTGTTCATATTTGTTCAAAATATTTCCCATAATGTGTAGTGACATTTAACAACATGTATCAAACAATAGTCAACACAGTATAACAATTACATAGTCAGTTCAACAATAATCAAACTTTGTAAAATATGTTCAACATTGCAGCAAGTCTTTTCCACAATGTTAAACATTTTCAAACATCACAAAACTCAGTTCAACAAGAAATCACATTTTTTGGGCAAATACTTGGAAATGAGGTTTTCAGTTACCTATGGATGCTCGTAACTGCCTCCAACCTTAAACAGCAGTTTTACTCAGTGTTGTTCCAGTTCAAAGTAAATATATTTAACATAAATATATGAGTATTTACCATTTTCATCATCACTTTGAGTGCATCGACTGGCAAGTGAAAGTCTTGAGATAGCTGGGCCAAGACGGTTGTTGGTTCTACCCAAAGCTCCGCCCACTTCATCAATAGCTCCGCCCATTTCATCTATTGCTCCGCCCACTTCTCTAGCTCCGCCCCCAGCCTCCAAGCAATCCTCCTCCTCCTCCTCGGAGTCTGAGATGAGATCCTTCCCGAGACTGGGGTTGCTGGGCAGGGAGAACGGTGCTGCCTCCAGGCTCTTGGATGGTCCCCCTCCCCCTACAGATAGGAACATGCAGGCTCATGAATAGATACCAAAGAAACTTGATGAAAAAAGCTTGAAACTAATATCAGAGACCATCAAGTGTAGTTTTGTCAAATCAAATGGAAAGTAAAAGAGACACAGAGTGTGTTGATAGGATCACATATGTCAAATTTTGAAATCAATGTTATTACATCGGTAACCACTAACTGTTACTGAAAATAACAAGTTAAAGGTCAATCAGTACATTAGAGCGAAAATACGGCCATTCAAAGTCGGGATTTTGACCGAAAACCGGACAATGTGGCTCGAGTGGCGCTCGCAAATTCGCCAAACGTAATTTTGAAACCTTGTCATAAGCTGACAGAAAGATATATTCAATTCGATAGTGTTTATTAGGTATTGTAACTAATAGGTAGATTAATTGGATGCATAATTTCGAATATTAAACGTATTTGAGATGTTTTCTTGATTTTTCCATAAAATTAAGCATTTTAGAGATATTATGCATAAATGGATATATGTGCAAGTCCAGTGATGAGATATGAACTTCAATAAGCATATTATATATTTTGTAGCTTATCAAAACCAAATAAATTTTTAAGAAAGATACTCTGTGTCACTTTAAAGAAAACTCTGAAAACCAGTCCTTGCCAATCAATACATCACTATTCACGATGTCGGTGGCTATGATTCATAAATTGTAAAAAACGTTAACAGGATTTTAACAAAAGGTAAATGGATATAGGCCTGAAATGGACCTAAAGGTGCAGTGGCTTTAAAAAATATTCCGGGGCCCATTTTGGGTGCCATTTAAATAAGGTAAGTGTGAAAAGCAACTTTTAATATTGATGATTCAACTTGCAGGTTTAGACAGACACTCTACCAATTCAGCCAAAGGGATATTGCACAAGCCAGAAGGATTTTTTAACCTTACCCTACCATACAGTGATTGCATATGGACATGAAATGCACAGTAAAGGGAGGTAACTCCAGACTGCTTGTATGTCAATAGATATCACCCACCTGACATGTTGTGTCCAGATTCTGTGGAATTAAAGGAATCAAATTCTTGTTCTCGGAAGAGTTCCTTAACGTATGTCTCATCAGGATTATCTGCAATTGAAGACATCAAAGCTTTATATTGAGGATCAAGTCAAACTTTTATTATTATCAGGATTAAAGATAAGTAGTTACATATTTTCAGTATGAGCACATAAGTGCACTTAACATTTTTGCCTCATAATTATTGTTATAGTTAACTTTCCTTATTTGTTAGCCTGTGATGTCATAAAACCCAAACCATTGTTCATGACGTCCCTTTAGCGGGCCATAGCAAGGAACCTGGTCGTTCTCTGAATACTTAGTTTAGAAGACAAATATAAAAATCTAAGACTACAGATAATCAGATGGACAAAAAGAGATGTTTGATCATCAACATCAATCATTATGATTAAAACTACTGCTTGTATTATCATTATTATAACAGTATTACCTGTGACCCTGATGAAGACGCGAAGAACGACCTCGCCACCCTGGGAACACTTGGCACACAGTAGATAGTTGCCCTGCGTGTCCTTGGTAATGTTGAGTCTCACCCCCGTCTCCAGACTCTCATGAGTATCTCCGATGAAATATGGACCGAAGTTGAACTGGACGATACGGTCAAGGTTGCCACAAACTGCGTACAGTGTCAGTAGACTCCCAGCTGATGCCTGGAGCTCACATGCTGGGGAGGTGAACAGAATCATACTGATTTACATACATGATTGCGAGGTCTTGGTGGGGATCATAATAAATACTGACAGGGACACAGTGTACGCCATTGATTTTTTATATGGTTCCATATTATCACGGAAGTTGCTCCAGATACGTAACCCTATCAACACCTTTCAATCTCCTGCACTAGTATAACGTAAAGTAATTTGATAACTTGGTAGGAGGAGCTGTGTTTAATTTAAAACAACTTCACATTACCATTATGTGATATTCTATTAACCTAATATTATTCAAAATGAGTGGTACTCTATGTAGTAAAGATATACACTTCCACCTATAATGCCAGTTAACATTTTTACAGACAATTATCAAGTCTATTGTTGAATTATTTCAAGAGGGCTATATCATCCTAGCATCCTAGCATAGGGTGATTATGTTGATAATAATCTGCATCTGTGAGACTTTACGAGATTAATTCGCTTGTCACATGTCCCAGAATGAATTTAAGATATAATTAGACCAACGACACAGAACAATAGAGTGACGTCACCAAAGGTCTATAAATCTTAATATGGTGGTGGCACTTGGTCCTGTGCAAAGCTCAGTTCAACACTATCAGTGTAGTTCAGCATCATGGGGCATAGCTCACCAGATCGTGATGGGTGGGTGACCCCAAGGCAGGTTGCCTAAGGCGAAAGAACTGAGAGTTTGAAGGGTGATTCCCTGCCCTATACCGGGACATGAGTTAAAAGATTTCTCAACCTGGGCAAGTTACGTTATTCAAAATAAGCCACTGTTCACCCAGCAGTGCAAATGGGAACCTGGTAGAAGTTGTGTTGGAGGTGACCTTTGAGCAAAAATATGTCAGCCTGGGTTAAACCAGGGAGTAGAGCATAAACCGCTGTGAGTCCACAGAATGCAGATTTGGCGCTATAGATAAGCTTTCATTAATATTATTAGACAACACTCACAAAAGGGAAGACGACACCCTGGGTCTTCCTCAGTCCTCTTGTAGAATATCTCAACCTTGTCACAGGGATCTGAAAAGGAAAATCATATCATCTTAGATTTTGTGCTGTTTCCTGAAATGCTATGTCCTCTATTAGAATTTCTCACATGTTCAGTTGTGCTTTGCTGTGAACATCAGTAACATGTTATGTCTTATGCCAAAATCCAAAGGTAATAAAATCTACAACATGTTAACAAGTTGTTACAGAAGCATTTTAGATGTCGGAAATATTAAAAGGCAACAAGTTTCATGCTATTTCGGCTGACACGACCTCCTACTACATCTTGCTAGACTCAGTGTAGCGAGTATTATTGAGGCTAGGTTGACATTGACTGAAAAAATCAAAGGTTGGGTACTTACTAACAGCAGCAAAGTCTCCCTTATTGTAAGATGGTGGTACAACAACATCCAGGTTGTGTTGCATCACATCCTGACTGGTGTAGGGGGGCGGAAGGTCATCAGGCCTCGACCCTTCACCTTCGACCTTGGACTCGGTGGAGATGGTGTCATCTGTTGAAAATGAGGTTTCATCCACCTCTGATGGTGTTGCCACGGAAACCTGACACACGGAGCCAGTGGTTGAAGATCCTGATGGTGTTGTGATCAGACGGACGGCCTCGGCCTTATCCTCAGGGTCCTTGCTTGTTGAGTCTGAAATGAAGGGTTTGTTCAAGGAAGATCTTTTCTTTGTCACTTTATTTATTTTTCTTGGGTTTATACATGGTCATGCAGATCTATACTTGATGTGTGAACAGTAAGAGGAAAATTTCTCACATTTTTATCACTTCTTGCAAGTGATAGACATGTTAATGCCCCATATTCAAAGCGTAGTGAAGTTCAATATTTTTTGAGTATTTTGACTGTATTCATTGTAATTTTGAAATTATTGCGACCAATCAAGGGCTGATCGGACAATCATATCATGAATGGACGAAGCCCAATTAAACTATATCCCACTTCCACCTTGTCGGCGCTTATTAGAGGCCTGGCGCTTTTTAGAGGAAATACGGTGATCATTAATTCAAAGGGGAAATGCTTGGACTAATGATGAACTCACTTTTACACCGAGGTCGCCATTTCTTCCACCAGACAATGACTAAGATCAGAACAATAGTAGACGTAAAAAGCAATCCTCCTATCACAAACAGGATCACCTTTAATACATGGCCACCTGCAGGTAGATCAGAGAGAAAATATTATAACATGCTTCATACAACCAAAACAGAAAAAAATCCAGTACTTTTCAAGGACTACTCAAGGACATTTTAATACTTTTCTAGTACATATATGTGCAAAAATTTCAAATTTTATGCGACTATTGTTGCATAGCGGCATCAGAATTTAGCGGATGCAATCCATTGTGAGAAGCAAAATTCTCCATTTTGTTGGAGTGATTGGAAGCTCACAGACTGGTATGTCTCGTTTCATTCTCTATCAATTTGCGCAGTTAGCAGAATGACGTGTTTTCGATTGTGATCCATGTCACAGTAAATTCCAGAACATTTTGAAAATTTCAAGGACATTACCGCAATATTCCAGTACTTTTTCAGGACATTTAGTAAGCATTGTAAATTCAAGTACTTTTCCAGTATCAAAACAAAATTCAAGTACTTTTCAAGGCCCGTGCCAACCATGATTTATTTTAAAAACTTATTTCTCTATCATTACCATGAATGTTAGGGAAAACTTTAAATACTTTATAAATGATTTAATTGAGTGAATGAGTCTTTTTTTAGTTCTGCTTGGGCATTATTCCAGCCATTAACTGTGACTGATTCAATAGAATACAATCTGAAATCAGAACAAAGACTTTTAACAAAGGCAATGTCAAATCAGTTGGCTCTTATAGCAAGGGTGAAATAACTCTAAACATACACTCAACTGATTAAGAAATAGCTGCAAAAATTACAAACACAAATGCTACATGGTAATTAAAAAAGTTCAGTGTCTAGTGATCAGGGGCCAAAGCATCATGCAATTTTGGGTTGAGAGTCTGGAATTTAATATCTAAAGGGGCCATAATAAAGAGAGTAAGTTAGTTATAATGGTGATTTAAAGAGCAGGTAGGGTAGATATTAATTAAAGGAATGTTAATTCGTCTGACTGAGTGGTATACAGTTGGTTATGGATGTCTAATTTGGGGAGAAGAATCTGATCAATCAGAAATTCAGGGGCCAAATAAGGCAATTAAGGGTCTCTGATTAATGGATGGAAATTAATGAAGGATCTAACCTGATTCTGGGGCACATGTCCTTATTGCCTTCCACTTTCCATTCATACAGACCATCTCTCTCGTGTCTGGTGTGTATCCCTCGGGACACGTGATCTCACACGTTGTGTTGATAGGCAACCACTGGCTCACGTTACACGTCGTCCTCTCGTTGTCCTTGACGATGTAACTCAGTCTGGGGCATGCTGAAATAGAGGTGTAACTCCATGAGGTATATATGAACCCTCAAAAACAGCATATTCTATCCTATTTACCTGTGATTTTCTCATTATCTTGTGTCATTTTGTCAAAATAATTATCACTTTATTCCTTTTTGTAGGCACCACAAACGTATAAGTGTAATAAAAATTTGCTTCATTATTAAAATAGTTGTCAAGTGTTCTGACATCTACATGCATAATTAAATGTTTAGTTACAATGAAAATCAAATCTAATACATCATTCCTTAAAACATTGAACAACATTTCTCTACGACTCTAATAGAGAAGAGAAGAGAAGAGAAGAGAAGAGGATAAAATTCCCAATTTGCTGATAAAATCCTGTTTCCACAAATTAAACAAACTATTAAAATCTGTAACTGCCAAAAGTGTACAAGAAATAGTACCGGTAATTTTGGCTAAAATGGTGTGAGATGTTGGACTTTGATGCCATCTTTGTTTTGGTAAATTTTATGATAAAAATTCATCATTTTATTTTCAGGTTTTAAAAGTTAATTGATTTTTATTCACGCACATTGAGAAAAATCACATAACACACTTCCCTGGGTAATAACCTCTATATCCTACCATCAGGCACACAACACTTCAGGTAATTACCCCTCAGGCACACAATACTTCAGGTAATAACCTCTATATCTTACCATCAGGCACACGATACTTCAGGTAATAACCTCTAATCATCAGGCACATAATACTATATCTTACCATCAGGCACACAGGCGACATGGGTCCAGGTTGCGGTCCAAGGATCGCACGTAGTGACGGGACTACTCGGACGGGTATGAGGGGTGGTACAGGTCACTCTGCATGTATCGTGGACCCGGTACAGTTGGCGGCCATCTTGATCCGTGCAGTTCACTGTGGCGCCTTCTATTGTGGGGGGCGCTGTGCAGTCTGATTGAGAAATTTAGGTATATCACTTCAAAAATAGTATTATAACATGAAATTACAAACTATATATAGATAGACATTGCTAGGTGACCTATTGTTTCAAAACTTAAATTTCAAATAAACATGTAACACAATTTCATGGTAATGACATAACCATACAAATAATTTTCTTCATTAGATTGAATGAAACATTTTGTACATAGAGCAAGCTAAAGTTTCCTTTTCTTTTCATGCTGAGCACCAAGCAAGGAAACAACAACTCCCATTATTAAATGTATTTTGGTAAACAATGATTGAGAATCTAACACTGACCTTTTAGGGCAGTAACTGTATTGAGCTACATCACCAGGTGCATTATATATAATTTTTGACAAATTCAATAAGTTACTAAAACAAAACTCAAAAACTTCTTTTGACTGGTTCTTAGTTTCATCATCCCTCAATTCTTTTCACCACATTTACCACTACCTCTTGATGCCTCACGATTGAGGCAAATGTTTGAACACAAAATCTCTGAACCCCAACTGTACTTTCGATTAGTTCTCAAACATGTCACTAAGTTTTTTTTTAAATCTCCACCTCAAGATCAGCGAGACTAATGTTTGAACAGAAAATCCCTAAATCTCTTTTATCAATAATTTCTTAGTTATTTCAACAAGACCCTATTGCCTACTTACTCTTGATGTACCGGAAGTATTTCCGGTCTGTGAGGAGAGATCCACACAATGGATAGAAGGTCCTATTCTGCCCTCGCCACTCCTGCTGCTCCTCCAGCTGCTCTGGGAACTGTTTCTCAAAACACTCGCTCTCCGCGTAGTTCTTCCTGGAATAGTCATTATAAAGAGGTTAGAGCGTTAACATATGAGCAGCTACAAGATCATCTAATCAATGAATTACATTGCTTACCAGTAATGGAGTATGTACACATGGTTTCAGCTTTCAAGACCTTTTGCTTCTGGAGACAAATTTGAAAATTGTTTTTTTAGGGAAAGGCCCCTGTGGCCTTGATAAGGGGTGAAAGGGTATACATCTGTCACACTAAGATTGTTATCTGTACATGGGCCTATGGCCTTCATACTGTATAAAAGAATTGAATTGAATTGAATTGAAAGGGTCAATAAATCAATAAGTGATAATTCAAATCAGCTAAGGAGTCTTTACACAAGATTAAAGCTTTCTAAACTTTTGCATCTGCAGGAGGATGTGTAAATGTGTTTTGGGCAAAGCCAAAAAAGCCTTTATAAGTGGTTAAATGTTCACCAAATCTACAAGTTCAAAACCTCATTAGCCAAGGAGTCAGTTCACAAGAATTCAGATTTCTTGAGAAAATGGTTCTTGTAAAGAAGTCAAAATGAAGAAGTCAAAAGTTTACAAAAGCACTAAAATCATTTCCTACAGAACTGTAAAATATAAAATGTTTCTGTATTTCCATTATGAAATTGAATTGAAATGGTTGATTAGTTAAAAAGTTATGAGCTGGACAGAAAGTGTATTGGACGGACAGGCATTCTGTCTCAGGGTATGAGCGTTACTCAATTTCCACTTATCTGTACACTTTGACTCAGAAGCTAGATTCGCTCATGCGGCACGACTTGAAATATAGCCAATCAAGTTGTTTTCTCGCCACCTTCTCTGTAAAACGAGAAAATTACTTGATTGGCTATATCCCAAGTCGGGCTGCACGAACGAATGTAGTTTCTGAGTCAAAGTGTACAGATAAGTGGAGATATCGAAACGTTCGTACCCTGAGACAGGATGACTTAAAAGCAAATTACCTATTGCCTGCTTTGTACGTATTATCAAAGACATACAGCTTAAGCCACCTTCTCGATAAAACTTCAACGAGAAAATGATTTGATTGACTATATCCCAAGTCATGCCGCAGTAATGAATCTAGCCAAGGGTATACAGATTAGTGGAGTTAGTGTAACGTTCATACCCTGAGACAGGATGACTTAAAAGCAAATTATCTATTGCCTGCATCTTACATATTGTCAAGGACATACAGCTTAAGGCACTAAAGCTACTAGGAATGCCTTATCCCACCCTGCCGCATTACCATCTATCCATCTCTTAAATCATCTATACTTATTCTCAAAATGTATATATATAAGTGTAAAAACAAAGAAATACAGCTATATTTCCCAGTATTGATAAAACACATTAAGCATATTCACAAAATTGAAATGTTTATTTCAGACCCTACAAATAAAACGTTTTCTAATAAATGGTTGATACTGACGCAACATTTGTAGCACATCCAGCTCTCCCTCCCCACATCCTATGCTATTTCATTATCCTTATTTCATAACCTCTTTTCTTTGTTTGTAGAATAATCATGTTTTTCCCAAAAAGTATGTAACCGTTAAGTCTTTTTAACATTAAACCCGATTACTTTTTTTTTTTTTTTTTTTTTTTTTATTACAGAAAAAAGATCATACAATCAATGAATCAATGGTAGAAACATAAAATAATAAAAATTAATAATAAAGATATAAAATAAGAGATAAAAAAAGAAAGAAAAAAAGATGTGGATAGTGGATAGTGGATAGTAAACAGGGTGCAGGAAAAGATGAGAAAACTCACAGTACTTTAGTCATCTTTCGAAAATATATATTTTTCTAAATTGTAGTGATACTTTATTAAATGGATTAGGCGATTGAAATTTAAATCTTCAGGGTTAAATCTTGTTTTATTTATAAAGTCTTTTGTAATAATAAAGATGTGGTTTATCAATACATTTGCCTGAGGGTCTCCAAGAAGAAATTTTGAAATATCTATGTTAAGGCTGGTGTTTGTCTTGGTATGGTACCAGTTCTCTAATTTTGAAATGAGATTTTTAATTTTTGTACATGAATAGAATAGGTGTTCAAGTGTTTCAATTTCTCTACCACAAAAGGTACATAAATTGTCTTGACAAATACCTATTTTAAAAAGAAAGGATTTTGTTGAGATTATGCGATGAATGAATTTAAACTGAAAATTCCTTGCCTTGTTTTCTATTGTTGTATCATTTATTATTGCAAAGCAGTCAGGAAGATAATTCTCTGATAAGGCAACATTGAGCTTTGATTCCCACTTAGACTGAAGATCAGCTAATGAGGAAGTTTTGTTGGCACAAAGTTGGGAATACACAAATTTGCAATCATCAGAGGTACATATTTGTTTTAGAATAGTACATTGTGTATTTGTCCTAGTGTCAAAATGAGTTGTTGCCTTAATAAGATCAAAATATTGTTTAGGTATATATTTCAGAAATCTGAAATAAAGAAGGTATGTGTGTTGAATATTGAATTCATGTTTCAGTGTTACAAATGTTTTTTTATCACCAGTTGAAGAGATAATATCCCCAATATGTTTCATTCCGTTTCTATACCACGAGATGAATAATTTCATATCAATAATTGGAACAAAGTTCAGAATTGGTAGGGATACAAAATCGTCAAATGTAACAACATCGTTTTTGCTAATAGATATGTAACACATTACCACATCTCTCCAAAAACAGTTTTTAATTGTTTTAGCATATGATATTAGTCTTTCTTTTTGAAAGTTAAACAAATCAATGTCTCCAAATTGTGATAATGATTCAAATACTAGGTGCTGCCATAAGCCTTTTCTTTCAAATAGCCGCTTTATCCATTTGGTCTTCATATAATTACAGAAAGATATGATATCTATCATTTTCAAACCCCCCTTTTTATATTCATTTATCAACATATTAGGTTTAATTTTATCACGTTTCCCTCCCCATATAAACTTGTAAAGAATAGTGTTTAAACGTTTAAAAAAGTTTTTAGATGGGTTGGGAAGCGCCATAAAAAGATGTGTAAAAAGGGGGATAATCTGAGATTTTATAATAGTAATTCTACCTCGTAGAGTTAATGTTCTATTTGACCAGGAAAATAATATTTTCCTGACTTTTGAAAATTGTTGGTCAAAGTTTAGTGAAATCATTTCGTCTAGGTCGGTAGAGAAAGTAATTCCAAGAATTTTGAATGGTTCTTAAACCCGATTACTGATGTGTATGTGGAATAGAACCCCACTGACCCCTTGTCACGTGAGTCATGTAAGGGTTTTCCTGTATGAAATCGTGACGGGTTTGCTTCTTGTAATAAAAAAATTAAAAAAATAATTAAAAAAAACTTCTATCAATCTATTGTACAAGAGATTGAGGGAGCATAGTAACAGAAGTAACAAAAGTCATCAGAAGATGAAATATCCTAGTAATCCCCAATAAATCAGAATATCTATCTTAAAATGATGTAAGGTTGATATATAGGACAAGGTCATTTATGGAAATTCCAAGTTCAATTTCAATGAAAACAACCAAAAATATAAACGTGAAGAAGTTGAAAATCCCAAAATGCATATATTCACATGCTCACTTTTCCACATACCATTACAAAGTTTCAATAACGAGGTCTAATAGTTTGCAGAAAAGATTACAGACAGACAGACAGACAGACAGTCGGACTGAGGGATAATAATAATATAGGTCATGTGTAGTGCGCTTGACTCCACAACGATAAGCCATGCTCTAAGCGCAAACACAGAAACAGGAACAGTCAGTATCGGAGAAAAAGGAATGTCTTTAGGTGGGACTTAAAACTCGAGAGAGAAGGAGCCAATTTAATGTCTGTAGGGAGAGAGTTCCATAACACTGCTGCCGATGATGACCGGGATGACTATATTCCACCAGTGGGGATAACAAATGAAGTACCGAATGTCTAAATGACTCACATCAAGTCTGCGTCCATACAGTAAACACACCACTTCAACTGTCCATCTTCGTTGTAGTAGCGACTGTAAACATAAATCTATGAATGAGACTTCGTAAATACTCTCTCAGTTCATTATATGTTTTTATTTTTCCATATTTTCTAAATTTCATGTATTCAAGTTTGATTATTATTATCATTATTTAAAAGCAATGTTGATAACAGTCAAAATGATTAAAACAGGCTTGTTCTCTCAAATAAATTACTTATATATAACATATTCAAAAGAAAAGGTATTTTGAAAGTTTAGAAAGACCTTAGGATAGCTTGATGATAAACATGTTACAAAGCTACCAAGATGTTTCTCTTATGACTGTTTGGGAACACAGTAGCAATTTTGTAATTATTTCAAGTTAATATTCATGTGGTTGAAGAACAAAAACAGTATACAACTTTTTTAAGATTGATAAACAGTTAAGAAAAGAAAAATAACAATAATTAATGTTTATCCATGAATCATGTACAATAGCCTGATAGTGACAAATTTCTTTTCATTTTAAATATAGTTTATCAAATAAAGATGACATAAAGAAAATCGCACCATGCATTTAGAAATGAATGATGAATATGCATACAGCGAAATGAAAATAAAAATAAGTAGATGATGCAACATGCCTGGGTCGTAATGATCACAGTAATAAATCAGTTTAGCATAAAAGGGAATGGGCGAATATACAATGTATACTGAGTAAGCTTTCAAAGAGAAAATATTCTAATATTCAAACCTATTTAAAATTGTAGTCAGACCTATGCAAATAAGTGTCAAGAAAATATTCTAATATTCAAACATATTAAAAATTGTAGTCAGACCTATGCAAATAAGTGTCGAGAAAATATTCTAATATTCAAACCTATTAAATATTGTAGTCAGACCTATGCAAATAAGTGTCGAGAAAATATTCTAATATTCAAACCTATTAAAACTTGTAGTCAGACCTATGCAAATAAGTGTCGAGAAAATATTCTAATATTCAAACCTATTAAAAATTGTAGTCAGACCTATGCAAATACTTATACACTTATGTAGCTGGATGAAATGTTCAAGTTTCAATGGCATCATTGAGACCAAATGGTTACTAATCGATTTTGTACATTGATTTTGTAACCCTTGGGAACGATAGAAAAAACAAAAAACAAACAAACAAACAAAAAACTTACTAATCGATATCTGGAGGGCGAGGACCGATGGTTGAGTTGGTTTCCAGCACTGCGACCACTCCCGTGCACTGGAGAAATAAAAGGTATACAACATGTAAAATATAACATTTACAATTCTATTTCACTTTGATACAGAGGTAGAATAAGATTAACAATGACAACTGAAGTGATATTATCCTAACAAGGGTTAAATGGATGAAAGAATAAAACACTCAGCATAACATTGTAACTAATCAAATATCTATCAAGGATATCAAATGTTTTGCATAGAGGTATTAAAGGAAACAAAAACACCCACATTGTATTTGTGTCACTTGTGTTTATCAAATTAACATCCTGTTCACATCCTCAAACTAACCAATGTTTTATCTATGTATTAACACAAAGGATGGGTATTGTTTCTCATTTCTGTATTGCAATATATTACAATACAGGAAAGTGTATTGCAATAATTATGTATTGCAATATATTGGTACTTTTAAAATTCAAGAAGGTACATGATGTTACATGCTATCTAATCTTAATAAGATGGTTAAAAACGATAATCAGAGCACAGCTAACACTAATTATAATTTTTCATTATTCATATTTTCACAATACATCTTCACACTTTAAGAAATTTCTGTAAAATCATGTTTCATTTGGTTTGTTTCTGTGCAATTTGAGATTAAAATTGCTCAATTTAAAAGTTAAATATATTTGATATTTTTGGAATTGTGTACCGATTCGTATCATGTTGTTACTGTATTGCAATGTACCGATATATTAATAATATCATGCACCCTAAATCTTTAGTTCTTTATCCTTATTATCTTATTTCCATTTCCACAGTTTGATGGTTCTTCAATGTAAGAATGATTTTCCAAACTAACTGATTCATAATAAGTTTATTCATGTATAACACAGCCTGACTTATGCCAGTTCTAATACCTAAAAACAGTGTGAAATACTCTATGTATGAGAAAATATCTTAAATCATTTTTGAATGGATATTTTTAGCATCATATTTTTAATTCCTCAAACAATAATCTCTTTTGCCTTTCATCATATTTCCATTTTATCAAGTTCAACACCATAGGTTAGATAGATAGAAAACGTCTCTTTAAGTATAGTGTTTTTTGATAAAGTTGAGTCCTTAAAGATATTCTGATCCATTAAGTTGTAAAAACAAAACTTTATTTAAACATGCAAAGAAACAAAGACACTAAGGTGTTCCTTTTAACTGCAATATACTTTGGCTGTATCTCTTTTTAATGAATATCCATTCAAACTACAGGTATATAGATAATGTGTTAACCGTGTCATGTAAATATTAAAGAGTTCGCTGAATAAGATCAGCAAAATATGTATACATCATTCAAATCAACATTCTCTATGATATATTATTTATCACCTATCACTAAATCTGATTACCATGTTCTCAAATACATGTAAATACAATTACTGTCACCGTGAACTAAACACCATTTAATAACGACAATGTGATTGGTTTGCAAAAAATTGTTTTGTCTGCGCTAAACTGGTTACTGCGACATGCGAGTAGATTGACTGCTTTCAAACAGTGACGGAGAGGAAATCAGACTGGATTAAGTAAAACCCCAATATAGCGAACAATTTTACAATTTTATTCCTCAAAGCGCAATCAGTTTTAATGATATCACTCACCGCTGTACACAGCAGAAGCTGAATAAGTAATCGCCGCTTCATCTTCAGTCTGCTGTCAGCTTTTCATCTTCTTCCTACCAAATCAATCAAACCAAATAAAATCAACTGCAAAGTAAAAGGATGTATATTTGCAGAACTATTTCTTCTGCATCTTTCCATTTCTTCCAATAGATATATTCAGTTCTTTGTAATCATAAATCTTACAGCAGATCACTCAAGTATTGCAAAATATCCAATGGATTAGAAGATAGATTTCCCTTTGACAATTGCACATCAACACCCACATGTTTACATCTTACAACAGGATAATCAGATATGATGTTTATCTGATGAACTACACATACAGGACTTAAACATGTGTCCGTGATATACATTATCTATTCATCTTTTTGTCATTTTCTTATATCTTTTACTTGCTTCAGATCATTAATATTCACAATAAACTTATTTTGATAATTGATATATCAAGATTTTAAAATTCCATCACAAAAACATGCATAAACTGTCACATTTGTTCTTGAGAACATAAAATCTCAATACTGTCTATGTTTAAAAATCTTTCAAAAAATGCTAATAAATGATATTCCATAATGCTTATTATGTGACAATTATACAATAGAAAGCATAAATATAGTTAGTTACAAGAGAAAATATAAATCATGTTGTTTCTTTAAAACATTGTAACATTGTAAATAATATGATGATAATTATGTTGAAATGATAGGTAAACATCAATCTAAACATTTACAAGAAGATCCATGTATGATGATGAAAACATCCTACCTGAACCACAAACTGATCTGAAGAAATAATTGCAACTTCCTGATCGAGTCACGAAGACAAGTCAAGAGAGAACAGAGAAGTGAAACTAACCTGGTCGAAGCAGGTAGCTAGGAAGTTGTAGATAATAATCTCGCCAATAACACTCTTCCGCCAGAATATCACGGATAACTCAACTCATGTGCTTAGAACTACCAATGGTTTGGACTCTAAAAATATCTTGATATGTATATATCTCGTGCCCTATCACAAACTTTCCAACTTCGAAATCGACAAGTGCGATGCAGGAAGGGGATTCCCCTACCAGGAAGTAATATTATAGTCAGAGTTATCTGCCCCTTGATTTATGCCGCTAGGTGGTAGGAATCAAAGGTCAGCAATCGTGGGCGTGTGTGAGTTCGAATCACTTGGTTTCTCGCTAATCGGTGATTTGTCGATTTTTATAAATGATTCAGCTGTAAAAGGCGGAATCCTTTATTTTTGTGTTATCCTCTCCATCCAAGATTTTTTATATTGAAGATTTGACAGGCAAATCGACATTCACAGTCAGAGGAGCAACCCCTGCGATTATTCAAGAATCAAGGTAGGCGGTTATTCAAGAATTTTCAATACCCTCGTGTTAAGCAGTAAATCTCAGTTAACTTGAGCACTGACAATAACAAACAATATGAACATTGTGATTGATAAGAGACATATTTCCCCAACATCTGATGTTATTTTAACAATTATTTTATTATTTTGTTGATTTTATTGACATTTTCCAAACAGGTGCCAATTTTTTTTTTTTTTTTTGGGTGTCACCTGTTTTCATGTTTTTTTTTAACAATACAACACAAGCAACACTAAATTGTTTTATTGTGTTTAAAACATAATGGCAGGGACACTTTGTTCGAGAGTCCAGTACGAGGCGGAGCCGAGTACTGGCTCGATGACAAATTAATTAAGTGTCCCTGCCGTTATCCGATGCATGTCATTTACTATGCTAGACACTGACTTACATCTAACTTGATCCGAGTAGGCCTACAATAAAATAAAAAATAGTTTTAAATGAAATTAAAATTTTCGATAACCTTCCAAGGGCCCCTTCACTGTTTTATGAATGAAGTGTGTCGTACTATATAGGAATGGTGCACGAGCACGTGCTTCTTGGGTGTCTAATCACGAGGCATGAAGTAAATGTTTTGGGCTTGCAAACTTCGTACACTCCATGAATATTAGCCTGTTTCAAGACAAAGTTCCACAGGTTGTCCATTTCGGTTTCGATTTTGAAGGTATAAGGGACGTTATTAGATTCCTCATGGACAGTTAAATTTTGACAGTGGTTTCTACTTATGAAACGTTTTCCTTGGATTTCCAATAAAAGGGTACTTTTATCATTCCCATAACAAGTTTAGCCCAAAAAAATAGTTTATCTCTGAAATAAATTAATTACGTATCATTATAATTTTTTTGATATTTCTAGACTTATTTTCCTAACAAAACAAAAGTGTTAGTGCAACATAAATCATATAATGCTTATTTCTTGGTTTGGTTATTTCTAGTTCAAATTCAAGTCTACAGTGTTATTTGGTGATTTTAAGATTTTGATTCACGCCAAACGTGTAAGTATTATGATTGTTTTCCAGCTTGTTGTATTTGATTATTGATACTTTCAGTTCACTTCTATGTCTATGTTGTTGATTAATTGTTTAAAACCTTGTGTAGGAAAGGTTTGCAAAATTGTCCTTGCATCAGATGTCAAGACTCTTTGGCCTAAAAGTTCGCGATATCTATAATGGACAGGACACTTTTATGAATGGTTTCCATTGACGACGAGGTCTAGGTGGGATGTTCGCATATTCATCATGTGACAGAATTATGCCTATTATACCCCACTTCCGGTCTCGTTGCTATGGTTTCCTTTCTGTAGGTGTATTGACGGATACACCTCTCCTTTCTCTGTTGTAACTGTAGGTTATCCACTGATACACCTCTACTTTTCTAATACACCTGCTCTTTATTGTTAATCTACACTTAGCCAGGAGAAGAGACCTTCAACGTTGGCAAATAAACGGACTTGTAAAATTTAGATTTATAAGTTTTTGAGAATTATAATCAAAGATGGCGGAAATCGAACCAGGGACCTTTATGTTGTTGAGCAGCGACTTTATCGACTGAGCTAATGAGGATTGAAACAAGCAGAGGTATTTTCTGTTGTTTATATTTTCTATATATATAAGCCTATGTATATAAGTACTAGTATGTACCAATTTTAATGTAATGAAGTTAGTTTATGGTTTTAAACCGCAATTAGAGTATTGTTAATATTCTATTGATCTAGTTAGGTCAAGAGCTGTATACTTAAAGAATGATGGAATGCTCTTTTTCGTCAAATATGACTCGACCGGAGTGGGGTATAAGTCAGATATACCCACACTTCCCGAGGTGTATCGCTCAATAACCTCCTGTTTGAATCGTGGTTCCTCCGCTTCGGAGACCCACGATTCAAACAGGAGGTTATTGAGCGAAACACCTCGGGAAGTGTGGGTATATCTATAACATGTCTTACATTAGCGAATACTTAAAACGAAAATTAGTACGTACATGTATATCAAAGAAGACTCTATTCATTATAAAGCGTGTGGGATTTTGAAGTTATCTCGCAATACTTCTCATGACAAGAGCCATTTAAAATACACATCAGACATCAAAGTATAATGTTATGCAAAGGGACTTAAATTGGAGAATGAACAAACTGTTTTGAACAACCAACGTTAGTTTTAAAAGGACATTTGACGGTGTTATATAAAAAGTGAGATATTCTTGGTACCACTTGGTACCACCTTCTTTGTAATGCTTACTCCTTCAGCGGGGAATGGAAGGATGGAAAACTTGAAAACGTAAATGCAGAGCACTGAACTCATCTCATTTACTTTAAAATCCATTCTACCTAAACATGTCGCAAGAATTCGATATCGTAAGTAAAATGTTGGTCATTACAGACTATCAAAACCAAACACCTTTAAAAGATTATGGAGTATGTAGAAATGAGTTTACCTACACTGTACCTATATTTTCGTCCGTTATTGACTTCCTGTACCAACTTAATACTTCTGTATATTAACACTTTATGACTTGTAACGTTATTGATCTGTAGATATTGCTATTTCAGTACAAATCATCTGACAATGGCAACTGCTAAAGTTGAGTCTGGATTCACAGACGACTGGCAGGGGGAGAGAACCTTAGCTGAATGCAATCTGCACATGTTGAAGTCTGAAGACACCTGTGACGTCACCTTCAGGATCGGACAGAGCGAAGATATTGTGCGCGCGCATCTCTACATCCTCATCAGCCGTAGTTGCGTATTCTACTCCATGCTGTGTGGTGAATGGTCTAAAGAGGAATCCATCAAGATACCCGATATTTCAAAAGAATTCTTCACAGAATTTCTAACGTAAGCAAATAATCTCCATATCTAAATATGTCATTTCTTGCCCGATTCTTGTTTACAAATTTTATTTACTTTTTCACACTTTGAGAGCAGGATATTGTCACATTGTTATTCAAACTCCCGGTTTGTACTAAAGTGTTGTGCATTATCTTTGTCCTAACTTGATATCAATTTTATGAAATTGTAAATCTGTCTATTCCTCTCGTGCAGCTTCCTGTACACTGACGACTGCTCACTGACTGCAGACAACGTAACCGGGCTGCTCTATCTTTCCAAGAAATACGCTGTTCACAGACTCCACCGCCTCTGTCTCTCCTTCCTACAGACCAACCTAACTCGGGAGAACGCCTGTGTTGTTCTGGAACAGGCTCATTTCTTTGATGAAGATCAACTCTTTCAACAAGCGTCGGCAATCGCAACCAAAAACAGTAAATTTAGTCTGTTGTCACTTGGATTCCGTGATCTCTGTCGAAGCTGTCTGGACAAGATCCTCAAATCGAACGACCTTGACCTGTACACCAAACCGGAAGTGGTGTTTGATGGCGTTTTGTCCTGGGCATCAGCTGAATGTTCTAGACAAGGCAAGGAGGTCACTCCGCGGAACCAGCGTGACGTTCTAGGAGAGACTGTGTATCTTGTTGGCTTCACTGGGTTTGATGCTGCTAGTTTTATAAAGAAAGTTGTACCTTCTCAACTTCTCGATGTAGAAGAAGGTTTGAAAATACTGAGCAATATCAATTGTCCTGACACAGATGTTGAACGGTTTAGAAAAGTTGATCTTACAAATAGACCAATTGGTAAAATTGTTTTGTTTGATGTTGAGATTTATGCAGAATGTTGTAAACAAAATGATGATGAATATGAGCTTTTTCAAAATCACTACGTGTACGATGCACTAAATATCAAATGTAATCAAAAAGCCCAACTCCACAGCATAACATTAGTATCTTCTGAAGCAAAGTATGTCATCAGTGTAAAACAGGCAGACGAGATCATACTGACAACTCATTACGACACAGCTCTTATGAGTGGAAACCTACATTTTCCAACCAGCGTTGAACTTGAGCAAGACTTGACGTACTGTGTACAAGTAGAACACATAGATGGAGATTGTCCGCCAGAACTAATGAAGAACATGAAGAACAAGGTTTGCAGTCAAAACAAAGACTTCCACTTTTCACGGAGCCCAAACTTCGATAACGATTACATCAGGGGCATGATAATGAAACTCACTCTGAGCTGAATCGTCCCTCTGACATGCACTTGTATTCTGTGTAAATGACGCTCCTATCGAAGTATTCTTCGTGGAAACATTGGGTCATTCCAGTTAAGACGTATGAGTCATTAGTTGGTGATTATAAGTTATAACCAAACCAAGGAGAACGAACGTATATTTGATGTAGATTTGACCGCTTGATAACGAAGAACGTACACTTGGCAGTCTGATTGAAATCGACTGTGATTCGAGGAAAAGGGGGCAGAAATAATTTCTCTAGTGGGGTTAGAACTTAGAACTTTTTTCGTATCTGCATTTGGTGTAGATTATCTATTTACTTACGTTAATTGTTTCTTGGAGAACTGGCGTTAGTAGTCTTTATGTGCTGCTAATGCAGTGTTGTGCTATAGAAAGACGCTAGTCATCTGTTCACCATTAACATATATATTACTCCAAATTTCGTGAATTCCTCAAAACAGTTAATTGTTTACAAATAACATGTCATGTTTGTTGGACAGGGTGTCACATTTTAGCTCATCTGGCCTGAAAGGCCCGATGGGCTTATGGCATGGCATAGTGCCATAGTGTCCGTAAACTTTTTAGCTCATCAGGCCTGAAAGGCCAGATGGGCTTATGGCATGGCCCGTCGTCCGGCGTCCGTTCGTCGTCCGTTCGTCGTCCGTTCGTCGTCCGTAAACTTTTGACACTTTCGACTTCTCCTCATAAACCATATACACTAGAGAGCTGAAATTGTGTGTACAGGTACCTTAATTATAATTGGCATGTGGGGATTCTGATTTGTAACTTTGGTGGCCCTGTGACCCCAATTTAGGGCCACAGGGGACACGCCCTTAAAACTTATTTTCATCTTCTTCTTCAGAAACAATCCCCAGAGAGCTGAAATTTTATGTACAGGCACCTTGGCATATGGGGATTCTAATTTGTAACTTTTGTGACCCTGTGACCCCAATTAAGGGCCACAGGGGCCACACCCTTAAAACCTACTTCTTCTCCAGAGCTGAAATTATGTGTGCAGGTTCCTTGGCATGTTGGGATTCTGATTTGTAACTTTGGTGACCCTGTGACCGAATTTACGGCCACAGGGGCCACGCCCTTAAAACTTATTTTCATCTTCTTCTCCAGAAGCAGAAGCCCAAGAGAGCTGATTTTTATGCCCCCGAATCGGAGATGAGACCTTTCAGATGACACCATGGCATTTGACCTTGTGACCTTGACCTTGACACAGCGAGCATTTTCCGAAAACTTTAACCATGGCTATAGTTTCTATACTGTCAGTGCTAGGTCTTTGATACTTGACATGTGTATCCCTTGTGATGAGACCTTTCAGATGACACCATGATATTTGACCTTGTGACCTTGACGTCCGTCTGTCCGTTTGTCCACAAAAACTTTAACCTTGGTCATAACTTTTGATTGGTCAGAGCTAGCTCTTTGATACTTGACATATGGATCCCTTGTGATGAGACCTTTCAGATGACACCATGACATTTGACCTTGTGACCTTGACCTTGACACAGCGAGCAGGATGCATCCGGGGGCATTCGTGTTTCACAAACACATCTTGTTTTTATCTTTTTCTCAAGAAGCATAAGGCCTAGAAAGCTAAAACTTTGTGTACAGACTCCTCCTTGACTAGTGAGGATTGTAGATTGTAGCTTTGGTGGCCCTGTGGCCCCAATTTAGGGCCACAGGGGACACGCCCTTAAAAGTTATTTTCATCTTCTTCAGAAACAATCCCCAGAGAGCTGAAATTTTATGTACAGGCACCTTGGCATATGGGGATTCTAATTTGTAACTTTTGTGACCCTGTGACCCCAATTAAGGGCCACAGGGGCCACACCCTTAAAACCTACTTCTTCTCCAGAGCTGAAATTGTGTGTGCAGGTTCCTTGGCATGTTGGGATTCTGATTTGTAACTTTGGTGACCCTGTGACCGAATTTACGGCCACAGGGGCCATGCCCTTAAAACTTATTTTCATCTTCTTCTCCAGAAGCAGAAGCGCAAGAGAGCTGATTTTTATGCCCCCGAATCGGAGATGAGACCTTTCAGATGACACCATGGCATTTGACCTTGTGACCTTGACCTTGACACAGCGAGCATTTTCCGAAAACTTTAACCTTGGCTATAGTTTCTATACTGTCAGTGCTAGGTCTTTGATACTTGACATGTGTATCCCTTGTGATGAGACCTTTCAGATGACACCATGACATTTGACCTTGTGACCTTGACCTTGACACAGCGAACAGGATGCATCCGGGGGCATTCGTGTTTCACAAACACATCTTGTTTTTATCTTTTTCTCAAGAAGCATAAGGCCTAGAAAGCTAAAACTTTGTGTACAGACTCCTCCTTGACTAGTGAGGATTGTAGATTGTAGCTTTGGTGGCCCTGTGGCCCATACAAAGGGCCTAAGGGACCATGCCCTAAAAACCTATTTTCATCTTCTTCTCCAGAAGCAGAAGGCCTAGAGAGCTGAAACTTTGTGTACAAACTTTTAGAAAGCTGAAACGTTGTGTACAGAATCCTTGACTAGGGAGGATTTTTAATTGTAGCTTTGGTGGCCCTGTGGCCTGTGGCCCCTAATAATGTGGGCAGACTTCTTAGTAAGATAAGGAGGATTCTAGATTAGTGTACATTTAGTGACCCTGTTGGCCTAAAGACAGTGATGATTTTGTAAAGACAGTGAACTTTTTTTAAAGACAGTGAAGATTTTATTAAGCAATAAGGTGGTGTAAAGACAGTGAAGATGTTATAAAGACAGTGAAGATGTAATAAAGACAGTGAAGATGTTATAAAGACAGTGAAAATGTAATAAAGACAGTGAAGATGTTATAAAGGCATAAAGATGGTATAAAGTCACTGAAGATTTTGTAAAGACACTGAAGATTTTATAAAGACACTGAAGATGTTATAAAGACAGTGAAGTAATTGTTACCGAGAGTGAAGATTTTATAAAGACAGTGAAGATGTTATAAAGATTGTGAAGATGTTATAAAGACAGTGACAATGTTATTCAGACGGTGAGGATATTATAAAGACAGTGAAGACAGTGAAGGTATTATAAAGACAGTGAAGGTATTATAACGACAGTGAAGATATTATAAAGACAGCGAAGATGTGATAAAGAAATTGAAGATGTTATAAAGACAGTGAAAATGTAATAAAGACAGTGAAGATGTTATAAAGACATAAAGATTGTATAAAGTCACTGAAGATTTTGTAAAGACACTGAAGATTTTATAAAGACACTGAAGATGTTATAAAGACAGTGAAGTAATTGTTACCGAGAGTGAAGATTTTATAAAGACAGTGAAGATGTTATAAAGATTGTGAAGATGTTATAAAGACAGTGACGATGTTATTCAGACGGTGAGGATATTATAAAGACAGTGAAGACAGTGAAGGTATTATAAAGACAGTGAAGGTATTATAAAGACAGTGAAGATATTATAAAGACAGCGAAGATGTGATAAAGAAATTGAAGATGTTGTTACCAAGAGTGAAGATGTTATAAAGACAGTGAAGATGTTATAAAGACAGTGAAGGTATTATAAAGACAGTGAAGGTATTATAAAGACAGCGAAGATGTGATAAAGAAATTGAAGATGTTGTTACCAAGAGCGAAGATGTTATAAAGACAGTGAAGATGTTATAAAGACAGTGAAGATGTTATAAAGACAGTGACGATGTTATTCAGACGGTGAAGATGTTACAAAGAGTTTATAAAGACAGTGAAGGTGTTATAAAGACAGTGAAGATGATACAAAGAGTTTGTAAAGACAGTGAAGGTGTTATAAAGACAGTGAAGATGATACAAAGAGTTTATAAAGACAGTGAAGGTGTTATAAAGACAGTGAAGATGATACAAAGAGTTTATAAAGACAGTGAAGGTGTTATAAAGACAGTGAATATGTTATAAAGAAGGTGAATATGTTATAAAGACAGTGAAGACGTTTTAGAGACAGTGAAGATGCCGTTATGCCTATTGCAAAGCCTGCGACTTGCCTCATACGTTGAACTTTCATCTTTCACGATACGTTAGGATGGTTTAAACAAAGCTTTTGTTCTGCTTAACAAAAGTTTTGCTTCAGTCAATTTACGAAGTCGGGACAAGGATAACATCCCTAAATAATTGTTGAGAACTTCGTTAACATTTTCATGAAATTGATATAATAACTTAAAACTAGTCCAAATCGCAAAAAATGTCTATTAACAGTAGTAGCCTAATAACAACTCAGGCCCTATGTGCAATTCTATGTACTCTTTACCTTGTAATCTCTAATTATTGGACTTAAAGGGGCAGTAGCACGTTTTTTGATAATTTTATATTTCAAATCTTTCACTTATTATTGTAAGTAAATGTTAAATGTATTATATTGACACTGTCAACAATCTCATTACACAAGCCAATCACCCATAGTCAGAGGACAAAGTATGAGGATTCACATAAAATCCATTGGCGGCCATTTTTTTTGGAACACCTTTAATTCATTTTTGTAAGAAAAAGGAATCGCATGGCTGAACTTTAAGTTATTTATTTAAATAATAACTGCTTCATTTAGTTTAAATACATTGTCTTTCAATTGGAACCATTTATTTTCATTTTCCTGACATCACCTTATATTCCCCCTAAAACGTGCTACTGCCCCTTTAATGAGTTGATTCCAATTTTCACATAATGGACTTACTGAGTTAACTTACTAAAATTTTCTCATATTGGACCTTATGAGTTAATTAAAAATTTCAATCTTACAATTCACATAAATAATTAATCACTGAGTTTTAACAAAGCGAGTCGACAAGACATCTGCAGTTCAAGTGGACTGTTGCTTGGACACGGGTGGGTTGTTGCTGGAATGCAAGACGAGAGTTACCTCCCTTTACCCGGATGTGTTGTGCAAGACCAGGTTTCAACTGACACTCATAAGCGATACTGCGAGGTACAGTTTATGTTCAATAGTTTCTTGGTTTCTCAAATTAAGCACTGATAAATTACATTCTTGTAAGTAATTTGACAAATATATTCCATGAATTACACTAGTATTCAAGACCATTTGATGTTGATATTATATTTAGATGATCCTATTTTCACTTTCGTTTTGATGAAAATGTTTGATACAATTATGTCAAATTGTCAAATTTTCACAAAATACCTTAACTATATCAATAAATTATTATCTATTAAAGATAAACATTGACAATTCCTTCAAAATGTTCAACCAATGTCTCAAAAAGTTCTGAAAATGGGGTGGTATCGATGGTATCAAATAAAATCTAAAAGTAGGGGTTCAAAGAAAGATACCCTTCTTAGAAGCAATTTGTCCGAAATAAAATATAAATAATTAAAATTTTATGCCGTAAACTCATTATTATAAGATCGACAGTATCTAAGCTAGTGACATTGATGACATTTGTCCTACATTTGAATGAGTACTTAGATCTGTAGCGTGTAGTATTTTGATGTTGTAGCTTTCAGTTAGTATAGTTATACAGTCTTACCTGTTCCTCATGATGATTTCACGTGACAAGATCACTGTCACATCTATGACATAAAGTTTTAAATTGTCAAATAACTTAATCCATTTTATAGTCAAATAATGATATAACATATGTATAGTCAAGTTACTATTTACATTTGAATAATCAAAATAATCTTATACAGCTGACTAGTCAAGTAACACATAACATTTGAATAGTCAGGTACCTATATTACAGCGAATAGTCAAGTACCTATATTACATATAGTCTATAGTCACTTTGTTGCATTCGAATAGTCTAGTAACGGCATTTCATTTGAATAGTAAAGTAACTGCATGTTCATTTAATTTAAAAAGTCTAGTAACTAAATAACATTTGAATTATTTAGTTACTATATTTCATTTGAATACTCAAGTCACTATATTACATTTGAATAGTCCAGTTACTATATTACATTTGAATAGTCTAGTTACTTTATTACATTTGAATAGTCAAGCTATTTTATTACATTTGAATAGTCAATTTATTTTTTTACATTTGAATAGTCTGGTTACTGCCATGCATTTCAAAAGTTACTATATTGCATTAAAATATTTAAGTAACTGAATAACATTTAAATAGTCATGTTTTTGTTTTAAATTTAGAAAAACTCACGTTGAAGGAGCCTCTGTTAGCTTACCCGATCTAAACATAAAATGAAACAACGAATGCTATTCAAAAGAATGAAATGTGCCAAATTATCCCCAAACACATCCTCATTTCCTGAGCATAATGTACCAGTTTATCAAATGTTTGATGGGTGCTTGTTTTTAGACATATAACATTGATTGTGTTTGAAGAAAGACTATTGACAACGGTCATTCAGACAGCTCCCAATCCTACATGGATAGAAAAAAAGACTTCTTTTTCGAATGAGAAAACAGTTATAAAGTTCCCAATTTTATCAAACTTGAGTCTTAGAAGGTGATTGGGGGGAGCAAATTATCAGTGAGACATATCCTTGATACAATCAACTGTCACGTGTCAAAACATTTGCTTTCACCTTTAACAAGTGAGTACGGTGAATGGCATGGTGGGATACGTAAATAACGGAATGCAGACCAATGAGAACGCGAGGTGTCTGTCCAATCGTGTGTACAATTTACTCTATCCAAACCTGCCAATCAACTAAATATCGTAAAGAAAATGTAGGTTCATCGTAGGCAAACTAAACATTACACCAATAATATTACCCATTGAGGATGTTTAGTTTAGTTTACCAACGTTGTACCTACATTTCTATTTCAAATCGAGTTCATGTGCTTACTAATGTCAAGTTTTGATGGCTAATCAACACGTTATAATGTGTATCTTATATAGCTCTAATGTCTCTATTGACTATTTCAGTACTAGTACAGATCTCTTTGACAATGGCTACAGCTAAAGTTGAGTCCGGATTCACAGACGACTGGCAGGGGGAGAGAACTCTAGCTGAATGTAATCTCCACATGTTGAAGTCTGCAGACACCTGTGACGTCACCTTCCGGGTCGGACAGAGCGAAGATATTGTGCGTGCGCATCGCTACATCCTCATCAGCCGTAGTTGCGTATTCTACTCCATGCTGTGTGGTGAATGGTCTAAAGAGGAATCCATCAAGATACCCGATGTTTCAAAAGAATTCTTCGAAGAATTTCTAACGTAAGGAATACATCACAAGTGTTGCTATATATTCCATGTTTTTGATTGATTCTTGTGTACAACTTTGGTATAGCAACATATTGTCAGCTTCCGACTCCCGCTTGTATTGAAATGCTGTGCATCATTATCCATGTAATATGGTGAAGTCAAGGAATTAATTGAGAGTTCTTATTTTTTTTAAACATTCTTCACAGTCTTTCTAAAGCGAGATTAAGAAATCATAACTTACTTTGTGATTAAATTTGTTCTATTGAATCACCCTATATTGTAGATCATCATAATTCGTTTCCGGTGTCATATTTCTTTTGCGATCGCATAACGTTAATAGAGATAATAAGGCAATAACTCTTACAAATGAAACATAGAGTAGTTAGCTAAATCGACATTTCAGATGAATGTGAAATTGCAAATATTGCAGCTTCCTGTACACTGACGACTGCTCACTGACTGCAGACAACGTAACCGGGCTGCTCTATCTGTCCAAGAAATACGCTGTCCACAGACTCCACCGCCTCTGTCTCTCCTTCCTACAGACCAACCTCACTCCGGAGAACGCCTGTGTTGTTCTGGAACAGGCTCATTTCTTTGATGAAGATCAACTCTTCCAACAAGCTCTCACAATCGTCACCACAAATAGTAACGTCAGTGTGTTAACACACGGATTCAAAGATCTCTGTCGAAGCTGTCTAGACAAGATCCTCAAATCGAACGACTTTGACCGTTACACCAAACCGGAAGTGATATTTGATGGCATCTTGTCCTGGGCATCTGCTGAATGTTCCAGACAAGACAAGGAGGTCACTCCGCGGAACCAGCGTGACGTTCTAGGAGAGACTGTGTATCTTGTTGGCTTCACTGGGTTTGATGCTGCTAGTTTTGTACAGAAAGTTGGAACGTCTCAACTTCTCGATGATAGCGAGTGCTTTAAAATACTGAGCAATATCAATTGTCCTGACACAGATGTTGGATGGTTTAGAATAGTTGATCTTACAAACAGGCCAACTGGTAAAATTGCTTTGTTTGATGTTGAGATTTATGCAGAATGTAGTGAGTCAAATATAAATGAAAATGAACTTTTTCGAACTCAGTACGTGCACGATGCATTAAATATCAAATGTGACAAAAACGCCCTACTCCATGGAATTACATTAGTGCATTCTGCAGCAGAGTATAATATCATTGTAAAGCGGGAAGACAAGACCATACTGAAAACTCAATTTAACACAACGGTTATGAATGCAAAACTAGACTTTTCAACCAGCATTGAACTTGAGCAAGGTGTGACGTACTGTGTACAAGTAGAACACAGGGGTGGAAATTGTCCGTCAGAACTAATGAAGAACATGAAGGAGAAGGTTTGGATACAAAACAAGCAGTTCTGTTTTTCGCGAAATGAAACATTTGAATTCAGCAAGGGTATGATCATGAAAGTCACTTTGAGCTGAATCCTCAATGTGACATCCACTTGTATGGTTGTGTTAAACTTAAAATGGCAGTCCTATCAGGGTTTTTTTTTGTGGAAACGAATTTCAAAATGATATTCCAGCTAAAACAAATATGTCATAATTCATTATTACAACACAACCCAGTCAAAACATGAATCTTTGGCGGATTTCCTTAACCATGGCGAGTGTGATTGTCATTTCAAATTGATAGCTGTTGGCAACGGTCACAAAGCAATTTTAAATGACAACACGGGCGCACGTGGAAAAATTACCTCCGATATATTCACGGCAGCGTGTTTGATTTACGGAAACTGCCGATACCGTATTTCCTCTAATAAGCGCCGGGTCTCAAGTAAGCGCCGGCTCTCCAATAAGCGCCGGGCCTCTAATAAGCGCCGGGTCTCCAATAAGCGCCGGGCCTCTAATAAGCGCCGGGTCTCCAATAAGCGCCGGGCCTCTAATAAGCGCCGGGCCTCTAATAAGCGCCGGGTCTCCAATAAGCGCCGGGCCTCTAATAAGCGCCGGGGGTCATTGGTAGTTGAGAAAATAAGCGCCGGGCCTCTTATAAGCGCCGGGTCTCTAATAAGCGCCGGGTCCTAACTATTAGATAAATACTCCCTCAGTAAACATTTTACAGGTATTCATGGTAAAAGACGGCTTAAAACAATCTTCAGTGTCTGTGAAAGAAATAAGCGCCGGGTCTCCAACAAGCGCCGGGTCTCTAATAAGCGCCGGGGGGTTAAGGGGTGCTGAAAAAATAAGCGCCCGGGCCCTTATTAGAGGAAATACGGTATTTTCCCGCATTCGACCAGGCATTTGTTCAAAGATAGGTGTGGTGTTAATGCGAGGGTCAGTGGTCAATGCTGGATGGAATTCGAAAATATGGGCGAGATGGTCAGCAAGTTCAAAGATTGATCTATGATTCCAGTGTATAGTTTTGCGATTAAATTTAGTTTTAATTCCACCGCACGTTAAGTGTCGGGGTGTCCAATTTTCGATCAGGTTTCACTGTCCCCCCCTTCTGTATTCTATATAATAGGTAGATGTTACGCTTAAAATATTTATTTGTTGACATCATGACTATGCTCTTGGTTCTTATTCAAATTATTTAATGCAAAACTTGGTGCATTAACATTTCACAAGGTCAAAGACTCAATGTGGCATGTCAGCCATTTTCTTTATAACATGTGACAAAAACATAAAGGGGAGTAACTCTTCTGTTACTCAATAGAAAAAGAAAACTAAAAGAAGCACACATAAAATCTTTTAACATTATTAAATTTGAGATGTTGGTTTATCTCAACATATGAAAACGATATGTGAGTGCAAAATTCCAGATTTTGAATATTTTGTCTTAAAATGTTCACTCCGAGTTTTGAACCCCTGTGACAATATGCTACTTATTCCCGTCATACTTTTTTAAAGCTAGATTAACATCAGCTCTCTTTTGTAGCCCTTGAATTCAATGCAACTGATTTTTTTAGCCCAATTTCTTTTCAATTATCTTCTTTAGCCCTTGAATTCATAGTAAATGTCTACTTTAGCCCTTGGATTCATGTTGTGATTTCTTAGCCGTTATGGTTAGCGTTAGGGTTACCGTTAGGGTTAGGGTTAGTGTGAGATTTAGAGTTGTTGTTGTTTACTCCAGGATTTTCATCAGATGTCTTCGTTGGCCCTAGGAATTAGGGATAGGAATCATTTGTTACAATTTCATTGATTCATTTCAATGAGAAGTCGTGAATAAAACTTTTAAATGTACTTTGAATAAATGTTGCAAACCTTTTCCCTCTCTGGTTTTTATTTGAAGGATTAGTATGAAAGGGAATCAAAAGTGTACTTATTGACACTATGCAGAGTTATAATACAGTTAAGTACATGTAGGAAAATACATAAATTGAACGTTGGTAATAGTCCAGCAGATATGTGGGGAAATTGTGCTTTTTGTGATACAAGCATGAAACTTGGTATACTGATAGAGCATTCATTTATGAAGATTTTGAGATATAGGGACATTTAAATTTATTCCCAGAAAAAAAATGGCGGCCATTAAAAAATGGCGGCTTTCTGGTAGTAAGATAACATTATCTAAGTCATAGTACTTGGAGAAGAACACCAAGGAATTTTGTGTTTATGATCATAATTAAGTGAAAAGACTCCAAAAACATTATTTGGTCTTTATTTTTCACTAAATATCAAGATTTTGGAAATTGTAATTATTTCTCAACAAGATTACACAGATCAAAGAAGACGGGAGTTATATGTCCCTGTGCTGGTTTGGTCATGTGACCAAGCCTCAGAGAACGGTCACCAGAGCCACCCTACTCGCAGGAGGGGAGGCAAGGGTAGGAATGAAGGATTGGTGAGTTGTCAACGGAAAATATATATATAATAATGACGTTTACTAAAAAACGAATTATTATTTAACTTACTATTACCATCTCTGACTCACTGTAGGGAGTTCCGGGCCCCCGTTAAAAGGGTGTGACAAGCCCCGAACCAGAAAGAAAGACAACCAACACAATGGAAAAAGCGATGCAAGGTTAAAAACAACAACATGTGAATGCGATCTAACGGTGAGCTGCGATCCCTCTGGGGTAGCAAGACCTGAAGTGCATTGTTAAGCGAATACCTGAGTCACCATCCTTGCAATGTCCGTCTTCCATAGAAACGTCTCGAGGGTAGTGGTTGGCAAAGAGCATGTATGACTTCCAAAAACAGCCCGACGGATGTCCGCCACAGCAATATTGATGTGAAACGCTATGGTGGCAGAGACTGCACAGATCTCGTAAAAGTTTGAAAGAGCTGGTCGCGGTCAACCCCCGGCTTTGTAAGCCTCGAGGATAGCAGACCACTGATAGACACTGAAGGCACTGTCTGTCTCCTTTGTACTCCGCTGCAAATGGGGAAGGCCTCCTACTCCCCTGCCAGAAGGAATGCGTGCGTTCCGAGTAGATACGCAGAGCTGTAACAGGAGAGAGAAACTGCACTCGTCCGTGGGGAATGCCTATCATGCAAGGGCGTGAATGTGAAACAACCTGCCTCAATCATCAGACCCCTGGATCTTACACACGGGGTTCGGTGCAAGTTCCTTTGTGATTCTTCCCTCATCCCTCACTTCGAAGCGAAGCAAATCAGCCTGCAAGCATGCAGCTCCGAATTCCTGGCGGCCGAAAGCCATTGCCACGAATAAACTGTCTTAACTTTCAGGCATAGGATGATCATCTCTAATAAGGGCTTGTAGACATCCGAACGTAAGTGCTCAGGGACAATTACCAGATCCCACTGAATCTGACACAGACACCTACTGCTTCCCATCACATTTAAAGGGTGGAGCAGGACACCTCTGAAGACGTTTGCCTCCTCCATGAGGTCATGGCTAAGCAGGAACACATGTTTGGACACCTTTTCCCTGACATGCACGTTTAGGAAGACCTGAAATGATCTCAACTGCAGCCAACCCCTCCTAGTTAAGTCCTGCAATTAGGTGAGCAACCCGATGATCTATTGGACCTAGTGGAGCAAGAAGTCTATTCGCTCCCATCTTCCTACGCAGAGCCTAACATGCCAGTTTCCGAACTGTCATTTTATGCCTCGCTGCAGAGATTTTACTTTTCTGTGCTGCTATAGTGCCCCTTCAGGCTAGAGAGCAAGCACAGAAAACTCAAGGTAATGCAGCAAGGCATAAAACTGACAGTTTGGAAACTGGCGTTTTAGGTTTTGCGTAGGAAGATGATTCACTCCATGCGTTAGCTGGGGGCTAAGCAGCGTCCAGAATAGTGCCTAGGAAGGTGAGCGAGGTGGTTGGCTTAAGGTCTGACTTGGACAGATTAATCAACAACTCCAACCCCAGAGCAATCAGCGATGGGTATCGAACCCGTCGTCCACGAATGGAATGAACTGGACATTGTGAGCGAAAAGAAAGTTCACTATAATTGTTGAGTCACCCTGGTGAAAATCCCCGGAGCGAATGATATTCCAAATGGGAGCACATTCCACTATGAATGGCGCTCGCCAGAACGAAACTGAGGTGCTTGCGGTGGTCTCGGAAATGGGGATGTGCAAGTATGTGTTCTCCATTTCTAGGGCTCCAGCAACCGCATGACTGATGACAAAAACAAGTGACAAAGATATGGCGGCAGTACGAGGAAAGAGTGGTTAACTTCAACATGTTGTTAATCAGCTGCTATTTTCTCCTGTCTCTCTTGGGTGGGACGAACATAGGGGAGTAGAACCCGACTTGAGGTTTGGGACCAGGAATTCCTCCACTGCCCCCCTTTGATATAAGAATATCCATCTGTTCAAACGTAACGTTGAGCCTGTCTGCCGCCCGCGATGCTCCGTTGAGTCGCAGGTGAGAGGTGGGCAGAGACGAAACTGGTATCTGGAACCCCGCTTCAGAAAGTGACACACAAAAGGATCCAGTCCCAGCTGATACCAATACACCAAGAACCCGATACGAAAGGACACGCCTCCTGCCTAGAATGGGTAGGCTAACCTACCCCTCTTCTCTTCTTGTGAGTGAACAAACCCGATCTCCGCTCCTCCTGCCAGCCTGTTGGTCAAGTCCTGCTGTTGAACTGCTCGTGTCCCTGGCAGAGGGCTTCTTGAATGGCTCAGATGAAAAGCTTACCTACCGAACCTAAGGCAATATCGCAGGTTCGGTTGATGATTACTGTTGAGATCCATCCCGGACTCAACATAACCTGCAGACTCAACCTGCGCGAGGCCTCTCGCCACAGATCCGAGCGCATGGTAGAGAGCTGGAGCCAATTTTATATCTCCGCCTATTCAGTACCTATATTTTGCCGGAAAACAGCGGGACAAGAAATAACCTCTGACTTCTGTTTCTTCCTGAAAATAAAACGCACTTCTTCCAATCAGTCAGAGTAGACGAGTAGCATTCTAGCCTGTTGATTCAAAAGCTTGAATTGTTTATTAGCCATTGTCGGACACGCAATATGCAGCACCACTAATGCTGTCTCGGATTGAAATTTTTTTGAAACTGATAATTGCTAAGAGAGTTTTTGAACAAATGTTTTATCAACAAGCAAAGACTGAAGTCCTGTGGAGTCGGATATCTAATCGGCGGGCCGAATTCTGCAATAGCAATTAAAAAATCTTTTTTTTACCCACTGCAGATGCTTTTTTTGAGCTCAGTATGAAATAATTGCAAAGCACATCAGTTTAAGTAAACCTAGCTTCAATGATACTCGCTTCACTCCGATATTGAGTCTAGCAAGATGGAGTAGCAGGTCGCGTCAGCCAACCTTTCGCTGACCTGTGACCCTCCAACGTTATATGTGCGAATGCATACTATTGCGACTTGGTAAGACGATCCCTGATTGGTCAATTCCAAAGATCGGCTGACGCGACCTTCTACTACATCTTGCTAGACTCAATAGTTGAGTGAATTATTGAGGCTAGGTTTACTTAGACTGATAGCATATGCACAACAAGTAATTACATAATACCTAAGTTGTGTTTTACACCAAACACACGCGATAAGGATTTGAACTGGTTGGTACAATTTCATTCATTAGTTTGTAGCCGCCATTTAAATCTTAGAGGGAATCTGGAATGTCCCTATATCCAAATTTCACTCTAAGGGTACCCCCTTACTGTGTACCAAATTTCATGCTTGTATCATTAAAGGCACAATTGTATATAAATTCTTCACATATCTGCTGGACTATAACACAATTCTACCCTGCGGAAAATCTCATCACAATCAATATGAAATCCGCCACAGATATTGACAGGTACGGCAATTTTCCATGCATTTCAAAATCCGCCATGGATTTGGATTTGGATTTGAGACCTGCCATGGATTCGAGTCTTACATATGTAACGGAACACAGTGCCTATCATGTGATTTCCCCCAAAAATGAAAAATTGAGAACCTATAACCTATAAACCGAGTCTGTAAACAACCAGGTTAATTATGAACTTGAGGCAGTGTCAGGATAACAAAGAAATTGAATATGCTCTCTCGCTGAAGCCAGGACCTAAAAAATAAATGTGGGAGATTTTGGGAGATTGAGTGACGTTGATTCCATTTGCACGGTTATGAATGTCTTGTGTTCTGTCAAAACTTCCTATTAACGTTAGTAGTCTTTTTAGCTCATCAGGTCTGAAAGACCCGATGGGCTTATGGCATGGCATGGCGTCCGGCGTCCGTCCATCCGTCCATCCGTAAACTTTTCACATTTTCGACTTCTTCTCCAGAACCAATGACTCTAGAGAGCTCAAATTTGATGTGGAGACTCCTTGGCAATTGGGGATTTTAAATTGTAGATTGGAGTCACAGGGGTCAAAACCTTAAAAACCTATTTTCATCTTCTTCTCAAGATCCAAAAGGTCGAGAGAGCTAAAAAGTTGTATGTAGACTCCTTGGCCAATGAGGATTCTAAATTTTAGGTTTGGTTACCCCTTGACCCCAATTGGGGTCACAGGGGTCAAAACCTTAAAAACCTATTTTACTCCATCTTCTCCAGTTCCAAAAGTTCTAAAGAGCTAAAAAGTTGTGTGTAGACTCCTTGGCCAATGAGGATTCTAAATTTTAGGTTTGGTTACCCCTTGACCCCAATTGGGGTTAAAGGGGTCAAAGCCTTAAAAACATATTTTACTCCTTCTTCTCCAGTTCCAAAAGTTCTAAAGAGCTAAAAAGTTGTGTGTAGACTCCTTGGCCAATGAGGATTCTAAATTTTAGGTTTGGTTACCCCTTGACCCTAATTGGGGTTAAAGGGGTCAAAGCCTTAAAAACATATTTTACTCCTTCTTCTTCAGGTTCAAAAGGTCTAGAGAGCTGAATAGTTGTGTGTAGACTCCTGGGCAAATGGGAATTCTAAATTTTAGGTTTGGTGACCCCATGACCCCAAATGGGGTCACAGGGGTCACAACCTTCAAAACCTATTTTCATCTTCTCCTCCAGTTCCAAATGGTCTAGAGAGCTAAAAGTTGTGTGTAGACTCCTTGGCCAATGGGGATTCAAACTTGTAGATTTTGTGACCCAATGACCCCAAATGGGGTCACAGGGGTCAAAAAAAAATTCCATCAAAAGTCTGATGAGCTACAGAGCCCATGGCTTTATTTTTTTAATATATTCATAGCATTACTTCTATACATGATTTTGTTACATATATTTTCAAAATTTACGTGAAACTTTGCAAAAGTGGCATAATTGGTTCGCATTGTAAATAGTTACATTTTATATTTCACAGGAACGATAAGAAGTATTTATGTTAAAAGACTGTGGCATAAGGACCAATGGACATGGGTTTTTCATATGCATTCGGTGTAGATTTATTTTTTTATTTTTTTTATATTTTTTTTTAATTTACATTTTTATTTCAGAAATACATAGGTATCAATCACACAAACATGTTTACATAAACAATAAATGACAGGATGACCAGAATTTGAAGAAAGTATCAATTCTATTTGACATTTCAGCTGCACATTTGGTAACATTATAATAATCATAGACTTTATAGACTAGTGTTTGGAAGGTTGGCGGCTTTTTTTGTTTAAGATCGAATATAGTTTTTTTGAAGATGAGGATAAAGGCATTTAGTGGATCATTATTTCTGTCAGGGAAGCCGAGGAGTATTTTCTCTTTATCGAGATGTATGTTAACTTGAGCTTTTTGAAAGCTTAACTACTGTAAGTAGTCTTGATGTGTTCCTAACGCAGGATTGTGCGAATTAAAAACGTTAATAATCTATTAACTATTTACATCTTTAACTCCAAATTTCGTGAATAAAACAAAACTGTTCATCGTTAATAACATAATTATCAGGTTTGTTTTACAGGGTGTAGTTTTTCCTGTTTTACATTTACATTTTATTCTTCCAACCTAATAAAACTTTGCAAGCGACTGATAAAGCCAAATTCCATCCTTGAATAGTTAAATAAGCCTACATATTACTCGTATTTTTTATGATTATATTGATTATTTTATCGTTAAATATGACATTGTCAGTTAAAAGGACTGGGAGTGCGAACGCTGACTCTGTACAAGACGCATAAGGTTTAACAAAATTCACTAAAGAATAATAATCCAAGTTTCAAATCACATTAATTAAAGTTATATAAAGTTATAAATGCTATCATATCTTTTTTCGTATTTATTTCACAATATCAGGAATATAAATATGGATGAAAGAACATTGATAAAGAACTGACTAGTGATAAGGCTTACTATTTATCATGATACATTAAATCACAAACACATATAAACAGAAATGTTTTTACATGCATGCATGATCAAAAAGGTAATTTGGTTTAAAACAGGTAGGATGTTTACCAATCTTAATAAATTTAGATCTACAGGTCTTTATATTAAGTCACACTGTTGTATAAATAAATATTGAACTGTCGATCTACACTTTATTCAGATTGGATGTACACTGGGTGTTGTTGTGACAGTGGACACATATTTTACTTCATTTCATGATATTGAGGACTTGCTCCAATATTGATGTAAGGTAAAGCAAACAGTTATAGTACTCACACGGATATAGAAATAAAATGCTCTTTGCCCATTATTTCTTTATATGGAACAAACTTTTAATTTGAAATGTAAATATTCATTCACGATGGGTTTTCACAACTTTGGTTTAAGACAGTTTTTGTAATACCCCGCGAAATATTTGATTTTAGCAAGCACCGTGATTAACACTTAAATACTTTTAAATATTATAAATACGGTGATTTGAAAAGGGCTGTTGCCTTTCAGATTTTATTTTTAAAACTTTAAGACTGTATAAAAATTGAAATGACCTTCTGAACATCCCTGAGTCAAGACTCAAACAAATGACATATTTGTTCATGCTGTCGACCCCTTAGCCTCGGAGCGCTTACATGTGCATACAAGTTTTTTTTAAATCTTACCTATATTCGAGTGATATCGGTAGCCTTTAGCGTGGAGCGCACGTGGAGAACATGGGAAGCATGATTTCAGCACATTTTGGCTGTTCTCGATCACAACTCGCTCTTCGATGGACGGTTGTCCAGACATGGTTAACCAGTATGGTTTGGTTATCGCTTCGCCTTGCCGTAGTTATAACCTGTGAAACATACTTTTCAAAGTACTTGTATATTTGTCGGTGTTCAGTCAAACAGCATATTTCCTGAAAACATGCAAAAATAAGTAAATATGAGCTGTATTCGGAATGTTATGAGGCAACCTGCACTAAACTTTCCTTAGAACGGAAGGCACGCGATTCAAAACGATACACTATTCATCACTATTCAAACCAAGTTTTTATTTACTAAATATTATTGGCATTATAATAATAATTTGTGATAATTTAATAAATTCAAAGTCACCATCAACCATCTTTGATCAAGTATTGAAGAAACGGTTGCCAATCTTTACATGAAACAATCGAAAATCTCCAATTTGATTTACAGCAAAATGTTTCAGATTAGTGCTATCAGATAAAACAATCTAGCAGTGTAGAAATGAAAACATTAATCTACAAGGGTTCCACAGTCTTTCGACAACTGTGTTTGCACCTGGTTCCATGTCGACTTCCAATGGAAAATTTAATCAATGCTTGATGTCGTAATTAATGTGTATATCTATCCTTATATTTTAATTGAAGTGATAAAGTACTTCCCTATATCGCCAAATGATTTACTTTACAATCCAGGCCAGACATTAGGTACAGTGTAGATGTCAAGTAAAGCAGGTAAAGATTATATACATATACGAACTAGTAATTTATAAGGGTTTTTTTTTCAGATGAAGGAAACCACTGCCTCATATTTGATATGTGTCTCCCTATTATGGAAGCGCCAAGAAGTGACATACTCTATGACCAAACTTAAAAGAACCTATTGACATCGTTTTCGGTACCAATTGATTTCATAATTTTCAGTTGCATTAATATTTCTAGTCCATAACACTTTATTTATAGAAACTTGTGCCTTTCGTTGTTCAGAAGTATGTAACACCTGAATCCTTCCGTATCCAACTTTCTACACAGTTCAGATAAAACAACGTTCTATTTTCCTTCTGTGTGTTCAATAACAGCCACAATGACATAATAGACTCTTTGAATACTTCGACTTCGATTCGGAATGTATTTTATATATCATTTCAGTCTTATCAAAATATATCTACAAAATGTGCAGTAACTTCTCACAAAACACCAAACGATCAATAAGCTTTATATTTAGTCCTCAATACATGGACTTTTCCATTGACTGCTATTTTGTTCAGCAATTATCAGGTATACCTTCCTATGATAAGCCACCTTTTTGTCTGCACATCCGGGTCTTCGGACAATCTAAATAATGGATTTTCGGTTGGCATGTGCGTTCCGTAGAGCAAATGTAGCTGGTTCCCCTGTAGTTACGAGGGGGCTGTGCAATATTATCGCATGACTAATACAATGCAGATTGTTCAATACAATCATTGCAATAGCATTTTCATTCAGCAATATATTGCAATATTATCAGGCCAACTAATATCTAGTCAAAGATGATTAAAAGGTTTTGTTTTAAGCCACAGTAACAAGCTAAACAAGCAGGACAGTTCTTTTGGTGTACAAGAATATATGTTGAGCTGTTGAAAAATAAATGATAGTTAACATCTTTTACTATCCATGCCATCAATATTTTCTTCAAATTTATCTCTGTGAGTGGTAGTCCATATTTTAAAGGATTTGAAATGCATTGAACTAAACGTATTATGTTTAAAATTGCATGCAAAAGTATAGGGTTCATGCAATATATTGCAAAATTATTGAAATACATGAGCTGCATTTCGTAATATATTGCAAATTGAATATGAAATTTGGTGCAATGTCAAGCCGTAGTTACGAATGCCTTCACTTCTCAACGGTGCGTATCATAGGCTGTGGTAGTACGCAAGCAAATAGAACTAAGTATTCATTTTTTCATTACTTACGTATAAAACCTTTTTTGCAAAATCCCCAAAATCATATAAATTTACCGGAGGGTAATTTTTCCTCCTTGAAATTATTTAAAAGTCGAAATATATGTTACTGATGCAAGGTATAGTATTTGAATGATCTGTAATCTCTGCACGTTATGTGATATCTAAATTCAAAAGCTAATGGAAACAGTAATTGGTTTTCGTTTATGTTCACAGACCTAAACACTTGTTTCAAACTACTAATCTTCTTTTAGGTTCATTCATGACAGTGTTGTCGATTGCACTGTTGCTGTGGCAACGCACGTGCAGCTGCAAATTCAAGTGAAAAGAGCAGGTTTATTTGCCAACAATCATTTGTTGTTGAGGTATACATGCTGAAAGGTGAGCTAAGTAACTGCTAATTACGCGAAAAGCTAGGGTTTAGAAAGTTATTATTGTCAAATATAAATGTATCGATAACAGACGAATCTTTTATTTTGAGGCCGCATATGAGGTAATTCCTTATTAAAAGGGCAGTTTGAGGTATTTGCTATTATAGCTCGAGGTGACGTGAGGTAATATGGGGCTTAACGCCGCTTTCAAGTGTATTTCACTTATATCGCGGCTGCTAGTATAATTGCAGGGAGAATGCCCGCAACACTATTGTGGTTATGTAATGCGGTGAAACTCGTCTGAAACTAGCGAACCATGGATTGAACGGCGCTACTTACAGTAATAGGCACAGAATATTCGAAATGGCTGATATTGACAACCAAGTCATGACATGCTCAATCTGCACGTGCACTGCGTGTTTTATGAGTCTGCAATCCAAATAATGTTAAAGAGACACTCCGTGAGTTACCAATCCTTAATAAAAATTACCAAAAAATCAACAAATGCATAAAGAGCATTTAAAATGTTTTTGAAATTTTTCCGATCATCATTTATGATATTACAGCCACAAATCTGAAAGCGAATTGACATGTCTAAAAATAGATCGGGTCGATGATGTTCATAGCTCAATACATTATGGGATTGTGGTGAGTTTATATAAACGCTCAAATACCGAGAACAGTCAATGGGACTTTCGAGTGTCACAGGAATCGGGGACAGAAAAAGATAGACATCACAACGAGATTGTTAATTTGTTTTATGTTATTATATTGATGTGTTGATTTAACCTATTATCGATATTACCATACCATCGTGGCAAACCCATTTAGGTTTCAGTGCTTATTTTTTTCCAGATCACTTGACAAATGAATATATAGGTCCACGAGGTTGCTCAACACGTCAAAGTCATGGCGTGCATCAATAAGTTCAACGAATCCATTTGAAACATGAGAACTTGAATGAACTAAAAAGCACTTTGTCCTTTTATATAATAATTAGTCTACGCGATATAAAGGTTGGTTACATAGTTGAATCTATTATCATACTGAATATCCACTTAGACGTCGGTGTTATGCTTAAATGCTAATAAACGGGTGTCCTTGTGTGTGATTGATTATGATTTATATTATTCAAATTTCGGTATTTGCTCGTTTTTGTCATCCAAAAGCAATATTTGTTAATGTGCTTTCTCTTGTCGTTTAGTCGTTTACCCACAGATTAAAGGTTCGAATATCGAGGTGGTTTTGGCTCATGCTAAAACACTGTAAAAAACCAAATAACTTGTCTACTTAATGGTTTAGTATAACAAATTTATTATAATTGTAGATTGCTAAAACAATACAAGAAAATTGATCTGATTTAAGATTCCGAGTTTATCAAGCTAATAATGTTTCTTTTCTTATGGAATGTACTTTTTTTTATAACGGTTGACGTTTCGTCTGTGTACCAAGTAATAAGAAAGGTCAACTTTCTCGATGGTTGCTGTTCAATTGTATGACAAATTATTTGAAATTTCCCACTTTGTTTTAAACTTATTTGGATAATACCCACAAGGGAAAATTTGACTTATTAGACGCCAAATATTTTAAAACGTATGGCACGTCACTTGAAAAATTGGTTCAATAATTAGCCCGTTTGGTTTCTACTTTAGTTTGTAAATGAAGGGTTAAGCTCTTGATAATGTTTTTATACATATTGCCTGCTGCACGATTCACTATCCGAAACAAACCAATTATCACCAAATATGTTCGTATCTGTCGCATATATTTGTTTGCGAATAACATATTTGATAATGAAAAAAATAATAATAAGTCATTTGGTTTGCGATGGTTATTCTTTTGCACTCAATAACATATATATATTGACAGATAAGAGTTTAGTTTTAAGATTCTTTCGAGTAAAAAAGTACTTAATTAAAACCAACTACTAACAAGAAAGCAGTAATTTAAATGATATTATGTCGGATATATATATACGCTAAAGTCGGTGTCATCTTTTGGATTTCAAATGGAAAATGTTATTTAGAATCATAACAGTTTATGTAGAGTTTGATTGTGCTTATGATACGGTTTAGTTAACATCCGAGTGATCTGCAGTGTTCATCAACTCGACCTGTGTATTGTTCACGCAACTCAATTTTGGGAAAAACCCAGCTGCTAAATTTAGGACATTTCGAGACGCGCGTTAATCGATACACCGGGTGTCTTTTGGCAATAATTAGAGGTACTTCCCATGTTTCTCAAGCATATGTGATAGTGTCAGCGTATAGAGGAAAGATTTTTCTATAAAGTGATGGTATTTTTAAATGTTTGAAGGAAAATTTCTCTTAAACGAACACCAACTCGCGGAGTGCCACTTTAAGGAGTGGAGTGTACTAAAGTATTACACAGTTACAGCAACTTTTTAACCTTTCTTTGTTATCACAACTGCCTATATATCTTTATAAGATGTACCCGTATATCTCTATGATAAAATGCAAATTTCAAAACTCAGCTTACAATCCATATGTCTGCTTGTATATGGCAACTAGATCATCATAGCTCTGTGAAAAGCGCTCTAAGATGCAAAATATAATTATCTTTATCATAATAAAAGGAATGAACTATCCACCATACCCATGTGTTATATAAGAAAAACAGAAACTTAGAAGGTTGAAATCTTGTTTACAGGTAACTAATCAATGGGTATTGTTAGTTGTAGAGTTGGCGACTCTGTACCCCCTTATCTGGGCCACGTGTCGTGCCTGAACAAACTCTTTATCATTTTAGAACGGTAAGATCTTGTTAATCAGAAGTAAAAATAATTGGATGAAATTATCAGTAGATTGTTTGAGTGTAGCGAATTATATCGGTCTGACGCAGATGATTGAAGTGGGTGAGTAAGGGGATCTTAGCAAATGAGGAATAAAAGTTATAGATTGGACACTCTTTGGGCCCTTTATTGTGGGCTTTTGGGTCAGGCTACAAGCTACAATCTTTATTTACAAAAATTAAGATTTAGGCCTATAATCATTCATTATTCACTTAGATATGCTACATCCCTGATGACTGCTTCCAGAAAATTTTATACGTGTATAATTATATCTGATATAATGTATGAAAAGATGAAATCTGTAAAGCATGCAAATTATCATGTAATTGCTCTCTATTTTTAAACTTTCTAATTTCAGGTTAAATCTCTGACGCAATGGAGGCTGTTTCATGTGATTCTGGATTTACAGACGACTGGCAGAGGGAGAGAACTCTAGCTGAATGTAATCTTCACATGTTGAAGTCTGCCGACACCTGTGACGTCACATTCTGGGTCGGACAGAGCGAAGATATCGTGCGTGCGCATCGCTACATCCTCATCAGCCGTAGTTGCGTATTCTACTCCATGCTGTGTGGTGAATGGTCTAAAGAGGAATCTATCAAAATACCCGATGTCTCAAAGGATTTCTTCATGGAATTTCTTACGTATGAGAAATATATGATAACTTGTTTCATAATCTAAGTATTACTCAATTTTGTGCAGTTACCACCGCCGCCGCCGCACTCACATAATGGCTATACTGTTTTTATGCCCTCGAATCGGAGATTCCGGGGTTATATTGTTTTTCACCTGTCCGTCTGTCCGTTTGTCCACAAAAACTTTAACCTTGATTGGTCAGAGTTAGGTCTTTGATACTTGACATATGGATCCCTTGTGATGAGACCTTTCAGATTACACCATGACATTTGACCTTGTGACCTTGACCTTGACACAGAGAGCAGGATGCATCCGGGGGCATTCGTGTTTCACAAACACATCTTGTTTCACTAAGCTTTCCAGAATTCTTATTCATAGCTTATCCCTAATACCTAGGTGATTTTATTTTTCAATGCCTGCATTCAATGTCAAAGGTAAAGGTCACGAGTTGTAAAATCCCTAAAAATTCCGTTATAAACACGGTAACTTGAGAAGTATTTCCCAATGAAGTTCCAACGCGATTAGTATCATCTATGTAGTGCACAACTTTTAAGACTTTTTCTCTAAAATGCACCAGAGGTCAAGGTCACTGCGAAGTCATCACTTAATCATGGAAATGTTCGAAATTATTAACACTTTAAAAACTTACAAATTGTTTTTCCCAATGAAAATTCATTTTGTAAACTCAATTTGGGTGGGTTTTAAAGGTGAAATTTGGTGTTATTTTTCTTGATTTTATATGAAACAAGACATACAATTTATATCAGCTCTGTACAATTATATCTGCGGCATGCATATAGTGTGAGGGACAAGCTTCGATGTTTCCATCCACTTTTAAGTTTGACATTGGTACGTTTAAATTGAACGATTGTTTTCAAAATTAAACCCTTTCTTGTGTATATCTTCCCTTTTTATATATCGGTCTTGTAGTCTTTTTGAATCTTAGATTTTAAATGCATCTTAGGTACCACTTGTTAATCAATGTAGATATAAATATAAGGTAGGGTTATGAAAAATACACTTAAAATGGGGAGGGTCACATTTTTATGTACAGACCCAAGTGAAAATACCCGGCCCAATCCTGTCATACATGACTTTTCTCTAAAGAGTATTCAGTTGTCTTCAAATCGTATAGCTTATAGATATAATAAGCAATGCCTCTCTGTGTCATTTGGAGCGACACAGAGCAAATTCATAAGGATGTGCGGTATTATCGATATATCGGTATATTGCAATACAGGAACAACGTGATACGAATCGGTACACACTTCTGAAAATATTCAATATATCGAACGTTTCCATCTAAGATTGCAAAAAAACACAACCAAATAAAACATGATTGACGGAAAGTTCTTTCAAAATTGGAAGTTGTGTTATGAAAATAGCTTTAATATGTATACAGATCATAAACAGGGATTGAACAAATATCCCTTTCAAAAACGGCTCATAGCTGAGCAATGATGATCGCTCATATAAAAAAAAGATGGCATGCACATTCTTGAATTAAAGAAGTACCAATATATTGCAATACGCTTTTGTGTATCGCAATACAGAAATGAGGAACGATACACATCCTTACTTGAAATTCACAAACATTTTTGGGCTGAAAATAAAACTTTTCGTTTATATAAATGAGCCTGGAGGCTAGCGATATCAGTTAGCTTTCTAATTGTATTTCTTTTGTCCCCCGATGTATTCCTCATCGATGTAGTCGATAAGATTCATAAGATTAACTGAAGTTTGAAGTATGACTATTAACTCAGATTCACTCAGTGTTATTCAAAATGTGTGAATGAAATCACGTTCGTTTAATGAATGAATAAAGTAGTCCGGACTATGTCAAAGTTCATCGTTAGCCAATCAAATCTCTTTGAGGTGTTATGACCCATATATGTCATAACAAATTGTTATGAAACCCCTTTACGAATTTCCACGTGGGTAATGATAACGATTATAAAGATCCCCGTTTCACCTATCAATTTTCATTTTGCAGCTTCCTGTACACTGACGACTGCTCACTGACAGCAGACAATGTTACCGGGCTGCTCTATCTGTCCAAGAAATACGCTGTCCACAGACTCCACCGCCTCTGTCTCTCCTTCCTACAGACCAACCTCAATCCGGAGAACGCCTGTGTTGTTCTGGAACAGGCTCATTTCTTTGATGAAAATCAACTCTTCCAACAAGCTCTGAAAATCGTCAACACAGAATTCAACAAGAGTATGTTGACACCCGGTTTCCGTGACCTTTGCCATAGCTGTCTGGGCAGGGTCATGACGTCAAGCGACCTTGACCTTGACACCAAACCGGAAGTGTTGTTTGATTGCATCGTGTCCTGGGCATCTGCTGAATGTTCTAGACAAGGAAAGGAGGTCACTCCGCGGAACCAGCGTGACGTTCTAGGAGAGACTGTGTATCTTGTTGGCTTCACTGGGTTTGAAGCTGCCAGTTTTGTACAAAAAGTTGTACCAACTCAAATTCTCGATGACAGTGAGTGTTTGAAAATACTGAGCAACATCAATTGTCCCGGCACCAATGTTGGAATGTTTAGAATTGTTGATCCTACAGTCAGACCAAATGGAAGAGAGATTCAGGTCTATAAAGATTTTTGCAAGTCAACTGACAATGAAGATAAAGTGTTTAAAACATGGGGCGTTGATGATGCACTGAATATCAAATGTGAGCAGAGAGCTCTATTCCACGGTCTCACATTAGTCCCTTCTGAAGCTCATTACGTCATCACGGTAACTCAGGCAGACACGATGATACTGAGAACGGAACACATGGCCAGCTTGGCGGACACTAAGCACGACTTCCCCACAAGTGTCAGGCTCGAGCCGGGTTTGACTTACTGTGTTACTGTTAATGCCAAACTTGGAAACTGTCCGCCGTTGTTTCTTAAAAACGTCACGGATGAGGTTTGCACTGGAAACAAGAGGTTCCGACTTTCACAGAATGGATGGGACATCTTCAGGAGGGGTCTTATCGTGAAAATAGCAGTTAGCTAAACCATGACGTGCATCTTTGAATTGTTATTTATTGGATACCACTTTGTAATTGTTTCAGTGTTTAATGAGAAAGATAGTGAGATAGTATTAACAAGTTTCATATACATGTTTAGAATTGGGGAATTCGTACTTGCAGTTGCGCTTTGGTTGATGTTTTGCTTATATTTCAGTTACCTCTTTATCGTGTTTTTGTTTCCAGCTTATTATGACAAAGCTAATCGAAGTAGGAAACATTGCTTCAACAATAAAGTTTCGAAAATAATCTATAGAATATCTGTCTTATCTTGACAAAAAATATCCATACTGTGGCCAAACAAGTAGATCTAAACTCACGAGCAAAAGAAAGTATAACACTCAGTTGTATTTATCATATGTAAAATTTTCAAAGTCAGATATCTCGAGTTTTTGACGTCGTTTTCCAAAAATGACTTGTTTGGAAAATTAGTCCAAAACATTAAATAAATAAAAGAATACCTCTACGCGGTTTTTTAAATTTAAAAAAAAAATTTAAAAATTCAATATTAAAATTTCCCTAAATTTATTTTGACAATACACAACTTTTCATCGACATATAACACATACTCTGTGTGAAAGTCAATAAATGTTCATGGTCATGCACACATTTACAACATTTTGAACATGGTAGGGGTCATGTTGGTGTAAATTTCATTTCTTACCCTAGTCTACTTTAAATGATGACATTTAAGTGAAAATATAAAACAGTCACCAATAAAGCCATTCAAACTACAGCCGAAAGGTGTTATTGTCTGCTTCCATAATCAAATGCATCTTATTTCTTTAAAATATTGAATTAATGGAAAACAAGTGAGTGTTATACTTTCTTTTGCTCGTTAGTTTATATATTTTCAGGAGCTAAACAAGTGAAGATGTTCTATCTCACCATATGAAAAAGATGGTATTTGATAATCCTTGTAATTCGCCATGTTATGTCATGTTGCGCTGTGGTCTGTAACAATTGACGTCTATAACCCTGAGGATGCTAGAAGTCCCAATGTTCCTACTTGAGCTACTTCATAACGTCGATCGATCGACAGCAATTTTCGTGTGTCTACAGCCAATTCCACTTAACATTTTTGAAAGTATATTTCGATCAATTTACAAATATGTTGGAAAATGACATTTTGTTCAAGCGTGAAACATTAAAAGTGTAAATTTTATTATATTCTCCCATATGACTGATATTTTATCATCTATAAGGAACCAAATATGCTGGTTTTTTCAAAATATTAATCGTATGTGAAAAGTCAATTGTCCAACCGTGTTATAATCTCTATTTGATTGAGATGCCGCGATATAACGACGAGGAAGTCGAAATCTTTAATACACTTTTAATCGTGTTTCGATGATTCTAAAACCGTCATTTAAAACTTTAGATGCAAATGTTGAAGCATTCATAAAATCACTACCTCTCGTCATTTCATGCATTTGTTCGATTGACTATTAGAGACAGTAATGACTACATTTTGAGAAAATGATATCAGTCATTCAACAACATGATAACATTGATTACTTACTTTCAGGGTTGTTTCATCATTTCAGATTTTGTGCAGTTTTCACCGCCGCCATGACATGATTGTTTTACTAAATAAGAAGTGTTGATTGATTGTGTGACTTTGAGTGTAAAAGGTAAAGGTCAAAGTTTGAGTTATTGCCAAAAACACTAATTTTGGCTATATACAAAGCCAACTAGTCATACAAGACAAGACTGTATCTTTTCGAAACTGAACAATCTGACCCTTTTCATCCCTTCTTTGTTTCTCACAAGTTATCTTACTGACGTTTTATGCATAATCGATAACTCATTGAAAAAAAGTATTAAATGGAGGGTCGTTAATATCCTCTTTTTATCCTTGAAATATATAGTTTAACCATGTGCTTATATATGTAATAGCGTCTGAAGCACAATTTCAATAATATACTAAGTGTAGTTAGGGTCGTTACAGGAAGAACGGTTAGATAGTGATCATAATAGTATTGCAAGATTCTTTTGTCCAAAACGGTCTTTATTTCAGTAGATAATCAGCTAAGATATTAATTTTGATATGCACATGTTGCTTTAAAATGGGTACAATAAATATAATTGTTAAACTTAGACAGGAAATAATACACCACTGAATGGCTTCCTAATAAATGAGCCTTAACTCATTTGGGCATAAGCTACGTAGTTTTTACTTGCAAAATAAAACTATTTAAAAAACAAGCTTAAGTTATCAGGGCAGACCTTTCACCATTTCCGGTATTGTTCCATATAAGATAATGTTACTTATATCACGTCCAGGGCCTATATTTTCGAAGCTCTATTAGTGCTGAGATAGGTTTAAGCCAATGTTACAGTATGGTACTTACGACTATCTTAGCACTAAGAGAGCTTCGAAATTCTAGATCCAGGTTTGTATGATTCTCGTATGATACTGTTTTTAAACCCGTGACTGCTTGGTCCCTCTTAACTCTCATATTCAAATAACAACACCATAATCTCACAAGGGCAATAACAAGATTTGGCGTTTGATCATGATCGTCAGAAATATCGATTATGAAGTCATTCTTATGATAAATGGCGAGTCAATATAAGCTGTAATCCGTATGTTTACACATTTCGGAACTTCTTTGAGGTGATAGAGTACTTGATACCTTAAACCTAGCTACTAGTGTTATCTACCTGTAGGGGAAGAAATGATGATATGTTTAGTACGCTACCCCCACCCCTCTGAAGATTGGTCTATTCGAGAAGAAATGTATAATACTGAAATAAATCATTTTGTCCTATATTCAAAGTGTTTTGAAGTTCAATATATTTAAAGTTTCGTTACTATATACATCGTATTTTTGCAACATTTTGTGACAAACTTAGAGAAAGACGGACCAAAAGGAGGCAATTTACCAAAATGACCGAAACGGCTGTCGACATGACGGCGAATCAAGTGTGGCCATCTCACAATTTGCGTTTCCTAAACATACCATCGAAAGCCGTTTGTCGCGCACGTATATATATTTTTTTCTTTTATTCCGAATCAGGTACTCGTTGCCGCCCAAGTTGATACCCATCGGACGCAAAAATAACGGTAACTGAGACGCTGTGTAAACCCTACACACATGAGGATTACGTCACCAAAAGCGGGTTCGTTAAACGGTATGGCACTTTTGCAGAGGGTATTGACTTTGGATGTCGAATTAAGCAAGTTATTGTTGATTAAAACTTTCGACGAAAGATTTTTCTACCGAGTGATGTATTTCTTTTCTCAATAGCTAATACCCCATAATCCTAAACCCATCCTTAGTACGTCCAAAAAAACGATTTTGAACTGAGCGAGAACAGATTAGATCTAGTGACAACCATGTCCAACGTCCTCCCCGTTCTAAAATTGGATGTAGGACCAACGTACTTTAAACGGGATTGCCGTACCTCGAACAGAATTGCCGTACCTCGAACAGAATTGTCGTGCTCCGACCCTTCCTTGATCGTTTTAAGACGTACAACAGTCGGAAATCGATGTCATTGACGTTTGTATACAGTGTTCACCACGTCAATTATTGCGTCCGCTAACTCAACAGACAGATACGTTTTCGTCAAAATGTCTTGAAAACAAATTCATTATCATGACGAAGTTGTAAGAAAGTTCCTACACAGGTCTAAAAGTTCACATAAAGTTCACAAAACATCGTTTCCGTTGTTAGTACGTTTGAAAATTATCACATAGGTCTACTTTGGCAGTGCAAATTGAAGAGACGGATATATTAATTTCATGCGTTTTGGTTCCCTCGTTGGGATTTGATCAGTGATAATGAATACTTTTGCAGCTGGAATAGAGTGAACGTCGGTGAATTTGTGAAAAAAGTTTTTGTATCTATTCTTTTTTACGGCTTTATTTCATGAATATGTGATATTAACTAACAATCAATATTGGTTTCCTACAATTTTTTGAAAGCAGGGCAACATTTTGGTGATTTTGTGAAAGGCAAGAAAGAAAAAAAAAGAACAAAACTTTTTGGAACAAGGAATTGAAATAAACCTGATTACTATAAATTGTGACAGTGAGAACAGGATTGAAAGCGGTCTAGAACGTTCTTGGTCTTTATAAAAAAAACGGACCAGGAAGTGATAATTGTACAAATAGCACGCACTAAGGACCGAATGCAAACGAAGTTAAAACGTCAAGAACTCTAGAAAACGAGTTTGTCGAGTTCAAAGCGAGGTAGAAGGGGATTATGCGTATCAAGGTCGATAAAGGTCGAGTTGATACGAACGGTTATGAACTGTCTACGGACTGGAATAAACTGAATGAAAACGAGGTAAACCGATCTCAACGTACTCCAAACTATCAAGGGACGGGATAAACACGTTAGTAACGCACTACGAACGAATGAATTAATGAATATTGAATAAAAAGGCTCACAAACATATAGAGACAAGAACACAATATCAATATAACGTTGAACGTAAGAAGCTGTTTCTAGTGAATGGTGGTTTCGTTTTTCTAACAACTGTAATGACAGAGAATATAGGACTTGTAAAGGGAAAAACATCTACAGACAAGGACAGATTATCAATTTATTAACGTTCAAACACATTAAACTGTATCTAGCAGTGCTCCAGACAAGCTGCGTTTTTATATATTTTTCCGCAATAACATTCTTAAAACCCCAATTTGTTTAAACGCTGGGAGTACAGATACAAATCCACTGCTTTGAACGTGTTCATTATATATATAGTATCATTACATTACAAAAATAATTTTAAATGCAGAGAAATACTCATTCATGTTAAATCTTGAGAGTACAATCTCAGTTCTCATATGAAATACCCAATTGTCCGAAATCAGGGGAGTGCAATTTTACTAACGTACACTATCAAACTCGACAATATCCAATAGTAAACAAACCAGGGAGTAAATACCCAGGTAAATAACGTATCTGGAGCACCAAACTAGTGAAGGCTGGTTCGCCTTTTCTTGCCACTGTAATAAAGAAAAGTTAGATTACGTTCATGAAAACAAGTGAAGGAATAATATGAGGCAGTTAGAGACAAGCTGTAGCACTCGCTATAAACAAACAAGGAAGTTGTCGTCGATATATTTGTTTTGTCTGGTTTTATTTCTTTACTCGTGTTACGACTTGTATAGTAGTCATAATTAAGTGTCAGTTTAACCGTCTTCTTGTTTGTCCCTCCGTCTCGCTTTCCCTCAACTTACTGTCCGTCTGTCTCTGATTGTCTGTTTTCCGTCTATAACCTCTATCTCGTATGCTGTCTAACACTGTTTTTTTTATCTCTCTTTTCCTTTTTCAAAACATGCTAACAAAACCTTTGGCACACTTGTAATCACGAACAACGATTATTATTTACTGTACATGCATTTATTTTATTTTTTTTATCAAAACATAAAATCACAAAAGGTACGATCCCTCTGGGTTGTATCAGCAATGTTCTTGTATGTATCTAGAATTTAGATTTTCTCAACTCTATTAGTGCTAAGATAGTCGTAGGGAATCATAATGTATGGTACTTACGACTATCTTAGCACTAGGAGATCTTTGAAAACCAAGGTCCTGGTTCATGTCCTACAATCAGTTATTAACCTTTGTCATGCTATAGGACAGCATTCAAACCAGCTGGTGTCCACCTGGATCACTGTATATTCAAATGATGACGTCATCTTCAACTACCCATGTCAATAACAGTCTGACGTCACAACAGTCTTAATCATCTTGTCAATATATGGCACGTTCTTCCTATTGTTCTTACAAGATAGTTTCAAGGTCCCTCAATTCCATGTTCAGCTGTGCAAACTTCATAAAACACTTTCCCTTCTCCTGACGACCCGGTTTTACCAGAGGTCACGTGACACCGTACTGCCGGTCAGTTTACAAGTAGTTCTGACTAACAGACTAGTGGAGATTGATTTGTACCGTTAATCTCAACTCTGATAAATAACTCCTACCTACTCACGGCGTGACGTCACACTCTCGATAAGAGGGAAATCGTCCATGACTTGGATTCTAAACTTGGCACTGCTCCTTTAAGTCTCCTTGTCAACGTGATAGTGCGTCTTTAAAGTATCGTTGTATTTCAGTAAGGCATGTTCGATACAGGCAATTAACCCGCGGGTTGGGAGAAGTACAGCAGTATATCGCACAGGTGGACATCAATCAAACTGCTATCGACAACTTACATTTCGTTTCTGGGTCGTTTGTCAACACTGATCACGTGATATTGTTTTCTCCGCTCCACGTTAAAGATTATTACAGCTGGAGTCGCGGCCATGCTACAAGCTTACAGCAAGCGGGAGACGACTGAAGCAGTGTTGTGAAACGTGAACTGGAAGTAGGACGGAGTCGGTTGTGGGAACAGAGGGAGCATAAGAATTGAAAGACAGTGTGGGAGACAACTGAAAGATAATAGAGAATCGAAGGACCATACACGGAGGGAACGTGATAGCTACAGAAGACGAAAAACTAACTGTATAAAAATAGAGATAAGAGAAGTAAAGAAATATTGAAAAAATACAGAGAAAGAAAGAAAGCTTACGAATTGGAGGGAAATAAAACGACCGAGTGAGAAATACCAGAGACTAAAGAACAGACTAAAAAGTTAAGAGAGCTGAGAGATTACAAGCGTGAGGCGTGTAATAGGTTGAGTGTTGTGTGGACAGTCCAGTCTCACAGGAACTTGAAGAGTAACACTGTGAGACAGATGTCGACAGAGGAACTGGACAGAAAAGATAAGACAGGTTCAGAGACAGTTGGTGCCGAACTCTCGGACTGGTCAGCTATAACTGTCTCATAGATAAGAACACTGACTCAGTATTGGGTACTGGAGAGAGACGGGATAGAGGACGTTACACTCTGGCTCACGGATCAATGACCACAGAGACTCGATATCTTCAATATTTTAGTGTGCTCAATGGTCCGAAACAACGTCGTCAAAACCACTTTGTAAACAAACATGTCATCTGGTTCAATGGTTAGCAAATATACTCGTTGAAATGGAAACAAACGCGTCAGATACAAGGGTAGGTTACTAAGAGGAGGAAAGTTAGTCGAGATAAGGGAAAAAAGAGGAAGTGGCTAGAGTTACCCAGAATGCCCGGCACGAAGACAGTAACCCGGACCCAGGGTGACCACAGGAACCGACTCAAACGTCTCAACAACCAACTGCACACAAACGGAAGTCGTCTGCCCCGGCCAAAGGGAGCTAACCCCCCTGAGAGTCGTCTTCCCAGACCAGTGAATAATCTAGCCCTGGAGAGGGAGATTCCCCGACCCTCCGTAGTAGATCCGGCCGGATTGGATACCCTAAGGATTACCCCAAACACCAAGATGGCCTGGGTGAGTTACCTCCCCTTAATCGAGTTATCTCCCCTTTCTTCAAGTTCATGTAAAGTGGTAGTAGGAATCTGTCGTGTTAAGAAACATTGGCAATAATAGTTTGAGTTATCTAATCTTAGTTTCTCAGATATGCCTAAAAGGATGGCGATGAAGTATATGGATACATTGTCAGATAGTTATACTTTATAGAACCGTAAAACTTAAATAACATTACTTGATGTAGAGAAGACAATGTTATTTAACATGCACGTTTTTAACAAATCTGTTCAGACATGTTAATCCTTTTTTGGCAACTTTAGGAAAACAACTTATATTATGACAATTAACCGACAATTTGAAGATGTTTGTCGAGGGAGAAAGACGTCACTTTTCAGTATAGAAGAAACAAAACAAGACATAACCTTTTTTAGATTCCTAATTACTGAAGACGTTGATCCGATTAACTTTGGTCATTTATGAAGCACCCTTGAATCACAAACATTTTGATATAACCTCATCAGTTTCTTAAGCTACCATGGTATAATGCCACGTTTGGCTGTAGAAATCAATCTACGATCAACCAGGCGCACCGATACCACATTAAACCATTCAACATTACAAGAGGTTGCCCAGTAAATCTCCACTCTGAAATCTGGTAATCTGAGCGAGTACAAAACTTCCACACTTAACAGAGACATTATGACGAAGTGTTGGGCAAGATAAGCATATTAACAGCGTTTGCTGAATAGCTTAGCTTTCACTGGTGTAGATCATACAAAACACGGCCATTTGTTGGTGATTACTATCTTTAAGCAGGTTCACAGTTCTATTCAGGTCTCTCTTGTTGCGCTGTTTGTAGTCTTAACGACTGTAAACTCTCTGAAATTGAGCTTAATTTGGTTTGTGGGAATCGTTAACAGTGGACTATTACCTTAGAGCGAGCTAGCTTATATGTATACCATTATTTCTAAATGAAACTTGATTCGGTCCAAGGTTTTACAAAAATCCCTGGACAATTAATGTTAAGCTTTGTCGACTTTTGTTTTCGACAAAACACGTCCCTTTAGGGTTTGGCTTTGACCTTAAAACATGAATTGACATTTTAAATGTAATTCCGACCATATAATACCTCATTAGTATGACAGTATATAAAAATGGACCCTGAACCGGGAATCCTCGTATTTAAGCCCCGGGCTTAATTTCCTATGAGAAATATATTTTCTGAAATTAAGCCCTGGTCGTAATTTCGAAAGGAGATAAATTACCATAAAAGTTAAGTGTTCTTTTTACTTTTAATATAACAAATCCATTTGTTGCAAATAAGAACTTACGGGTTAATTTTTTATGATTCAACAAATGAAACGTTGCTAAAGGGAATCATAAAACGTTTTTACGATTATCCGTTCCTGAATGCGTATGTCAAATGTATCAAAACTTTAACGTTTTGTGTCTTAAATGACACATTTGGAGACAAAGCATTTTCAACGTCTGAAACCCTGGTATACCTATATCGTAGTCTTATACAGAACTAGTGATTAAATCAAAAGTACTTGTGTTGAACATTTTCATTGGAGAAATGTAATATCACATTTAAGCCCATGGGCTAAAACTCCAAAATCAAAACTCGCTATTAAGCTCATGGGCTTAATAACGACAGGGCGTAAATATGAGGATTTCCGATACGTTTTGTGTGTACACATATCACTTTTTCACGCGTTTTTAATTTGTTCGACTGTGACGTCATAAATCTACCCTGTTGGTTGACGTCGCATAAAGTGGATGTTGCATTCCAATTTCCTTATAATTTAAATATAAGGACAAAAAGACTTCAATGAGGCGATGGGTTAAATAGGCAAATCATAAATTATGTAACAGTTTGTTTCTTTCTGGACTCACTTTAACAAATATACAAATATCCATGCCAATCATTAAATGACTTGACACATTTCATACCATACACATATCATCGACACCAGTGCTATCTCTATTAACCGTTTCTGAGACATTGAAATCAGGAAGAATATGATGATCTGATTATGGCTTATAACCATGGCAACGCCTGATAGAAAGGTGGTTTAACGAGGTTTTCTGATAGTTTTACCGAGTTATTAGTGAGTCAATAATATCACTTCCTGGTGGCGATAGAGACTCGCCTCGTGCTGTGAAGTGGCTCCTGTTATGATACCAATCAACTATGCATAGTTTCCTGTCGTGTCATTCGGAAGTGCCTTGGTGTTTTGTTCTTCTCGGACTGGTGCTCAAGTGTCGTCGATGCTCTTTGACACATCATTATTGGTTTGAACGAGGATAAAGTAGTTTGTATCTGTTAATTTGTCGTCCTATAACAAAGAAACCGAGAGAGTTCCAAATGTAGTATATGTTATAGTCACAGTATATTCCAAAATGATCATCATCAATCACAAGTTTGTGAAACCAATAGTGAACCCCCCCCCCCCCCCCCAAACCAAAATCCTGAAGAACTGACGACCACCCGAGGGTTTCATGAGAGGAGGTCCCACTAATTCAGATTTGTTTAAGAATACTTTCGACTGGTCCATTTTCTAACCACACCCTCTCCCTGACAGAACAGAGTAAAGTATTTCTTAACTGGTTAACTTCACTTCACTTCACTTCACACTTCACTGACTGTGCTTAAAGGGGCAGTAGCACGTTTTTTGATAATTTTATATTTTAAATATTTCACTGATAATTGTAAGGTAATGCTAAATATATTAATTTGACAGTGTCAAAAATCACATTACACAACCCAATCATCCCTAGTCAGAGGACAAAGTATGGAGATTCACATGAAATCCATTGGCGGCCATTTTTGTGTGAACACCTTTAATTCATTTTGTGTAAGAAAAAGGAATCGCATGGCTAAACTTTACGTTATATATTTAAATCAGTGCTGCTTCATTAAATTTAAATACATTTTCATTCAATTGGAACCATTAATTTTCATTTTCCTGACATCACCTTATATTCCCCATAAAACGTGCTACTGCCCCTTTAAGTGGCAGCGCTAATTTGTTGACTTTATGTCGTTTTTATTTTTCTTATTTTGAACTCGTAGTCAAAGTTGTCTTTATGAACGAGTACATTAAGTCTTGTTTCAGGAACGTTTTCATATCTGTTTCTTCATATATTTCAAGACTTTTAAACATTTCACAGTGAAACATTTCCTCTGAGATGTTGATAGACAAGAATATCTGTTGTGAAAGATCGTAGCATTGATTCCTGGAATACCTATATTCACCATATTCCTGGTATTCTAAATTCTTGAATCTGAGTATTGCAGGTGGGGAATTTCTAGGGAAAGTGTTAGTAGGTTGTTGCATCGTTAATTTGAATTTCACAGCTATGCAGTTTTCCCCTTTATTGTATTTCAATGATTTTAAATTTAATATTTGAGGATATGGCATATGAAAGATTATTAAATTTTCTTAAAATAAATGTATTCATATATTCTCTACAGTATTTGGTTTCAATTCCTATTTCCGTTCAAAACTCCTACGCCAACAAAAAGAACGCAAAAATATCCCTTCTAGTATTGCGAAAAAGTATAAAGATAACGTTGCAAATTTGTTTGTTTTTGAAAAAAAACATCAACAAAGTAAACTAAAGTCCAAAAAAAGTTTCGTGTTTGTTTCACTTGTTTGTTATCAGAACAATGCCGTACACAAACATTTGGTTTCCATTTGTTTCGCCCTATTACACAAAGCTCTGTTTCTTTATTAATAATGACTGGGTGGGATTGTTTTTCAATTGTTACGCGGCTTTCAGCTCTGCTTTCAACTATAAGGGTTTTAGCGTGCAGACCAATCGTTAGTTTGCAGACAGGTGTTCGATTCCGGGTCCTTTGCTTCTCTTACAGAGGTCTCCGCCATATTACAGGTCTCGCTCAATCACGCGAGACGTGGTATTGGCTTTCGATCTCGTGTCACCAGTCACATTTGTCATTTGAATGAAAAACTGATTGTTTGTTTTTCTTTTGTGGAAGTAATCCTAACTTCTCTGTTAGTCATTTTATGAGTTGAGATGTCATACCCATGAATCTTAATGTTGTTGCTAAGAGTAGAAGTTGTTCTACATAAAGTTGTTAGGTTGAAATAATAAGACAAAAGAGAAATCAGAGAGGCAGGTTTGAATTTTCTATTCGGTAAACGTGTCTCTTGGAGTGTTATGAGTGTTTTGTTGGTTTCTTTATCTCTGTTTGTAGTGATTGTGACTTCGTAAAACTTCAATATGAATGTCTGCTCCAATGTATCAAATTTTCTTGACGTCAGCTGTTTCAAAGTCGCGTGTATTTGACGAATAAGCTTTATTATTGGTTTTGATGAGTATTTATAATAGAGGAGTTTATCTGTCACAACGCATGCAATAGATGGATCAAAGGACAAAACACGTTAAGCTCTAAAAGGTTTCAGTGAATAAGGTTTCACCCATAAGTGTTTTGAATTTTTAGAAATGTTATGTGACCTCAAGGTTTATTTACTTAATTTTGCAAAATACTTAAGATATTCCTACATCGCCGCAGTCTCATTGTAATATAGGCCTACTGCTGTTGGTATCGCTGTTAAATTTTCTTGTAATGTCTCCATCAATTAAAACATAAAGCTATATTTCATATAAATAATTTCGATATATAGCAAGAAATAGGGACAAATAAGGCTGACTACATAACTAGCACTCATTGCCAATCGTCACGCTTTCATCAAAGGTCCTTTAAATTCAAACAATGAATAGCGTTATATATTTTACACGACATATTGGAAGGGAAAACAATCAGCTTTTATTGAAGTCCAAAATTCATATGTAGAGACCAAAATTGAGCGCAAAAGACCATCTCGACAAAGGGTTATAAATTAATATCAAACAACCTAGCACAATGGATTATAAGTGAGCATATACCAATAAATTAATAGCTCAACTAAAGCACAATTTCCACTCCTTCAGACTTAATATTGGTTGATAAAGCATACTTCGTAAAATGAGGCACAGGGCATTGTTTTATTTCGTGTGAGGAGTTGTACAGGGCGTTGTTCCCAGGCCGGGACTATTGGAAACAATGAAATATTGTACTGTATTCTTAAACTCGGCGCTCATGTTTGTTGAACAATACTAAAGTACAATGCGTAGCGTGTCAACATGCACTTGCCTATGGTTTATAGTAAACATGTTAAATGTAAGTAATTGTATAATTTATCATTGGATTATATTATCACGATACATTTATTACTTTGAGGCATAATTCCTTTTTATTCTTGAATTATATTTTCCATATCCGAGAAGATTTCGGAATATGTTATTAGCTAATAGAAATTCTCTACATTTTAGGTCCTGTCATATAATCATTGGCCAACTCAAATAAAATCAATTGTAAATTTTATTACAATTTTGAAATCATAACCATTGGTTCATACATGTTTATTGTAAATAAATCCGAGCATTAACCTGAATGAAGTATGTGTATTGTGTGGAGAAATAGTTTTATAATGTCGTAAATTCTAAGCCCAATTTTTTAATTTGTATTGTTGTCAGACGGGATAAATTGTCTTTTGTTCGTACCTATATACATATACCAATTCAATATATACATACAGCACTTAATAAACATACAAGCCTTAATAAACATACAACTGTAAACAACGTAGCGGTCCACCAGTTCCTTGATTTATATGCGTTGTGTGTATATATACCTACATACACATATATAAACTTTCAGCTCCAGGTAACCGATACGACCCCTCCATTGCCTTGCCTGGATGTATGCCCCTAATCACGGAATGTCCCGAGTCAATAGGCTATACCCTAGCAATGTTGCATACCCGCTTGGCTCAGTATTGTTGAAGCTGAGAATTTAAACATGATTTATTAGACCCTATAATTGTAAAAAAAAAAAAAAAAAAAAGAAGAAAAGAAATAATTCCAAGATATGCCTTTTACCGATTTGACTTTATTCTTAAATATGTAACTGTATTTTACGATTCAAGTTTATTAGTAGTTAACGTGGTGTTTGAATGCTTTTGTTTGTGCCTTTTATATAAACATATAAATAACAAATTGCAATAGGTGAGAGCTAGGCCAGTTGATGAGTTTGGTGAAAGTTGTGGTAGAAATTAGATTACCAGTTAAAGGGGCAGTAGCACGTTTTTTGATAATTTTATATTTAAAAATGTTCACTGATAATTGTATGTTAACACTAAATGTATATAATTTGGTAGTATCAAAAATCTCATTACACAAGCCAATCTTCCATAGTCAGAGAGCAAAGTATGAAGATTCACCTAAAATCCATTGGCGGCCATTTTTGTGTGAACACCTTTAATTCATTTTGTGTAAGACAAAGGAATCGCATGGCTAAAGTTTTCATTATATAATTGAATTATTACTGCTCCATTTAGTTTAAATGCATTGTCTTTCAATTGGAACCATTAATTTTCATTTTCCTGACATCGCCTTATATTACCCCTAAAAACGTGCTACTGCCCCTTTAAGGGCTAAACTTAATTAATGCTGTAAAATTGAATATCAGGGGATACCTTAAATGTTTGATTATTATCAGGGTTTGAAGCATGCTGAGAATGGTACGATGATAATTATGATGAGAGGCCAGGGATTGATATTGGCTCAGGTTTTAAATTCAATTCATGTTATGTTATTTTTGTAGGTCAATGTAATTGAAAACAATTATAAAAATAAGGAAAACAAATAAGAGTATAAATACAGTTATTATTATTTATTACAGACGCTTCCTAAGAGCAAGAAACGAAGCAAAATGAGCAAGAGTTGATCTGAAGATAATGTTAAGATGCATGCCCAGGACAAGAGTTAAATCAGTCAAAGCTTTGATTTCCTTCAACCATGTTTAATATCCAAGTCTTACTCTCATATCAGCTTTCTGTTCCCTCATAAACACGTTACCGCTTCAACCCAACAGCAATGTAAACATAATAACAGATCTATGCATGTTGACTGTGAAATACATATGTATCGGCTACCTTTAAACTTCTGTGCGATTGATCCTATATGTACTTGATTTGGAATTCTGTCACTAAAATGATATCAGATACAAGATTGGAGACATCACTTCACAAGATTTAATAAAACGTGCTTAATTTCATCACAAACAGTGACATTACTGTCTTATATTATCATAAAAGGACATATATATTTTCTTAAAAGCACATGCCATTTCGTATAGTGAACAGATGTTTTTTATATATTTTTGTACACATCTTCAATTATAAACAAGTATTTCGTCCCAACAGAGTAAACTACTTATACTACTGAAGATAAGGTGATCTCATGTCAACAATGTTACATAACTATAATGGAGGATAAGATGACGATAGATGTGCATTGAAAAATATTTTGAGATCCTGTTTATGATAAATAGGTAATTTGGCAACTTCACAAAGAACAAATGCTTTTAGTTCAGTCAAACGCACACAGAACTCTCTACAATAAAAGAGTTGCAAACCTAGCCGTATGTCATCAAGCGTGGTACAAACCCCAGGGAGTTGAGAGGTCTAACAAACTTCTCAAAGGTCACCTGAAAGTTAGCAGAGAAATTTGATTCTGATATATTCCAATTTGATACCATTTTAGTAGGCCAAAAAAAGACTGAAACTTGCTGACATTGTACATGTAGATGAACATTGTTAGCATGTTTGGCACGAGGGCACTTGTTAGTAATAGATATACCCAAAATTCCCGAGGTGCATCCCTCAATACACCTCCTGTTTGAATCGCGGGTCTCCTAGGCGTAGCGTAGTGCAGCAGAGTAACCATAATTCAAACAGGAGGTGTATTGAGTGATGTATCGAGGTAAGTGTGGGTATATCTGACTTATACCTCACTCAGGACGAGTTCTATTAGCCGACTAAGAGGTGTCCACCCTTCTCTATGTCTTGGGTTCGATTCCCACTTTTGTCGTTTACATTTCTCTACATTGATTTGCCAAAGTTGAAGATCTCTCCACCTGAATTAATGTGGGTGTGCAAAAATGTTGGTGTTTCGGTCAATACACATACAGTTAAAACAAAGGAAACCATAGCAACGAGACATCAAGTAGGGTATAAGGTTAATAACCAGAGAGTCATTTAGCAATGGAAAGTTATATACATGCGTGAAATGCACCTCATATAACATCTGAAGGACCTATGAGGAGAGATATGACATTTAAGACGTGTTTGAGGTGCAATAAACTGATTTTATTGATAAGCATTGAACATTCGACTTTATTTACTCTCCAGGCATTATCTTCTAAGATGCATAAATTCTAAATTGCAGGTATGATAGGTAAACATATTTCTATCTGATAAGCTTTGTTTTAATTCTTTAGGCATGCAGGATCCTGTCAACTATTTTAAGGGCATGAATGAACATATTTGAAATACATCGTATACACATCTCTATTAACGCTCATTAACTTATATAAACTCACGTAATCATCAAAAACCACAACTCATCGAAATCGAACAGACAACAGCTTTTTTTCCAAATTAACCTCATTTCATTTAAACAAACTAACTAAACAAATATGGACTTTACTATGTCCAGTTCACTATTTATCTTATGAGATATATATACTACATTTATATGTTATTGAATGTCTTAACATTTTACGATTGTCATACATGTATAAAGGGATGATTTGTTCTTGAATATTTTGTAACTCTTCTTTATCTATACAATTTGTTTATATTGAAGAACTGAATAAGATCTAAAGCTAATTTCCCCTTGGGATTATAAAACCATTATCTTTCTTATGTTATATTGTCTAACTAGCAGGGAAATGCTTCAAGCAGTCAATACCACACACTTGAAACCCACACCATACAGCATTTCAGGAACTTCTCAGAGACTTTTGATATCATCCAAGTGTTGTAGGACAATTTAACTGGGGCTAGTATTGCATATTTGTTTTTATACTCCTTGATATGATCGTATAGGTCAACGGTCAAAGAGGCTTTTATCTTTTTAGTAAGTATGATTTAAAAGTTTCTAGGTTAATTTCAATATAGTCCTTCCTTCATTCTTATTTGGTACTATCTACACATACAAGGCGTAAATATAATAGGAGGCTTCAAGCAATGTATAATGTTGATACTTGAAATTACAATATATAACAGATGAATTGACATTGAAGTGTATTGGCATGCTTTTCATATTTGCTTTTATTGATATCTATACTACTCTCATAATATCAGTAATAAGGTATAGTCTAATCAAGAAAGTCACAGGGTCTGACAGGTAGTCCTAGATACTTTGAGGCGTTTTCCACCTGCTGGTCTGGTGTATGTTACTCAAATGGTCACAAGTACTCAGTCTGTGACAAGTATGTTATGATTTTGATTTTATGATCTCTATAATAGATGAGTTGACATCATAGGAGTGTAAACATTGAAGTGTATTGGCATGCTTTTCATATTTGTTTTTATCGATATCTTTACTACTCTCATAATATCATTACTAAGGTATAATCTAACAAAGGTTCTGAGCAAGTCACAGGGTCTGACAGGTAGTCCTAGATTCTTTGAGATGTTTTCCACTTGCTGATCAGGAGTAGGTCAACTCATTGGGTTTCCAGATTTATATATATATACTCCCATGGTCACAAGAACCCTGATTTCCACACAAGGACACTGTGAGACGTGGTCAACTTGTTGGTCTTGACCACGTCAACTCAGTGGGTTTCCAGAGTTGCTCACATGGAAACAAGTACTCAGTCTGTGACACGTATGGTGTGACATACAGCAATTGTCAACAGAGTGGTTTATCTGAGTTTCACAGTGTCCGACAGCTAGACGTACATACTGCTTCCTGTTAGTAGTGAAGTGTTGAACACAGCGGATTACTTGAGAACCACCCTGATGATTCTAGCTGTGAGACTTCGCTAACTGTGCTATATTGACTCTCACGGTCAGTTGCTGTGAGACTTCGCTAACTGTGCAATATTGACTCTCACGGTCAGTTGCTGTGATACTTCGCAAACTGTGCAATATTGACTCTCACGGTCAGTTGCTGTGAGACTTCGCTAACTGTGCAATAATGACTCTCACGGTCAGTTGCTGTGAGACTTCGCTAACTGTGCTATATTGACTCTCACGATCAGTTGCTGTGAGACTTCGCTAACTGTGCAATAATGACTCTTACGGTCAGTTGCTGTGAGACTTCGCTTACTGTGCTATATTGACTCTCACGGTCAGATACTGTGAGACTTTGCTAACTGTGCTATATTGACTCTCACGGTCAGATACTGTGAGACTTTGCTAACTGGGCTATATTGACTCTCACGGTCAAATACTGTGAGACTTTGCTAACTGTGCTATATTGACTCTCACGGTCAGATACTGTGAGACTTTGCAAACTGTGCTATATTGACTCTCACGGTCAGATACTGTGAGACTTTGCTAACTGTGCTATATTGACTCTCACGGTCAGATACTGTGAGACTTTGCTAACTGTGCTATATTGACTCTCACGGTCAGATACTGTGAGACTTTGCTAACTGTGCTATATTGACTCTCACGGTCAGATACTGTGAGACTTTGCTAACTGTGCTATATTGACTCTCACGGTCAGATACTGTGAGACTTTGCTAACTGTGCTATATTGACTCTCACGGTCAGATACTGTGAGACTTTGCTAACTGTGCTATATTGACTCTCACGGTCAGATACTGTGAGACTTTGCTAACTGTGCTATATTGACTCTCACGGTCAGATACTGTGAGACTTTGCTAACTGTGCTATATTGACTCTCACGGTCAGATACTGTGAGACTTTGCTAACTGTGCAATAATGACTCTCACGGTCAGTTGCTGTGAGACTTCGCTAACTGTGCTATATTGACTCTCACGGTCAGATACTGTGAGACTTTGCTAACTGTGCTATATAGACTCTCACGGTCAGATACTGTGAGACTTTGCTATCTGTGCTATATTGACTCTCACGGTCAGATACTGTGAGACTTTGCTAACTGTGCTATATTGACTCTCACGGTCAGATACTGTGAGACTTTGCAAACTGTGCTATATTGACTCTCACGGTCAGATACTGTGAGACTTTGCTAACTGTGCTATATTGACTCTCACGATCAGATACTGTGAGACTTCGCTAACTGTGCAATAATGACTATCACGGTCAGATACTGTGAGACTTTGCTAACTGTGCTATATTGACTCTCACGGTCAGATACTGTGAGACTTTGCTAACTGTGCTATATTGACTCTCACGGTCAGATACTGTGAGACTTTGCTAACTGTGCTATATTGACTCTCACGGTCAGATACTGTGAGACTTATGTCACTTGCTGGTCTTTGTTTATCAACGCGGCGGTTACTTTGGTAACTAAAGTTATTCTACATAAATAAGTTGATAATCCTTAAACTCCTTGTCGTCATGATGTTTCCAACTTCTTTAAATGCCTCTCAGACAACTAATGTGTTGACAAGGACCTAATGTTCACACATAGACACTGTGAGAGTTGCTCGGCTTGATGGTCGAGAGTATGTATGGAATACTAGAGTTGCTCACGTCATGACAAGACACTGTGGACCAACAACGTATTTTGGTTTAGAGCATGTCAACCCAGCGGGTTTTTTTGGTAACTCACGTGAGCCTAATGTTTACACATATATACTATGAGACGTAGACTACGTCATGGTCTAGAGAATATCAACTCAGTGGGCTACCAGAGTTACTCACGTGGTCTCAACACACTGTGAGTCCCAGCGGGTTACTTTGGTAACTCATGTGTTTACACATATATACTGTGAGACGTATTCTACTTGATGGGCCACCAGAGCTACTCACGTGGTCACAATACACTGTGAGACGCTGAGACCAACAGCATATTTTGGTTTAAAGCATGTCAACCCAGCGGGGTATCTTGGTTTCTCAGTTTACAGATTAACGTAGAACTCTTGTTGATGAAGTGGTAATGTACGCTGCAGGCTACCTACCTGAACGCTGCAGGTTACCTACCTGACAACAGGTGCTCGGCGTCTCACCGGTATCCTGAATACATGCACGTGCTGGCTTCCAGACACTCGACACACAGAGGTCTAAACTGAAGTGTCCTTCACGTCTTTGACATTAATCGATAGAATAGATAAGTGAATTCAAATCTATCAATGTCTTTGGTAAAAGATATAGTCGTGAGATTACACCATGTGTGATACGAACCCAGAAGGAACACTCCAACCTCATATTGCCATATATGAAAGAAACTTTATAGTCTAACTCTATTAATCGTAATATTTTCCATATGGAAATAAAAAAAATGCAAATAGATCATCTTGGCAATAGATCAATAATAAGCTTTCAAATAAGTTTACACTTGTATTCACAATTGAAAAATGATCTTTAAGAAATTTGATTACAAAAACACTGGTATAATATGATTTGAAGTATGTCCATATAAAAAAGGTTTCCACAGCAAGATATTATTTAGTCGTGTCCCCGCTGTGCAGCGAGTGTTAAAATGATTGCATATATAAACATTTCTCTCAATTGTAATTACCTTTCATAATTAGGTCTTGTTATTAATTTTGAACCCAGTGATTTCAAAAATTCAAAATCTTTTTACAAATGAAAACAATTTTGTCCCATATTAGTAACAAAACATCACCGAACTACATTGTGTGCTATGTAGGTAGATAAAGTAAGTTTCTTGCTTGATGACGCTTTATGACACCTGTAAATCAATAAGCTGGTGCTAAGTACATCTCCTACCTGTCACAGGTGTTAGAAGCTAGCTAGACGCTAACTGCGGTTACTAACAACAGACATTAACACGTAACGAGGTACTTTATAAACAAGGGACTACATACAGTATTCTACAGTCTGGTTAAATAAGGTCTCATTATGTATGCAATTTCGATTCAATGCGTTATTGAAGACAGTATGTCGTATAAATTCTACATTTTAGAGTTTTCTATAATTTTAAATATGTAAGTGAATTATTTTAGCCTGTTAAATATTTACCTCCCTTTGTTATCACTGGTAAATGTGAGTTTTGTTATACGAACATTTAGGTGTAAGAACAACAAATCTAAACTCTATCTGAATCTTTTTATGATCCTTTGAAAAAAGTTTAAAATGAACGAATGGCAATGTTTGTAAATGGAAATGAGCATGATCATGTAAAAACACTGACAACGTTAAAAACGTTAAAAATGATAACTAATTAATCGAAAACGATCAATTTACTCTGACAGGTGTTTACATTTACAAATCGCGAACCAAATTGATAAATCACGTCTATTGTGTCTATATGAAAACGTACTAATTATAAATAAACGTTTCAAAGAAAATATTCATTTCATGTTTACACATTATTTTCATAATCTTTTGAATAGTTTCAATTTGTGAATGAGATAATGCTCCAGCTTGTCAAAACGCTATAAACTCAATAACCTTATTTGAACAAAAAAAGATAATTGATCATTCAAATGTTTTCTTTCGTACTTAAAACCAACGTCAATCTTCATTTGAACCCACTTTCAAAAACAAAAACAAACAAAAAGTCCCTTTTATAATATATCACAACCAATTTGCTCGATGAAGCATGACAAAGTAACACACTAGAACTCTACTGCAAATGACAGCCTGCTGATAAATAATTAAAGGGTTTAAATTGCATGCCATGTAAGTCTCTGAAGACAAACGAGTTAAACTTACTAACCATAATCAATAAATCGATGGTGCTTTCAATACCACACATTAATCACGAATTGCAACATTCTGAAGTGAAGAGCGCTGCTTAAGGTAACATTTTTTCACTGTCAGGATTACCTGTCATAATGTTCAATAAGATAAGAGATTCTCAGTAAAACTAATTATCCCAGGGTTTGGCGTGTTGATGGTGGGGAGCTACGTTAACATTGCTGAATCTATATCTGCATATACAGCTGCGTACCTTAAGTTTTTTTACTTGCCAGTGTATCTTAGTTTGGACGTCAATCATGTAATTCCAACAGCAATGACAATAGATCATCACTCGTCCATGTGTTAAAGGGGCAGTAGCACGTTTTTAGTTGGATATAATAAGGTGATGTCAGGAAAATTAAAATTAATGGTTCCAATTGAAAGACAATGTATTTAAACTAAATGGAGCAGTAATAATTCAAATATATAACGTTGTTTGAGGTTTTTAGAAGGAGTTGTTTGAGGTTGTTGATAAGGAGTTGTTTGAGGTTGTTGATAAGGAGTTGTTTGATGTTTTTAGAAGGAGTTGTTTGAGGTTGTTTTGTCGATAACTGGTGCATTACGTGTTTAAAAATGCCGGTTCTGAAAACAATATCATTATAACGGACCATAATTCTTATATTTGTTATTCAAGATCATTACATCTATCATTTTCTTCATAATTTGCGAAGAAATCGTTGTCAATGATTAATAAAAACCTAGCCTTTTGCTGGACTATTTTTTACGAAAGGAAAGTTTGTCAAATATTTTGGCAGCGGTTAATAGAAAAAAGGCTGAACATTCGTGATAAAAACAAAACAACGTGAACTCGAACTTGACCTTAGGGATTTGATACAGAATTTATTACATATTGATTATTGTAGGTCAATATATCGATCTGTATGGATAAGTTGGAGAGGAGGTATTGATTTATAGGAGATTAGCTGGCGATATTGAAGTGTTATCAGCTGGGTAGGTTCATGTTGACAGGTCATTGTTGATGCTCGGGGTAACAAGAGGCTCCTTGGTGACCCGGGGGCAGAGAGATAAACATTTGTTATATGATCAACAGTACAATACTATCTGTGAAATAAACTCTCTATCAGACTTCAATGACGATATATTATATTTTACTTTGACCAGTGATGATATATTATATGACAGAGAAACGCACTAGTATTTTACTGCAAAAGTTACTAGTGTTCATATGCCTTAACAATTTTCAGCTTGTTACATTTTGCTATTCAAAAGTAATTTTTTTAAACATATTTTAATGAAAGTTATAAATAAAATAGAAAACTAAAGGTAGTGTTTCAAACACCAAGTTTCTGTCATCTCATAACATGAGTAACGTTGATATTTCACTCATGGCTGCATCACTTGTGAAATATCAACGTTAACTTTGTTAATGACACTCGAAGATAAAGAGACAGTCATATCGAGGTATTTATTGTGGAAACAAAATTCAAGTGGACGTTTCAGTTAATTCATATAATGCTGTATCATCCAAAACTGTGTTCCGTAGAAGATATCGCTTGTGGAAGACCAAAAGGGGATATCGCTTTGACAGTAGATTTTGAACACACTTCAATAAGAAAATACATGACATCACAAACGTTTACATCATCGGCAAAGACGTCATAAACACAACGACGTCACAATGCTATGACGTCATTAACACGATGAGGTAACAATTCTATGACATCACTTGTTTAGGAGATATAGGGCTATGCAGTGTTCAAAAATGTACATTTTCCATGTTAATGTGATGAAAAATGATATTGGATGATAAATATAATCTCACCCTCGTGTCTTCTGATATCAAATATATCAACACTCGTCGATGAAAGTAAAATATCCTCGGCAAGCCTCGAATATGTGTTACTTGTATCAACTTGTGTTGATATATTTGATATCAGAAGACACTTAGGTACTATTCTCTATATTTGTACATGCTTATAATACAACCTTTTTTACTGGGGGTAACATTTTATGTTGATTTACTTGACAACTTGACACAGAAGAGCACACAAACGAATTCTATTTCAACATAAAGTACCCAGATAGGACTTTCCCTTTAAGTATCTTCTATATACAGAAGAACAGAAGGTCGAACAGACAGAATACTTGATGTAACTGCATTGGATAACCGTGATAACATTACCTTCGCGATATACATAGCCAAGGACATGTCCATGTTGGCCATTCTTGAAATAGGTTCGATTGCTCCGTAAATCCGGCATTTTCTGTCAGATACGAATTTCTCGACTGCTCGATGTGTTAAGATAAGGCTATTTCCTATCAGGTGATGACCTTCTTGTTTGAAATGTCTTGAGAAGGTCTCTCTGAGAAAAGAGCCAATAGAATCTTTGACGACCCCTGATTCTCTCAGAATTGTTAAATGAATGAATGAATGAATGGTCGAATGAAGAATACGTTTTCATATTTGTTTCCAAAATGATGTGGTAATTGTGGCTTCATTTGCAGAAATCTAGAGTCAAACTGTAGTTGACTTTCTTAGGTGTTCCTTGGTCTAAATCTGCATAAGTTTGCTTCAAACAGTTTGAAACAAGCAGTGTCAATGATGTCTTCTTGAAATTAACAACAAATGTCATTTTTGTGAAGTTTATGTTATTGTATTCTCAAGTAAACCTCAATTCAGGGTTATTTACGATTAAACTGGGGTATTTTTAATTGTTTGGTCACTTTTCACACCATTCCATACAATGCCTTCCCAGCAGAGGCATCATCTTGCAATGATTTATCTATATCTATATTTCTTTCTATGAAGTTGAAACTTAGTTGGGTTTTTTGGTCACTATTTACTCTTTACAAAAACAACTTATTGATAAATAGTTCTCCGAAAGAGCGTCTTGAATACAAAACAATTAATTTTTAACCCAACTGTCATACCACTGTACCAAAACGGGTGAGCTAATAAGATAAGTTCAATAGGTTTTTTATTTATCGATGTTTTTAATACGCCTCATTGACTTTTAAGAGAGCTAAGCAAGACATCTTTAAAAATTGAAACCTCGTGATGTTTGGTATATGACAGATGTCAAACTCTCCTTCAGGATCCCCGTCGAAAGAAAGCGCCTACTATGGGGATCGGAATAAAATCCTCGGATAGCCCAAGGGTGACGGGCTTTCTTTCAACTGGAACCCTCTGGGTCGCTAGTTATCCTTAACATAAACAGACATGTTTTCTCTTTGCACTGACGCTATAACGGTCGTGATATATGAAATACTAATTGAAGTGACGTCAGTCCCAAATTCGCCTACCTCAGTTTCTGAATGTCGAAAGCTTTTACGATCCCAAAATACCATTTCAAGTCAACAAATAAACACAGATACAGTGACACCAGTAAACACTGATTAATGTGACGAGATAATGATACGTCTACTACGTCTTTCAACAAAGGTGGGAAACACAACAATAACAAAAACACGAGGTGTTGTCCTGTGATTAACGCTGTCACGGAATAAAGCGATACAATCACAGGTAACACCTGAAGTAATTGCCTCTGTCCATCTACCTGCAGCGTTCCCCGAACACCAACATCTCACCTGTCGCTCCCACCTGAGGACAAACCTCAATGGACACACTTTCTCTTTGATCTAAGCCGACAATCGATCTGGATAAACGAGCTGCTGGTCACGTGACCTATCAGATCTATTTCTAGCACCGTAGTATTATTCCAGGAAGCAAATTCCCACCAAAATATCGATGATTATATTGGTCAATTCAGCTAGCCACTGGCTATTTGCTTGGACCACGGACTGAAAGTAACCTTGCCTTTGTTACTTATCGTTTAATCACAGAGTTAAGTGTATTCAAACAAACTGCCTTCGGTAACCTAGGTGATGACAAATTTACCCCTGTCAACACGATAAGACCATTGTCATGCATAGGATACGCTTTAACCAATATATTTGTTGGACAAAATCAAATATTGGTAGCATATAATGCTTTCATTCGGACCGTGTACAACATTGGATTACCCTTCCTGTCGACAATGGCCGGGCGGAGGTTGATTAGAGAGCGAACACGCGTTCTGAGAACTAAGGTAGGACATGTTTAGTATACGTTATACTTACCTGAACATCTCTGGACACTGTGAACTTATTCTTCATTCTGTAGTTCCTGGGTGATATATACTTGTGGGGGAACATCCTTTGACACCTTTACCTAATTCTTCTTTCTATAGTTTTTAGGGGGGAAACTTTCGAGAGAAAAATTAAAAATATATTTTTGAATCGGTTCGAAATCTCTTCTATTTAAGCTTTGAAGACATGATAAAAAATAAATCTTTTTTATTTTTTTTTTCATAACGACAAAGGAATTACAATTTGACAGCAGTGTGTTCGTTAGTTAGATGATGTTGAACAGTAAGTTTAAACTCTATGATATCCACCCTCTGATTGTTGATGATAAATTGTAGTTCTTGAGGGATATATTCTGGCAGGGGTAAAGATTGGATAGACAACCTTGAAGCAATGATGATTATTACGATCACTGTGCACTAAACATTTAAAACAATAATACCTTCTAGTACAATCTATAGTTCTTAAGAGTAAATGGTAAACGATTGGAAAGATCACATTTGGGTTAGCAGTTTTGATCGCAATTGGAGAATTTATGTTGTAAGACAAACTTCTTTTGACCCTCTAATATGAAACTTTCGAGAGACAATTTTTTTTAAAGTAATCGGGTTGGAAAACTTTAAGCTTTGAAGACATGTATTTTATTTATTTTATTTTCATAACGACCAAGGAATTACAATTGAAGAGCAGTATTTTTGTTAGTTCTTAGATGAAGTAAAATATATAAGATGTGTAAAATCTATGATATCCACTTTCTAATTGTTGATAAGTTACAGATTTCTATATGTGATTAGATCCGGAGTTTACATTGTATATTCTTCATTTTAAAACTACTTTGTCGATACATCATGTTTAGTATTGTTCACAGCTAATCATTGGACTGTTATTTTCATCTATTTCCTATTAGTTTTTACAAATCGATAGTGTAAGTTCGATATTGCCAAAACACTAATACATAGATAAACGCATTTCTATGCACGCTGTTTAATGACGACAATCTACAGTCATTAGACTCACCGGAAATTGGACATTGTATTTGATGTTTATCCACCAAATTATAGTTTTATCAAAAAAGAAGAATTGAAATGATTGAATTGAGTAATTTATCGATATTTTTTATATCTAATTAATGATACAAATATAAAACTTAAAGAAAACACAGCATCCATTTATCTTAACTCTCTGAAATTGTAAATGCAATGTCAATGATGTCATGATGTTAAAATTTTAAGGAATTATCTTCTCAAACTGTCTTTGTAAAGATTGCAATGAAATGTAGTTTATTCGATAATGTATTTTCATTCATTATTTTACATTAAATTATGAACTTCTTTCAGCGCATTTGTTCGTATGAACTTGCTTTACAACTTGAGCTATTAAACTTTCGTTATTTGTTAATTAACATTACTTATTGCTCTATGCCGTGTAGAGAACGAGCCCACATACAGTCACCCTATTACAGACCCCACATAGCTTCTGATTGGTCGTGATTACAGATGATATCTCACGTATGTGATATAAAGTCATATTCTATACCACAATTGGTATATATAACGTCATAATGAACGACACGCACAACCAATAAGGAATTTAACCCATTGTTCTTGCAACCTGGTTCCCTGGCCTCGTTCCGCGTGCGCTATAGCGCACGCGGAACGAGGCCAGGGAACCAGGTTGATTGTTCTTGTGACAATATATTAAAACCCGGAGCATGACTGTTGACCCGAATCAGATAACCTGATCAAACCTTATAAAAGTCTCCAATCAAGCTGTATTAGATTTGAAGATAGTCTTACATACCTCGCGTGATTTCGTGTTTTAGTGGCTGTATTGTTTATTGTCCCCGGAATACTAGGGCGAAGGAATGGTCAAATTCTATTGTTAGTTCATCTTTATCCACATATGTTTCTAATATATTATTATGTTTGATTAAATTGTCTAAACTGTTTGAGTGGCATTCTAGAAGTTGGTGGTAGAAGAATAAACAAATTCCATGGACGAACAACTTTATTTTTGACAATAGCGACGTTTTCAAGCATATATTGTCTACATCACATTCAATCTGCTTCTTATTGAATAAAAAGTTAACAGGATACTGAAGGTTGAAATGTATTGAGAAGCTTATACCTTGAATGATAAGGAATCTTTTAGGTTTAAAGATCAAATATATCTATAAAATGATGTTTTTAAGCATAGAAAAAGAATCACCTACGCTTGATTCCCTACCCATTACCTTCCAGATTTCTTATTTCAACTTCTCGTAAGCATGAGCCCAATTTTAACCACTCCCTCTCCTCATTTATTCTAACAGGTAGAACGTTATGACCGTGCTTTCTGAGAATTCTCCCATCACGTATTGCGGCAAGTCTTCACCAGGTTCCCTTCAATAATTAATGTATTTAGAGCAGAAAACTAACATTCGCATGCAAATGACGCAGTTTCTTTTGAGTCCAAGAAAAAGTCGATAAATTTGCAGTATATTAACAGATAACATAGACATCTGTGTGAACCCTCTTATATTTAACTTATATCACCAGTATTGGATCTATGTAACATACGGACACATCAGGAAGTGACAGACCGATCAGGAATGCTTGGCAGGTAGAATACGTTTGTGTTTGTAAGCTTTGTATTTACCTAAATGGTTTGGCTGGATATGTGTTGTAATGGTGATGTTAAGACACATGAGGTTTCACAAGTTGATTGCATAGGTGGTATATGTTGTTGTTCGGTTGGTTAAATCTAGATTTATCATAAACGCAGTCCGCTTGTGAGAAAATATACCTTTTAACCGAATGCTCTATAACAATCTTCTTAGATAGAATAACCGCTATATTTTCTTTCATAAACTTTTGCATGTACGTATTTTCCTTTTCCCGACGAACTCTTCGGTATATTAATGGTAAAACACGAAGAGCTTTGTTCAAAAACTCACTGTCATTGACTGGCGTTTCAGACGAAACTTAAAAACGTTTATGTATTTAATGCAAATAGATATAGTTAATTCATAAAGATTTAAGAGGGAAAAAACAGTTTACGTGAAGAACGCCCTTACCGAGACAAAAAAAATTCCATCACCCCCGTATTAAATTATGGTATAGATCTGGACTTCATTAAGATAATCACTTTTCATGATGAAAATCGACAATATTCTGTGAAAATACCGCTTTGTTGCTAAGCAACGCGTCTGTTTCCTGGGTAACAAGTAAATATTTACAATGATCGCCACCAGCGGCGTTAGCAATTACCCCCAGATGCATAGGCTGACAGAACATTAATAAGGTGAATAAATATTGGATGCGAGTCGGATGAGTTTTATTTTTATGTATTTTTTCTCTGTAAACACGAGCGCGTGCACGTTATTGGTGTAATCAGCATTTCCGCTGTACAATTACACAACAATACGCTGTGGCATTGTTCGGTGGTGGAATTAGTTGTTGAAGCGTTGTAGCATCGTTGTGGCAACGTCACGTGATCTGAGGTTACCAATATGTTGTGTAACCAGCATGTTTGCAGATAGACAGACATAATCAGGCCCTCTTTGAAATCGTTTTATTTAGATAAACCCTTGGTGATTATTGGAAGGCGTTATAGCTGAGTGTCGTTATTTCTAGTAGTGAAATCTTGCGTCTAAGGAAAGCAATACAGATTTGACAATTTCATACAATTTGAGGGTAATATATCTATTGTTAACCATTGGGTTTTTAAGACAAACAGGACCCAGCGAGCTTAAGCGTTTGTATTAGTTAATGTTTGTTGAAGCGAGGTATCCGTCATTAACTGAAATCGGTTTTTTGTAAATTGTGTAGATGGGTATATCTAGTTATGTTTCAGCAAAGTTATATATTCGGACACAGTCCCTTACTCCGAACATAAGGATATAGTTTGAGAGACATTTTAGAAGTTCGAGATGAAGAGGACAAGAAGTTTTATGGATAATCAACTTCTTTATTTTAGATACCAGCCAAGAATTTTTATGGGGGTCAATTTCTTTGTTGTAGATAGTAGCCAAAAAGTGATTTTGATGATCAACTTCTTTATTGTAAAAGCACAAGGTGGGGACAATATCTACAATAAAGAAGTCGATTGCCAAAAAAAACCCTCTTGTCATTAGGAATGTATCGTTTTTAACTTTTTTTTATAGAGGGACAGTATAAAGCCTTTGTTAGCATTTGTATTCTTTTTCTTTAGCATTTTTTCTGAACTCTAGTTATCCGATTCAGTGGGCGATGGTATCAATTAGAGGTGAAATGTATATGAGTAAGTACTAGTGTGACCGGTGTCACATTGTGTTATGTAATGGGTGGATTGTTAACATAGCGTAGGGTTGAGATCTATCTGTAACATTTGCTTACTAGTGGCTGTAGAAAAAAAACTCTAATTAACGGAAATCGTTATGAATATATTAGTTATGCTGAGTGCTTGTTTTATCTGTATATATTGTCCTGATTTGACCTCATCAGTAGAAAAGTAGTGCATGGCTACGGTAGTTGTGGTCTATTTTGATCAGTACAACAACGCAGTTTATGGCTAACCAATTACTGTACCAAGACAGTACTATTTGTAAACGCTGGGCAAGAATTACTGTTTATTATGTACATCAAAAGCTTTTTGGTTATCCGAACCAATTTTAGTGTATATCTACCTGTTCAGTGTGTTTTCGTAAATATAATATTTGTGAGGAGAAATAAGTTTGTCGTCAAAACTACAATATCGTTCTCAGCTATTAAAAATCGTTGCATGTTCGCCTCAGAAAATGATTTTGTACAGTTATCTTCAATAAAGCTTAACGTTCTCCAAACCGTGTTGGCAAGATAAATTCAAATACTACCATTAATCGTTAACTTTATTGAAATCGAATGCACAGTTACAGATAAAAATTCGCCATATGTATAATCCATTGTTAATGTTAACAAAGAGCCGCAGAACTTCTGCCCTGTAACAGATCAGATCGAGTTCAAATCTTTGTAAATTCTTACATCCATGTGCCATTCCTTTCACTGAATGAGAACATTTCTAAAAGACATTATCCTCTTTTATAACAATAATATTTTCATGATTTTTTTTTCATTTTAAACAGTTATTAAAACGAAGATCAATTTTGAATGTAGAACAGGATTTAAATTTAAACTGTTGTTAATGTTATCAAAAGTGATATTCAAGTAATGTTGACGAATGTAATAATTGTTATAGTTATAAGTTGTAACGCCAAGTTTCCAGTCTACAGCTGTTCCTTGACGGCACATTGTACATTATCCTGACGAAATTGTACTTTCGGACCTACCGAAAGAACTACAAGAAGCCATGGTACCGATTCATACAGCTGGATGAACTTAGTGCAATGTGGATAGAGTGCCTTGCGAAAATATACAAGAGTGTGTGAAACCCGGACTGTTGGAAGTAGAGTCTACACCACCGTGCTCCAAAATGTATCATTCCAATTCCGATTAACGGTAGGCGAGTAATACGGTCAGTGGTCAATGACATATTACCATAACAAAACGTTCAAACAGTTACACTCCTTCCTACAGGCCGTCGAGATTACCTCAGATCTCACTGACCAATCGCTGTACAAGATACATGTGACAGTTTGCAGGGGCCCGAAAGAGATACAATGTAACGCAGGCGAATGGAGATATTTTCTTATTCAATGAATTGGGAAATGTCATTTTTCTTTGAGAAGCCATTTCGTCATGGGATTTTATTATTATTATTAGTTGATCAGTCTTTATGGATGGCTAAGCACGATACATTGATAATTTCGCCCGTAAGAGAAACAATGTTAAACAAAAAAAAATTCTACTTAAAATTTGAGAAACATCATTTTTCTTTGATAAAGTAGTTTGTCATAAACTTTTGCTTAGTACATTCTTCCTCTTGTGTAACCTTTACAATGGTATGACTAATTTGTGTCATAAACAAAATTGTTATAAAAGTTCTCTGGGGTGAACATCGTTGACCAAATTCCATGGGTTGTTAAGTATCCATGGTCAGTCTTCATTAATAGTTTAACACAATATTTTGCTTATTTGCAGGTTCATGGAAGAGATACTATGTTACACAGGCAATAGCAATACTCTCTAATTTAAAGATTTGTAAAACATCATTTTTCTTTGATAAACTGTTATTTTATAAGCTACTTCTATCACTTATGACCTGTTTCCACAGGTTGAACACTGTCAAATGGTCAGTTTCTCTGCTTTCACTTACAGGTGTCCGTTTGATAGACCTTGTGATAACTGATAGATGTAAACAGGTCCGTACTTCCTGGTATGCCCTCACTACATACCATACGGTACTGTTATTTAACCGTAGGCATGCTGTGATTACTTTGTGTCTTAAACAAATTTGTTTATATGATTAATTGGACGTGTCACAAACAGAATTAAGAAGATAAGAAATCTCGATTGAACATATACAATGCGTGTTGAAAAACAAAATATTGGTTCTTAATCTGATTGAACAGAGATATGTGTCTTAAACTTGTTTGGAAGTTCTCGATGAGAGTCCTCATTTTCCAGGAATGTTTCTAGTAGCACCATGGGTTGTGGAACTTTACAGTCGATGAGACAGCAATGAAAAGTAGAATGATAGAAATTAGTTGATATATGGTCAAACCCTTTTGGTTACTTATTCACTTAAATGTTGTTTTGATAGGTGATTTACACATGACAATGAGAACACTCTCTGTTTTTGCTTCTGAAGAAGAAATCATATATCATAAAAGTTAAAACTGGATATTTATATGTCATATTATTAATGAAAATGTGGACTTTTTTTTTAAATATCCATCAGAAATAGTTTTCCTAATAACATTCGCTAACGATCACCATGTCGAAGAAAATTGTTTCACGTGTGAAAGTCATTAAGCCAACGCCCTTAGTTTAAAATGTGCGTATTCCGCTGATGAGGAGGGGCCATCAATGATGTAAAATATTACCATCTTCTATCTTTTTCATTTGCATGTAATATAACGATTTCATGAAAATAAAAGTAGATAAGGCGTGGTCACGTCTGTATAAATGTGTTTGTTAAAGATCAAAGACCTCTGATGGTTTACCTCTGATGTAATCCCTATCCGGTGTGGTGTTTGTAGTCTGGTTCTTTGCAAAGACGGTGTTTTATATTTATCAAGAACGTTTTATATTGTTATTATGTAAGTGTATGGTTTTGTTTGCCATATAGTCAATGGTAATGCAATTAACATATTACATTTCTCTCTCTATTCCTCTTTGGAACCTTTAACAATTTAAGTTCAATGACGAAAAGAGTTAAAGATGAAGATTGTATTGTGACTGAAATAATCTCGGTATATATTATTTATCCAAGGAATTTAAGCTCATTGAGCGATGTGACTGATACAAACTATGTACATAAAGTGACCAGTCCGTGTACTAGTATATTGACCATTTAGAGTATCCAACAAGACCGCCGATAATACGTCCTTGTCAATAAGGAGGACTTGAAACAAATAATCTTGTCCAGTTCTTGTCCAGTAAGATTGTCCAGTCATATATTGACCCCACATGCTGACCAATAAAACCATCTTTGACCAAGGGCCAGGCCCGAGCATGTTGACCAGCCAGGACAGTCTTGTCTGTAACTGAGCTTTATCTACTCCTAAGTTCAGGAAACAATGTGTCTCCATATTCTATGTTGACATTAGCTAGAGTATTTGAGACACACTATGAAATAAGACTTGTTCATAAACGTATGTATTGCTGATTTAATGATAGGGTTATGCTTGTGTATAAATAGACAAAAACGAGAATGATAAAAGATCAATTTAAAAACATAACAATTGGACCAAATTTAATGAAATTGAAGCTGGCAGCCAAATATTTTGTCCGTGTGTACAGTTTTATTACACAGTTGCTGCAAGACGATTTCAAATAATCAGTATCCGGTGTTTGTCAACATCTCTGGTGAAGTATCATGTTTCCCAATTGGACAGCAATCGAAAGTAAGGTTTCTTTAAGGCAATTAAGAGGGCCAAGCCAATATGAGATATCATAAGGAGCTATTGATCGTTCCGAATACCAGAGATGTCCTGGGTACACGCCGTCCACCATTTATTGCTCAGATATAAACCATATTGTTTCCTGAAAGAAAATGGACCAAAGAACTTGAACTGCTTGACTAGCGCTAGATTATTATACCATAGGCCTATAGTGCTTATAGTTCACAAAAGGGTCTTGATGAACTATGGGTGAGAACAAAGATAATCTTCTGAAGCACGAATATAAGCCTCTTACAAGACGCCACAGTGAGGCTCTACCTGGACAATGGCTCCTTGTGTCTTTAACAAGCTTCAGTCAATGGACACGTTGATTCTCGGGAATGACACAAAATCTACATTAACAGAGCGTGTCTTCTTTCAATCAAATCTATACGTGATTGTGTAGTTTAAGTATCTGAGTAATCGAAGTTCGATGTGATTGATTAGTCATACCATGTTTGTTTTGAGCCTTCATCATATATGAGTTTCATATGTCTGATGAATTGTTATTTTAGAATTTGGTACTTCTTGGCAAAATTTCTCTTATTGATCAAACTCATTCAGCACATTGAATAGATATGAGAGAAAGGAAATATAACACTGTCTAGCTTATCAGAACCAAGCGTTATCTACACGCCTCGTCAACATGCAGTTATCGATTACCCGCTGATCAATAATCGGAAATCAGTGTCGGCGTTCCTACTAACGGTTCTGCACCCACAGGGAAGGGGAGGCGATACTCACCAGCGTTACTGTTACCTGTCACCTCACCTCACCTCACCCTACCTGCCGGGTCCAAAGTTACCTGTCGCCACATTTACCTGTATTATACCTGGCCCGACAAAGGTGTCAGTGAGCCGGAACGCCGCTGTTGAACCAACCTACTATTACTGTGTACATGTTCAATGGTGTTCTGTGTTGTTGAAGGGTAACATTGCTATGGCGGAGGACACGGATTTCACACTTTGTACCTGCGTTTAAACTGTATCATTACCTGTTATTTTACTACCTGGACAATCTACCTGGATTACATACAGAATCAGGTTGTAAATTACAGGTGAAAATGTCGGAGCCAGAGTCGGACGAGAACGCTGAGGTCAGTAATTATCTTACCTGTGTGTGTAAACATGTCAAACCATAACAACTATGACGAGAACTAAGATATTTTTGAAAGGTGTGCGAAATACCAAACATTTTGATACATGTCAAATCATTATGTATGAAATAACCCAGCCAGGTGACCTAACTTCACCTGATTTACCTCTGTGACACCTGCATGTTCAGGTGTGCTTGATTAGCGTCTAGTCGCTTTTCTCGTCACGAACTGCGCCATATCAAACATTCATGTGCAAAACGCCACAAGTCAATAACGGACATTCCATAGAAGTCTCTAGAGGATTAGTCGGTTTAATCATCAACACACTGATGGATTGTATAACGTTATTGGAGTTTCTTCAATATTGGATTTAATCTGTCCAGATGTTTCACTCTTGCTCGACTTAATGCAGAGAATTATTTTAAATGGAGGGTAATATATCGATAAACATATTTATGTATATTCTTCATTGGATACGTGTAAACATACAGAGAGTTTTGTGCTTATAATTATTCAAATTCTGAAATGCCTCTTTAAGAAGCAGATACTGTTTGATAAATAGACAATAACGGTTAGAACTAATCCAACGACAGAATTACTAATTGTAAAACCGATGAAACGTTACATAATGAGCTTTTTATCAAAAAAGGACTCTCGTCATCTTAAGGAAGAGACCCTCCTTCATGACTTTTAACCGTAACATTTATCACAGCTTTCTAATATCAGTATTTGACAGTTCACGAACTGCTTAACAAACGCGTTTTATAAATGCAAGCTCATGTACAGACATTAATGTAGAAACTAAATGATCCAATATATATACAGTATGTCAGATAGAGTGAACACCTGTACTCAGCGTGAAGTAGCTCTCGTGCATACGTCCCAGGTTACGTTGTGAGTGAGATTAAACATAACAACAGTATTAGTATTACCTAGATGTGGATACATCCGTATTACCGGTGTTAACTTAACTTAAATTTCTTACTGAACAAATACTTTTCATCAGTTTCTCAGAACATTTCCCCTATGTTTCCATATGTGTTTAGCTTTGAAGATATAATGATATACACAACTGTATATTGAAGGACAGTATTACGTTTTAGGGGAATATACGGTGATGACAGGAAAAGGAAAATAAATGGTTCCAATTGAAAGACAATGTATATAAACTAAATGAAGCGTAATAAATCAAATATATAATGTAAAGTTCAGCCATGCGATTCTTTTTTCTTACACAAAGTGAATTAAAGGTGTTCACACAAAAATGGCCGCCAATGGGCTTTACATTAAGCTATTTGTTCTCTGACTATGGATGATTGGTTTGTTAAATGAGATTTGTTACACAATCAAAATAATACATTTAGCATTAACGCATTCTCAGTGAAATATTGAAAATACAAAATTTTCAAAAAACGTCCTACTGCCCTACTGCAAAACAATAACAAATCAAAGAGCCCGTCCCGGAATTTAATAAATATTATGATTTGCCATAGGAGGGTATGGTGTCCCTTTAAGGTCAGGCGTCATTACAATATCAAAAATCTACACGATGACAAACTCATAAAGTTATCTTAACAGAGATATGAAAAACTTGATAGGTTTATATGATGTCGACGCGTCAGCATACATTAATTACTGTTAATCACAGAGTTTATCAAAGAACATACATTTCACATAAAGTCACGAGATCACTATAACTAATATTGGTTTTGACACCCACGTGTTGCTACTGATAATTGAACGATAATTTTTTGGCTTTTCTGTTTACTATAAATATCTGAATGTGATCAATCGTTCAGAAATTAAGGCCCGAGAGTCTTGATTAAGATATTTTCACGGTCCATTTGTGCTCAGTCAAACGAAACCAACAAAGAACTGTCAGTTGTCAACGAGAATTTGCCTTGTCCGACTCCATTAACGTTTATGCATGTCAAATATTTTTTCTCTTGCAAATCCACTGTAATCCTCTTATTTTTGAAGCCAGCACAAACACTGAGTATTGCTATAGACTGGGTTACGTACCAGTGAATGGGTTTGGAAAATAAGCACTTTTATTTAGGTCAGAGGTCAAGGTTCACGGGTCTTGCTCTGTTGTGACAACATAGGGCATGGCTGAATAGCGCCCTTTGAACAATGGCGAGTGGTGAATAATAAGAAATATGTAACCATAAGCTCCCAGTGGGTTATATCTATGACCGCTACTTCTATGTAGATCCAATACACAAAGAAGCCAGACATTGGTTGTTGAAAAATTTAGATACGAGGAAGATATATTCATCATTAACGTGTCAAATAATCAAGAAACTGTGTGGAAACGTCGTACTTCATGATAAAGAAGTTGTCATCCATATATGTCTCTTCATTATCCCCACTCCAACTTCTTAAATACCTTTTTAAAGAAGCTCAAGAACACGTTGTTAAAAGAACATTCAAACAATAATTTCGGGGTATAAAGAAAGCACCATATCGAACCTGATAGGCTGTTGAGACACGAGTAAAATCTAAAATATTTAAACTCTAAAATATCTATTATATGTACTCCTCGGATTATTGATAGACGTTGTATATTCTACGCCGGTCGCTGTTTGTGATTCTGTAATCAAGTATATTATTTTAGGCATACAGGAACCAAGAGATTTCAATGAATTTAACATGTACAGAAACAGCTCGTTAGGTTAACTATTTTACAAAATGGTACATTAGGACTCTTTATAAGTTCCGTCGTGACCTTTTAAACAGATTAGTGATTGATGATTTTAGATTATACGTAGGATATGTAATGGTTCGTTAATGGCCCAGTGAATTTGCAATAAACGAATGCCGACTTTCTTATGTCTAGAAATTTCTTCTTCAAAATACATTTTATTGAAATGGTGACACCCTCTAAATTAGATTGAACATGTTTTTTCAAAACATATAGATCATCCATGTGTTTCTTTGTATTGCTATTGTTATTGTGATTGTTCGTGATACAATACGAAACTAATGCAATATCTACAGCACAATGTCTTCTCGATAAGATATTCTAATTCTTGTTTGACACATGTTGGATATATGTAGTCAGGTTGCATCTTACCAACTTCATTTTGCAGTTATGATTTCACATGTTTTAACTGCTATGATATCATGGATTCTTTTTGTCGAATTGTTGAAAAACTAGAATCAGATGCAAATGTTGAAAATGAGTATTTTCTTAAATACACTGAAATATGAATGCATTTTTATTGTGTGATGAATGTATGCAAAATCATTATTTACAACTGATGATGTTTCCGTGATCAATAACGATTTGTATGCCGGTCACATATAGCGGAGATATTTATGAAGACGAAAATGACTTTTTAAACAAACAATAATGGTATGATAAGCTTAATGAAAATAATGATCTATTACAAAAGCGAAGAGATAATTAGCTAATATGATCATCTGCACGTAATTATGCATAAAAGGAGGAAATGAATGCCTTATAACGAGCCGAAATGTAAATCAAATTTGTTTGAACATACATATACCATTCCTGAATAGTGTGATTGATGCTACGGATATGCATACTATAGTATGGGGTTATCATGGAAATCGAAGAGAAACCAAAACAACGATAAAATGTTTAATTGATAATTTGTTGTTTTGCTTTCGTTAATGAGAACAAACGGGAATTATGATAATCTCTCTTGATGAATATACGTTGATTACAAAAATATGATAAAATACACTTATTAGGAAAATATATTTAGGGCCTATCAGAAATTGTAGATCAATGTTTAAAAAGAAAATATTTGTCTCGACTGCTAAGAAATACCGATACCTTTGTAATAACGTACATTGTCGTTATTATTTGTGACATTAGTAAAACATGATATATGTCAACATTCATGGATAATCCCAAATATTCAGATTAAAAGATTAAGGTACTCTGTACCTAGGTAATGCACCGAGATACTGTCCGGGTTCAGTAGTAGGTGCGCTCCAGGTGTCGCGCTGATCCGGTATATAACTAGTCCAATGTAGGAAAAACTGGGCACCGTCTCAAGAATAGAACAATGGCCTTGGGGTCGAGAAAATTTTTGTTGATAGGCTTACAAACAAATTAGAGATTATATTTGGAATGTTGTGACTGTTTCCAACTTGTGACTTTGCTGTAAAAAATAAACACAATTTAAATTTAGACGTCTTACTGTATGATCCAGATAAAACCGAGGGCGTGGACCCAATGAATTAAGATAACAATGTTTTCCCAAAATATATTTGTCAACAAAAATCAAGTATTGATTAAAGAAGGATACTTAATGTTGTTTTCCAAATACCAGGTTTATTTCATCGAGTGTCATTGGTAAAGTTGATATTTCACGAGTGGCGCTGCCAAGAGTGTAAACAACTTTACCCATGTCACGAGAAGACAAAAACCTGCTATTTGGAAAACTACATTAAGTATTCTATTTATTATATGATTTTAATAAAATATGTAATTAAAACAACTTTTAAATTGGAAAGCTCCCCCCTTTGTTCACATGGCTGAAAGTAGTTCCGGCACCTGACCAGTGACGATATAATATATCGTCACTGGTCACAGTGAAAATATAATATATCGTCACTGTTGCCTGATAGACAGTTTATTTCATCGCTGATCATATAATAAAATCATTTAACCATTTATCTGTAGGCCTACCAAGGTCATTCTGGTAAACTTTTCCAATGGTATAGCACCACAGTAGATAACTATTCAGACAATTAACACGAGTTTCTTCAATTATGTAATTATTTCCACTCGAGTACAAAACATCTCTCTTACCCGGCTAACTGTCGAGTTCGTGTTAACAGTGATAAGAACACGAGAGAAACTTAGACCCGTTACGTCGCCATTCTGTCGCTGATGTTCGCGATAGGTTGAGTGGATTTTTCAAGAGGGTAGATTCCAGTCAACCCGACCTGATACTTACATGAGATAAAGTCTCCAACATTGCATTTTTGTAGTTGTACAGTACCCAGTTAGCTGTTAGCTTCAAAGGATTCCATTTTGAAATATTAACCCTGCAATTATAGTAAATATGTTAAGTCATGTGGTATGCAGTTTGGCGAGACAGTATTGAAAAAACAACCCATAAACGTTGCAATCATTAACAATAGGCATTTTATTTAGTCACGTTTCTGTTGTATACATATATTTGTGTTTTATACATATATTTGCGTCTGAACTGTTTTAGAGATATATTTTCTGGAGCTTTTCAAAACATGTTATGATACCATTAGTCACGTGATTTCTATTCCATCAGAACCGTATGTATGAATGTATGGGAAATAACTCTCTGCCTATCAACTTTACGTTCAGTTGCATTGACGAATGTGTATTGACAGATTTGAGTCATCAATCATCATAATAAGGAACATAAGGTTCATCTAATTTTCATTTTGGGTATATGCTTTTAAAATGTGATTATTGCTATTCAAGAATAAGTTTTCAAACCATTCATTAGTAAAATGTTTATATCATAAAAATCATATTCTATCCAATGAAAATCAAATTGGTCAACATCATAGTTTCCATAAAACTAACACAGTTATTTCTTAAATTCATTTTATAAGTTTACTTTGTAACTAAATAAACAAATGTTAATTCAAAGGTGATTAAATCAGTAAATGTGCTGATATTCCAACATCATCACGTTAAATATTAAAAGAAAGAGAAAAATAAGAAAAGCAATATACAGACGCCGTGTAGCAAGTATATCGTCTATATAAGACAAGAGATTTAGTTAATCTAAAATGCTTATTTCTTGAACCAGTGTATCCGTGTCTAAATAAATGTGACAGGAAATATCGCAAACACCACTAATGTGAGTTAATGGGATTGTTTTAAACCATTTGCATGCATTTTGAGAAAACCAATACAACCTAATTCAATTACCCCTCTTACTTCCTGGGCAGAATAGAAGTATGCCAGTACAAATGTACTTAGTTTGATTTATCATGTATTCTACTTGACAGTCACCTCGACACAGTCAACGCATGGCTCTGTAACCAGTATACAAGCTTATTATTACAACAAGGGGCAGTATATACTCTCGAGTATAATTAAACTATTTCTCATTTAGGTACAAGGTACAAGAAATTTGTAAAGTTTGATCAAATGATATTTTAATTAATGTCTGTAACAGTTTTTAATCTGACGGACAATCTAATGTAGTCAGGGTGATATTTGTTTTCGGTTAGTTTGTCTGAGAATGAAAACAACTCCATTGATTGATACCACAGCCTTCAATGAAGAACTGATTGGTTTAGTGATTAACTACATATTAATAAACATCATCCACCTCTGCTCCAAGATGAACACAGATCCACCTAATCAATCTAAAAAAATATGTAAGTTCGATATTTCTTGAGTGACCTCCAGCCCTTTTGTTTCCTGTTCGGAAAAAAACTTGATTGTCATTACTAGTAACATATCCATGTACATTCTCCATCCCAAAACTAACCTCTGTTACATTATATGTTCTATGATGCGTTTAACGTTATCTTCACAAACTCACTTAATCGTTTCGTTAAAATTGTCTTGTCTATGACCTACATTTCTTTACTGACCCCAGTCGTTTTGTTTCAAAATGAAGAGCTAAGTGTGATGTTTAGACACATATATGACTTTGAATCACCCCAAACCTCACTTCTGTTGAATGTGTTACATGAAGCAACCGTCTCCACCTACACGATTTCACAAAAGTATTGTCCTTTTTTTATGTAAGATATTTCTTTATTGACCTCCATCTAAAACCATTTATTTCCCTGAAGTAAAAAATTAAATTTGATGAATAATAGCATCTGCATGTACAGCCTCAAACCCCAACTAACATCTGTTCCATGTGTTCCAGGATGCGCCCAACTCGACCTCCAACTCGACCAGCAACTCCACCGCCAGCATGACGGCCCCGCGACCTCGACTACAGCGAGTCTATCTGGAGGGGCTGGAGTTCCTGAAGGGCAAGATCCACGAGGTTGAGGTGGAACTAGCAAAGGTCAAGGTCACCTACCACCAGTGCGAGGAGGTGTCAGACGACCAGTTCGAGGAGTTTCTTAAATTGTGCGATCAGCATCTCCTGCAGGGGAACAGTGAACTCAGGAGGACGGGGCAGAAGCTCGAGGTTATCGACTCCGAGCTCAGGATTGTGGAACTCTTGAATCAGTTGAGAGAATCGGAGAGTGCTAGAGACCTAGAGTGTATAGGATTCCTCACGGAGTACTGGGAGAATGTTAAAAACACGAATGACAGTTTTAAAATGTTGCTGCATTCTTTCCAACAGAACGTGTTGAACCGGTTAAAGATGAACTGCATCAGCTACCACGACACGACGGTCCAGCTGGATGTAAGTGTTAAGTACACGGATGAGGTCTCGGGGTATCTCACCAAGCTGGAGAGTCTGCTCACCAGCACCCAGATCCTCGTCAAGAGCTTCAACGGAGGTCTTCACCAGGAACTCTTTGACACAACGGACTTCTCAGAGCGAATTCTGATCTCATGTGACCTCAAAGCCTTCCCGATATTGAGGTTTGTGTCGGACGTGAGTTACAAAATCACCCGGCTGTGTGAGATAGCTCGTCAGTGGCTGGAGAGAGACGAGACCTACATGTACGAGATCGACGGGTTCATCAAGCAGACTCGGAGCATCACCCGGAGACGAGAGGAGGATCTGAGGAACCAGAAGGAGAAGCACAAGCGGATTGGGAAGAGTGTGAAGGCGGCCTACATCATGTTGCACAACAACAAGGAGAAGTTGATGAAGATCGAGACGGAGCTCAACTACCTGGAAGGCCAACTCATCGGCACGGAGAACGAGAAGAAGTGCAAGCACGTGGAGAAGCAGCAGAAGGAAAGTATGGTGGACTTTCTCAAGCTCACCCTCGCTCAGACCAAGCGCAACTACAGTCTCCAGATGAAGAGGTCCAAGCTTCTGAAGCAGGTCAAGGACCTGGAGCAGTTTCTGGGCGAGATTGAGCGCGAGCTGACGAAGATCGGGGACGAGATTACGGTGAAGGCGCAGCAGAAGGTGGCTCTAGCGGAGAAGGTGGAGACGAGTGAGAAGTCATACGGGTCTCTGAAGACAGACATGGACACGTTCACGGAGAATCTGGAGATTCTTGAGCACGAGGTGACGGACCTGTCTGGTCAACTACTTCAGCTGGAGATTATACACACTTTCAAAACTAGTCCGGAGAAGATTGACGAGATATACGACCGGCCGTCCACCGTCAAACTGGCGCCGTCTCTCAAGGAGAAGATTCAGAAACGGAAGCGGAAAATGCACCAGAAGCCAAGCTGATTGGTTGAAAATTAGAGACTATCTGCACATGCTCGAACTTTGACCTAGTGACATGAATTTGTCGCCCAATCAATCACCAGACCAATGTTGCCAAATGTTTCTTACGCAGTAGTGTATATAATTTCTGATTATTTACTCTCCCAAGGCTACCACTCCTGTGATTTCTTTACAAAATCACACTTCCATTGAACGAACCGGCGGTCTGATCTGAAAACGATGGAAGTCACTATGTGTACTGTGATCTTTCTTGACCTTTGTGACCTCAGGGCCTTTAGTTTAAAAGCGAACTGTGGTGTATATGGTCTGCTCTAGGACAAATGATTTTGCACAGCATGATTTTCGACAGGGACTTAATTAGCTTAGCATTGAAACCTGACTAACGTACTGTTGAGGTATATAAACGTGTTTTAGAAGTCAACGAGAATAAGTCCATGCAAAGCCTCATTGAAAAACACGCTAAAGTGATCATGATTTATTTACCTCGGTTAGGATTAAAATGTGGTTGTTATTATCTATAATGTCATGTTAAGGGCTCTTTTAATCAGAAATTATGATTAAGAAATAACTTAAAATAAAGTCATATTGATTTAAGATTACATAAGTTTAACATGACATAATGAGCAACAAGATTACAAATTGTATATTTCAAAACTGGGTCGGAGACTACGTAATGATCTTTACGTAAAGATGTGATAATCATATCCTTAAATGAGGCTTACGTTGAAGAACTTAAATTATTTCTAGTGTAAGAAGTCTAAGTTTAATGCTGAAGAACTAAAATTACTTCTAGTGTAAGAAGTCTAAGTTAAATGATGAAGTACTAAAATTTCTTCAAATGATATTTATTTAGTGTAAGGGATCTAAGATGAAAGATTATCCTAGTCGAACTCCGTGAACATCCACGGTGGTAAGCTGTCTCAATAGACCCAGAAACAATGGACAATATGGCTATCGCATTTGTGTATCACCAAGATTACTGAGATGACAGTAGAAACATGACAATTGAACAAGTAAGTTATTGCATTTGTGTGTCATCATGATAACGAGGATTTTTATAAGGTATGTTGAGCGGTTCAGTTCCCTTAGCAAAATGAACAGTGGCGTGATGAACAATGGGACGAACTACAGTGAGCGAGTCCAATCAAATAGTTTTGTATTCACACTAACGAAAATAGACGTTCGTAGATGAAAAAATATATAACAAAGTTATATGATGCACAATTTGAGAAATTTCAATGTTTGCATCATTTAAGTCAGATTAACAGAATTAACAGTTATGATGTATTAGAGAAACTCTGTTTCAATCCAACATTATACAGGTAATATTGAGATGGTTTTTTTAATTCCTTATACCTCATGTCAGAAATACCCGTCTCCAATATAAACTTACGTAAGTTTTTATAATGTCGGAATTCAAGGCATTGTTGTACTCATGTTATTGTTAAGAATGATTCTCATGAAAAGGAAAATATATTGTAAGAAATTGCAAGAAATCTACCATTACGAGAATATTTAGTTACATGTATTCTGTTAAGTTACGCGAATCGATTCGATAACCTTAACTCGATCTATACACAAAGAACTTAGTTAAGCACCCCCAATGTTTTCAGAAAATAAGCTTCTGCTAATAAACCATACAAGGTTCCAGAAAAACAATTAGGGTTTTTCGATAGAACGATCATTTAGCAGTGTAGAAATGAAAACTTCACTCAATTTACGATTCACGGTCTCTGGATAACTTATTTCCCCCGACTTGGTATTTTTGAAAATCCAAGTTTACTTATAACTGAAAATGAAAGTAAATATTTTTTGCTGCAATATGGTAATGATAATTCTCTTGACTGAATTGATGATTTTTAGTAAGGACCTCTCAGCAAATGTTAGTCGTTAGAGCAGTATGAGCCTTCAAAAATCACAAAATTATCAAATATCAAATTTGAAAAAAGCTTCCCTAAGAAAAAACTGGCGACTTTTTAAGATAATGGCTTATTTAAAGGGAGAAGAAGTGTTTGACCCACAAGTCCAACTCAAAGAATCTCAAATTCACTCACAGATTTGAAAAATTTCGAAACTTTTTCAATTATGGTTGAAAAAAGTACTGAAAATTCAATGTCCTGCTAGGCTTTTATCGTGCATGATAAAAAAGGTTTCTCTAATTGAATGTCAACTAGGGATCAAAAATGTTATTTTTGATTGAAAAAATCCAAAGTTTCATTCGTGGTTTCTCACCAAAGACAATAGTTATATTTTGCCAAATTTGAGTGGTCTCACATTTTTTCTCATATTTTCAATTATTTTGTATTATAAGGATTTTTACGTCAATTAAATAGTAAATAAAACGGCAATTGTTATATCTAGAGTGGTCAATACATCAAACATATCACAATATTCAAAGAGCTCCCAATTTCATTTTACAAAATGGGCGGTGCTTAATTAAGTTCTTTGTGTATATTTAAAGATGTTCAAGCCACATGGCTGGATACACATCTTATTGAACGATTTGGGATTGATGAAGTTGAGTAAACCGACGTTTTACCTTCTAAAGAAAGATATATTGCATTTGCAATAAAGAAAATGAGTAAAAGTTGGAAACCTCAACCGTCCTAAAGCGTTTAACAGTGCCTTCCATTGTCTCGAATACTTACAATATTAATGTCAAGAAGATTCAAGAAATTAATGTCACATCTCCCAGATGGAAGTCATGTCCATGGACCTAGTGCTTTGATTAAACTATTGTTGTCTATATGTTATGTCCTTGTTTTGTGTGAATTCAAGTCATGTCCTGCACCTCCTGATAAACGAGAGCCATCTCGAGTAAATGTTATATTTTATCTGAAACTCAGGAAGACTTCTCATTAATTGAAGATTTGGAAATGGGAATAGCTGACCAAAGCTTCCTCTTTGCAATAATAGGTTTCCATCAGAAATGCACCTTATTTCGGAGGATGAATTTTATATTTGTAAATGTTTAATACACCGAAATAATCCACCAGAGAAAGAGAAAAAGCGCAGCATAGCTGAAAGAGCGGTAATCAAAGGACTTCAGATGGTGTCCTCCTTAAGATCAAGATATGCTGATACTAGTGTTCATATACAAGATTGCTGGAGTACCATGTCATATACGGCGTTTGGTGCAGCTTTATGAAAGCACTGATAAGTCAGCGAGAGAATCTTGAAGTCGACTCTGGCTCGAAGCGAAAGCCAATGCAAGGACTTCAATACAGGCGAAATGTGCGAGCGCTTCTTTGTTCTACTGATGATCCTTGCACGACCTCTTGTGACCTTTCTCGAACATTTTAGGAGTCTCTCTTTTATTTCATTGTGCAGAATGCACAGCTTTCAATTCCCCTAGTCATTACGGCATACAGTTCTCGAAAACAGATAAAGTGTTTAAATGACTTCAAACTCTCAGACATTGGAATTTCTATCGATTTTGACTCATAACTCATAACTCATAAATTTGAATTTTGACACTAAGATATGATATTCCTACACTAAAACTTGATTGTTTAATGTAAATCTATATTATTTTATACTTTCAGAAAAATAAACATTAACCGTAAATGACTCCAAACTAACAGACATGGTCATCCCAACTTGGAATTTTTATCGGTTTTGACTGCGAACTCATTAAAAATATAAAATAAAATTTTGACACTAAGATCTGATATTACGGCACTACAACTTTAATGTTATATGTAATTAAATACTATTTCATACTTACAGTCAAACCATTGATCGATCTAAGGCCCATCATCTATCCCTCTCAGACATGTACATCAATCTGATTCAGAACCAGTCATATATATGACATGGGAAATTCTAGCCTCATGGATATATGTTCATATACAGGTTAAATAAAACAAACATGGGGAAATAGAAATTGTAAATCTTTATTCAAATTCTTGCAAATATAAAATTCATAAAACATTTTTGATAAATTCCTTCTTGGAAATGTCAAATTTGTTTGATTTTAGAGAAAAACATGTCAAAATCAAAAACAACTTTCATGCAAAAGGACACAATATCATACAATGAATTCTTAAACTTTCAATCCAAACTTTGACATCATACTTGCAAAACAAATGATTTGGTTGCATAGAACTTGGCAGTGTTGGTTGTCTTATCAAACATTGTGAAACAAGTCAACTGATTTGACATGGAATCATGAAAAAAAAAGTTTTTGTTTGATTTACAAAATCTTGTTGAAATAACAATAATATTTGGCACAACATCATCACCAATAGTAGAGCTAAGCCCAACAGGTATGGTGTATTGTTAACATTACACAACTCAATAACTAGAACTGTTACATACAAAATATAATACAGGGATCAAACAGACAGGGAGAGGAAGCAAATGTGGTACCGGATGTTGTAGATTGTCTTATACAATCAGGCCTCTAGTTTTTTATCAGACATTCAAGAATAGAAAATAACAATAAATGACATGGTGATAATTCTAGGGAAGTTTTGCAGTAAGCACACAATGATTACATTTTCAAACAATTTTGCAATATTCCTGAGTTATACTGTTGGAATTCTAGGGAAGTTTTGCTGTAAGCTTTTAATACAATGACATAGCAAACATCATAAAGACTTTCTGATGAAAACGTTGGATGAGACGAAAAAATAGTCTAAATATAACCATGGTGTATTACAGAATTGAATTATTGAAGGATAAGAATTGTAAGCCAATAGTTAATACACAAAAGGCATAAATTGTGTAGTAACATTAAAACTAATTACTACAGATTGTTACCACTTTGATCACTCGCAAGCAAAACATCCTGAAGTCCTTGCAGATATAAATCTTCTCTCATGGATTATTTTGGTGTATTTACACAAAGTGTAAGCAATAGCACCATGTTAAAAAACATGCATTCTGGGCTCATAGGTTAATTTTTATGAGTCCATTAAATATTTTGCTAGTATTTAAAGCAGGACTCTTTTTTAATTTACACAGATAATGTTACAAGTTTACCAAAAATAATAATGTCCTTAGATGATATTGTGCTTAGGGTTTAATGATTGATATGAAGCAAGTCACTCATTGGCATGTAGTCCAGTAAGTCAAAGAATGAAGTTTCCGATATAACCAGAACTTTGTACATTGCTAACAGGACTCACAATATGATATGTTTATTGTAGCACCAATCTGAGATTTTATTTGACAAAAAAGTTCTACATTCTCATTATGGCCATATAGACAAAAGAAGTTACACATTGCAAAACATTCTCACTTTTACTTCTAAAAATACAAATTAAAGGACCAATGTATTATAAACATCCAAGTAATAATCCCACTTATACTTTAAACTAACTTGTGCAATGAAGGAAGGGAAATGGTACATAGTTATCCAGGAGGTATTCAAGAGCTGATTTTGCACTACATATGTGGTATCATAACTTTGTTTCAGGTGAGGTGAGGTGATCTGGGGTTTATCAACGCCTTTAAGAGTATTTCACTTATATTGCGGCTGCTAGCATTATTGCAGGGAGAAAGCCCGCAAAACCATTGTGGTTATGCATTGCGGTGAAACCTGAGAGCATCGGATGGAACTAGCGAACCATGGGTGGTACTGTACAGAAATTCAGTGTAACATTGCACCAAAACCTTACTGCGTGTAGAACAGTTCTCTACTGCAGACAAAGTTGCTGAGCCCCTGGTGGGATTCAAACAAAATGCACAGCTAAATAACTACAACTGCAAATCTCTCTATTTGCTACAGGGTCACTCAGAAGTCTCACATATCAACAAAGTATGTATGTATGTTATTAACTTAATGTATGTATGTAACATAAGTGTGGTAAAGAAGAAACAAAGACAAAGCAATACTTCAGCCATGAGTCCAGACATAACATTTGCTGCTAACACCATACACTACCAACTATCTCACCCATTCTCTCCCCACAGAGGCAGCTCAGTCATACCTGAGTTAGCCTCTGTTCTATTACGGCTAATACATGGGATAGTAGGTAGAAATCTGATTGGAGGCAATCCAAGTTAGTTGTGCACTCAGTGACGCTGTTTCAAAAGTGGTCATTCGCAAAAGCTCGGCTATTCCTGTGTGGTTCGGCAAAGCTATCGTTGAAATTTAACATCCAGGGGAGATAACTCTTCCTTCTACAAAGCCTCACTTTTTACCTTCTCATTAGTTTATATTTAGTAAATTATTGAAATATAATTTATCATAAAACAAATAACAATTTACACAATTATAAAACGGTATGTTTCTAATGAAAAAAAAACTATCCATATTTGATTTTCAAATATTTTCCCTCTCACACTGTTAATGAAAAATAAACCTAAAGGCATGATGTTTTTGCAAGTCACTATACGACTGTTGAGAATTCCCCAAGTCGTGGATATCCAAAAGGTGTTTTCATTGGCTACAAATAAGGGAGATATCTCAAGTTACACCTTTTTGCTGCTAGGGCTATCTGCCGAAACCCCAGGATCTTGGTGTAATAGCAGTGTATGAAATAAGATCCGTCCGACAGCCCGAAACGGGTAACTTCTGGTGTGGGCTGGTAACTTTTTAATGTTTTTGTTGAATTTGACCATGAAATTAAGTAAAATCATTCTTTCGGGCTGGTAACTTCTCAGGCTTATTTCATACACTGGTAATAGAACAGAGGATAATTGAGGTAGCTATGACTGAGCTGCCTCTGTGGGGAGAGAATGATCTCACCAGGCACAAGCAAGAAGCAAGACAAAGCTACAGGTAACATCAGACATGAAGACCACAACCCTCCATCATAACCACACTATATATATTTCTACAAAAGTTTAGACCCACTGCTGGATGTAATGTTATATTGTCTATATATTTATTAAGTAAGAACACTTATATACATGTTTGAACACAAATGCAGTAACCATGATGTAAGGAAAGTTGTAACATTTCATTAAACCCCAGTAATGAAACAGCATCCACGATACGAGTGGATCCAAATACCGTTAAAAAAAAGGCATTTTCAGCCATGGACTTCTCTTGAGCATTTTTCTTATATTATTTTACATAAGTAAAGTTTTATGATGCACATGTTAATCAAGATCCATTGACGAGAAAGGCTTGACGTGAAAGGCATGACATTTAGGCATCAAGTTATAGCCTGAGCAACATGATTTGGTTTAACAATGTCTTCAAGTGCTACAATTTTATACCGGTAGTTTCATTTCACAATGAGTCTAAACTTTCGTAGAGTAGTATATATTGGTCGATACATAAAATATCTGGTTATGAAGTCCATAACAAAGCTATGAGAAGAATTGGTTACACTGTTGCAGATGATGGATCAAATCAGAATGCATTTGGGACACTCCAACATCATCATCAATAATCCAGCTGTCTCCGCTTTCTCGGTCAAGCCCACATTGAATCCAGGATCTATTCAGTTCAGAATCATCGGAACTTTGACCCTGGATTTTTTGGGTTGCTCCAATGCAAGCAAATACTTATACAGATATCTTACAGCAATTGTGAATAGTGAAGATGCAATATCACTGACTATGACATAGTTTAACATCAAGTATTCTTAAATGAAAAATTGCAAAGAAAAGGACAGGAGAGCTAGCTAAATAATTCAGCCCTGAACAGCATGGGTTGTATCATTACATGTTGTACAATGTTACAAAGTACATGATGAGCAACAAAATAAAGAACAAAATGTTGTAGAAAGTATTCAAAGTTTCAACACTGTATCTTCAAGTACAATAAAAACCATGATAAAGCATGATAAAGAATGTTGTACAATGTTACAAATACTCGAGATTTGAACACTTCATCTCTGTACTAAAGCAATATTTCAGTCATTAGCTGCAAGACAAAGAAATGTTGTAATATGTTGTACCAACATTTTATCTCAACTTTTTAGCAACATTACAGTCATGAACACCAGGATAAAGAAATATTGTACCATGTTATACCAAGATTTTGTTGTACAATATTACAAAGTAGTTGAGTCAACACTTAAACTGAGTACAAAGCAATATTTTAGTCATCAGCTGCAAGATAAAGATAAAGATAAAGATATGTTGTAATATGTTGTACCAACATTTTGTTGTACAATATTAGCAACTTATTGAATATGTTGTACAAAATTGTTACTAAGTACTCAAGGTTTCGACACTTTATCTTCAAGTACCAAAAGAACATTTCAGCCATGAAAGGATGATAAAGAATATTGTACCATGTTGTACCAAGACTTTGTTGCACAATGTTACCTGAGTACTAAAGCAATATTTCAGTCATTAGCAGCAAAATAAAGAAATGTTGTAATATGTTGCACCAACAATGTACCAACAATGTTAAAAAGATTTCAACACTTCATCTCAAGTACTTAAGCAATATTTCAGCCATTAGCAGCATGCCCATGATGTTGCGCAATGTTGGGAAGTACCTGAGTTATAACTTCAACATATGTACAAAAAAAAGCAATATTTCAGCCATGAGCGTCACCTCATACATAACACGAGATGGGAGGAAGACAAGGTATTCCTGTTCCTCACAAACCACATGTAGACAAAAGAGGTGCTTAAGGTCCAGGAAACCCATCTTAGTAAGCTAGGGCTGAATGTTACAAAAAAATTATTATTTTCTGTAACCATTTCAATAGGTAGTACCTGACACAGCACATTTTCTTATGCAAATCCTTAAACGCCAGTTTCTGAACTGTCAGTTTTATGTCTTGCTGCTGACCCTGAGCTTGCTCTCTAGCCTGTAGGGGCACTATAGCAGCATAGATAGTAGGGACTGCAGCAAGGCATAAAACTGACAGTTCAGAAACTGGCGATGAAGGCTTGCGTATGAAGATGGACACAGCTCATAGCACCAGGAAAGAAGAGAAGAAAGACAAGAAAGAAATGTTGAACAAAGTTTCAAGAACATTGGTCAACCATGGTGTGGATAGCCAATTAGAATGATGCTTCTATTCTTAACATCAGTTTAATAAACCCAAGAACTAGCCTGGATTTAAATAGACTGATTGAATAAATGTTGCCCCACTTATTAAGTGTAGTGAGTTGTTTTTTATATATTACATATGTGTCAAGTTTGTATGGCAGGCTTCTGCATTGAGAAATGTTAACAGTTCTTTTGTTACATATATGACAAAGTCCCTGAAGTTAATAAGAGGAAATGGTTGCTAAACAAAGTAAAATGTGTACATAGCCATTACTGACAAGTGAAAATTATTCATCCTTAACTAGATACAATAACAACCACCAGAAAACAGCAATGATACTAGTTTAAACAAATCATTAACACTGTCAGTTGCTATACAAGTATTCAATACAGAAAGCAAACTATGTGCAAAAAAAAATAAAGATTTGAGCTTTCCAAAATGGTAACCAGTCATTGTTTACTTGTGGGATTAGTACAAGAATGGGTGATAAAGATATATTCTGTAGAATGCAGACAACGTAGGTATGTAGATCCCTCCACATACACACAGAGTAGCAACAGCATAGAGCCCAGATAACAACTCTCTCACATGGTCACAGTTCTCTGCTCAACAGCTATAGCAGGTCCTGGCCTACTGATAATAACATACCTCCTGGATCAAAATAGCTTTTTCTTACCTCCCTGGGATACTTTTTTTTGCTTACTCAGCATGATATGATTTTTACCTCCTGCTTGAGATATAAGCATTTGCTGTTAGGATTATGCTATTTGCATTACAACTTTTTCGAGGCTTGTTTGTGACAACAACCAATAGAGACCATACCAGAAGCTTCAACCATCAGTCCTCTCCTTCAAGTTAATGGACTTACAACTTCTTATTGCAAAATATCATGTTAAGGTCAAAATGCACTTTCCTATGTTGGCATTCTTTTCTTCAAAACCTAAGATAATAATTACCTGTCATGTTGCTTCAAAACTTGAATGTTGATTACGGTAGTACATATTAATTAGATGTTTCTTATTACCGAAAATGTAAATATATTAAGTGAAGCATTCATAAAATGGACATATTTTCACCATTGGTCCCAACTGAGATTTTAATGTTAGTTATAGAAACAAGAATATACATACAGGGATAAACTTTAGAATAAACAAAAAAAAGATGAAAAATTGAACTACATAGAACTTTTTTTCCTCACTTAGACAATAACTATCTTTATAAGTTAGCAATAAATAATGGCAACTGGAACTACATTTTAAACATTTGCCTTGCCTTTTAATATTTCATTACAAGAAATGATAAAGAAAACTAAATACTTTCTCTACCAATCACAAGAGCAAATACTTCTAAATTTATGCTCCAGTCACGAAATTAAAGATACTATATGTTTAGCCAAAACACAAATTCTTCTATAATATTTTCAGGAAAATGTTTTAAGGTACAAGTACATGTTAATTTTTTTCATAAAACCATGGAGTTGTTAGAGTATAAATACATGTTAATTTATTTCAAAAAAGAAGAAGAGCCGGACCATGGAGTTAGTTAAACAGCACTACACACGTGAAATAATGGATTATGTTTCAAAACACAACCAAAACCAATTTAATAACTGAGTGACTAAAAGTGTCTCACATGTATTTGCTAAAGATTAACATCAAAGAAATACCCAAATCTCTGTGTCAGGGTTCAATGAATTCAATGAATAGAAATAAGAAAACTTGAAACAAAAGAACCGGGCAACTCTGAACAAGCAAATAATCTTCAAGTGTTTGATTTTACAAGCCAAGACTGAGAGTTCTTTTTATCTAAGCATGAAAATAAGTGATTGTCAGTAAAAATGACATATCTTCATGATACCACAACAAACACTAAAAACTTAACATCAGCCAAAGCAGGCTTGGTATGCTTGGCTTAGATATGATTATGCCTTGATTTACCACTCAGATAAACTTTTCAAAACAATGTTAGAAACTGAAAAGAGACACCTCGGTTATGTAATGTAATGTAAGAGAACTAAAAGAACAAGATCATCAGAAACAGGTCTAGTCCCTGAGAAATACAAACATTTTAATCACAGAATATATTCATAATAAGTATCATCTCACCCATTAGCTGAGAGCAAACTAAAGAAACAACAACAGGAATGTATCTCTTTGGGATCACACTATCTACAATAGTTCACACCTTCTAACCCAAGGCTAAATGTATCAATGCTCTACACTATATTAACCTGGGACATTTCATCAGGAAAATCTGTACTCAAATTACCCGCCATTGATTTGAATAAGCCAATGAAACAGCTCCATCAGTTAGATTTGCAAACTTCTCAAAACCTGTGTTAAGTAGATTGGCTTTCATTTAGTTTTCAAGCTCCCACTTTTGACCTTTCTGCCCACCAGTCAGGGGTGATATGTGTAAAGTATTGAAACATTCAGTTGTAGGGGTCTGTGATGGCTGTTTGCTACCTCACACTTTGGTACTCTCAGTCTACTATAATCAGTGTTCATATAATAGTGAAGAGCAAAAACATTTAGTCGTTGGGGATCTATCATGACATTCTGTTTGTCACAACTCTTTGATTTACAAATTGAAACATTCTAGTACCAACTGGAACTGGCAATCTGCGGGTGGTACCACACATCCAAACCTTACAGCAACCTATCATAATGTGAAGGATTGAGAGTGACATTAACTCTGTGCATCACATGACTGCACGTGTTGTATACTCCACAAGGCGTTGAGGTGGTAAAAGAAGTGTCATGAAGACTGATACCCAATGATTGAGGGAAAACCAAAGTGACTTTTAGCAGCGCTCTCTGAGCTGGATGTTGGTGCTAAACAAATTAGTAGTAGTATGGTACAGTATAATTTAGAAATATTTCTTTACCTAACTGTAATGTAGTTCTCGACACCTTAAAAGCTACAAGACACTTGTAGTATCAAAATCTTGAACTGTAGTTACAAAACTGACTACTAACCAAACTCACTACACTCTTTGTTGAAGTGCTTGAGAGTTCTATTGTCAGTTGACTTTTAAGGATAAGTGCTTGTAAAATCTCAAAGTAAGCACATGAGGTTAAGGATTTAAAATGAGGTATCAAATAATCTATATATACACAAGGATCTCATCAGAAAGATTATCATTGACAAGATTGAATAGAAGAGTAAGTGACAGAAGAGTCATGCTGACAATATGTACAAGGGAAGCTGTAAGAGAAGGCACTGGCACGTGTCATTTAGAGGATATCTTTTGTTATTAGTGTGATATCAATTATATCTCATCAAGTGAAGGGTAGAGCCAGTATTTTCCTGCAGCAAACATAAAGGCATTTAGGAACCTGATTGAGAGTGTGTAGCAACACAATAACCTTTGGAGGTGTAACGATACCATACGAATCCCAATACGGGGGTTGCAATATGATACGTATTACCTTTCACAATAATCTCTTCACAAAATATTGGGATCAATTAATATCGTGCAATAATTTAACATTACCTATTTTGATGTAATTGTAATATGATCAAACTTCGACGTATTATGAGAGGTTCTTGTGTGCATAAAAAATATCTTTTAAATCTGTATCTCAGTTGTCAGCATCTACATTCATTAATTCATAAAATAATAATAATAATATGTTATGTTTCATGATATGGATCCTCCTAACGATACAATATATTGTGGACCTATGTATCAATACGATACAATACCGTATTGCCTTATCATTCACCTCTAAAGGTCTCAACATCTGACATGCAGTTTTCTCTCACTCTACTCCTAGTTACTCATAAACTTTTACCAGAAATACGAAATCCTGGTTGCAATAAAAGCCAGTTATAGGGATCTTCATTGTACAGGGCTTGTACCTGCACCAGTTGGGAGGGCTGGAGTTCCTTCACATGACAGTAGAAGAGTTTGATTGGAAGACAGCATCCATGTTAAGATATGACTAACTTGTAAGAGGAAGTTATCACCTGCGGGAATGGAAGATACAAGAATCACCACATCAACTTCAAACATCTAAGGGTTCACTCAAAACGAATACTAAACCAAAACTAATATGGCTGTCTTGGTGTTTCTATCAAATGCAACTGTACTCAAAATGGGACTTATCAAAGGACCCAGTCTCAAACGAAACGCTCAATTATAACAAATATGGTTGCCGTAAGTTTTTCACCGAAGTACTGGATACAAGTGATCAAGACTCAAACAAAATGCTAAAACAAACTAATATTGCTGACTGGACAAGTGTTTCCTCTGAGACTGGGATCGGTCTGCGGAGCCCGACTCAGACGAACTGTCGAGAGATGAACTGTTGGAGCTACCAGAGAGAAGCTTGAGCAAAGCTTCCTTCCTAGCCAGTGAACCGGTCTGTACAGATGATGAACTGTTCATGAGGCTCTTGGCCTGCGGGTGTGTCACATTGCTCGGAGAGTCTATACGTGAAGGGTGTGAAACTTGGTTGGAGTCAGTAGCATACTGTGGTGGAGACTCTGGATTTGAGGATGATGGTTTTGGTCGTTGATCTGACACGAATGAGTTGAGAAGTTTCTGAGGTGAGGGCATCGACTGACGGGAATCATCCGAGGAGTATCCTGAGCCTGGAGGAGTCACAACTCTGAACCGCAGAATTCCTCGTCCCAGTCCTGCGTAGGGTGACCTCTTCACCGGGAGGTTAGAGGTGGAAGACAAGGACTCACTGTCACTATCACAGTTTCCAGGAGGGACAGGGGGACTCTGCTTTGTGGGAATACCTGCTGACATGTTGTCATACTTCACTTCATGTGCCAACAATCTGTCACTAAAACCATTGGATAGTTCATGGTTGTATGATGGATCAGGTGAACCATTCATTGAACAGTTGGCTGCCTCGATGGTTTCTTTGAGCGAGGTTGTCTCCCTTGAGGTGAAGCGGCCCAGAGTTTCCCGAGACGGGATGCAGCTGAAGGACTCGCCATGATCACTCTCCTCCGGACAGGAATAGTCTCCAAGTTTGATCGAACCCTCCATGTCTGAATCATCAGTTCTGTAGCGACGTCTCCTCTTGCCCAGATCGTTGATGAGACTACCAGCGGGTCGGAAATCGACTGCGTCACTGAAATATGACTTCCCTTTCTCAAACTCAGGACTTTGATTTTCAACCTTTTCGGTAAATGTTCTAGACGCTGAGGACACTGTGTTCATTTTGTGATGAGACCCAGCCTTTGGAGACATCTCATCTGACCTCACATTCTGAAAGTTGGCCCCGTTTCCCCTCAGATGTGAAGCGATGATATCCGGTCCCTCTCGAACTGACTCCAGTGTTCCTGAATGAGATGAGGTCGAGGAAGAACAATGACCATCTCTCTCTCTGCTGACCGCTGGTCTTCGAGCCTCGGTAGGTCCTCGGGAGATGCAGTGTCCGTGTTTGATGGGGGAAGATCTGGCTGGAGGGTTATCTGCAGGGCTGTTAGGGAGACTCGTCACTGGGTGGTAGTGGGGGCCCCTCGGTTGTCTCAAGCTGTCCCCGTCACTTCTCCGTCTGTACACTGTGAATGAAAGATGTGAATGTGAGTAATGTGGAAAGATGCTTGTTGCCTAATAAAACATACTTCGTGGAAACTAAAAATTTGAGATCAAAATATTGAACTGTTCATTCTTATCAATGATTCTTCAAATAACATCTTACAAAATTATTCAGTAGATTCAAACGTAGAGTCATCAAGTTAATCTGTAGTGGGCAAGCAGACAAAAAGCAGACACTAAGGCATGATTTGAGTCTTGGTACATTGAACTAAAATTCATGGTTTTAGTACAGCACCTCTATCGGTCACAACTATTAACTTCAAGATTTCTCATACTATTAACTCTTAAGCTACTGAATAGTTCCAAGACCAATTAAAGGGTTAATTCAACTGCAGGATTCTTAAAAGCTGCACCAGAAAATGCAGCAAGGCCTTAGACAGGCAAGTCATTCAGTACATGGAAAGCTTAGCCATCGTACCAGGTGAGTTGTAGTTGGTGCCGGCCTGGAAGATGGAGCCCACGCTGCCGATGATACATGGGTCGATAACACCCTCGCAATTCTCTTGGAAGCCTCGCTCGTCCTTCATCTGTGTTTGCCGACGACGACTCGGGGTGCGGTAGCTGTGCCGGTGGAAGTCCATGTACGTGTTCATGTGCTGGAAAGCACTTGGGAGAAGGTGATTGGTCGACTGTGGAAATAGAAGTTTAACAAATGTGATTACTCGTTATACTGATTTTTTAGCCAAAACCATAAATGCATGAGACATGTTTTTCACAGGCCTAATCATTTCTAACAATTTTCTAAAACATAAATCCTTTTAGATAAGCACTTGCATCCTTAAGATGATGTCAAGCAGAAAACAAGTTATCAAAACCAGAGAGCAGAATGCCTTGTATATACAAATCAGTGCCTGGAACACGGAATATTCTAAAGAGTGAAATAAATGCACTAAAGCTGACATTATTAAAACAAGAGTCATCAGAAGATGACATATCCCACCGGTTCCACATGATCGTAAGATGTAAACCTTTGAAAGATAATTGTAAATTTTTCAAGCAAGGTTCATAATAGTATAAGCTAATATATATGAAACGAAACCTTTCATGAGTCCAAATAAGAGCCATTTTCATTGAAATAATAAAAAATAAAATTTTCAGAAATGTGAAAATATCAAAAGGCACCACTTCAGTAGGTGGGCAATACACATGTAAAGTTTAAGAAAGATATGTGGACCAGTTTTTGAGTTCTGCTCCGGAAACGAAACCTTTCATGAACAGAGTCCATATAAGAGCCGTTTCCATGGAAATAATAAAAAATAAAATTTTCAGAAATGTGAAAATATCAAAAGGCACCACTTCAGTAGGTGGGCAATACACATGTAAAGTTTCAGAAAGATATGTGGACCGGTTTTCGAGTTCTGCTCCGGAAACGAAATGATTACGGACGGACAGACGGACGGACGGACGGACATACAGACGGACAGGGCGATGACTATATCCCACGGTATTACATACCGGTGGGATAAAAACCATAGGTCTTAAAATATGAACAAATGAGGAGTACACAAACATGAACAACAACCTAAGTCAAAAAATTTAAACATGAACTTAGCTGACGTCCATAAATACAAACCTGAACCAAAGTCCACAAATATAAACATGAACCAGTCAAGTCAAGTCAAGTCAAGTCAAAAAGATGTATGGAAGGCCCCTGGCCAATATACAGAGGAGTTACAGCATGGTATATTAAATATAGTACAGCGACATTCTTGATAATTACATACATATAATATAAACATGAACAAGTCAAAGTCCATAAATATAAACATGAACCACAGCCTAGGTCCACAACTCACCGGTCCCCTCTTGGCATCCTCTGCGGATGCATCACGCACGTAGCCGAGGTAGATGTCGGTGCCGACGTTGACCATGCGGAGCAGAGCCTCCATCTGGCGTACCCGGAGCGACAGCAGGTGCTTCACTTGTTTACTGGCCACCGTCAGGATGTGTTCCGGGGCCGGACGGCGAGCCCAGATCTTCTGGTCCTCCTGCAGATGTTCAACACCGGTTATATTCTCGGAGACACCATACAACAAAAACTTTACCCCCTTTTTCCAGGCAAGAGATTTGTTGTCTTAAGCCATGATGAAAATTGTTGTGAAATGAATGTCATCATGATACATATGCAAACTATCTCTCAGGATGTGCTGTGAGGCCAGGCGACGAGACCAGATCATCTTATGTCAAACATTTATCATATACAATCCAACTTCTTTACATGTGAGCATTTGTAAAGAATTTTCATAAAACACACTTGGTTTATCTACTTAAATGACTACATAAAAGTTGAATAAAATAAGAGTCATCAGAAGACAACACATCCTCCTCTCCCATATGAAACAGATAACATATCAATATACATATATTTTAGGATAGATACTATGATATATGATCACAGCCCCACAGTACCAACCTTGAGGTACTTCTCGCGGTATCGGACGATGGTGATCTCCTTCAAGTCACAGCATTCCAGAGACAGGAGGATGCCGTGTAGACCCGTCACGTAGCGCGGGTAGTCGCCGTCGTGTGTCATACGGTAGATGAACGCGTCCGCCACCTGGTGAGAATCTTACTTTGTTAATCAATAAACTTAAACGATACCAGGCTTCACTCGAGGGCCATAGTTAGCAGATGGCTTATGTGTTAATACAGATTCACACTGTTAACCACTGTTAACTCACTGGCATAAAGTGTTAGGAATTGAGGAAGATATCTATGTGGTTCTGGAATGTTAGACAATTGATACAAAGACTCCTTATCATCTAAATAGCAGGTTCCAAATGCTGACTCTGTCATTTTGAAATTAACAGTGTAAGAAAGAAATGATGTAAAATTTCAACGCCGGTTCTATCAAATAATAAGTTGTAAAAGGAACTGAGTAACAAATGACTTAATGTCAAGGATGACAATTTAAAGGGGAGTTTGCAGGATTGCAACTTGCCCACATGACCAGCAATTCTCTTATCAACTGCTCTCCATTTGTAAAGAACAGTCAACCATTTTCAAGTCCCATCCTATTGAACATTGCTGATGATCAATCAGCATTGTGGTAAAAATTAGAATATAAAATTAGAATTGAAAACCACCAAGAAGGGGGTATCACATCTTCATAAGTGATTATATCCAAAAGCGTTGCCATGGCAACACGTCACCTGAGTATCGAAGACGTTGACAAGCTGCACGTCATACTGGTGGTAGAGCATATCGGAGGGCTGGCGGCAGTCGTGGATCACCTAGGGGTAACACAATAATTGTATCATATATATTGTCACATTTATTCATACATTTGATACATATAGCACAGTATACCACACATAGTTCACTAGTTTCAGTCGATGCTCGCAGGTTTCAACGAAATGCTAAGCTATAAGAGTGTTGCAGGTTTTCTCCCTGCAATGATACTAGCAGCTGTGAGATAAGTGAAATACTCTTGAAAGTGAAGTCAAACCCAAAATCAACTCACACTAATTCTTATAACTTGAGTCATCTGATAACTTTCAGATCACACATTTGCAGTGTCACTACATCTTCAGTAAATCTATCTACAAACATACGGCAGGAACTTAATGAACAATACTCTCTAATCAAGATGGTCCAAAATGTACAATTAAGCTGGAATCATTTTATCAAATTAAAAGAATAACTGGCAGAGATTTTATTGAATTCTGCACACAAAATGCCATTATTCAACTATTGACAGCACAACACTATAATCTAATTACGAAACATTTATTATTCCGCCCACCTTCTGGATGTTGCTAGATTCGAGAATATCCTGCAGGCCTTGCTCAAAAGCTTCTTTACCTAATGTAACGATATCAAAGAGGAAGATTTCTTCTTTGGTCGATATCTGTAAAGAGAGTTAAATGATATTTGAGACATGACAATAATCAAACTGGTGAGGCTGTGAAAATATCAACTTTCTGCCTCACTTGATGAGATAAACTTGCTATTTGTCACGACAAAATATTTTCTAAGTAGTGACATATATTTTATGTCATGTAAATTTTGATAACTTTCCTGCACTGTTCAATGTGAAAATGTAAATGCATACCGGGTATATACTTGTTCATAAAAGTGAATAATATAAAGCTTGATATTGGAACGACTTTCTCATTGTCCAATTTGATGTCGAAAACCTCAATTTTATTATGATTTATGAAACTTTGCATGCATCCAACATTGTCAAGTAAAAGATGATATCAGCAAGCAGAGAATTCACTCATTCCTATCTCAACAGACTGATATTACAATTCAGATCAAAAATCTAAAATGTCCATTTTGATCCAAGAATCCAAATTTCCTCATAAACTCTCATCCTCAATCTGCACACTGCCCCACCATGTTTAGTTCTTCAGATTTTATCACAGATCATCACAAATTCCCTCATTAACCAAGTCCAGATTTTCCATATAAACCCTCATCAATAATCTGCACACAACCCTGTGATATTCAGTCCATGTATTAACCCTCGTGGTGCCACAGACCTGTAACCAGCACAGCTCTCCCTCCCGACCCAGGTTGATTCCCTCCAGACCAAGACCGATTATAGACTGACGGCGAATAAACGCAATCTGAAACACATCAAGTGACAAAAGAGGGTAAATCATCAATTTAAAGAAAGTTTACTTCTTTCCAGTATAGATTCACTAAATGAATGAGAAAAAACAAAAACAATGATCATCTTGGTTATCCAGACAACACATTACTATGATTATTTCGTGAAGTCCTTTTGAAAATGAAGTCTTAGAATATGATAGTCTGGACTAAAATAAGCACAAGGCATTTAACTCATTTATTAGAGGTAGAGATTTCCCAAATGATCAACTAAACATACATTATTGAGCTATATTTCTGGAATGCACAACACAGCGTGACAAGGAAACAAAATGCAAGGGCAGACAACTACTGACCGCCTCCTGGAAGACTGAGTCAATCTTGTCGATAACGTTGAAGTCTCCGTAGTTTGCTCCTTCTCCCAGATCACTGCTCGAGTCGTAGTCGGAACTCTTTACTGTACGAGGTAGAAAAATACATGTCAGTTTCATGACATATACATGTATCAGATTTAATGAGATTTTAGAACATGCAGGTTACCAAGTTTCATCAGTATCATTGCATGTTCTTACTAGACCAAAAACAAGTTCACAAAGAAAACCTCCAGTTAAAAACACTAAGCACGCAGTTAAAGACAAATATCACATGTAACCATGGTAACATATATATATATATACAGACAGCTGTGTGAGTCGTTCCTGTTGATCGTCACCGTCCCCCCGCTCTCGTCCCGCCCCAGGACCAGGTGTTCATCTGACATCATCTTCTTCCCCCGCAGGTGGGCCGGTATGGACTTGCATCTCGACAGGGTCGGTCCATCTTCTCTTGATCTGGAAATTAGCTTCTATATTTAATCATAATGGAGTGGGGGTTGAGGTCTAGAATATGGCAATATTTGACTAGCATTCTATTGTAGCCTATCATGAGATCACTCCACAATCACTTGTTGCATTTCACATTTGGTGACCAAATTGGGCTGGGGCAATTTCCCATTGTTCACTAGACACTTAATTAGTCGAATTGAAGTTTTCAACTCTTAAGAAATGGTTTGACTCGAGGATGCATTAGCTAGAGGGATAATCCATAGAGTGCGTGGAGGTCAAGGGTTCGGATCAGTCTCATCAAAATCTGACCGGTTCTGGGGAAAAAAAATTCCAAACATTGATTCTACTCGTAAATTGACCACCAGAGAGCTTCCTCCCAAAAAACTTTAAATGTAGCCAACTTACTGACACATGTAAATAGCTTTTAGAGAATGGAACACTGCAGTTAGCTACCCTGATCAAGATACCAAGAGCTTTTGATGGAGTTCTCAGAAACATCCGATAAAGGTTGGTGAGGTTAGACAATGATTACCAGTAAGAGGATATCCCAGTTGGACTAAGCATGAACTCCGATAGAGAAAATATTTTAACATTTTTTCATTTATTCTACGGAACATTGTCAATTTTAATCAGACTGGGATTCGATTCGATTCCAATTTCACAATGAAGGTTATCTTTAAATCACTTTTGACATTAAATGATTTGGACAATGTGATGTTTGGGCATTTACTGTAACAGAAATAATTGTGCAGGATTCACATAAAGTGTTTCCACCGGAAAGATTTGATTTCCCAAAAAAATAACCAACCTTTGAGACACCAGACTAGGACTGGACTTTGAAGGGTTATCCGAGAAAACAACCACTGAAAATAAATCAAAATGAGATAGTGTTGATATCTTCTTTCCATTGTCATATGATGTAACAAACTCATCATAATTACTGATGTATTAAGATATAGTCAGTGATGTCATAGATTTACCTTGGGCTTTAGATATGTAAGTAATATGTTGCAAACTGGAGTAGTCCTATATCATATACAGTGGTGATGGGTAAAGATACGCACCTAAGAGATAAATGATCAGTCATGTCAGGAAAATACAAAATATGAGAAAACCCTATGTCCATGTGAAAGTTTATTGTTTAGTTGAAAATTCTAATGTCATATTTTGTCATTTCTTTTATGAACGACCGTAAAAAATTTCTAACGACTACCCCCTGTTCGGGAAGGTCCGGAAATGTAGGCTGAAGATACGCAGGTTGGTTTTGAATACACTTAACATTTTCAATTTTATAACATTTATTAATTTTTAAATTGTTTTCAGAAGTTCAAGAAATGACAAATGGATTGTACTCATAAAATTTAGAAAGGACTCATAGAAATTTAAGCTCTCAGTCCTGGGATGCATAGTTTTTTTGTGATACTGTCCTTATTAAAGGACTCAATTAAATCAGCTTGGACTCACAAGACTTTTTGGTAGCGAGTCCCTTGACTCAGAGGTCCATATCTGTAGATTGATCACTATATAATAGGAGTAGAGAAAATATTTGATTACGATAATTTTGTTAAGAATTTTGTCGGTTTGTACAAAGGTGTCACTGTTTTGTGCCGCTGTTCAACATTTTACTCTTTTAAAGCAATCTGAAACCTCTTACTATCTTCTAAATTTCAAAAAGATGTGAAAAATTTATAATGTAACCCTTAATGTGCAATTACTAAGTTAACTTTTGTGAAAGGGTATATCTTTACCCTCAGCGTATCTTTACCCGACACGGCTGTATACGTAGTTCACATACATTGTCAGTGTAGAAAACTCCCAAAAAATCAAGCCAGACTGCCGGACTGGAAACTCCAAAAAGTTGCCAGTCTTGATCAGAACTTACCTGTCCGATTCTTACAACAAAGACATGACGAAAGATTCTGAATAATTTAATGTCATAAACTTCAAATATACACCATCAGTGATATTACATGTCCTCTTATTGGTTGAGTTTGTGCCAGGTATAGTACTCGATGTCAATTATCAGACACTAATCACTGTCTTCACAGTCAAGATCAGAAAAATCTGATCCATAGTCCGAGTCCATTCCCTCATCGACAGCTTTCCCAGCTTCAGGGACCTGGACAGGTGGCAGTCCGAAATATTTCCGTAACATTTTCAAAATGATCTACAGAGTCGTGCAATAAATATTCGGACGCTGACTTTTTTCCATAGACTTTCATGTTAAATCAGCGTAGCTTAAAGAATTTTCATTAAAAAAGTTTGTGTTGAATCATTGTTAAACTTTGCAGGTTGAATTGAAATCTTCTCAGCTTGAAGTTCATAATTACTATTTATTTATCTGATGAATGTTTATGTAATGTCGCCAGATTTACCGATGTATGTACAAAAATAGAGCCATTGGCTCTGTAGCTCATCAGGCATCATATCAAGTTTGCTTTATACAGGCAAGATGAGCTAAAAATGAAAATGATGTTACCTATTGCAAGAAAACCTATAAAAAAATTACAAAACAAATGTATTATTATTCAACACTTTCTAGATCACCAATATCAGACAGTGAAAGAAGTCCACACTAAAATATCCAAAGAGAAATAAATTTGCCATAGACTGTCATCTAATGGAGAAAAAAAGGTTTTTAAGATTGTGACCCCTGTGACCCTATTTGGGGTCATGGGGTCATGGGGTCACAAAACCTACAGTTTAGAATCCCAATTGGCCAAGGAGTCTACATGCAGTCTTTCAGCTCAATAGACCTTTAGGAGCTAAAGATTATGATGAAAATAAGTTTTTAAGGTTGTGACCCCTGTGACCCTATTTTGGGTCATGGGGTCACGAAATCTACAATTTAGAATCCCCATTGGCCAAGGAGTCTGCACATATAATTTTTAACTCTCTACTCCTTTTGGAACTTGAGAAGAAGATGAAAATAGGTATTTAAGGTTGTGACCCCTGTGACCCTACTTGGGGTCACAGGGTCACCAAAGTTACAAATTAGAATCCCCATTGGCCAAGGAGTCTGCACGTATCATTTTTAACTCTCTAGTCCTTCTGGAACTGGAGAAGAAGATGAAAATAGGTTTTTAAAGTTGTGACCCCTGTGACCCTATTTGGGGTCACAGGGTCACCAAAGTTACAAATTAGAATCTCCATTGTCCAAGGAGTCTGCACATATAATTTTTAACTCTCTACTCCTTTTGGAACTGGAGAAGAAGATGAAAATAGGTATTTAAGGTTGTGACCCCTGTGACCCTACTTGGGGTCACAGGGTCACCAAAGTTACAAATTAGAATCCCCATTAGCCAAGGAGTCTGCACGTATCATTTTTAACTCTCTAGTCCTTCTGGAACTGGAGAAGAAGATGAAAATAGGTTTTCCATAAGCCCATCTGGACTTTCAGTCCTGATGAGCTAAAAATTGAAAACGTGTTCCATAGATCACTATTATAAATTTTTCACAACTATGTACATAACATGATTAAATCGCAGTCATTTCTAAGATAATAGTTCAAAATTTTAACAAAATTATGATGTTGTAGCTGAGATGATTCGTTAAAAATATGTAAAAAGTGCACATGATTAAAAGGAAAGTGAACACATGAAAATTATTAAGATACATTAATTTAACATGCAAGTCTATGGGAAGAACGTCACCGTCCGAATACTTATTGCACGACTCTGTAGATATACTAGAGATCCGTTCATATATGGGTAGGGGTCGCTTGAGTGAATACATATGTGACAGACAGGGCTTGGAGTTCAGATAAACAAGCTCCGTTCACAGTCTTTGTAGGTATTGCATCGTATAATCAATGATTAAAGGCAGAGCATGGAGTTTAGATTAAACAGTCAGACTGATTGAGACAAATGCGCTGCAATGTAACTTGCCCTTTGTCATATTTGATAATTTGACTTACGAGACCTGACGAAACACTTTATTTCTTTTGTCTTTTTTTTCATTTGAGTCAATTTGAGTATACTATTACAGTTGGCCTTTGTAAATATCTACCCGACCACACAACTAGCCCGTCCGGCTCGAAAACAGGCCGTCTCGGGCGGTAGGGCTGGCGGGATATTTCTACGCTGATATTGTCTTATCCTTTTCACATGATACTGTCACAAGGTAAAGTCTCCCTGTTCAATGTTGAGCGGAGCTGTCAAAGACTCCATGGATTGGGAAAGGCAGCAGCACATTGGATGGAAAAATTAAAAGTTTGAAATTTACTATTGATATTTATAAAGGACATTGCCCATTTGAAATTCCAAAAATTATCATTTGCCCATTGTTAAAGTTGGTTGACTTTCCAAATACCTTAAGTCTGCTGCTTCTACTAGCAAAATGTAAAACTCACAATCTTTGATCTCTTTGCCATTGAAGTGGAGAAGACCCTGCAGTTTTCTACTGGTTGTCTCATCTGCTTCTTCACCGCCAGCACTGCCCAAACAAGTCACTGCCAAGCATACAATGGTTGGATGATCATGATAAGAACTTAGTCCATGGTTTGATATTGAATGTCGAAGATTGAAAGCTGAACGTTGTCGCAAATTAAATCAAAATAAAAGTACCGAGGGTACAGAAGCTCACCTTAAAATGAATGATGTGGTAATATGGTTTAATTGTGTAACCATCTTTTATATGATAATTGATTATGGCTGCCATCATGATTTTTTTATCTTTTAAAATGCTATTCTTCTGTTGGAAACCACTAGAGTTTGAACAAACATTAATACAAGAATGATATAATCATGATTAGTTAACAAGCAATAGGTTTTTGTATAACTTTTTTGTATATCTATGGCTGAATTGGTGACCATCTTGTACTTTTTAATCTTCAAAATGCTACTTTTATGTGGGCATCCGTATTAATTTCATTATGATATCTTGATTGGTTTAGGTGTATCCATTTAAATGTCATTCATTACTTACAGGATGGTGGCCACTTACATTTGTTTTGTAGTGAATCATTAATATGATTTCAGGATTATTTCACTGATGCATGGGATATTGAGAATCCCAAAAGTACAGATTTTTCAAGGAAAATGAATGACTGATTGAGAGGAAAGTCATAAACACAGCAATGCATAAGACACGTTTATTTTGTTCACATAATATTTACATGTCAAGTGACCATGAGATGTCTTTCATTAAAGTATCAATTTATTTAACACTCATACAGTACTATAATGGTAAACATTTTTGCATTGTCAAATCAACAGTGAGATATGACAAATCAAATTTCCTTACTTTTCTTACTAAACCCTTTTCGATTTTTTTCATCTTTATTCCACATCAACTTATCATGTAGATTGCTAAACACAAGGCTTATTGTAGACAAGTTTTGTGTAAGTTGTTATTCTTAGAAAGAACATATCACTGTCATGAGAATACAAGTCCATAACTTTTATTGCATACACATGGGCCATGGCCATATAGCATAATGCTCTGCCATATCAATTGGGTCAAGTTGATTATGCAACAGACTAGCAGCTGACACTGTGATGCTAGCAGCCTGCCTTGGGATGTGTATTAGTGGATAGTGGAATATCTGAACTCTGGTTGACCCCTTATGTGTGGTATTTAAAGGAATATAAGGGAGATACCATTGTTTAAAATTTAACATGTTTAATGTGATTTGGTTTTTGCAGCTAATTGCCATAAAGATTTTAAACAAATTAATCAATTATGTTTGTCTTTCATCTTAATTTTTTTTAGAAACACTTAAAAATATAGAACAATTACTTGCACGACAATCTTAAATATTCCATATTTAAGATAATATTATGATTAGTAAGTTCAAATTAGAGAATTTATATGGTGTCAGTGATCACTTGATGAAAGCTTAAAATTTAATAATAATGATGTGTCATCTGCAGCTGAAAAGTCAATATGGCTGCTATTGCGGCCATCTTGGATTCTTAAAACTGAAACGTCTACCTTTCTGTGAGGAATCACTATAGGTATAACATACTACAATATAAAAATGATATCTAGATTGGTTTAGAAGAAATAGTCTTTGTCATGAAATCTAATTGAAAATTCAATATGGCTGCCATGGCGGCCATATTGGATTCTCAAAACTTAAACGTCTACCTTTCTCTGCGGAATCACCATAGGTATAACATACTACAATTTCAGAATGATATCTGGATTCGTTTAGAAGGAGTAGTCTTTTTCATGAAATCTAATTGAAAATTCAATATGGCTGTCATGGCGGCCATCTTGGATTCTCAAAACTGAAACGTCTACCTTTCTGTGAGGAATCACCATGGGTATAACATAATACAATTTCAAAATGATATCTGTATTCGTTTAGAAGGAGTAGTCTTTTTCATGAAATCTAATTGAAAATTCAATATGGCTGTCATGGCGGCCATCTTGGATTCTCAAAACTGAAACATCTACCTTTCTGTGAGGAATCTCCATGGGTATAACATACTACAATTTCAGAATGATATCTGAATTCGTTTAGGAGGAGTAGTCTTTTTCGTGAAAGTTTACGGACGGACGGACGGACAGACGGACGGACAGACGGAAAGACAGACGGACGACGGACGAAGCGCCATGACATAAGCTCACATTTACTTTGTAAAGGTGAGCTAAAAATGATACCTAGATTGGTTTAGGAGAAATAGTCTTTGTCATGAAATCTAATTTAAAATTCAATATGGCTGCCATGGCGGCCATATTGGATTCTCAAAACTTTAACGTCTACCTTTCTGTGCGGAATCACCATAGGTATAACATACTACAATTTCAGAATGATATCTGTATTCGTTTAGAAGGAGTAGTCTTTTTCATGAAATCTAATTGAAAATTCAATATGGCTGTCATGGCGGCCATCTTGGATTCTCAAAACTGAAACATCTACCTTTCTGTGAGGAATCACCATGGGTATAACATAATACAATTTCAGAATGATATCTGTATTCGTTTAGAAGGAGTAGTCTTTTTCATGAAATCTAATTGAAAATTCAATATGGCTGTCATGGCGGCCATCTTGGATTCTCAAAACTGAAACATCTACCTTTCTGTGAGGAATCACCATGGGTATAACATACTACAATTTCAGAATGATATCTGAATTCGTTTAGGAGGAGTAGTCTTTTTCGTGAAAGTTTACGGACGGACGGACGGACAGACGGACGGACAGACGGACAGACAGACGGACGACGGACGAAGCGCCATGACATAAGCTCACATTTACTTTGTAAAGGTGAGCTAAAAATGATACCTAGATTGGTTTAGGAGAAATAGTCTTTGTCATGAAATCTAATTTAAAATTCAATATGGCTGCCATGGCGGCCATATTGGATTCTCAAAACTTTAACGTCTACCTTTCTGTGCGGAATCACCATAGGTATAACATACTACAATTTCAGAATGATATCTGTATTCGTTTAGAAGGAGTAGTCTTTTTCATGAAATCTAATTGAAAATTCAATATGGCTGTCATGGCGGCCATCTTGGATTCTCAAAACTGAAACATCTACCTTTCTGTGAGGAATCACCATGGGTATAACATAATACAATTTCAGAATGATATCTGTATTCGTTTAGAAGGAGTAGTCTTTTTCATGAAATCTAATTGAAAATTCAATATGGCTGTCATGGCGGCCATCTTGGATTCTCAAAACTGAAACGTCTACCTTTCTGTGAGGAATCGCCATGGGTATAACATAATACAATTTCAGAATGATATCTGTATTCATTTAGAAGGAGTAGTCTTTTTCATGAAATCTAATTGAAAATTCAATATGGCTGTCATGGCGGCCATCTTGGATTCTCAAAACTGAAACGTCTACCTTTCTGTGAGGAATCACCATGGGTATAACATAATACAATTTCAGAATGATATCTGTATTCGTTTAGAAGGAGTAGTCTTTTTCATGAAATCTAATTGAAAATTCAATATGGCTGTCATGGCGGCCATCTTGGATTCTCAAAACTGAAACGTCTACCTTTCTGTGAGGAATCGCCATGGGTATAACATACTACAATTTCAGAATGATATCTGTATTCATTTAGAAGGAGTAGTCTTTTTCATGAAATCTAATTGAAAATTCAATATGGCTGTCATGGCGGCCATCTTGGATTCTCAAAACTGAAACGTCTACCTTTCTGTGAGGAATCACCATGGGTATAACATAATACAATTTCAGAATGATATCTGTATTCGTTTAGAAGGAGTAGTCTTTTTCATGAAATCTAATTGAAAATTCAATATGGCTGTCATGGCGGCCATCTTGGATTCTCAAAACTGAAACGTCTACCTTTCTGTGAGGAATCGCCATGGGTATAACATACTACAATTTCAAAATGATATCTGTATTCATTTAGAAGGAGTAGTCTTTTTCATGAAATCTAATTGAAAATTCAATATGGCTGTCATGGCGGCCATCTTGGATTCTCAAAACTGAAACGTCTACCTTTCTGTGAGGAATCGCCATGGGTATAACATAATACAATTTCAGAATGATATCTGTATTCATTTAGAAGGAGTAGTCTTTTTCATGAAATCTAATTGAAAATTCAATATGGCTGTCATGGACGGACGGACGGACGGACGAACGGACAGACGGACGACGGACGAAGCGCCATGACATAAGCTCACATTTACTTTGTAAAGGTGAGCTAAAAATACTCACTTTTCAGAATGATATCTTAATTGATTAAGTAGGAGTAGTACTTGGCCTGAAATCTAATTGAAAAATAATGACTTCTATGATGACATATTGTTCCCAGAACCCCTTCAGCATGATACAATTATCATTTATTTTTACAGGTATTTATAAAACACATGGTATTGGAACTGGAAACTGATACAAAATACCTCTATTATTAACTTATCATGAAGATTACTGAACATAAAAGCAGATTCTTAACTTGTTAATATTAACTCATCGTGCAGATTGTTGTACACAACAGCTGATTCTTGACTTGTTTAAATTGTTATTTGTAAAAAGTATTACTATTAATAGAATACAAGTATACTTTTCATAAAGACAATTTATATACTTTCCATAAAGTCCATTATGTTCTATTTATCAATTAGGTCAGGATTACTATGCAATATACAAGCAGGCAGGGCTGCTAGCCCCAGATCCTTAAGGAGAGTGTAGCAATTTGTGTATTTGGCTTTGTGTACGTATATTTGGAGAAGCATCCTAGTGTGCTGAGCATGTAAACCTGAACTCTGGCTAAGCCCATTTGTGTGGTATTAAAAGACTTGACGGGAGAGAACATGAATTGTTGTGAAAAATATATATAATTTCACAAAATATAGTTAGCTTATGTCCTAAATTGATTTTGTGTCAAGAAGAACTTCTGTTAGATATAGAAATGGTACAAATATGAGTAAAACACAGGAACTGGAACCTGATGCAAAATAACTTTTTCCACATCAACTTATCATGTAGATTGCTAAACACAAAGCTTATTGTTGACAAGTTTTGTGTAAGTTGTTATTCTTAGAAAGAACATATCACTGTCATGAGAATACAAGTCTAATTTCCATAACTCTTATTGCATACACATGGCAATATAGCATAATTCTCTACCATATCAATTGGGTCAGGTTGATTATGCAACAGACTAGCAGCTGACACTATGACGCTAGCAGCCTGTATTGGAATGTGTATTAGACAGCATAGTGGACTCAACAGAAATATCTGAACTCTGGTTGACCCCTTATGTGTGGTATTTAAAGGAATATAAGGGAGATACCATTGTTCAAAATCTAACATGATGTTTAATGTCATTGGGTTTTTTGCAGCTAGTTGCCATAAATATTTTAAACAAATTAATTAATTATGTTTGTCTTTCATCTTAATGTTTTAGAAACACTTAAAAATATAGAAAAACTTGCATGACAATCTTAAATATTCCATATTCAAGATAATAAAATGATTAGTAAGTTCAGATTAGAGAATTTATATAGTGCGAGTGATCACTTGATGAAAGCTTAAAATTTAGTAATAATGATGCGTCATTTGCAGCTGAAAAGTCAATATGGATGCTATCGCGGCCATCTTTGATTCTCAAAACTGAAACGTCTACCTTTGTGGGAGGAATCACTATAGGTATAACATACTACAATATGAAAATGATATCTAGATTGGTTTAGGAGAAGTAGTCATTTTCATGAAATCTCATTGAAAATTCAATATGGCTGCTATCGCAGCCATCTTGGATTCTCAAAACTGAAACGTTTACCTTTCTGTGCGGAATCACCATAGTTATAACATACTACAATTTCAGAATGATATCTAGATTGGTTTAGAAAGAGTAGTCTTTTCATGAAATCTAATTGAAAATTCAATATGGCTGCCATAGCGGCCATCTTGGATTCTCAAAATTGAAACGTCTACCTTTCTGTGAGGAATCACCATGGGTATAACATACTACAATTTCAGAATGATATCTGGATTCGTTTAGGAGGAGTAGTCTTTTTCGTGAAATCTAATTGAAAATTCAATATGGCTGCCATGGCGGCCATCTTGGATTCTCAAAACTGAAACGTCTACCTTTCTGTGAGGAATCACCATGGGTATAACATACTACAATTTCAGAATGATATCTGGATTGGATTCGATTAGACGGAGTAGTCTTTTTCCTGAAATCTAATTGAAAATTCAATATGGCTGCCATAGCGGCCATCTTGGATTCTCAAAACTGAAACGTCTACCTTTCTATGAGGAATCACCATGGGTATAACATACTACAATTTCAGAATGATATCTGGATTCGTTTAGGAGGAGTAGTCTTTTTCGTGAAATCTAATTGAAAATTCAATATGGCTGCCATGGCGGCCATCTTGGATTCTCAAAACTGAAACGTCTACCTTTCTGTGAGGAATCACCATGGGTATAACATACTACAATTTCAGAATGATATCTGGATTCGTTTAGAAGGAGTAGTCTTTTTCCTGAAATCTAATTGAAAATTCAATATGGCTGCCATGGCGGCCATCTTGGATTCTCAAAACTGAAACGTCTACCTTTCTGTGAGGAATCACCATGGGTATAACATACTACAATTTCAGAATGATATCTGGATTCGTTTAGGAGGAGTAGTCTTTTTCGTGAAATCTAATTGAAAATTCAATATGGCTGCCATGGCGGCCATCTTGGATTCTCAAAACTGAAACATCTACCTTTCTGTGAGGAATCACCATGGGTATAACATACTACAATTTCAGAATGATATCTGGATTCGTTTAGGAGGAGTAGTCTTTTTCTTGAAAGTTTACGGACGGACGGACGGATGGACAGTCGGACGGATGGACAGACGGACGACGGACGAAGCGCCATGACATAAGCTCACATTTACTTTGTAAAGGTGAGCTAAAAAACATAAGGATAAAAAACACTTAGATGCCTACCATGTAGCAAGAAATGTATATAACTCTAAATGTAAACAGAAACAAACTGAATACTATAAGCAAAAACAAATTAAACTAGCAAATAATGTTAACTCCAAAGAGTTTTGGTCGATACTCCGGGAGTTGAACGGCAAACAGTTTAAATAAAAGTACTGAGGGTACAGAAGCTCACCTTAAAATGAATGATGTGGTAATATGGTTTAATTGCGTAACCATCTTTTATATGATAATTGATTATGGCTGCCATCATGATTTTTTTATCTTTTAAAATGCTATTCTTCTGTTGGAAACCACTAGAGCTTGAACAAACATTAATACAAGAATGATATAATCATAATTTGTTAACAAGCAGTAGGTTTTTGTATAACTTTTTTGTATATCTATGGCTAAATTGGTGACCATCTTGGACTTTTTAATCTTCAAAATGGTACTTTTATGTGGGCATCTGTATTAATTTCATTATGATATCTTGATTGGTTTAGGAGTATTCATTTAGTCACACTCTCAACTTCCAAAGAACTAAAAAGACATAAACATTTGGAATATATCCCTCTGACACAAATCACAAATTCAGCTAGTGATAGGTCCAATTGCCAAAGTAAACTGTCCAGGTCAATGTCTCATGTAATTCTAACTGAAGATTTCTGAATATCTTAAATCTTGACATATGTTAGTGCAATCTGATTGGTCAGGCTAGCAACATGGGGGTTTATGCTAATTACTAGATATGATGACCTATGTTGACCTCTTGCACCTGCATGTAGCTTATGTAACTTATCCTCTTATGTAACTGTTATTCCATATAGTGAGTGTCCTCCCCTCATTTCAATATGCAATACAGATACTCTTTAGAGGAGAGTTGCAGGATAGGGGCTGGAAGGATAGATGGGGAAAGGGGGTGGGGGGGTTGGGGGGGTTGGGGGGATAGGGGGGATAGGGGGGGATAGAAGGAATGTGGGATAGAAGAGAGGCTAATTTGCAATGGAAGGACAGGAGAAAAGAGGGGAGGAGGGAAAGGGGGGATAGAAGGGGTGGGGGTAGAGGAGAGGTTTGCATTGGAATTAATCTGGAGGTCAACTCAGTAATATGTTTATTGAAGTATCTTAACTAACAGAGAGAATTGGTGAGAAAGACTTTGTAAAAAAAGAATTGTTCAGACAGCTGTTCAATTAACCTATCGCCAGACGAGAGATAACCACGCCCCTTGAAATAAAGGGAGGTAACTCTTGTTATGTCCGACAAACAAAGGCACGTTGTCAATGACGCGAGCGTAACGGACAATGGTATTCCGTTTGTAATAACTGCCTAATTATAGAATGCAGAACAAAATAACCAATTGAAAAAGTTTCTGTATGGTTCATTATACTAATTTCAATAATTTTCAAACACATTTGACTAATATATATTTTGTGTGCAACAGAAAACAAATGCGGAAGTGCCGATTATGTGGTATGACGGACATAAGAAATCACGAGGATTTATAGGAAAAAATGACATATCTGATCATATAAATAAAAAATCTCTTATATGTTTTGATGAACCAATCCATTACGCTTTTGTAAATTCATATAAAGTATATGTACCACACTCCTCCGACCCCCGACCCCGGCGCCCCCTCAAGATAATAAACAAAAACAATAACAAAAAGTGCAGATATGCTGCTTAATATTGTTTCCGGGATGCGTACTATAATGTCAATTACGACAACAGAAACAACTACGTTTATTCCTTGTTATAATTTAATTTTTACGTAATAACATCAACAGTTCATGTTGATTTTTGAAAACCTATATATTGTAAGGAGATTGTCAAAATCCATACTGTCAAAATATATAGTTAATGGTGACAATCATCTATTTACAAATATTTCATATAGACTTAACGGCAAAATAACTTAAAAACGACGAAGGGGCCTTCCATAATAGTAATATTCATTTTAACAGGAAGACTAACAATATTTTTTATATTTCATAATTTTCATTAGCCACTTGACGGCCCCGAAACTCAGGGGCCGTTAAGTGGCTAAATTTTCATTGCTGTGGACTAGTGTAGATACTTTATATCCTTTTCTTTTCTCCTTATTTTATAGAAATAAAACTTTAAAGAAATAACCTTATACAATGTTCAGTTTTGAATCTTTTTGTAATCTAATATTCAAACAAAAATATTTCCTTCAATGATGATATTTTTTTTATCAATTATTTACTTTTATTCATGGATATATGACAAGAATTTAAGGTCAAATGTGTAGTGAATTGAAGTCGTATGTTGAATGTTTGTAAGGAGTAAATGCACTGAAAGAAGAAAACAGTATCCTGCATTGTCAATAGAAGTAAGCAAATTTGAAATCATACTGCACTCATATTATATAACAGTGGATTTAGTCATGAATGCTTCGATCAGCAACATGTCAAAACTTAAAAACAAAGCTAAGTTGATCAGATATTGGGAAAGACAGCTTTGACAATGACCTTTTACAGACTTTATATATATTTTCTGCATATGAAATTGGCCATTGCCCTTATATCAATAGTAAGCTTCAAAATGTAAAGGGTCAGTTTTTCATCAATTTTCAATTTCCCAATCCTTGTAAAAATGCCAATTAATCAAAAATTTCAAATGAATTATTGATTTCCCCCCTAGAAAATATGAACACTTTTCAAATAAAAAGATTTGCTATGTTTATAAATTCTAAATGACATGATCAGCCACTTGATTATTGTTTGAAGGCAATATTATTGAAGATTTGTGAAACATACTAAATTCTTTTAGCAATATTTGATAATAAGCATAGTAATGGTTTTGTTAAATTATGCATACATAGTATCTGTGGATTTATTGTCCAAAATAGTAATAAGCATATAACTCTGATACTTTTTAATTTGATGATATCTTAAGATTTTGAAATACAATATATATTGAAACTATTTGCCTATTTGTTCCAAACAACATAAATGTATAATAATCAAATTATTGAAAATTATATCATATGTTGATGACAATATTTCTTTTATTCTTAATTTTAACATTGCTTTTAGAGTTAATTTTCTATCAAATATAATCTTATATAAATCCTTGATAAAAAGTGCTAGCACTAGTTTTCAATGTGAGATCTTTTAAGACCTTTAATAATTAATAATTATTCATTCATTTACAATATATATATTTCCATTTAATACCAATTTTTGAGCGATAATTATATGTTGTCCGTGCTAATGTTGTTATTACATAGTTCATATGATAATTCACGATGTCTGATAATTATATACACGAAACTATTCAAACGACAAATAACCAAATAAAGTTTTGCTTGAAATATACTGTGTGTTTTGAAAATGCAGTATTTCATGGTTGTTTATGCCTTCAATGAAAATCAAACATGAACTTAGAGAATGCAAAATATGTCTACAAAATGCCCCAAAATGAATTAACAGCAACAGTCATAAATACTTACGATACCCTTTGTTTATATTTTATTCATAAGTATGTTGTAAAGAAATGGAAACTTAATTCTTGGTCCGTCACCGCTTCGAGTTTTCCCGTTTCAACGTCTATTTGCACTATGTGATACAACCTCTTCCGAAGATGACACATGTTATCATCTTTATCTGGGTATTACGACGGTACTCAAGAAACCAGCTGCACAAGTCTTGTGTCCAAAAAGCATTTTCTGACATCGGATGCAGAGGAAATCAAACAAGGAAGTAAAACACGATTCTTTGTTTGACGGACAAAATGGCGTCGGCGACGAGGCCAATGGCGCAGTGAATATATGACGCTCTATGATTGGTCGGAAAATATATTTGATTGACAGGTGGCGATAGGTTAATTAGTTTTGAAGATGAATATTAAATGATATCTTTTATTAGCATGACAATTAAAATAAAAGATAATTTGTTATTCATTAACCAAAATTTTCAATATGGAATAAATTAATTGCATGGGAACAAAGGACTTAAAAACCTAACAGTTAGTGTTGGGAGTGAACAAATTTAATAATTTTAAATGCTTTTGAAAAGGATTTGTTTGAATTGAATGATCAATATAATTATCTAGATAATCATTGTTCAGACCGTAATCAGATATAGATGATTATAAAATGCATATTTATTCCTTTACTGGCTATGTTATCTGCCATATATGAAGTGTCAGGAATTATGTAAAACGGAAAGGATTTATTAAAACAGTCATGCTTCAGGCTGTTCGCAGATAAAGATGATTCATACAGTTTTTTGTAACTGTATTTATAGTGTTTATAAATATTACAACAAGCGTATCAATACAAATATAATGACATTGATTTGATTGATCAGGAAATGTATTCTTTTCAATGAATTTCATGAAATATAATTGACATATTGACTATCTTGGATTCTTGATAATAAAATAAATGCGTCTTTGTCAGGAATCACTATATAAAAAAATATTCACTTTTCAGAATGATATCTTAATTGATTTAGTAGGAGTAGTACTTGGCCTGAAATCTAATTGAAAAATAATGACTTCTATGATGACATGTTGTTCCCAGAACCCCTTCAGCATGATACAATTATCATTTATTTTTACAGGTATTTATAAAACACATGGTATTGGAACTGGAACCTGATACAAAATACCTCTATTATTAACTTATCATGAAGATTACTGAACATAAAAGCAGATTCTTGACTTGTTAATATTAACTCATCATGCAGATTGTTGTACACAAAAGCTGATTCTTGACTTGTTTAAATTGTTATTTGTAAAAAGTATTACTATTAATAGAATACAAGTATACTTTTCATAAAGACAATTTATATACTTTCCATAAAGTCCATTATGTTCTATTTATCAATTAGGTCAGGATTACTATGCAATATACAAGAAGGCAGGGCTGCTAGCCCCAGATCCTTAAGGAGAGTGTAGCAATTTGTGTAGTTGGCTTTGTGTACATATATTTGGAGAAGCATCCTAGTGTGCTGAGCATGTAAACCTGAACTCTGGCTAAGCCCTTATGTGTGGTATTAAAAGACTTGACAGAAGAGAACATGAATTGTTGTGAAAAATATATATAATTTCACAAAATATAGTTAGCTTATGTCCTAAATTGATTTTGTGTCAAGAAGAACTTCTGTTAGATATAGAAATGGTACAAATATGAGTAAAACACAGGAACTGGAACCTGATGCAAAATAACTCTTTCCACATCAACTTATCATGTAGATTGCTAAACACAAAACAAGTGACAAGTTTTGTGTAAGTTGTTATTCTTAGAAAGAACATATCACTGTCATGAGAATACAAGTCTAATTTCAATAACTCTTATTGCGTACACATGGCCATATAGCATAATGCTCTACCATTTTAATTGGGTCAGGTTGATTATGCAACAGACTAGCAGCTGACACTATGATGCTAGCAGCCTGTATTGGGATGTGTATTAGACAGCATAGTGGACTCAACAGAAATATCTGAACTCTGGTTGACCCCTTATGTGTGGTATTTAAAGGAATATAAGGGAGACACCATTGTTCAAAATCTAACATGATGTTTAATGTCATTGGGTTTTTGCAGCTAGTTGCCATAAATATTTTAAACAAATTAATTAATTATGTTTGTCTTTCATCTTAATCTTTTAGAAAAATTAAAAATATAGAACAACTTGCATGACAAACTTAAATATTCCATATTCAAGATAATATTATGATTAGTAAGTTCAAATTAGAGAATTTATATAGTGCGAGTGATCACTTGATGAAAGCTTAAAATTTAGTAATAATGATGTGTCCTCTGCAGCTGAAAAGTCAAAATGGCTGCTATCACGGCCATCTTGGATTCTCAAAACTGAAACGTCTACCTTTCTGTGCGGAATCACCATAGTTATAACATACTACAATATGAAAATGATATCTAGATTGGTTTAGAAAGAGTAGTCTTTTCATGAAATCTAATGGAAAATTCAATATGGCTGCCATAGCGGCCATCTTGGATTCTCAAAAACTGAAACGTCTACCTTTCTGTGAGGAATCACCATAGGTATAACATACTACAATTTAAGAATGATATCTGCATTTGTTTAGGAGGAGTAGTCTTTTTCCTGAAATCTAATTGAAAATTCAATATGGCTGCCATGGCGGCCATCTTGGATTCTCAAAACTGAAACGTCTACCTTTCTGTGAGGAATCACCATGGGTATAACATACTACAATTTCAGAATGATATCTGTATTCGTTTAGGAGGAGTAGTCTTTTTCCTGAAATCTAATTGAAAATTCAATATGGCTGCCATGGCGGCCATCTTGGATTCTCAAAACTGAAACGTCTACCTTTCTGTGAGGAATCACCATGGGTATAACATACTACAATTTAAGAATGATATCTGCATTCGTTTAGGAGGAGTAGTCTTTTTCCTGAAATCTAATTGAAAATTCAATATGGCTGCCATGGAAGCCATCTTGGATTCTCAAAACTGAAACGTCTACCTTTCTATGAGGAATCACCATGGGTATAACATACTACAATTTCAGAATGATATCTGGATTCGTTTAGGAGGAGTAGTCTTTTTCCTGAAATCTAATTGAAAATTCAATATGGCTGCCATGGCGGCCATCTTGGATTCTCAAAATTGAAACGTCTACCTTTCTGTGAGGAATCACCATGGGTATAACATACTAAAATTTCAGAATGATTTCTGGATTCGTTTAGGAGGAGTAGTCTTTTTCCTGAAAGTTTACGGACGGACGGACAGACAGACAGACGGACGGACGGACGGACAGACAGACGGACGACGGACAAAGCGCCATGACATAAGCTCACATTTACTTTGTAAAGGTGAGCTAAAAATGTACCATAAGCACTGAGAATTGGTATGAACATTTCAAACATATTTTCTGGTCGATTGAATAGGAACAAGATAGTGAAAATTCGACTACTGGTGTTAGGGTAGATACATTCACAGATTTTAAAGAATTGTCTAGTGTTATTCTGGATTCTCCAATAAGAATTTATTATAAGCAGACAAGAAATTTTGGATAGCATGAAAAATTTAAAAGTGAACAAAGCAGCAGGCATAGATAACATTTTACCAGAATTTATAAAACACTCTGGGGATATTCTACTACCCTACTTAGAGTTAGTTTTTAATGTTATCTTAGATAGCGGTAACTTCCCCTCGTCTTGGACTACTGGAATTATTATACCAATCCATAAGAGTGGAGATGTTAATAACGCAGATAATTACAGAGGTATAAATCTACTTAGTATACTGGGAAAGGTATTCGTATATATTATTAACAAAAGATTAACATTCTGGGCTGATACATTGGATAAAATAGACAAATCGCAAGCGGGGTTCAGGGCGGGATATAGCACAGTAGACAATATTTTCATACTAAATTCGATATTACAGAAGTGTCTTGGTACAAAAGGTAATAAATTGTATGCCTTGTTTATAGATTTTAAAAAAACATTTGACTCGATACATAGAGCAAAACTATGGGGGGTTATGGAGAAACATGGCGTAAGCCCTAGGATGAATACATTGCTAAGGAATATTTATGACAATGTTAAAGTTTGCATCAGAAATGATCATGAAATCTCGGATTCTTTTATCTGCAATGCTGGTCTGAGACAAGGTTGTATTTTGAGCCCATTTCTGTTTTCAATGTTTATAAATGAATTTGCATTGATAATCCAAAGTGATGGCTCTCATGGAGTTCAGTTACACCCTTATTTAACCGAATTGTTCTTACTATTGTTTGCTGACGATAAGATTTTATTTTCAACAACCATTGTTGGACTACAGCGGCATATAAACGCATTAGAACATTATTGTGAAAATACAGGCTTAAGTATCAATATGGAGAAAACTAAAGTTGTAGTATTCAAAAATGGAGGTAAGCTATCTAAAACCAAAAAGTGGTATTATAAAGGCCACCATGCTTTGTGTAACGAAATCATATAAGTATCTTGGAGTTTATTTTTCAAATCGCCTTTGCTTTTCAGATCATTCAAAATATTGCTCTACACGAGCCAAAAAAGTACTAATTGGTATTTTAAAAAGTATTTCCAAACTTGTGGATATTGATTGTAATTCTTTTTTCAAAATGTTTGATTCAAAAATTCTTCCTATTTTATTGTATGGGGCAGAGGTATGGGGATTCAAACATTTTGAAATTATTGAGAAAATACACTTATACGCTTGTAAAAAATTCCTAGGAGTAAAGATTAACACTCCGAGCAATATGGTGTATGGTGAATGTGGCAGATTCCCAATTCACATATTCGCAAAAGTGAAAATAATAAAATTTTGGATACGTCTTTTGAATATGCCCTCATATAGATACCCTAGACAATGCCATGATATGATGATGATGATGTATGATGAGAATGGAAAGACAAATTGGGTATCCAACATTCGTAAATTATTAAATAATGTTGGTTTTGGTGACATATGGCTGAGCCAAAAAGTTGATTTTAATTCCAATTTTGTAAACATTTTTATGCAAAGACTGAAAGATATATTTACACAAGAATGGTTTATGTCACTATCACTTTCAAACAAATGTTTTTACTACCGGATGTTTAAACCACATATTTACAGAGAAAAGTATCGGAGTACATTAAATATATGAAAATTTCGAAATGCATTATCTCGCTTTAGATGCTCATCCCACGACCTAGCAATTGAATCAGGTAGATATAATAATATACCGCCAGAAAATAGAATTTGTAAATTATGTAATCTTAATTGTGTAGAAGACGAATATCATTTTGTTTTAATTTGTCCATTATATGCTGACCTCAGAACAACTAACATTCCTAGATACTATTATGAACATCCAAATAAAATCAAATTCTCATTACTTTTAGGAACTGACAAAAATAATCTAATTCGAAAGCTATCAACTTTCATTTATCAAGGAATGTCACTAAGAAAGAATAAATTATAAGTATGATGTGATATTGTATTAAATTTTAGATAATATGTGTTTTGTCGGATATGATGTGGTATATGCTAGAATATAATATGTTGTAATTATAATAATTAATTGTGTGTAAATTGATGTTATGAGGATGTTGTCTCTGTGAAGGTGGCTGTATTATTATTATTGAATAGTTTCATTTGTAATTTGTTCATGTTTTGTACTATAGGCCTGTGGCCTCTTAGTATTGAATAAAGAACATATAACAGCTGACAAGATAAGAACTTATTTACAAGGAAGCAGTGCCTTTGTAGACAGGATTCCAAAGACTAGTTGGCTTCATTGACAAATAAACAGATTCAGTTAAAGGATGTTCATTATACATTTTTCATGAATGAACTTACTCCTGAATAAAATATTCCATGACCATATTCATAAATGTTTATTTTCTGAAAGAGATCTCATGTTATCAAAATCAAATGTGATCTTTATGCACATTTCAATCACAATAAAGAAAACGTTAAGAGTACAAATGTCATGAAATAATTTGATGAACAGCCGAAGCCATGTAAGGAAATGCACGAAAACTGAGGGTCTTATAGTGACACATTTTGCACTCGTTTTGATTCACGCAAGGCAAACAAGAAAAGCTTTCAATTTCGAATTATTGTACCTTTTTTTAATGTGAGCTTGCCGATATTCGTGTCGACGGAATGGATGTAACCCATGTACAGATTTCCATCCATTCCGTCTAATTTGGCAAGACATCCTCTGTGTGCGGCCATTTTGCCAAGGGAGTTAACTGGACTGTGAACTGATCAGACACCCGTTATAATGTTCTTCCAGTTAGTTAGTACCGCACGAGTGTCATGGGTTGAAACGCATACCATGGGTTGTAACTGTGACGCGTTTCGAGTTGGAGAAATGCCAATATTTTTTTATCAAAAGTAAATTTTGATAATATACTGATTTGAGTTGATAATTGTTTCAGCATTAGCATTTTAGGTCTCTTAATATTTAGCTTACTTACGGGAAGAGAAAGAAATGTGTAGGCCCTACACATTTTTTTTTGTTATTCAAATAGATACTTAAATCAATATTTATTACTGTCATTTATAACAAGATCAAACGGTAATAATGTTAGGCTCCACCTTTAGTTTGGCTGCAATCAGAATTAATTCTTGAATTAATTAATACACATAATAATTGTATTTAAAATCGGCTTTTTTCCATGTTAAATTTTGAAAATTCTTAAGAGAAAATGATCACAACAGGAATATTTCTACTGGGGTAATATACACTACCGCTAGCCTAACAGGTGCTGGAGAACATGTTCGCTCAGCCCATTCATAAGTTCAGCTTCCTGGTCATGTGACTCTCTGATTGGTTCCGCGTATCGTACGATTTAATACACGTTGCAGAAAACACGGAACACCGGCTATTGTCTAAAGATGAAGAAATTCTGTAAAAAATTGAAATATAAACTTAACCAGTATTCGTAATAATAGGAAGAAACGACTCTAAATATGATATCAAGAAAATTGCTGGACTCGTATCAAGATTGATCATATGTGTCCATGCACGTGCGTTTGTTTACATTTTCACAACACTTACGGTAAGTCAATTTCGATAAAATATATGCTTGGCTTTGTTTATTTACATTTTTTAGGCCTGTTCATTTTATTTTATCATATCAACTAGAAATATACGTTGAACAATAGCCCTTTATCAAGAGAGATTAGCCCATTCATGATTGGAAACCTATAGCTTTCTTCCGTCTAAAGAAATTAATTCATTAAAATTTCAATCACATAAGTACATGTACGCGAAGTTGTATTTAAATATTTTCAAAGGAGCCGTTTGTATAACTGACTACCAATATTCGAAATCTAAGTTATTTTGAGCTCGTTTTACCTGCTTAATTCAGATGTGACGTTTAATAGATTTTTCAAATACTTGCCTGCTTAAAATAATTTCAAGTCACATGTGCAAAATGAGCCGAATTATTACTACTATCAAATGTAACAGAAGCAGGGTTGTGTGGAGTAGGATTAATAACATGACTATTAGTAGAAGACAAAGTGGAAGTAGAAGCAATAGTGTTAAAGATATTAGTAGTAATAGTAGTAGCGGCAGTAGCTGTAGCATTAATGGAAGTAGAACATAGGGTAACGATTGGTGTAGCATTAGAGACTGTAACAGTTCATGTAGTATGTCTATTGGACACATGCTAGTAGAAGAAGTGGTAATAGTAAAACAGCAGTAGTAGTAGTAGTAGTAGTAGTAGTAGTAGTAGTAGTAGTAGTAGTAGTAGTAGTAGTAGTAGTAAAAGTGGTAGTAGTAATAGTAGTGGTGGTAGTAGAAGAGGTACTAGTAGTAGTAGAAGTTGTAGTGGTAGTAGTAGTAGTAGTAGACTACTACAAGTAGTAGAAGTAAAAGTAGTAGTAGTAGTTGTTGTTGTAGTAGTAGTTGTAGTAGTAGACTACTTAAAGTAGTAGTAGTAGTAGTAGTAGTAGTAGTAGTAGTAGTAAATGTTAAAAATCCATTAGTTTGAACATCAGAAGTAGCAACAGAAAAAGTTCGAATCGTCCGTTCAACAAGGTTTCTACAAATTATCTCACGTTTATATGTGAAGTGTTACGTCGACTCGAGATTACAGCTGTGAACTTTACTTATCAAGACAATAGAAGAAAACAGCACTCACCTCGGTGTATGGTCCTGTGACCGCTCTCTTGAACTCTGTGATATACAGAACCGCCTCTGACTGCTTCTAAGCTAACTATCTATCTGTCTGTAGATCTATTCTGTCTATCTGTGTTGACATACAGTTGCAGTCGACACAGCTGCCGTTCTCAGAACAGTTACTCAAGGTCGTCAGTGTGTACGGTAATTATGAACCATGTGATTATTTCTTGTCATTCTGCTTTGAAAAAGTTTCTTAATCACCCGCTGTTAACTATATTAAACAAACACAATATATCAAGTGTTGAATCGATGTATAGTAGTAAGCGTTTGTTTTGTATTTCAGGGTTGGATAAGAAATACCAACACTTACTCAATTCCTATATATTTAGAAATAAGGGTCAACGTTGTGGGCAAAACATTCCTTTCGGCTCTTTAAGGGTTGAATACTACTTATTTTCCAAACTTCAATTTTAACGTGTATTTCATTAAACATGTGCATTTGTGAAAACATTCTTATCTAGACGTCAGGTAGAATAAGAGTTTACAATTTGTAAAGAATGGTTAACATATGTTAAGAACAAATGTCACTTTCTTTCAATATTGTGATAACATTTATTACACCAATGATATAAACAGATTGTGACAGTTACATATTTCCGTTCTTGATGTTGACACATAAAACTTTGTGAACACCGAGAAAGGATCAGATGATTGAAGTAGAACTTTGTGTAATCACACCTATAGTTCTACCTGTGAATCAGAGAGAAGGTTGGTAAGATTAGATATCCTGAAATTGACATCTTATCAAACCGTTTTTGGGAAGATTTGCTTGTGTCCATCTTTTAAACAATTGAACAAAATTATAGACTGAAACTAGATAATGTACTGACTTGTCAATTTTTGTTTTAAGCAAAATCTCTATCCTTATGTTTGAATATTTCTAGCTTCCAATAGCCACCTAATTTCATATATGTAGTAGTATACGTTAAGTTTGTCGCCTAAGGAAGCGCGTAGTTTTCATTAAACCAATGTTTTATTTTCGTCAGTTGAATATCTAAACCAAAGACCAGCGTCCATTCCATACCTACACTATCCAAGTTGACCATGGACTACGAGAAGGAAGGTCCACTGCACGTGATGTTCGTGCGACAGGCACGTGCGACGCCGGACAGGACAGCGGTAGTTTCGGCGGACGGACGGACAGTGGACTACCGGACACTGGACGCCTGGACGGACACGTTGTCCAGGAAACTGAGACTCTGCGGTGTAGTACCCAACTCCTCTGTAGGAATTTACCTCGACAAAAGCATCGAGTTCGTCGTCGCCTATATCGCCATTCTGAAAGCAGGTATGTGTTTTTGAAATTTCCGAATTGTTCCGAAGTGTTTCAGTGTGCCCTTTAAAAAGCCCTCATGTCTACGATACGTGGTAGTAATTAAATATGCGCGTATTAATGAATGTTTGATGACTGAAGAATGTAATTTGCATTTACCCTGAATGTTATCCACGAAATGTTGCTGTTTTTAAGAATACAAGTGATGTGATTTAAGATAAAAAAAATAAGTTACCTCTACAATAGATGAATGCCCAAGATCAAAAGGGAAAGCCAAACATCATTTACACTTTATAGAATTAAACATTTCCTAACCGTACGAGGTCAATTTCAATAGAATGAAGTCTGTATTGTCTGGTACGGCAAAAACAACGTTAGAAAGCTGAGATCTTCATTGGTATTTTCAGATATTTTGAAAGTAGAATAAATGACAAGAGATTGAACGAAAAATTTATAATTCCCCAAATTGCATCGGAACAAAGTATAATAGTTCAGACAAACATTGCAATAAGATAGTTTATTTTTAAATCCAATGCTAATATGATATCTTACCCCATTGGGTATCGCATGTTAAGATTAAACGTAGATACCTACTCTAAGGTGACAGTTATGCCTACGAAGATTCTATGCATTATGCCTACTATAGTAAGTAGTGACAGTCTGTTTTTAGAAACACTGGATGGACAGCAACTGCTAGCTGTTATTTTCAGGACGTAATATTGCAAGCGTAAATTATGCATTGATCAAGCCATTAATTATGTTTTTAATTAACTGTTCAAGATTTATTAACACAATCTTTGAGTTTTTGTCTGTCAAAAATTAAAACATGGAATGTCTGTCTTTCACGATGTAAAATAAATGTCTTTGTGCACGGGCCAATGGCGTTTATACAAAATGGATATTTTCACCATATCCGCTCTTACATAAACTAAAGCTGATATTTCTAGCGATATTGAAGTCAAACGCAGTAAAAGTATATATTAGTTTAACAATGGACTTTTGTCAAAAATTAAAACATGGAATGTCGGTCTTTCACGATGTAAAATGAATGTCTTTGGCCGATGGCGTTTAAAGGAAATACACATTTTCACAATTTCCGCTCTTACATAAACTAGAACTGGTATTTCTAGCGATATTGATTCCAAACGTTACTATCAACACTATCAAGTTGAACTGACCGAGAATAAAATGTCACCAGGACAGGGAACGGAAACGTGCACCGATTTTAACTGTAGTTCAAGAAGGTCAAAGGTCATTCTGATTGTAGATGCTTAACCAAAGCTCTATACGTATATCGTATGATTAGCAAATAATCGCTATAGGTGTCCATTGTTAAACTAATATATATTTTTACTGCGCAATACTTACGACGTAAATTATCAATCTCAACAGTCGATGTGATAAGATATCTTTCAACGTTTTCTAGAACCACTTCATGACTTTTCTTAATTATTGTTTAACTTTGATACGATTTATATGCCCTAATTGATGATATAAATTTTCAAAAACTGACATATCCCAAAAAATAAACTGTATGGTAAATACTTAATTCAATGTTTATCTAAAATAATCATTAGATTCGCAGGATTCGAAGTAACACATCCAATGAATTTATATGCCCTAATTGATGATATAAATTTTCAAAAACTGACATATCCCAAAAAATAAACTGTATGGTAAATACATTAATTCAATGCTTATCTAAAATAATCATTAGATTCGCAGGATTCGACGTAACACGTCCAATAAATTTGGATATGAGTTAAATAACCTTCTAAAGTTATCAACTCGTAACCGTTATTCCGACTAGTTTAATCGTACGTGTGGCTAATTGACGCGCGTCAGTTAGGTTTTAGATCAGAATCACAACTCAATATCGTTATACTTTCATTTCACTGGACTGATAGAAACACTCCGTACTTGTTGATAATTTGACACCATTTGTTAAAAAAATTGCAGTCTTAGTAAACCTAGCCTCAATATTATCCGTTTCACTCCGGATAATATTGAGGCTAGGTTTACTTAGACTGTTAAGATTGACAAACGTGGCCCCAACAACTCTTCAATGTGGCTATATTAATCTCATACACCATACTTGGTCAGAATTATAGTTTAAGTACATGTATGTACAATCGACCTTTCACCAAGCACTCGAGCTGTATCAGATAGCCAAATCCTTCGTTACATCACCAAGAGCTAACATCCATAAATATCTATACATTGAAACTGTATATGATAAAGATACTGTCGCATGGGGGTCTCAAATCACGCCCTGAATCATTCTAACATATTACTGCAGCAGTGTTGTTCCTAGTGGATGTCCTTGGGAAATTTGGCCAACTTTTTTTCTTGGTGTCCCTTAAAATTTTGAGAACTAGCATACTTCTACCATTGTAAATGGTCACATATTCTCAGAATTGGCCAAAACGACCCCCTTGTCTGATCACCTAGTAACAACACTGCTGCAGTAAACACTTCACGAGTGTAAAACTAAGGCAAAGCAAACCATTGTCACTTTCTTGATAACGGTGTAAGCATCCATTCCGAAACGGCGCAACCTTGCAATAAAGAAGTTGTTCACCAGTAGAACGTTTTTTCTATACTTCATCTCACTAGCCTCTCATAGAAAGCATATACTTGATAATCTAAATCGGAACATGGCATCTATGATAGATACTGTCGCATGGGGGTCTCAAATCACGCCCTGAATCAGTCTAACATATTACTGCAGCAGTGTTGTTCCTAGTGGATGTCCTTGGGAAATTTGGCCACTTTTTTTGCTTGGTGTCCCTTAAAATTTTGAGAATTAGCATACTTCTACCATTGTAAAGGGTCACATATTCTCAGAATTGGCCAAAACGACCCCCTTGTCTGATCACCTAGTAACAACACTGCTGCTATCATTTCACGAGTGTAAAACTAAGGCAAAGCAAACCATTGTCACTTTCTTGATAACGGTGTAAGCATCAATTCCGAAACGGCGCAACCTTGCAATAAAGAAGTTGTTCACCAGTAGAACGTTTTTTCTATACTTCATCTCACTAGCCTCTCATAGAAAGCATATACTTGATAATCTAAATCGGAACATGGCATCTATGATATATTTCAATCATCGTTGAAATGGTTAAATACTTTATCTGATAAAATGTCATGAAGATATTTCGCTCAATTAATTTGATATTGATTGTAATATTTGGGCATTCTCCTATCTGTTGCGATCTTGACACCGATGTAATTTGTAGAACACATATTTTCTTTGATTTTAACTCCCAAATAGTGATCGTGGCAGCAGTTGAGACACTTTTAGGGATACCATTTGTAATGGCATCAAGCGCCCGTTTGAAAGTTGTGTTTTTTCAAGTGGATTCCTTTTAGACAAAGAGAGCATCACAACTATGATTTTCCACTTATTGTTTCTTGCTGATTTTGTGCGTTGGAAGGCTCTTTCCCACTGAGTTATATACTCTTCTTATGACATACAAGTACTTCATGACTGTTTAATTATCGGCCTGACAAAGAATTATCATTTAAAACTTTTTATTAATCTACTTTTGTATTTCTTTTTTTTTCTGAGTAGGCCGACACGATTTTAACGAGTCCCGCTCTCACCCAGGCGCAGACTGTTTGTCTCACACTAATTACTGGTTACCAAGAAAACAAGCCTGTCAATTGTAACTATGAATCACACCCTGACACCAAGACGACCCTGTAAGGTTGCCTTGAAGAACCCGTTATCCGATTATTACATTGTCATATCGGTGACACTGAATTAACAAGGGTGACACAGGTTAAGAGCCTTCAGATGGCACGAAGGTCTATTATATAGACAGGGCACGGGGCAGATTAGCCGTTTTGGTCAACCTCGTCTCAGAAAATAATATCAATTACGCAATTCTCTGATAAAAGTCACTTTAAATTTGTGGTCGCGTGACATTATCATACTCTCAAGAAGAATTTTGTTTAAATAAATGGCGTATCGGTAAATAAGAAATATAAAAAAAAGAGAGAATATTTTGTGAGTATTCATGACACAATGGCTGTACGGGTATGAGTGCTCATTATCAGTCTAAGTAAACCTAGCCTCACTATTATCCGTTACACTGCTAGATTATCAGTCTAAGTAAACCTAGCCTCACTATTATCCGTTACACTGCTATACTGAGTCTAGAAAGGCTTGGTTGAGAGTCGCGTCAGCCCACGTGACCAAGTTGACCAATCAGAACTCATCTTACCAAGCCACAATAGTCTGCCTTCGCACGTATAACGTTGGAGGGTCATAGGTCGCAGAAAGGTCAACCAGACCTTTCTAGACTCAGTATAGCAGTGTAACGGATAATAGTGAGGCTAGGTTTACTTAGACTGGCTCATTATATTAGTATATTTTGAGCGATTGATCTACCGATATCTAGTCACAGGTATCTTAAACAGAACATGAGTGTGGTATAAGAAAAATGTTCTATTTTTAAACGAAGTGAGGTATCCAAAAAAATGAGCAAAATCTATTAGTTTTGGCTTTGAGAACTTGACGCGTAATGTTATGAGAAAAACCTCAAATCTGTATCTCTAAACTTTCATGAGTAACAGTTTACTTATCTCATTAATAAAAATTCAAGAGGCAGTTATCAGTTATCACAGACTTAAAAGAATGAAAAAAGTGTATCTGGTGTCAGGTATGCTGACTATGGCTCTTAAAACGGTCAACAAATTCATAAACTTTACAGGTGGTTTCTTTGCAGACAATTATGAAGAGGTTAGACCAGCCGTTAAATACCATGCTATAGTGAGACTTCATAACTACGGACACTAGTCGGTACCGAAAATGAAGCACCCGTATAACTTCCTTGTCATTTCTGTCTTTTGTCATTATAAATAATTTCAGATTGAAGCGCCAGTAAATAATTATGTGTCATTCATGTTTAATATCGTCCTCCCTGACTAGTATATAATCATCAGATTGAAGCGCCCGTAAATAAGTGTGTGTCATTCGTGTCTTATATCATCTTCCCAGACGAGTAAATAATTTAAGATTGAAGCACCCGTAAAATATCGAGTTATTATTGCAGGTGGTGCGTACCTCCCTATGGACACGTCCTACCCGACTCATCTGCTCAACTCGATCCTGGAGGACGCCCTCCCTGCTGCTATACTCACCTCGCCGGATCTCAGCCACAATGTCAAAGGTTTCAAAATATGTTCCCATTTTTGTTGAATCTTTATTATGAAGATACAGTTGAAACTCGTTAAGTTATGCCTTGAACAGTTAAATACATTCTTTCTGGTTCGACTATTCTTACTCATCGTCTCGGAAAATTTGAAATTTTCAGTTGATTCAGGACTTTTTCATTTTTTATAATTCCCTAGATTTATGAGTTGAGATTGTGTTATGATGTATTTTAGTTTTGCTAAGACACAATTCTGATTGAATATAATTGTGATCCTTGTGTAAGGTATCTACAAAAACGTTTAACGTACTTAGACTTGGTAATGAGTTTAACGGTTTTTACCATTGCGACCATTGGTGCAGCCTGTAATAGCTGATGGTCAAGAACGAAACCCTGTATCAGCCCTTCGTCAATGAAGATTAAGCTATCGGGAAGATATTGTAGTTTCAGGATGATACAGATTGTACAACACCAATTGAATAGCCCTTTCTAATGTTGGTTATGATCACAAATAGCTAATAACTACATTCGACATACTAAAAGTTATCCTTAATCCGTTGTAAAGATTTCTGGAATTTCGAACGACTTGTTCATTCCTTTAATCATTCATGATATTTATTCACACTTCTTTCAGGAGAAACATTTATTAAAATAACATATTTTGTTTATTTCTACACGCAGTAGTCAATTACATTATTACATTTATACATTTACATTAGTCATCATTTTTTGGCCAAAGATGCCAAGAATCTGATCGTCATGAAGGAGGGATGGCAAGATCAGCTCGAGAAAGACATTCAGCCTCACAGTGGTAACCTCCCTTCGCATGAAGTGACTTTGGACAACCTGGCGTATATCGTGTATTCTTCAGGCACAACGGGCAAACCGAAAGGTACTGAACGAACCCATTTAAATTAAGGGCCTGAAATGTTGAATTTATGAAAACATTGATAACCAAGCGCTTTTACATCACTATGCCATATAAAGGACATAATGTGTCGAACTTAAGATTTACATTAACTAATTTTCATGAATTAAATATATTCATAAAGTCAGACTGACTTAAATTTCTTCTTTGGACTAGATTGGCGTTTTGGGGTTACCCTTCCATGGGGAACAATTTCTTCAAGATTGGTATACAATAAATGGTTGTTAACAAAACATATTTCTTGAAGCTTTAACATTTCTATTCTCTCACAGGGATAATGTGTCCCCATCGGGGAGCCGTATTTTCCTATACTTGGCGCCATCTCAACTACCCGTATGCAGAAAACGAGCGGGTTGGCTGTAACATATTTTTTGTATGGGAGATGTTCAGGCCCATCCTTAAAGGTGTGTCATCTTTCTTCATCTAAACAGTAATAAAACAGTGCATTAAATCATTCCAACTACGAAAGCCAAGTGTGCATTATTTCCAAATAATGCAATAAAATCAACGATGGTTAAAAAGGCAGTGCCAATCAATTAAGAACTGCTCTACATCCGCGAAATAACAATCCTTATTTTGTAATGATGCCCTCCTTTCACAAAGCTCTAAGGTGAGCGTAAGTCCCTAAGGTAGCCTTAGATAATGTTAACGAATGGGTGATAAGGTTAACCTTAGTTAAGGTTTGCCTTGTGAAAGGAAGCCGAGGGTAATGCATCATCAAACTTATAAACCACAATTGCATCATAATCATTATAACATGACACATATATTTGCAGGAATCCCGATGTACATCATCCCGAACAACGTCATCTACGACCCCCCTCTGCTCTGTCGCTTCGTCCAGGACCACTCACTCACGCGTATCCTCTTCACCCCCTCTCTCCTGGAGACTGTGCTCAACTCTCCAGATATAGACTTCAAACACTCCCTCGCTAGTCTCAGGTACAAGATTGAGATTGTCTCGGCAGTTTTAGTTGATATCTTTGATAGATATCCTATTCTCGTCTATCTTGGAGACCTGTTCAACTCTCCAGATATAGACTTCAAACAGTCCCTCGCTACTCTCAGGTAAAAGATTGAGATTGTCTCGTCAGTTTTAGTAGATATCTTTGATAGATATCCTACTCTCGGCTCTCCGGGTAACTGTGCTCAACTCTGCAGATTATGATATAGAATTCAAACAGTCCCTCGCTAGTCTCAGGTAAAATATTGAGATCTTGTGCATTGCCTTGTCAAAGTCCTAGACTTCTGTTTTGCTATGCCTGGATTAAATATACATTGCTTCTTAAATAAAGTTAAATCATGTAAATATCAGTTATCTATTGTCTTCTATTTCCAGACAGATTTGGTTCTGTGGAGAGGTCGTCACGACAGCCCTTCTGGGTAAATGTGTCAATAAGTTGCCATGGATACGGTTCATGAACCTGTACAGCATCTCGGAGAGCCACGACGTCGCCTGTGAAGATCTGACAACATGCTATGAACAGCAGAAGGTGGGGATGTAGTCATCACTTGTGTTGATTAGTTGCCCAAAAATATTATAAGTACAGAATGACATAACGAGGAGTAGATACTATATGAAGTGTCAGTGTAAAGGTAATCAATCAAGAGAATAACCAGTTCCTAATTCTTGTCTTTGACGTTAAACTGACAACGATAAAATTACGTCTTTTATGTAAGTTTCTGAAGGAATTTCATTATAACACAATGCTTATATAGTACCAAGTACCCAGGTATGTTCAAGATAATACTGTCGTTTAATCACTCCTTCATAAACTTAAGATCGTTTTCTCTCCTTGTGATGATCTCAAGGAGTCGACGATGTCCCGGAAGTTCTGTCCAGTCGGGAAACTACTTCCGGGTGTGCACGTGGCGATTCTTGACAAGGAACTTCAGCTCCAGCCCGTAGGCGTGTCAGGGGAGGTAAGTGTATCAGGGGAGGTAATCGTGTGAGGGGATTAGTTAGATTCATATTATATTCCTTGAAGAGCATTGCTAATAGTTCTAATTTCTTTAATTGATAATTGTTTTTTTCCTCTATCGTCTTTGTCAGATATGAAAACCATTTTGTTATGAACATACGTTGAAACTACTTCATATTTGAATGATGTTCAATATGCAGATCTTTGTGGGCGGTCCGACTCTAGCGGTCGGGTACCTGAAGCGACCGGAACTACAGAAGACCCGCTTCCTGCCCCGACCCGAGAGCGTCCCGGAGCGGCACGGGGACCGACTGTACAGGACGGGGGACTGGGGGTATGTGTTGTCTGATGGGAGTCTCGAGATCTGTGGCAGGTGCGACTCTATGGTGAAGGTGCGGGGGTACTCCATTGAAGTGCAGGTAAAATCATCGTCTTTCTGATTAGAACGTGTGCGTTCAATGGGATCATTTGTAGTTTGGGCAAATATTTAGAGATATTCCATTGAAGTGCATTTGAATTCATCGTCTCTCAAATAAAAACGATTGTAATCATTTACTTATGGTTTATTGTAGATTTGAGCGTATGATCGTGGGCATACCATTAAAGTGCAAATAAAATCATCGTCGTTTGTATTGTAACATGTGTTTATCATAGGATTAGGATTAGTTGGTGCAACACTTAGGGCGCGTTAGGGGTACTCAATTGAAGTGGAGTTACATGGTCGTCACTTTAATTGTAAGATCGTTAATCGTAGGGTTTGTGACATGTGTTGTCTTTTATTAAAACTTAGTACATTAAAAATGGTAATTTGATTAAACTACACTAACTTAATATCTAACGAATATTGAATCTAAAACCACAGTCGTGATACATATTTAGATTGAGATGTATTAGGACAGAGTATGTTTCATGGAAACATTTTAAAATATATTGAGGTTAAGTTTAAAATAGTTGGCATTGTTTCATCACAGGCTGTAGAATCGGCGCTGCTGTCCCTGCCGATGGTTCACGCATGCGTAGTGCTGGTGCTGGGAGAGGAGGGAGAAGACAAGTATCTCGTCTCGTATCTCGTACCGGAAGGTCAAACAAACCGGAAGGAAGTTAGAGCAGCTCTGAAAAGGAGGCTTCCCTTTTACATGATACCTTCGTACTTCGTCTTCCTTAAGAGGTAATTATACGTCGCGCTAGCCTTATAAAAATGAAATGATTTTATGAACGCTTCTTAAAGTCTTCTTTCAGGTCCTCTTTTCGAGGTTTTGATGAATTAAAGTGTTAACTTGAAACTATGTTTTCTTAACAACACCTATGTGCCTTTAATGAATAAAGCAACTTAAACCAAATTTATTTACGCTGAAATAGACTTGAATATCGTCATCTGACAACTTCTCTGAAAAGAATGTTTTCCAGTATTATTAGGTCTTCAAGACAAAGTCTTCTTTGTTTTTATCCGATTTCTTCAAGTTCTTCTTATTATTATTATTTGTACAATTTTTGTGAACGATCTACAGCTCAAACGGCTTCTCCAAATTTGACCAAACTTGGCATGCTGATAGCCCTTACCCTGGAATCGATATGCTAAGCTTTTGGGCAAAATCGACTCGAAAATTCATACTGCATGTAGCTGAAGTATTGTACATAAAAGCTATGTCGTTTAATGGTGTTAACATTAATACTTTTTGTGCTGTGACCTTTCAAAGTTGACCAAAATCTTAAAATCGCCAACTTCAAGGGCAGATAACTCAAAAACCAGACCGTAGAACTTAATGATTTTTGCATGAGACTTAGACATTAGCAAGGTCTTCAAGATAAAAGAATAAAATCGCTCGCGAACAGTCACTTCCGGTCAGGAGGAAGGGTCAAACTTTGCATTTTAGAAAGTCATGTTTTGGTTGGTATGGTTTAAACCTCTTAAACAAACATGCATGTGAAGGTCAAACATTCATGTGAAGGTCAAACACTATGTGAAGGTCAAACAGGAATCTTGAAGACCTAAGTATTGACGCGTCAATCCTAGTTTTTAGTATTACTTTTAGAAGTATTTTGAAAAGTATTTTGCTTCACCCTTCCCATTTCAATATATCACACTGATGCTAAATCTGGAGATGGCAGTAATTTAGTTATCAAGTAAAATTAATGATAATGTTTTCAAGTATTCCAGTTTTGGAAGCGTCTGGGAAGCTAGACAAGAAGTCGCTCCCACCCTTCGAGCGACAGGACACGGAGGAGGCGGAGGTGGAGGGGAGACCCACCACGGGGACAGAGAAGAAGCTGGCCAGGTTGTGGTGCCGGGTGCTGCAGGTCAGGGACATCGATATCCAGGAGAGCTTCTTCGACATGGGAGGGTAGGTCATCTTATGGACCCATCATCTCTCCATTCGGTACATTCTCCATGTTTACCCTTCACCATTCTCTCCCCACAGAGGCAGCTCAGTCATACCTGAGTTAGCCTCTGTTCTATTACGGCTAATACATAGGATAGAAAGGTAGAAATCTGATTGGAAACAATCAAAATTAGTTGTGCAATCAGCGACGCCGTTTCAAAAGTGGTCATTCGCAAAACCTCGGTCATTCTTCGGCAAATGCTATCGTTGAAATTTAACATCATCATCATAATTCTTCATTTAACAAAACATTGCTTTTCACCTTCTCATTAGTAGTTTTTGGTAATTAGGAAAATAAAATATATCAAAAAACAAATGATAGTTTACACAATTATAAAACAGTTTCTATCTCATGAAAAACCCAATCCATATCTGAGTTTTCAAATATTTCCCTCTCACACTGTTAATGAAAAACCAACATAAAGGCATGATATTTTCCATGTCACTTTTCGACAGTTGAGAATTCTCCAAGTCATGATTATCCAAACGGTGTTTTCATTGGCTGCAACTAACGGATATATAGTGAGTTACGAGTTTTTGCCGCTAGGGCAATCTGCCGGAACTCCGGGATCTTTCTGTAATACATGATAACATTTGGCAATAATATTTGACAGTTGAGGGTAGGCAATCATCAATTGATATAGTTTCTGTCAAATCATTAAGAACTTTCATCTCACTCTCGATATTCCTTTGAATAATGGCATATAAAGTTTGAAACAATTTGAACCATTAGAAGCCTATGTAAAATCTTTGTTGCCAGTTATAGCTTGTTACTCATTTGTTCCTTGTTTCATCCTCAGTATCGAGTACGTTCGGGTCCCTGCAGCTCGTATTAGTTGTCAAATAGTTGAGGTGTCCATAAAATCATTTAAACATTACTGACAGCCAGGTTAATAAAGGTTGGCAGACCTTAATAAATTAATATTATTGTTGAATCGTGGCATATCTAGTTATACCTAGAAGCGTCATAAAATCCCAACTCCCCTTTCAGCTCATTACTGGCTGAATCATCATCCATATCTTTAAAACCGGATTATATGTGTTATGTGACATTAACGAAATAGAAATTTTTGGAACAAGAATGCACGAACCTACCATAAAATCACAACCCGGTTACAGCCACTCCCAGCTGCCAAACACCCTGATGTATCTTTAGACTTATGGTCGAAATCAAACGTCTATAAATCATCGTCTTCCTCAGAATCATTGATGACAGTCCAGCTAATAACTACAATAGTTTGTTAAAACTAAACGGAAAATGAATTCAACAACATAATGTGAATAAAGCTACCATAAAATCTAGTCAATCTCCACTGGCAGTCGAGCTGAACGTCCATAAAATCATCATCTTCCGCAGACTGATTGCTGGCAGTCCAGCTGTTAAACAACCTGGTATACGAAAAGAAATTGAAATATAGTCGCAAGCGACGACAAACGGATTCAGCAATGTATGGTGATGATATGCATGACAAATATATGCAATACATGTATGTGTGAAGTCAATAGTTCGTTCAGACGAATTTTAAAAGTCACGATGGCAGTATTACCAAGGCCAAAAAGACTCTGTCAATTGCAAACGTAAATGTCATATTGAATAATTAGTGTATGTGCTTTGTTAAAAATACATTTCAAATCCCAATCCAAAATCATAATGCCAAAAATATGAGTTAATGCAATTAAATGTTCATGTTAGCAAAAGATGTAAAACCTTAAGTAAAATGTAACAAATACAATCTGCAAAAGTTTCTTGACTCATCCTGGTTTTGAACCCTGTTTTCCGTTGTATTGTTGAAAAATTCAGAACCAAATTTATCAAAGCAAACCAATTTAAATCTTATACTTGTTTTAAATTTCAAAACCAAAGCAAAGCCTAGCATTGTGAGTCGGAGCGTGTAAATGACCGTGTTTTGCATGCATCTCGCTTTGCAATGTACAACCCTACGGTCTCTCCAATCCATGAATGAACTCATTGACGACTACTTTAGGGAGAGGTGCACAGATATAATCCTTATATTTTCAAATAGCAGAATCTCAGCATAGACATGCTGAAGAGCGGTTCAGATGTTGGAAGAAACGTGCATGAACAATAATGAAATATTCTTTGTGAGATGTAATCATTGGGTTATTGGTTTGAAGCACATTAGAAAAGGGATGCACTGAGCCTCTCAATTTGGTTTACTATAAAAGTAAACAAAGATTATAAGCGAGATTCAGAAGCTGCAAACATCATCTTTGCATGTAAAATACACTGACATTTTGATTCCTGGCACATTCAGGACATCACAGGGCGTGGAGGCACAGTTATCGAAAAATAGGAGGGGTGCTCTTTGAGACGCGTAATGATACACAAAATCTGCCATATATGGAGACACCTTATAAGGGTTGGTACTACGATAGCGTAGTGAAAACCGATCTCCATGTAAATTTCTTACTATCGAAATTTCAAATGATTTATACCATTGCAAAGGGCGAAGAACCAGCTTCAATCCAATGCGTCATTTGTACATTTGAACGAAAAAGTAAAGAAACGGTAAACGATGCGACATCTGTCTCAAATATCAAGTTTTATCTCAAGATGACTGACGGTACTTGTCTTTCAGCATTGTTATATCCCGAACCAATAAAGATATCGGCATATTTCTTTCACCAGTGTGTAGAGGAGAGAATTGTCTTTATTTGCGTATATTATTTGTTTATGAGCAGGAAAAAGTCAAGAAATGGTGAGCGATGCGACATCTGTTGCAAATATCAAACTTTATCTCAAGAAATAGATAATTTAGCGTAATACTCGTTTAGTGTTTATATTTTTATAATGAGGTACTACACAAAGTTTTTGTGTCTTTAACAAGCGCATCCATTGATGTATAGTATGTTAAGATGACTTTAATAGTAAAGGAGTAACGTTTTTTTTTTAAACTTTGCTGAAAACTGTGAAAAGTTAATATTTTTAGAACTCTACTCTAGGTTAGTCTTCTCAGGCCTTTAACTATCGACTTTTTATAAAATAGAAATAGCGCGTGTATAGGTGTAATAAATTGTAAGATAGCTTAATCAGTAAGGTAGTTGTGGATATTTAACACACGCATTTTGAGTTTTTTTACTTATCTTATGTAGTTTGACACAACGCAACGGCAACAAATGAATGTTCACGAGCGAATTAATTTTGTATCTTAAAGACCTTGGTAATGTCTAACTATAAACATGTCAGGCGTCATTCCTGAAAGTTTCATGACTTTTTGTTAATGCATAAAGTTCCTAGAACATTTTTAGAAAATTATCAATCAAGCAATTCTCTAACTCAATGGGCCTTTAGAAGAGATTTTACGACGCTTCGCTGCATTTCACGACTAACTGTTATAAAATGTACCTTGCATTGTCACTATTGGAGACATTAAACCTATATTACATGTACATGTCTGTAGTGCCAGTGAATGACTGCTGTGAGTATTTGAGGCAAGTAATGCAGTATGCATTATTCATGGCATAGATCAGTCCTGTTCTGCTGATGCGTTCAGCTTCAGGAGCCTTTTTAGTATTTTTCTTTTTTTTCCGACCTTTTTTTCTATCGATTTTGTTCATAAATTCTGAACGAAATTGACTGTTTGCGATCAATGTTTTGACAGATTCCTATTGTATATATATTTATCTTACATTCCTGAAAAAAGTGCATAATTCTGAGTCCAACTTTTTGAGTAACCGCCCTTTGAAAATGACACCTTGTACTAAGTCATCCAACTTTGAACGTTTATAGAAAAAAAACTATATAAGATACAGTCTTCGAATTATTCAAGTGCAATGCCCAATGCTCCAGCTACAACATACCAAAGTTACAGCACTTTAGTGCAAGTATCTTCAGAGAAAAAGATCTTCAAAGGTGCATGGGGTCCGGAAATTCTGAAAAGTTGAAAAATCCAATATTGCGACCAAAGCACGTGACCTACGACTTCGTCATGATACTTTTTTTTGCGTAGAATATCCTTGCGCACCCTCTCATAGAACAATCATGAAAATCTTTGGTCACGTTTTTGTTTTATCTGCATTTGAAAATATTTTTTTTCTACAAGAAATCAAACTTTGAAGGTTTCGCTACACATTTATTATGCATTATGCAGTATGCATTATTCATTGCATAGATAAACATGTCAGGAGTCAGTCCTGAAAATTTCAGCAAGTTCTGCTGACGCGTTAAGCTTCAGGAGCATTTTTAGCAATTTCCGACATTTTTTCTCTCGACTTTGATCAAACATTCTGAACGAAAATGACTGTTCGCGATCGATGTTTTGACAGATTCCTGTTGTATATATTTTTGTCTTGCATTCGTGAAAACATTGCATAATTTTGAGTCCAACTTTTTGAGTAATCGCCCTTTGAAAGTTGCACATTGTACTAAGTCACCTGACTTTGAACACGTATAGCGCAAAAACTATTTAAGGTAGAGTCTTCGGGTGAAGTATCGTTTAATGTCCAATGCTTCAGCTACAACATATCGAAAGTTTCAGCTCTCTGTTGCAAGTATCTTCAGGGGAGAAGATTCTCAAAGGTGCATGGGGTCCGGAAATTCTAAAAAGTTGGAAAATCCAATATGGCGGCCAAACCACGTGACCTACGACTTCGTCCTGATTTACTTTTTTTCTTAGAATGTCATTATCTATCTCTGTGCAAAATTTCAAGTCTCTAGGTGCATTTTGAAAAAAAAGCCCATGTTAATTTTTCGATTTTGGAATCGAACTGCACCTTTTATTTGTCGACCGATTTCGCCCAAAAGTTTAGCAGATCCTCTTCTCATAGAGGACTATCAGTGTACAAAATGTCACTGTTATAGCATCAGCCGTTTTTGCTAAATGCTGTCCACAAAATCGGTGGAATAAAATAATAATAATAAAACACGCCAATAACATATATTTAATTAAACAAAACAGCGTCAGTGGTCCATCCCTCTCTGCTGAACACCTTGATGTACCTTGTGATCAAACTAAACGTCAATTTGCAGTCAAGTCTATAAACATCCTGGTATGCGAAATGAAATAGAAGTTTACCAAATCCAAAAAATCACTAATTTCAAATGTTCCAGTTACTGGCTGCTTATTAAAACAAAACTAAATAAGTAAAAAGGAGGCGCCCCTAAAATCCCTCCCCTTGTTCCAGCCACTCACTGCTGGCCGTGCAGCTACTGAACAAGGTGCAGGAGGAGTTCAACATCCGGGTCGCTGTGCAGGACCTCTTCTCCTACCCCACCGTGTACAGTCTGGGCCGCCTCCTGGAGAACCGACTCCAGAACACAGACGCAAGCTCCCCTTCCAGGAAACCTCCTCTGGATCTACGAGCGGAGGTGGAGAAACACGATCAGGGGGTCCTCAAGTAAGTGCTTTTACACACTTCCGTCACGAGAGCTTATTTGGTGAGGGATTCTTAAGGTGTTCCGTTTCTAGTTACATCTTGACACTTTTCTTTTCTCACACATCTCCTGTGTTCAACAAACCGTGATCGTCTCAAGTAAGTGGGCATTTCTACCTAGCCAGGTCTATCATTACACATTGATATAGTTGACGTACTTACTGATTTGACGCTTAGTTTAGTTTCTGCACTTGCTTCACACTTGTGTTTCTCATTCATCTCCTGTTTTCAATAATCTGTGATCGTCTCACGTAACTGGGCGTTTCTACCTAGCCATGTCTATCCCTACACATTGCATTTGAAATTTTGGGTGGATAGTTAACGTACTTTGACTTGATTTGATGCTTAGTTTAGTTTCAACACTTGCTTGAAACTGTCTTTTCTCATTCATCTGCTGTTTCCAACAAGCCGTGGTCGTCTCAAGTAAGTGGGCTTTCTACTTACTCAGATCAACTCTGTGGACGTGTCAAGTCAGATATAGTCCACATTTGCACGAGGAAAAATCAAGTTGTAAAGATATTGATGTTTAGTTGATCTACATGTGTCTTAATCGATATCCTGTTTTCATTATATGAGGTTGTAGTTTACTGTTTGTTTGCTTCACAATGACAAATGCAATTAAATTGACATTTCTTGTTATTGTTTATTTCATTTACTAATTATTAAAATTGGAGGTTAGTGGACAGTACTGGTCAGATCAACCAGAACACATCGGTATTACAAAATATTACATATTTTATTGGTTTGGCATGAAGTTTACTTACATTAGTCACCATACAAAAACACTCTCTTTAATATCTTTGGGCAATGGCACCGACGGTGTTATGTTGCTATTGTGTTCTTCTGTAAAGGAAAAACACAACGATTCATATTAATGGTAAATAAAACAAATATATTTATCTTACAACTTAACCATACCCATTATCAACACTCAATTTAAAAGGTTTTAACAAGACAGATATTAAACATGAAAACGAAAAATTCACTTTTCAAAGAAATGTTGAGAAAGCTGAATTCTTCAAGTTGAAAACATCGCAGCGTGTGACCTTCAGTTCCGTGTAGGAAATGTAAAGTGTGTTGTCATAAAAGTGAACCAGTTTCCATTTCAAGTGAGGGACAGTCGTCACCAATGTGGGCGTTGTTTGAGAAGCTGATTGTCTCATGATGTCTCCGCCGTTGTTGTAGTAGAGAGTTCTTGTATCTGTATCATACACACACGTTGTGAACTCTTCTGGTGTAACTACAACCACTTTCTCATAAAGAAGTTTTGCGTCATTGTCAACTTGACCATAAATGTCCTTTGGCAGCTTAAATATTTCCCTGATTTCTGCACTGATAATCCTGTCACTCTCTGCATAGACGAGTAAACCACGAATTGTGTCTATTGTCAAGTAGGTAGAATCTATAGCAGAGATGACAACTCTTTGGTCTTTCCCATTCGTTTTAATGAAGTAAAGTTTCGAGGCTTCTGTGTAGAACAACATTCCTGTCTTTGAGTCGACGACCATAGAATGTACAATTCCCTGTGCTAAAATGAGTTTCTTTGTTTCAATGCTGCCATTTACTATTGCTGAAGTGTAGATTTGTGATGAGGATGATTTACACAATTTTCTACCTTGAGGGAATTTTTGGATTCTTCTATCACGATTTTCGCAACTGGAGTATCTATGTGTAAAATATGTGTTATGCCTTGCCCAGTACAATCTCTCAGAAAGTGCATCGTATGTAGATCCAGGGTTGACTATATCAATGTTACCATCATATGATATATTCATTCTTGTCTTCGAATTGTCTTGCAGGTTAACAATAGTAAATAGATTAGTTGACATTGAAATATTGTGTACGTGAGTTTGCAAGACAAGAAACCCATTTTGCATACCCTTTTGCTTAGCCTTCACAAAACAACTGTCCTCTATCGATTGTTTTCCACCACATGAGTCCATCGACTGATGAAACACAGATGTGGACAAAGGTTTTTGCAATGTTCGTATGGCTTCCTCTTTCAGATTATTCACCATATCTAGAATTTTCCTGTTAACATGTTCATAAAGTCCTTCAGTCTGCTCTTCCATCTCCATGGACATGTTTCTGACAACTTCTTCAGTAAACTCAACACCTTCAGCTATCTGTGTCAGTAAAGAATCTGTCGTCCTCTTAGCAGATTCGGAAATGTTAAACAAACGTTCATCAAATGTTTCCTGATGGTCAGACATATTGGACAACTTCAGGTTCATCTGAGAAAGATTAAACACTCCTTGCTGCATGTTGTCTTCTACTGTGTTCCTCAGATCAGATAAATCTCTCCTCAAGTTTTCATTCTCTTTCTTCATGGCTGCATTTTCAATTTCGGCTTCTTTAAGATTATCTCGTACAATCTTCATTTCTGTATTAACCTGACGGAATGCCTGTTTGAGAATATCGAAATCTTGCCTCAGTTCAGCTATATCATTATCTTTGTCAATGAATGTGTCACCATGGGAAAGATTCTCCCGAACTTCAGCCAGGACCTCTGCTTTGATTCGCTGTGACTGCTGTTTCATTTTTCTTGAAAGTCGTCGCAAACGTCTTTCAATGCGAGTTTCATTGTCTTTACCTTCCTCGTCTTGGGATTTTAAAACTACCACAGAAAGAAGAATGAACAATAAAAATAACACCACCTTCATGTCTGAAATTCAACATTCAAACATGTGAAAACAGGTCAGTTGACAATAAAAGCCAATATTAGGGACACAGAGATATCACAAAGCAAACAAAAGATAACAGCTCTCCCTCCCAGCTAATTGAATAATGAAACTTTGAACTTTGTCCACAGCCTGGTTAAGGTCAAAGTGACATTGCATGCTTGATAATAGGTTTGTACAGAAGAAATACCGATAAAAGCACTGATTAAATTCTGAAAGCTTATAATCCCACAAATCTTGAAAATATTAGATAGAATTAAATTTGCAACACGTTTAGCTATTGCTGTAAGTTAATCGCGTATGAAATCATTATGAAACTTAATGTACATGCACAAGTACACCATACAACACTCATTAAAATGGATATTTGTTCTTTTCTATTGTTCCAGTCAGTAGTTTTGTTATAAAAATAACAACACAGATATTCCTACATCAGATTTTTATCATTTACAACTCAGTTGATATGGCATCTCAGTCTTATGGACTCAAAGTTAAGTAAATGGTAGAAAGCGTTAGAATAATCATAAAGTGCACATGTTGATAAAGCAGTGCAAACTACCGGGCGAAAATAATGTTTTAGAATGCTTTGTAAATTAGATAGAAAGTTACTTAGATAGTAATTGACTAGCAAATAGATTAATTCTATTTGTATCATTATTTCACTAACCTGTTTTAATTTAGTACCGTCTGTTACATTTGAAATTGTACTTCATTATAGTAAATATGATACACAATGGCTGAGTTCAGAAACTGTTCTATTCTTCAAGACAATACTTTCAAACACCGGACTGTTGTTTCAGTGAAATTAAAGATAATATAATTAGAAAATCACTGACATCACCTAACATGTTATTAATAATAATAACATATTCACATTGTGATAAGATCTGAACGAACAAGAATCTGTGTTGAAACGTCGCATACATGAACAAAAAAGTTGTCATCCATATATTCCTCTGCATTATCTTCATAAATTGTTGCTGATCGTGGATTAAGTTGTTCAGTTTAATTCTTGTAAGTTGACAGACAAAAAACTTATGGCAGTAATAATATGTGCAAACGAAGACAGAGTAATGACAACATAATTTATTGATGAAGATCAAATTTGCTTACTTGAGATATACCACAAGATACATGATAAAGTTTCAATAGTATTTTTAATCTCATTTGTATCCATGTAAAGCGAGCTCTACTATTGTCACTATTTAATGGCCATGAATGGTCCAATTCTATTCACTAGGTATACAGACCAGAGAGTAATGTTTTAAATTCTATTCTTGAACAAAATCGGATTTTTGAAAACCAGACATTAATCTAATTGAAGTTCAACATAACAAACGAAATAATTACTTTTTCTCTAGATCGATTTTTTTGAAAACTTTGAAAAATGCTTTGTCAGAGACACACAGATCATATTTTAAAGAATCCTTTAGGAATATGACATTGTGAAATTGACAATAACATTATCATGTAAATCAAAGCTACAGTTGATAATATGATTAAGTATTCAGGCAATAGTAATACTAGTGGAAGTGGATTGTTAACAGTAAACTGGTAAAAAATGAATTGACAAAATTGTAAACATTGCATCTTGTGACTCAACCCTCTCTGTGGGTGTAATATCGTGACAAACACAATGACATCTAAACGATTGGTATTAGTTTGAATAATGTGATTGTAATATGATTAAATAAACTTAAATAAACTTCAAAATATCATGTTAAACGAGTGATTTATTGTATACCAAGTTATCATAGGTCATTATTTATTTGATTATTTGTAGCTAGTAACCGGTAAGAATTATAAAGCTTGTTATAAGATTTATGTGCCAAACATATTAACATACCTAAATAAAACATGATGGAAAGCGTGACAAAGTTGATAAAAATTCAAATAGGCGTCTTACAACTTAGGCAGACAGATTATCAACACATAATCAGGATTAGTGTTTAGCAAGTTATTTATTTATCACAAGAATCACAAATTATTCAAGAAATGATGAAAAGTTGACTTATCCAAATCATAAGCATTCCATTTAGTAACACCATTTTCCTTGTAGGAAATGTAAAGTTTGTTGTCATAAAAGTGAACCAGTTTCCACTTCAAGTGAGGGACAGTCGTCACCAATGTGGGCGTTGTTTGAGACGCCGATTGTCTCATTATGTCTCCACCATTGTTGTAGTAGAGAGTTCTGGTATCTGTATCATACACACACGTTGTGAATTCCTTTTTCGTCACCAATGTTGTCTTCTCATACCTTGTTTTCAGATTTGAAGCTTCTGTGTCCAGTTTTAATATCTCCTTTAAAGGGGCAGTAGCACGTTTTTTGATAATTTTATATTTTAAAATTTTCAGTGATAATTGTAAGTTAATGTTAAATGTATTATTTTGACAGTGTCAAAAATGTCATTACACAAGTCAATCATCCATAGTCGGAGGACAAAGTATGAAGATTCACATAAAATACATAGGCCGCCATTTTTGTGTGAACACCTTTAATTCATTTTCTGTAAGAAAAAGGAATCGCATGGCTAAACTTTATGTTAAATATTTGAATTATTACTGCTCCATTTAGTTTAAATACATTGTCTTTCAATTGGAACCATTAATTTTCATTTTCCTGACATCACCTCATATTCCCCCTAAAAACGTGCTACTGCCCCTTTAAGTCTATACTAAGCACCCTATCCTTCTCTGCATAGACGAGTAAACCACGTGGTCTGTCTAACGTCAAATAAAGGAAGTCAACTGCAGGAAATATAACTCTGTTATCTATTCCATTTGTCTTAATAAACTTGAGTTGAGTCCCATCGGTGTAGAACAATATTCCTTCTCTTGAGTCGATGACCATAGAATGTACAGTTCCCTCTGCTAAAATGAGTTTCTTTGTTTCAATCCTGCCATTAACTATTTTTGAAGTGTAGATTTGTGATGATGATGATTTACATAATGCTCTTCCTTGAAGAAAATATTGGATTGTTTTATCACGATTTTTGCAACTGGAATAATATCTATCTCTAAAATATGTGTTATGCCTTGCCCAGTACAATCTCTCAGAAATTGCATCGTATGTAGATCCAGGGTTGACTATATCAATAGTACCATCATATGATATATTTATTCTTGTCTTCGAATTGTCTTGCAGGTTAACAATAGTAAATAGATTAGTCGACATTGAAATATTGTGTACGTGAGTTTGCAAGACAAGAATCCCATTTTGAATACCTTTTTGTTTAGCCTTCAGAAAACAACTGTCCTCTATCGATTGTTTTCCACCACATGAGTCAATCGACTGGTGAAGCAGAGCTGGTGACAAAGGTTTCTGCAATGTTCTTATCGCTTCCTGTTTCAGATTATTCACTGTGTCTAAAATACTCGTGTTAACATATTCATAAAGACCTTCAATTTGCTCTTCCATCTCCATGGACATGTTTCTGACAACTTCTTCAGTTAACTCAACACCTTCAGCTATCTGTGTCAGTAAAGAATATGTCGTCCTGTTAGCAGATTCGGATATGTTCAACAAACGTTCATCAAATGTTTCCTGATGGTCAGACATATTGGACAACTTCAGGTTCATCTGAGAAAGATTAGAGACTCTTTGCTGCACGTTGTCGTCTACTGTGTTTCTCAGATTAGATAAATCTCTCCTCAAGTTTTCCATCTCCTGCTTCATGGCTGCGTTTTCAGTTTCAGCTTCTTCAAGTTTATCTCGCACAATTCTCATCTCTGTATTAACCTGCCGGAACGCCTGTTTCAGAATATCGAAATCTTGTCTCAGTTCAGCTATATCCTCACCTTTGTCGACAAATGTGTCACCCTTAGAAAGATTCTCCCGTACTTCAGCCAGGATCTCTGCTTTGATTCGCTGTGACTGCTGTTTCATTTTTCTTGAAAGTCTTCGCAAACGTCTCTCAATGCGAGTTTCATTGTCTTTACCTTCCTCGTCTTGGGATTTTAAAATTACCACAGAAAGAAGAATGAACAATAAAAATAACACCACCTTCATGTCTGAAATCTTACAGTCAAACTTGTGAAAGCAGGTCAGTTGACAAAAAAAAACAATATTAAGGGACACAGAGATATCACAAAGTAAACAAAAGATAACAGCTCTCCCTCCCAGGAAGGTCTCTCTTAGCCTAATGAATAACTAAACTTTGAACTTTGTCCACAGCCTGGTTAAGGTCAAACTGACATTGGGTGCTTGAAAATAGGTTTGTACAGTAGAAATACCGATAAAAGCACTGATTAAATTCTAAAAACTTATAATCTCACAAATCTTGAAAAGGTTAGATAGAATTAAATTTGCAACACGGTTAGCTTTTTTCTGTAAGTTAATCGCGTATGAAATCATTATGAAACTTAATGTACATGCACAAGTACACAATACAACACTCAATGAAGATGGATTTTTGTTCTGTTCTATTGTTCCAGCTAGTAGTTTTGTTTTAAAAATAAGAACAAAAATATTCCGAAATCAGATTTTTATCACTTACAACTCAGTTGATATGGCATCTCATTCTTATGGACTCAAAGATAAGTTAAAGGTAGAAAGCATCAGAATGATCATAAAGTGGCCATGTTTATTAATGCAGTGCAAACTACCGGGCGGAAATAATGTTTTAGAATGCTTTGTAGGAGTTACTTAGATAGTAATTGAAAATGCCTTTAGCAAATAGATGAATTCAACCATTGCAGTATCGTGTAAATTACAGCTCCATGTGATCTTTATAATGTTTCTATATTTTGAAAATTCTAATGCTAATTGAGAGGAGATGATTGTTAAGGGTAAAATAGAAAGAGCTGAGGTCACAAAATTGTTGACTTGACGCCTTGTAACATCACTCAACTTCAGGAGAAAATGTTAATTTGACAATTGCGTGTTTGGAAGATAGTAAGAGCTTCAACTCATATATCTTGTAACACCCTTTTCCTTGTAATAAATATTGTCAGATCTATACATATATGCTATTAGAAAAGACGTTATAGATAGTTGAAGTCTTTATTAGATTAGTTTAGTTGCAACAATGTTGTTTGACATGAGAGATTTAGTTCGTTTGATTTATTCATATTGAAAAATGCATCATACACACATCACTCTTAAGTAACTCATAAGTAACTTTGGGCTATGGCAGGGTTGGTGTTAGGCGGCTGTTTTATCTATTTTGTCTCATTCCTGTGAATGATAGAACAACAGTAAAATAAAATGATGAAAAGTGTTAAAAGGCCAATAACAATTTCCGAATATGAGTCTTACAAGTAAAACCTACACATAATCAATACTAATTTAAGAATAATCATAATCAAGAAAAATATCAAACATAAAAGTCGAATAATTTAATTTTTAAAGAAATGTTTTGAAATCTGACTTCCTAAAATCATTCACAAGGTGGTAAAGAAACAATACCTCCTTTCAAAAGCATAAAGATGATACGATCATAGCTCTTTAAAATCAAAGTTTTATTTTGAAATGAAACACAGTACGATATGTCAACTTGTTTTAACAATTTTGACTGACGTTTTTGTTGATAAATACTCAACTCGACCCTTTTTGTTGTATAAACACTTTGCACCTTATGTCAAGATAGTCACTCTCTAAACTCGCTAAACAAAAGTCGCTTAACTAAAGAACATTTCCTTTGTCATATCATCATTTTAAGAAATTTACGTCTTTCTCGCAAAGGGGTAAAATGTAAAAAGATAATGCCTTCCTTTAAGTTGAAATTTCTTTTTTTCTTCTTCTTTTTATTTTCGGTCAAAAGAAGTCAAAATTCATGAAAATGTTTCAAAAATAATTATCCTCAAAAGATCAAAAGTATTAGTTTATGTATTTTTTCCCAAATTCTAGATAAATCCCTTCTCAATGTTTTTTTTAGTACAATCTTTTAGTACGTGATTGGAAAGTGATCCTTCTTCATATATTCAAACAAATCACAACTTTAGTTGAATGAATGAGTCAAACTAAAGTGAACACTGTGATACATAATGCATGACATTTTCTCTAAGTTCAAAAGTAATTAAGTTGTAAGAATGTACATGGGAATGCTATGGTGGGACGCATATTCAAAGGTATTGTATATCATGGTCAGAATCAGGTATTGGACTCACAGCATTAGGTTGAGTTCAGCATTAGGATCTTCTTGGTTTTGCTGAGATTATCAAGACAGTGAATTTTGGTAAAGCCTCAGTTACACTTGCGTCTATAAACTGGACGTAGCGTAGTAAACTGTACTTAAAGTTAGTTGTTCGTAGTTATCTGTGGTTATTGTATTCAAAGTGTGAGAAGAACGTAGTAAGCAATTTAACTTTTGAACATGTTAGAAAGTTAGCTTTTTCAAAGTTCGTTTCAAGTAGCGTGGTAAAATGTATTTGAGCGAAGTGAATTGTAAATGTGAACGTATTCATTTAGATTTTAGGTTATCAAGGCTGAGCTAAAGTTTAGTACGTTAATAAGTAACGTACTTAACTGTCGCAAATACGTTACTTATTAACCTACTTAACTGTAGCTCAACGTTGATAACCTTCAAGACCGTTTTAGTTGACTGAGTACATGTGTTTGACAACATTTACTAACGTTGGAGCACATTAAATACGGGTAAAGCGTTATGTTTGCGGAATGGCCTGTTAGCATAAGAATGTATTTTTCCGCCTGATATGTACACTTGAAAAGGTATTGCAACACCGTTTTTCTTTGATTTCTCTCAAAGTTCTAAAAACCATCTGAATAGATAATGGTTTTTACGATTCACGCTTCTAAAGTGTGAGAACAGGAGATATAGCTTGTGGAAGGTATAAGGGTATCTCATGGCAGATATCGTTTTGACCCTTAGAACAACTCCCTGCCTTCAACATCAAGTATGTCAAAAAATGTCTTGTCCATTTCTTTGATATCAACGCCTACGGGAAGTGTAGTATTCAAAGATGTAACATGAAAAACTATTTTATAAATAAATAGAATATCTACTTCGTGTCTTCTGAAATCAATTCTATTAACACTCTTTGGTTAAAAATAGAAAAATAAAGATCCAAATAATGTTCTTTTCTTTTATCAATGATGTAGATATATTTGATAGCAAAAGACACCTGGGTCAGATTCTCCATATATATTCATAATTCTACAGAGTAATGCCACGTTCAAAAACCCACTGTCACTCATACGTTATACAACGTCCGTAATTCGTCATCATTCTACTCAGTATAACGCTCTAAACTGCAATAGTGAACAATATCCTATTGAAACGTTTTATGTACGTACGAACAACAGTTTCACCCCCTTTGCGTGAAATATTCAAGGTATAACTGAAAATGAAAAGTTTCATATTGGGTTGGATCACCTTAAATCAAATCGAGAAACTAACTTTATAATTTCCTACCCTTAGGCAGCAGTTTAATGTTCAGAGCACTTGACATCATGTAACACCATTTTCCTTGTAGGAAATGTAAAGTTTGTTGTCGTAGAACTGATCTAGTTTCCATTTCAAGTGAGGGACAGTCGTCACCAATGTGGGCGTTGTTTGAGATGCTGATTGTCCCATGACATGTATCATTATTTCAGTAACCTTTTTAAATTTAGTACCGTCTGTTACATTTGTATGAAATCATGTTATGTCCTTTGAAAATGTAGTTAAATGTAGTAAATATTATACACAATGGCCGAGTTTGGAAACTGTTCTACTGTTCCAGACATTACTTGTTTATCTAAAAGATATACGATATATCCTTAAAACTCTGGACTTTTGTTTCAGTCAAACTAAAGATAATATAATTGGAAAATCACTTACAGCACCTTTAATGTTATTAATCATAATAACATATTCACATTGTGATCAGATCTGAAAACCTACCGCCCATAGATAACTTAGTAATCATAAGCTTTTGATAAACGTTTTGCCACATAAGTAGCAAAACCCCTGTTGAAAGTTGTACTCAAACCCAAAGACAAATCTTCATAATTTCTTTGATAGGCATTTTAGAAGTTGGAATGCGACAGTAATGATGTAGAGACACATACATATAAGTAAAGAGTACAATACACAGTATAAAATCAGTGAACAAAATAGGATTTTGCACACAAAACATAAATCTATTGAAGTTCAGCATAACAAACGAAATAATTACTTTTTCTCTAAATCGATGTTATTGAAAAACTTGGAAAAATCCTTTTTTTAGAGACACTCAGATCATATTTTAAAGAATCCATTAGGAATATGACATTGTGAATTTGACAATTACATTATTATGCAAATCAAAGCTACAGTTGATAAAATGATTTAATATTCAAGCAATTGTAATACTAGTTGAAGTTGATTGTTCACAGTAAAATGGTAAAAACTGAATTGACAAAATTGTTAACATTGCACCTTGTGACATAACCCTCTTTGTGAGTTTAATTTCGTGACAAAAACAATGACATCTAAAAGATTGATATTAGTTTGAATTGTGTGATTGTGAATGTGGTTTGATTAAATAAACTTAAATTAACTTCAAAATATCATGTTAAACAATTGATTGATTGCATACCAAGATATCATAGGTCATTATTTATTTGATTATTTGTAGCTAGTAATCGAAATTGAATTCTTCGTGTCATAAATATCATCATCATCTTGTAGCACCCTTTTTTTGGTAAGATATATAAAGCTTGTTATAAGATTTATAAAGATTGTTATAAAGATTCTTGCAACTTCTTCCTACTTTTCAAGTATTTTTTCATCTACAGAAATAACATGCAAATTCAAAGAAATGTTGAGAAAACTGACGTCTTCAAATCATAAACATCACATTTTGTAACACCCTTTTCCTTGTAGGAAATATAAAGTTTGTTGTCATAGAAGTGAACCAGTTTCCACTTCAAGTGAGGGACAGTCGTCACCAATGTGGGCGTTGTTTGAGACGCTGATTGTCTCATGATGTCTCCACCATTGTTGTAGTAGAGAGTTCTGGTATCTGTATCATACACACACGTTGTGAACTCGTTTCTTGTCATCATAATCTTCTTCTCATACCTAAGTTTCACATCTGAAGGATTTACATCAAGTTTGAAAATCTTCTCCAATTCTATACTCATCACCCTGTCCTTCTCTGCATAGACGAGTAAACCACGAGGCATGTCTAATGTCAAATACAGGAAGTCAACTGCAGGGAAGATAACTCTTTTATCGTTTCCATTTGTCTTAACAAACTTGAGATCGGTGCAATCGATGTAGAACAATATTCCTTCCTCAGAGTCGATGACCATAGAATGTACAGTTCCCTCTGCTAAAACGAGTTTCTTTGTTTCAATGCTGCCATGAACTATTGCTGAAGTGTAGATTTGTGATGAGGATGATTAACACAAGTCTCGATTTCGGGATAAATGTTGGATTTTTTTATCACGATATTCGAATATCTATTTCTTAAATATGTGATATGTCTTGCCCAGAACAGTCTCTCAGAAAGTGCATCGTATGTAGATCCAGGGTTGAGTATATCAATGGTACCATCATATGAAGTATTCATTCTTGTCTTCGAATTGTCTTCCAGGCTAACAATTGTAAATAGATTAGTCGACATTTACATATATTGTACGTGAGAATGCAAGACAAGAAACCCATTTTGCATACTTTTATGTTTCACCTTCCCAAAACAACTGTCCTCGATTGATTGTTTTCCACCACATGATTCCATCGACATGATTCCAGGGACAGTCGTCACCAATGTGGGCGTTGTTTGAGACGCTGATTGTCTCATGATGTCCCCACCATTGTTGTAGTAGAGAGTTCTGGTTTCTGTATCATACACACAGGTTGTGAACTCTTCTGGTGTAACTACAACCACTTTCTCATAAAGAAGTTTTGCGTCATTGTCAATGCCACCAGAAATGTCCTTTGGCAGCTTAAATATTTCCCTTATTCCTGCACTGATAATTCCTTATTCCTGCACTGTCACTCTCTGCATAGACGATTAAACCACGAAATGTGTCTATTGTCAAGTAGGTAGAATCTATAGCAGGGATGACAACACTTTGGTCTTTCCCATTTGTCTTTATGAAGTAAAGTTCCGAGCCTTCTATGTAGAACAGCATTCCTTTTTTTGAGTCGATGACCATGGAATGTACAGTTCCCTGTGCTGAAACGAGTTTCTTTGTTTCAATGATGCCATTTACCAGTTTTGAGGTGCTGATATATGATGATGTGGAATTACAAAAATATTTCCCTTTGATCATTTCGATAAAATTGCTAGGATAACTGCAGCTACTGTACCTGGATGTTAAGTAGGTTCTATGTCTTGCCCAGAACAATCTCTCCGAAAGTGCATCATAGGTAGAACCAGGGATGACAAAGTCACGGGTGCCATCATATGTAATATTCATTGTTGTTTTAAAATTATTTTGCAAATTCACTATGACAAATACATTTGTTGATGTTGTTTTATTGTGTACGTGTGTTTGTAACACAAGAAAACTATCCTCCACATATCTCTGCTTCTCCTGCCCATTAATGTTTTCCGCTATCGATTGTTTTCCACCACATGAGTCCATTGACTGATGAAGCATGGACGGTGACACGGGTTTTTGCAATGTTCTTATGGCTTCCTGTCTCAGATTATTCACCATGTCTAGAATACTCCTGTTATCATGTTCATAAAGCCCTTCAATCTGCTCTTCCATCTCCATGGACATGTTTCTGACAACTTCTTCAGTAAACTCAACACCTTCAGCTATCTTTGTCACTAAAGAATCTGTCGTCCTGTTAGCAGATTCGGAAATGTTCAACAAACGTTCATTAAATGTTTCCTGATGGTCAGACATATTGGACAACTTCAGGTTCATCTGAGAAAGATTAGAGACTCCTTGCTGCATGTTGTCTTCTACTGTGTTTCTCAGATTAGATAAATCTCTCCTCAAGGTTATCATCTCTTGCTTCATGGCTGCATTTTCAGTTTCAGCTTCCTCAAGTTTATCTTCCACAATTTTCATTTCTGTATTTACCTGTCGGAAAGCCTGCTTCAGAATATCGAAATCTTGTCTAAGTTCAGCTATATCCTCACCTTTGTCAATGAATGTGTCACCTTTAGAAAGATTATCCCGTACTTCAGCGAGGATCTCTGCTTTAATTCGCTGTGACTGCTGTTTTACTTTTCTTGAAAGTCGTCTCAAACGTTTCTCAAAACGATTCATAGGTTCATTGTCCATACTTTTGTCTTCCTGGGATTGTAAAACAATCACGGAGAGAAACAGAAAGAAGAATGCAATAAGTAGGACCTTCATTGTTCAAATAAAATATCTGCTGCCATAAGAAAAATTGTATTGTGGATATTAGACACAGTACAACTGCAGAGATATCATAGGACTAAGATAAACTTACAACTATCACTGTTTAAGGTAATGAATACACCCTGAACCTTGAACTCTCGACCTAGTTAAGGTTCGACTGACATCGTAAACAGTTGGTACATTGTGGACAGATAAATACAACTTATCATATTTGTTTGTTTTGTGGAAGGTCAATATCCTAACTTGTCGTGGTGATCTTAACACAAACTGTATATTCTTGATGCAGTATATTTACCATCCCAAAACACCTTCAGGAAATATCTTTCACATAGTATGTCAACCTATATGTGGTGTTCATTAGATAATTGATTAGTACAGGAGTACCAAATAAAGCATTTTATCTCTTACCTATTGTGTAATTTGGTGTACTGAACATCAATTGTATACAACTATCACCTCTTCTGCGTGAATTATTTAGTGAAACGCCTAAAATCAGCATAATCGTTAGATCCAAGGAGGATTGATGTTTTGAGAGTTAAGTATAAAGGTTAGATTTCTTTGGTCAGCTTTGTTTAGGATGAATTATAACAAGGTTTCTCTATAAGACTAAGATGTTTAGGTCTAGATTTAGCTTATTGTCAAGGAGTGTTTTGGCTAGTATATCTGATAATGGTATTAAGGTTTGATAAGAGAACAGGGTTTAGACTTGCAACAGATTGTTAAGTATTCCTGTCTGAAGTTTAGGATTTCTTACACAGTATTCCAAAAGAGAGAATTACTTTTAATCAAGGCTTTAAAACGCGTTAAACCCCTAACTTATAATATTTGATCATTTGTCCAACCACCGCATCTGTTTATTCATTTTGATTAGATACATATGTTGTTAATGATTCTGTTTAACGAACAGATAAAACAATGTTTTAATTCATTTCTATACAAGTGAATTCTAACAAAGTGTATACTGATATCAAATTTTATTAAAATTTTGATCGAAAAAAGATATTTTGGCTATCAATAACGAGTGTTGACATCCTTTTTGACATAAAATGAAATCTTTTTTTGAACTTTTTAATGAATATTGAACAATTTTAAAACTGTGAATATGGGGAAGTCATCAAATTTTGATGTCGTCATTTCTATGACCCTGAACCGTTGTGTTGTCATAGCTTGTTGGTGCAAAACATTTTGATATCATGTAGTTGTCCGATGGCAGAGGACTGTTCAAAATTAAATGTAAAAACGATAATGCTTTAAAAAAAAATAACTCCTAAAACATGTTATCTGTTGAACACGGTTTTGGATAATAAGGTGAGAATATGCGTGATTAAGGTATATATTTTCCAAAACAAATAACTCCTTAAAACATGCTATCCTTTGAGAACAGTTTTAGATAATAATGTAAGAATTGGTTAACTACTTGTTTTTGCCTATTTATCAAACCAATTCGTGTGTCAATTATTCATTGTCTACAGTTGCTTGTTGGTTGGAAACATTAAATCAAAACAAAGAAACCTTCAGTAAATATATTGATTTAATTTTGATATGCATAGGATTGATTACTTAAATTGAGCATTTAAGAAAAAGAGAAGTATTATTCAAGAAAGCAACAACTCCCTAATCACAAAAGCATAGTGAAAGCTAAGTTCTCCAAATCGTATATATCGCATTTTGTAACACCATTTTCCTTGTAAGAAATGTAAAGTTTGTTATCATAGAAGTGAACCAGTTTCCACTTCAAGTGAGGGACAGTCGTCACTAAGGTGGGCGTTGTTTGAGACGCTGATTGTCTCATGATGTCCCGACCATTGTTGTAGTAGAGAGTTCTGGTGTCTGTATCATACACACACGTTGTGAATTCCTTTTTCGTCACCAATGTTCTCTTCTCATACCTAGTTTTTAGATTTGACGACTCTGTGTCCAGTTTTAATATCTCCTTTAAGTCTATACTCAGCACTCTGTCCTTCTCTGCATAGACGAGTAAACCACGTGGTATGTCAAATGTCAAATACAAGAACTTGACTGCAGGGAAGATAACTCTTTTATCGTTACCATTTGTCTTAACAAACTTGAGAAAGGTGCCATCAATGTAGAACAATATTCCTTCCTCAGAGTCAATGACCATAGAATGTACAGTTCCCTCTGCTGAAATGAGTTTCTTCGTTTCAATGCTGCCATTTACTATTTCTGAAGTGTAGATTTGTGATGATGATGATATACACAATCTTCCTTTTCCCCAAATAGTTTGGATATATTTATATGGATAATTGCAGTTTCCTGACGAAATGTACGTTACATTTCTTGCCCAGAACAATCTCTGCGAAGGTTCATCATATGCTGATCCAGGGTTGACTATATCAATGGTACCATCATATGATATATTCATTCTTGTCTTCGAATTGTCTTGCGGGTTGACAATGGTAAATAGATTAGTCGACATTGCTACATTGTGCACGTGAGTTTGCAACACAAGAAACCCATTTTGTATACCTTTTTGGATAGCCTTCACAAAACAACTGTCCTCAATCGATTGTTTTCCACCACACGAGTCCATCGACTGATGAAGCAGAGATGGTGGTAAAGGTTTTTGCAATGTTCTTATGGCTTCCTGTCTCAGATTATTCACCATGTCTAGAATACTCTTGTTAACGTGCCCATAAAGCCCTTCAATCTGCTCTTCCATCTCCATCAACATATTTCTGACAACTTCTTCAGTAAACTCAACACCTTCAGCTATCTTTGTCAGTAAAGAATCTGTTGTCCTGTTAGCAGATGCGGTTATGTTCATCAAATGTTTCCTGATAGTCCGATATATTGGATAACTTCAGGTTCATCTGAGAAAGATTAGAGACTCCTTGCTGCACGTTGTGTTCTACTGTGTTTCTCAGATAAGATAAATCTCTCCTCAAGTTTTCATTCTCTTTCTTCATGGCTGCATTTTCAGTTTGGGCTTCTTCAAGTTTATCTTGCATATTTTTCATCTCTGTATTTACCTGCCGGAAAGCCTGCTTCAGAATATCGAAATCTTGTCTAAGTTCAGCTATATCCTCACCTTTGTCAATGAATGTGTCACCATGAGAAAGATTCTCCCGTACTTCAGCGAGGATCTCTGCTTTAATTCGCTGGGACTGCAGTTTCACTTTTCTTGAAAGTCGTCGCAAACGTTTCTCAACCTGAGTAATACATTGTAGGTTCATTGTCCTTGCTTTTGTCTTCTTGGGATTTCAAAACTACCACAGAAAGAAGAATGAACAATGAAAATAACACAACCTTCATGTCTGAAATCTGACAGTCAAGCGTTTGAAAGCAGGTTGGTTTTGCGACAATATTAAATAGATACAGAGTTATGACAGGCAAACAAAAGATAACAACCCTCTCTCAGTCAGGTCCCTATTGGCTGAATGAATCATACTTCAATTTTATGACTTTGTCAACAGCAAGTCAGGTCAAACTGACATTGTGAGCTTAGAAATATCACTCCATGGAAGAAGATACACCTTTGAAGTAGTTTAACACTTCAATGATCTTAAAAAGTTTTAAACCATTTCCTTCTTGCACGAACATGTAGTTTAAGCTTTTTATAAAATGTTTTTATCGTATGCTATGCGAGTGTAGTTTAAAGGGACAGTAGCACGGTTTTTGGTAATTTTATTTTTTGAATTGTTCACTGATAATTGACGCTTAATGTATTATTTTGATAGTGTTAAAAATCTCATTACACAAGCCAATCTTCCATAGTCAGAGAACAAAGTATGAAAATTCGCCTAAAATCCATCGGCGTTCATTTTTTGTGAATACCTTTAATTCAATTTGTGAAAGAAAAGTAATCGCATTGTTAAACCTTGCGTTATTTATTTGAATTATTACTGCTCCATTTACCGGTAGTTTAAATGCATTGTCATTCACTTGGAACCAATAATTTTAATTTTCCTGACATCACCTTATATTCCTCCTAAAAACGTGTTACTGCCCCTTTAATGTAGCAAATATTAACACCAATGAAAGACCTGTTTAAGATCTTAAATATTTTAACCCTGCCAATCTTCAAAAGGTTTTGTATCATTATTTAAGCAACACTTTAAGCTAGTACTGTTTGTTAAATTTGTATGATATCTTTTTTTAAAACTCATTAGCAGTGCAAGTGCATGTCAAATTGTTTTATAAACCATATCTAAATAATCACATTATGACAAGATTTGAAAAAACCAACCACCAACATTAAACTTAGTTATTAGAATTGTTTAATAAACGTTTGCTGTTCACATAACCACAAACATATTTCACTATTTTCTTTGGAATATATGAAAGTCTGATTACAATATTGTATAGTGTGTCAAAGGTGGCTACTCAAATATGTCCAGTTTGGTAATGAAAACCGTTTTTGAAAGCCACTTTTGATGCAACGCTTAGACCCGTTTAAAGTTCTCATACATTTAAATGATTCTTCAAGATGTCTTTTTATGAAGTAAAAGTTTCGAGCCTTCTATGTAGAACAACAAGCTAATGAGGTGAAATAAGATGATTTTGATGTCATCATTTCTATGACTCTGAACCGTTTTGTTGTCATACGTTGTTGATGCTTAACAATGGATATCATGTAGTTGTCCGGTGACAGAGAAATGTTCAGAATTAAATGTGAAAACGATAATACTTTTAAAAAAAAAACCTCCTAAAACATGTTATCTGTTGAACACGGTTTTGGATAATAAGGTGAGAATATGCGTGATTAAGGTAAGATAACGGTGCTAGAAGACATTCACACAGACGTCTTTTACTACTTCTATTTGCATATTCATGTGTCCATTCATTGTCTACAGTTCCTTGTTGGAAAACTTTAATTCAAAATAAGGAAACTTTTGGTAAATATATGGATTTAATTTCAATGCACACAGGATTACATACTTCACTTGAGCATCTAGGAAATTGAAATAATTCAGCAATAGAAATATAATTTTAAAAAGCAAGAACTCCCTAATCACAACATCATTGTAAAAAATTTAAGGAAACCTTCCCTCCCTCTCAAAATGGGCTCCTCACTAGCAACATTTTCTCACTGTACACCCCACTAGTTCCAGTGTAAAGTTATACACAGTGCTGAGGGGACAGACAATTAGATATAAGATAAGATATAACTAAGCAGTAAGATGTTGATTTAACTATACCTTTTAGAGTAAAGTTGTTAAAGCTAAATTCGTCAAATCAAAATTATCACATTTTGTAACACCCTTTTCCTTGTAGGAAATGTAAATTTTGTTGTCATAGAAGTGAACCATTTTCCACTTCAAGTGAGGGACAGTCGTCACCAATGTGGGCGTTGTTTGAGACGCTGATTGTCTCATGATGTCCCCACCATTGTTGTAGTAGAGAGTTCTGGTTTCTGTATCATACACACACGTTGTGAACTCTCCTGGTGTAACTACAACCACTTTCTCATAAAGAAGTTTTGCGTCATTGTCAACGTTACCATAAATGTCCTTTGGCAGCTTAAATATTTCCCTTATTCCTGCACTGATAACCCTGTCACTCTCTGCATAGACGATTAAACCACGAAGTGTGTCTATTGTTAAGTAGGTAGAATCTATAGCAGAGATGACAACTCTTTGGTCTTTCCCATTTGTCTTTATGAAGTAAAGTTCCGAGCCTTCTATGTAGAACAGCATTCCTGTCTTTGAGTCGATGACCATGGAATGTACAGTTCCCTGTGCTGAAACGAGTTTCTTTGTTTCAATGATGCCATTTACTTTTGCTGAAGTGTAGATTTGTGATGAGGATGATTTACACAATTTTCTACCTTGAGGGAATTTTTGGATTCTTCTATCACGATTTTCGCAACTGGAGTATCTATGTCTAAAATATGTGTTATGCCTTGCCCAGTACAATCTCTTAGAAAGTGCATCGTATGCTGATCCAGGGTTGACTATATCATTGGTACCATAATATGATATATTCATTCTTGTCTTCGAGTTGTCTTGCAGGTTAACAATGGTAAATAGATTAGTGGACATTGATATATTGTGATAAACGTGAGTTTGCAACACAAGAAACCCATTTTGCATGCCTTTTTGTTTAGCCTTCACAAAACAACTGTCCCCAATCGATTGTTTTTCACCACATGAGTCCATCGACTGTTGAAACAGAGATGGTGACAAAGGTTTTTGCAATGTTCGTATGGCTTCCTCTTTCAGATTATTCAACGTGTCTAGGATTTTCCTGTTAACATGTTTATAAAGTCCTTCAGTTTGCTCGTCCATCTCCATGGACATGTTTCTGACAACTTCTTCAGTAAACTCAACACCTTCAGCTATCTTTGTCAGTAAAGAATCTGTCGTCCTGTTAACAGATTCGGATATGTTCAACAGACGTTCATCAATTGTTTCCTGATGGTCAGACATATTGGACAACTTCAGGTTCATCTGAGAAAGATTAGAGACTCCTTGCTGCACGTTGTCTTCTACTGTGTTTCTCAGATTAGATAAATCTCTCCTCAAGTCTTCATTCTCTTTCTTCATGGCTGCATTTTCAGTTTCAGCTTCTTCAAGTTTATTTTGCACAATTTGCATCTCTGTATTAACCTGACGGAAAGCCTGCTTCAGAATATCGAAATCTTGTCTAAGTTCAGCTATATCCTCACCTTTGTCAATGAATGTGCTGCTCTCAGAAAGATTATCCCGTACCTCAGCGAGGATCTCTGCTTTAATTCGCTGGGACTGCAGTTTCACTTTTCTTGAAAGTCTTCTCAAACGTCTCTCAACCAGAGTCTCAGTTTCATCTTCTTTACCTTCCTCGTCTTGGGATTTCAAAACTACCACAGAGAGAAGAATGAACAATGAAAATAACACAACCTTCATGTCTGAAATCTGACAGTCAAGCATTTGAAAGCAGGTCGGTTTCGTGACAATATTAAATAGATACAGAGTTATGACAGGCAAACACAAGATAACAGCCCTCTCTCAGTCAGGATCCTATTGGCTGAGTGAATCATACTTCAATTTTATGACTTTGTCAACAGCAAGTCAGGTCAAACTGACATTGTGAGCTTAGAAATATCACTCCGTGAAAGAAGATACACCTATGAGGTACGTTTAACACTTCAATGATCTTAAAAAGGTTTAAACCTTTATCTTTCTGGCACTTACATGTAGTTTCAGCTTTTTATAAAATCTTTTTCTCATATGCTATGCGAATGTAGTTTAATGTAGCCAATATTAACACCAATGAAAGCCCCGTTTAAGATCTTAAAACTTTAAATCCTGCTAATCTTGAGAAGGTTTTGTATCGTTATTTAAGCAACACTTTGAGTTAGTACCGTTAGTTAACTCTTTATGAAATCATTTTTACATTAGTCAGCAAGATTGACACTTTTGAATAGAAATCATGAGAAAAAAAATCATATAAAGACATATTAACAGTTAATATCACATTAAAAGCATATTATCCCTAAATGTTTAACATGTCATCAACATAGTCATTTTTGATCAGAAGAATTTGACCGACATATTTGATTTGATTCAAATGTTGCAAATGTCTACTTACATAGTAGGAGGGGTGCAATGCTTATTTACAAATCATTTTGTTGGTTTTTTTATGAATATACATGTCATGAACTTAATTGGATTAAAATATCAGAATTTGTCTGTCCGATTGCAGAAAAACTTTTCACCCAAAGATTTGCCAATTATGCACATCTCTAGTACTTTGTTAGGAGAGTTGAAGCGCTAAAGTACAAGACATAGTAATTATAGCCATTTTATTGGATTAGAACTTCTCATACAAACTGCAGAAATTAAAATCATTCATTCTGTTCTATTCTTTTAGGGGATGGGGTTAGTCACTATTTTCGTTGGAATATATGAAAGTCTGATGACAATATTGTATGGTGTGTCAAAGGTTAGTCAAATGCTGTGCAAGAGACGTTTACTAATGATCTGGATAACGGGATGTCTACGTTATGGGTTGTAGCAGTAACTCAGTTGCCAGGGATGAACGTTCAGGGGTTATACTCTCACGCTATACGCTCACTTCTATCCTTGTTAATCACTTTCATTTAAATTTGTATGACATCTAATTGTTATATGCTCATAAAGACAGGTTTAAGGTAGAAAGATTTATAAATGATTGAATTGTCCTACAAACTCTGGACTCTTGTTGTCAGTCTAATTAATGACAACACTATAGGGAAAACATAACATGACCTAAAAGTGCATGTCAATTTTTTTATGAACCATATTTAAATAATAACATTAAGACAAGATTTAAAAAACAACCACCAACATTCAACTTAGTAATTATAATTGTTTAATAAACGTTTGCTGTTTAAATAACAACAAACATATTTCACTATTTTCTTTGGAATATATGACAGTCTGATTACAATATTGTATAGTGTGTCAAAGGTTGCTACTCAAATATATCCAGTTTGGTAATGAAATCAGTTTTTGAAAGCCACTTTTGATAAACGCTTAGACCCGTTTAAAGATCTCATAAATTTAAATGATTCTTCAAGATGTCTTTTTGCGAAGTAAAGTTTCGAGCCTTCTGTGTAGAACAACAAGCTAATGAGGTGAAATAAGATGATTTTGATGTCATCATTTCTATGACCCTGAACCTTTTTCTTGTCATATGTTGTTGATGCTAAACATTGTGATATCATGTAGTTGTCCGGTGACAGAGAACTGTTCAGAATTAAATGTGAAAACGATAATGCTTAAAAAAAAAAAAAAAAAATCCTAAAAACATGTTTTTTGGATAATAAGGTGAGAATATGCGTGATTACGGTAGGATAATGGTGCCAGAAGAGATTCACACAGACGTCTTTTACTGCTTCTATTTGCATATTCATGTGTCAATTCATTGTCTACAGTTGCTTGTCGGAAAACATTATTCAAAATAAGGAAATTTTTGGTAAATATATGGATTTATTTTCAATACACACAGGGTTACTAACTTCACTTGAGCGTCTATGAAGTTGAAATATTTCAGCAACAGAAATATGATTTTAAAAAACAAGAACTCCGCAATCACAAAAGCATTGTAAAAGCTAAGTTCTCCAAATCGTATATATAACATTTTGAAACACCATTTTCCGTGTAAGAAATGTAAAGTTTGTTGTTATATAAGTGAACCAGTTTCCACTTCAAGTGAGGGACAGTCGTCACCAATGTGGGCGTTTTTTGAGACGCTGATTGTCTCATGATGTTTCCACCACTGTTGTAGTAGAGAGTTCTGGTATCGGTGTCATACACACAAATAGAGAATTCCTTTGTCGTCATCAAAATCCTACTCTCATACCTTGTTTTCAGATTTGAAGCTTCTGTATCCAGTTTTAATATCTCCTTTAAGTATATACTTAGCACTCTGTCCTTCTCTGCATAGACGAGTAAACCACGAGGTCTGTCTAATGTCAAATAAAAGAACTTGACTGCAGGGAAGATAACTCTTTTATCGTTACCATTTGTCTTAACAAACTTGAGATCGGTGCCATCAATGTAGAACAACATTCCTTCTCTTGAGTCGATGACCATAGAATGTACAGTTCCCTCTGCTAAAATGAGTTTCTTTGTTTCAATGCTGCCATTTACTATTGCTGAAGTGTAGATTTGTGATGAGGATGATTTACACAATCTTCCTTTTCCATTAATATATTGGTGGGTATATTCATATGAATAATTGCAATGCTGCCATCCTGACGAAATGTACGTTACCTGTCTTGCCCAAAACAATCTCTGCGAAGTTTCATCATATGCTGATCCAGGGTTGACTATATCAATGGTACCATCATATGATATATTCATTCTTGTCTTCGAATTGTCTTGCAGGTTAACAATGGTAAATAGATTAGTCGACATTGTCATTGATATATTGTGTACGTGATTTTGCAAGACAAGAAACCCATTTTTCATACCCTTTTGCTTAGCCTTCCCAAAACAACTGTCCTCGATTGATTGTTTTCCACCACACGAGTCCATCGACTGATGAAGCAGAGATGGTGACACTGTGTTTTGCAATGTTCGTATGGCTTACTGTCTCAGATTATTCACCATGTCTAGAATACTCCTGTTATCATGTTCATAAAGCCCTTCAATCTGCTCTTCCATCTCCATGGACATGTTTCTGACAACTTCTTCAGTAAACTCAACACCTTCAGCTATCTTTGTCACTAAAGAATCTGTCGTCCTGTCAGCAGATTCGGAAATGTTCAACAAACGCTCATCAAATGTTTCCTGATGGTCAGACATATTGGACAACTTCAGGTTCATCTGAGACAGATTAGAGACTCCTTGCTGCACGTTGTCTTCTACTGTGTTTCTCAGATTAGATAAATCTCTCCTCAAGTTTTCCATCTCCTGCTTCATGGCTGCGTTTTCAGTTTCAGCTTCTTCAAGTTTATCTCGCACAATTCTCATCTCTGTATTAACCTGCCGGAACGCCTGTTTCAGAATATCGAAATCTTGTCTCAGTTCAGCTATATCCTCACCTTTGTCGACAAATGTGTCACCCTTAGAAAGATTCTCCCGTACTTCAGCCAGGATCTCTGCTTTGATTCGCTGTGACTGCTGTTTCATTTTTCTTGAAAGTCTTCGCAAACGTCTCTCAATGCGAGTTTCATTGTCTTTACCTTCCTCGTCTTGGGATTTTAAAATTACCACAGAAAGAAGAATGAACAATAAAAATAACACCACCTTCATATCTGAAATCTTACAGTCAAACTTGTGAAAGCAGGTCAGTTGACAAAAAAAAACAATATTAAGGGACACAGAGATATCACAAAGCAAACAAAAGATAACAGCTCTCCCTCCCAGGAAGGTCTCTCTTAGCCTAATGAATAACTAAACTTTGAACTTTGTCCACAGCCTGGTTAAGGTCAAACTGACATTGGGTGCTTGAAAATAGGTTTGTACAGTAGAAATACCGATAAAAGCACTGATTAAATTCTAAAAACTTATAATCTCACAAATCTTGAAAAGGTTAGATAGAATTAAATTTGCAACACGGTTAGCTTTTTTCTGTAAGTTAATCGCGTATGAAATCATTATGAAACTTAATGTACATGCACAAGTACACAATACAACACTCAATGAAGATGGATTTTTGTTCTGTTCTATTGTTCCAGCTAGTAGTTTTGTTTTAAAAATAAGAACAAAAATATTCCGAAATCAGATTTGTATCACTTACAACACAGTTGATATGGCATCTCATTCTTATGGACTCAAAGATAAGTTAAAGGTAGAAAGCATCAGAATGATCATAAAGTGGCCATGTTTATTAATGCAGTGCAAACTACCGGGCGGAAATAATGTTTTAGAATGCTTTGTAGGAGTTACTTAGATAGTAATTGAAAATGCCTTTAGCAAATAGATGAATTCAACCATTGCATTATCGTGTAAATCACAGCTCCATGTGATATTTATCATGTTTCTATATTTTGAAAATTCTAATGCTAATTGAGAGGAGATGATTGTTAAGGGTAAAATAGAAAGAGCTGAGGTCAAAATTTTTTTGACTTGACGCCTTGTAACATCACTCAACTTCAGGAGAAAATGTTAATTTGACAATTGCGTGTTTGGAAGATAGAAAGAGCTTCAACTCATATATCTTGTAACACCCTTTTCTTTGTAATAAATATTGTAAGATCTATACACATAGGCTATTAGAAAAGACGTTATAGATAGTTGAAGTCTTTATTAGATTAGTTTAGTTGCAACAATGTTGTTTGACATGAGAGATTTAGTTCGTTTGATTTATTCATATTGAAAAGTGCATCATACACACATCACTCTTAAGTAACTCATAAGTAACTTTGGGCTATGGCAGGGTTGGTGTTAGGCGGCTGTTTTATCTATTTTGTCTCATTCCTGTGAATGATAGATAACAACAAAAATCGTTTCACTTGCCTGACTTATTTATGTCCTTCATTTGACACCAAAGATATTTAAAATGTATGTAGCAAAAGATACATGTAACAACAGTAAAATAAAATGATGAAAAGTGTTAAAAGGCCAATAACAATTTCCGAATATGAGTCTTACAAGTAAAACCTACACATAATCAATACTAATTTAAGAATAATCATAATCAAGAAAAATATCAAACATAAAAGTCGAATAATTTAATTTTTAAAGAAATGTTTTGAAATCTGACTTCCTAAAATCATTTACAAGTTGGTAAAGAAACAATACCTCCTTTCAAAAGCATAAAGATGTTACGATCATAGCTCTTTAAAATCAAAGTTTTATTTTGAAATGAAATACAGTACGATATGTCAACTTGTTTTAACAATTTTGAGTGACGTTTTTGGTGATAAATACCCAACTCTACACTTTTTGTTGTATAAACACTTTGCACCTTATGTCAAGATAGTCACTCTCTAAACTCGCTAAACAAAAGTCGCTTAACTAAATAACATTTCCTTTGTCATATCATCATTTTAAGAAATTTAAGTCTTTCTCGCAAAGATGACATGGGGTAAAATGTAAAAAAATAATGCCTTCCTTTAAGTTGAAATTTCTTTTTTTCTTCTTCTTTTTATTTTCGGTCAAAAGAAGTCAAAATTCATGAAAATGTTTCAAAAATAATTATCCTCAAAAGATCAAAAGTATTAGTTTATGTATTTTTTCCCAAATTCTTGATAAATCCCTTCTCAATGTTTCTTTTAGTACCATCTTTTAGTACGTGATTGGAAAGTGATCCTTCTTTGTAGATTAAAAAAAATCATAACTTAAGAGTGAATGAATGAGTCAAACTAAAGCGGACACTGTGATACATAATGCATGACATTTTCTCTAAGTTCAAAAGTAATTAAGTTGTAAGAATGTTCATGGGAATGCTATGGTGGGACGCATATTCAAAGGTATTGTATATCATGGTCAGAATCGGGCATTGGGCTCACAGCATTAGGTTGAGTTCAGCATTAGGATCTTCTTGGTTTTGCTGAGATTATCAAGACAGTGAAACCATTGGTAAAGCCTCACTTACACTTGCGTCTATAAACTGGACGTAGCGTAGTAAACTGTACTTAAAGTTAGTTGTTCGTAGTTATCTGTGGTTATTGTATTCAAATAGTGAGAAAAACGTAGTAAGCAATTTAACTTTTGAACATGTTAGAAAGTTAGCTTTTTCAAAGTTCGTTTCAAGTAGCGTGGTAAAATGTAGTTGAGCGAAGTGAATTGTAAATGTGAACGTATTCATTTAGATTTTAGGTTATCAACGCTGAGCTAATGTTTAGTACATTAATAAGTAACGTACTTAACTGTCGCAAATACGTTACTTATTAACATACTTAACTGTAGCTCAACGTTGATAAAATTCAAGACCGATTTAGTTCACTGAGTACATGTACTAACGTTTGACTATATTTACTAACGTTCGAACACATTAAACTAGGGAAAAGAGTTATGTTTGCGGAATGGCCTGTAAGCATAAGAATGTATTTTTCCGCATGATATGTACACTTGAAAAGGTATTGCAACACCGTTTTTCTTTGATTTCTCTCAAAGTTCTACAAACCATCTGAATAGATAATGTTTTTTTCGATTCACGCTTCTAAAGTGTGAGAACAGGAGATATAGCTTGTGGAAGGTAAAAGGGTATCTCATGGCAGATATCGTTTTGACCCTTAGAACACCTACTTTTGTAAGTAAATAGAATATCTACCTCTTGTCTTCTGAAATCAATTCTATTAACACTCTTTGGTTAAAATAGAAAAATAATGATCCCAATAATGTATTTTCTTTTATCAATCATTTAGATATATTTGATAGCAAAAGACACCTGGGTCAGATTCTCCATATATATTCATAAATCTACAGAGTAATGCCACGTTGAAAAACCCACTGTCATTCATACGTAATACAACGTCCTTAGTTCGTCATCATTCTACTCAGTTTAATGTTCTAAAGTGCAATAGTGAACAATATCCTATTGAAACGTTTTATGTACGTACGAAAAACAGCTTAAATAAAATCGAGAAACTAACTTAAATAATTTCCTACCCTTAGGCAGCAGTTTAATGTTCAGAGTAAATAAGTGAAAACTCACGTCTTCAAATCATGCACTTGACATCATGTAACACCATTTTCCTTGTAGGAAATGTAAAGTTTGTTGTCGTAGAACTGATCCAGTTTCCATTTCAAGTGAGGGACAGTCGTCACCAATGTGGGTGTTGTTTGAGATGCTGATTGTCTCATGACATGAATCATTATTTCAGTAACCTTTTTAAATTTAGTACCGTCTGTTACATTTGTATGAAATCATGTTATGTCCAATGAAAATGTAGTTAAATGTAGTAAATATTATACACAATGGCCGAGTTTGGAAACTGTTCTACTGTTCCAGAAATTACTTGTTTATTTAAAAGATATACGAAATTTTCCTTAAAACTCTTGACTTTTGTTTCAGTCAAACTAAAGATAATATAATTGGAAAATCAATTACAGCACCTTTAATGTTATTAATCATAATAACATATTCGCATTGTGATCAGATATGAAAACCTACCGCCAATAGATTACTTAGTAATCATAAGTTTTTGATAAACGTTTTGCCACATAAGTAGCAGAACCCCTGTTGAAAGTTGTACTCAAACCAAAAGACAAGTCTTCATAATTTCTTTGATAGGCATTTTAGAAGTTGGAATGCGACAGTAATGATGTAGAGACAAAGAGTACAAACACACAGTATAAAATCAGTGAACAAAATAGGATTTTGCACACAATACATAAATCTATTGAAGTTCAGCATAACAAACGAAATAATTACTTTTTCTCTAAATCGATTTTATTAAAAAAACTTTGAAAAATGCTTTGTAAGAGACACTCAGATCACATTTTAAAGAATCCATCAGGAATATGACATTGTGAATTTGACAATTACATTATTATGCAAATCAAAGCTACAGTTGATAAAATGATTTAATATTCAAGCAATTGTAATACTAGTGGAAGTTGATTGTTCACAGTAAAATGGTAAAAACTGAATTGACAAAATTTTTAACATTGCACCTTGTGACATAACCCTCTTTGTGAGTGTAATATCGTGACAAAAACAATGACATCTAAAAGATTGATATAAGTTTGAATTGTGTGATTGTGAATGTGGTTTGATTAAATAAACTTAAATTAACTTCAAAATATCATGTTAAACAATTGATTTATTGCATACCAAGTTATCATAGGTCATTATTTATTTGATTATTTGTAGCTAGTAATCGAAAGTGAATTCTTCATCCCAAAAATATCATCATCATCATCTTGTAGCACCCTTTTTTTTGGTAAGAAATATAAAGCTTGTTATAAGATTTATAAAGATTGTTATAAAGATTCTTGCAACTTCTTCCTACTTTTCAAGTATTTTTTCATCTACAGAAATAACATACAAATTCAAAGAAATGTTGAGAAAACTGACGTCTTCAAATCATAAACATCACATTTTGTAACACCCTTTTCCTTGTAGGAAATGTAAAGTTTGTTATCATAGAAGTGAACCAGTTTCCATTTCAAGTGAGGGACCGTCGTCACCAATGTGGGTGTTGTTTGAGACGCTGATTGTCTCATGATGTCTCCACCATTGTTGTTGTAGAGAGTTCTGGTATCTGTATCATACACACACGTTGTGAACTCGTTTCTTGTCATCAAAATCCTCTTCTCATATTTAAGTTTCACATCTGAAGGATTTACATCAAGTTTGAAAATCTTCTCCAATTCTATACTCAGCACCCTGTCCTTCTCTACATAGACGAGTAAACCACGAGGCATGTCTAATGTCAAATACAGGAAGTCAACTGCAGGGAAGATAACTCTTTTATCGTTTCCATTTGTCTTAACAAACTTGAGATCGGTGCCATCGATGTAGAACAATATTCCTTCCTCAGAGTGAATGACCATAGAATGTACAGTTCCCTCTGCGGAAACGAGTTTCTTTGTTTCAATGCTGCCATTTACTATTGCTGAAGTGTAGATTTGTGATGAGGATGATTTACACAATTTTCTACCATGGCGAAAACGTTGGATTATTTTATCACGATATTCGCAACTGGAATATATATCTCTAAAATATGTGTTATGCCTTGCCCAGAACAATCTCTGCGAAGGTTCATCGTATGTAGATCCAGGGTTGACTATATCAATGGTATCATCATATGATATATTCATTCTTGTCTTCGAATTGTCTTGCAGGTTGACAATGGTAAATTGATTAGTCGACATTGATATATTGTGTACGTGAGTTTGCAACACAAGAAACCCATTTTGTATACCTTTTTGTTTCGCCTTCCCAAAACAACTGTCCTTGATTGATTGTTTTCCACCACATGATTCCATCGACTGATGAAGCAGAGATGGTGATAGAGGTTTTTGCAATGTTCTTATGGCTTCCTGTCTCAGATTATTCACAGTGTCTAGAATTTTCCTGTTAACATGTTCATAAAGCCCTTCAGTCTGCTCTTCCATCTCCATGGACATGTTTCTGACAACTTCTTCAGTAAACTCAAAACCTTCAGCTATCTGTGTCAGTAAAGAATTTGTCGTCCTGTTAGCAGATTCGGATATGTTCAACAAACGTTCATCAAATGTTTCGTGATGGTCAGACATATTGGATAACTTCAGGTTCATCTGAGACAGATTAGAGACTCCTTGCTGCACGTTGTCGTCTACTGTGTTTCTCAGATTAGATAAATCTCTCCTCAAGTTTTCATTCTCTTTCTTCATGGCTGCATTTTCAGTTTCAGCTTCTCCAAGTTTATCTCGCACGATTCCCATCTCTGTATTAACCTGTCGGAATGCCTGTTTCAGAATATCGAAATCTTGTCTCAGTTCAGCTATATCCTCACCTTTGTCAACGAATGTGTCACCCTTAGAAAGATTCTCCCGAACGTCAGCCAGGACCTCTGCTTTAATTCGCTGTGACTGCTGTTTCACTTTTTTTGAAAGTCTTCTCAAACGTCTCTCAACCCGAGTCTCAGTTTCATCTTCCTTACCTTCCTCGTCTTGGGATTTCAAAACTGCCACAGAGAGAAGAATGAACAATGAAAATAACACCACCTTCATGTCTGAAATCTGACAGTCAAGCATTTGAAAGCAGGTCAGCTTACAGATAGAGAGTTATGACAGGCAAACAAAAGATGACAGCCCTCTCTCAGTCAGGTCCCTTAAATTTTATGACTTTGTCAACAGCAAGTCAGGTCAAACTGACATTGTGAGCTTAGAAATATCACTCCATGGAAGAAGATACACCTTTGAAGTAGTTTAACACTTCAATGATCTTAAAAAGTTTTAAACCATTTCCTCCTTGGACTAACATGTATAAAATATTTTTATCGTATGCTATGCGAGTGTATTTAAAAGGGACACTAGAACGGTTTTTTGGTAATTTTATATTTTGAATTTTTCACTGATAATTGACGCTTAATGTATTATTTTGATAGTGTTTAAAATCTCATTACACAAGCCAATCTTCCATAGTCAGAGAACAAATTATGAAAATTCGCCTAAAATCCATCGGCTATCATTTTTTGTGAATACCTTTAATTCAATTTGTGTAAGAAAAAGTAATCGCATGGTTAAACCTTGCGTTATTTATTTGAATTAGTACTGCTCCATTTACCGGTAGTTTAAATGCATTGTCATTCACTTGGAACCAATAATTTTAATTTTCCTGACATCACCTTATCTTCCTCCTAAAAACGTGTTACTGCCCCTTTAATGTAGCAAATGTTATCACCAATGAAAGACCTGTTTAAGATCTAAAATTTTTAAACCCTGCCAATCTTCAAAAGGTTTTGTATCATTATTTAAGCAACACTTTAAGCTAGTACTGTTTGTTAAATTTGTATGATATCTTTTTTTAAAACTCATTAGCAGTGCAAGTGCATGTCAAATTGTTTTATAAACCATGTTTAAATAATCACATTATGACAAGATTTAAAAAAACAACCACCAACATTAAACTTAGTTATTAGAATTGTTTAATATACGTTTGCTGTTCACATAACCACAAACATATTTCACTATTTTCTTTGGAATATATGAAAGTCTGATTACAATATTGTATAGTGTGTCAAAGGTCGCTACTCAGATATGTCCAGTTTGGTAATGAAAACCGTTTTTGAAAGCCACTTTTGATGAAACGCTTAGACCCCTTTAAAGTTCTCATACATTTAAATGATTCTTCAAGATGTCTTTTTATGAAGTAAAAGTTTCGAGCCTTCTATGTAGAACAACAAGCTAATGAGGTGAAATAAGATGATTTTGATGTCATCATTTCTATGACCCTGAACCGTTTTCTTGTCATAGCTTGTTGATGCTAAACATTGTGATATCATGTAGTTGTCCGGTGACAGAGAACTATTCAGAATTAAATGTGAAAACGATAATGCTTTAAAAAAAATTAAAAAATCCTAAAACCATGTTGTCTGTTAAACAAAGTTTTGGATAATAAGGTGAGAATATGCGTGATTAAGGTAAGATAACGGTGCTGGAAGAGATTCACACAGACGTCTTTTACTACTTCTATTTGCATATTCATGTGTAAATTCATTGTCTACAGTTCCTTGTTGGAAAACATTATTCAAAATAAGAAAACTTTTGGTAAATATATGGATTTATTTTCAATACACACCGGGCAACTTACTTCACTTGAGCATCTAGGAATTGAATTCAGCAACAGAAATATTATTTAAAAAAGCAAGAACTCCCCAATCACGAAAGCATTGTAAAAAATTGAAGGAAACCTTCCCTACCTTTCGAAATGGGCTCCTCACTAGCAATATTTTGTCACTGTACATCCCACTAGTTCCAGTGTAAAGTTATACACAGTGCTGAGGGAACAGACAATTAGATATAAGATTAGATATAACTAAGCAGTTAGATGTTGATTTAACTATACCTTTTAGAGTAAAGTTGTTAAAGCTGAATTCGTCAAATCAAAAATATCACATTTTGAAACACCCTTTTCCTTGTAAGAAATGTAAAGTTTGTTGTCAAAGAAGTGAACCAGTTTCCATTTCAAGTGAGGGACAGTTGTCACCAATGTGGGAGATAATTGAGACGCTGATTGTCTCATGATGTCCCCTCCATTGTTGTAGTAGAGAGTTCTGGTGTCTGTATCATACAAACACGTTGTGAATTCCTTTTTCGTCACCAATGTTCTCTTCTCATACCTAGTTTTCAGATTTGACGACTCTGTGTCCAGTTTTAATATCTCTTTTAAGTCTATACTCAGCACTCTGTCCTTCTCTGCATAGACGAGTAGGCCACGTGTTATGTCTAATGTCAAATCAGGGAACTTGACTGCACGGAAGATAACTCTTTTATCGTTTCCATTTGTCTTAACAAACTTGAGATCGGTGCCATCGATGTAGAACAATATTCCTTCTCTTGAGTCGATGACCATAGAATGTACAGTTCGCTGTACAGAAACTAGTTGCTTTTTTCAATGCTCCAATTTACCAGTTTTGAGGTGTAGATATGGGTTGAGGATTTGCACAGTCTTCCTCTGTAAGTGTTATATTGAACAATCTGGTCATGCTTATTACATTCAGAGTATTTTTTAAAGTACGTCTTCTGTTTCGCCCAAAACAATCTCTCTGAATGTGGATCATAGGCAGATCCAGGGTGAACAAAGTTTTGGGTGCCATCATATGTAATATTCATTTTTGTTTTAGAATTATTTTGCAAATTCACTCTGATAAAAACATTGGTTGATGTTGTTTTATTATGAACATGTGTTTGTAACACAAGAAAACTATCCTCCACATATCTCTGCTTCTCCTGCCCATTAATATTTTCCTCAATCAATTCTTTCTCACCACATGATTCCATCGACTGATGAAGCAGAGCTGCTGACACTGTGTTTTGCAATGTTCTTATGGCTTCCTGTCTCAGATTATTCACTGTGTCTAGAATACTCCTGTTATCATGTTCATAAAGCCCTTCAATCTGCACTTCCATCTACATGGACATGTTTCTGACAACTTCTTCAGTAAACTCAACACCTTCAGCTATCTTTGTCAGTAAAGAATCTGTCGTCCTGTTAGCAGATTCGGAAATGTTCAACAGACGTTCATCAAATGTTTCTTGGTGGTACAGTTCGCTGTACAGAAACTAGTTGCTTTGTTTCAATGCTCCCATTTACTAGTTTTGAGGTGTAGATATGGGTTGATGTAAGTGCTATATTGACAAAATTCACTATGACAAAAACATTGGTTGATGTTGTTTTATTGTGTACATGTGTTTGTAACACAAGAAAACTATCCTCCACATATCTCTGCTTCTCCTGCCCATTAATGTTTTCCGCTATCAAATGTTTTCCACCACATGAGTCCATCGACTGATGAAGCAGAGTTTGTGACACAGGTTTTTGCAATGTTCTTATCGCTTCCTGTCTCAGATTATTCACTGTGTCTAGAATACTCCTGTTATCATGTTCATAAAGCCCTTCAATCTGCTCTTCCATCTCCATGGACATGTTTCTGACAACTTCTTTAGTAAACTCAACACCTTCAGCTATCTTTGCCAGTAAAGAATATGTTGTCCTGTTAGCAGATTCGGATATGTTCAACAAACGTTCATCAAATGTTTCCTGATAGTCCGACATATTGGACACCTTCAGGTTCATCTGAGAAAGATTAGAGACTCCTTGCTGAATGTTGTCTTCTACTGTGTTTCTCAGATTAGATAAATCTCTCCTCAAGTTTTCATTCTCTTTCTTCATGGCTGCATTTTCAGTTTCAGCTTCCTCAAGTTTATGTTCCACAATTTTCATTTCTGTATTAACCTGCCGGAAAGCCTGCTTCAGAATATCGAAATCTTGTCTAAGTTCAGCTATATCCTCACCTTTGTCAATGAATGTGTCACCTTTAGAAAGATTATCCCGTACTTCAGCGAGGATCTCTTCTTTAATTCGCTGTGACTGCTGTTTTACTTTTCTTGAAAGTCGTCTCAAACGTTTCTCAAAACGATTCACAGGTTCACTGTCCATACTTTTGTCTTCCTGGGATTGTAAAACAATCACGGAGAGAAACAGAAAGAAGAAAGCAATAAGTAGGACCTTCATTATTCACATAAAATATCTGCTGCCATAAGGAAAATTGTATTGTGGATATAAGACACAGTACAACTGCAGAGATATCATAGGACTAAGATAAAATTACAACTATCACTGTTTAAGGTAATGAATACACCCTGAACCTTGAACTCTCGACCTAGTTAAGGTTCGACTAACATCGTAAACAGACGATACATTGTGGACAGATAAATACAACTTATCATATTTGTTTGTATTGTGGAAGGTCAATATCCTAACTTGTCATGGTGATCTTAACACAAACTGTATATTCTTGATGCAGTGTATTTACCATACCAAAACACACCTTCAGGAAATATCTTTCACATACTATGTCAACCTATATGTGGTGTTCATTAGGTAATTGATTAGTACAGGAGTACCAAAAAAAGCATTTTCTCGCTTACCTATTGTGCAGTTTGGTGTACTGGACATCAATTGTATACAACTATCACCTCTTCTGCGTGAATCATGTAGGGAAACGTCTAAAACCAGCATAATCGTTTTATCCGTGGAGGATTGATGTTGGATTCAGATGTTTTGAGTTGTTAGATTTCTTTATTCAGCTTTTTTAGGATGAATTATAATAAGGTTTCTCGATAATGACTCAGGTGTTTAGGACTAGATTTTGCTTATTGCGAAGGAGTGTTTTGGCTAGTATAACTGATAATGGTATTAAGGTTTGATGACAGAACAGGGGTTAGACTTGCAACAGATTGTTAAGTATTCCTGTCTGAAGTTTAGGATTTCTTACATTATATTCCAAAAGAAAGAATTACTTGTAATCAAGGGTATAAAACGCTTTAAACACCTAACTTATAATATTTGATCATTTGTCCAACCAACGCATCTGTATATTCACTATGATCAGATATATATGTTGTTATTGGTTCTGTTAGATAATAGTCCAGTAATTCTAGCAAAATATTCAGTCAACCCGCCACAAATTGCAACAGAAATGAGTTCAACTGATTTACACTCTATGACTATCCCTTTATAACATATAGAAAATCTAGGAAAATCTAAGTGGTGGATCAAGGTCAAATGTGGCTTTCAAGGTCATAGGGGTCACGGGAACAGATTTCGTATAATTTTTTTTATATTTCTCTCTTATATGTATCATGTTGCATATCAAATGAAAGCTAATTGTTTTTCCTTTTCACATATGTCACTTATATTAGTCTACAATATAACATATTGTTATAAAATCCAAATATTTGATTTTATACCTTGTTTTATCTTTACGTTCAGATTAAGATAAGAGACTTATTGCAGTATATGCCTACACATTGTTCTCAAAGATTTATAATACAGTCACAATATAATTTCTTCCCCCCCTATCCTTTCAGGGTTTGTTTAATCTTTTCAAACAAATTTGAGGCTTTTAGAGGTAATTTTCAAGCCCTTATGGTAAATATTAGGGCATTAATTCAAGTGAGATCAAGCACGACGGACCTTAGGACTAAGTCCAAAATCTGAAATAGTGAAACCACACAAAGGTGTATGGATGTATTAACATAATGAAAAAATAACTCCAAATTTGTGTTGCACCAGACAGAAGCAAATAAACTTGTTAGTGATTTTTTAGGCTTTTTCGAGGAATTTCAGAATTAAGAAATTGAAATACAGATATCCATGGCATGAGCTGTCTACTTTTTTAAATGTGCATAGAAACAAACAGTAAAACTGTATCATAAATGTTATGAAAGTACCAGGTTTCATATGTGTAGGATCAAAACCAAGCCAGAGGTGTTGTTGATAATGTAAGCCCGCGGCAGAGGGAAATTGGAAAGGGCCGACAGGCCCGCCCCAATTTCCCGAGGCTGAGGGCTTACATTATCAAACAACACCGAGGGCGAGGTTTTGATCTAACTTATGAACCGAGGTAAACCGTAGTAACAAAATTATTTCAATAATAAATATAAAAATGGATTCATTGATTTTTACTGGTAGGGAATCACCATGAACAAACGGAGAGCACATCCGCGCCCTGCACGTGCTTTGCGCTCGCTACCCAAGCCGTGAACGTGAAATGCATGCGCTATCTGCCTCGTGAAGTTCACATGATTGTCACTGTGGAAAATACATCATTGTTCTCGTGGGCCTTTATAGCCGAGTTGTCAAAGGCGCCAGTTTAGTAAGCGAGTGGTGACAGAGTTCGAAACCAGGCATGCGAACATTATATTTGTGATTTGTCAAAATTGTGATATTTTGTGATGGTATTTATTCGAAGAAGGACTTTGAAAGTATTTCAAAACGTGTATAATCCCTATCAAAATAAATTTCCGATAAATTCTACAGTAAGCCCCGGGCTTTCCTAGAGAAAGCCCTGGGCATTCTTCAAGAAAGCCCTGGGCATTCTTGGAGAATGCCCGGCAAAGAGGTTTATCCGGTAAAAGAAGAACCTAATAGAACAATAGAGTGACGTCACTGGAGGTTTATAATAGCAGATAATTATTTTTCTTAAATGTATCAAAACTAAAAGATCATTGGAATATGCAGTTCCTTATATTTCAAAGAGGATCTGATAATTATTAAGGACAATCACCAAACTGACTGTCATTTAGTATATTTTCTGTCATTTAGCCTTTTATAAAGCCGTGAATACAAAACCAGAAAAAAGTCTCGACATGTACGTTTCTGATGCAAGCTATAGTATGTAAATTATCTATAATCTCAGTACCATCCGTTAAAATACATCGTTTAATGTGCAATAATTTTATATCTTATGTCCTCTACTATTTTTAACTCATATGATTTAAAAATTCATAGAATAGTTGAAAAAAAACGTAGTTTACAGACATAAACGCGTTTTACAAAATACTATTCTTACGAGTTCATTCATAACTTTTGTTGTCAATTGTAGAGTTGCTGTGGCAACGCACGTGCAACTGCAAATTCAGCTGAAAAGAGCGTTGTGGGTTAATTGTCACACGCATTGCTGAGAGTGACGTAAACTATAGCAGGTTTCGAAATGTATTGAAAATATGCAAAATGTTGGCAGTTTTTGTGAACAAAGATAATTTAAAGTTTATTTTTGCAATGATTTCATTAGGCCAAGTTGGGAAAAACTTAGTTTTTTGGAAGAATTACTTACAAGTTACATTTGTCGAGTACAGAAAAAATAAACGCCAAAAAAAACCCATTTTATTTCTACTTCCGTGAGTCCCTAATCAGTGCTGTATTTGCTGAACTGACAATACCTAAAGTGAATCAATCTACGTAATATTCTCTGCATCATAGAAAAGTGATTAAAGTGCATGAAACTCTATCGTTTTCAACATGTATAGCTTTTAAAACAGCTAATGTGTGGACTGGATGTGAACATTCAGGAAATGTAGGTTTACATTGTACTTATTTGATTAATGTTAAGAAGATGATTACCAATTCATTACAAACTGAATATTTTTGGAGATGTACTTCCAGAGACCAAATCTTAGGAAGGTCTAAAAATATTATGTATTTCATATTTGTGCACACGGTTATATTAATACAAAAATACGAAGATGGATAGTGCTGCATCTGTATAACTAAAACATACCTGCTTAGCAAAAGTTTGTTCAACTACTTTTGAACTCAGTGGAAATATCAGGTAACAGTTATTTATTTGATCTTCTAATATAAGATGTTAATTCTGTTTTAAGCTTTTTAAGATAAAGGGAGTTTTTTACAAGGAACTGTTCATTGATACAAGAAGGAAGCATGTGCTTCAAATTGTAAATAACCCAATATCGCAAAATTTGAAAAAAACTTTGGTTAGCTGTCCCATGATTTACTTATTGGTGAATGTAAATGTCTCTGGATATATTTGAGTATAAACTCATGGGCAAAAGAAACGCTGGGTATTTTCAAACGAAGGATAAAAAAATTATGTATGCCATGTAAATTCGATTTCGAATGTGTTTGATAAAAAAAGTATTTGGAGAATTTATTGTTCATAATTTTAACCATGATGGCATGGAGCGTTTTGTACTGTGGTTGTCTAAACACTGTTGGGGTGCTAACATTGCTGTTTTCAGGTACTTTTTTGTTAATAATTATTTTGAAATTAAGTTTGAATTTCGGAAATGTATATTAGAAGTTTATTTGAGATACTGTTTATGAAAAACATCCACTTTGACTTTTCTGCATTGATATGTCTTCGCGTTATGTCGTCTATAAATATGCAAAAAATGACCAATTTGGCTCTCCAATTAAGGAGATAGCAAATTGATGATTTTTTTACACGCGTTTTCTAAGGCGCCATGCAAAAACATCAACACAAACTGATTCAAACAAGGCAAACATAGTTGAGTGGACTTCTAAGGAAACTTTGCCACTCTGCTTCATTCACATTTATCTTACATGGAATAAAATATCATGACATTTATATTACCAGCGTTTCTTTTGCCCGTGAGTTTACAAACAAGAACCTGTATTATTTTTTTATACAAATAACAATTTAAAGATACTTGCACTGAATCGGGGTCACCTCATGCTCTAAGAATACTTGTGAAAGTTATGAGGGCAACATTAAATCCTTTTGACTTAGTTCACAAATACAAAGTGCCTTCTTAAAAAATTAAATTTCTTTATGCTGCTGTCACATTAAACTCTTTCAAACATGATAATCTAACTATAGATACTCAGAATTTGGAAAGAGAAGGGATATGATGCTTCCAAGTAAAGACCTATAACCTCAGCTAATCATTCCCTAAATATTTCACATTGAAAAACATGTGACATCAACCTGTAGAACTATGTTGGTGATATATTCTTCTGAAGTGACATTTAGATGGTTTTGATCAATACTTGGTCAAAAAAATTTTGTTCTGACAAAAGTTGCGGTTGTTTATGTGGAAAAGATGTCATACGGACCTGTGGTCAGTAGGATTCAATGATACAATGTCAAAACAGGATTCTAAATAAAATATTTGGATTTTATAACAATATGTTGTGTAGAAAACTATCATAAGTAACATATTTGATAAGGAAATACAATTAGCTTTCATTTGATATGCAACATGATACATATAAGAGGAAAATATAAAAAAAATGATACGAAATCTGTTCCCGTGACCCCTATGACCTTGAAAGCCACATTTGACCTTGATCCACCACTTAGATTTTCCTAGATTTTCTATATGTCATAAAGGGATAGCCATAGAGTGTAAATCAGTTGAAATCATTTCTGTTGCAATTTGTGGTGGGTACTCTGATAAAATTACTGGACTATAAAAAAAATATTTATTTCATTTCTATACATTAAGTGAATCCTAACCAAGTGTCTGCTGATATCAATTTATATTTAAATTTTAATTAAAACAAGATGTGTTGGCTATAAGTAACGAGTGTTGACATCCTTTTTGACAAAAAAAAAATCTCTTTTTGAATTTTTTTTATTAACATTAAAAATCCTAAATCTGTGTATATGGGGAAGTCATCGAATTTTGATGTCGTCATTTCTATGACCCTGAACCGTTGTGTTGTCATACCTTGTTGGTGCATTTTGATATCATGTATTTGTCTGATGGCAGAGAACTGTTCAAAATTAAATGTAAAAACGATAACTCTTAAGATATCTTCCAAAGGAAATAACTCCTAAAAACATGCTATCCTTTGTAAACAGTCTTGGATAATAATGTGTGAATATGTTTAACTACTTGTTTTTGCCTATTTATCAAACCAATTAATGTGTCAATTCATTGTCTACAGTTGCTTGTTGGTTGGAAAACATTATTTCAAAACAAACGAAACCTTCAGTAAATATATTGATTTAATTTTGATATGCATAGGATTACTTACTTGAATCGAGCATTAAAGAAAAAGAGAAATATTATTCGTGAAAGCAACAAGTCCCTAATCACAAAAGCATTGTAAAAGCTGAGTTCTCCAAATCGTATATATCACATTTTGTAACACCCTTTTCCTTGTAGGAAATGTAAAGTTTGTTGTCATAGAAGTGAATCAGTTGCCACTTCAAATGAGGGACAGTCGTCACCAATGTGGGCGTTGTTTGAGACGCTGATTGTCTTATGATGTCCCCACCATTGTTGTAGTAGAGAGTCCTGGTGTCGGTATCATACACACACGTTGTTAACTCGTTTTTCGTCACTAATGTTCTCTTCTCATACCTTGTTTTCAGATTTGAAGCTTCTGTATCCAGTTTTAATATCTCCTTTAAGTCTATACTTAGCACTCTGTCCTTCTCTACATAGACGAGTAAACCACGTGGCATGTCTAATGTCAAATACAAGAACTTGACTGCAGGGAAGATAACTCTTTGATCGTTACCATTTGTCTTAACAAACTTGAGTTGCGTCCCATCGATGTAGAACAATATTCCTTCCTCAGAGTCAATGAACATAGAATGTACAGTTCCCTCTGCTGAAATGAGTTTCTTTGTTTCAATGCTGCCATTTACTATTGCTGAAGTGTAGATTTGTGATGATGATGATATACACAATCTTCCTTTTCCCCAAATAGTTTGGATATATTTATATGGATAATAGCAGTTTCCTGACGAAATGTACGTTACATTTCTTGCCCAGAACAATCTCTGCGAAGGTTCATCATATGCTGATCCAGGGTTGACTTTATCAATGGTACCATAATATGATATATTCATTCTTGTTTTCGAGTTGTCTTGCAGGTTATCAATGGTAAATAGATTAGTCGACATTGACATTGATAAATTGTGTACGTGAGTTTGCAACACAAGAAACCCATTTTGCATACCCTTTTGCTTAGCCTTCCAAAAACAACTGTCCTGGATTGATTGTTTTCCACCACATGTGTCCATCGACAGATGAAGCAGAGCTGGTGACACTGTGTTTTGCAATGTTCTTATGGCTTCCTGTCTCAGATTATTCACTGTGTCTAGAATACTCCTGTTAACATGCTCATAAAGCCCTTCAGTCTGCTCTTCCATCTCCATGGACATGTTTCTGACAACTTCTTCAGTAAACTCAACACCTTCAGCTATCTTTGTCAGTAAAGAATCTGCCGTCCTGTTAGCAGATTCGGAAATGTTCAACAAACGTTCATCAAATTTTTCTTGGTGGTCAAACATATTGGAAAACTTCAGGTTCACCTGAGACAGATTAGAGACTCCTTGCTGCACGTTGTCTTCTACTGTGTTTCTCAGATTAGATAAATCTCTCCTTAAGTTTTCATTCTCTTTCTTCATTGCTGCATTTTCAGTTTCAGCTTCTCCAAGTTTATCTCGCACGATTCCCATCTCTGTATTTACCTGCCGGAAAGCCTGCTTCAGAATATCGAAATCTTGTCTAAGTTCAGCTGTATCCTCACCTTTGTCCACGAATGTGTTGCTCTCAGAAAGATTATCCCGTACTTCAGCGAGGACCTCTGCTTTAATTCGCTGTGACTGCTGTTTCATTTTTCTTGAAAGTCGTCTCAAACGTTTCTCAACCCGAGTCTCAGTTTCATCTTCTTTACCTTCCCAGTCTTGGGATTTCAAAACTACCACAGAGAGAAGAATAAACAATGAAAATAACACCAGCTTCATGTCTGAAATCTGACAGTCAAGCCTGTGAAAGCAGGTCGGTTTCATGACAATATTAAATAGATACAGAGTTATGACAGGCAAACAAAAGATAACAGCCCTCTCTCAGTCAGGACCCTATTGGGGTACGGGATAGCTCAGTCGGCAAGAGCGCCGGTCTCACGTTGCTGAGGTCCGGGGTTCGAATTCCATCCAGACCAAGGTGTAAAAACCTAGAGTTCACCTCTGTTAGAACTCTATAAGTGTCACCCTGGAGCCCTAGTGTGTAGTCATTCATGTCAGTGGCTGAATGGTGGATACATGAACACGTGCATACGCCGAGCTGTCGGTTATCAGCGTTCAGCAGTGTTGGACAAACTGCTGTGACTATGTGTCTCAGTTGACCCAGCTGTGAATGGGTACCCTGTGAGGCATAGAATGGTCCCTAACCTGAGCGCCACATATGGATGCCCGTTGAATACTCCCTAGGGACTTGAATTGGAAAAATGATTGGACGGTGAAAGAATGCCATTGACCAGGGGAAACAATGTAAGCGCCTTGAGCAACGACTAGTGGATGGATATGTGCGCTATATAAATATTCATATAATAATAATATTGGCTGAGTGAATCATACTTCAGTTTTATGACTTTGTCAACAGAAAGTCAGGTTAAACTGACATTGTGAGCCCAAAAATATCAACCATGTAAGAAAATATTACCTTCTTGCACTTACATGTAGTTTCAGCTTTTTATAAAATCTTTTTTCTCATATGCCAGTCATAGTCATTTTCGATCAGAAACATTTGTCCGACATATTGGATTTGTTTCAAATGTTGCAAATGTCTTGTTACATAGTAGGAGGAGTGCAATGCTAAATTACAAATGATTTTGTTATTTGGTTGTTTTAGTTTTTTTTATGAATATATATGGCATGTACTTGGTTGGTTTAAAAGATCAGAATATGTCTGTCCGATTGCAGAAAACCTTTTCATCCAAAGCTTTTCAAATTATGCACATGTCTAGTACTTTGTTGGGAGGGTTGAAGTGCTAAATTACAAGACATAGTAATTATAGCCATTTTATTGGATAAGAACTTCTCGTATAAGCTGCAGAAATTACAACCATTCATCCTGTTCTATTCTTTTAGGGGATGAGGTTAGTCACTATTTTCGTTGGAATATATGAAAGTATGATGACAATATTGTATGGTGTGTCAAAGGTTAGTAAAATGCTGTGCAAGAGACGTTTACTGATGATCTGGATAATGGGATGTCTACGTTATTGGTTGTAGCAGTAATTCAGTGGTCAGGGGTGAAATTTCAGGGGTAATAGTGAGCCACGCTCACTTCTATCCTTGTTAATCGCTTTCATTTAAATTTGTATGACATCGAAATGTTAAATGCTCATAAAGTTAAGCTTAAAAGGGCAGTAGCATGTTTTTTGAAAATTTTTAAATTTCAATTTGTCACTGATAATTGTATGTTAATGCTAAATGTATTATATTGATAACGCCAAATTTTCATTACACAAACCAATCTTCCATTGTCAAAGAACAAATTATAGAGATCCACATGAAGTTCATTGTCGGCAATTTTTAGTGTGAAGACTTTGAGGTTTTTTTGTAAGAAAAGGGAATCGGATGGCTCAACTTATTATATTATTATTATATATTTGATTTATTACGGCTTCATTTGGTTTAAATACTTTGTCTTTCAATTAGAACCATTTATTCTTATTTTCCTGACATCAACTTATATTCCCCCTTAAAACGTGCTCCAAGGTAAAAAAGCTTCATTTTTGATAGAATTATCCTCCAAACTCTGGACTCTTGTTTTCAATCTAATTAATGTCAATGTTATGGGAAAAGCATAAACAGGACCTAAATGACATGTGAAAACAAATGTTATCAACCATAATCAAATAATCACATTATAACAAGATTTAAAAACAAATCACTAACGTTCAACTTAGTAATTAAAATTGTTTAATAAACGTTTGCCGTTCACATAACCACAAACATATTTCCCATTTTTTCTATGGAATAATATGAAAGTCTGATTACAATATTGTACAGTGTGTCAAAGGTCGCTACTCGAATATGTCCAGTTTGGTAATGAAAACCGTTTTTGAAAGCCACTTTTGATGAAACCGCTTAGACCCGTTTAAAGTTCTCATAAAATTAAATGATTCTTCAAGATGTTTTTGGTTGTTTCGAGCCATCTATGTAGAACAACATTCCTTTCTTTGAGTCGATGACCATGGAATGTACAGTTCCCTGTGCTGAAACGAGTTTCTTTGTTTCAATGATGCCATTTACCAGTTTTGAGGTGCTGATATATGATGATGTGGAATTACAAAAATATTTCCCTTTGATCATTTCGATAAATTTGCTAGGATAACTGCAGCTACTGTACCTGGATGTTAAGAAGGTTCTATGTCTTGCCCAGAACAATCTCTCCGAAAGTGCATCATAGGTAGAACCAGGGATGACAAAGTCACGGGTGCCATCATATGTAATATTCATTGTTGTTTTAGAATTATTTTGCAAATTCACTATGACAAATACATTTGTTGATGTTGTTTTATTATGTACGTGTGTTTGTAACACAAGAAAACTATCCTCCACATATCTCTGCTTCTCCTGCCCATTAATATTTTCCGCTATCGATTGTTTTCCACCACATGAGTCCATTGACTGATGAAGCATGGACGGTGACACAGGTTTTTGCAATGTTCTTATGGCTTCCTTTCTCAGATTATTCACCATGTCTAAAATACTCCTGTTAACATGTCCATAAAGTCCTTCAATCTGCTCTTCCATCTCAATGGACATGTTTCTGACAACTTCTTCAGTAAACTCAACACCTTCAGCTATCTTTGCCAGTAAAGAATATGTTGTCCTGTTAGCAGATTCGGAAATGTTCAACAAACGCTCATCAAAATATGTTTCCTGATGGTCAGACATATTGGACAACTTCAGGTTCATCTGAGAAAGATTAGAGACTCCTTGCTGCACGTTGTCTTCTACTGTGTTTCTCAGATTAGATAAATCTCTGCTTAAGTTTTCCATCTCTTTCTTCATGGCTGCATTTTCAGTTTCAGCTTCCTCAAGTTTATCTTGCACGATTCCCATCTCTGTATTTACCTGCCGGAAAGCCTGCTTCAGAATATCGAAATCTTGTCTAAGTTCAGCTATATCCTCACCTTGGTCAATGAATGTATCACCATGAGAAAGATTCTCCCGAACTTCAGCGAGGACCTCTGCTTTAATTCGCTGTGACTGCTGTTTGAGTTTTCTTGAAAGTCGTCGCAAACGTTTCTCAACCCGAGTCTCAGTTTCATCTTCTTTACCTTCCTCGTCTTGGGATTTCAAAACTACCACAGAGAGAAGAATGAACAATGAAAATAACACAACCTTCATGTCTGAAATCTGACAGTATAGCGTTTGAAAGCAGGTCGGTTCCGCGACAATATTAAATAGATACAGAGTTATGACAGGCAAACAAAAGATAACAGCCCTCTCAGTCAGGTCCCTATTAGCTGAATGAATCATACTTCAATGTTATGACTTTGTCAACAGCAAGTCAGGTCAAACTGACATTGTGAGCTTAGAAATATCACTCCATGGAAGAAGATACACCTATGAAGTACGTTTAACACTTCAATGATCCTAAAAAAGTTTAAACCATTTCCTTCTTGCACTCACATGTAGTTTCAGCTTTTTATTAAAAACAAATTTTCATATGCTATATAATGTAGCATATATTAACACCAATGAAAGCCCTATTTAAGATCTTAAAACTTTAAATCCTGCCAATATTGAAAAGGTTTTGTATCTTTATTTAAGCAACACTTTAAGCTAGTACCGTTAGTTAAATTTGAATGAAATCATTTTTAAACTCTTCAGCAAAGTTGACACTTTTGAACAGAAATGATGAGAAACACAATCATATAAAGACATATTAACAGTAAATATCACATTAAAAGCACATTATCCCTTAATGTGTAACATGTCATCAACATAGTCATTTTCGACCAGAAGAATTTGTCCGACATATTGTATTTGTTCCAAATGTATCAAATGTCTTGTTATTTTGTTATTTGGTTGTTTTTTCAATGAATATATATGTCATGAACTTGGTTGGTTTAAAATATCAGAATTTGTCTGTCCGATTGCAGAAAAACTTTTCATCCAAAGCTTCAAATTATGCACATGTCTAGTACTTTGTTGGGAGGGTTGAAGTGCTAAATTACAAGACATAGTAATTATAGCCATTTTATTGGATTAGAACTTCTCGTACAAACTGCAGAAATTACAACCATTCATCCTGTTCTATTCTTTTAGGGGATGGGGTTAGTCACTATTTTCGTTGGAATATATGAAAGTATGATGACAATATTGTATGGTGTGTCAAAGGTAAGTCAAATGCTGTGCAAGAGACGTTTACTAATGATATGGATAATGGGATGACTACGTTATGGGTTGTAGCAGTAATTCAGTGGTCAGGGGTAATAGTGAGCCACGCTCACTTCTATCCTTGTTAATCACTTTCATTTAAATTTGTATGACATCGAAATGTTAAATGCTCATAAAGTTAAGCTTAAAAGGGCAGTAGCATGTTTTTTGAAAAATTTTAAATTTCAATTTGTCACTGATAATTTTATGTTAATGCTAAAGGTATTATATTGATAACGCCAAATTTTCATTACACAAACCAATCATCCATTGTCAAAGAACAAATTATAGAGATCCACATGAAGTTCATTGTCGGCAATTTTAAGTGTGAACACCTTTAATTTTTTTTTGTAAGAAAAGGGAATCGGATGGCTCAACTTATTATATTATTATTATATATTTGATTTATTATTGCTTCATTTGGTTTAAATACTTTGTCTTTCAATTAGAACCATTTATTCTTATTTTCCTGACATCAACTTATATTCCCCCTTAAAAAGTGCTCCAAGGTAAAAAAAGCTTCATTTTTGATAGAATTATCCTCCAAACTCTGGCCTCTTGTTTTCAATCTAATTAATGTCAATGTTATGGGAAAAGCATAAACAGGACCTAAATGACATGTGAAAACAAATGTTATCAACCATAATCGAATTATCACATTATAACAAGATTTAAAAACAAATCACTAACGTTCAACTTAGTAATTAAAATTGTTTAATAAACGTTTGCCGTTCACATAACCACAAACATATTTCACTATTTTCTTTGGAATATATGAAAGTCTAATTACAATATCATACAGTGTGTCAAAGGTCGCTACTTAAATATTTCCAGTTTGGTAATGAAAACCGTTTTTGAAAGCCACTTTTGATGAAACGCTTAGACCCGTTTAAAGTTCTTGTAAAATTAAATGATTCTTCAAGATGTATTTGGTTGTAATGTCTTATTCTTGTAAGTTTACAGACATAGTACATGTACCTATAGAAGTGACGATATGTGCAATCGGAGAGTAATGATAACAGAATATGTTGATGAAGAGATAGACCTCTACAATATTCAAGGGTCATGAATAGTCAAACTCTATTCACGAGCTTTAACCTTCACCAGAGAGTGTGACATCTAAAGTTCAATTCACACCAACAAATTATTTTCATCAAAGTAAATTTTCTTAGAGGAATCACTTTTTCAAATTGCAAATGGCGTGGATTTATTTTAAGTTGTGGCGTCCTCTTCCCTCATATTCTTAATTTCTTAAATGAAATTTAAACTTCAGCAGGAATTGGGCTGATCTATGATTTAGATTGTTCAGACTTAAATTAAGATTCTACAAACTCATAGATTTACCTGCAAAAATATTATTTAAAAATGCAAGAACTCCCCAATCACAGAAGCATTGTAAAAGCTAAGTTCTCCAAATCGTATATATACAGTTTTGTAACACCCTTTTCCTTGTAAGAAATGTAAAGTTTGTTGTCATAGAAGTGAACCAGTTTCCACTTCAGGTGAGTGACAGACGTCACCAATGAGGGCGTTGTTTGAGACGCTGATTGTCTCATGATGTCTCCACCATTGTTGTAGTAGAGAGTTCTGGTATCGGTGTCATACACACAAGTTGAGAATTCCTTTGTCGTCATCAAAATCCTCTTCTCATACCTTGTTTTAAGATTTGACGACTCTGTATCAAGTTTTAATATCTCCTTTAAGTCTATACTCAGCACTCTGTCCTTCTCTGCATAGACGAGTAAACCACCAGGTATGCTTAGTGTCAAATACAGGAAGTCAACTGCAGGGAAGATAACTCTTTTATCGTTACCATTTGTCTTAACAAACTTGAGATCGGTGCCATCGATGTAGAACAATATTCCTTCTCTTGAGTCGATGACCATAGAATGTACAGTTCCCTCTGCTAAAACGAGTTTCTTTGTTTCAATGCTTCCATTATCTTTTTTTGACGTGTAGATTTGTGATGATGACAATTTACACAATCTTCCTTTTCCATAAATATATTGGATATTTTTATGTGGATAATTGCATTCTCTTGACGAAAAGTACGTTACCTGTCTTGCCCAGTACAATCTCTCAGAAAATGCATCGTATGTAGATCCAGGATTGACTATATCAATGGTACCATAAATAGAGGATATTATATGAGTGTCCATGACATACTATGTTTACGACACAAGTGCCTAAATATTAGTATTTCCCGAGCGAGAGCGAGGGATATACTGATATTTAGGCACGAGTGTCGTAAACATAGTATGTCATGGGCACGAATATAATATTCTGTTTATTACCGTAGTCCCAAAATTGAAGAAAATGCTCAACACCTACTTCTCAGCATAGGCAGACTAGCCGGCGAAGGCCCGTATAGATTGTGACGTCATAGGTGAACCGTGACGTCAAATCATTGTTTATTACGTGACGTAACAATGAAAAAGTGATATTTTGCCCTAGGGCAACATATGAAAAATATGAACCTCGATATGACTGCCCTCGTAGGTAATAATATGATATATTCATTCTTGTCTTCGAATTGTCTTGCAGGTTAACAATTGTAAATAGATTAGTCGACATTGATAAATTGTGTACGTGAGTTTGCAACACAAGAAACCCATTTTGCATACGCTTTTGCTCAGCCTTCCCAAAACAACTGTCACGGATTGATTGTTTCCCACCACACGAGTCCATCGACTGATGAAGCAGAGCTGATGCCAAAGGTTTTTGCAATGTTCTGATGGCTTCCTGTCTCAAATTATTCACCGTGTCTAGAATACTATTGTTAACATGTTCATAAAGCCCTTCAATCTGCTCTTCCATCTCCATGGACATGTTTCTGACAACTTCTTCAGTAAATTCAACACCTTCAGCTATCTGTGTCAGTAAAGAATCTGTAGTCCTGTTAACAGATTCGGAAATGTTAAACAAACGTCCATCAAATGTTTCCTGATGGTCAGACATATTGGACAACTTCAGGTTCATCTGAGAAAGATTAGAGACTACTTGCTGTACGTTGTCTTCTACTGTGTTCCTCAGATTAGATAAATCTCTCCTCAAGTTTTCCATATCCTGCCTCATGGCTGCGTTTTCAGTTTGCGACTCTTCAAGTTTATCTCGCACAATGCTCATCTCTGTATTAACCTGACGGAAAGCCTGCTTCAGAATATCGAAATCTTGTGTAAGTTCAGCTATATTCTCACCTTGGTCAATGAATGTGTCAGCATGAGAAAGATTCTCCCGTACTTCATCCAGAACCTCTGTTTTAATTCGCTGTGACTGCTGTTTTACTTTTCTTGAAAGTCGTCGCAAACGTTTCTCAACCTGAGTTATGGGTTCATTGTCCTTGTTGTTGTCTTGTTGTGATTGTAAAACAACCACAAAGAAGAGAAAGAAAAATGAAAACAACACCACTCTCATTTTGTAAAGTGAGAAGCTATGGATGGTAGTATGTAGTCCAAAGGTTCAGTGATCATCGGACAAGTACAAAGATAACGGTATGTGATACTGCAGTATTATCTTTGTGTTGTTTGAACTGAGATGTGTTCAGCCTTGAGAAGGATGACTTTGATGATATTCGTACTCCCGAAAACTCTCCCAAAAATACAATTTGGACGTATTAATTTGGTCAAAGCACTATACACCCAAACCTGATATTCATAATAATACCATGATATAATGTTAACATTTGCCGTGGTTCGGTAAAAATTGACTCTCTAATTTTGTGCAAGTAAATAACAAAGAAGTTGATAAATAAAAACGTCATTAATCAAGTTTTTCGTATTGGCCCAGTTCAAGGTCCTCGGTCTTCTGTATTGGCCCTTGGCTTCGCCTCGGGCCAATACAGCAGACCTCGGACCTGTAACTGGACCAATACGGGAAAAGGATGGCTAGATTAGATATTCGTACCAAAACTACAATTTTGACGTATTAATTTGGTCAAAGCACTATACGCCCAAACCAATAATCATAATCATGACATGATATTTTGTTAACATTTTGCCGTGGTAACTTGCTAATGTTGTCTCATCAAAAACCCAATCGTTTTAGAAGTTGAATACATCTTTATCTAAGTGCCATGGAGACTGAACTATGTTCACATTGTCTTGGTAGGACAAAGAAGAACAGTGAAGAAGGTGAAGAGTCAGAAAAATGTATTTACTCAATTTATTCAGATTTCAAAACCATTCACAACTTTAAGAAGGCTCTCATTTAACAGAACATCAAATTTGAAATAGAAAATCGACGAGTCGTGATCGAAATGGAGAGGCTTGGAATTAAAACAGACGTGTCAGGTTGATAGGTGGCTTTTAAATAATTTTCCATCATGTCTCAGGGTACGAACATCACGCTATCTTTACTAATCAGTATCCTGGGCTCAGTAGCTAGATTCGCTTGTGCGGCCCACTTGGGATATAACGAGAAGATGATTTGATTGGCTATATCCCAAGTCGGGCCACGCAAGCGAATCTAGCTTCTGAGCCAAGGGTACAGATTAATTGAGCCAGCGTATTGTTCATACCCTGAGACAGGATGATAATTCTCTGAAGTACAAAACAACAATAAATAAAGATTCTGCATATTTGTTCCAGTTTGGACATCCAGCTGCGGGCCTTCTGGCGCACCTTCCATCACCGCCATCACTTCCACAAGGGGCGTGTCCTGTTGACAGGGGCAACTGGCTTCCTGGGAGCATTTCTCCTGCGGGAACTCCTCATCAGCAGCAAGGTGAGGCGAAGTGGGAAATAGAGAAATACCATTTGGATATGCAGTTCACATTTACATGCGGTTTGATAATATTTAAAATACTAATTTTAACGCCTAGTATCCAGACCAGGACTGATCAACGAAGATACACATGGCGATACAATATATATTATTAACCTGAAGGAATTGTACTTTCGAGTCAAGCTACTAAGCGCCTGATCATATAGGTCCGTTTACAGATCTGTTGTTCAAAATTAAATATTGAGGCACATTATGAACTCCTTTCAGAAATAAGATGGGTAGTCCTGCTGCATTACCGTGTACTTTATAGGAGCCTTTTCACAGCCTAGGCCCCCATTCAACCAGTCTAATTTGACCACGTGCGCAAAAATAAGAAACTCCTCATTTCATGCAAAACAAGTTCTGTTCACTCACCATTGAAATATTCTCTTCTCAGCTTCTGATCTACTGCCTGGTGCGGGAACTGCCTCAACTCGACGCCATTGAGCGCATCAAACAGACGCTCCGACAGTATGGAATTCTGGGAAAATCTGAAAGCGAGGCTACGGAGGAACAGAAACAGATGGAAATCATCCTCAAAAAACGAGTTACAGTCATAAAAGGTAGATAAACAGAAACCCAGATTATATCCAGTCTCTTTAGAACTTTTGATATCTGAATTCTAATTAATTTCAATTTAGATGATATTTTGATTTTAACTTCGCTTAATTGCCTCCAGAGGTAACATAGGGTTGATGAACCTTCACAGAATTATATCCACAAGTAACGTAGCGTTAATTAACTTTCACAATATTGCCTCCACAGGTGTTGATAAACCTTCGCTTAATTGCCTCCACAGGTAACATAGCGTTAATGAACCTAGGTATGAGCGAAGACGACTACACCTACCTGTGCACCGACATTGACTTCATCATCCACTCTGCCGCCGTCGTCAACCTCGCATACCCCTACAGTGTGAGTTCTCTGTGACTCTGGAGCAACCCTCGGGTTATTTTGATACAAAACGTTTCTTCGTTTTCGTCACCCTGCTATCACAATGTGTGTGTATTCGCGATCTGCGATGAAACATGCCAGGGGACAATCTCATTAAAATGATATCTTAATTGCTTCACTAATTTACGCATGCTTAGCGTAGTGTAGCAAAAAGATCATATTTTAATAAGATTGGCCAGGGGAAATCATTGCATTCTTCAAGAGAGACCTGGGGTCGAAAATACAAAATTAACATTTTTTTTTGCAATATTCTTACAATTTTAATATTTCAACACACTTCGGCTCAAACTAATCAATATTAGCAAACATTATGATATGCCTTATGTTTAAAAATAATGTTCATACCATATAGTAGAGTGAATTTCCTGTTACATTAATACCTGCAAAATTTAATCCTCTAGTACTATGGGTAGGTTATTTTTTGCTTATCATTATTATTTATTTCTACTTTGGTCGTATTTACACAAACCTTTCGAGTAAATATGAAATGCTTCCAATTCCAAAACAAAACGTTTATTCAATGAATCTTTTTCCTAAAATACATAGGCTTTTCCCCTATACACTAACGTGTTATAATGTGACGTACAGATGTTTTGCTATAGGTAACTTTACCGGATTTTCTTGAACCTTTCCCTACCAATAGATAGGGGTAGTGACAACTTGATGCGATTTTTATTCAAACAAAGAGGCAGCCGTTTGTGGTTGATATTGAGAAGATAGTCAAAAATGTTCGTTTTTCGATACACGAATTCTCGAGTATCGATAGCATATGGATCGACCCCAGTGATTGGCTGATTTCAACATCGAAAATGTTAACCAGACAGATTGACTAATCAGACCTTTTGAGACCTATATGCATACCCTAGTACAGACTAGTAATGTCTTAGATTTGAAGAGATCATTTCTGTAGCTGACTTTACAGAGCAATACAAAGCATTTCCTTTGATATGCATTAGGGCACCATCGACATGTCTTCAATCTTGTCCCTTTAATGGGATCATACTATCTTTCCTGTAGACGCTGTTTAATTGGTAATAAGTCAAAATTCATGCTGAGGAATCATTTCAATATGTTTGAAACTACCATACTCAACGGTATCATATACATATATGTAGCAAACTCGAGCGCAAGAAAGATCTTACTTTAGATCCAAGATGGAAAGAGGTCATTTTGGTAGTCTATAATGCTAACCTTTGTGAGATTAAAGGTTTATCAACTTACATGCGTGATTAAATTCAAATTTCAAATCTAGTTTTTTGCATACAGCGCAAGTCAGAAGCTATCGCTTCAAAACTTTCAACATATATGACAGTTCACCAATCTAAATTATTATTTTGATTTCGATGAAAATGAACTCTCCAATGCTGTGCAAGTAAATCGTTTGTTATAATGTTATTAATCAAGTTTTTCCGTATTGGCCCAGTTATAGGTCCTCGGTCTGCTGTATTGGCCCTTGGCTTCGCCTATAACTGAACCAATACGGAACAACTTGATTAATAACATTATAACAAACGTACGATTTACACCATACAACTAATCTCAACGATATTGATACAACTGCTGCAGGCGCTACACGGCCCCAATGTGCTGGGAACAGGGAACATCCTGCTCTTCTCCTGCACCGGCAAGATCAAACCCGTCCACTATATCAGGTATTATTAAACGTTTATTCAGTTATCATTCAAACTCGAACACGATGTGTTGCAGGTATTTCATATAACGCATTTAATATTGATCATTGGTTGGTATTTCAGGCGCATGTTTGACACAAATGTCACCTTTAATCCATGATTGGTATTCTGTGAAAGTGAGAGCACATACTGCTTCTGTGACTATTGTCATAAGTCTTGGTCAACCTTTTGGTCCTTGTGTTTATTGTCACACGTTGTTTCACCCCTCCAGCACTTATCATCTCATGTTGTTTCACCCCTCCAGAACTTATCATCTCATGTTGTTTCACCCCTCCAGCACTTATCATCTCATGTTGTTTCACCCCTCCAGGACTTATCATCTCATGTTGTTTCATCCCTCCAGCACTTATTATCCCATGTTGTTTCACCCCTCCAGCACTTATCATCTCATGTTGTTTCACCCCTCCAGCACTTATCATCTCATGTTGTTTCACCCCTCCAGCACTTATTATCTCATGTTGTTTCATCCCTCCAGCACTTATTATCCCATGTTGTTTCACCCCTCCAGCACTTATTATCCCATGTTGTTTCACACCTCCAGCACTTATCATCTCATGTTGTTTCACCCCTCCAGCACTTATTATCCCATGTTGTTTCACACCTCCAGCACTTATTATCCCATGTTGTTTCACCCCTCCAGCACGGACGCTGTGTTCCCTCATGGGCTACAGAACTGCTCCGAGGAGGACGATGCGTCTCGTTACTATGACAACCTGGAGGACGGGTACTCCCAGTCCAAATGGGTTGCTGAGCAGCTGGTGAAGAAGGCCGGGCAACGGGGACTTCCGGTTACTATTTATAGATTAGGTATCTACCTCTATCCTCTTTTTATCAGTTTCTTATTATTCAGAGCGGTAATATTTAGAAGGTTTTTTTATTAGTATGGCCATGGCATATTATGTTTACGTCACGAATGTCTTAACCTTTGTATTTCCAGAGCGAGACCGATGGATAAAGGCAAGATTGTCGTCAACATTTATGGACACAATTGTAAACGTTTGTTTATTACCGTAGTCGCGAAATTAAAGAAAAGACTTAAAACTTAATTACAGACTAGCCGCCGCTGACACTCATAGAAGACAACGTCAAAGATTGACGAAATTTGACGTCAAAGCATTGTTTTTAACATGAGGTCACAATGAAAAGTGACATTTTGCCCTGTGTGTTTCCCTAGGCAACATGTCCGGAGACAGACAGCAGGGTAGATGGAACCCCCAGGACTTCACTCTACTGGTAATACAGGCCTGTGCGAGACATGGACAGGCGCCGGAGGTTGACTGGGACATGGAGATGACACCCGTTGACTTCGCTACTCAGATTGTCGTCAAGATGACGCAGAACCCATCTCTAGCCATGGGCAAAACCTTCCACGTCATCAACGACAAACCACTCAAAGCAAGGTGCGAATCATGTATTTTATATTTAATTCAATATACCCCAATAAATGTTTGTTTAGGCTTGAGATCATATGATTTGATGCCGTTTTGTTAACACCTTGTCCGTGGTGAGTATCGTTCTTTTGACATTGAGTGTTCGCCAGCGCTCGAGATCAACACGGGAAATGTCTTAAGTCATAACTCAAGGCCCTATTCCAATGTAATACGAATATACAAAAAAAAACAGAGTTATACCGTATGTTTGGCCATGAGACCAATAAAACAGTGGTCGTCAAATGCATGATAATAACATACATGTAAGAGCGCTTAGAACTTTAACGAATTTCGAATCTGAAACATTTTTTCACAAAAACAAGAGATATCTTAAATAATAATTCATCATTTTGCATTTTGATAAGTGACAGAAACTTGAACATTAATGGGTAGAAATGATAATATGTAGGTATATACCTTTTGGCGAAGATGATGATAAGATGGACATATCAACAAAACAAAACATTTTCTTCCCATGCTCCACATGATTTGCATAATATACAAATAAACTACATTATTACCTACGAGGGCAATCATATCAAGGTTCATATTTTTCATATGTTGCCCTAGGGCAAAATATCACTTTTGCATTGTGACGTCACGTAATAAACAATGATTTGACGTCACGGTTCACCTATGACGTCACAATCTATACGGGCCGCCGCCCGCTAGTCTGCCTATGCTGAGAAGTAGGTTTTGAGCATTTTCTTCAATTTTGGGACTACGGTAATAAACAGAATATTATATTCGTGCCCATGACATACTATGTTTACGACACTCGTGCCTAAATATCAGTATATCCCTCGCTCTCGCTCGGGAAATACTAATATTTAGCCACTCGTGTCGTAAACATAGTATGTCATGGACACGAATATAATATCCTCTATTTAACAACCCAGTTACATGCCCCCTTTCTGTTCAGATGGGTGTTCGAGTGGATGACAGCTCATGGGATACAACTCAAGTTCCTGCCTTTCTCGGACTGGAGGCAATCTGTGATACAGCAAAAGAACGGGAAGGGGGATAACTCTGAGATGCTCTCTCATCTCCTTCAGACTTACATCAAGTGAGTCGGTAATATCTCTGCATATATGTATGTGATGTCTGTTTGAACTTAAGGACAGCCATATTCATAAAAATAACCTTCTTCTATAAAAAGTGTTAATTATCTTCCCGTAGCTATATAGTTTTATAAGCTATATGTTAAATGCATAGGCTTTACTGATCAGCATGACTGCTTTTCTTAAGATCAAATTTGATGTCACACTCTTGGGACAAGCCAAGATAAGGAATACTTTGTAACTATCGTTCATATTGAAACATTATTTCTACCATTACACCAGTTATACCAAAACCAAACCAGTCGACAATCCAGGGTTATTAATGGAGAACTCTCAAAACGTTGACTCAGGATTATCCTGTAGGCCTAGTTGAGTGTTATTGGAAGTTTACCCTGAATTATCAAAGGTGCAAGAATAACAGATAACCCGCCAGTAGTGACTTCAGTTTCAGTTATATCGCATCTGCACCCACCATCAAAACAACACCCATTCCAATTTGGTATAGCATCCTGTGGTCTTTTGGTTGGATCGATCCGGTAAATCGACCTTCATGTTCAACGTATTACGGCATAGAATGGTCCACCCCAAACCAGACAGAATTGCCTGGTGGTATGCTGTGTGGCTACCTGTGTACGTCCGTATTCTTCAAATCTAACCCTACTTGCAATTTGTGAAAGGCCTACCTTTTGATCGAGAGGATGGCCATTACTTTGATGCCCACAAACAGAACGTCCTGGTCCTGGATCTCTTGTCTGTTTACTCAAACCTCTCACCATGAGAATGTATTGATCTTTTTACTCTTGCAAAACCTGTTTCCCAAGGAGGCAAGGAATCACGTGACATTGCTCTCAACTCTCATTATGTGACCCTGTTCAACTCCCCCCATGGACAGACAACAAAGTATTTGCAAAAAGAATATTGCTCGACGATATAGCTTAATTCGGGAGTCTATATGAAACAGCTGAAGAAACACCTTATGGAAACTTAATCATAAATCTAAAACCTGGTACCAGCGAAAAGAACAGACTTCACGTTAATATCTTGACATCCAATCCAGCAAACCATCGAATTGGCTTACATGATCAACAACGTGAGATAAAAGACGACGTGCCATCGCTAGACGTTCAGTCAATTCGGGACCTTCGTGCTGAACAGACGTTTCCCATTCAAGCAGTGAGAAATCGGGTCCTTTTGGGTCCTATGGCTACAGCTTGTGCCGATTGTGGTGACTTGTTCGACAACATGCATGACCTCCCACGCCACATCAAGTCCTGGTGTCCAGCCAACGACAATGCATTGGGGTCCAACAAGAGGAAACGGGTCAGATACATCAGTGATGATTTAGATGAGGAACAGCCTGTGCAGATCGATGGTATAGATGATTTAAAACCACTTCCTCGTCACTGGAAACCCATCAATGGCATGACAGCCGGTAAATGGCAGAATGTGGGCTTGCAACGTATCTGGAAGCGGGTGTATGAGCTTTATCAAGGTGACTTGGCACTCAACAGGAGTAAATATCGGCGGCCCGGTCGGACAGTCGAGAGGACAGATCGCAAATTGAAACAGCTTTGGGATACTAAATTGATGGATAATCTTAACAGTGTCCTCGAGTTTACTCAATATTTCAAAGAAGCGCTGGATGATATAGACCCGTCCCTCAGAGCAGAGCATGATTAAGGGCAAAATCAGACGTTTTATCTATCCTAAAATGAAAGACATTCTCACTCATCTGGATAGGCATGAATTGGACATTGTCACGGAATAAGACGTGGAGATGGGAGTGCCGAGCGATCAGGACTGATTTATAACAAAGTGTAGGCTAAAGTACTCACGGAAATGTAAATAATATATTTTGGGCGATTATTTCTTTATTACTCGACTAATGTAAGTAATTCTTACAGATGTTAAAAAAAATAAGTTTTCCCCAACTAGGCAATAAAAAATCATTGCAAAATTAACTTTAAATTGCCTTTGTTGGGGTAAAACTGCTCAAAATTTGCATATTTTCAATACATTTCGAAACTTGCTATAGCTAATGTCACTCTCAGGGATGCGTGTGACAGTAGTTTGTAACAAGCATTTATGTCTGTAAACTTAAAGGAAACCACGTTCTTTTTGTACCATTTTATGAATTATTATATCATTTAAGATAGGACATAAGATATAAAATTATTGTACATTAAGAAAAACATTTTGCGGAAGGTCCTGAGATTACAGATCATTTACATACTATAGCTTGCATCAGAAACATACATTTCGACTCGAAATAATTTCGAGGCGTGAAATGACACATTTTCTCTCTGTAAATTCATATATTTCGGGGGAATTTACCAAAATATTTTGAAACAAAAGTTGGGAAAAACCATTATATAGAATACAAATATCCAGTTTGTTACAAATAAAGAAATAATCGACAAAAACATTGTATTTCTATTTCTATTTCCTATAATCCACTGGACATCAGTTCAGTTTTCAAATCTGCTGAGACAGGATGAATAAACGAACCTTTAGTCACGTGGTGAAATCACCAAATTCACTCCGAAGACAAAACAACAAGAACGATAAGAAACATCCTATTTCTCTCTATGTCAAACGAGGAGGCTCTGGACGAGGACATTGGATATGACAAGGAAAGGAAAGATATGCATCCAAAAGATGAGACAATTTATATTCCATCTAGCAGAGTAGACAGAGCCTTATAACTGGAGATAGGTGTAACAAAGTTCATTCCTGCCATGTGTAGCTTTTTGTTGTATCAAAGCTTATGCCTAGATTGAATAAATATGACAAAAGGATCTATGTGTGTCTTCTTGGTGTGAATGGTATTCTAACTCGAAACAGACAGAGAAGAATAATAATGATAATAGTAATAGTACATATGAGAAACCGCTGGATTAAGTAGGACAATCACCACACATGCTTTATATACTTAGATGATTAAATCCACGAAGAACTTGATTCTTAGATTGAGATTGAATATATATGGTTCATATATATAATACTTCAGATTTCGATATAAAACCTATAAATTTTACAAAATACAAACATGGTTTTCTATACATGGAGTTCCAATCGAAATTCAATATTTGATGAATAGACGCTAGTCCTGTGGTCATTGCAAATAAAGGCTGTGATAGTCTTTCATTGTAATAGATTCTCTTTCTTATATTGTAATAATATAAAAACATTCATGTAGAATCACACACATTCTTAGTGTAACATAGTCGACTATTTTCCCATGACAACTATGTTTGCTACCCAGGCAGTGTTCACGTTTATCAAGCCATACTGACCAAGTAATCCAAAATGTAAACATTCTCTGTAAGTGTACAGTCTGCTCCCTTGAGACGCAGGTTAGTGACAATCACTCTCGGGCATATATTCAAATATGAATAACCTGCGGTCTACACATGGGATATTCAGACAAAAACTTGGATCTAGCCTTTTTCATACATATTTGAGTGATGTTCCAACGAAAGACACTTTTACTAACTGGAATGTTATAAGGTATGTTGTTTTCAAAAGATGATGATGTTTAGTTAAGGCAGTTGTCATTATTGTAGGTGTAAAATAGCGTTTGATAGACCTTGTCAGCCCAATATTTGCAATGCACGTTCAATATGAACACAGCTAGGGTGTATGAGTACACCAGAGTTTTCATAAACATGAAATAGTTCTTGATGTTTGAATGTATAAATCAACAAATTCAAACTTGTCTAAAGTTTATTCAAACATGCGAGACACGTGTTATTTTCAGAGAGCTTAAGATCTAATTAATTAATCATGATTTAACTTGTACTTATCGTGTGAGATATATAAACGCTTCAAATGAACAAGAATAGCAATTCTAGCTTCTTAAGTTCAAATCATACTTGTAAAGACGCTTTTAACTCGATCTCACATGAAGCTCTGTATATTGTTATAGTGTGTATTCACATCCAAATTTCATATTAAAAATTGATTTAATATTCTTCAAACTAAGCATATATTTGCTAAGACTTTGTCAGTCCATTCACTACAAACACCTGTTCACTCGACCGTTGCCAATATCACCTGAGGCATCAATACCGGTAATTTCGTCACTTTATATACTCGGCCTTTCAACCTATTGTATCATGCACTTATCGTGTATGTCTGTCTGTCTGTCTGTCTGTCTTATCAATCTAACCAACACAATTCGATGTCCCTTTGCCCCTTTGTCCAGCATCCAGCATGTGGCCTGACAAACTGTTTGGATAGCCATGTCTTAGATGTTGTTATATAACACGTTTATCCTTAAATACGCAGAGAGCTGATCTCTCTACAGACTCGATACAGACTCCATTGCAAAGTCATCCTGTCTCAGGGTACGAACGTTACGCTTACTATACTAATCTGTACCCTGGGCTCAGAAACTAGATTCGCTCGCGCGGCCCGACTTGGGATATAGCAGATCAAATTATTTTCTCGCCACCTTCTCGATAGTGGAGTTAGCGGAACGTTCGTACTCTGAGACAGGATGTTGCAAAGTAGGACTCCGACCTTCCTGCGCACTTTTCAGTAGCCATCATGTAGTTCTGCCTGGACAATGGTTGGAGTGAGTTTCCACGACAGTGTCATGGGAACACTTATTTGATAAACTTATTTTTAATGAAATTGTTCATGAAAACTCTGAAAAATTAAGATTTTTTTACCCCTACCCGATGTTTGTCTTTCTAGCTCCTTAACTATTAATTTTTGTATGATTAAGTGTATCTCATGATAACATTTGTTTTATAACAATGTGCGTACTTATATTGCGCCTTTTCCACGTCCTAAGACATGCTCAAAGCGCTACATTATTACCCTGAAGGAGTTTTACAAAACATCAAATGCAAAAATGTTCACCTGAGTAGTTTCGAAAACTAAAATTCTAAAAAAAATAAAAAATAACCCAAAAATCTATTATTACGGCCGAAAACCGCTACGGGCCTAATTGATTGGGAATGTTGTTGCCCACATTTTGGTGAAAGTTTTATTAGTTTAACACTTTATTGTCCCCAGTACATGTACATATTGGAAATTTTGTTTGTGCAATTGCACCCGGCAGCCACTGTGCAGCGCCAGTTAATGCGTTGTTCTGCCTTTACAATGCCGATTATCAAGCAAGGCAGCAACAACTCCCACCTTTTAACGTATTTTGGTATGACGCGACCCCGGAATTGAACCCCGGTCTTCCGGGTGACGAGCGGACACTCTACCACTGAGCTACGTCTCCCTTAGTTACCGGTATTTTGAGGTTTGAAGTTTTTCCTTGTAGGGGAGATAACTCGAAAAATAAATCGAAATTAAAAAATCTGAGCTAACTAACTAAGCAAACTACAATCCCTGAAAATTTCATGAAATTCGGTTGTTATGTGAATGCTGTAGAGATGGGACAAAATCAGTTCAAATAATAAAAATAATATCCTGGATAAAAGCAATGGGTCTGTCGTCTTGAAGACCTAATAAGCATCAGTGCACCCAACTCTCAAATGTCGACTTAACCTTTCTGACCCGTGACGTCATGCATATATGAACATATTCGTGAGCGTCCGGCGTCCAGCAAATACCACCTTCCCACACCTTATGTGTGTAGACTTCTTTGAGAGGTATTTTAAAAGTTGGAAAGACAATAATGCAGAGGAATAAATGGATGACAGCTTAATATCATAGTTGAACAACAACACCAGCTTATTGGCAAATTCAAAAATTCGATTACTTGAGTCAGAGTCAAATCTGGCCCCTCCAATATTTTGTACCCTTATTATTTATTTATTACATGACCACTCTCTTCAGAGACGCGTCGTTCCTAAAGAACCTGAGCACGTACAGGAACAACGTCTTGCTGGCCACGTTGGGGAAGCTTGATCTTCAGTACGCCTACATCGACGGTGCCACTCTGAACCACTACTTCACAAAACTCCTGTCTCAGCGGCTCATAGTCAACCACAAGAACAGAGCCAGAGAATGTGGTAAGTGTGGGTATATGGTTCGATCACTACGTCACCCGTCTACAGGCCCAGCGGCTTATAGTCAACAACAAGAACAGGGCCAGAGAATGTGGTAAGTGTTGGCATATGGTTCAATCACTACGTCACCCGTCTACAGGCCCAGCGGCTTATAGTCAACCACAAGAACAGGGCCAGAGAATGTGGTAAGTGTTGGCATATGGTTCAATCACTACGTCACCCGTCTACAGGCCCAGCGGCTTATAGTCAACCACAAGAACAGGGCCAGAGAATGTGGTAAGTGTTGGCATATGGTTCAATCACTACGTCACCCGTCTACAGGCCCAGTGGCTTATAGTCAACGACAGGAACAGGGCCAGAGAATGTGGTAAGTGTTGGCATATGGTTCAATCACTACGTCATCCGTCTACAGGCCCAGTGGTTTATAGTCAACCACAGGAACAGGGCCAGAGAATGTGGTAAGTGTTGGGATATGGTTCGATAACTACGTCAACCGTCTACAGGCCCAGTGGCTTATAGTCAACCACAAGAACAGGGCCAGAGAATGTGGTAAGTGTGGGTATATGGTTCGATCACTACGTCAACCGTCTACAGGCCCAGCGGCTTATAGTCAACCACAAGAACAGGGCCAGAGAATGTGGTAAGTGTTGGTATATGGTTCAATCGGTACGTCACCCGTCTACAGGCCCAGCGGCTTATAGTCAACCACAAGAACAAGGCCAGAGAATGTGGTAAGTGTTGGTATATGGTTCAATCGCTACGTCAACCGTCTACAGGCCCAGCGGCTTATAGTCAACCACAAGAACAGGGCCAGAGAATGTGGTAAGTGTTGGCATATGGTTCGATCACTACGTCACCCGTCTACAGGCCCAGCGGCTTATAGTCAACCACAAGAACAGGGCCAGAGAATGTGGTAAGTGTTGGTATATGGTTCAATCGCTACGTCAACCGTCTACAGGCCCAGCGGCTTATTGTCAACCACAAGAACAGGGCCAGAGAATGTGGTACGTGTTGGTATATGGTTCAATCGCTACGTCACCCGTCTACAGGCCCAGCGGCTTATAGTCAACCACAAGAACAGGGCCAGAGAATGTGGTACGTGTTGGTATATGGTTCAATCGCTACGTCACCCGTCTACAGGCCCAGCGGCTTATAGTCAACCACAAGAACAGGGCCAGAAAATGTGGTAAGTGTTGGTATATGGTTCAATCGGTACGTCACCCGTCTACAGGCCCAGCGGCTTATAGTCAACCACAAGAACAGGGCCAGAGAATGTGGTAAGTGTTGGTATATGGTTCAATCGCTACGTCAACCGTCTACAGGCCCAGCGGCTTATAGTCAACCACAAGAACAGGGCCAGAGAATGTGGTAAGTGTTGGCATATGGTTCAATCACTACGTCACCCGTCTACAGGCCCAGCGGCTTATAGTCAACCACAAGAACAGGGCCAGAGAATGTGGTAAGTGTTGGCATATGGTTCAATCGCTACGTCACCAGTCTACAGGCCCAGCGGTTTATAGTCAACCACAAGAGCAGGGCCAGAGAATGTGGTAAGTGTTGGCATATGGTTCAATCACTACGTCACCCGTCTACAGGCCCAGCGGCTTATAGTCAACCACAAGAACAGGGCCAGAGAATGTGGTTAGTGTTGGCATATGGTTCAATCGCTACGTCAACCGTCTACAGGCCCAGCGGCTTATAGTCAACCACAAGAACAGGGCCAGAGAATGTGGTAAGTGTTGGTATATGGTTCGATCACTACGTCACCCGTCTACAGGCCCAGTGGCTTATATTCAACCACAAGAACAGGACCAGAGAATGTGGTAAGTGTTGGTATATGGTTCAATCACTACGTCACCCGTCTACAGGCCCAGCGGCTTATAGTCAACCACAGGAACAGGACCAGAGAATGTGGTAAGTGTTGGTATATGGTTCAATCACTACGTCACCCGTCTACAGGCCCAGCGGCTTATAGTCACCCACATGAACAGGACAAGAGAATGTGGTAAGTGTGGGTATATGGTTCAATCACTACGTCACCCGTCTACAGGCCCAGCGGCTTATAGTCAACCACAAGAACAGGGCCAGAGAATGTGGTAAGTGTTGGCATATGGTTCAATCACTACGTCAACCGTCTACAGGCCCAGCGGCTTATAGTCAACCACAAGAACAGGGCCAGAGAATGTGGTAGGTGTGGGTATATGGTTCGATCAATTATTGAACCAATTATTGATAATTAGGTCTGGATTTAAACTTTGGTGATTTACGGTTGCATAAGTATTTCATTAATATTCGAATGATTTATAACATAACGTTTAAAGTATCTATGTCAGGTTTAGAATGTATCCTTCCAAAAGTTTGATAATATTAGCACCTAATAGGAGGACATGCTTGATAGGCAAACCCGCTAGACTATAATTGTTTGGTTGTGAAGCATATCTCTTCAAGCAAGTGATTTTAAGTGCATCAGTGATAGTTTTGTCCCACTTGTCATTCCAAAAGAATTTGAAGAATATGTTGTAATAGTCGGTTATAAGATCAATTTTAAGTTTCGTGGCTTCCTGTTCGGAAAAATTCTCTATATATTTTCAAGTCTATTTTTTGTATTGATTTTCCAAAGATTGTCTTAATCTGCATTCAGTTTAACTTCCAACACATCGAAAATTCCTTTATGCAAATCAAGTTTTAAATCGCGAGAGAGTGTTAAATCGCTGCCAGCCATTGTTCCAAGCCAACCTACTTTGGTTTTATCCAAATTAATTTTCAGACCGGACCGGAATTTGTGCTAATGGCTTCATTAAGAGAGGTTTACGAACCATCTAGGAAAAGTTCAGTATCGTCAGCATATTGGCCAATAATGTGTTCATTTCGTCTAGGATAATCCCCTTTATTTTGTTTTCTCTCTGATCTTTATGCCTTGTATCTCATCAACGAATAAAAACTAGTATGGGGAGATTGGATCACCCTGCCTACAGCCCCTTTCGTTGTCAAATTTTTTTTGATAGATGGCCATTTTGAACAATGCATGAAGAGGCATTTGATATCAAAATATCAATCCCTTTCTGTGTGTTGTTTCCAAATACGAATTTATTCAATACCATCATAATAAGTTTCTTGGAGACTGTTTCAAAGGCCTTTCAAGTCAATTAGGATCATTTAGGATCAAAATAATGTCATAAAGTAATCTAATGTTTTCCGTAATACATCTACATGTACCTGGAATGAATGTATATACCAATATGATTTCCATGGATAAGAATATCTAGCGTCGATTTAACCCTGTCAGTAATACTTATGATTTTATGTAGTACGCTCAAGAGAGATATAGGACGCCCGTTTTTGTAAATCTTCTGTCTTTGCCTAGTTTTTGTATGCAAGTGATTACGCCTCTGTTCATTGTCATTGTCAAAGCAATTTTTATTAAATGTTTCATTGATATAACGCTGAATCCATATTTTAAGATCTTTCGAGAAAAATTTAAAAAATTTAATAGTAAAGCCATCTAACCGAGGACTTTTATTTTTTTTATTGATTTAATAGGATTCGATATTCTCCCATGCTTATATCGCGTTCTAATGCATCTGGCTGGTCTTTGTTTAAAGGAGAAATAATCATATCGTTAAAAAAATTACTTTTTATCGTCTATGTCAATATGTGATTTAAATAGAATTTCGTAGAATGTCTATTGTTCATTTATAATGTTGTGTCCGTCAGTTATTTCATAGTCGTTATCCATAACGAGAGAGTTGATTAGTTCTGTTGCGTAGTGGATATGTTGGAATGCAATTGATTGAACACAATACATCATAGCTAAGACAAATAGCGCCGCGGCCGCAGTAACTGTTGTAGTGGACTGGAAACGATAGCGAGAACCGAATCAAGCTACCGTATTTCCTCGAATAGACGCCGGGGGTATGGCTGTTTTAAGTAAATATACGCCGGGTCTCGAATAAACGCCGATTGATAAGTTGATTATGCTACCGTAGTTAATTTTAAAGAAAGTATTCCCCCTTTAAACCATCTATAATATTTGTTTCCTACTAAAAAATAAATAGACGCCGGTCTCGAATACACGCCGGGGGTAAAGGGGGTCTGAAAAAATACACGCCGGGAGCGTCTATTCGAGGAAATACGGTAAGGTTCACTCAGCTATAATCTGGGTTACGTGGTGAGGAACATAATGATGTCATTTTAATGAGATTGCGCTGAAGCGTACAGTAGAGTGCACTACCAAGGGAGGTAACTCTCACCTAAGGACAAACCGCAGCCTGTAGGCGTGTAAACAAGCGATCCGTGTTGCGAGTGATGATCATCATTTTTCAGTGATTGTGATCTTAGAACAGAGTCAAGGAACATGTCAACAGGTTTGTCACTGACATTTAGCTTGTAGCGTATCTGAAAATGCACAATCACACTGTAAGTTAGTGTAAGTGTACCCTATAGTAGCGACTGTATCACATGTTCATTCGTTATGATAATTATGAATACATAGTTGAACGATGTGTTAAGGGGTTTTGCAATTGATGCAATGTATCTAATAGTTTATCAATGTATTGTATGACAATATATTACAAGTTTTCACAAATTAACTGTTACAAGTTTACCTATCTGAAACACTGATTAACTTTGATGAAGTTCGTTATACCCAGTCTAATTAACTTAGTAACTCTAACAATATCTTTGGAAGAATCTTAGCAGGGCCTAAAAAATTCTGCTAAGTTTAATCAAGACATACAGTATTTGTGCTTAGTTAATATAAATAATAATCAGATTTTGATATTCATTTAACTTCCATCAAATTTTCATTCCAAGTTAGTCTCCTTCTAGATGAATCTGTCAATGAGACTTATAACTATTATAATTTGTACATTTTTCAGAACATGGTCCTCTGAAGGGTAAGGTTGCCATAGTAACTGGCGCCTCTTCAGGTATTGGGGAGGCCATTGCGAGAGGTTTGGTTCGGGCCGGCGCCAAGGTTGCCATGGCAGCACGGAGAGAAGAGAAGATGAGGGATATAGAGAGGACAATAACAGAGAGTGCCGGAGTGGCTATATCGGTGAAAACAGATGTCACAAAGAGGGAGCAGGTCGGAATTAGTTTGAGTCAAAACAGTTAGTAGAAAGAATAAATAATAAAAATTTTATTTTTGAATAGATCTAAAGCATTAAGCCTACAGGCTAAGATTTACAAAGAAACTGATACTTTTTAATGAAATTATGTATCTATAAAGATATGTCAATCTGGTTTACACCAAAAAAAGGATTTCAGATAAGTATAAAGAAAACACATAACATTTCACTGACTTTTATAAAAAGCATTAAGCCGACATAGCAAGATTTTCTTTAAGAGGCATTTTGAAGTTGGTAAGATGAATGAGAACAAGTTCTATGGATTTATAACTTCTTTATTGCAAGAATGCGACGTTTCGGTGTAGGTACTAACACTGTTTCAAGCAAGTGTTAGTACCTACACCGAAACGTCGCATTCTTGCAATAAAGAAGTTGTAAATCCTTAGAACTTGTTCTCATTCATAGCAAGATTTCTCAGAGAGCCGGGGAGACTCAGTTTGAGTCAAACAATTAGTTGAAAGCATAAATGATATTTTCTTAATATTAGAATTGATCAAAAGCACTGAGTTTAGTCGTAATAATCAGTATTTATTTCCAGATGAATCCATTTTCTCTGAGAGCAGTGCCATCACCTGATATATAGAGAATCTCACTCAAGTGTCTTCTGATATCAAATATATCAATTTAAGTTGATTAAAGTAAAAAAGTTTACTTTTATCAGAAAGTGTTGATATATTTGATAACAGATGACACGAGGGTGAGATTCTATTTATCATCCAAAATCATTTTTCATCACATTTGCATGAAAAATGTACATCTTTGAACACTGCAAAGCCCTAAAACTCCTAAACCAGTGATGTCATAGCATTTTGTCGTCATTGCATTGTCATTGTGTTTTAGACATGATAGCATTGTGACGTCATTACTGATGATGCAAATTGTTTGTGATGTCATATACTTGATTACAGGGCATTGTCAAAAATCTACTTTCAATAATTCAAAACGAAATCTCTCAGGAGATACCGCTTGATCTTCCACAAGCGGTATCTCCTGTGGAAGACAGTTTTGGATGGTAAATGGTATATATGTGGAGTATTCCCTGATGACTCTGTTGCCAGGTTAATTAAAGTAACAAATTTTACTTTTATTATATTTGATATCCGAAGACACGAGAGTGAGATTCTATTTATTATCCAAAATTATTTTTCATTACATTTGCATGAAAAATGTACATCTTTGAACACTGTATAGCCCTTAAGCACAGTTTTGGGTGATTTATGGTATACCTGTGGACTATTTCATGACGACTCTGATGCCAGGTAGAGGAGTTGGTGAGACACACAGAGCTGACGCTGGGCCCGGTGGATATCCTGGTGAACAACGCGGGGGTCATGTACTACACTCTGATGAAGAACCTGCACCTGGAGGAGTGGGACCGCACTATCGACATCAACTGTAGGGTGGGTGCTTGATCCATTCTTACGTTGAAATAGAACTAGCCAATCATCACTGACCATCAACTGTAGGGTGGGTGCTTGATCCATTCTTACGTTGAAATAGAACTAGCCAATCATCACTGACCATCCACTGTAGGGTGGGTGCTTGATCCATTCTTACGTTGAAATAGAACTAGCCAATCATCACTGACCATCAACTGTAGGGTGGGTGCTTGATCCATTCTTACGTTGAAATAGAACTAGCCAATCATCACTGACCATCCACTGTAGGGTGGGTGCTTGATCCATTCTTGCGTTGAAATAGAACTAGCCAATCATCACTGACCACCAACTGTAGGGTGGGTGCTTGATCCATTCTTGCGTTGAAATAGAACTAGCCAATCATCACTGACCATCAACTGTAGGGTGGGTGCTTGATCCATTCTTGCGTTGAAATAGTACTAGCCAATCATCACTGACCATCAACTGTAGGGTGGGTGCTGGATTAATACTTGTGTTGAAATAAGAACTAGCCAATAATCACTGACCATCAACTGTAGGGTGGGTGCTTGATCAATTCTTGCATTGTTATAAGAACTAGCCAATAATCACTGGCCATCAACTGTAGGGTGGGTGCTTGATCAATTCTTATGTAGGAATAAAAACTAGCCAATCATCACTGACCATCAACTGTAGGCTGGGTTCTTGCTTCTTCAAGATGCTGTCCTATTATAATAATAATGATAATATTTTATTACCCCGAAGGGAATTCATGTTGTATCATTACAGAGCTGGTGTACAATATTAGCTATCTATAGACATCATTCCACAATCTTAAATTTCTTACTTAATGTTAAAGTTTAACTCGAAATCAGATCTAGCCATTCTTTCACCATTTCATTTTTTCTACAACTCTATGTTTAAGATCAATGTCATATTTTGAAATTCTGTTGCCAATTTTGAAATTTTGATTGGAAAAAACATCTTGACAATGTGACTGACAGTACACTTTTGAAACTAAAAAAATTGCAAATTCAAAGGCTGATTTAAAGTAATCTTCTTTCATGAAAACCTTGATGAACAGTTACCCCTTCAAGCCAAATTCCTGAGATCTCAAAAGGCTATATATGTGGATTTCATTTGAGTGAAAACTTACCAATGTCTTATAAAGAGCTTGCAAATTCAATCAGTGATGGGTCCAGTTCCAATGAAGAACTGATGGTTAATTCATCAAAAACAAAATGACATTAATGGTTGGGGAACGCTTAGTGCTGAACTTCCATAACAACCCAAGCCTGTTCCTTAGATTACTGACTGTGGTCGGGAGGTCAGTATAGACTTCTATCTTTATCAATACACTCTTGAGAAAGTTTATATTTTCAAGATTGGCACATGAGATAAGATAAAAATTATATTTTCAAGAATTAACAGATATTCTATTTATTTTTATATGATTAAATCCTTCTAATTATGCCCCATCGTGTCTCAGGGTACAAATGTTACGCTAACTCCTCTTATCTGTACCCTGGACTCAGAAGCTAGATCCCTCGCACAGCCCAACTTGAGATATAGCCAATCAAATCATTTTCTTGTTGAAATTTTATCGAGCAGGTGGCGAGAAAATTATCTAACTGGCTATATCCCAAGTCAGGCCGCGCAAGCAAATCTAGCTTCTGAGCCCAGGGTACAGATAAGTGTAACGTTCGTACCCTGAGACAGGATGATTAAGCCCAAGAAACGCCAGTTTCATGTTGAACAGCCGCTTGCAAGAGCCTGTCACCGCTGTCACAGTGTGACGTCATATGAGACTTTGTGACTCTTGTCAGATCATTGTGTGTCAAACTTTAAAACTTGACATCAATCTAGTGGTGATAAAGTATCCCGGCAATATCTCTATGAAGGGTTTTGTTCTGCAGGGCGTGACCAACTGTATCGGTGCTGTACTCGATGGTATGAGGCAGAGGAAGAGTGGCCATATTGTCAACATCTCCTCAAGCGCCGGACGACGGGTGGGATGCTAAGATTGTTTTATTTTATATCAGGAACAGATGTAATTGGAATTATAAGCTGTACCTTCATTACTGTACCTTACATGGTTCAGGATATTCCAATATTTTGTTGTCAAGATATCAAGTTGAGAAATGGTTATCAGACTACTTAACAGGTTTCTATTGATAATTATTAGCTTTTTTTAAAAGTTATTGATATTTTCTATCAAGCAAGTGAACTTTGTGTCGCGCTCTTGTAAACAAAAATTCAAATTATCAGCTAGATCAAGAAATTTTAAATTATCAAAAATTTAAATACAGTGAAATGATAGTGTAAAAGATTTTAAATCTAGCTTCTGAACCCAGGGTACAGTTAAGTGGAGTTAGCATAACGTTCGTTCCCTGAGACAGCATGATTAAAGTCAGGAAGAATTTGGAAGAATTAGTGACAACGTGTCAGAGAAACATCTATCCTTGAAGCTACCATACACCATATTCACGCGGCGGCCATATTGGATCGAAAGCGAGGCTAGGAACGCAATTGCTTTGACGTCGCCCATAGTCCGCAATGGTGTGGAATAAGAGTCTTCGCGGTCTTCCGCTTCTTACACAAGGTTATGTTGACAAATGGTCGGAAACCGACAGTAATATACCAAAATGAAAGCGGATGAAGGGTTTCTCTTTGTATCTTGAGGGGTACATTCACGATGTTGAAAGTAAGATCGCTAAAACACCCCTCAATGCTTTGATTTGGTTTTCGTACACTTGACCAACGTAATGTAATCAAATTTATTAATGCCCACAATACGATTTAGGGTTTAAAATTTGATTTTTATGAAAAGGAATCGTTTCAGGTCATGTGATTTGGTATGTGTTGATTTTAAATTATTTCAGCAATGTTTTTAACTGATATTTGAAGTTTTATTCGTGGGCATACAGTGGCCTACATACTCGTGTTCGTGTAGATCTTGTTCATTTTAATATGCCCTATTTCTATGTTATATATTTCACATACAACGATTTCTTGTAAGGCAAATTTGAAATATTTTCAGCTTTTACTTGGTCATTCAACATTTCATTTATTTTTGTAGAAATGTTATAGCTAATGATAACTCAAGCATGCATCGAAATTATTATTAGGCATAATCAGTCATTTCTAATAACCAACCAAAATAAACCAAACTTGGTGTTTTGATAAAACAAAGTTTATATAATAACATCATGCAATTTCAATTTTCAAAATAAAAATTTTAATTAAAAAGATATTTTATTTCAAAGACAATCACCCTAAAAAAATATAGAATTAATTTATATTTCAACGATTTGTTTTTGGTTAGGGTCTTAAAAAATATTTATTACCTACGAGGGCAGTCATATCGAGGTTCATATTTTTCATATGTTGTCCTAAAGCAAAATATCACTTTTGCATTGTGACGTCACGTAATAAACAATGCTTTGACCTCACGCTTCCTCTATGACGTCACAATCTCTACGGGCCGGCTGAGAAGTAATTTTTATTGTCAAACGTATAGGGCAAACTGACCGAGGTTCGGACACCACCCGAAGTCGCCAGAACTTCGGACACTTTAGATAAGAAGCTGACGCAGTTATAAGTGTATTAAATATCTACAAGTCATTTGTTTCAAAATGTTTCTTTTCAATCTGTCTTGATAAACATTTCTTATGAGAAACATTTTATTACCGGGCCTATTTCCCGACATGCTTTTTTGGACAGGGGCTTTTATCCGATTCATGGAGGAAATTGGCGAAATATTTGTTTACATGAAAATGTTTCTACAAAGCTAAGGAAATAAAGGAAGCGCCAAAAGATCATATGCTTGATTTGTTTTTAGAGAGAAACTACTATACAATAAAACTCCAATAAATAGTTGCAATTAAAAAGTGAATTTAGAAGTAAGTATATGGATTTTCGAAATGTATGAAAATGACCTTGGTTCGGACAGTTTTGACCATGATTTGGACACTTTTTTTTTATAGGGAATTGAAAAATAACCATATTCTACTGCAATTCCTAAGGAAGAAGACAGAAACAATCAACCAACCCATGTGACAGAATAAGTTTCTCTTAAATCATTTCGTTTAGTCTGCATGATGCTTTTGCGTCAGACTTTGCAAATGTCATTGTGACGTCATCACATTTAAGCGACGCATGAAGGAGTTTTCGGAATGTTACTATCGGAAAGAATGCTGTGTGTAATTGAAATATTGATTCATATTCGCGAAATGTTGTTATATCAATGTGCATAGCTGACTTCGTGCATGTTTGGTGATGAAAGTAATCATTTTGATGAATGTATTTATATGTGTGTACACGAGCAAATAGAGTGGTACTGTCCGAAGTTAGGTCAAAACTGTCCGAACCTCGGGCGAATTGCTATACATAACTAAAGCCGTTATTTTCAGGTAATCTACACTCAATTTTCCTAATTTTGACCATAAACAAGTAGGAAACATTATTGTTAACAATAAAGTTTCCTTGAAATAATTTTCTTCAGATAATATTTAACAACACAATCATTGAAAATATTTGGATCAGAACACTTTTTACATAATTTTTCTATTAGTACTCATTCAATTATTTCACTGTCAAAATTGTTAAGAAAAATTGTTGAAATTATTCTGGTAGAGAGATGAAATCATATGGCAACTAGGTATTTAATTGGTAATGAAAAATATTTTGAAGCTAATTGACTTGCAAATTATAAATCTTGATATCTGTAATCACGTGACCAGTCATGTGACTCCTAGCGACAGGTGTCGCTAGTTTATCAGTCATGCTCAGTACATTCCCGCGAGCAGACGTTTAAATGTCGGAAGAAAAAGAAGATCTAAGTTTGGCTGGTAATTCGTTGCTAGCTGAACTCTGTTCGAAACTAGATGATGTTTTGATACGCCAGGATAGTTTGGAGAGGCGTTTAGGTGACTTGCAGAACGGTGCAGCTGTTCCTGAAGCCCAGCGAACCGATCATACTCCCGCTCACGAAGGTCAACACGACCGTGCGAGACAGGACGTCACCCGTCAACCCGCTCATCCGACGCCGGATCTAGTGGAAATTGACATTCAAGGCGAGTTCCAATCTGTGAGGGACAGCCTACAGAGAATAAGGTTGCCCCCTGACCTCAGACTAAATGAAACTAAGAGGGGTGTAAAGGCGAATGACAGATCACAGTTCAACGCCCTCTGCCGATCAGCACGTTACGTCGAAACGTCCTTGAAAGTGCTAGCCAGTGCAGGCGAGTCTGGACTTTCTTCCGATGATGTAAACGCACTGTTTGTGATTTCAAAAGCGCACATCAAGTACCTTCAGGACGAGCACGCCGCTGTTGTGGTACAGGGTCAGTTTGATCCCACAACTTCAAGGTTTTTCCGTGCACTACAAACTAATACAAGTGGTCTAACAGGCAACGCACTCGACTGTTTGAGGAATGCAGCCTCTATTGCAGCTGTAGCAAACGTCAACCAGAGAGAAAACTCCAGGTCCAGTTTCAACAGAGGAAATCGACGGTTCCATGGAAACTTCCGAGGGAGAGGTTACGGTGACCGTGACGTTTATAACCAGTTTGTACAGCGCGGGTTTCCTCAGCGAGGCCGAGGTCGAGGTCAACCAAGCGACGCCCCCACAATTTAACTTTCAGTTGTTTGTAATGACTGGTCATAGTGATGTAAGTTTACCTAAATCTATATTACCAATGCAAGGACATCGCACAGAAATGTCATAAAAAGAAGTGAGGACTTGAACAGATTACTTAATGGGGGTAACTTATGTTGAGTTTCATGCAAAAACACTAAGAACCAAAATAGTCCTATCTTGATAACAATAAGAGTGCAGTTGGTGAGATATGATACTATATGTAAATACCACAAAATTAGGTGACCCACGAAAGCAGGCTACACCTATACAGCTATAAGTTCAGTAGTTCTATTACAATTTGACTTGTTTGATGTTTATCGATCAACATTAGCAATTTCAGGGATTAGGAAGGCCAGGGGCCATGGGCCATTTGCACATGTTCTGAAAAAATGGCCCATTAAAATTTTGAAGTTTACTATTGATATAAGGGCAATGGCACCAGTTTAAAATGCAGAAAATTACTAAAAGCCATGAAAATGGCCCATTGTCAAAAGTGTCCTTCCCAATCACTGAATTTCATTATATATACTTTATTAACTGAGCGATTTTTTATTGCATGGAACAGAAATTTGAAAGTTTTTTTTCTAACCGACTTAGTTAATAAATTGCGATCCACTTGTACACGAAAATTGTGAACATCACACGATCACCTGATAGCCACGATCGTTCTCGCCTGCATCCCGTCTGAACTCTATGATCCATTGCTTCCTTAGGAAATGTGTGAAATGATAAGGAATTGTCATTGATGTAGCGAGAGTCATTGGCACAATGCGTCACACAGCAATGGTATGCCGCCATACTGAGCGCTTTGTTTGCGTTCCTAGCCTCGCTTTCGTTTCCAAAATGGCGTCGCGTGAATAAGGTCTATTGCAATGGTTTTGCATTTGTTTATAAATATACTTCATTTCAGGGTTTCCCAGGTCTAGCAGTGTACTCGGGTACCAAGTTCTTCGTGGAAGGATTGTCTCAAGCATTGCGTCAAGAGGTCAAAGGTGACGGGGTCAAGGTCACATGTATCCAGCCAGGTGATGTCCGAACTGAACTTTTGAATCACAACACTGATGAAGAGGTATGAATAAATAAAGCTTCCATTCTTTTTATATACATTTATGAAACAATAATGGAAACTGAAAATGGTGTTTTGCAGATATGAATGAAATAAATACTGTAGGAAATCCTGTGTAAGAATATTAAAGTACAAACTAGCAAAGATATTCTGAAAGGCATGAGTTCTTTGATATGAGAATTAGCTATATGGGCATTTGTATTGTCAATTTGCTTCTTACATGGTTCAATTTAGGAAGACATTCCAAAGCTTTGTAAAGGAGTATTTGCCATAGTATCATCACAGTTACAGCACATGAGTATATACATCATATCAGAATAATTTTGCCACATGCTGTTTAAATAGAGGATATTATATGAGTGTCCATGACATACTATGTTTACGACTCGAGTCACAAGTGGCTGATATAAAGGCACGAGTGTCCTAAACATAGTATAAAATGGGCACAAACAGACTATTTTGTTTAATACTGTAGTCAAAAATTATAGAAAATACTCAAAACCTACTTCTCAGCATAGGCGAACTAGCCGTCGCCAGCCCTAATTGATTGTTATGTCATAGGTGAACTGTGACGCCAAAGCAGTGGTTATAATGTGACCGTGTGAAACATGAAAAAGTTATATTTTGCCTTAGGGCAAGATATGAACCTCAATATGACTGCCCTCGTATGATTTTGTAGTTGATATGATACATATGATAAGCTTCCCTCGCTATGCCAACTTATGTCCATCAAAATGGAGTGGCACTGACCCATTAAGCAGTTTCCAAAGATCAAACAAAGATCTGCCTTCAATGACATTGATCTACCGTTACCTGACCTTGACCTTTGCTGACCTTGACCTGAATTTATACTATTCCAGACCAAGCAAGAGTATGACACGAGCACCTCCTGTAAAATATTGGAACCTGAGGATGTCGCAAACGCCATCGTATACGCAGTCTCTCAACCCGAGTATGTGGGAATCAACGAGATCCTGGTGGAACCGCGGGAGGGCTGTATCTGAGGTGTTGGAGCGAAGGAGCTTTCTGTGATTAATGTGGGCACAATAGTGGACAAGTGATTGGTGATTTCAATCTAGAATTCATCAAAGTTCCTCCGAGTGCCAAGTTTGATATTTGAGGTCAAAGATTTCTGGACAAAAACTTTAAAGTGGGTCTGCAACCCGAATTTTAACTTCCAGAGTTTTATTAGCACGGCCCTGAAAGAGTCGTAAATGCTCGGTAGGGACGAAATCATTTGGTTGCGAACCGCTTACAGCTGACAACGAGTACCAAGTTTGTGTCATGTGACCCCCCCTTATCTGTCTGGACGCTCTCATTAACGATGGTCAATAGGTTTCACAAGCTAGGTTGTTGATTCCCTTTAAAGGCCAAGAGCATAAGATTTACAAAACAAATTTTTAAAATTACATGAATAACATTCAGTCCTGCTTGAAGATCTTCCAAGGTTATGTACTTTTTTGTCATACTTCAGGAAATCTTGCAGTAGAGTTGTCACTATGTACATTTACATGATGAGAAGATAACATACATAACACCTTACTCCATCATAGTGTTATAAGAACTTAATGAAGGCTCTAATTCTTAAGTCTCATGTCACAATACAGTGAATTCAAGAGGATGCAGTGATGCATTCTATTCTTTGTCAAATTGTCAAATCTAGAACAACTTAAGGGTTATGCTTACTAATATTTATGAAAATAAGTGTGAAATCATGTGTAATATATATACCGGTAGGTATCAACAGGGAAGTACTCTTGAATTTTGTTTCTACAAAAAATACCCCAATAGGTCTGTGCCTTTAAGAGGTTGCAGAAAATAAGTTTGAACAATTTAAAGGTTAGCAATGAATTACACTGGTCTGACTGGATATGAAAAACCACTTTAAATTTTCTATTGGTATAATACTGAAAGTGAATACTTATACTTTATATTCTATGGAAAGTTAAGAATGGTTGTCTGTTGATGAATGCATGTTTTGTTTACTAATTTATCTTTCATTTTGTATGAGAATTTTTGTTGAATGTGACCAAGAGATACATTGTGTCAACACTGCCATGTTTATAGAACACACTAGTCATGATAGAGAACACTACAATGTAACGATAGAGCATGTACTGGTAGTTCACACATGAACCGTAGGATGCTTCTAGATTCTAAAACTTCTTGTACATTTTGTAGTCATCCGTCAGGTTGAGAGCCATTCACATTTATTTTTTAGCTTATCTAGCCTGTAATGCCCAATGGGCAAATGGCATGGCATGATGTCTGTCCACCCTTCAGTCCTAATAAGGGCCACAGGGGCCACTTTCTGAAAACCTATATACTTAATTTCAGGATTGGCATTGTGCCCCCTACAAAGGATGAACCACATTGGCCCCGCTCTACAGCACAGTTGGATATGAAGCCTGATGAGCTACAGAGTCAATGGCTCTATTTTTAGCTCATCTGGCCTGTAAGCTCCGATGGGCTTATGCCATGACATGGTGTCAAGGTCCATCCGTCCGTCTGTCTGTCCTTAAACTTTAATATGAGGGTCACAGGGTCCACAACCTTAAGACCTACTTTTATCTTCTTCTCCAGAAGCATATGGTTTAAAAAGATGAAACCTTGTGTACAGACTCCTTGACTAATGAGGATTTAAATTTATAGCTTTGATGGCCCTGTGGCCTCAATAAGGGTCACAGGGGCTGCACCCTTAAAACTTTATTTATTTTCTTCTCCATAAGCATTAAGCCTAGGAAGCTTAAACTTTGTGTACAGACACCTTGACAAGTTAGGGTTATGATTTATAGTTATTTAGCTATCTATTTTTCATCTTTTTCTTAAGAAACGCAAGGCCTAGAACTTCTTTTAGAGACTCCTCAGGTAAATGGTATTCAATTATTAATGTTTGATAACCCTGTGGTCCTTACTAAGGGGGAAACCACATTGATCACACCCTAAAGCAATATGAAACATGATGGGCTATAGAGCAATGGCTCTATTGTTGTCTTAGTTCCTTTATGGACTATATGGTTTCAACACCAGAACAAGGCTTATCCTTTGAAATGAATGTTCGTTTTCAGCTGGTCCATAACTATAATAGTCTTAAATTAAAATTTGAATTTCCATAAGAGATGATTAAAGAGTGAGATCTCTTGCTGCGACCTTCAACCTTTCCATCCCCCTTGTAACCGAACCAAATTCCAAAATCCACACCCACCCTGAATACATATTATTGTAATGATTTAATGCAAGGCCTTTGTTGTACAAGTGGTCAGGCATGCTAAGCATTATAAATCTTATTAAATGAATTCATTGTAAATAAAGATTCAAGTATATAACGCATGTATGAGAATGATTTGGTATTTATTGATTTTTCTTATACATTGAATGATTAAATCATGTTTTACAAATATTATTTTGTTTGTTTCATGTCGACTTGATTTTACAGGAATACAATCGATCAAAAAGCATATATTGGCTGTTTATCAAAGAGAGTTTGTCAAGAGTTCATCAGTATTCCCAGTTCTCAACACAAAAATCATCTCATTTTGTTTTTTGGTCCGTGATGTTATCCAATTTTAAACAATGTGTTCAAATTTTGGAAACATCTTCAAGTCTTCAAGACCTGGCCATTATTTCTTGTGATAGAATGTGATTTTCCTTTTTACTACATTTTCTTCAATTTCTCTCTCAACAATTTTCTCAATAGACCGAGTGGGTCTGACAGTGCTCGAGCCTGAGACAGTTGTTTGACTAAGGGCTGAGTTAGACACGTCCCCCGAGCTCCTGCCTGAGACAGTTGTTGTTTGACTAGGGGCTGAGTAAGACACGGACCCCGAGCTCCTGCCTGAGACAGTTGTTGTTTGACTTGGGGCTGAGTTAGACACGTCCCCCGAGCTCCTGCCTGAGACAGTTGTTGTTTGACTAGAGGCTGAGTAAGACTCGTCCCCCGAGCTCCTGCTCTTCACGCTATTGTTGTTGGACATCTTTAGTCGTAGCGTCTGTGAACGGAAGAAGTATAATAGTAGTGCTATTATATTATCACGCACGAATATGATGAGAATTATGAAAACGTGTTGTATATGCGTCGAATTGAATTAACCCAACCTCGAAAAGTCGTGTTGAAAGTTTTAGTGGCAAAACCTCCAATCAAAATTCGAGTCGTGGCAATTTCTCTGAAACTAAACCGAAACCTTGTTCCATATATGGTTGATAGTTGTTATTCTTGGAAGTAAAAGTGATTGATTTGATTTGCATTCGAGCCTTTTCTAATCGCCAAAGATACACAAACACCATGATCTAACATTTATGTCTCAAATATGATACATAATTGTATTTAACTGAAACAAAATAATGTGATTCATCCTTTTAAAAGTTGCTTCAACATTTCTTGCACGTCTGCATTACCCAGACAAATCACATTGCCATGATGTAAAAAAGGATATCTGCGATTCATTTCAAATATTTTAAGTTCTCTAACAAACAATATATTTATAACAAAATAAAGTACATTACCTAAATCGGAGATAATCGCAAAATTTTCACTTTTTCGCCCAGCCAGATATCCACCTTTTACCGGGTAAAGGCGTTCTCAATTATGTAGTCACGTGACAATACGATCCTGTAGCCCGTTTCACAAACACCTCTTACCGCTACGACCTCGTAAAGTAGGTCGTAACTCACCTTTTACAATATTTACCCGTTTCACAAAGAGCCCTTAAAGTTACACGTCATTTTCAGGTATACAGGTATGTATTTCCTCTAATCCAGCCGAGGAAAAGGTTGGGTCTTAAAAAGTACATTTCAGTTTCATGATGCCGAATCACCTAATTACTTTGATTCGTATATTTGATGGAAACTCCAACGGGTGGTATTGTAATGAGAAAATGTTTAGCCCTCGGCAACAGAAGAATTAATCAGATGAAGTACCGTATGTTATATTCATGACCCTCAGCTCAAGTACTTTATGAGAAATATGTTGGGCAAGTCCTTTCAATTGTCTTAAAATCGTTTCATTGGCGACCAAGACACGCATTTTATGTATTAAGGAACATAGAAAATATTATATACGAGCTCTTATTTTATCAAAACAGATGGATTTAACACTTATATCACGCAGTGTCTCTTATTTGTTTAATCCCACAATAGAGGTCATATTCAGTTGACATGAGTCACACAAATATATTATGCGTCTACATATTGATCGTCGGTCTTTCGATGACAGAGTAAGTCTGGTTGAATTTATTGAAGAGTCAAATAATGATTACGCTACCGAAAACGGGTGATGCTATGGTACTTTTGCAGAGGGACCTGTACTTTGGACGCGAATTTAGTATTTCATTGTTGATTAAAACATGTGAACATGATGTCAAACGTCCGACAAATGATTTTTCTACCGAGTGATGTATTTGTTATCTCACAAGCTAAATTTGACCACGAACCGCATGCAAGTATGACGAAATTAGATGTCCTTTAGTCGAAAAATCGATTGTGTGATTTATAATTTTGAATAGTTTTCATATCAGAAGATTGTAGACATGTATCAACACTGACTTTGGAAGGTTGTTATTTTCATTGATGAATATGGTGCTACTACCAAGTTGCATCATATACAATTACACATTCACTTGACTACACGGTAGATGTAAATTACGAACTCTCTTTTGGGTCGGGTTCTCCCGGGTATTTTTCCTCGTTTTCCTTTTATTATTTTTACTCTGATAGAACAACATGTCTATCTTGTTTTAGTATTTCTTTTCATATGTTCAAAAAAAGAACTTAACTCATGTTTCCTTTTTCGTTTCAAAATGACAAAGAATTCTCACTCCTACAACATGCCACTCATCAATACTGAATACACGGAAAAACATGTCTTCGTGGAAAACTTGTGTACTCAAATAAGTTTCAAATGTATACCTCAGTTTTTTCTACCCCTTTTCTCAATCTTATATATACTTGTGAGATTACTAGATGGGGGTTGACATTGTACAATATCGACAGAGAATTGGGGTATTTAACTGTAAATCACTGAAGATAAAGGGTAAAATAGATATATCTACTTTCTAACTGGTGATGTTAGTCTGCACACTTGGGATAAGGTGTATTCGGGTAGCACTAATATTACTGCTCTGCTGTGGAGATATCCACCCTCATCCGGGACCTGTGCCAGCAGATATAAGTATTGTACATACTAATGTTCGTAGTCTTAAGGACAAAGAAGACTTAGTGTATGCAGAATTGCATGAATATGACGTCATATGTATAAGTGAAACTTGGTTACACGATGGTATTTCTAATGCTGATGTTAGCTTTCCCGGATTTCACCCACCACTTCGTAATGACAGGCAGACAAGGGGGGTGGGGTCGCTATTTATGTTAAGGATTTAATATACTGTAAGCCAAGGTCTGATTTACAGCTTCCTGGGTTAGAAGCAGTATGGCCATAAATTACCTGTAAGAATAAGAGTTATATTGTTGGTACTTTCTACAGGGCAAATGCTAGCTCTCACTATTGGGATCTTATCGAAGAATCAATTGGCTCAGCTATAGACACTAACATTAAGACTATAGTTCTAGGGGATTTCAATGCTAACCTTTTAAATAGAATTGACCCAAATATTGAACATATTAAGTCGATATATTGCCTGACCCAATTAATAAACGAGGCAACACGTATTACCCAACATTCGACAACACTAATTGATCTTATATTTGTATCATGTCCTGAAATTGTCACATCTTCGGGTGTATCCCCTCCATTTTGTAGTGACCACTGTTCTGTTAGTGTGTCCCTTAAGTCCACCAAACAAACACAGAAAGCATATTCAAGATTGATCTACAATTATGAAAATATTGATACAAATACTTTTCGGCAAAATGTACGGGATATTGATTGGGCTTTTATCAGGTTTGATGATATCAATACAAGTACTCCAAAATTCGTGGATATTCTATCAAATCTTTTTAGGTCAATCATTCCCAATAAAACTGTTCTAATTCGCCCAAATGACGCCCCATGGATGAACGGCTTTATTCGAAAACTTATGCGTAAGAAGAATAGAATTCACAGGAAAGCAAAACGAAGTAATTTGACTAAAGACTGGGAACATTTTAGAAAATGTCGTAACAATCTTATAACGGAGATACGGAAATGTAAGTCTTTGTATATTGACAAACTTGACAATGTTGTAAATACAGAACATGGTAGTAAATCATGGTGGCGAATTGTTAAGAATTATTTAAAGAAGACTGACAAATCTAGTACATTTCCTCACATTGAGCACAATGATGTTGTATATGAAGATGATATTGACAAAGCTACCATCTTCAATGACTATTTTGCCAGCATGGCCACCGTTAACAACCCACTTGATGACGTAATATTTGATTGTTCACGTGATCAAGCCCACCCTTGTCTCACTGATATCAGTTTACAAAGTGATGAAATACGAGATATTTTACTGTCGCTTAATGTCACCAAAGCAACTGGCCCAGATCATCTTAGCAATCGTGTCTAAAAACTTTTGGCTGAACAGTTGTCATTTCCACTCTGTGATTTATTTAATAATTCGTTATCAACTTCATGTTTTCCAGAAATATGGAAATACGCATCTGTTGTACCAATACATAAGAAAAATGATGTACACCAATGTGCTAACTATAGACCTGTGTCACTTACTAGCTGTTTGTCAAAAGTATTTGAGAAGTGCGTTTTTAAGCATGTATCAAATTTCTTTTTAGATAACGGAACTATCACATCATTGCAATCAGGTTTTATGAGCGGTGACTCAACATCATACCAGCTTACCCACCTATATGATTATATCGCTAAGGCCATGGATAGTGGTAAGGAAGTAAGAGCTGTGTTTTGTGATATCAGTAAAGCCTTTGACAGGGTATGGCACAAAGGTCTTTTGTACAAGCTGTGGGCTAATGGCATACGCGGTCCCCTTTTATCGTGGTTTGAAAGTTATCTGACAAATCGGAAACAATTTACAGTAATAAATGGGTATAAATCCAATGCCAAATCAATTGAAGCGGGCGTTCCTCAGGGATCAGTTTTAGGACCATTACTTTTTCTTATATATATTAATGATATTCAGTGTAATATTAAATTATTTGCTGATGACACATCTTTATATGTGATTATTGATGACCCTATCTTATCATCCAATTTGTTAAATGATGACTTAACATTAATAGCTGAATGGGCTAAAACATGGAAGGTAGATTTTAATCCATCTAAAACAGAAACTATAGTCTTTTCTAGAAAGAAAACAGTGACAATAATCCCAGATCTTGTAATGAATGATACAATTATTACATCTGTTGACTCGCATAAACATCTAGGATTGACTTTGCAAAGTGACGGCCAATGGAATAAACATATTGATAATATTATTGCCAAAGTTAGTCCTATGATAAATTGCTTAAGAAGCCTGAAATACCGCCTTCAAAGAAAAAGCCTTCAAACACTTTACACTTCATTTGTTCTTCCAATCTTTGATTACTGTGATTACATTTGGAATAATTGCACAAAGTCACAAGAAATGTTATTAGAAAAATTACACTTAGATGCCTTGAGAACAATATGTGGATCGGTTAGAGGAGTAAGTCATTCTAAACTTTATTTAGAAACTGGGTTTTCATCATTATCTGACAGACGAAATCTTCACAAAATGAGTGTATTTTACAAAATGTTCCACGAAAAAAGTCCGAAATATTTATCAGAATTAATTCCACTGAACTTATCCTCAGTATCCACATATGAATCTCGATCATCGAACATTCTTCAAACTCCACTCTGCCGCACTGAAGCCTATAAGAAATCGTTCCTTCCATCATGTGTGGGCGAGTGGAATCTGCTAGATGACAATGTAAGAAATATTGATTCACTTAATTCGTTTGAAAAACATATCGATCGAACTTTGCCTTGCAACGTGCACAATATATTTAAACACACTGGTACTAGACACAATCAAATTATTCATTGTAAGATAAGACTGGGCTGCAGTGATCTTAATGGCCACAAGTTTGACCGTAAACATTCATAACAATTCCAAGTGTGATTGCGGCTATTTTTATGAAGATACCATTCACTATCTTTTCATGTGTCCAAATTTTGCCGAAGTTCGATCGAGATGCTTTTATTATACAAAAGGGTTTGACTTACATACTGTCTTATATGGAAATAATTCGCTGTCTGATGAAATAAATCAAAACATAGTCACTTCAGTTCATTCATATTTTACCCAAACTGAACGTTTTACTAGCTAATTTTCAAGATATAATGAACTATATTGTATATTGTGAATGTATTGATGTATTGTATTGTATTGATGAGTGAATTTTTGTTCTACATGTAATTTTTGTATTGGAGAGGTATTCAAATAGGCAGTATGCCTGTTTACCAATCCAACCATGCATTCAATGGAATAAATATTGTTTAAACCGTATGACGATGGGGCTAAGGCAGAAGATGTCTAAAGATGGGTGACATCTCATTTGCTCGAACTAAATTAGACGGTGTAAGAAGCACCTTCAGTAGTAGGGGAAATGGGCGTTCTTGGACAGTCAGCTCCATAGGGTTAGTATGGGGAAAAGGGTATCCCCACGAGGGTATCCTCACGGGGAATTCCCCCAACACATAAGTCAAAGACTAAAAATAGCTATGACGACAGATGGTGCAATACCTGTTTTCAGCCCTAATTGATTGTTATGTCATAGGTGAACTGTGACGCCAGCCCTAATTGATTGTTATGTCATAGGTGAACTGTGATGCAAGCCCTAATTGATTGTTTTCTCATAGGTTAACTGTGACGCCAGCCGTAATTGATTGTTATGTCATAGGTGAACTGTGACGCCAGCCCTAAATGATTGTTATGTCGTAGGTGAACTGTGACGCCAGCCCTAATTGATTGTTATGTCATAGGTGAACTGTGACGCCAGCAGCCCTAATTGATTGTTATGTCATAGGTGAACTGTGACGCCAGCCCTTATTGATTGTTATGTCAGGTGAACTGTGATGCAAGCCCTAATTGATTGTTATGTCATAGGTGAACTGTGACGCCAGCCCTAATTGATTGTTATGTCATAGGTGAACTGTGACGCCAGCCCTAATTGATTCTTATGTCATAGGTGAACTGTGATGCAAGCCCTAATTGATTCTTATGTCATAGGTGAACTGTGACGCCAGCCCTAATTGATTGTTATGTCGTAGGTGAACTGTGACGCGAGCCCTAATTGATTGTTATGTCATAGGTGAACTGTGACGCCAGCAGCCCTAATTGATTGTTATGTCATAGGTGAACTGTGACGCCAGCCCTAATTGATTGTTATGTCAGGTGAACTGTGACGCCAGCCCTAATTGATTGTTATGTCATAGGTGAACTGTGACGCCAGCAGCCCTAATTGATTGTTATGTCATAGGTGAACTGTGACGCCAGCCCTAATTGATTGTTATGTCAGGTGAACTGTGATGCAAGCCCTAATTGATTGTTATGTCATAGGTGAACTGTGACGCCAGCCCTAATTGATTGTTATGTCATAGGTGAACTGTGACGCCAGCCCTAATTGATTGTTATGTCATAGGTGAACTGTGACGCCAGCCCTAATTGATTGTTATGTCGTAGGTGATCTGTGACGCCACCATTAATTGATTGTTATGTCGTAGGTGAACTGTGACGCCAGCCCTAATTGATTGTTATGTCGTAGGTGAACTGTGACGCCAGCCCTAATTGATTGTTATGTCATAGGTGAACTGTGACGCCAGCCCTAATTGATTGTTATGTCGTAGGTGAACTGTGACGCCAAAGCATTGGTTATAATGTGACAGTGTGAATCATGAAAAAGTTATATTTTACCTTAGGGCAAGATATGAACCTCAATATGACTGCCCTCGTATGATTTTGTAGTTTTTATGATACATGTGATAAGCTTCCTTCGCTATGCCAACTTATTTCCATCAACATGGAGTGCACTGACCCATTAGGCAGTTTCCAAAGATCAAACAAAGATCTGCCTTCAATGACATTGATCTACCGTTATCTGACCTTGACCTTTGCTGACCTTGACCTGTAATCATATTATTCCAGACCAAGCAAGAGTATGACACGAGCACCTCCTGTAAAATATTGGAACCCGAGGATGTCGCAAACGCCATCGTATACGAAGTCTCTCAACCCGAGTATGTGGGAATCAACGAGATCCTGGTGGAGCCGCGCGAGGGCTGTATCTGAGGTGTTGGAGCGAAGGAGCTTTCTGTGATTAATGCGGGCACAATAGTGGACAAGTGATTGGTGATTTCAATCTAGAATTCATCAAAGTTCCTCCGAGTGCCAAGTTTGATATTTGAGGTCAAAGATTTCTTGACAAAAACTTTAAAGGGGGTCTGCAACCCAAATTTTTAACTTCCAGAGTTTTATTAGCACGGCCCTGAAAGAGTCGTAAATGCTCAGTAGGGACGAAATCATTTGGTTGCGAACCGCTTACAGCTGACAACCAGTACCAAGTTTGTGTCATGTGACTCCCCCTTATCTGTCTGGACGCTCTCATTAACGATGGTCAATAGGTTTCACACGCTAGGTTGTTGATTCCCTTTAAAGGCCAAGAGCATAAGATTTACAAAACAAATTTTTGTATTACATGAATAACATTAATTCCTGCTTGAAGATCTTCACAGGTTATGTACTATGTTGTCATGCTTTAGGAAATCTTGCAGTAGAGTTGTAACTATGTAAATTACATGATGAGAAGATTACATACACATCATGTTACTCCATCATAGTGTAATAAGAACTTTATAAGAACCTTGATGAAGTATCTAATTCTAAAGTCCATACTAAATGTCACAATACAGTGAATTCAAGAGGATGCACTGATGCATTCTATTCTTTGTCAAATTGTTAAATCTAAGTGTTACCCTCACTGATATTTGTGAAAGTAAGTGTGAAATCATTGTGTAATAATCATATACACCGGTAGGTATAAACAGGGAAGTACTCTTGAATTTTGTTTCTACAAAAAATACCCCAATAGATCTGTGCCTTTAAGAGGTTGCAGAAAATAAGTTTGAACAATTTAAAGGTTAGCAATGAATTACACTGGTCTGACTGGATATGAAAAACCACTTTAAATTTTCTATTGGTATAATACTGAAAGTGAATACTTATACTTTATATTCTATGGAAAGTTAAGAATGGTTGTCTGTTGATGAATGCATGTTTTGTTTACTAATTTATCTTTCATTTTGTATGAGAATTTTTGTTGAATGTGACCAAGAGATACATTGTGTCAACACTGCCATGTTTATAGAACACACTAGTCATGATAGAGAACACTACAATGTAACGATAGAGCATGTACCGGTAGTTCACACATGAACCGTAGGACGCTTCTAGATTCTAAAACTTCTTGTACATTTTGCAGTCATCCGTCAGGTTGAGAGCCATTCACATTTATTTTTTAGCTTATCTGGCCTGTAATGTCCAATGGGCAAATGGCATGGCATGATGTCTGTCCACCCTTCAGTCCTAATAAGGGCCACAGGGGCCACTTTCTGAAAACCTATATACTTAATTTCAGGATTGGCATTGTGCCCCCTACAAAGGATGAACCACATTGGCCCCGCTCTACAGCACAATTGGATATGAAGCCTGATGAGCTACAGAGTCAATGGCTCTATTTTAGCTCATCTGGCCTGTAAGCTCCGATGGGCTTATGCCATGACATGGTGTCAAGGTCCATCCGTCCGTCTGTCTGTCCTTAAACTTTAATATGAGAGTCACAGGGTCCACAACCTTAAGACCTACTTTTATCTTCTTCTCCAGAAGCATATGGTTTAAAAAGATGAAACCTTGTGTACAGACTCCTTGACTAATGAGGATTTAAATTTATAGCTTTGATGGCCCTGTGGCCTCAAAAAGGGTCACAGGGGCTGCACCCTTAAAACTTTATTTATTTTCTTCTCCATAAGCATTAAGCCTAGGAAGCTTAAACTTTGTGTACAGACACCTTGACAAGTTAGGGTTATGATTTATAGTTATTTAGCTATCTATTTTTCATCTTTTTCTTAAGAAACGCAAGGCCTAGAACTTCTTTTAGAGACTCCTCAGGTAAATGGTATTCAATTATTAATGTTTGATAACCCTGTGGTCCTTACTAAAGGGGAAACCACATTGATCACACCCTAAAGCAATATGAAACATGATGGGCTATAGAGCAATGGCTCTATTGTTGTCTTAGTTCCTTTATGGACTATATGGTTTCAACACCAGAACAAGGCTTATCCTTTGAAATGAATGTTCGTTTTCAGCTGGTCCATAACTATAATAGTCTTAAATTTAAAATTTGAATTTCCATAAGAGATGATTAAAGAGTGAGATCTCTTGCTGCGACCTTCAACCTTTCCATCCCCCTTGTAACCGAACCAAATTCCAAAATCCACACCCACCCTGAATACATATTATTGTAATGATTTAATGCAAGGCCTTTGTTGTATAAGTGGTCAGGCATGCTAAGCATTATAAATCTTATTAAATGAATTCATTGTAAATAAAGATTCAAGTATATAACGCATGTATGAGAATGATTTGGTATTTATTGATTTTTCTTATACATTGAGTGATTAAATCATGTTTTACAAATATTATTTTGTTTGTTTCATGTCGACTCGATTTTACAGGAATACAATCGATCAAAAAGCATATATTGACTGTTTATCAAAGAAAGTTTGTCAAGAGTTCATCAGTATTCCCAGTTCTCAACACCATAAATCATCTCATTTTGTTTTTTGGTCCGTGATGTTATCCAATTTTAAACTCTTTGCTCAAATTTTGGAAACATCTTCAAGTCTTCAAGACCTGGCCATTATTCCCTGCGATAGTGTGTGGTTTTGGTGTATTCTTTTTTTTTCTTAACAGTCACTTGAACAGTTGTGTCAATAGACTGAGGGGGTCTGACAGTGATCGAGCCTGAGACAGTTGTTTGACTAGGGGCTGAGTTAGACACGTCCCCCCAGCTCCTGCCTGAGACAGTTGTTGTTTGACTAGGGGCTGAGTTAGACACGTCCCCCGAGCTCCTGCCTGAGACAGTTGTTGTTTGACTAGAGGCTGAGTAAGACTCGTCCCCCGAGCTCCTGCTCTCCACGCTATTGTTGTTGGACATCTTTAGTCGTAGCGTCTGTGAACGGAAGAAGTATAATAGTAGTGCTATTATATTATCACGCACGAATATGATGAGAATTATGAAAACGTGTTGTATATGCGTCGAATTGAATTAACCCAACCTCGAAAAGTCGTGTTGAAAGTTTTAGTGGCAAAACGTCCAATCAAAATTCGAGTCGTGGCAATTTCTCTGAAACTAAACCGAAACCTTGTTCCATATATGGAGATGATAGTTGTTATTCTTGGAAGTAAAAGTGATTGATTTGATTTGCATTCGAGCCTTTTCTAATCGCCAAAGATACACAAACACCATGATCTAACATTTATGTCTCAAATATGATACATAATTGTATTTAACTGAAACAAAATAATGTGATTCATCCTTTTAACAGTTGCTTCAACATTTCTTGCACGTCTGTATTACCCAGACAAATCACATTGCCATGATGTAAAAAAGGATATCTGCGATTCATTTCAAATATTTTAAGTTCTCTAACAAACAATATATTTATAACAAAATAAAGTACATTACCTAAATCGGAGATAATCGCAAAATTTTCACTTTTTCGCCCAGCTAGATATCCACCTGTTACCAGGTAAAGGCGTTCTCAATTATGTAGTCACGTGACAATACGATCCTGTAGCCCGTTTCACAAAGACCTCTTACCGCTACGACCTCGTAAAGTAGGTCGTAACTCACCTTTTACAATATTTACCCGTTTCACAAAGAGCCCTTAAATTTACACTGCGTCGTAAACGGCCCAAAATTTAGGATTGACCTGTCCTAAATTATTTAGGACGTCGTAAATTATAAAAAACATGGCGGCAAGCTCCCGCTTGGACTAACAAAATCATAGTTTATCTGTGTTTTACGAACATTTTGTCGAGTAAAAATTCATCAGAACTTCAATCTTTTCATTCACTGACGGATGGATTCACCCTCACTCAACCAAACTATTGTAGTTGCAAATAAGTCATTCATATGGTATTGAGTTATGTGTGGGTCACAAACAATAGTTTTTAAAACTGTAGTTAGAGGGTCTGACATGCCTGACAATGTAATTTTCACGAAAGCTTAGGCCAGGATATTATAGTCAGATTACGTCATTTTCAGGTATACAGGTATGTATTTCCTCTAATCCAGCCGAGGAAAAGGTTGGGTCTTAAAAAGTACATTTCAGTTTCATGATGCCGAATCACCTAATTACTTTGATTCGTATATTTGATGGAAACTCCAACGGGTGGTATTGTCAAGAGAAAATTTTTGGCCCTCGGCAACAGAAGAATTAATCAGATGAAGTACCGTATATTATATTCATGACCCTCAGCTCAAGTACTTTATGAGAAATATTTTGGGCAAGTCCTTTCAATTGTCTTGAAATCGTTCCATTGGCGACAAAGACACGCATTTTATTTATTAAGGAACATAGAACATATTATATACGAGCTCTTATCTTATAAAAACAGATGGATTTAAAGGGGCAGTAGCACGTTTTTTGATAATTTTATAATTTGAATTTCTCACTGATAATTGTAAGTAAATGCTAAATATATTATTTTGACAGTATCAAAAATCTCATTACACAAGCCAATCATCCATTCTCAGAGGATAAAGAATAAGGATTCACACAAAATCCATTGGCGGCCATTTTTGTGTGAACACCTTTAATTCATTTTTTGTGAAAAAAAGAATCGCATGGCTAAATTTAACGTTATATATTGGAATTATTACTGCTCCGTTTAGTTTAAATACATTGCCTTTCAATTGGAACCATTAATTTTCATTTTCCTGACATCACCTTATATTCCCCCTAAAAACGTGCTACTGCCCCTTTAACACTTATATCACGCAGTGTCTCTTATTTGTTTAATCCCACAATAGAGGTCATATTCAGTTGACATGAGTCACACAAATATATTATGCGTCTACATATTGATCGTCGGTCTTTCGATGACAGAGTAAGTCTGGTTGAATTTATTGAAGGGTCAAATAATGATTACGTAGTTAACAGGGCTACAGATAAGGGGCGTACACACGTAATGTACGCCTTAAAATCGACCAAGTACGGCCGAAAATAAAATTTCAAGCGTATCATGTACGCTCATACATACCTGTGTTCGTCTACTACTTTGTTTCGGTGCGTATCATGTTCATGGACTTTCATTAGAGTGATATGATTAATTTGATACAACGAAAAATCACAAGCGGAAACGCATCATGCTTTAAACAGGAACAGAGTTATATGCTTGCTGTGCAACGAGGTACACCTTTATTTTCGATTGGCCAACGTTTCTTATGATTTAAATATCAATCATTACATCTCTTTCTTTAACTCGATATAAAAGGGTATGCAATGTCTGTTTTTTACTGTCATGACTAATGACTTATGACTTAGGTTCATTACAAATTATCAACCTTTCTTTTGGACTAAGTGTAATGCCCATATAACATTTTACATTATGAAAAGGTAACACTTGCATCTACCTTATCGTGACAAAATCATTTTAGTGTCACATGCTGACAAAGTATATTGATATGTGCAAAATATGTAAATAAAACATTTGTCTAATACTTATTGTAGTTTCCCACTGTTTAGTGATTTGCAATTTCCCATTTTATTCAATATGTGAACATTTTACATGTCTAACTTGAAATCGATTCAGTCTTCATACGATACTGCTATTTTGGCTTTTCTTTCCTTTTGTTTGTGAATTAGTTGTTAGTTAACAATGTTGGAAAAGCATTGATGGTTTCACGTATGTTGAATATACCATTTAATTAACTGAAATTAGCCAATTATCAAATATGTTAGGGTAAAAAGGGATCGCGTCAATTTTACTACTGTATCAACTGAAATACGACTTCATTTGTAAAAAGTGATTCTGATTTTGGGATTTTATTCACAGACCAGTTTCATCAATTAAATACCGTTACATTTCAGTTACACTGATAATGGGGACTCATAAGATCAAACAAAAAATGAAGAATTTGCCAAAACAATATTTTTCTAACAAATTAGTTAAATTGAATAGAGCATTGAGTATTTATTTGTATTTTCAGAATATATCAACATAAAATTGTTTTTACTAATTGGGATGGATAGCGAAAAATATAAAACTGGCGATGATCAAATTTAACAACGTATAAAGCAAACTCTTTAGCACTATGTAAGTACACCTTCATACTCTTGAGTACACCTGCACTTAAAATTCAAGGCATATGTACAACTTCACTCAAAAAGTTATCTGGAGCCCTGCGTTACCGAAAACGGGTGATGCTATGGCACTTTTGCAGAGGGACCTGTACTTTAGACGCGAATTTAGTATTTCATTGTTGATTAAAACACGTGAACATGCTATCAAACGTCCGACAAATGATTTTTCTACCGAGTGATGTATTTGTTATCTCACAAGCTAAATTTGACCACAAACCGCATGCAAGTATGACGATGGGGCTAAGACAGAAGATGTTAAAAGATGGGTGACATCTCATTTGTTCGAACTAAATTAGACGGTGTAAGAAGTACTTTCCTCAGATCACAACCAACTCAGTCAAAGTTTGCAACGCTCTCTTTCTTTCTCAAATCAGTTAAAACTTGGAATTAATTTAGACTCAGATCTCTCTTTGAAAGTTCATGTGGACCAAGTCTGTAAATCATGTTATTTCAAAGGAACATTAGCAGTATCGGGAATTCCTTGACAACATAGTACAACAGCAGCTCATGTTCTTGTGCGCTCTTTGATTCTCTCAAAGATTGACTACTGTAATGGCATCTTTTATGGTCTTCTACAAAATCTGCTTACACAACTTCAAGAAGTGCCAACTTCTCTGCCCGACTGGTCATGTCTATGTAAAGACTATTGAGATTCTTGTTTGAAAATAAATAATTTTTCTTTCAAGGTATGTGTCTTTCAAGATAGACATAAGTTAAGATTCAAACGATTTTAACACAGTCTTAGTAAACCTAGCCTCAACATTACCCGTTTCACTCCTATACTGAGTCTAGAAAGATCTAGTAGAGTGTCGCGTAAGCCGACCTTTCTGCGACCTATGACCCTCCAACGTTATACGTGCGAAGGCAGACTATTGTGGCTTGGTAAGATGAGATCTGTTTGGTCAATTCGATACGTGGGCTTACGCGACCCTCTACTAGACCTTTCTAGACTCAATATGAAAGTGAAACGGGAAATTTTGAGGCTAGGTTACTTAGACTGTTTTAACACAAAGTGAACTTGTTGCAGTATTTCGAAAGGTGGATAATTACGTAAGACGTGTAAATAATTAGTTAACTCATTTATTTTATTTGACATTAGATCGGCCAACTTTGAAACATTAATCTATTATTGACTTTGGTTATCACTGTTGACTTGATCCGTTTATATTTACGATTTTAACAAAGATCAAATCATTTGTATAAGATCGACGCAAGCAAACATCACTACACTGTATAACTTATCTAAAATGATCTGCATATAATACAGGGTTGATGAACGTTAAAGAGATTGCAAACAACTTGTAAGGTCGATAAACAACAGCTCTGTGTTGTGGTGAACTAACGTGTTGAATGTAGGATGCTTGTCGTATGTTTGATATCGCTATTTATTATACCCATGGTGACTCTTAGATAAGAAGCATATTTCTTACTAGGTAATTGATGGCAGTCTTTAACAAAGTTACCATATCCACCATGATGTTATGTTTTAAGCATGCACCTTCTACGCAGTGAATCAATGTAAGAGTTAATGAACACTTTGATACAGAACAAGTTAGTAAATGGCTGATGTTAATAAATTGTGTCAAGATATTGGTTGAACATCATCAAATATCATATTAATGTTTTTAATATAGCTTTGACTGAAATCAAAGTTCAGCCAACCATAAGTTTTAGACACCTCATAGTCACACTTTCTATCCTATTCGACTATTCAGCTTTTGCACGAGCTTTTCGCACTCACTCAATCACAAGAAACAATAGCCTACCCTAGCCCTACCCGTTCATTCTTCATACTCATTAACTTCTCTCAAAGGTCAGGGGTCACATTATGATTGCAATTGTGGAGTCTAGTGATGTGTTTTAATTTCATTAGGATCTTTTGATTTGGAATCATTTTTTCAAGGTAAGATATAATGGTCGACCTTGTGTTCATCTGTATTTTAGCAAATAATGACCTAGATTTTCGTAATTATCTTGCTGCTTAAAGTCTTATTGCAAGTTAATTAAGTGCTTCAAGCATGCTAAGGTGTGTGCATAGTTTTAGGTATATGCGAATGTACATGATTATTTGTATGAATTAAAGTTGCGTTTCAAATACTATTAATATCGATAACCTTAAGTCCCAATACTCTTTGTATAAAATACGTTTAACATTCAATCATGCGATATCTTTGAATTTACAATAATTATCATACTACCATTTAAATCAGATAACTCACACAATGTTTACCATATTATATTAAAGAGGTCCAATCACAGATCAAACCAAATATATAACTCCTAAATACTTATCAAATCATGAAAGCAATCAATGTGAACCAAATCGACATAAGCAAAATGCTCATCAAACATGTACAAAAACAGGCAAACCAAATTTTTGGATTTGACAAAAAATTTATTCCCTCCGATAAGGGATAAGACACTATCACAGTGTGTTAAAATCAGAATCAAGATGACTGTACAAACAGTCTTAATTATAACATTTACATACCAACCAACCAAACAACAGAAATTTACAACGTAAACACTCTGTCGCTCAAATGACAGGCTTCACGTGCAGCCCGACCCTGCACGCTCATCACGTGACCTCACCAAACACAAGACTACCGACACTGGACCTCATGTTTCAACACTCATCACTCTTTTAAACAATAAGGTAATGCATTTGATTATCTCTACCCTTCATGTCTACCCTTTTAACAATTACATTTATATTATACAAAACATGGTACTCTTACACAAAAATGCTCAATCACACAAAACAGAAACTCTACAAATACAGGTAGATAATGGCTGAAGAATTAAGAATAACAAGAAAAGCTTTTAAAAAGGCATGCTTGGTGCCACATAGGCAGATGAAGGAGATTGTGATTTGTCGAACAATTCGGGTGATTAGTGAAATATGTATACAACACTGGATAACAGCACTAATATTAACACGAGTATTACTCAAAGTTAATTTCACAAAATTAATTTCTATCAACACGAATTGCTGAAAGTTATGAATATTTTTTACATTCATCAACGATTGTTGGTATATTTCTTATAAAAATGCACGAGGGTGATATTCTATTAATCATCCAAATTCACTCTTTTTGACATCTCAGAGAAAAAATGTAAATCTCTGAACCCAACAACACTAGATTATCAAGACAGTGATGTCATTGCATAGTGAGGTCACTATGTTTATGATGTTATGACATTGTGATGTAGTTACTTGAAATAAATCACTGTGTTGCCATGTGGCGTTGACAATGACAGGAAATTGTACTGCCAAAATGATATCTCCTTGTCATGCTGAAACAAAATACTTTCCGATGATCTGACGGGATTTTTAACCCAGGTCCGCTGAGCTAAGCCGCGGCCTTATAGTAAACAAATATGGAACCAGCGATGTAGGTCATATTCTAATTATAGCACAAGTCAATTTCAGTAGCTCTGATAATAAATGAATGTTTTCAACGTAAACCTTTAGTGACATCGTTAAGTATGACTTGTCACGTGGTCGTAAGTGATCTACCACATGATCTAAACATAAATCTTATTTCGATGTCACCATTGTATTTACACAAACATTACTTTTAATTCGCCAGGCGAGCCCAGAGTAAAATTAAATCGCGTGGGTTATAAAAAAGTGGATTCTGCTATTATTGAATGCCAAATAATGTTCTTATCTGGAACAAATGCAGACTCTTCTTCAAATGAAAATGTTTTTGATTGAGTCTGTTAACATTTATCAGCGTCTTTTATAGAAAATATTGTTTCTCTTTTAGCATGAAATCATGCCAAATATTTTGTATTACCCACATGGTGACGTAATGCATTTTTTGCTACAGCTCTGTTCATTGGTCTTTTGATTTTGATACAACACATGTGATTGGCGCGGCTTCCCTTTGAAAATATCAAGAGTAATATAGAGAGAATTCAGAAAAGGTTTAGAAAAATCAATCATAATGCTTGGTGCCTTTGGGCACCAAGCAATACGAATTAAAGAATAGTTGTATTTAGAAACTTAAGGAAGGGCAATATCTACTTCTTACAAAACACACTTTACGACAGAAATCGGAAATAAGATAATATGGGGATCAAATCATTACTTCTTCAACTCGTCAGCTCATACAAAAGCAATTCACGTGGATTTGCGTTTTAGAAAGAACAGATGATTACATATATGATCCTAGGAGAAAATATAACTAAAACTCAAAACGCTTTACATGGAGACAAACGAAACTGATTAAACATTTACTTTCTTTATCGCGAGATCTTGAAAAATCAACGTATAAAACCGGAATTCTTAGCCTTTAGACCAGACTACTCAATACTTGTTAATATCAATAACAATGGCAACGGCAACCTTATGAGTAAAATAATTTAAAAAAAGAACTTTCAGGAAAAATGTATTGAAATCCTTGTTATACCTAAAAGTCTAAAATGTACATAATATTCGTTCACAATCGGTATGGCACTATTTCATCATATCCAACTCCATGCCTATGGTGACAGTAAATTACAATGGTAAATACAATAGTATCATTTACAAAATATAAACCACAAATGAACTCTTATATAAAAAGAAACAGACAGCAAAATAAGTGACCAATGCCAAAAGGAGACTGAATGAATAATACAATTTACGACATGTACGACATAAAGTTGACGTGTTTAGAGCGATTTAGTGGATTGAACAAAACTAGAATTCACAAAACAAAAATCTTTTTGGCTACTATGAGAAGCGTAATGATTTTGTAAATCTATTGTCAATACAGCTAAATTCGATATTAATAAATGTAAACTTTCAAAACGGTCACCTAATTTTCAGTATGCTAAAAGAGACATAACATATCTCATAGACAAATGTTTATCATCCTTAACATGTGGCTACACAAACTTCATGAAATACTGATCTTTATGCCATTGCCTCTTAACCTATCCCTTCAACTCCTGCTACAGGCAAAATATTAAGCTTTATGTTGTTATATACTTTTTAATGCCTGTCGTGTGTTGAACAAGTAACTGCCTGTTTATGTAAAAATTGCACCTGTTGAAAATATATAAAATTATAACAAAAAGATATACAACTTCTTTATTCTCTGTAGGAGACGTCCTGACATGGACACCAAAGTCAAACAGTGTTGTATATCCATGTTGAAGCGTCGCCTACACAGCATGAAGAATTTGTATATTAAAAAAAAAGAATTAAAAAAGAGTCCGATCTATCATAAAAATCTATGGTTGCGTTAAAGAGGTCTGCCAAGAGGTGGATGTGAAACTTATTTACTTTCATAGCACTGATCAGGCAGTGCACTTTTAAAATACATTTACGCATAAGGTAACATAGGTTCGACGGAAAAACGTTTTTGGAAGATTGGTCAAGTAATTTAATTGTTAAAAGTTGTCAAGACAACCATAACGGTTGCATTTCACATTTTTAACCTTCTTATACATGAAGTATTATGGGTCAAATTATTTTCTTGTATATTATATTATATTATATTATATATATTATATGACAAGTATTTCAATTACAAGCCAAGTGATTGAGTTAAGAAAATGCAAAAGCCTCGTTACTACATCTATCATAGAGTATATAGAGTAAATAGATGACAAACATTTTTTAGCATTAAAATATTTAAAACATCTTAATCTTAATCTTCTGATTAGGTTTCTGAAATGTAAATATATCTAAAAGACACATAGATTCAACATGGGCTTAAAGCAATTCGTTTCTTACACTATCAGTGTTTGCCTAATAGATCCCTCCTCTAATTTTATTTGTTTTCTGTTTCAAGATATGCCCGCTGAAGGATGTTCCAGATCTTCACAAAGGCTAAAAGGTGTGCCCTTCTCGATGGTCATTCCCCTCTACCTCCCCAAACTTTTCCCAGGATGATAGACGCAGAGAAGAGGATACAGACCTTCACAAAGGTACCAGGTATTTTTCCTTATAGATTTCTCCTCTAATATATGTTTGTATTCTGTTAAAAGATGTGCAATTGGTCTGAAAAGATGGACATTTACCTCCCTCCCAAGACCTTTTCCCAGGATGATAGATGCAGAGAAGAGGATACAGACCTTCACAAATGTACCAGGTATTATGCCCTTTTCCTTATAGAGTCCTCCTCTAATATATGTTTAGATTCTGTTTAAAGCTGTGCAATTGGTCTGTTGGGATGGACATTCCCCTCTCCCTCCCCAAACCTTTGCACATGCAAATCTGTAGATTTGTTCAAGATAGTATGGGCTTTGCGGTTAGCTTATACATTGAAATATAAAACCCTTTCCCGTTGAAATATAATAACCTTCCAACCCCCGAGTAGGTCTTACATATGCATTTAATGCCCTGACTTCCCAAAGTATAACCTCATTGCAGGTTATTACGAGAAAACAAGAGACCTCCAAAACAATAGACAAAATCCCCGATAGGTTTCTAAGCCTTTTTCAATATAGATTTGTATTCTGTTAAAAGGTGCTTCCTTGGTCTGATAGGATGGACATTCCCCTCTCCCTCCCCCAACCTTTTCATGGAAGATAGATGCAGAGAAGAGGACACAGACCTTCACATAGGTACAAGGTATTATGCCTGTTTCAATATAGATTCCTCCTCTAATATGTGTTTGTATTCTGTTAAACGGCATGCCCTTGGTCTGATAGGATGGACATTCCCCTCTCCCTCCCCAAACCTGTCCAAGGATGATAGATGCAGAGAAGAGGACACAGACCTTCACAAAGGTACCAGGTATTATGCCTTTTTCCTAATAGATAGCTCCTCTAATATATGTTTCTGTTCTGTTAAACGGCATGCCCTTGGTCTGATAGGATGGACATTCCCCTCTCCCTCCCCAAACCTTTCCAAGGATGATAGATGTAGAGAAGAGGACACAGACCTACATAAAGGTACCGGGTATTATGCTTTTTTCCTTATAGATTCCCCCTCTAATATATGTTTGTATTCTGTTAAAAGGTCAACCCTTGGTCTGATAGGATGGACATTCCCCTCTCCCTCCCAAAACCTTTCCAAGGATGATAGATGTAGAGAAGAGGACACAGACCTTCATAAAGGTACAAGGTATTTTGCCTTTTTCCTTATAGATTGCCCCTCTAATATATCTTTGTATTCTGTTAAAAGGTCAGCCCTTGGTCTGATAGGATGGACATTCCCCTCTCCCTCCCCAAACCTTTCCAAGGATGATAGATGTAGAGAAGAGGACACAGACCTACATAAAGGTACCGGGTATTATGCCTTTTTCCTTATAGATTCCCCCTCTAATATATGTTTGTATTCTGTTAAAAGGTCAACCCTTGGTCTGATAGGATGGACATTCCCCTCTCCCTCCCCAAACCTTTCCAAGGATGATAGATGTAGAGAAGAGGACACAGACCTACATAAAGGTACCGGGTATTATGCCTTTTTCCTTATAGATTCCCCCTCTAATATATGTTTGTATTCTGTTAAAAGGTCAACCCTTGGTCTGATAGGATGGACATTCCCTTCTCCCTCCCCAAACCTTTCCAAGGATGATAGATGTAGAGAAGAGGACACAGACCTTCACAAAGGTACCAGGTATTATGCCTTTTTCCTTATAAATTGCCCCTTTTAATATATATTTGTATTCTGTTAAAAGGTCAGCCCTTGGTCTGATAGGATGGACATTCCCCTCTCTCTCCCAAAACCTTTCCAAGGATGATTGATGTAGAGAAGAGGACACAGACCTTCATAAAGGTACAAGGTATTTTGCCTTTTTCCTTCTAGATTGCCCCTTTTAATATATATTTGTATTCTGTTAAAAGGTCAGCCCTTGGTCTAAAGGATGGACATTCCCCTCTCTCTCCCAAAACCTTTCCAAGGATGATAGATGCAGAGAAGAGGACACAGACCTTCACAAAGGTACCAGGTATTATGCCTTTTTCCTAATAGATAGCTCCTCTAATATATGTTTGTATTCTGTTAAAAGGTCAGCCCTTGGTCTGAAAGGATGGACATTCCCCTCTCTCTCCCAAAACCTTTCCAAGGATGATTGATATAGAGAAGAGGACACAGACCTTCATAAAGGTACAAGGTATTATGCCTTTTTCCTTATAGATTGCCCCTCTAATATATATTTGTATTCTGTTAAAAGGTCAGCCCTTGGTCTGTTAGGATGGACATTCCCCTCTCCCTCCCCAAACCTTTCCAAGGATGATAGATGTAGAGAAGAGGACACAGACCTTCACAAAGGTACCAGGTATTATGCCTTTTTCCTTATAGATTCCCCCTCTAATATATATTTGTATTCTGTTAAAAGGTTAGCACTTGGTCTGATAGGATGGACATTCCCCTCTCTCTCCCAAAACCTTTCCAAGGATGATAGATGCAGAGAAGAGGACACAGACCTTCACAAAGGTACCAGGTATTATGCCTTTTTCCTAATAGATAGCTCCTTTTAATATATATTTGTATTCTGTTAAAAGGTCAGCCCTTGGTCTAAAGGATGGACATTCCCCTCTCTCTCCCAAAACCTTTCCAAGGATGATAGATGCAGAGAAGAGGACACAGACCTTCACAAAGGTACCAGGTATTATGCCTTTTTCCTTATAGATCCCCCTCTAATATATATTTGTATTCTGTTAAAAGGTCAGCCCTTGGTCTGATATGATGGACATTTCCCTTCTCTCTCCCAAAAACTTTCCAAGGATGATAGATGTAGAGAAGACGACACAGACCTTCACAAAGGTACCAGGTATTATGCCTTTTTCCTTATAGATTGCCCCTTTTAATATATATTTGTATTCTGTTAAAAGGTCAGCCCTTGGTCTGATAGGATGGACATTCCCCTCTCTCTCCCAAAACCTTTCCAAGGATGATTGATGTAGAGAAGAGGACACAGACCTTCATAAAGGTACAAGGTATTTTGCCTTTTCCTTATAGATTTCCCCTTTTAATATATATTTGTATTCTGTTAAAAGGTCAGCCCTTGGTCTGATAGGATGGACATTCCCTTCTCTCCCAAAACCTTTCCAAGGATGATTGATGTAGAGAAGAGGACACAGACCTTCATAAAGGTACAAGGTATTTTGCCTTTTTTCTTATAGATTGCCCCTTTTAATATATATTTGTATTCTGTTAAAAGGTCAGCCCTTGGTCTGATAGGATGGACATTCCCCTCTCCCTCCCCAAACCTTTCCAAGGATGATAGATGCAGAGAAGAGGACACAGACCTTCACAAAGATATCCGGTATTATGCCGTTTTTCTAAAGATTCTCCCTCTAATATTGGTTTTTGTTCTGTTAAAAGGTGAGCTCTGGTCTGATAGGATGGACATTCCCCTCTACCTCCCAAACCTTTCCAAGGATGATTGATGCAGAGAAGAGGACACAGACCTTCACAAAGGTACCAGGTATTATGCCCTTTTCCTTACAGATTCCTCCTGTAATATCGGTTTGTGTTCTGTTAAAGGTGTGCCCTTGGTCTGATAGGATGGACATTCCCCTCTCTCTCCCAAAACCTTTCCAAGGATGATAGATGCAGAGAAGAAGACACAGACCTTTACAAAGGTATAAGGTTTAAAGCCTTTTTCCTTACAGATTCCTCCTCTAATATATGTTTGTGTTCCGTTAATATATGTGTGCCCGTTGTCTCAGAGGATGGACATTTCCCTCTCCCTCCCCAAACCTTTCCCAAGATAAGAAATGCAGAGAAGAAGACACAGACCTTCACAAAGGTATTAGGTATTAAGCGTTTTTCCTTATATATTCCCCCTCTAATATATATTTATATTCTGTTAAAAGGTGAGCTCTGGTCTGATAGGATGGACATTCCCCTCTACCTCCCAAACCTTTCCCAGGGTGATAGATGCAGAGAAGACGACACAGACCTTCACAAAGGAACTAGGTATGATGCCTTTTTCCATATAGATTCCCCCTCTAATATATCTTAGTATTCTGTTAAATGGTCAGCCCTTGGTCTGATAGGATGGACATTCCCCTCTCTCTCCCAAAACCTTTCCAAGGATGATAGATGCAGAGAAGAGGACACAGACCTTTACAAAGGTACTAGGTATGCTGCCTTTTTCCTTATAGATTCCCCCTCTAATATATATTTGTATTCTGTTAAAAGGTCAGCCCTTGGTCTGATAGGATGGACATTCCCCTCTCTCTCCCAAAACCTTTCCAAGGATGATTGATGTAGAGAAGAGGACACAGACCTTCATAAAGATACAAGGTATTTTGCCTTTTTCCTTATAGATTGCCCCTTTTAATATATATTTGTATTCTGTTAAAAGGTCAGCCCTTGGTCTGATAGGATGGACATTCCCTTCTCTCCCAAAACCTTTCCAAGGATGATTGATGTAGAGAAGAGGACACAGACCTTCATAAAGGTACAAGGTATTTTGCCTTTTTCCTTATAGATTGCCCCTTTTAATATATATTTGTATTCTGTTAAAAGGTCAGCCCTTGGTCTGATAGGATGGACATTCCCTTCTCTCTCCCAAAACCTTTCCAAGGATGATAGATGTAGAGAAGAGGACACAGACCTACATAAAGGTACTAGGTATTATGCCTTTTTCCTTATAGATTCCCCCTCTAATATATCTTTGTATTCTGTTAAAAGGTGAGCTCTGGTCTGATAGGATGGACATTCCCCTCTCCCTCCCCAAACCTTTCCAAGGATGATTGATGCAGAGAAGACGACACAAACCTTCACAAAGGAACTAGGTATGATGCCTTTTTCCTTATAGATTCCCCCTCTAATATATCTTTGTATTCTGTTAAATGGTCAGCCCTTGGTCTGATAGGATGGACATTCCCCTCTCCCTCCCAAAACCTTTCCAAGGATGATAGATGCAGAGAAGAGGACACAGACCTTCACAAAGGTACCAGGTATTATGCCTTTTTCCTTATAGATAGCTCCTCTAATATATATTTGTATTCTGTTAAAAGGTCAGCCCTTGGTTTGATATGATGGACATTCCCCTCTCCCTCCCCAAACCTTTCCAAGGATGATAGATGTAGAGAAGAGGACACAGACCTACATAAAGGTACTAGGTATTATGCCTTTTTCCTTATAGATTGCCCCTCTAATATATCTTTGTATTCTGTTAAAAGGTCAGCCCTTGGTCTGATAGGATGGACATTCCCCTCTCCCTCCCCAAACCTTTCCCAGGATGATTGATGCAGAGAAGAGGACACAGACCTTCACAAAGGTACCAGGTATTATGCCTTTTTCCTTATAGATAGCTCCTCTAATATATGTTTCTGTTCTGTTAAAAGGTGTGCTCTGGCCTGATAGGATGGACATTCCCCTCTCCCTCCCCAAACCTTTCCCAGGATGATTGATGCAGAGAAGACGACACAGACCTTCACAAAGGAACTAGGTATGATGCCTTTTTCCTTATAGATTCCCCCTCTAATATATCTTTGTATTCTGTTAAATGGTCAGCCCTTGGTCTGATAGGATGGACATTCCCCTCTCCCTCCCCAAACCTTTCCAAGGATGATAGATGTAGAGAAGAGGACACAGACCTACATAAAGGTACCAGGTATTTTGCCTTTTTTCTTATAGATTGCCCCTTTTAATATATATTTGTATTCTGTTAAAAGGTCAGCCCTTGGTCTGATAGGATGGACATTCCCCTCTCCCTCCCCAAACCTTTCCAAGGATGATAGATGCAGAGAAGAGGACACAGACCTTCACAAAGATATCCGGTATTATGCCGTTTTTCTAAAGATTCTCCCTCTAATATTGGTTTTTGTTCTGTTAAAAGGTGAGCTCTGGTCTGATAGGATGGACATTCCCCTCTACCTCCCAAACCTTTCCAAGGATGATTGATGCAGAGAAGAGGACACAGACCTTCACAAAGGTACCAGGTATTATGCCCTTTTCCTTACAGATTCCTCCTGTAATATCGGTTTGTGTTCTGTTAAAGGTGTGCCCTTGGTCTGATAGGATGGACATTCCCCTCTCTCTCCCAAAACCTTTCCAAGGATGATAGATGCAGAGAAGAAGACACAGACCTTTACAAAGGTATAAGGTTTAAAGCCTTTTTCCTTACAGATTCCTCCTCTAATATATGTTTGTGTTCCGTTAATATATGTGTGCCCGTTGTCTCAGAGGATGGACATTTCCCTCTCCCTCCCCAAACCTTTCCCAAGATAAGAAATGCAGAGAAGAAGACACAGACCTTCACAAAGGTATTAGGTATTAAGCGTTTTTCCTTATAAATTCCCCCTCTAATATATATTTATATTCTGTTAAAAGGTGAGCTCTGGTCTGATAGGATGGACATTCCCCTCTACCTCCCAAACCTTTCCCAGGGTGATAGATGCAGAGAAGACGACACAGACCTTCACAAAGGAACTAGGTATGATGCCTTTTTCCATTTAGATTCCCCCTCTAATATATCTTAGTATTCTGTTAAATGGTCAGCCCTTGGTCTGATAGGATGGACATTCCCCTCTCCCTCCCCAAACCTTTCCAAAGATGATAGATGTAGAGAAAAGGACACAGACCTACATAAAGGTACCAGGTATGCTGCCTTTTTTCCTTATAGATTCCCCCTCTAATATATCTTTGTATTCTGTTAAAAGGTCAGCCCTTGGTCTGATAGGATGGACATTCCCCTCTCTCTCCCAAAACCTTTCCAAGGATGATTGATGTAGAGAAGAGGACACAGACCTTCATAAAGATACAAGGTATTTTGCCTTTTTCCTTATAGATTGCCCCTTTTAATATATATTTGTATTCTGTTAAAAGGTCAGCCCTTGGTCTGATAGGATGGACATTCCCTTCTCTCCCAAAACCTTTCCAAGGATGATTGATGTAGAGAAGAGGACACAGACCTTCATAAAGGTACAAGGTATTTTGCCTTTTTCCTTATAGATTGCCCCTTTTAATATATATTTGTATTCTGTTAAAAGGTCAGCCCTTGGTCTGATAGGATGGACATTCCCTTCTCTCTCCCAAAACCTTTCCAAGGATGATAGATGTAGAGAAGAGGACACAGACCTACATAAAGGTACTAGGTATTATGCCTTTTTCCTTATAGATTCCCCCTCTAATATATCTTTGTATTCTGTTAAAAGGTGAGCTCTGGTCTGATAGGATGGACATTCCCCTCTCCCTCCCCAAACCTTTCCAAGGATGATTGATGCAGAGAAGACGACACAAACCTTCACAAAGGAACTAGGTATGATGCCTTTTTCCTTATAGATTCCCCCTCTAATATATCTTTGTATTCTGTTAAATGGTCAGCCCTTGGTCTGATAGGATGGACATTCCCCTCTCCCTCCCAAAACCTTTCCAAGGATGATAGATGCAGAGAAGAGGACACAGACCTTCACAAAGGTACCAGGTATTATGCCTTTTTCCTTATAGATAGCTCCTCTAATATATATTTGTATTCTGTTAAAAGGTCAGCCCTTGGTTTGATATGATGGACATTCCCCTCTCCCTCCCCAAACCTTTCCAAAGATGATAGATGTAGAGAAGAGGACACAGACCTACATAAAGGTACTAGGTATTATGCCTTTTTCCTTATAGATTGCCCCTCTAATATATCTTTGTATTCTGTTAAAAGGTCAGCCCTTGGTCTGATAGGATGGACATTCCCCTCTCCCTCCCCAAACCTTTCCCAGGATGATTGATGCAGAGAAGAGGACACAGACCTTCACAAAGGTACCAGGTATTATGCCTTTTTCCTTATAGATAGCTCCTCTAATATATGTTTCTGTTCTGTTAAAAGGTGTGCTCTGGCCTGATAGGATGGACATTCCCCTCTCCCTCCCCAAATCTTTCCCAGGATGATTGATGCAGAGAAGACGACACAGACCTTCACAAAGGAACTAGGTATGATGCCTTTTTCCTTATAGATTCCCCCTCTAATATATCTTTGTATTCTGTTAAATGGTCAGCCCTTGGTCTGATAGGATGGACATTCCCCTCTCCCTCCCCAAACCTTTCCAAGGATGATTGATGCAGAGAAGACGACACAGACCTTCACAAAGGTACCAGGTATGATGCCTTTTTCCTTATAGATTCCTCCTCTAATATATCTTTGTATTCTGTTAAAATGTGAGCTCTTGTCTGATAGGATGGACATTCCCCTCTCCCTCCCCAAATCTTTCCCAGGATGATAGATGCAGAGAAGAGGACACAGACCTTCACAAAGGAACTAGGTATGATGCCTTTTTCCTTATAGATAGCTCCTCTAATATATATTTGTATTCTGTTAAAAGGTCAGCCCTTGGTCTGATATGATGGACATTCCCCTCTCCCTCCCCAAATCTTTCCCAGGATGATAGATGCAGAGAAGAGGACACAGACCTTCACAAAGGTACCAGGTATGATGCCTTTTTCCTTATAGATTCCTCCTCTAATATATCTTTGTATTCTGTTAAAATGTGAGCTCTTGTCTGATAGGATGGACATTCCCCTCTCCCTCCCCAAACCTTTCCAAGGATGATAGATGTAGAGAAGACGACACAGACCTTCACAAAGGAACTAGGTATGATGCCTTTTTCCTTATAGATTCCCCCTCTAATATATCTTTGTATTCTGTTAAAAGGTCAGCCCTTGGTCTGATAGGATGGACATTCCCCTCTCCCTCCCCAAACCTTTCCAAGGATGATTGATGCAGAGAAGACGACACAGACCTTCACAAAGGTACCAGGTATGATGCCTTTTTCCTTATAGATTCCTCCTCTAATATATCTTTGTATTCTGTTAAAATGTGAGCTCTTGTCTGATAGGATGGACATTCCCCTCTCCCTCCCCAAATCTTTCCCAGGATGATAGATGCAGAGAAGAGGACACAGACCTTCACAAAGGTATCAGGTATTATGGGGTATTTTTCCTAATAGATTCCTCCTCTAATATATCGAGATTACAAAACTAGTAAGTGTTGAATAAAGAAAATATTTCAACGAGAAATTTTCAAATGTTTTGATTTATTCACGAGCGAAAGCGGTATAATGCCTTTTTCCTAAAAGATTCCGCATCTAGTATATGTTTGTGATCTGTTAAAAGGTCAGCCCTTGCTCTTATAGGATTGTCATTCCCCTCTCCTTCCCAAAGCCTTTTCAATGATGATAGATGCAGAGAGAGGACACAGACCTTTACAAAGGTACCAGGTATTATGCCTTTTTTCCTTATAGATTCCTTCTCTAATATATGTTTGTGTTCTGTTAAAATGTGTGCCCTTGGTCTGATAGGATGGACATTCCCCTCTCCCAAAACCTTTCCAAGGATGATAGATGTAGAGAAGAGGACACAGACCTTCACACAGGTACTAGGTATTATGCCTTTTTCCTTATAGATTCCTTCTCTTAAATATGTTTGTATTCTGTTAAAAGGTGTGCAATATTTTCTAGGTCACAGCGAAGCTTTGAAAATTTCTGTATTGAAACCTGCATTTTAGGCTTATAAGCGGGATATTTCAATAACCATTGATTGGATTCTCTTAGTTTATACAAAGTATCTTATTGGGAAGGTGGCGGACCCAGTCGATTTTCGTGACCTTTGCACTATTTTCAAGGTCAGTCAGGCTTTTTAGATTTAATAATTTTAGACTGGGCATGCAACGTCACCTTCCCTATAAGATTCACTGTGTAAGTTATGAAGAGAATCCAGTGAATGGCTCTTGAGATCTCCCACTGACAAGGGTAATAAAGTCTCGTAATCACCTTGAAATGAAGGTCAAGGTCATGAATCTTATGTTAAAAGGTGTGCCCTTTGTCTGACGGGATGGTCATACCCCTCTATTAAACTTTTATTAGGATAGATACAGAGAAGAGGACCCAGACCTTTACAAGGTACCAGGTATAATGAACGCAATATATGAACACTTTAATAAGCCGCCAAAAACGTGACCTAATAAAGACTTCTTGCAAACGGTGCCGTAAAGTTTGGTCGACTTTTTTACACAAATCAGGGATGTTACTTATAATCTGTTTTAGCTTTGGCAAGAGAATGGCTGAAGGTTTTTTAACCCGGATGTAGATGATTTTAGATTTGGTGGCAACTCTTTGATACGCACTTGTTTAACTTTTTTGGACGGAAGTTCTTTGCAGGAACCAACCAAAATGGCACAATGTGTGTGATGTCAGACTCCTGTGAATCATTTCGCTTTCAATTTTGATGACGGTTCATAATTAACGCTTTGTTGATAACATTAAAATGTAAACAAAGTGTGCCCCTGCTTGGTTAATGGCTACTCTTGCGTGAAATTGTCTTGCCTGATATTTTTAAATGTTTTCCAAAAACGTCTTCACATAATCAAATTAATAACAAGATTCAAAACATCGCTTTTTTCAGAATTTTAGCTTGCCTTTTTGCACCCAAGTTGTAAGCAATCAAATAACAATGACGATTTAGTAGGAAAAATCTCGTTGTTTTATATGTTTTTACACCATCCAAAATTCTCAAAATCCCCTATGCGAATCGTTTTTGGGAGAGTATAGTTTCCTTTTCAAATAAATGTTTGTTTTCTGTTAAAAGGTGTGCCCAAAATCTGAAAGGACGGATGCTGATGTTTGTCAGAAATCTAACTTGTCTTCCATTTGGCTGATCGTCATGCTCCTTGTAATTTTGCGGTTTCCTGAATGTGCCTAACTGTTAGATAATTTCGCGATTTCGTTGCGTCCTTGCTTCGTGAAACTGACATAAGGGAAACAAACACCAAACGTATCATGTTAATAAAACTCCTAATAGATATAGAATCTCAGTCAAGTGTCTTCTGACTTAGTATTGACACATATTGATAAATATATTTGGCTTGCCGAGGATATTGATATTATTTGGATACTAACCTCCGACAAGTGACCTTAGCCTGTTAGCCATATAACATGCAATCGACTCATTCCCACTGATGTAATGAAACTTCATTACCCAGAACAATCGGAGTTATCCGCCCGTCACTAGCCCACTAGGTGGCGTGACCTGTCATCCAATTAGATTCATTCACATTACAGAGTCGGTAGTGTGCAGACGTGTTTCTGTATCTCTTCCGATTGTATTGAGCTATATTAATTAACGTGTTTTGTTGTTTATTGACTCCATTGCTTACCTTAGTCAGGTATTCCATCTGTCTTTCTCGTTTTCATTCCTCGCGAGTGAATTCTGTGTTTCAGACAGGGGTTTTTGCTAGTTGACACAGCCGTGTTAACTTGACTGGTGGTGCACGGGTTGTCGATTGCGGTCGTGCAGCACGTGCAGCCCGGGCGACGGACGGTCGCTCTACCTCGCTGCAGTGACAGCTAGCGCTACTGCCGCCTACACTTGATCGCCTGTCGCCTGCCTAGCGCTAGGTATCTCGTGTGGCGCTTGGATTAGCGATTGACGCTGATTGGTTTGTGAGCTCTCACGGTCCGTTGATCGGGGATTAACGTGTATCTCACTCTTAGCGTCGTCGTGGGATACGTCGTCGTGTATCTCACTCTTAGCTTAAGGAAGCGTCCCTCTAGGGGGAGCACCTGGTTGGAGAGGTGATTGACGCTTGTCACTTGGTAGTGTTTCTTTTGCTCAGGTTCGCGGGACAGAAGGGGTCATGTCCACCTGGGACTAGAGCCTGACACTTCTGACGCTGGGTGGGGATTTTCTTCCGCCTGATCCTCAAGCTATTTATTCACGAATTGGACCTATTCCCCTCCGACTCGGGTCCACTTACGTGGGGTTCTGCGGGTGCTGTGTCTCTCGGGAGTCGGCGTGCTACGTCCCTCACGTGGTCTGCCGCCTGGGCAGGAATTCCTGGCTGGATGGGAGTCGGTGCGTCGAGTGCGCCGACCTCCCTAGGAGCAGCGCTAGTGCTTCCGCCTTCCATCCGGAAGAGTGAGCTGCAACAGCGCTCCAGGGCGGCCAGGCGACCCACCCCGGGTCCGATTTCTACCACAGGCTGAACGAGTGTCCTCGACATCTGTAAGGATGTCGGCGTGTTTGACGAACCGTCCTCCCTGGCGTCGGACTTAGGGTCCTTGAGCTTGGACAGGTCCCTTGGGACCCCCTGGCACTTGAATGGTTTCCCGACGCTTCCCTTTCGTGGGATACGTCTCAGGATGGCCCTATAACCTTCACGGCTGACTCCCCACGGCGTGGGGGTGCCCTAGAAGGCGAGGAAGCGTTACATCGCGCCCACGCCTCATCACTTCGACCTTAAGGCGTTTAAGGACGACGTCATTGCGCCGGTCAGGGAGGCGCCCATCAGCCTGCTCCTTTTGGACCAGCGTGTCGCTGGTCTCCTCGCCGTCTGACACATCGGTGCCTTCTCGCCAGGGCTCCAGGTTGAGGACAGAGGCAAGGGGGGGTTTTATACCAACGACAACGTTCGTCTCCTTAGGCGTCTGGCCGGTGGCTAAGACAAGCCCTGGTCGCCAGGGAGGGCATGGGATGCCACAGGGAAGTGTTAGCACACGCGGGTCGTGAGCCTCTCACGCTCCTGCAGTAGTAACGCTTTCTAGGGTTCTTGACGTCAGCTCAAGTCTATACGAGGGAGGGGGATGGAGACTCCATCTTTCGCTTCTTCAGATAGCCTTCAGCGCTCACGTTCGTGAGGAGTCAAGAGTTCACTCACCACCTTTTATAGTGGCAGAACGACTTCATGCTCTAGCAGGAGTGCCCCTCGGGCAACCTCTAGACAAGAGTCAGTGGTACGTTGACGCGTCTACACAGGTCTGTAACGCACACCTGAGGATGGTTAAACCATCGCATGAACCAGGTGTTGTGTATTCACACAAACAGCTCAACATCGGCTTGATTGATCAACAACTGGGATCGGCCTAGGCCGGATCACTGTTACATCTGGCTATAGAGTTGTTTCGCTTGTGAACAATCTAAACAGCTCAATCAGAGCGGTATACACCCTGATCATCCTCCGTTTCATGGAGTGGGTGTGGCACCCTCGAGTGTTCGAACCGAATGTCTGCTTTTCGCGACACGAGGCAATCAGCAGTCTTCTCTCGCCTCTTGTGATCTACGATCGCCAGAGGTCGGAACTCCCGGTCGCCTCACCACCCATCTAGGCTCCTCAGGGAAGACGGATTGAAGGGCGCTTGGCTTTGGGAGACGGTGGCCAGCGCAGTGGCGGCCTCTTAGCAGTCCTCCACGAGCAAACTGTACGATTTCAATGGGCTTCCTTTTATGACTTTTGCGGGAAGGGCTTGATGTGTGAGTAGTGACGCTAACTCAGATTGCTGAGTTCCCCGTCCGCCTGCGCACGGGAAGGAGCCTAAGGCCTCTTTCTTCAACACGAGTCTCGCAGTCATTAGGGCCGTCCTTCGCGAGAAGGACTCCGGGAGGACATATTCATCGTTAAGTTAAGACCGCCGGAAGGGGGGTCTTGGTTGTGTTGCGTAATCACCTCCTATCTGAACACTATGAACCGCTGACAAACACGACGCTGCTGCGTCTCAACATTAGAACCACCTTTTTGGTGGCTATGGGGTCAGCGGCCAGGATATCAGAATTGCACGTGTTGCAAGGCGATTTGCTCAGGGTTGGGGTGAGATATGAGGTTCAACGACTTTGGGACTTGCACCAGTGTTTAATGCAAGAACCAAAGCGCTGACGAACGCGAGGACTTTCACACTGCCGTCAATCTCTCCGTCCGTCGAACCGGCGGACGAGCGGGACGTCTCATGTCCGGTGCGTGCTCTATGTGTCTTCATAGGGGGACGCGGACACTGAGACAGAGGAGGCGCAGGTTTTCCTGTCCCACTCCCAAACGAGCTCATTGAAGATTGACAGGAGGCAGTTGGAGGGAGTCTACCGATAGTAGACGCCTGTAAAGGCCTGCGCAGATCGACCCGCACGAGATTCGAGCCTATTTGGTGACAATGGCCATCACAGTAATCTCTCGGTGGCGGACGTCATGGCCGGCTGCTTTGTAAGTCGAGCTTGGCGTTCGTCAACCACTACTTGCGCGATGTCTCTACGGGGAACCTAGAGGGCGTAAGCCGTCTAGGGGCGCAGGTTGTTGCACAGCAGCGAACCACAAGGGCTCCCCAAGGTAGGGGGCGCAACCTTCCACATTAGTGACTCCCGACCCGTCGATGTAGTCACTTATATAGTGAGTTGGTTAAGTCACATTTTAATCTAACAACTATGGTGTGGTGTGGGTTTTAGTTGAGGGTCGTCGACCTAGGAGGTCAGACAATTTCCCGATTAAAACAGTTGCTAGCTAGGTCGTCGACCTTCAGGACAATCTTGAGAGTTACCGCTCTGGCGACGAATCCTTCCCGCCACCTTCTGTGGTATCAGGCTAAGGTCACTTGTCGGAGGTTAGTATCCAAATAATAGTACGTTTTTGATTAAACGTCATTATTTATACTTACCGTAGACAAGTGACCGTCGTCACTCCCGCCCGCCTCCCCTCTTACGTATCCGTCGTTAATTGGGACTCCTAGGTAATGTGAATGAATCTAATTGGATGACAGGTCACGCCACCTAGTGGGCTAGTGACGGGCGGATAACTCCGATTGTTCTGGGTAATGAAGTTTCATTACATCAGTGGGAATGAGTCGATTGCATGTTATATGGCTAACAGGCTAAGGTCACTTGTCTACGGTAAGTATAAATAATGACGTTTAATCCAAAACGTACTATTTTCATCATCGAGGTGTTGATGCATGTACATACATAGTGTTTGAATAACGGTATTGTCACATGAAACTAACCGGATTTGGGGCGGGTTCAACATTGTTTTTACTATGTATATTTGATATCAGAAGACACGAGGGGGAGATTATATTTATCATTCAAATTCATTTTTCAAAACGTTTCTATGAAATATGTACATCATTGAACACTGCACCACCATTAGATCGCCGCTGCAGTGATCTGACCATGTGACATCATTATGATTATTGTGGCATACAATTGTGATATCATTACTGTATGATATAAAACAATTATACTGTCATTACGTCATGATATAAACAATTTTTATGTCGTATATCAGCTATTATTTACAATCTACTGTCAATATCCTGCAGACAGTTTTGGATGATAAATGCCACACTGCTATCCATCACGGTGATGGTGATTAGTTTCTATCAATCATGATGTTGAAGGTGATGGTGATGATTGTGATGGTGATGCTGGTGAAGATGAATACAATGGTGATTGTGATGACGGTGGTAATGATGATTGGTTTATATGTCATGATGATGATGATATCTATGATGATGATGATGAAAAATGATGATGATGATGAGCATCATGATGATAGGTTTCTATCAATGATCATGATGATTGTGGTGGTTGTGATGGCTTATTTTATCATTCATGATGATGGTGCTTATGTGGTTGGTGTTGATGTTGATGATTATAATGATCATGATGTCATTGATGTTGATTTTGTTGATAACGATGGTGGTGATGGTGATGATGATGTGAAAATGATGATGATGCAAAAATGATGAATGCCAGAATGATGATTGTGGGGATAACGGTTATGATGATAATGATGTGGCATGTTGATAATGAATAGTTTCTATCAATCATAATTTTGATAATGAATATGATGATAGTAATGAAGATCAATGATGAGGCTGCTGATGATGGCGATATTGATTTTGGTGATGGTGAATATGGCGATGATGGTTATGATGATGTTGATGATGATGGTAAAATGGTGATGAATGGTGACGATCATGGTGATGGTTGTGTTGACGGTTTGGTTATGATTGCTGGTTTCTATCGATGATGTTGATTGTGGTGGTGATGTTCTTTATCAATCATGACGTTCTTGATGGTGGGTGGGGGGATTATCTCGATGATGATTATGATAATGATGTTAACTTGGTGGTGATGATAATGAAAATGATGATGTTTTGATGATGATTGTGAAATAGTGATGATGGTGGTGACGGTAATATTATGATGATGTTGATCATGTTTGAGATGATGGGGAGACTGTGATGAAGTTATGGGGATGATGGTGATAATGATACTGATGATGTTGTTGTTGATGATGATGGTGATTATGGGTTTCTATCCATGTAATAGTGTTGCTGTTGATTTTGGTGAAGGTGTTGGTGATGATGATAATAATGATGGTGATGATTGTGAAATAGTGATGGTGATTATGATTTATGATGTTCGTAATGGTGGTGGTGATCATGTTGTGATTATGTTGGTGTGATGGTGTTTTAGTGATGATGGTTTTGGTGATTATCGGCTTCTATCAATGATGATGGTGATGGTGGTGGTGATGTTGATGAAGATGATGGTGATGATAACAGCAGCAATGATTTTCCGAAAAGATGCACCTGACAAGACAGTAGAAGTTCTTCTCTACACACAATGAATGACAGACCTACAGTGCTTGTTTCCACTGAAAGAAAAATCCTGCTGTCAAAATTTCTAACCCGCTGCTTATGGCTGAAATATTGCCATAGCGGCGTTGAGTGTTAACTAACTCAATCACTCAAAATTTCTAGCAATTCACCAATTGACTTCTCTTTAAAAAAAAAAAAATTGTCAATGCCCGGAAGAAAGAACATAATTGTGATGTATTACGAATGTTTTTTCTGAGGTAATTTTAAGCAAATAATTGGAATCTTCTGTCAAAGAAAATCACTAAAAAGGAAACTGACGAAGGATCAATATTAGTGTTGAGTATATTGATTAGTAATGTGATTTACTATTTACCCCAAGATTCATAAGATGTGAACCTTTGTTTTGTATGAACACAAGTATCTTGCAAGGTCCCATATTCGATACATTGAATCTCCTGCTGATGATGGTGATTGTGAAGATGGTGGTGATGATTGTGAAGATTATTACAATGATTACGATATTTACGATGGTGATTGTGACGACGGCGGTGGTGGTAATGATGATTGGTTTATATATTAATCATCATGATTGTGATATCAATGACAATGATGAACAATGACGATGATACTATGTTTCTATCAATGATCATGGTGGTGGTGGTTGTGATGTGTTATTTTATCAATCATGATGATGGTGATAATGGTGGTTCCTGGTGGTGGTGGTGATGATGATGACGATAATGATCATGATGATGTTGATTTTGTTGATAACGATGGTGGTGATGATGATTGTGAAAAGTGGTGATGTGAGGATGTGATGAACATCATGATGATGGTACAATGCTGATGATAGAAAAATAATGATCGAACATTTGATACATCTCTTGTTTGAAGTTAGAAGAAGCTGAGACACGTCAACATGCCTTGAAGTAGAACAATAAGAACAATATACCGTTTCATTGAACACTTCAATACCCTCAGACTGCCTAAGCCTTTTCGTATATAGAATTGTTATAACCCTCTCTGAAAGTTTAACGTGTACAAGCCTTTTACAATAGTTTTTATTGGTAACATCTAAAGAAAGAAACTCATCCCAATATTATTTGACTCTTCTAGAACATGTCGTAGACATGAACATGATAACGATTGAGTTCGATCAGATTGTTTGATATATGTATCAAAATACTTTTAGATAAATGAATAAATCGTGATTACTGCAACAAACGAAATGACAGAGGAATTTTGCTTTTCTTTTGTTTTGTCGGTTTTAACATTGTATTATCATTGCAATGATAAAATCTTGATATACTTTTTTGCACTTACTTCAGGTGCTGTTTTAGTTAAGTTGATGATGATAATAACCTTGATGGGGATGATGGTGATGGTAATTGTGATGATGAGGATGGTGATGGTGATTGGTTTCTATTAATTATCATGATAGTGAGGGTGATGCTGATGATGAATGGGATGAGATTATTGATGATGATTGGTATCTATCCAGTATAACGTTGATGATGATGGTGGTGGTGATGGTGATGGTGATGATGGTGATAATTGGTTTTATCAATCATGGAGATGATGGTATCGACGATGCTTTCAAATTCATGAAAGAGATATAAGTGGAACCAACATACCATGTTCTCAATATTTGTGAAATCATATTTTAAAATTTCCCATAAACATATATGAAAACCGGTCATTAGTTGGCATAATGAAAACGTGCACTTGCAAGACTATTGGCCGGTTTGAGGACAATCTCCTACTAACAGCAAAGTTCATGCAAACAACTTCCTGTTGTTCGAATGATCGCCACAACCCCACAACTTATTATGTGAAAAACTAATGGCGGCCTATGCACTTTTATTTTTATGCCCCCGAATCGGAGATTCCGGGGGTATATTGTTTTTCACCTGTCCGTCCGTCCTTCCGTCCGTCTTTCCGTCTGTCCACAAAAACTTTAACCTTGGTCATAACTTTTCATTGGTCAGAGCTAGGTCTTTGATACTTGACATATGGATCCCTTGTGATGAGACCTTTCAGATGACACCATGACATTTGACCTTGTGACCTTGACCTTGACACAGCGAGCAGGATGCATCCACATAGAGAAAGTCGGACCAAAATTAATTTGATAGGAGACAATTTACCCAATTAACCAAAACGGCAGCCGATTTGTAGGCGAATCAGGTGTGGCCATCCTACAATTTTCCTTTCCTAAATATACGCTTGAAAGCCATCTTTGTCACGAAAGATTAGATTTTATTTTATTTTTCTCTGAATCATGCACTCATTGCCGCCCAAATTGATACTCATCGGACGCAATTGCGGTAACTGAGACGCTGTGTACATCCTGCACGCATAATTATGTCACGGAAAGCGGGTTCGTTAAATGCTATGGCACTTTAGCAGAGGTACCTTACGTTGGACGTCGAATGAAATATTTTATTGTTAAAACATGTGTATTTTATATCAAACTTTTGACGAAAAATGTTTCTACCTAGTGATATATTTCTTTTCTCAATAGCTAAATTTTACGCAAGCAAATAATTTATTTTGTTTTGTTTATCTATGCGTTTTTTGGCAATATATAGAGCATTTGTTCTGATTTAGTTAACGCCAAAGCTAAAACATGATATCCCTAATGGGAAAACGTGTTCGAACGGACATGAAATAACCCATGCTTATAAAGGTGTTGAAAGTGGAGCGCTTAAATAAAAAGGATATCCCCATCCGTAATAACAAGTAAGAATCTGATAACATCCCCTACATTGTAATTATTATTTTAGGATTACAAAATGCATTACTAACTTAAAATATATCTAGCACGAAATCACGGCATTTTTCAACGAAATATTAACAGTCATATTTCTATTTAAAATCATTTAAAAACCCTCCCTATTTACATAACCTCGATTCATTGAATCAATATTTTCATTATTGATTTAAAAAACACTGATTTTCAACTATATTGTTTTCATTGAAACCAACATTAATGGCGTTATTCAATGTTAATTTAAAATGAGTCCTATATATTCATGAAAGCCAAATTCAAACGTCCAATTTACTTACATTTTAGTGATGTAACCAATCCAACATCATCAAATCGTCACTCGTTCCGATTGATTTATTGACGCGCATCATTGTCCGGTTTTCGGTCATGATCATTATTTCAAACTTTCGTCAAACAACGTCGATAAGCTATAAAATGATACTTTCCTGCAACCTTCCTACAACTTCTCAATCAAAAAGACCTTGAGTGGCTCTTTAATATGCTTCATTGACTAGTCGTCAAGTATGCGGACACCGCTAATGACTGAAATACTGCCATAGCGGCGCTTAAGCAGGTTGGATATCTTTGTTACTGTAACAGTCAGATTGTGATGTTGAAAAGACTGTAATTTTTTGTTTATCTTTTAACTGACAGTCTGAGGGCAAATACTTCAAAAAGTAAATAATTATAGTTTAATAAGAAAATTACGACTGTATTATAACTGTGTACATAAGTACTTGTTTTATGAGAAAATTTATTTTACCAACTAACCTTAAAAACTAATGAAAATGTCTGAAAAGGGGTACTCTTCACAATGAAGAGTTATCTACCCTGGGTGTTAAATTTCATTGATTAGGCTAATTTGACTGAATATTTATCTTTATCCTCTGGTGACATATAGTTTTTCTTTTGAATCTTATTCAAATGTGTATTAACTATAAAATATCATTTTCAAAACAATTTTAATACGAGAAATTCATTTCTTTCCTAAAAGAACAAATATGTTACAGATGTCGTCATTTTTTTTAAAATGCTGATTTGTATGGATTTACTTCATATTACATTCAAGCTCCTTTTTTCTGCATAAGTTTATTTCTATAGTAATGCCTTAATAAAAAATATTTAATCATATTTATGTTCAAAAGTTTATGTATTTGTTTATTTTAACATTTGAGGGCTCTTCTTGAACAAATACCGTGGTGATATGGTATTTTTGACATAATGAGGTTCAAGACATATTTTACAACAAAATAGGACCAAATTTAGATATTTCTTAATACCTTGATATTTTGTATCCAACCTCCTTTACAACTCACTCATGTTTGCTAATCATTCTAAATAAGTATAACTTAAATGAATTCATTTTAATGAGAATACAAGTACAAAACGCATGTATGAGAATGATTTGGTATTTAATGATTTCCTGATACATGAAATGATAAAATCGCACGTACAAATACTGAAACCTTCGAATAGAACATTGAAAATGTACTTGTACATTCGACTGAAACCCTGATCAAAGAAAGCAGTTCAAAAGTTCACAACAAATTCTATTTTAGCAGTTATTACCCACAATCAACCCATTTATTTATTTCCATGAGTCAAAGAGATTATGTCCATGATGTCAGCAACTTCTGACACGATGAAAACATCTCAGTCTTCAGTGGCCATCATTTCTTCTTAGGGTAACTTTTGGTTTCTGTAACGCGGAATATTTTCGTGACCGTTTTACCGCCATCCTTCCTCTGCTTCACTGACTGGGAGGTCGATACTGTTTTTGTGCAGTTGGGTCTTTTTGAAACGCCCGCCGGCTTCCTGCGTACTACACTCGTACTCGTTTTGGTTTTCTTCCCCATCTTTCGTAATGCCTGAAAAAAGCGTTACAATAATGAAATTTCTGTTCAGAGAGGCTTATAATTACGTCGGTCTGTCGTTTTGGTTTTTAGCAACTTGCAAAATAATACCTGCTAATCCAATTTTACGAGGTAATGAAGATAAAAAGATATAATAGATATAGTATTAATAGTAATGACAAGTATATAAACAATGCCTGCCTATCGTATACAGTAGCATGCATTCGGGTGATCTTGCATTCCCTTGGTTTTATATGAATGGAATTGATATACCATAAAACCGTACATAATTACCTGCCTCGAATAATCACAGGGCTTAGCCATCGTTGACATAAAAATTTACCTGCCTTCAAGTTTCGAAACTTCCCTTGTCAATGTATTTCTTTTATATACTTTACAAAGGAATTCTGGCGCAGTGTTTAACATCTAGGTCAAACTATTTATCAATATTACTGTCCCATAATGATGGTTTTGTTGATATTCCTAATCATTCATAAAATATTTGGGTCTAATTATTCACTTTACCCTAATAATCATCGCGTCTAAGCGGCGTTTGAAAAAAATATTAGGCTGGGAGGTTATTGAAGTATTAATGGTAGGCAGTTGAGTGGGATAACATTGACCTGAATGTAGGTTTCAGTGACAAAAAGATTCATTGAATTTCAAAGCTGTAAAGCTCGCTGAAAACGAAACCGAAAGTGCGTTACATGATAACGATAGTCGTTATTCTTTTGTTGCAAGTAAAACACATCTTTGCAATGGATTTAACTAGTTATAATCGTTTCAGACATACAAACATTTAACTTTGAACCTACATAGTTAACTTATGTGATCTATTCATTATATTTAATTAAGATAAATAGCTTCCATTTAGCTATGCACTATACAAGCTTAATACAAGACGCAATGATGATATACCCTCTTAGCAACAATGTATCAATAAAGCACTAAGATACTGTACCTAATTCGGAAATATGGCGTATATTTCACTTGATCACCGAGCTGGAAATCCACCTTCAACCGGGATACATGCGTTTAGAATAAAATAGTCACGTGATACGATAGGATATTGGGAATTATCTGACGTCATGTTTCGGGTATGCAGGATACCGTATTTCCTCAGAACGGGTGGAAAGTTGTTGATGTTATTACTTATTCTAGTCCAGTTGATGATTTCCAATGATTATATGTGAAGAGCATGCGCTGGATTACAGAGGAATACGTAAATAAGTGTAGTCCTTGATTTTATGTTGGCTAACTTTTATACTAAACGCATTACGGTGGGGGCATAAACTGCTGTCCAACAGATACTTTACTACATTTTGTAATCCGATTCAAAAACGAAAACCGAAAGCAGTTTAAAACAAATTCGTAGTAATCCATCATTTTTTCTTTTATTATTATAATAAACAATTTTGTGTTTTTCTTGTGGACCAGCCGTTACTTGAAATGGATTTAACGCAATTATTTTATTAGAGTAATGAATTGTGCTACTTGAGTACCAGGTATTGATTAATCTAGTGTCATCCGTTCCAAAACCACAATGGGCTAACAAAAATATTTAAGCATCACATGACGTCACCAACAATCAGCATCTTCATCTTCCATGAATTGGACGATGTTGATTGAGTTTACGAGTTTCTATCCATTGTTTTCTAAGTAAGGAGCTAAAAAATATAAATGCACCAAGTTTCCAAGCTGGTTTATATTTTGTACATTCTTCTAATTATGGAAATGTTCAGATACTCATAATCATTGCGATTTTTTATTCTACAGATATTATATAATGGGCAGTTGAGTATAATGTGATTTTCGTTTTCTATAACAGTTAAATCTTATCATTTCACGCTACCAACTTTCTTTTCTCCAATGAAATAAGCCATTTGTCAATGTTACGAGACCAATGATTACCAATCAGACAGTCGATGAGGTCTGTCCACGCTCCGAGAGTGCACGAGAACTTAACAAATATCCGACCTTTGATGTGCACTATCCATGACGTCACGAGAGACACAACGTAAGCGGTGGTCGCACCTCTAAGCAGTTAAGAGACAACTCAGTTTTGAGTTTCTGGGTTGGCAATAATCCATACAACCTTTTTTTAGCATCGAGTTACCAGTAGAAATGAACGAACAATGGCGACTCTTGTACAAAGGGGAGTTGTTGCTCATTATTGTCAATTTTTTTAAAGATTTAAGACATTTTACACACCGTTTCCAGGTTCTTTTTCCAAAGGGGATGGCAAACATTAATCATTGACATCTTTAAAACTTTTCGGCACATGAATTGGCACCAGCACCAAGGTCTCGCGGCTATAACTTTTTAAAAATTTCGCAAAAAAGGATGGCGAATTGCTTAATTAAAAGTATTAAACATACAAGTTTAGGTTTCAACTATATCAATGCAACCTTTAATGACGACATTCACATTGAATTCAGCTGTTTCTTTTGGATGTCAGTTTATTTTGTTAGACCTGAACGTCTTGAAATCGTTTACAATAATTTACCGTAAAGAACATAACAATATTGATAGCAACTTATCAAAACCAGAGACAGTACCCCCTTTATTCATAAAATGCGAGCTTTATCTCATTTAAACCAGTTGGTCCAATCTGTCGGCGTTTCTTATATGAGAATTCCACAAAAGCGGTCAATCTAGTGACCTTCTAGTGTAACCAATCAGGAATGAGGTTAGGAAATCTTCGGCATCTTTTCAAATGTAAGTAGTCTCGTGATTGGTTGAAGTAATTGAAGGTGAAAAGGTCACATTAAATCATTCCACATGGCACCTATGTGTCAGATGAGGTAAGGGGAGTTTTTACGACGCTTAGAGTATTCTATGTATCAGATCAGAAACGCAGCGAAATAGAAGTGTTAAAGATTGCCTGATTCTAATCAGCTAAAGGTGACCAGTGTGTTGGGTTATTATAAAAGGGTGTCTTACTGCGTATTCACGGCGATTGACGGTGTCTTCACGGTGTCTTATTTTGGATTCACGACGACTGACGGTGTCTTCACAGTGCCCGATTCTGGATTCACGGCGTCTGACGGTGTCTTCACGGTGCCTTATTTCGTATTCACAGCGACTGACGGTGTCTTCACGGTGTCATATTTCGTATTCACAGCGACTGACGGTGTCTTCACGGTGTCTTATTTCGGATTCACGGCTACTAACGGTGTCTTTATGGTGCCTTTGTTTGGATTCACGGCGACTGACGGTGTCTTCACAGTGCCCGATTCTGGATTCACGGCGTCTGACGGTGTCTTCACGGTGCCTTATTTCGGATTCACAGCTACTGACGGTTTCTTCACAGTGCCTTATTTCGTATTCACAGCGACTGACGGTGTCTTCACGGTGTCTTATTTCGGATTCACGGCGTCTGACGGTGTCTTCACAGTGCCCGATTCTGGATTCACGGCGTCTGACGGTGTCTTCACGGTGCCTTATTTCGGATTCACAGCTACTGACGGTTTCTTCACAGTGCCTTATTTCGTATTCACAGCGACTGACGGTGTCTTCACGGTGTCTTATTTCGGATTCACGGCTACTAACGGTGTCTTTATGGTGCCTTTGTTTGGATTCACGGCGACTGACGGTGTCTTAATGGTACCTGATGTCGGATTCACGGCGACTGGCGTTTTTTTCACAGAGCACAATGTTTCTTTACAGCTGTTGACTTCAACATTTTTTAATATAATTCATATCAAGCTTTTAAAGAGGTATTTGCTTGGGCGATAATTCAAGGATTTATCTTAATTCAAAGGTGCGTGACCAAGAATCGGTTCTTAAATTCATGTTTTTATATTCTTAGCATATTTGATTCAATTGAAAACAAAAGAACAACAAACATAAACCCAATAAGTGTCAATACGAAAACAACAATGCAAAATGTATACCAGGAATTACTTTATTGATTTGCGGGTGACATTGCCCTTGTTATTGCAATGGGTTGCCTGTACAAATCCAGGAACTCCGATAAGATATCCGATTAACATTTCACAATCATAGTGATTCTTGTAATAATATTTGATCAGCAACCATAAAATTAAATGAAATTTCTAGTTCTCTGCTACGTCTGCGACATCACCCAAGTTGGAAGAAGACGTTAAACAACTAGTTAGAAATCACAAAATCAAATATTTGCACTTCTCTGCTACATGTATATTGGGTTAGAAACCATAAAATCAAATGATATTTGCAGTTCTCTGCTGTTTTGATGTTTCATTCCACATCGACCCTCAGTCACGATTGCTGACACGCACATTCCTGATGACTCTGGTCTGAGTGACTCTTCTGACTCTCCGTATAGTCACACCGTCGCTCTTGATCTCAGTATAGCTCACTGACTGAGACGTATGTTGCCCGACACCGCCCACCATCGTCAGTGACTTCCCAGATGCTTGCTCAGCTCTAGCTATTTGTCTGTCCATTTTGCCAAACTGTTGATTTGCTCAATGGTGACCTCTGAAACATTGATAAATATAGTTTTATGGTGAGAATTTGAAGCCACTGTCCAAAGGCACAATATCGCAAGACCCAATCTTATTAAAATATGATCTATTTGCTACACTACGCTACGCATGTAGGTCATACCAGGCTCAGTTATAACAGCCGTCAGAGTATCCTTTGACCCAACCAATCAGCGACTTTGCCCCGTAACTCGGGTTGCTGGCGACAGGTATTCATATCTAATCTTCAGAACTCGAAAAATTCCGAACATTTCCGACTATTTCTAAATGTCGACAACAAATATTTCCTTTCATTTACGAATGAATTACTCAAACTGTGCTTTATATCGCTCCTATCAATTTGTTGGTCATAAAACGTCCAGGAAAATACTTAAATGTTATCATTATCGAAGAAATCACCGTAAACTTGGCAAATTCAAACAGCAAGCTGTAGATGCTATTTTTGGAACAGTTACGTTATATAAACGTTTCCTTTAAATCTTATATGAAACGATTTATGCTCATTAAATTCGTGGTATTTTGTAGCCATAAATATACTGACACAAATGAGAAGACCAGAACTGACATAAAAACATTAGATAAAGTCTTGTTGATTTGATATCACATATATTCGATGTACATATGCAAATTAGAAAGAATCTAGTTCTGTCAAATAGTCAAACATTACAAGTGAATTAGCGAATGTTACGACATATGCAAATTACCTAACACTGCTTTTTGGGAAAATCGAAAGGTCATAAGTTATCATTTTATCATTTGGGCTGTACTGTGTTAAATGGCTTTAATCTCTTGAATTGTCCTTTAAGAAAGGTACGATTTGATTGGTGGATGAAATCTTCCTCACATCCAGCGGTCAAAGGTTACCCTGACGGCTGGACTTACGGGGCCTTGTGAGATCTTTAATCTGCGTAACGTAGTGAAGCAATTAAGATATCATTTTAATGAGATTGTCGCAAGACCTAAATTACAGGCTCCTAGATAGCAAACTGACAGAGGTTCGGACACCACCGGAAGTCACCCGAACTTCGGAGCAAGTTGATTGTTTCAATCGTTTTTCAAACTGTTTTTTATTCATTTCTTGCGATAACATTTCTAACATTTGTGTTATTTCACAATATTTTTCAACCATGCCAGCTTTTTTGACAGGAACAATTTACCGATTCGTTGAAAAAATCAATGACGATAAGAAGGGCCAAAGCATCATAAATTGCAATTATTTTAAAAAGGAAAGTATCCCAAAAATAAAAGAATTATCAATATTGGCGACGTATAGAGAATTCGGAATTTATCAAAATGACCGTGGTTCGGACAGTTTTCACCATGGCGCGGTCATTTATCCTTCATAGAGGTATGTAATATATAAAGAAAGTCGCCTGGCAAATGCTGATCAAACTTAAGGAAACATCCAACGACAAATATTTTACTGCGAAAATATTCAATTTTTATTAGGCTTTTTTCAAAGTGAATCCCAACCCCCTACCACCCCTAATCGAACCTACCTGTGAAGAATTCCTTGATCCGCCACAGATAATTTCCGCGATTGATCTCTATTTTGATAATCGATTTACACATGATCATGACAATCTTACTTATTTCATTGTTTCTTTTGTGGGATTCGAACCCACACCCTCAGAGTCGGGCAACACCACAATTACTGCCCGTACCAGCAGATTTTCGACTCGTCAATCTTGCTTCGACAATTTTCTAACTTCCCAACATACTCTGAGGATGAGTAGATGCGCGTTCGAATCCCGCTTAAACTACACTAAACTGTAATAAGGCAGACGGTTTGATCCAAAATATAACAATGTAGGAAATGATTTATCTGAATTTAAGGTTCTAATGCATTGACAGTTAAATGTATATTGACATGAGAACACCACTGTAAAAAAAGTCATTGAGGGTTACAAGAACAGCAACATTTTCTGGTTAACAAATTATCACAAGAAAGAAGTTGTTATCCAAAGATCTTGCTGTACTACGTTTAACGAATAAATCTCTTACCAAGAACTTCCCAAGATCCAGGCTTGACGCAAGATGAAAATCAACTCCCAATCGTTCAATGTGCACGGTGACGTCATAACCACGTGAAAGTGACACACATCTCTTCGAGAGATGAATAATACTTCACAGGAAACAAAAAATAATCAATAGAGAGTATTTTATCAGTCCTTCATAAGCTGTCGGTTTTGTTATCGGACGTTTGGCTAAAGTCAATTGAGATAATGACCAATTGTAACTTTTCTTACTTTCTTCCTCTATTACTTTAGAAAAAGTTTGTTTAAAACTAAAGTCAGTGTGTCTATACTAAACGTCATTAAACTTCACCACAATTATGAAACAAATATATTAGTTTGCTATTAAAGAATGTTTAATAAAGATTTTGTAATAAGTTTCATATAATATCTTCAAAACAATAAACACATATTTTAATAATTAAAGCATTTGGATATGAGGGTTACCTATAATTATTAGAAATAAGATCTTATGTGACCAAGGTTGAAAGACAAATGGCATGATTAAAAAATGAAGTGTTCAGGAGTTTTTATTCTTGAACGGTATGAACTTCTATTTCTTCTATAAAAGGGTTTTAAGAAGAATAATGAAAAGAAATTTATTGAAGAAATATATATGAAGAAATTATCATCTATTTACATTTCTCGTTATCATGATTATCAGCTCATTGAATTCGAGATAGCTGATTGCTATCAGTGAAAAACCTCCATCAGTCTACAGTGACAGGTACAACTACCTCTCATGGAAGGGTGATAAAGTCTATCTGCCCAGTTTACAGTCGTGCTTTAAACATTGAGTATGTAACGGAAATTATCACAGAAATCTAAATTTTAGTTCCTTGTTATTTCGTCGAGTCCCCAGTATCGTGGAAAGGTGAATTCGGAAATAATGTTAACTTTTACTCAGCTTTACAAAGATAACTGTTAACTGACATATTATAATCCTCACTGAATGTCTTCACTTGACATTCTATAATCCTCACTGAATGTCTTCACTTGACATTATGTAATCCTCACTGAATGTCTTCACTTGACATTCTTTAATCCTCAATTAATGTCTTCACTTGACATTCAATAATCCTCAATTAATGTCTTCAGTTGACATTCTTTAATCCTCACTGAATTTCTTCACTTGACATTATGTTATCCTCACTTAATGTATTCACTTTACATTCTATTATTCTCGCTGAATGTCTTCACTTGATATTCTACTATCCTCAAGTAATGTCTTCACTTGACATTCTATGATCCTCACTGAATGTCTTCAATTGACATTCTATGATCCTCACTGAATGTATTCACTTTACATTCTATTATTCTCACTGAATGTCTTAACTTGACATTCTACTATCCTCACTTAATGTATTCACTTTACATTCAAATATCCTCAATGAATGTCTTCACTTGACATTCTATGATCCTCACTGAATGTCTACACTTGACATTCCATGATCCTCACTTAATGTCTTCAGTTGACATTCTATGATCCTCACTTAATGTCTTCACTTGACATTCTATCATCCTATCATAATGTCTTCACTTGACATTATATGATCCTCACTGAATGTCTACACTTGACATTCTATGATCCTCACTTAATGTCTTTACTTGACATTCTATTATGTTTACGTAATGTCTTCACTTGACATTCTTTAATCCTAACTGAATTTCTTCACTTGACATTATGTTTTCCTCACTTAATGTCTTCACTTGACATTCTATGATCCTCACTGAATGTCTTCAGTTGACATTCTATTATCCTCACTTAATGTCTTCACTTGACATTCTATTATCCTCACTGAATGTCTTCAGTTGACATTCTATTATCCTCACTTAATGTATTCACTTTACATTCTATTATCCTCACTGAATGTCTTCAGTTGACATTCTATGATCCTCACTTAATGTATTCACTTGACATTCTATTATCCTCACTTAATGTCTTCACTTGACATTCTATGATCCTCACTTAATGTCTTTACTTGACATTCTATTATGTTTACGTAATGTCTTCACTTGACATTCTTTAATCCTCACTGAATTTCTTCACTTGACATTATGTTTTCCTCATTTAATGTATTCACTTGACATTCTATGATCCTCACTTAATGTCTTCACTTGACATTCTATGATCCTCACTGAATGTCTTCAGTTGACATTCTATTATCCTCACTTAATGTCTTCACTTGACATTCTATTATCCTCACTGAATGTCTTCAGTTGACATTCTATTATCCTCACTTAATGTATTCACTTTACATTCTATTATCCTCACTGAATGTCTTCAGTTGACATTCTATGATCCTCACTTAATGTATTCACTTGACATTCTATTATCCTCACTTAATGTCTTCACTTGACATTCTATGATCCTCACTGAATTTCTTCACTTGACATTCTATTATCCTCACTTAATGTCTTCACTTGACATTCTATTATCCTCACTGAATGTCTTCAGTTGACATTCTATGATCCTCACTGAATGTCTACACTTGACATTCTATGATCCTCACTTAATGTCTTCAGTTGTCATTCTATTATGCTCACAACATGTCTTCACTTGACATTCGACCCTCGCTTGATATCCTCGCTTGATATCCTCACTTGACATCCCTCACAGCTACGGTTTCTATAATCCTCGCGTGATATCCTCGCTTGATATCTTCATTGACATCTCTCATAGCTACGGTTTCGATGATCCTCGCGTGATATCCTCGCTTGATATCTTCATTTGACATCCCTCACAGCTACGGTTTCTATGATCCTGACTTCTCTCCTCAAGGTCCAGTCCTTCCCCTTCTTCTTCACAGTAACAGACTTGGTCACGTGATGCTTCGTCTCCACAACCACCAGCTCTCCCTTGTGTCCATTTATTCTCTTCTGGGTAATTTTCTTTGTGTTTTTCTTTGCCATTCTCTCCTAATTATTGGTTCGTGATGATTTGAATCAAGCAGTAACCGTCACCTGTAATTGACGTTTAGAAAGGTGTAAGGCAATATGTAGGATAATGAATTTAAAGCTACCGATTGGAACCATTCGTTAACTGCTACATATATTTTTTTACTTCAATTAAAGCGACAGCAAATCATTATGATCTCCTCATCTTACAGAATTTGTCATATCAGTGCATATCAGGGTTTGTCAAAATCATGATAGGCAAAGCAGCATCGGAACAGCAAAGTCATTAGAAAAATATGTATATTTTCACTTTCTATGGTTATTTTCTTTGAATTCGGGATTGTACAATTACAAAAGAAAGGGAAGAGGTAAACAGAGGGTGTGGTTTAAACATGCGATTTAAACATATTTTTATTCATGAAATTTAAACAATTACATGAATATGGATTGGCACAACAAGCTTAAAGCTTATGTAAGTGCCGCTCCATTAAATATTACAAAATACAGTCAATAATACAAATCAAAATTTACAAAGTAAATAAAGTAGTAATTCCACAAAGGCCAACAGAAAGCACAATAATAACTGGTTTATACTCATCAAAAAATATAAAATATAGGAGTTCTACAATATCTTAAATTTAGGCATTTACAATTACTTAAAACGTTGTGAATCTTGTATAAATTTATGGACGGATTCAAGAATATTCTGATTTATTATTTCGCTTAAATATTGATCACCATATAGAATGGTATATACATCAAAATCATTTTTGTAAAAATATGCATCTGATCTTAATAGATTGAAATTAGGGCAGAAAAGGAAGTAGTGGAGAGAATCTTCCCATAGATGTCCGCAAGAACAAGATGAATTGTTTGAAATATGCCTATTAAATTTATCGGCGTTTAAGTCACTACAACCCAATCTGAGCCGGGCATGGATAATTTGGCATAATCTGGTTCCGAAATTCTTGTCAAAGAAAACATTATTTTGTTTGGTACGTAACTGATTTTTGAATGAATTTATTGTTTGAGAGTTACGTATTTCCGTTGGCAGATTATTCCATAAACGTATGGTGTCTGGTAAAAAGGAGCGTGCATACGTCTCCGTATGACAACGTATTGTACGTATACTTTGAGTATTTCTAAGATTGTATGAACTTATATCAGAAACATTTTCTGGAATAATATCCGATAAGTAGTTTGGAGTCAGATTATTTATCATTTTGTAGAATAGCGTTAATTTTTTTTTATCTCTACGTTGTGTTAATGGTATAAAATCTGTTTCTTTATATATTTTATCATGACTAGTCCCTCTCACTGCTCCACAAATTGTTCGTAGTGCATCTAATTGCAAAGTTTCAAGTAATGTAGATTGTTCCTTTGTACAATTATCCCATATATGGCAACAGTAGTCAAAATGTGGCAGTATGTAATAGGTATACATACATTCAAGTGTTCTTCTTGTTAATCTATATTTAAAACTTCTTAAACAATTAACCATAGCACTTACATTTTTTATTATTTCTTCAATCTGTCTTTTCCAAAAGCAATCTTTTTGCAGATAAACACCTAAATGTTTGTGGAAGCTTACTTCATTTACTATATATCCTTTCATTTCTAAAGGTGGAGACACAGTGGGGTTAACTTTACGAGAAAACAAAATAGTTTCAGTTTTTGTTGGATTAAAATTTACTTGCCACGCATCAGCCCAATCAGAAATACGATTTAAATCAGCGTTTAAAATTCTTGTTGCATTAATTGGGTCTTCAACAACAATGTACACGGAGGTATCGTCAGCAAATAATCGAATATTACTATGAATGCCCTCAACAATATCATTTATATAGACTAAGAATAATAGTGGACCTAAAACGGAGCCCTGAGGAACTCCTGCCGATATGTGCTTTAAGTCAGAAGATTTGCCATCTATAACTACTTTTTGTAATCGATCTGATAGATAGTCGCGAAACCAATTGAGCAAACTTCCACGAATGCCATAGGCTTCTAATTTATGTATTATACCCTTGTGCCATACTTTATCAAAAGCTTTACTTATATCACAGAAAACAGCTTTAACTTCTTTTCCATTATCCAAAGCATTTGCAATGAAATCGTATAAATAAGTAAGTTGATACGCAGTACAATCACCTGGCATAAAACCTGACTGCAAGTTGGTTAGAACATTATTATCTAGAAAAAAGTTAAATACATATTTGAAAACACATTTTTCAAATACCTTCCCAATGCAGCTAGTTAGTGCAACAGGTCTATAATTTTGACATTCATTTACACTGCCCTTCTTGTGCAAAGGAAAAACAGAAGCTTCCTTCCAAATTGAAGGAAATTTACATTTACATAATGATTTGTTAAACAAATGTGTAAGAGGAATGGATAGCGGTTCTGCGGTAAGTTTGATGAATTTATTGCTTAGTTTATCAGGGCCACTTGCTTTATTTACATCAACTGACAAAAGAATATTTTTAACTTCAGTTTTTGTTAAGACAAAGTGACATAATGAATTATCATTTCTATCAACAACAGGCGGTAGCTGTTTGTCTGGGGAATCAATCTTAGCTTGGTCAATAAAGTAATCATTAAGTATGTTTGCTTTTTCGTTAGCGTCTTCATAAATAACATCATTGTGATGAAGAGGAGGAAAGTTTTCTTTAGAATTTTTGCTCTTTTTTAGATAATTGTTAATCAACTTCCACCACATTTTAGAATTTTTATTATTGTTTAGTTTATCATCAAGTTTAGAGTAATACACTGATTTAGCTTTTCTTACTGCTGAAATAACTTTATTTCTAAGTTTTCTGAATTTAACCCAATCGTTTTCCTGATTTCTCCGTTTTGCTATTTTATGCTGTCTGTTTCTTTGTCTTATCAGTCTTCGAGTCAAATTATTCATCCATGGCGAGTCATTGGATCTAATGGTTACCATCTTGTTAGGAATAAAGGTATCACACAAATGAAAAACTTTGTTCATTATTGTTTCAGTTGCAATATCAATATCATTTGAAAGATCCTCTGACCAATCAGTATTTTTGAAACTTAAATTCAGCCCGTCCATGTCAACTAAGTCGTAGTAATATATTTTTCTTTCAAAACAATTTTGGATGGGTATGACATCGCGAATAGTGACAAAAACGGGAGAGTGATCACTACAAACAGGATCAAGTACACCTGAGTTCAGTATAGAATCAGAGTTAGATACAAAAATTAGGTCAATCAGTGTACGTGACGTTTGCGTAATCCTAGTTGGTTCTGTGATAATCTGTTTCATACCAAACACATATTCAATATTTTTTACTTTCTCGTTAACCTTATTTAATATATCAATATTGAAATCACCGACAACAATAGTATCTATATTAAGGTCGATAGCGTTTCCAATTGATTGACAAACTAGATCCCAATATGCTTCACTTTTGTCTGATCTATAAAAAGTGCCTAACAATATTTTTTTACTTTTCAATTTTATCTCAATCCACAAAGCCTCAAGATTTGGGTGACTTAAGTAATCCAAACATGTCGCATACAAATGTTTCTTTACATAGACTGCTACTCCACCACCCCTAGTTGTCCGATCTTTTCTGAATGGTAATTGAAACCCGGATATTTCTAAGTCAATTTGTATTACAGAGTCATTCAACCAACTTTCTGAAATACAAATAACATCATAATCGCTTAGTTCACTTTCAACAGAATCAATCTTTTCTCTTAAACTACACACATTCATATGAACAATTTTCAAATCTCTATAGGTTGGTCCAAACATGCGCTGATAGTTAATTATGTTTTCCTTACACATGTCATAAAAGTTAGTTTTCAAACGTGATAATCGTTTAAAAAGTTGTTGGCCATTTAAAGACTTTTTTATAATTGATATGACCTCTTCCTCTTCAAAATATGACACATTTTATAATACATAACATTACATCAGTTATGCTGTTTTCAAGCTGATTAGTCTGTCTATAATAATCTCTTAAGAATAAATATTCCATTCATATTTAATTTCAAGATAAATCAATGATAAAATTTCCATATATTGAATTAATTCTAACGTATTTCTTATAAAATGGTATCGATTGTTCAATGAACCATTTAGAACAAAGCATGTAAGTCTCCTTTGTACTGAACTCTTCTGTTAACGGAGTCGAGTTGGGCGTGGTCCCATAATGCACACGCACGTCCACTGTGTACACACCTCCAACCTACATCCATCTACTCGCTAAGTCTACATCAAACACTACTGTGGCCTGCGTGGGGATGGAAATAGACACCACATGTGGATGTGTACAGCCAAAGAGCATTCGTTCTCTAGATTCTGTGTTCACAAGGTATGAATTATTTTGTTCAGAAACTCGGGGTCCGGGTGATTATTGGCACCACTGTCAGTAGACATCAAAGGTGGACCGCACAACAGGACCTCTACGAGTTGTGAAGAGAATTCGTATTCTAGCTTTATTTTCACGCGTTCGTAAAAGTCCAAAATGGGGAATTCATACGAAATGTTATGGATGAACAAGATGTTTTCTCCGTAGCGACGTTTTTGTATAAATCCATATTCCGTTTTCAGGCATACCATATCCATATATGAGGGAAAACGATATAAGGATATAAACCGAAACGTCGAAACGGTAAAATAATGTTTTTCATCCTTTAAATTGCCCTTTGTCTTCCGAATGTCTAGAATGCTACTTTAACAGTTCAGTTGAGACATGTATTCTTTAAACTTATAAGGTTTTGGCTACTGCACAGTGTTGAAATAAACGTATGTATCTACAGGTTTTGACCAAAACTACACTAAACCCAAACTCAACTTACCCTACACTAAAACTATAAACACCTAAACCAAAACTAAACTTAACCTAAATCTAAACAAAAGCTATATAAACCTAAACCAAATATATATAAACCTAAACTCAAACTACCCTAAACCCAAACTAAACTAAACTTAAACCAAAACTATATAAACCTAAACCAAAACTATATAAACCTAACCCAAACTACACTAAACCTAAACCCAAACAACACAATATTCCCAAACTAAACTTTACCCAAACCACACTAAACCCAAACTACACTTAATCCAACTAAACTAAACCTAAACCCAAACAACGCAATATACCCAAACTAAACTTAACCCAAACCACACTAAACCCAAACTACACAAAATCCAACTAAACTAAACCTAAACCCAAACTAGATAAACCTAAACCAAAACTACCCTAAACCTAAAACAAAACTTAATAAACTTAAACCCAAACTACACTACACTAAACCTAAACCCAAACCACACTAAACACCCAAAATAAACTAAACCTAAACTACATTAAACCCAAACAACATTTAACTCAAACTACGCTCTGGCCAAACAACATTTAACCCAAACTAAACCTTAACCCAAACAACACTTAACCTAAACCCAAACAACACCAAACTACATTAAACCCAAACAAAACTAAACCAAATCTACACTAAACCTAAAGGATAATTCAGATATTCCCTGTGTAGCATCTTTATATGACGAGCATGGAAAATGTCATTATCAGCTCGTTCTGATTGTAAAGTGGTCATAACAGTATTTTTTAGACATGATTGAGATATTGAATTAGCAAAAATTGGACATAAATTTTTTAAAAAACAGTTTTCATGAAAAATATAGCATGACATCATTAGACAGACCATCCTATAAAATCATTAAGTCTTGGTATAGAAAAGAAAATAAGCAAGACGTCAAATAGACATTTCGGTAAGATCTGTCATGTATCTTTTTCGATAAACCTTCCATTATCATACAATGCATTTGTGATGATTGGTGTAGAAAGATTTCTAATTTTCCGATGAAGCGAGAGACCGATGTTGCTACTCACCTCTATTAGCTTCCACACCCTAGCGAGATGGAGGGCAGTGTCACAGTGCTTGTTTGTACACCGGTCATGTGACTAGTGTGACGTCACAAACACGAAAATTCCCCTTGATTCCCCTCTACTTTATGCAGTTGTTTTACAATGTATCCACGTATTATAAAACAAAGTTGAAAAAACATACATTTGCTTGTCAGATCTAGGTTTACATGCATTCTCGTTTCTAACAACATAAGATTATAGAGTAAACACCTTTATGAGGTAGTTATTGTTTAAAATATATTGAAAAAAGATCTTAGGGGTGTAAAAAGATATACCATCACATGAAATAACCCTTTTTAATCCAAAATACTGGCTATAGCTAACGCTATATATCGTGTCAATGTAAGGTGAAATATCTAAATTCATGCATAATCTACATAATGGATGATAATAGTCTTATTGTCTGCCTGTAAAATGAAGACAAGAACTTTTGAAGTCGAGTGAACTTTCATTCATTGTTACAATCTATTTTTTAAATGTTATGTGTTTCTCATTTGATACTAGGTAATGCTATAATTATTTTCTTCAGAATAAATGTCAAACATCCTAGTCGTAGATGTCGATGTCACATACATATCACGATAATCATTCAACTCAGGGAATAGGTGTGGTTTACCCTAACTTGATAAGTTCGATTTAGAATTCCTTGTTTTGAAGAAAAAACGCACGGGTATAGAACAATTTTGAAAAACGTGTGAGTTGACCAAAACTAGTTGAATAAAAGTTCCGTTGGGTGTTTTTATTACACTAAATAGATATGTTTATTATATAATTGGCAATGGAATACTGTATTCTATCAGTGAAATATATCCTCTATCAGTCCACAGTAGCGATAACCTTTATCGCCACTGTCCACAGTGAAAATAACATGTTATCGCCACCGAAAGGTCAAATATCAAAATTAACTTTGCCGGAACTACTTTCTCAGAAGGAAGAGTTCCCTCTGGTCACTTAAATACGATACACTATTAAATTTACCCTTTAAATGCAATTTTCCGATGGGGCATATTATTTTAAAATTATTAAAGATCACCATGTTTAAATTTTGCAGGAAAATGTTGTAGTTATTCTCCATTATCATGAATCAAGAGGTAATTCATTGTCGTGTTATTTGTAGACATTTTTAGCTTGAAAAAAACCACAATATTTTGATATTTTGTTCAATATGCAAAACTATCGTACATGGACATCTCCATAAATGAATGAGTTACATTTGGCATTAGTTTGAAATCGTGACGTACAATTTCAATCAACTTTAGAATAGACAAATCAAAAGTAGGTCACGGTCACCGTGAAGGTAAAGAATTGTTGTATTACACTATGGAATCGATTCATAAGGACTGTAAGAACAACCTATATCTCCGAACCTATTGCAGGGTTACAGGCAACGAACAAAAATTTACATTTTTATTATGAGTCGATGACTTTGTGCAAAAAGACGTTATGTTGACAATTGCAAACCAATTGAATTGTCGTCATGTATTTGTTTGTTGATAGTATAGTGTCCAAAGAAGACCTATAGTTTTAAATAGCTAATTCATATTTTAGGTAAGTTCTGTAACATTCTGATGTTGTAGACTCCTGACAATACACTTACAGTCTACAGATTTTGTTGAAAGCATTACACCGATATCTTAAGAGATAAAAGATTTAGATTGTTATCAATGGGTATATCAATGATAATCAACATTTTGATTAACAATGATTTTACCTAAACAGAAAAGCAGGGTAATAATACCACCCAACACGATACAGGTAAAACTACCAAGCGTCACACCCTGCTAGTGAGTGTTATAACGATAGCTTTTCGAAGGAAATCTCAGACTTCAACCATAATCTGTCGTTATTGATGTACTGGACACTTAATACATCAAAACGCTTCCAAATTCTTCTAACTGCCCAGGTAATGCAGGTATGGTGCTGAATTTGGGTGGTATTGTACTATGGTGATGTTGTTATTGACCTTAGACATTTTAGAAAGCCAAGAAATATACACGGAAGGCGTTGGCTGGTTGAATCTGACTTAAATTCAGGTATTCATACCATATTTGGGGGGGGGGGGGGGGGGTAGTGGGGGTGTGGTCAGGTTACAAGAACTTGGTACAAGTTGTCAGCTGTAAGCGGTTCATAACCAAACGATTTCGTCCCTACCGAGCATTAACGACTCTTTCGGGGCCCTGCTAATTAAACTCTGGAAGTTAAAAAAAATCGGGTTGCAGGCCCCCTTTCATTCAAAGATCGGGTGTATGCTTCAAAATCTTCTTATTTGAATGAGTATAAAAGATTGTATCATTTTGTAAGGTCACGCAAGAAAATGATTTCGACAGTTCTTTTATGTCGTATATTGGAACATGTATAGGATTACGAGCTACTATCCGTTTCATAAATATTGTCTGACTGGTATATAACATTTTTATATTTAGGATCACACTTTCTACAAAAGTTCAAAATCATATACTTTTCCAAGTCGAGTCCTATGAAGATTCGAACCCTAACCAACCTCAGATTGAAGACGAAAATAGAGCAGTGACCTAACCAACAGTAAATCGACTTGTCTATAAGACTTGATCAAAGCCAAAAGTAATATATTGTATTGTTTCTCAAAACACCAATCACGTTGATAAAAATAATACGAAACATGTTCATACAAACAACAAATCCTGACAAAGATATGACAATAATTTGCGTTCAATAATAATAAAACATCACCGTGTAGGTGTTTGTTTACTTTTGTAATAGTTTTGTATCAAAGTAAAATATGTAATCTTGAGTGTCTTTGAGTCATCGTAGGATAAACTGTTAATACCGAAGCCGTAATGATTTTTATGTGAAAATAACCGTTCGCTCAAAGTGTATCGTTTACATGCTTCAGACAAATAACCAAGAACATAACATATGACATCTAATTATAAGCATGACATGGCGCTCAATGTCGGCGGATTTGTTACATTGTCTACCATATAAATTCTGAAGAAATTTTTTTTAGCAAACGGCCTCAAAAAGATGCTCAACTTTAATCGGTGATGTGATATGGGGTTGATCGCCGCTTTCAATAGTATTTCACTTATATCACGACTGCTAGTATTAATGTAGGGAGAAAGCCCGCAACGTTATTGTGACTATGTATTGCGGTGAAACCTGCGAAACTAGCGAACCATGGGTGGTACTGCACTGACATTCAGTGTAGCATTACACCCAAATCTGACTAGGTATAGAACAGTTCTCTACTGCAGACAAAGTTCCCCCTGGTGGGATTCGAACCACGGACCTTCTGATCCGATGCCGAACGCGTTAACACTGCGCTATCCCGCCCCCAATGCTTCTCTTCGTTAGGATGAAACCGCTCGTAAATCGTGCATTCCAAATCCCTGCCCTGATCGAGTATACAGGTTCTAGAGCACTGCGATCTCAATTGATCCGAAGCGTGTCGCGTCTGCAACATGGCAGGTAATCTTCACTTTAGTAACAACGCACAATAACCAATTCAATATTAACCAACACCTTCATTTGCAAAAATTGAATGATTTAGGACGGTACGTGCACGTTATGCTAACACAACCCACATCGGAGTCCCACAGACTCGACTGTTCTAGTTTCAAGAGCAAGCCGAGCGTGTCTGTTGTTGCCTTGGTTTATCTAAAGTTAACCATTTGGAAGTGTTCAATATCTCAGATCTTTAAAGTTTTATTCGTCACTGGTGTTGGCCTATCAAGTCAGAATATCTATCTTACCAAATCCCGCCGCTATTGTGTTGGTTATTTTAGAATGACCTACTTTCCGGGATTCCCCAAAATCAAATTTAGACCGCTCTCTCTTTTCGTCTTCTTATCTTAAATATTTGTTCATCCCTGTGAGGACGATTACCATCTTTTAATTAATCGAATCTTAAGACACAGTCAAGCCAAATCTTTTCACGTTTATGATGATCAATAGTTTACCGAAGTAGGTAAAATGTATTGAGAAATGGGGATATGATTTCGCTATGTCAAACCAGGTCTTGTAACGTTGCCTTCTATCGTGAACCCCCCTCCCCGTCTGTATAAAACACGAGTTGTAAGATGGAGTATTTTGTCCTCATTAGTGTACGCAATTTTATTATTGAGAGTAATAAATTAAGACCTAATGATAACTTCTAAAATACTCATAATACATAATAATACAATGTAGTCAGATGCATCGTATTAATAGCACATTATGAATGCAAATAGGAACAACGTGTTCACATGTTATCAATTCTGATAAGGTTCAACCATATGTCCAATTTATTTCCGCAGCTGTCAATACTTAAAACGTTTTTTCCTATTTCAATAATACATCCACTATACTTTTCTATCTATCCTGTGTAATGTGAACACCTTATAATTTTCAACAGCAAATGGGTATTTTGAAATGTGTTTAATGTATCTTTGAAGAGCACTTAAAAGTGAGATTCATAAACATTGCTCATTTTTCTAGATAGCATTATTTCTATTTTGAAAACCCTGGAAGTAAAAGCTTACATCTTATGCGCCAGTTCATACACTAATGCACGCTCATAGCGCTACATAAGTCAGGGATGATATCACTACATGTATACTACAAACTGTATGCAGGTTGGATGTGATGATAGTATCGATGGAATCCAATACCTTTATACATAATATATACACATTTCGTAATTTCAATATCCCAACTGATGGAGGAAAAGGTGACTATAATGAAAATTGTTTGAAGAATATTTTGTGTTGCTTTTCCGACACTTGTCAACCTTCCAATGTCATGTGTAAAATTTCATCTTTATAGGCTTCAAAGGAGATTGTGTTTTGTCAATGATATGTTGGTGGAATAATATAATGAGCAATGCTGTAACATGTAGTGCTTTATTGATGAATGGTGTTTTATGGTATGGATGTGCTTTCTGGTATGGATGGTGCTTTATGGTATGGATGGTGCTTTATGGTATGGATTGTGCTTTATGGTATGGATGGTGCTTTATGGTATGGATATGCTTTATGGTATGGATGGTGCTTTATGGTATGGATGGTGCTTTATGGTATGGATGGTGCTTCATTGTATGGATGGTGCTTTATGGTATGGATGGTGCTTTATGATATGGATGTGCTTTATGATATGGATGTGCTTTATGGTATGGATGGTGCTTTATGGTATGGATGGTGCTTCATTGTATGGATGGTGCTTTATGGTATGGATGGTGCTTTCTGGTATGGATGGTGCTTTATGGTATGGATGGTGCTTTATGGTATGGATGTGCTTTATGGTATGGATGGTGCTTTATGGTATGGATGGTGCTTCATTGTATGGATGGTGCTTTATGGTATGGATGGTGCTTTCTGGTATGGATGGTGCTTTATGGTATGGATGGTGCTTTATGGTATGGATGTGCTTTATGGTATGGATGGTGCTTTATGGTATGGATGGTGCTTCATTGTATGGATGGTGCTTTATGGTATGGATGGTGCTTTATGATATGGATGTGCTTTATGGTATGGATGGTGCTTTATGGTATGGATGGTGCTTCATTGTATGGATGTGCTTTATGGTATGGATGGTGCTTCATTGTATGGATGGTGCTTTATGGTATGGATGGTGCTTCATTGTATGGATGGTGCTTTATGGTATGGATGGTGCTTTATGATATGGATGTGCTTTATGGTATGGATGGTGCTTTATGGTATGGATGGTGCTTCATTGTATGGATGGTGCTTTATGGTATGGATGGTGCTTTATGGTATGGATGGAGCTTTATGGCATGAGTGATGCTTTATGATATGGATGTGCTTTATGGTATGGATGGTGCTTTATGGTATGGATGGTGCTTCATTGTATGGATGGTGCTTTATGGTATGGATGGTGCTTTATGGTATGGATGGAGCTTTATGGCATGAATGATGCTTTATGGTATGGATATGCTTTATGGTATGGATGTGCTTCATTGTATGGATGGTGCTTTATGGTATGGATGGTGCTTCATTGTATGGATGGTGCTCTATGGTATGGATGGTGCTTTATGATATGGATGTGCTTTATGGTATGGATGGTGCTTTATGGTATGGATGGTGCTTCATTGTATGGATGGTGCTTTATGGTATGGATGGTGCTTTATGGTATGGATGGAGCTTTATGGCATGAGTGATGCTTTATGATATGGATGTGCTTTATGGTATGGATGGTGCTTTATGGTATGGATGGTGCTTCATTGTATGGATGTGCTTTATGGTATGGATGTGCTTCATTGTATGGATGGTGCTTTATGGTATGGATGGTGCTTTATGGTATGGATGGTGCTTTATGGTATGGATGGTGCTTTATGGTATGGATGTGCTTTATGGTATGGATGGTGCTTTATGGTATGGATGGTGCTTCATTGTATGGATGGTGCTTTATGGTATGGATGGTGCTTCATTGTATGGATGGTGCTTTATGGTATGGATGGTGCTTCATTGTATGGATGGTGCTTTATGGTATGGATGGTGCTTTATGATATGGATGTGCTTTATGGTATGGATGGTGCTTTATGGTATGGATGGTGCTTCATTGTATGGATGGTGCTTTATGGTATGGATGGTGCTTTATGGTATGGATGGAGCTTTATGGCATGAGTGATGCTTTATGATATGGATGTGCTTTATGGTATGGATGGTGCTTTATGGTATGGATGGTGCTTCATTGTATGGATGGTGCTTTATGGTATGGATGGTGCTTTATGGTATGGATGGTGCTTTATGGTATGGATGGAGCTTTATGGCATGAGTGATGCTTTATGATATGGATGTGCTTTATGGTATGGATGGTGCTTTATGGTATGGATGGTGCTTCATTGTATGGATGTGCTTTATGGTATGGATGTGCTTCATTGTATGGATGGTGCTTTATGGTATGGATGGTGCTTTCTGGTATGGATGGTGCTTTATGGTATGGATGGTGCTTTATGGTATGGATGTGCTTTATGGTATGGATGGTGCTTTATGGTATGGATGGTGCTTCATTGTATGGATGGTGCTTTATGGTATGGATGGTGCTTCATTGTATGGATGGTGCTTTATGGTATGGATGGTGCTTCATTGTATGGATGGTGCTTTATGGTATGGATGGTGCTTTATGATATGGATGTGCTTTATGGTATGGATGGTGCTTTATGGTATGGATGGTGCTTCATTGTATGGATGGTGCTTTATGGTATGGATGGTGCTTTATGGTATGGATGGAGCTTTATGGCATGAGTGATGCTTTATGATATGGATGTGCTTTATGGTATGGATGGTGCTTTATGGTATGGATGGTGCTTCATTGTATGGATGGTGCTTTATGGTATGGATGGTGCTTTATGGTATGGATGGAGCTTTATGGCATGGATGGTGCTTTATGGTATGGATGGTGCTTTATGGTATGGATGTGCTTTATGGTATGGATGGTGCTTTATGGTATGGATGGTGCTTCATTGTATGGATGGTGCTTTATGGTATGGATGGTGCTTTATGATATGGATGTGCTTTATGGTATGGATGGTGCTTTATGGTATGGATGGTGCTTCATTGTATGGATGTGCTTTATGGTATGGATGGTGCTTCATTGTATGGATGGTGCTTTATGGTATGGATGGTGCTTCATTGTATGGATGGTGCTTTATGGTATGGATGGTGCTTTATGGTATGGATGGAGCTTTATGGCATGAATGATGCTTTATGGTATGGATATGCTTTATGGTATGGATGTGCTTCATTGTATGGATGGTGCTTTATGGTATGGATGGTGCTTCATTGTATGGATGGTGCTCTATGGTATGGATGGTGCTTTATGATATGGATGTGCTTTATGGTATGGATGGTGCTTTATGGTATGGATGGTGCTTCATTGTATGGATGGTGCTTTATGGTATGGATGGTGCTTTATGGTATGGATGGAGCTTTATGGCATGAGTGATGCTTTATGATATGGATGTGCTTTATGGTATGGATGGTGCTTTATGGTATGGATGGTGCTTCATTGTATGGATGTGCTTTATGGTATGGATGTGCTTCATTGTATGGATGGTGCTTTATGGTATGGATGGTGCTTTCTGGTATGGATGGTGCTTTATGGTATGGATGGTGCTTTATGGTATGGATGTGCTTTATGGTATGGATGGTGCTTTATGGTATGGATGGTGCTTCATTGTATGGATGGTGCTTTATGGTATGGATGGTGCTTCATTGTATGGATGGTGCTTTATGGTATGGATGGTGCTTCATTGTATGGATGGTGCTTTATGGTATGGATGGTGCTTTATGATATGGATGTGCTTTATGGTATGGATGGTGCTTTATGGTATGGATGGTGCTTCATTGTATGGATGGTGCTTTATGGTATGGATGGTGCTTTATGGTATGGATGGAGCTTTATGGCATGAGTGATGCTTTATGATATGGATGTGCTTTATGGTATGGATGGTGCTTTATGGTATGGATGGTGCTTCATTGTATGGATGGTGCTTTATGGTATGGATGGTGCTTTATGGTATGGATGGAGCTTTATGGCATGAATGATGCTTTATGGTATGGATATGCTTTATGGTATGGATGTGCTTCATTGTATGGATGGTGCTTTATGGTATGGATGGTGCTTCATTGTATGGATGGTGCTTTATGGTATGGATGGTGCTTTATGATATGGATGTGCTTTATGGTATGGATGGTGCTTTATGGTATGGATGGTGCTTCATTGTATGGATGGTGCTTTATGGTATGGATGGTGCTTTATGGTATGGATGGAGCTTTATGGCATGAGTGATGCTTTATGATATGGATGTGCTTTATGGTATGGATGGTGCTTTATGGTATGGATGGTGCGTGGATGTGCTTTATGGTATGGATGTGCTTCATTGTATGTATGTGCTTTATGGTATGGATGTGCTTTATGGTATGGATGGTGCTCTATGGTATGGATGGAGCTTTATGGCATGAGTGATGCTTTATGGTATGGATGTGCTTTATGGTATGGATGGTGCTTTATGGTATGGATGGTGCTTCATTGTATGGATGTGCTTTATGGTATGGATGTGCTTCATTGTATGGATGTGCTTTATGGTATGGATGGTGCTTTATGGTATGGATGGTGCTTTATGGCATGAGTGATGCTTTATGATATGGATGTGCTTTATGGTATGGATGGTGCTTTATGGTATGGATGGTGCTTTATGGTATGGATGGAGCTTTATGGCATGAGTGATGCTTTATGATATGGATGTGCTTTATGGTATGGATGGTGCTTTATGGTATGGATGGTGCTTCATTGTATGGATGGTGCTTTATGGTATGGATGGTGCTTTATGGTATGGATGGAGCTTTATGGCATGAGTGATGCTTTATGGTATGGATATGCTTTATGGTATGGATGTGCTTCATTGTATGGATGGTGCTTTATGGTATGGATGGTGCTTTATGATATGAATGTGCTTTATGGTATGGATGGTGCTTTATGGTATGGATGGTGCTTCATTGTATGGATGGTGCTTTATGGTACTGATGGTGCTTTATGGTATGGATGGAGCTTTATGGCATGAGTGATGCTTTATGATATGGATGTGCTTTATGGTATGGATGGTGCTTTATGGTATGGATGGTGCTTCATTGTATGGATGTGCTTTATGGTATGGATGTGCTTCATTGTATGGATGTGCTTTATGGTATGGATGGAGCTTTATGGCATGAGTGATGCCTTATGGTATGGATGGAGCTTTATGGCATGAGTGATGCCTTATGGTATGGATGGTGCTTATGGTATGGATGATGCTTTTATGACATGAATGATGCTTTATTTTATGAATGGTTTTAACTGTATGATAGTCCTTTATGGTATGAACGATGATTTATGGTATCAGTGATGCATTGTGATATGAATGATACTTTTTTGTATGAGTGAAGTGTTATGTTATGTATGAGTGAATGAACATTATGAATTATGATTCAAGCTATGACCGATGCTGTTGTACTAAAATATATGCGATGTATTATCATAGGCACTTTGAACTATTTTGTGTAAACTGTGAATCACCTTTCATAAAATGATTCAAACTCCATAGAGAATGTTGTTCGGTGTGGTTGAATATGAACAATATTGAATTTTTCAGGAATGTGGAATAAGATATCAAAAAATAAACCAGTTTTGAAATTGAACACTCACTCCAACATCTGTAATACTCTGCATGTTATTTACAACATATATATAAACATAGCATAGTTTTTCTGAGGTATATTACTGTTAATCTGTATAAATTCAATTCATCTGCAGCTGCTGACTGAGTTTTACATATATATTTGGAGGATTTGACAGTCAATCGTCTTCACTTTTCCCTTATCCTTCAGGCATGCTGAAAGGTAAGGTTGCCATAGTGACTGGAGCATCCTCGGGGTTCGGGGAGGCAATCTCTAAATCCCTTGCACGTGAAGGGGTGAAGGTTGCCATGGCAGCGAGAAGAGAAGATCGACTGGAGGAAGTACAGAAGAGTATAGAGGAGACGGGAGGAGTGGCCATAATGGTGAAGACTGACGTCACAGACAGCGACCAGGTGACGCCATTCGTCATTCTATGTATATTCAACCTTAAGCTTTTTGCAAAAATTTCTAAATTAGTGTCAATGAAAAGCAGCCATGTATCCCCACACAGTAAAAATCAAGAGCAAATCCTACATCCATGTTGTATTCAATCAAAAACAATGAGTTTGTTACATGTTTATCATTAATCATTTAACAGTGTTGGCAACACGAAAAAATTGCGAAAAATATGAATTTCAAAGAAGCGCTCATTGCACGTCTGGAGTATGTTTATCTTGATCAGTCCAGAAGTAATTCAAATGATTTATGACATCATTCAATTATTTCATGACGTCATTCAATTATATCCTATGTTTCAATTGTATCATGATGTCATTAAATGCTTTCATGGTGTCATTCAATTATTTCATGACATCATTCAAATATATCACTGTAAGTGTTATTTCCCCGAGAAGGTGTCTGCCCTGGTGAAGGAGACGGAGAGGAAACTAGGTCCTGTAGACATTCTGGTAAACAACGCTGGAGCGCTCTTCATCACGGAGATGAGGACCAACAACGTGGAGCAGGCCAACCGCCAGATTGATGTCAACTGTAAGGTAAGAGTAATAATACTATCCTACCACCAGATTGATGTCAACTGTAAGGTGAGAGTAAATAATACTATCCAACAACCAGATTGATGTCAACTGTAAGGTGAGAGTAATAATACTATCCAACCGCCAGATTGATGTCAACTGTAAGGTGAGAGTAAATAATACTATCCAACCACCAGATTGATGTCAACTGTCAGGTGAGAGTAAATAATACTATCCAACCGGCAGATTGATGTCAACTGTAAGGTGAGAGTAATAATACTATCCAACAACCAGATTGATGTCAACTGTCAGGTGAGAGTAATAATACTATCCAACCGGCAGATTGATGTCAACTGTAAGGTGAGAGTAATAATACTATCCAACCGGCAGATTGATGTCAACTGTCAGGTGAGAGTAATAATACTATCCAACCGGCAGATTGATGTCAACTGTCAGGTGAGAGTAAATAATACTATCCAACCGGCAGATTGATGTCAACTGTAAGGTGAGAGTAAATAATACTATCCAACCACCAGATTGATGTCAACTGTCAGGTGAGAGTAATAATACTATCCAACCGGCAGATTGATGTCAACTGTAAGGTTAGAGTAATAATACTATCCAACCGGCAGATTGATGTCAACTGTAAGGTTAGAGTAATAATACTATCCAACCGGCAGATTGATGTCAACTGTAAGGTGAGAGTAATAATACTATCCAACCGGCAGATTGATGTCAACTGTCAGGTGAGAGTAATAATACTATCCAACCGGCAGATTGTTGTCAATTGTAAGGTGAGAGTAATAATACTATCCAACCGGCAGATTGATGTCAACTGTAAGGTGAGAGTAAATAATACTATCCAACCGGCAGATTGATGTCAACTGTAAGGTGAGAGTAATAATACTATCCAACCGGCAGATTGATGTCAACTGTAAGGTGAGAGTAATAATACTATCCAACCGGCAGATTGATGTCAACTGTCAGGTGAGAGTAATAATACTATCCAACCGGCAGATTGTTGTCAACTGTAAGGTGAGAGTAATAATACTATCCAACCGGCAGATTGATGTCAACTGTCAGGTGAGAGTAATAATACTATCCAACTACCAGATTGATGTCAACTGTAAGGTGAGAGTAATAATACTATCCAACCGGCAGATTGATGTCAACTGTAAGGTGAGAGTAATAATACTATCCAACCGGCATATTGATGTCAACTGTCAGGTGAGAGTAATAATACTATCCAACCGCCAGATTGATGTCAACTGTAAGGTGAGAGTAATAATACTATCCAACCGCCAGATTGATGTCAACTGTCAGGTGAGAGTAATAATACTATCCAACCGGCAGATTGATGTCAACTGTAAGGTGAGAGTAATAATACTATCCAACCGGCAGATTGTTGTCAACTGTAAGGTGAGAGTAATAATACTATCCAACCGGCAGATTGATGTCAACTGTCAGGTGAGAGTAATAATACTATCCAACCGGCAGATTGATGTCAACTGTAAGGTGAGAGTAATAATACTATCCAACCGGCAGATTGATGTCAACTGTCAGGTGAGAGTAATAATACTATCCAACCGGCAGATTGTTGTCAACTGTAAGGTGAGAGTAATAATACTATCCAACCGGCAGATTGATGTCAACTGTCAGGTGAGAGTAATAATACTATCCAACCACCAGATTGATGTCAACTGTCAGGTGAGAGTAATAATACTATCCAACCGGCAGATTGTTGTCAACTGTAAGGTGAGAGTAATAATACTATCCAACCGGCAGATTGATGTCAACTGTCAGGTGAGAGTAATAATACTATCCAACTACCAGATTGATGTCAACTGTAAGGTGAGAGTAATAATACTATCCAACCGGCAGATTGATGTCAACTGTAAGGTGAGAGTAATAATACTATCCAACCGGCATATTGATGTCAACTGTCAGGTGAGAGTAATGATACTATCCAACCGCCAGATTGATGTCAACTGTAAGGTGAGAGTAATAATACTATCCAACCGCCAGATTGATGTCAACTGTCAGGTGAGAGTAATAATACTATCCAACCACCAGATTGATGTCAACTGTCAGGTGAGAGTAATAATACTATCCAACCGGCAGATTGTTGTCAACTGTAAGGTGAGAGTAATAATACTATCCAACCGGCAGATTGATGTCAACTGTCAGGTGAGAGTAATAATACTATCCAACTACCAGATTGATGTCAACTGTAAGGTGAGAGTAATAATACTATCCAACCGGCAGATTGATGTCAACTGTAAGGTGAGAGTAATAATACTATCCAACCGGCATATTGATGTCAACTGTCAGGTGAGAGTAATGATACTATCCAACCGCCAGATTGATGTCAACTGTAAGGTGAGAGTAATAATACTATCCAACCGCCAGATTGATGTCAACTGTCAGGTGAGAGTAATAATACTATCCAACCACCAGATTGATGTCAACTGTCAGGTGAGAGTAATAATACTATCCAACCGGCAGATTGTTGTCAACTGTAAGGTGAGAGTAATAATACTATCCAACCGCCAGATTGATGTCAACTGTCAGGTGAGAGTAATAATACTATCCAACCGGCAGATTGATGTCAACTGTAAGGTGAGAGTAATAATACTATCCAACCGGCAGATTGATGTCAACTGTAAGGTTAGAGTAATAATACTATCCAACCGGCATATTGATGTCAACTGTCAGGTGAGAGTAATAATACTATCCAACCGGCAGATTGATGTCAACTGTCAGGTGAGAGTAATAATACTATCCAACCGCCAGATTGATGTCAACTATAAGGTTAGAGTAATAATACTATCCAACCGCCAGATTGATGTCAACTTTCAGGTGAGAGTAAAGAAAACCTTTTGGAGGTTTCAAATGCTTGTAAAAACTGTTTTGGGTTTCAATGGCAACAGTTTTATCTTTGTCATTTTGAAGGGTATGGTTAGTTTCCAAAGCATAACACTGAAACTACTTGACCAATCAAATTTGCTATACATCCTCTTCATATCATGTAGGGGTTTGAAAATCGTTCTTATATTATATCTTAGAGTTTTCACTGCAACAGTTTGGATATTGTCATTTTGAAGGGAACTGTTAGTTTCATAAACAGAACTAAAACTTACAGTTTGTTGTTTTATAGAAAGAATATGGTTTTTATTTGAGTTATAAAGAACTTTCAAAAACGAAATTCAGCTGAAATGGTGTATGGGGGAGCAACTCTTTTTCGCGTAAAACACTTTCTAGTTAGTTTCAGTTAGGGGTCGGGGTAGTGGCAGGAATAGGTTCTGAGCAAGGGGTAGAGAAATAAGGAAGGCAGGGCAAGGCTGAGTCAGGGTGATGGTTAGTGTAATTGTCGAGCTTTAGTTTTGGGAACGGAAGGGTTAGCGTCAATTACGTATAAGAAAAAAATCACCTTTCAAGTAAACACTGTTACACACATATGAATAAAGGTGTTGCAATCTTTAAAAAATGTCAAGCCATAATTAAGTATTTCGAAAAGTTAACCGTTTTGATTAGAGTGAGAGTATACAGTTGGAGTGTGACAGGTATGTGAGGAAGGCAGCCCTTACACGATTGGAGGGATGCATCTCTTACTCCGTAATTGCTTCTAACACATATGTGTATTTATTTATTAAACCGTCCTCGGAACTAGGCCGATTTTAATCAGACCGACTTTTTTTGTAGTATTTTTATCCAACCATTTTGTGTGTGCGCTGACAGGAAATGCGTGTGTTGAGGGTTATGGTTAGGTTAGATATAAAGAATATAAAGAATTTATGGTATCCATTGTTTCTGCTAAGAATCTATATTTCTTGCACTTTAAATAATGTTTGGTGTGCTGACAGGGAGTCACGTTCTGTGTGGGAGCTGTACTGGACGGGATGGTCAAGAGGAAGGGCGGCCATATTGTCAACATGTCGTCCGACTCTGGCAGACGGGTGAGGTTTGACATCAATAGTCTTAGGGTTATGTTCAACAAAACAAAAAATTAAAAAGGTATTGCAAAGGTTCCTTTATTAATGTAAAATTGTAAACAAATACTTAGTGTTTCGAAAAATGTAAATTAAATTTCTATGCTAACCCCCAGTTTTACTTTTTTTATTCGTAAGTTCCCTGTAGAACATATATTTCTAAAATAACCTCGCATTTATAAAGTTTTTATTGTTTCTGTATATTATCAATAAAACATTATTGCTAAAATAACATGAAATCTATTATTTTAATTGGTACAAACATTTGATGTTATGATATATTGAGTAATATGATCTATCAAGAACTTTCCTTTATGTAAATTTGATTATCTTTAATGATCCATACTTTGATTATGTATGCGAGGGTTCGCGGTGTACTGTGAAAGCAAGTTCTACGTGGAGGGATTGTCTCATGTATTTCTAATGTGTTGCAGGGTATGGGAGGGTTCGCGGTGTACTGTGGAACCAAGTTCTACGTGGAGGGATTGTCTAAAAGTCTGAGAGAGGAACTGAAAGGGACGGGGGTGAGGGTCACGTGCATCCAGCCGGGCAACGCCCAGACCGAGATATTTGACCAGTCCACTGATACACAGGTCAGTTGATGGCGCCGAATACACAAGTGTGATAATAATAATCCATGAATTCATTCTATAGCGCATCATTCACATTTCTATGCCCTGTTAGCTTAGCGGGAGCGTTGGTCAAGAGAAATGCTTTTAGTTAGGTCTTTGAATATACTAACATAAAGTCAACATATAGTTTTAAGCGTCTTGCAGGCCATATTGATGCTATTGCAACTCAATGTACCTTATTACTTTCTCCATCATCTAACATTTCATAAAATTACCAATAAAGATTGTAAGTCGAAACCTGCAACTGTAGCTATCCATTGATGGTTTATTGTTGGTAGTTTTAATAGTCTCCTAAAGTAATGTCATCCTGTCTCAGGGTACGAACGTTACGTTTACTCCACTTATCTGTACCCTGGGCTCAGAAGCTAGATTCGCTCGCGCGGCAATATAACTAATCAAATCATTTCCTCGCCTCCTTCTCGAGAAAATTTCAATGAAATTCAATTTCAAGTCGGTCGCGCGAGCGAATCTAGCTCCTGAGACAGGATTGAATGATCTTATCAAAGTCACTGTGGTATACATTTACTACTTTGACTCTTTTCGAGTGTTCATCAATGGGAAACGATGTTTGTAAAACTTTACACTTCCAATAGATAAACAGTATACAAAAAAATCCTCGTACATTAAATAGTCTGCTGCTACTTCCGTCTCACACAGGCACGACAGGACTGGGATGAGAGTATGAAACATCGCATCATGACCGTAGACGATGTCGCTAGAGCCGTGGTGTACGCCGTCTCTCAGCCAGACTACCTGTGTGTCAACGAGCTGCTTATACAGCCCAGGGACGAATATGTCTAACTCTTGTAATTCTTGTCTTGTAGTATGTGTAAAACTGGAATTCCAGGTGTTTGTGCGTTATGCATGTTACATGATTGTCTAACTCTTGTTATTCTTATACAGCCCAGGGACGAATATGTGTAAAGCTAGAACTCCATGTGTTTGTGCGTTATGTTACCTGATTCGTTTTGAGTAAGGTTTGGTGCTTGATGTTCGTTTCCATGTGTGCCAGTCTGTAACTAAGTTGCGAGGCATATTCTATCTTATGCAAAATAAAACTGGGAATCACCATATTGTGGTCTGCTATGTATCCGAGTTTGATATGTTTTATTTCGTAAAGGGGCCACAGGCCCATAATACAGAGATTGTACAGTAGATTATTGTATTATAGAGAGCAATATAATAATAGAATGATGCAATAAATATCTAAATACAGGCACATTTGACATGGTTTATACTCAAAACATTTATATTAAGGGGACGGCTTTGAAAAAAGTCTGCCTTTGTTTTGTAGCTAAGAAAAGAAATTTACAAAGATTTCTTAACAGTGTGCCTTTTGACAAATGTATGTATCCGAGTTGTAAATTTAGACATTCTTGTGAGTGTTTAGATGATCACATATTATCAGCTGCTTATGGTTCCCGGAATCACTTTCTACAATAAAGTTTAACCATAATGTACAACACATCACCCATTCGTATTCTTAGCATTACTTTCTGTTTACTTGGCATTATCATCACGATCATTGTTAACTCAACCATGACGAGCGACTATATATTGGTGTATTGGTGATTCCTGGAAACTTCATCTATAATCAGTGTAGTACAACAAATGTTGTCGAGAAAAAATTTCTCAGCTTGATGTTATACACAAGTGTATTTTAGATTAAATAAAAAAAATTCATTTCAAATTTTTCCTCAAGACTTCTTATCATTGCATAGCGAAATCATAATGACAAAAGGTGAAAAAGACAGTATTGGTAGATGAACTTAAGAGTGGTGTTTTGTTTATTGCTGCATCATGTTTACCACAATTTAAAAAAAAGAGCATATTTTAGATTTGTTTTCATCATATGACTAGTCAAGTAAAGTCTAATGAGACCACGTTCACATGTCACAAAATACTTTAAAGAGTATATGAGTCATTATCAAAATATGTCCAAATTCTTGTCCGTCTAATAAAATTATTACCATGGTTTGTTTTTTACAAAAATAATTTGGTCTTGATTTAGATATAGTGTTATACTATCTATTTACTTATTACTGAGAAAAATTTGCATATAATTATTTTCATTTTGAACAACTAAATGACCTAAAATTGCACATTTTTGCGTGTCCACGGGTTACCCCCTGTCCACATTTTCTCCTAAAAAAATATTATTGCAAATATTACAAGATTTTTTCCCTTTTATATGTGTCAATGACATATTAAACATCATATCATTTGTGTTAAATGGGCAGTATCATAATAATTTATGTCTTTAAATTGCGTTTATATCTGTGTCCGTAAAATTATGTCATTCCTGTAACAAGCTACTGAAAATGAATAACAATGAAGGACCTCTTCATACCAACTACCCACGTTTAAACGCTGTTTCCTGTTGCTGCAAATGCCATGAAGAAATTGACTGATAGTCGATAAAAAAAACTACAAAATCAACTTTGAATGGTAAGAATGAGTGTAGTAGATTTTAGTAACGTCATTCCTGTAACATCTGTCATGCATGTATGGAATTAAGTTTCAATGATATGTTGTACAAAATAGAAAAGTACAAAAGTAATAGTTATGACACATTCTGAGTAAACTTCAAACTGAACATCAATTCTTTAATATTGGTCTGTTTTGCATGAATATAGGTCATTCCTGTAACAGTCATTCCCGTTACAACAAACTGTGTTACTTGAATGACAGTTTTTTGTTACTGGAATGACATAATGCTGGAAAATCTTGGATTAAATAAATCTTCAAATCTTCACAGCTTTTAAATATATTTAAGTTGAAAATACACTGTATACCCAACTAGCAAACAAATGAAATTATTATGGAAATTGTTGATATTTTCACAGAATTTCGTTTAAGTCAGTGTTGTAACAGGACTGACATTAGAATCTACCGAACAAATAAAAACATTTATATGTTCCCATTCTTTTATTACATTTCAGAAAAAATCATTCGTTTGAAATAATATATTTTCAATTATTGCCTTCCAGGTTACAAAATGGGTTTATCTTATGCTGAAAGACAGAAAAATATCCTTAACATAGAGGCAAGTTAAATGACAAAGTTACTTGAAAGTCGAAAAGAGAAGATATCCAAATGAGAAAAGTAATGGAAAGAAAAAGAACATAAAGGAGAAGGCTGATAGAGAAAAGCGTCATCGAAGAAAAAAATGGAGAAAAGCGCAAAAAAACGACATTCTGGCATAATGTTTAAAATGTCATTCCTATATCGTTAAGTCCAGGTCATTCCTGTAACAGCCTCTTTAGGGTGGGCTATCTGAATTCTATTTTTTAATAAAAGTTGTTGTTTGCTGTTAAATATCAACTTAGTTTTTAATGATGACACTTAGCAATGCATTCATATCTAAATCAATCATATTCTGGCATTTTTGTTTCAAAATGTCATTCCTATAACAAGAAAAGTCATTCTTGTGACAGCCTCTTTAGGGGTTAAGATGTGGGCTATCTGAATTCTATTTTTTAATAAAAGTTGTTGTTTGCTGTTAAATATCAACTTAGTTTTTAATGATGACACTTAGCAATGCATTCATATCTAAATCAATCATATTCTGGCATTTTTGTTTCAAAATGTCATTCCTATAACAAGAAAAGTCATTCTTGTGACAGCCTCTTTAGGGGTTAAGATGTTGGCTTTCTGAATTCTTTTTTTTAATAAAAGTTGTTGTTTGCTCTTAAATTTAATCTTAGTTTCAAATGATGACACTTATCAGTGCATTCATATCTAAATCAATCATATTCTAGGATTATTGTTTTCTAAATGTCATTCCTATAACAAGTCTAGGTCATTCCTGTAACAGCCACTTCAGAGGTTAAGATGTGGACTATCTGAATTCTTTTTTGTTTTAATTGAAGTTGTTGTTGGCTATTAGATTTCATCTTAGTTTCAAATGATGAGACTTGAACAGTGCATTTATATATTAATAACTGATATTCTGGTATTTAGTCCCAAAATGTCATTCCTATAACAAGAATAAGTCATTCCTGTAACAGTCAATTCATATTTTATGCAATGAAATGTCTTCATATTTGATTGTTTTTATTGAAGTGATGTTTATGGTTAGGATTATTATTACTTTCTTAAAGGATAAATAAGACCACAGTGTATTCCTACCCAAATTACTAATATATGTGATATGACCCATTATGTCACTCCTGTAACACAAAAAATTCATTCCTGTAACACCAATATCAAGATATTTGCTTTAACTATTCTTAATTCATATCTTGTTTATCATATTTCTCATTGAATGTTCAGTGTTTGGTTTGTCTTAAAATAATAGCCATGCAAATTTGGTTGCTGTTGACAACGATGAAGTGATGAATGTTTTCAGAAAGAAATGTCAGTCCTGTAACATTTTAAGTCATTCCTGTTATAGGCATTTACTGAGCTAAAACTTTACACAAGAGAGAAAAATTATATCAATTTTGTGCTTGTGTTTGTTAATTGTGTTCCTTTGAGAATGTGGAAGTAATTTTTTTGAAAAACAATATTTTTAAAGAAAATTGTCATTAAAAATGATATTGTCTTTGTGACAAAAATTCAACATTGGTTGTCCTTAAACTTCATAAATCTACATATGACATGTTTAACAACATAGAGTTGTGTTATAAGGTTAAATCAGGATAAAATGTATAATATGTGCTTAAAAGGTATCAAGTAGAGAAGCATTTTATCTAGATATAAACAAAACAAAACTGTTACAGGAATGACATGCTAGAGCTGGGAAAATATTTCAATGAGCGTTTTAAAAAAATATAAAAGGCTCAAAGTTTGCATTGACAATTTTTAAGTGTTATTGTTATTGTTGATTACATTTCTGAAAATTTTTTTTTGTTCAAAGCAATAAATTTTGAATTTTTTTTTGTTATCTGAAATTCGGACGAATTTTGATAATGACTCGTATATGTACGTATATGAGTAAATTTGCTCCTGATCAATAAATTTGGCATGTGAATGCGTTTGGTATACAGACAAACTTGATTTCGTAGTAAATTTACTTCACCTCCAGAGGTATAGCAAAGCAAATTTGGTGATTTAATTGACGGAAGGTCATGTGGTGAAAGACATTATGGAGTGAAAAAAGCTATTTGACTCGACAGAATGCAACAGAAATAAAGGAAACTTCTGAACTGAAACTAAAAACTTAAGTTCTTTAACAAAATTGTGGTCCTCTGCAATAATTTGTCAAAGTCACATGCCACATCACAACACTCTGCTGTGAACGTAGAACTAGGGGTGTTTACGCACTTCCAGAACAAAGCCATCTACCTTCATGTGTCAAAATGTATGGTAACCTTGGTGCGACTCAAGCCATAGTTAAAATGGTTTTGGAGATGCTAAGACTAGCTATGTAAGTAAAGGGTTGTTATAGGGATATGTTACACTACATAGGAAAGTAAAGGCATATTAAACTTCTTTTTATGTTCTTTGAAAACGAGGTTAAAACAAAGCATTTGTCTTTTATCAAAGAATTAACCCTCGCATATCATGAGTCCATTTTGTTCAGCCATCATTGATGTCTGTAAAGATGCTGCCAAATGTAGAATCATAGATAAGAAATAAGTAAGTTTTGACGAAGACAAAAGCGATGATAGGAATATGCGCACCATGAAGGGCATAGATAGGAAAAAACAATGTATGAGGGTTGTTTCGTTTAAAGATTTCCCCAGACTAACTTGCTGTGGACTTGGCATGGTTATCTATGTTACACTACATATCAACATAAGCGTACCATATTCCATCCATCATTTTACATGACACATGACTATTACATTTATGAGATAATATTGCAAAAGTAACATGTAAATATTCCACCTTCCACATTAAGTTATTTCAAATATATCGGTACTCGTAATCGAATTAAGTTAAATCTGTATGCGATCAATTTGATGTTAGGAGTAGTTTCTCCTAGATTAACCACAGTTTGAAGGTTCGGTTAACCAAACCTTGGGTTGATAAAAGTGCAAATAGTAACTGGTTAAAATTGGTTTTTATCTATGAGACTACTCCAAGAGAAAATACAACTGTCCCTTTTATCATACATTGGTACAAGTATAGAGAGTGCTTTTTGAGTTTCCATGACATACTGTAATTTTAACACGAGTGCTTACTTGTTAAAATATCCTGAGCGAGAGCGAATATGCATCTTCTACCTACTTCAGACATGTTACCAAGAATATCACGATATGAGAACTAACCGTGAGCATTACATGTCTTAATGTGATCGGATTTGTTAGTAAAGTCTTCACTTTATAATACCTAATTAATTCAACGAAATCAGCCTCCAAATTATTCTTTTATTTAAATGCAATCGCCTTCGCTGTGTTAGGATGAAAACGCTCGAGCCCTCCCTGAGTGGTTTTTACAAAATACACGCCCTGATCGAGTACAAAAACTGTTCTAGAGATATCTCCCACAATGCGCTATAGTTTAACCTGCATGGAAAACTAAAAGAAGTAGATTTTAACAAAAATCTATTCTCAAAACAACTTAGGGGAGACCAGGGCAAAGCGCGCCGTCGGGGCAAAGTGACTAAGCGTTATTTCTCCTTAACAATCGACAGATGGCGTGGTTTGCCATTATCAACCAAAGCAAGCAAACGTTAAGAAACGTTGTGGTCGACGTTTGCATCGTTAGCGTGAGTTGGAGACTTACCATTGCAAAAAGTTGAAAAAACGGCATTTTTCTTTAAGGAAAGAGTATGTCCGAATTCCAATATTTCTCATAAACATATAACTCAACATTAAACTCTAGGGCACCTATTACACAAAAATATATCATCTATTCATTAAATAAGGAAAAATGCAATTCGTTGCTTTAATTATTTTCTATGATGCAAAAATCGAATGCTACCCTCAAAGGGGTAAAGTGAGCCGGGGGGAGCGCTTTGCCCCGAGGGATCTAAAATATTTATTTATGGTAAACACATTACAGTCTCAGAGTTATCAATTAATTTTAGAAGCAAATAAAGTAAAAAAGAATTGTTATTTTCATTCTATTACTTTCCTATATTTAAAAGAAAATGGTATTATTATGAAGTATAAAATATATTATAGGGTTTTAGTTTAATTTAAAAACACATATATTTTCTTTGATTTTTTAATATTAGTTTGATATTCATCATATATTTTGTTTCATCCCTAACAATTAAGAAGATAGGCGGTATGGGCAAGTCAGACAGAGATTAGTTGTTTGTCAAATGCTAAATTTGTCTTTCAAACCAATCAATTTCTTTTTTTTTCTTTCATATATTTTCTGGTTTCTGATAATAAATGAGTTGAATTGTCAAGACTCCCTTAGTTAGTAGAAATTCGTATATAGTAATCATGAAAGTTTTTGGATTAAAATTCGAAAATATAGGTCCATGACATAATTATAAAAACATATTTTGTCCTTCTTTGAAAACTGAGCTAAGATTGTTATCATTTGTTTAGTTTTCATAAGAGTGCCTGTGAGCTGCATAGCACTTTCACAAAACTTTTTGTAAGGTAATGGCTTATTATAGGTGTTTGACATATCACAATTATGTGTCCTTTCGCATGGGGCACTTTGCCCCAAACTACGGGGCAAAGTGCACCTCCTTTGTCGAAATACATTTTCGTTAATATATCTTTATGCAGGCATGGTAGGTTAAAAAGCATGTGTCATACAATAGTTTATCTGATGAGAATAAGAGACATCCTGTAAGTTGCATTCTAAACATGTTAATATGCCCAGAAAACACGTTTATATATTAGGGGGCGCGCTTTGCCCTGGTCTCCCCTACATAACTGTGAATATACACATATCACTGATTTCTACATGGTATAATGTTCACCTTTAATGCGAACGTTACTAGGTTGATACATGTACAAAATGTTCCCCATTTACTATAAACTTATAAAGGTATGATTCATGCCCTCATCCAAGTGATAACCATGAAATGGACGAAACCAGTCATTGTAACGCAGGTTAGAGCAACTCTGCATGAATAAAGTGAACCTTTAACCTTTGACCTCAACGACGGGGACTGAGGTCAGCTGCAGCACTGCGATCTCAATTGATCCGAAGCGTGTACGTGTCGCGTCTACAACATGGCAGGTAATCTTCACGTTAGTGACAACACACAATAACCAATGAATTTTTAACCAGTACCTACATTTGCAAGCCACTAGTTTTGAATGATTTAGGACGGTGCACGTTATGCTAACTCCATTCAAATTGGAGTCCCACAAACTCGACTGTTCTAGTTTCAAGAGCAAGCTGTTGTTGGTTTATCTAGAGTTAACAATTATGAAGTGTTCACTATGTCAGATGTCTGATGTACATTCGTCACTTGTATCGGCATTCCGAGGCAGTAAATCGAACTCAGCACATTCCTCCGCTGTTGTGGTTATTCTTAGAATGACCTACTTTCCGGGATTTCCCGAAATCCAATTGTCATCTTTCTTCGTCTTTATTTAAAGGATCTGCAAATATGTTCCATTAAATATCATATCGTATTTTCAATTGATTGGTTTAATTATTCAAGTCACTGTCTCAACTTAGGAAACCAAATCTGTTTCTATAATGATGAACAAAGTGAAGTAGAAGAAATTATTGTGAAATTCTTTTTAACTTTGCGAAACTAAGTTTTTGATCGGTGCTCTGAGGTGTTTCTCAGCCATATACAAGATGTTTACTTATAAGATATTTTCCGATCAAACTCTTACCTTCAATATGACCTAGGTTTACAATGAGTTTGAGCATGAGTTTAAAACACATAAAATCTGTAACTAATCTTGTAACTGTGGATCAGATGTAACTCAACAAAAACAATATAACCAGTGGCTCTGTAGCACGTCAGGCTTCATATCAATTTTGCTTTTGGGTGTGGCAAGTGTGGTTCCCCTAATACTTGGGTCCACAGGATCACCAAATGTTTCAGCTTTCTAGGCCTGATGCAACTCAACAAAACATTGGTAAAATGACGTGTTAAGCCTTGTCGTTAAAGGGGCAGTAGCACGTTTTTAGGGGGAATAAAAGGTGATGTCAGGAAAATGAAAATAAATTGGTTCAATTGAAAGACAATGTATTAAAACTAAATGAAGCAGTTATAATTTAAATATATAACTTAAAGTTCAGCCATGCAATTCCTTTTTCTTACAAAAATGAATTAAAGGTGTTCACAAAAAAATGGCCGCCAATGGATTTTATGCGAATCTTCATACTTTATCCTCTGACTATGGATGATCGGCTTGTGTAATGATATTGTTGACACTGACAATATCATACATTTAGCATTTACTTAAAATTACAAGTGAAATATTTAAAATATAAAATTACCAAAAAACGTGCTACTGCCCCTTTAAGCCTTGTCGTTAAGGGCTGTCGTTCGACAAAGGGTACTAGTATAACTATTTCAGATTCAGTATATATATCGGGCCTAGGTTATTTCTTATGTATCTTTTTAATTTGTAACGGTTGGATTTCCATAACAAGAGAAGAACACATTTACATATTGGTGTCTGTGAACATTCGTTTCCAACAAATAAAACGTGACGCCAACTTTGATTGCAATTATTACTTTCGCAAGTTGTGCAGAATTTAACAAATAAAAAAACCGCGATATCTGATTATATATTTATGTTATGAGGACGTTTTGAAATATCAGTATTTTGTACTGAACAATGTTCGTAGTGTTGATATTGAGAGTATTAGCTTTTGACAAAAGACCTTACGATAATTTCTAATATAATGTTTATCTATAGCCTACATCAAGTAAAACAGTGTCATCAGATGGATAATATGAGTAGCACAATATGTATGCAAATAGTGACAACGTTTTTACATGTTACCGATTCCAGTTAGGCACATATATCCAGTTTCCGTCTACAGCTGTTTATGTTAACACTGTTTTTTCATCTTTTCCATTATAAATCTGCCATTATTAACATCTTTCTGTTGATCCTGTTTCATGTTTGTAACATCCAATAATTTCCAAATGAAAAGTGGTATTTCTCATATATGTTTAATGTTTATTTTAAGAGCTTTTATATGTCTCTTGCAAAAACAATGCTAAATTATTTTAGATAGCAACATCTTATTTTGAAAAATAACAGACGCTTACTTCATTATTGAGATGTGAGAGTCGCAAAGTTGAAACCCAATTTCTTTATATTTACAGTCTAAGTAAACCTAGCCTCAATATTACCCGTTTCACACCGATATTAAGTCTAGTAAGGTCTAGTAGAGGGTCGCGTCAGCCGACCTTTCGGCGACCTATGACCCGTCAACGTTATTCGTGCGAAGGCAGACTATTGGGGTTAGTTGAGTTCTGATTGGTCAATTCGATACGTGGTCTGACGCGACCCTCTACTACAACTCTCAGACTTAATATCGGAGTGAAACGGGTAATATTGAGGCTAGGTTTACTTAGACTGTTATATTTATAATGTTCGTTTCCCATTTCATCATTTCCATTTCCCTACTGATTAAGGAATATGGTCGTATAAAGAAGATTGTAACAAGAAACCTTGTGTTGCTTTTCTGACCAATCTTTAGACATCGAGGTTTGTTTTAATCTATCTGCGTTAGTGGCTTCAACGTTTGACAGCAATCTGTCAACGATGTTGGGATGGATTGATATAATGAACGATGCAGTAGATGCCGTGAACAATGTCATTATATTAAAAATGTCAGAATATTTTTCTTTGTGCTTAAATAATTCTTTACGCAAGCATGCTTAAATGTGGACAGTACGTTTTACATTTGACGATATACTTCAGGAGTTTGAGCTTCGCCTAGAAATTCAACACTTTAAAGAGTGTGCTTAAAGATTAAAGGGTTTTTTAATAAATAGTGATTTAAACAATACTAAACACGAAACAAATCATACTTAAAAACATGAATGGTATATAATGGTATCTATAATGCTTGGTTATATGAATGATCCATTATGGTTTGAATCAAGCTTTATCGTATGAATGATGATTTATGGAATGAGTTATGCTCTATGGAATAAATTATGCTCTTTGGTATGAATAATGATGAATGGAACGAATGTTGCCTTGTGGTATAATTGATGCTTTTTGGTAAGAATAATGTTTGATGGTATGGTCGTAGCTTTATGGTATAGTGATGCTTTATGGTTAGTGATGCTTTATGGTTAGTGCTGCTTTATGATAAAGTGTGATTTATGATAAAGTGATGCTTTATGGTGTAGTGATGCTTTATGGTAAAGTGATGTTTTATGAAAGTGATATTGTATGGTATAGTGGTACTCTGTGATGAAGTTGTGCTCTATGGTGAAGTGATGCTTTATGATAAAGTGATGCTCTATGGTAAAGTGATGATTTATGGTGTAGTAATGATTTCTGGTGTAGTGATGCTTATGGTAACGTTGTGCTTCATGGTATATTGATCCTTCATGGTAAAGTGATGCTCTGTGGTAATAAAAGGCTTTCTTCTACTTCATTGTCCTTCAGACATGTTGAAAGGTAAGGTTGCCATAGTGACTGGAGCATCCTCGGGGTTCGGGGAGGCCATCTTTAAATCCCTTGCACGTGAAGGAGTGAAGGTTGCCATAGCAGCGAGAAGAGAAGATCGTCTGAAGGAAGTACAGAAGAGTATAGAGGAGACGGGAGGAGTGGCCATACTGGTGAAGACTGACGTCACAAACAGCGATCAGGTGACGTCATTGTTTTTGTTGTTAGTATTGTTCACTTTTCAACTTTAAGCATTTCGTACAACTTACTGAATTAGACAATGAAAGGCAGCAGTGAAACGATTCACAGTCAAAAACAACACACAATCACACCTATTATGTAGTATTCAATCACAACAATTAGATTGTTACATTGTTAAAACTAGTAAATATTATTATAACATTGTTTGCAACAGGTATAAATTTCCGACATATGAATTTCAAAGTGGCGTTCATTGTTATCCAGATCGCTTTCCTTATCATGGTCATCACATGACGTCATTCAACTGATTCATGACATCACTCATTTGTTTATCCATTACATTTTCTTCATTACACCATTCAAATGTTTCATGATGTCAAGCAATTTTTACATTATAACATTCAATTCTCGCATGCCGTCTTTAAATTCTTTCATGACGTCCATAAATTCTCGCATGACGTCATTCAATACTTTCATGACGACATTCAAATGTTTCATGATGTCATGCAATTGTTGCATTGTAACTGTAAGTGTTATTTCCCCGAGAAGGTGTCTGCCCTGGTGAAGGAGACGGAGAGGAAACTAGGTCCTGTAGACATTCTGGTCAACAACGCGGGAGCGCTCTTCATCACGGAGATGAGGACCAACAACGTGGAGCAGGCCAACCGGCAGATTGATGTCAACTGTAAGGTGAGAGTAATACAAATACCGTATTTCCTCTAATAAGCGCCCGGGCGCTTATTTTTTCAGCACCCCTTTACCCCCCGGCGCTTATTAGAGGCCCGGCGCTTATTGGAGACCCGGCGCTTATTTCTTTCAAAGGGAATTGAACTTTGTTTTAAGTCGTCTTTTACAGTGCATACCTGTGAAATGTTTACTGAGTGAGCATTCATCTAATGGTTAGGGCCCGGCGGTTATTAGAGACCCGGCGCTTATAAGAGGCCCGGCGCTTATTTTCTCAACTACCTATGACCCCCCGGCGCTTATTAGAGGCCCGGCCCTTATTGGAGACCCGGCGCTTATTAGAGGAAATACGGTACCAGACAGCCACAATGCTATTCATATCCTTTAAATGCATAGAAAAATATCAGAAATAAAAGTGCTAATTTCTTTTGAGTAGAGCGAAGTATGTTGGGATTGCCCTGACATTGAGCTGCGTTTTCTCTGCTTTAGGTTTCACAATCAAAGTCATCTTCCTCACAAACCTTAAAAAGTCCAAACTTACTCATTTAAGCCTTGCTGCCGACACTTGACTTCTCTGTACTTGCTCTCTAGCTTACTATGAGGGAAAGTCCAATCAGTTGCCCCTCTACTTCGGACTGAAAAAACATGGCGGACTCTCTGTCTAAATCCGTCGACTACACAGGAACCCGATATCATAAATACAATGTAGGTTAAACGTAAATAAGAAAGACCCACCCCTCTATATAATTGAGTATTTTATAGAGGGTGGGTCTTTCTTATCTACGTTTTACCAGAGACCATTGTCTTCAATGGTCTCTGGTTTTACCTACATTTTATTTATGATATCGGGTTCCTGTGCGAGAGTAGCGCCTGTAACGTGCAGATCGATATATTATACTATATTTCAAGTTTAATCAATCAGTGCAAGTATTAAAACACCGAAAACAACCGAGAAAATAATTGTTTGAAAAGATTTGACAAACTTGCTTAATTTAATCGAGGTCAACACGGATAAAAATAATGGCGTCGGTGATTGACTTTAACAAGGGAGGTAACTAGAATTAACAAATTCTCACAGGAGAGGGCGCTGTCATCAAACCAGAAAAGTATAAAGGGTCGACAGCAAGGGTTAAATAACCCAGGTCCGCGACTGACGTTTTTATCGTTGCGTAGGAAGATTTTGTGAGTTGATTGGAGTCACATATGTCAAACTTGGTGTCATTTGATCGAAAATATCATCTGTTGGAGGATGGTATCATTTTATCGCCAAACGATGTTGTTTTGTAACTCCAGGAAGATTTGAAGTCGTGATTATGAATATGTATTAAAAATCACGGAGTGACTCTTGAATATTTGAAAATTTTGGAATTTGAACTAGCCTTGCTTATGTCCTGACAAGGCATGAAGTTATGTGTGGTTAGAAGTAAAGGATTGTTTTCATATAATTTATAATATCGGTGTTTGAACTAACCATTTTGGTACATTGACGGGCCTTGGAGTTCTGGATGGTTTAAGGTGAGGGTTAACTGTTAGGGTTAAAATTAAGGATTTGGGGAATTCTCTCTTTTCTAATGATTCAAAATATTGGGTTTGAACTTTCCATGTTTGGTGTGTGCCCTCCGTGAAGTTAAGGGTAAAGTTAGAAATGAAGGAATTCTATTTGTCATGTTTATTCATACCATCGGTGTGTGCCCCGACAGGGAGTCACGTTCTGTGTGGGAGCTGTACTTGACGGGATGATCAAGAGGAAGAGCGGTCATATTGTCAACATTTCATCAGACGCTGGCAGACGGGTGAGATTTGATATTTATTCGTTAAGATTAATTTCCCTTTTTAGCTCATCTGGCCTGTATAAGGCCTGTGGCCCTGTTGCCCCTAATAATACCTTTTTTCGTCTTTTTCTCCAGAACCAAAAGGTGTAGAAAGCTGAAACTTTGTGTACAAACTCCTTGACTAGTGAGGATTATAATTAATAGCTTACGTGACCTTGGAAACCAATGTGGTCCCTTGTCCTTGTCCGACTTTGTTTAGAATGTAGGCCTACTCTTTAACTTCATTTCGGTGGATCTCCTCCGTCGGTTATTAGCGGTGCTGTGGAACCAAGTTCTACGTGGAGGGATTGTCTCTTGTAGTTCTGATGTGTTGCAGGGTTTTGGAGGGTTTGCGGTGTACTGTGGACTCAAGTTCTACGTGGAGGGATTATCTCTTACAAGTAGTTCTGATGTGTTCTGATGTTTTGCAGGGTTTCGGAGGGTTGTGGTGTACTGCGGAACCAAGCTCTACGTGGAGGGTTTGTCTCTTGTGGTTCTGACGTATGCGAGGTTGCGCAGTGTGCTGTGAAAGCAAGTTCTACGTTGAGGGATGTCTCCTGTATTTGCTATGTGTTTCAGGGTTTCGGAGGGTTCGCAGTGTACTGTGGAACCAAGTTCTACGTGGAGGGTTTGTCTCGCAGTCTGAGAGAGGAACTGAAAGGGACGGGGGTGAGGGTCACGTGCATCCAGCCGGGCAACGCCCAGACCGAGATATTTGACCAGTCCACGGACACAAAGGTCAGTTGGAAAGGTCATATCTTATCACATCGAATCGACATTGATGATCCTGTCAAAATTCATTTGTGTAGTGTTATTATCATCATGCGGTTGCTTTACGATCACGTTACATTTTTTGTCGAAAACGGGATTTTAGAATATTATTGTAAACAATCATGTCCAAAACAAAGTCTTCACTCTTCTGTATCCCAAATTTAAAAAAAAATTATTTGTCTGGCAATTTACATGAGTATTTGTGAATTACAACTAAAAATATATGAATTATTTTAATTAAAAAGTGTGAAATAGCCTGAAGATACGATTTTCATATTCTAATTGCAAAAATGATATTTTTTACCTTAGTTTGTAGATCGCTGTTCATGGTTGCAAAACTTTATAGCTTCAAAATAGATTTATACAGAAAGGAAAATCCTCGTCAGTTTAATAAGCTGTTGCTACTTCCATCTCACACAGGCACGACAGGACTGGGACGAGAGTATGAAACATCGCATCATGACCGTAGACGATGTCGCTAGAGCTGTGGTGTACGCCGTCTCACAGCCAGACTACCTGTGTGTCAACGAGCTGCTTATACAGCCCAGGGACGAATATGTGTAACTCTTGCAATTCTTGTCTTGTAGTATGTGTAAAGCTAGAATTCCAGGTGTTTGTGCGTTATGCACATGAATGTCTAACTCTTGTTATTCTTGTGTTGCCATTGTTAACTCTTTCTCTTGAACGTAATCATTAGTATTGAAGCAGGTATGTATTTTTTGCTTCGCATTCATGTCATTTTGTTCGTTATATACCAAATCATTTGTTTGATTCATATATTGTTTGATAAAATGGGACATCATTTAGTATATTTATCAAACCATAGCAGTGCCCATGTATTTGAAATTATGAAATCATATCCCATCTATGATCAACTATATCCTGGAATAGCTTCATTGACTTACATAATACATTATTCATTCTAAATCTTTCATTCAACTGATAAAGGAGTGAAACATATTCTGGAATCAGTAAAACATACACTGGATGCAGTAAACCATATTCTGGAAGCTGTAAAACATTCTTGACGGCATGTATCCTTACTATAACAAAGTTATTATTGAGAGAAATTTATATTTACTCAGTTTGATTTGTTCATATATGTATTCTAGATTCAATAAAAAGATTCATATTGAAATATTTTCTAAAGAGTTTTTATCAATGCATAGGAAAGTTGTTATAAAAAGGACAGTATGAGAATTCAAGAGTGGTGTTAGAGGAATAGGCACTAATTTTTATTTTAGCCCATCTGGCCTGAAAGTCCCTATGGGCTTATGGCATGGTGTCTGGCGTCCGTCCATCCATCCATTACTTTGTGTATTTTCAACTTCATGTCAAGAAGCACAAGCCCCAGAGAGTTGAAAGTTCGTGTACAGACTTCTTGACTAGTGAGGATTATGATTTATAGCTTTGGTGACCCTGTATGTATGTATCCTCTATGTATATTCAAAGAACTTATGATTACAGAATGATTGAAAACAAACAAAAATCTGGTTTTGATAATGTTTAATTATTATTGCCAACAAGTAAATAGCCATACATCATAAGGTGATTTAAAAAATTACACATTAACAACATTCATTACTTATAAAATTCATAAAAACGCAGTCACCCTGGCAGTCATATTTCATTAAGAGAAGATTTGCAGGGGTATGAAGACTAAACTGCTGCTAAACTCTTTTATTTCTAAAGAAAGGGACTGATAAAAACATTTAACCATAAGAAGTTTTCCTTTGATGTATGTCCGTAAAAAACTGAACTATCCTAAGAAACAAAATGTGGCCTATTTGCCGTTCTATAGTCACTAAGACTTCTGATGTCTTTATGACTACTGATGAGTCCCATAAAATCACATTTACTTTAATCCTCTCCACAAAGAGATAGTTTTCAGTCCAATATTCCTATTCCAACCTCTGTTGTAACACTAGCACTTCCTGGGCGTTTACTGTAGGCGCCTGATTGGATGTAATCAAAGTTATAGCAAAATGTGTCCATTTCAAAATAATTAATCACAAATACACTTTTTCACATTCTTCCTTGGGAGTATGTGAACAAAGTCATACTATCCAAAAAGAATTAACATGTAATACTGTGACAGATTGAGTTCATCGACAACTATGACTACAAGAAAGTTTCTATGCCAGAAAAAGTTTTCCTTGAAATTAGTAGATTATGTGTCTTGAATTTCTAGACTCTAGCAAAACACCCCTGAACTTGAGAAAGTGCTTCAGGATAAACACAAGGCATTTTCACCTGAGCTAACCTAAGCTAAACTGTCCCGCAAGAATAACAAGAATCACATCTCTTACTATACTTGAATGTTAAAACACCAGCAGATGAACAGGAAACTGTCCTGAACATTAGAAAGCGGAATGTAGCAGTTGTCCTTACATGTTAACATTCCAATTTGGTGGAGAAATATTGAGATTCATCATGAATGAGGTCTTTGGTTGTTAACAAGAAAACCTTTAAAGGCAACAGAGATGTAAACAATGATTTCAATGGAATTTGAAGTCTGCATATTGTTATTGCTTTAAAAACACTGGATGAATCGGCAAGTCCCTTGCTTTCCCATCTTGATTCCATGAAAGAATAATCTAATTGTCATAGTCATTAGCTACACTTCAATTATGTAGATGCAGCATATCAAACATGGCCCGTTCATAATCCTGGTTACTTGGCCTGGACATGAGTTCGTTACTTTTGATATTATTTTTTTACCACTAAAATCTACAATATTCCAATTTTTGGCTGTTTTTTTTTAAACAGGTTATTTCAAATACTGGAAGATGCAAATTTCTCCAAATTAATTCACAACCAACCAATCAACAACAAGGACTAGATAAGATTTTCCTTATCAATCATCAATAACTGCAGAAAAGTGTTACTCATTAAACATGTGCACTTCTCCTGATAACAAATAAAATCTAGAAATTTTAACAAACTTGCCCCTGGAATTTACCTACTTTTGATCATGTTTGACAATTCAAATTAACATTTCTAACCATTATCATTTGTACATCAATTTAGGCATATATTTAATTTTCTTACAAGAGCGCTTAATACATTATTTCAGGCATGACGAATAGACTGGCTACTTTTTCCTCAGTCTGATTAAAAATATATATTATCTCTAGCCGGGTTCGAACCTCACCCAGCCCGGCTTTCCTCTCATTCACAGTCTGAAGGCACCCCTAAGGCCCGCATGTTCTGAACCCAAGCTCATCTAGCCAATCGATAGGAGCGCAGTGAAAGCTTCGGTATCTATCAGGGGCAGGTAACTCCAGTGTACCATTCGTTATATATAACCGCCGCTAAACGCTATTTAAAAACAAGGATGTGATTGGATAGATTACAACTGGGTTTGTCTGCGCTAACTGGTTATAGCAACAACTGATAGAGGTGGGTGCATTCAGACCGAGACGGAGAGGATATTCCGAATGGTTCGAGCCCCGATAGAGACAATATTTTTTATATTTTATTTCCCGGAGCACGGTCGATTTTAATCAGACTGACTTTTTCCTGTAACTTAGTTGTAAACAATACTAGAATACAACAATTATTAAAAAATGTATCGATATCCTTTCATTATTCAGCTTGCAAAACAATTACAACATTTAAACTTGTCTTGAATAAATATCATTGAAAATATCCATGATAAAGATAACAGTCTTACATTGAAAATATGAATATATAAATAAAAGGAAATAATAATCTATAATATAAGCACAAGTGGGACTGTAAAGCTTGCATAACATATTTGAGACAACACAAAGCTTACTATAGCATAAGAAAATGTTTTCAATAAATTATTTACTAAAATACCTAGAATAATGGCTTAAAGCTGAACTTAATTATTACACAGAAAATAACATACCGAGCATGAGAGACAACACAAAGCTTACTATAGCTTAGTAAAATAATTCATTGAAAATGTTTTGTTAAGTATCTACCTACAATAATGGCATAAAGCTGAACTAATTATTTCACCGGAAAATCATCAAGTTGTTGAGGTTATATTTAACATAGTTAAAGAAATATCTAAATGGTTTGATTAAACACATAACAAAACAGTTTGGAGAAATACAAACATTTGTGAGACATGACACTCATTTTACTCACTGTATAAAATAAAATAATATCAACAAGTTTGTCCGAGCTGAACTGTTTATGACACACTGATTTAATCTTTAAACGACTAACATTTAACAACATGGATTAAAAACAAGTATTTGTAATACATGGCACTCTTTTTAAATTGTATAACAGAACATAAAACAAGATCAACAAGTTTGTCCAAGCTGAACTGTTTGACATATTGATATTCATCAAGTCTAAATATCCCATTGTATTGTGATGTCATTGTGTCTTATGACATCATAGCACTGTTCTAAGAAGATAATTTCATAATTTTCAACAACAACAAATCAAATACCTGATACAAGTCTGTTAACACCATGATTTTATAGCCAATATAGAATGCCAAGGGCGGATCCAGGATTTTTAAACGGGGGGGGGGGGGGTCCCAAAATAACTTTTCTCCACTAGGGGGGGGGGGGGGGGGGGGGGGGGGGGTCAGGAACCCCTGGACCCCACCCAATCCCCCCCCCCCCCCCTTGGATCCACTAGTGAATGCCATTTCATTCAGTTAACACCATCAAAGCAAATTGTCCATTAAAGGATCTGATACCTGCACAATCTTACTAAACATGATCAATTCTCAACGCCAAGGTCCGGTTATACCGGTACATTTTTTCCCCATTGACTGTATATACCTTCACTGATATATTACCAGCACTATAATACAGCACTTCAAAAAACCTCTGTCATGAGCACCTAGCAAGCTTTGAAACAAGGATAAATAAATAATGCTTAAAGCTAAAACATGAAAGACATAAATGTGCTTTAATTTGGATGTAAATTGCTAACCACTTAGATATGATGTTGACTGGAGTCTTCACAATCATCAGATTTTGAAGAAGCATTCAAGCACAAGGCTAAATTAGCAGATAAGAAACCAAGCTATGAAAATACATATTTGCTAAGTCAGGCTTAGCAAATATGTAACTAAGCAGTTAATAAATCATAAGTCCCAAAGGCTCAGCTACTTGTAAGCAAGTAACATACTACCCACTTATTTTCACCACCCACAATGCCATATGATATACTAGAGCCAAAGCTCTAAACAAAGATGTAGTGCCTGACGAGCACTAACTGTTCCACAAAGTGATGTAAGGGTTTCTGAACATGAGATACATCTTTCAGCTTAAAACTCGGCACCTCATAGAGATGAGTGCCTTCAAAACAGTGTTTGAATTTTGTTTTAGCAATAACAAGATGGCAGGGCTTATAGTTTGAAATATTGACAGCCCATTGAAACATTTGACAAGCCCTGCAACGTGAAAACAATATCTCCCACATCACACGAGACAGTTGTGATTGCTGACCTCTTCTCAATAAGCCAAATCTGAATATAGTAGAAATAAGAAAACAATTGGCATGCGAGCAAGCACTTTTGAACACTGCTTTCAAGTGACATGTTTCTTTGGGAGTGAAGCTTTGCACCAATAGATCTTATTTGAAAAAGCGTTTGAGATCGATACCGTACATGCGTACAGGTATTATCTCACTATCTCTCCATTTCATTAAGCAAGGTCAGAAAGCCTTTTATCAATACAATATACAGTGTTGACTATGATCATTTCACCTCTAATGAGAAAAATGCTTTTAATGAAATAAAAGATAAATGCTACACTAGCAGATTGACACAAAGCACAGACCTGGGTGATCAAGATAAGCTGCCAAATACATAAATACTAAATTTGCATTAGATGCAGGCTAAGCAACAAAAGATGCTGCCCGGAGATAAGGAGTAGAGTTAGCTGGTTGGCCGAGCGATGAGTCCGAACGCTTCAGGTTGGAAGAAGTGAGTCTCTAGGCAGTGAACCATGTCGTCAAGTTCTGCTTGAGTAGCCTGTCGGTCCATCCTGAAATAACAAGGGATAAAATCCTTGTGAAAACTGTATAATACTTCTGATGGATGATACTGGTAGTGAAACATATTTTGGTAGGAGGAGATATACATCAAAGTTGGGAAATATCTTAAATTCTTGATAATAAGTTCCCTACGGGTTAGAACAAATATTAATGTGCCAGTTTTGGAAAAATTTACTTTTAAGGGTAAGTTCAACTTTCGAAACGAGCCATTGAGTTGTACAAATAGAGGGATGTTCAAATATATAAGAAAGTCCAGTATTGTTTAGGACATATTGTAGGTGCGAAAGCCATGGGTTGACAGTTGTTGTAGTTCTTTGCGTGACAAATAGGTATAAATTAAGTTGGTTAACATAAACAGCCTATTTTGGTAGGTTAACCTATGCAAAAAAAATTAAGATGGACAACTAACAGTGATTTGTTCGATAAATTAAGTTGAGTTATGTCTGGGTTAATTGTTGGTCTATCCTGCATTGGATATGTCAAAAAAAATGTAAAACTTACAATGAAGTCATTTTGCATGACACTGCTTAATTAGAACTAGTGATGCTGTAATTGATTGAATGATAAATTTTGTAAATATTAAAACTGACACAATGGACACTGAGATAGTTAAGTATGTTGTCCCCTTGAGAGATGTTCAATTGATAGGGTGTTGTTGGGAAAAAGAATTCTCTGTCAAAAATTGAACAGCTTTACTTTTGTCTCAATGAAAGACTTAAATAAAAAAAACATATATAAACTAGATTAGCGTTTGCGGGATACCGCAAAAGCAGAGCAGCCCCGGAACTTGGGGTTTCGCCTTACCCTGTTTCGCCTTTTACAGGCCTCACCAAATTGGGAATTTTCTCGTGACCTTGACCTTTGACACTCAAGGTCACACAATCAATGAACACATTTCATTGAGTATAACATTATTGTAATGAAATAAAGTGTTAAAAAATCAAATTAATCCATTTTCTCTATATATGTTGACCTTACTGTGACCTTGACCTTCGACAGTTCGTACCCAAAACTCTTTGAATATTTTGTACTTCTCAAGAGATAATATACACAAAATCTAAACTTCATAGCACAAAAACTTTTCAAGTTATTGTGTTTACAAGGAATTGCAATAACTCATATCTCATGACCTTTGACCTTCAAGGTCACACAATAATTGAACACTTTTTATTGAGTATAACAATCATGTATTGATTAAAAGTGATCATAGTTAAAATTAAGCATTTTCGCTAAACCATGCTTAAGTCATGACCTTGCTGTGACCTTGACCTTTGACGGATTGTAGCCGAAACCTTTTCAAAAATTTTTACTTTTCCAAGGATGATATATACCAAGTAAGAGCTTCATAGCACAAAAACTTTTCAAGTTACCGTGTTTACAAAGAATTTTGCGGTGATTTTATAACTCGTGACCTTGACCTTTGAACTTGAAAGTGAACATGTCATAATGATTCCCTGGAAGTATTAACATTTAGACATGTTCATGAGTTCTGAAAAGCTAAATGGGATAAAGTTATACCCAAATTTAGTGCATTTTGTAATAACTCATATCTCATGACCTTGACCTTTGACCTACAAGGTCACACAATCATTGAACACTTTTTATTGAGTATAACAATCATGTATTGATTAAAAGTGTTCATAGTTAAAATAAAGCATTTTCGCTAAAACATGCTTAAGTCATGACCTTGCTGTGACCTTGACCTTTGATGGATTGTAGCCAAAACCTTTTCAAAGTTTTTTACTTTTCCAAGGATGATATATACCAAGTTAGAGCTTCATAGCACAAAAACTTTTCAAGTTATCGCGTTTACAAGGAATTCTTAGAGTGAATACATATCTCGTGACCTTGACCTTTGACCTTGAAAGTGAATGTGTCAAAATCGTTCCCCGGAGGTATGAGTAGTAAGGTATGAATAAGAGTTCTGGAAAGCTTAGTGGAAAAAAGTTATAGCTAGTAGTACGAGTGCGGCGGCGGCGGAGGCGATGGAAACTTCACAAAAACTGATAGCAACCCCGTCCTTAGACGGGGCTGCTAATAATTTCAGATACATCAGATGCAAAGAATGCTTTCACAAAAGTAATAGCTCATCCGATTCTAGATGATAGGTTAAAGAAGTAAAGGACTCATTAGGAAAAGGAGTCACCACAACTCACCCCCTGGTTGGATTGGGTTTGTGTTCTGTGTAGTATTTAATCTTAGGCTCCGTCCCGCTTGTTCTCAGCGTTGCGACACATCCATTCTCAAAAGTAAAGGTGATCATCTCGGACGATGGGCTCACAGGCAGAATCTGAAACAAGTGACAGAATCAGTTTATACGAGGTACGGGATAGCTCAGTCAGCATGAGCGCCGTTCTCACGTCGCTGAGGTCCGGGGTTCAATTCCCATCCAGGCCAAGGTGTAAAAACCTAGACTTCACCTCTGTTAGAACTCTATAAGTGTCACCCTGGAGCCCTAGTGTGTAGTGCAACAAAAACTGCGCACCTAAAAGATCCCACGAATTCATGTCAGTGGCTGAATGGTGGATACATGAACACGTGCATAAAGTTGTGCATGAGCTGTCGGTTATCAGTGTTGGATAAACTGCTGTGACTATTTGTCTCAGTTCACCCAGCTGTGATTGGGTACCCTGTGAGGCATAGAATGGTCCCTAATCTGAGCGCCACATATGTGGATGCCGGTTGAATACTCCCCAGGGAGTTAAATTGGAAAAATGATTGGACAGTGAAAGAATGCCATTGACCAGGGGAAACAATGTAAGCGCCTTGAGCAACCACGAGTGAATGGATATGCGCGCCATATAAATATTCAGAAAATAATATTTGACCTGATTGTTCAATCTTTGATCTTTTGAAAAACCTCTCAAAGAAGAGCAAAAAAAGATAAATTTCAACTTACAGGAACGTTGTTAGGTTGGCTGTTATCATACCCTTCCGTCAGGTCACGAATGTATTTGATCTTGTACGGCCCACAACTCGCAGGGTACTGAAAAAAAAACCAATCTGGTTTTTAGAATGAAATTTAAAAATGGTTCTAAGAAAGTTTATCATGAAAAGATTGAAAATTCTGTAATGAATCCTATGTAAATGTGATTTGACAGACACTTTGAAAACTACTATTTAAACTGTTTGAAACAGATATGATAAAGTTCATTTTGACCTTATGATTTCTTTGATAAAAACATCAATTGAATTTGTGAAGAACAAGATCAGTTCCCATATTTTAAACACACAAACCTTCCCAGGACCATCAAAGTTGCGGAGATTCTTAAACAGTTTACCGATGACGACGGGATCGTGACAGATAAAGTACGAGTTCTTGGACAGGTGGAATCCATACCTGGATATATATCAGGGATATAAATAAACAAAAACAAAGTTCTTAATCAACATCACTAAAAACTAAAATAAAAAAATTTCAAATTAATCTAGCCAATCAGCACTCAACAGATGTACTCGTAAGCATTTAAAAGCCTTGGCTGATCAGCTTATCAATGCATAGTTTCCAAATTTCAGAGAGACTGAAAGAAGTTTTTGGTTAAATGTAGGACAAAGAAATAACATGGAAAAAATCATAAGAAAGAAACAGCAATCAGTCTATTTAGTTAATATGTCTTGGGGATAGTTTAGGGTTACACTTGATTGGTTACAAGGCACACTTGATTAGTTCTAAGGAATACTATTGGGCGTACACCGCCTGGAATAACATGCGGCAAAGCTCTTTATTGACACCCATTGTTGAGTCACACATAAGGCCTATACTGGATATGCCAGTTTGAAAATGATAGGGGAACATGGCATATAATGTGGCTTTATGTTTCCATGAGACATTCAACTACATCAATTCTTTTCATGATTACTTTAGATGTGTCACCTGACCACATATCTGGCGATGAGCAGCTGAAACAATCTATGCAGAGCTGGAATGAAACTCACTTTGTGTAGATGTCCTCCAGTTTCTGAGCGAGGGTCGACTTGTTGAGATAGAGGTGTGTAGCAAATTCCGCCGCCACGGCCGCTGCACTCACGCCATCCTTGTCCAGCACCTTCGTACCACACATGAAGCCTGGTAGATAACACAAAATAGTTACTTCATGCTGGTGTAATAACCTCCTTACAGGTAACAGAACATGTGCCTTTATAAGCTGTTGTCAGACCATTGTGCAGGGAAACCTGATAATGGCATCAGCACTTGAACCATCCCTATCCAGTATCTACTTACCACACATAAACCTTGCGATAAAGCATGTTAGAGATAAATAAAAAATTTAGATAATGAACAAATGATACATTGTAATACTTAGGATCACTTTGTCGACAAGAGTACAAATTCTTGTGCTTTTTCGAGCCAAAGTTGCATTCAGAATTTAAATTCACACCCTCAGAGTTAAACTACACTGCCAGCAATAGAATATTGTGACACATGCTCTTCTCAAAATCATGACCTTATTAGCCTGTTAGGACCTGAAAGATATTGAAAAGTGTGGACCCTTGTGAATAACTCTCAGCGTTTGGCCTACGGGCCTACACTTATCTCAAAAACTGTCGTCAGCTACAGAATATTGTGATGAATGCTATGCACACAATCTTGACTTTATTTGATATGTGATTCACCTATCACCTACCAATGGCCTCCTCGAATGCAAAAACAACATGTTTTCCTTCCTTCAGTCTATCAACAGCTTTGTTGGCGATCCACTTGAAGCCAGTTAATGTCTCCTGTAACAGATAGCAACGAGTTAGCATTCGAAAGAGTCACTTACTCTCAACCCTGAAAATCCCTTTTTTTTGCCAAGTACATGAATATGAAATGACATGTTTTTTATCATTGCATCAGACATATTTTACATCAATCTTTAAGTCCAACAAAAAATCTTCATGACCTTTGACACGTATTTACGATAATGTCATGCAACTCAAGACAACGTACATCAAAGACCGCGCCCTCCTTCTCCGCGATGGTCTGAAGGATCTTGGACGAGACCGTGCTGGCTACCATACAGATGTCCTTGGCTGTTGAAGATAATCAAAATGGATTTTATTTATCATTAAACATAGTTATTAGCTTTGTAGCTCATTTTCAGCTGTAAATTGGTTTATCAGATACGGATAATTAAAATAAGTTTTAAAAAAATATTTTTTAAAACTCATCTTTTCTGTAAATTGATCATACTTATTACAATAAATCCTAATATTGGTGCTTTTAAAGAAAACCCTTTAACTATGATTCAATAGCCAAATAACAGATAAGAAGCAAACAAAATCTTGTAATAAATCTGTATATATACATGTATTTATCAATAAAATAGCCATTGGCTTATGAGCTCAATTGTCTTATAAGATATTTACAAAGTGAAGCGTAAGAATCAACAAAGCTACATTTTCTCAAAACAGTAAAACATCTGTACACAACATTTCACGCTCTACAGCATTATGTTCATCAAGCCCTGATGAGCTTGAAATTGATTGAAATACTGATTGACTAGATGTATCAAATGATCACCTTTAACGTTAGGGTTGTTCTGCTGGAATGTTGTAAAACTCCACCAGCCTAGGAAGGCTCCGATCTCATTCCCTGTGAAGATCTTCCACTCGCCGCTGTCATATAAACCATCAAATAATTATTCATCAAGTCTGCAGAGGAATATACAGATATACTGTGTATATGCTGTTACACTGGTAATTGTTAGATATCTACAAGCAACAATATTGAAGCCTACCTACCGTATATTACAATGTACACGGCGACCTCGTACATAGGGCGACCCCCTTTCTCAGCCCCCCAAATTGCTGCCAAAATCATATATCTCATTAATAAGGCGACCCCCTTTCTAGCAGGTCGTTGAAACAGTCGACATGACAGACAACTCGTTGACAAGATTGCGTAAGGGTAAATTTAGGTCAGTAATTTTTAAGTGAAATGTCATGTGTAATTAAAAAATAAATAAATTACTTACAGTGTTTGTTATTTTATTCAATGATTTATCATTTGCTTCTGATAACAAGCAAGGCTACAGTCAACAAACTCCCATTACTGTGTCATGTTTCGTTTTCATCATTCTCATTCAGAAATCTAAACAAACGTTCAGTCAACGTACTGGTAATGCTATATTTGTTTCAAGCCTTTTCATTGGTTTATATATGCATAGAGAAAAATAAAGTCACAATATCAGTCATCAAAACAATGTTAACAAGCAGCTGACATGGTCGAGCTATATCCCCCGCAAATTGCACAACATATATAGGTTTTCCTTATCATATTGCTGACTAAATTTTGTCGCGAAAAAATAACCACAAATTTCAAAAGATATGAAGGAAACTGTTCTAATCAAAAAACTTAATGATACCAACTTTATGTTCACTGTTGGGCATAACTTAAATAACATGACAAAATTAAAATCAAACAATTTTTTTTAAGTATTTGGATCTCCAAGACCAATTCGATCATATGTAAACAAACATATTTTCATAATTGTTCTTCATGACACACCTTCAGATTATTTTGTATCTCCATATCAAATTTAATCAATATATGATTATTAGTTAATTAAAAACTACTGAGCAGGACAGGACTTGTAACAGTTTTCCAACAGAGTCCTCATTTTTGGCCAAAAAAGGCAAAATTTTATAAAAATATTTTCAAAAATTTTCTTCATGACACACCTTCATATGATTATGTATCTCCATATCTTGTGTAGAAAAAAAAAAAAAACCTCAGAAATGTCTTCATTTTCAATAGTAAATGGGTTCATGCTACCCTGGGCATGTTCTCCTTTTTGTAACAGGCACTTCTGAAATAAAAATTTAATTAAAAAAAAAAAATAAATTTGATCAATGTGTGATGATTGGTTTAGAAGTTGTGAGCCGGACAGGACTTGTAACAGTTTTCCAACAGAGTCCTCATTTTTGGCCAAAAAAGGCAAAATTTTATAAAAATATTTACAAAATTGTTCTTCATGACACACCTTCATATGATTATGTATCTTCATATCAAATTTGATCAATATGCGATGATTAGTTTAGAAGTTATGAGCCGGACGGGACTTGTAACAGTTTTCCAACAGAGTCCTCATTTTTGGCCAAAAAAGGCAAAATTTTATAAAAATATTTACAAAATTGTTCTTCATGACACACCTTCATATGATTATGTATCTCAATATCAAATTTGATCAATATATGATTATTAGTTAATTAAAAACTACTGAGAAGGACAGGACTTGTAACAGTTTTCCAACAGAGTCCTCATTTTTGGCCAAAAAAGGCAAAATTTTATAAAAATATTTGCAAAATTTTTCTTCATGACACACCTTCATATGATTATGTATCTCCATATCAAATTTGATCAATGTGTGATGATTGCTTTAGAAGTTGTGAGCCGGACAGGACTTGTAACAGTTTTCCAACAGAGTCCTCATTTTTGGCCAAAAAAGGCAAAATTTTATAAAAATATTTACAAAATTGTTCTTCATGACACACCTTCATATGATTATGTATCTTCATATCAAATTTGATCAATATGTGTTGATTAGTTTAGAAGTTATGAGCCGGACGGGACTTTTAACAGTTTTCCAACAGAGTCCTCATTTTTGGCCAAAAAAGGCAAAATTTTATAAAAATATTTACAAAATTGTTCTTCATGACACACCTTCATATGATTATGTATCTTCATATCAAATTTGATCAATATGCGATGATTAGTTTAGAAGTTATGAGCCGGACGGGATTTGTAACATTTTTCCAACAGAGTCCTCATTTTTGGCCAAAATAGGCAATATCTATAAAAATATTTACAAAATTGTTCTTCATGACACACCTTCATATGATTATGTATCTTCATATCAAATTTGATCAATATGCGATGATTAGTTTAGAAGTTTTGAGCCGGACTGGACTTGTAACAGTTTTCCAACAGAGTCCTAATTTTTTGCCAAAAAAGGCAAAATTTTATAAAAATATTTTCAAAATTGTTCTTCATGACACACCTTCAGATGATTATGTATCTTCAAATCAAATTTTATCAATATGTGATGATTAGTTTAGAAGTTGTGAGCCGGACGGGACTTGTAACAGATTTCTTACAAAATTTGCCACTTTTTCTCCAAAATCCTAATATTTTATGTAGATTTTTTCAGAAAATTGTTTCTCGTGACACATTATTACATGTTTCTTCATGTCCATGACGAATTTGAATCGAAATGGTTGATTAGTTAGAAAGTTATGAGCCGGACACAAAGTGTAACGGACGGACGGACGGACGGACGGACGGACGGACGGTACCCATTTTAATACCCACCGCAACTTCGTTGTTGCGGGGGATAATTAATCAATTAATCATTATAAATTTATTTTTATCTTTAATTATGTCAAGTTATTTCATCACGAGGTTCTATCTCGTATGACACCGACACTAACATAAAATGCCAGCAAACACGTGTTGAATATTTCCTTTGGTCCGGTACACGGATAATTTTGATTGATAAGTTATTTTGAATTTTCATTCATATTTCTCTCTATATTTCCATTTAAAAAGAACAATAAGACAAGGGTATTTTATTTTACAAGATTAAATTTGAGATGACATCGATGATTGTGTAATGGACATCCAGTGTAAACATTGACTCGCTTGACTTGTTGGGTTGGCAGATACCCCTCACTTGGCCTCTAGTTTTTGACCTTGTGTATTGGGCGACCCCCTTCTTTGACCCCCTAATTTCTGGCATAAAAAACTCGCCTTATACATTGAAATATACAGTAACACTTTCTGCTATCACAAAAAATATGAAATCATTATTCAAGAGTTTATCATTCATTAACACTATTTATAGCTGGGAATAAAACATAGTAATATTTCTGGCTATTCCTAGATTTTAATCTTTCACACTGACATTATTGTTTCATATGTCAGGGAAATATTACTTTTGCAGATTAACTAAAATTCTAGAAATCTAAGTAGGCCTAATAATAACTTTATTTATTCTAAATCTGGACTTTTAAATACATGTAACATCCCTAAATAATTCAAAACATATATTATGTTATTTATATGATATAGTCATAAATCAACCATCCCATGTCTAAAAATAAATCTGCGTCATCGTATATTTTTTGAGTGGATGCAAATACCTGAAACATTTGATTATTTTTTGGGGGGCCTTAAAGTGTATTTTTTTCATGACCCTCAACTGTGGGTAGGTAAACCAGTGTACTCTATATATGGTGTTGTGTGAACGTACTTGGCCTGTTTCTCAGCAATAGCGAGTCTGTCGGCGTCGGGGTCGTTAGCCAGAATCACTCTGCTGTTGTTATCTTCAGCGGTCTGTATGGCCAGGGTCTGACACAAGTAATAATGATAATAATAATGTGTATTCTTATATTGCCCCCTTTCCATGTCCTTGGACATACTCAAAGCGCTACATTATTACCCTGAAGGAGTATACTTTCAAGGCTGCGTCTAAGCGCTAGCCGCAACGACAACGTTCAACGTACCCATTTTAAAAGCTGGGTGGACCGAGTGCAATGTGGATGAGGTATCTTGCCCAAGTCACCAATTTTTAGTTTCTCGACCGGGATTCGAACCCGGGTCTCTGGCATTCTAACCACTACACCACTGTGCTCCACAACTGAGCACTTATAACTATTCATTCTTCATATGACATACCAAATGCGGCCTTCTAAAGTATCATATAACAACATGATATTCACATGCTCTCACAACATGGATGACATCATTTTATTGCACCTTTCCATAAGGGTTATCCTTATTTTTGCCACCTTTCAACATATTTCATTAAATAATTTTTTGTTGTGAAAGGTAGTGATTTTTGATGCTGTATAAAATACTATTGACATCCCCTTATTACATTGCCATTTTTGAATGATACAGAATTTCATTTGATAGTAGACATCATTAAGCCCTCTGCCTACCAGGGGGAGATAACACTGCTACTCACCAGGGCTCCTTTCCCCTCCTCTGGGTTGGGGTAGCGAACTGTCGGGAACTCTGGGTCAGGCTCCACCTGGTGGAAGAATTTATTCAAATATAATTTGTATGCCTTTTCAACAGGTAACTTCTTAAAAATACCAGATGTGAATTACAAAACTTTACATTGCATATATTACTGTCTTAACAGGAGTCGGATGAGTTTAAGTAAATAGGCAACAAAACAACATACAGACCAGTATTTCATGAATTTGGTGTAGTTGCAGATTGGATGATAATTGATTTGCATATATATATATATGGAAGTGATTGTTTTGAAAGTTTGTGTGAAAAAATGTTGAAGTTAGTTTTACTGATAAAAAGAGTTACATATTTGGTTCTTCATAGTGGTCAAATAGAGTTTTTGTTTAGTGAATACTGTCTCTATGTTTTTATTCTTGTTGTCTCTACATTGCTCCAAATATGCCATTTAACTCAAAGTTGGAGACATTTTAGTCAGGTGCGAAATGCAGTCAGGTGTGAAATGTAGTCAGTTGAAACCAATAGAAAGGATAAGCTTTCACATCAGAAATGCAGCGAGGTAAAAAAGAGATGTTTTCTTCAGTACATAAAGACGTGCTGAAACATGCTATCTACCTGTTCCTTGACGGGAACCGGAGGAAGGAATCCAAACCTCTGCATGGACTCGTTAGTGAACTTGTACCCGACCCCGTGCATCGCGGTGTAGGTGAAGGTCACAGGGGACTTCTTGTTGTCTTCTCTGTAACGTATTTCACGTTGTTTTAATAACAATAGAGCCTTGAATTATTTGAGAAGTTTTAGCTAATCGTGCCTTGAATTATTTGAGAAGTTTAATCTCTGTGTTAAAGAGTCACTCTGTCTTATAAGAGAAGCTTTGGCAAGATTAGATTAGATGAGAAGAAAAATCTTTCTTGTACTGGAGTAACTTTTGTAAGAGCAGTTATGCAAAATTTTAACAATAATGTCATTTGATTGAAGAGTAATGATGAAAGGTGAAAGGTTTAAAATTAAGGCTTATCGGAAAATTAACATCTGGAAATTTAATAAAATTTAATAAAAACATACAAAAGGACAAATTGGATTCTCAAATTTGTGCCGGTTTGTCAACTGTAATGTGATTCTTGCCTAAAATAATATTTTATGACACTTAATGCTTAATAAATTCAATGAAGTAAAAATTTCATTTGGTTATTACAAACTTAATAGGTCCTTCAATTTCAATATATATGTTTTTAAATTTAGAAGAGCAAAGACTGTTGCTAGTTAATAAATATTTTCCCCTTTAAATGTTTGTAAAAGACCTGGTAATTTATTAATGCGAATACTTATTAACGCGAATCATAGCATTTATAATTTGAAGGTAAAGGACCATACACACAAGCCAATGATTACTGAAAACAAGCACTAAGACATATTAGTATAAAACAAGGAGTGCGCACTAACCCATAGTAGCAGAGATGGTTGAGATCCTTGTTGTACGCGGCGAAGATCTCGTCGTACGGGTCCCGACAGATCTTGGTGTCCGCGACAACAGAAGTATCCCAGGACGAGTCGAGAGGTTCAAGGTTCTTCAAGATGGAGTCCGAGATACCGTGGTCCGTCGGGCTGCAGATCTGAGGAGATACCAATGAAGGAATACTTAAATGCATTGAGCGCCTCTGATATTCACATGCTATCGCATCATGGATGAAAGAATTAACGAATTTCCCTTCGGCTGCAGATCTGGGGGCAACAAGATAAATGTTTATGGGTCAAGGATTCTTTTTGGTCAATCAAATATAATTAGAATAAAAATATTCAGAAGTTACCTGAGCTCCGTTAGTCCAGTAGACCTTGTAGCCGTTGTCTTCCTTAGGGTTGTGAGACGCTGTGATCATCACTCCACAGGACGCTCTGTAGTGTAACACTGCGTACGGCTGAAAAGACACCGTATTTGAAAGTACCCTAGACATCAAAGTAACAATTATCTAAGAAAATATGCTCGAATTTTAAATTTTGGGTTGACACTGATTTAAATTAAAATTAAATTAAAATTTTACACGTAAGGTTACAACAATAAATAAATAAGGTTAACATGGAGGGGATATGCCCTTCATGCCTGAATTTAAAATTTTGGATTGCCAACTATGAAGACAGATAAAGATGTGTATCATTGGCTATTGTTAAGTGAGTACTGACCACATATAAAGGTTTTTAGGTATAAATCATACAAACAAAGGGTCAATGATCAAAAATTAAGGTTAAGCTCTCCATGCCTGAATTTTAAAATTGGGGAACCTAACTATTAGTAAATAGATACAGATAAAGACACAGATAAAGATTAGAGTTGTTGGCTATATTTTTAGTAAACAATGATCAATCTACCGATTTGACCTGTGGAGTCCCTACCACAAAACTCTTGTGAGTCCAAGCAGATCTAAACGAGTCCTTCAATAGGTAAGCAAATAGTATCACATAAAAACTTTGCTTCCAAGGATTCACAGGTTATACTTTTATGGGACCTTTTAAAATTTTATGAGTATTGAATTTATTTGAAGAAGGACTTGGGGGTAAATGTATCACTTTGTGAGTACTAACCACATATGGAGTGGGGTTAATCTTGGAGTATCTGTAGACGGGAACACCCTGGTGTATGCAGATAGAAGCCACGATCTCTCCCCATCTGGAAGAGACGAGCAAAACTAGAGAGTGTTTTTACTCGTAAAAAAAAATGTCTACCCCTTCCATCATTTCTAAACAATTCTACAATTAAAACACAATCCCCTGCACATTTACATCATCTGGAGATGTAGAATACCAAATCTTGTGATGATCGGTCAAGTAGGTTCAGAATTATTCCGTGGAAAAGAAAATTATCCTTTAAAAAGAAAATCATAACAGATGAAATAAAATTGAAAATTCGATCAAAACTCACAAAGGAAACTACATTTTTAGAGAGGAATTATACCAAATTTGGTGATGGGGAGACATAATTGATACATACAGTAGAACAAGGATATAGCGAACTCGGATACAGCGAATAATCAGATATAGTGAACAAATTTTTAGTCCCCTCAAAAGCCATATGTATGACGCCTAAACGCAAGTAGCTAACATCCGATATAGCGAACTAAATTCTTTGGTCCCTTGGAGTTTGTTATATTCGTGCTCTACTGTATGTTATATTAGTAACAGTAACCTCTTGTTAAATCTGAATCTAGAGAATGTTTATACAATATGATGAAAAGGCCACAACTAATCCTCATCTGAGAGAGGAAGAAAGAAGACAGTATTAGAGACAACCAACCTGTAGCTGTTGTGCCGAGCGTCGTATCCGACCACAATTCCATTCTTCGTGACATCCGGTACTGTCTCAAGTAAGTATTTCACCAGACCCTGCAGGGGAGACAACTAGTGTAAACTCAGATGCACAAATACATCATGGACAGCTCTGGAATTGTAGTTTCTACGACTCTGTTGACACGTTTTTTATTTCAACTGAAGAAATGAGATTCTTGCAGGAGAAAAAGAATCCTTCATAAATTGAAGGGATTCTAAGCTCAACAAATATCTGCAACAGCTAATTGCAGAATAAGTTAGAGAGTCGAAATGTTGACAGGAACATGGAAAATGATTCCAACAAATTCATTAAAAGTTGAAAACTTAGCCCTTCATTCTTTGCAGTTGTGTTTAGAATAATTAGCAATAGATATGAACTCTTGTCGTCATCAAGATCAACTTTGTTGCTATTTATCATTGTGAGTTTTTCAACTTCAAAAACTAGGCTTAAAAACCTAGATTGATTCTCTAGTCACACGTTTCACAAAGGTGAAGAATTTACACATTCAGAAGCTAACACTAAAGATCATCATTGCTATGTTTTGAGACATACTGACAACTTCCAATAAAAGTCAAAGATAAATTGTTCTATTGATGTACCTGCGTGGCCTGTATGATGGTGAGATCGTTCATCATGTTGTAGCCAGCTCCCATCCTCGCTCTTAGACCTGCACAAAGTGCACAGTCAGCAAAATAAAACTAATCGTCATATTGATAAAAAACAAAGCAGAGAATATTTATCAGCAGTTTTTCTGTAATATAAAACATAAAACTGCCTTAATCTCTTGATATGTTGTATTGGCAGGGTTCTAAATTAGCACTTGTCTGGTAGCCCAAGGTTAGAAGATAACTTGCTGGGCTGGTGAAATGAATTAACTGATAATTGAAAAGGCCTGACTATTAAGGATAACTATATAATGTTAATGTTTTGGGCTAGCTGGAATTGCGTTTAGCTGTAAGTTATAGAAATCAACCAGTCTGAATGGCTAGTACTGTGATGAGACTAATAATTTTGACCCCTGTATTGGTTAAGGAATTTTCTGTATATATATATAATCAAGGTCATCATTGACCTTAAACAAAATGAAAATTATACCTGCAGTGCCGAACTCCATACGATGCAGCAGCCGTTTCTCCAATTCAGTGATGTTCTTATCAGCGGCAAGTTGCTGCAACTCTGAACGGGTCTTCTCATTCTGTGGAGAAATTAATCAATATTCGACTCTTTATTAATGAAATTGTTTGTTTATCTTCATATTACAGCTTAAAACAGCGGAGGAAGGCTTGAGGAGGTAACTAGCTGGTTGATACATGGATTCACTAAAGAATACTAACAGACGGGCTGATGTGGATAAACATTAGAAAAGTCAAAGAGAAGAGGTGCGACTACCAAACACATAGAAAATTAAGTAGGTGACAACTTCATCTGATTACATTTCATACGATGAAGCTGCACTCACGTGTGGCAAAACATTACATTTTATCTTTGAAATTGTCACTGACTGTTTTTCTATGTGCCAATTTCTCTTCTCTTTAATATTTCTATGTATTTGGTAGCACACACCCCTTTTTTATCCCCCGCAACAACGAAGTTGCGGGGGGTATTAAAATGGGTACCGTCCGTCCATCCGTCCGTTACACTTTCTGTACGGCTCATAACTTTGTAACTAATCAACCATTTCAATTCAAATTCGTCATGGAAATGAAGAAACATGTGATAATGTGTCATGAGGAACAATTTTCTGAAAATCTACATAAAATATTAGGATTTTGGAGAAAAAGTGGTAAATTTGTAAGAAATCTGTTACAAGTCCCGTCCGGCTCACAACTTCTAAACTAATCATCAAATATTGATCAAATTGGATATGTAGATACATAATGATATGAAGGTGTGTCATGAAGATCAATTTTGAAAATATTTTCATAAAATTTGTCCTTTTTTGGCCAAAAATGAGGACTCTGTTGGAAAACTGTTACAAGTCCTGTCCGGCTCACAACTTCTAAACTAACTATCAAATATTGATCAAATTGGATATGTAGATACATAATCATATGAAGGTGTGTCATGAAGAACACTTTTGAAAATATGTTTGTTAATACATATGATCAGATTGATCTTGGAGATCCAAATACCATGTCAGCTGCTTGTTTATATTTAAACTCATGAAGATTATGTCAATGCCATAAGTACTTTGTGTATTTCATACAGGAAAAAATATGTTATCAATTATACCCATAGCCAAAAAACAAAGATGGCAAGAGATATTAAGATGTCATACAAAATTTTAGAGGTTTTGAGAAAGATAAGCACAACGATAATGTTTGGGTTGTCAATGTACTTCTGTGAGAACCATAGAAAACTCTCCAAAGCTACCACATTTCCCCTCCCTGGCAATCAAACTTGATACATGTATATAGAATTTGTGTTTTGTTTGGTTCACACAAATGTTTCAAACTTGGCATAAATATAACTTATTGAACATTCAAATAGCAATATCAATGCTATTAAATTGTAACAATAATTTAATTGTAAATAGGATCATTTTGTGTTTTTTGTGTGTGATACATGGAAAAAGACAAAATGGCATTATCTAAGCAAGATTTGTGTTTAATTATTGCCAGCTTCTAGGTGCTTATATCTAATAAAAGTGACAAAGGAGTCAGTAAAAATTATTTAATAAATTGCACTAATTGGTCAGGTACCTGTATTTCAAGCTCATTAAAGATAAAAACATAAGTAAATTCTATTGCATAAAAGTTGAGAAGTTTTGATCAGAATCATACATAAATTGAAACAAAAATCCAATTTTCACAAATTAATTCTGTCACAAAGACATTATTATTGAGATATTTCAAATCAATTTGTGGATGATAATGAGACCCTTATTAAAACAACATTGTATCAGGGTTGATTACTCATTGGAAACATGAGTTGTGTCTTATTTTCATACAGCACATATAATTCATGCATAGCAAACATTGTTTCAGCACGAGTTTGTCTGCTGTCTGTGACCTCATAAATCAATTGTCTGAGCAAATTACTTTCATGGAGGTATAAACTTAAAAACGCTGTGCAAAATGAGTAAATTTATATTTTAAAATATTTGTTTTAAAGGGTCCCATTATCTACACAAATTGCTTATAAATATTTCATTTATCATTGTGTAAATTTGATTAATAAATTACTGTAAAATAAATGTACACATAATGGATGTTTTATAAAGGCTTATTTGCTCCAAACAAACAAATTATAGCTGCACTATTTATGGGAACGAATTAAGAACACAACAACATGAAAGAGACAAAATTTCAATCAAAATGTCATTGGATTTTACGCCCCGCTACAGTTCGTTTATCAGACAATGAAAAACCACAACAGAACTTGTCATGAACTCATCAGACGTTGTGGTCTTGACATTCAAGTTTCCAAATGTGGGATTAAAAAATTTGATTAAACTTCCGTAGATGCCAGCCATAATTGTGGTATCAGAGGCATGAGCAAACAGGATCGGATCAACTAGAATTAAGTTTCTGGTAAAACATGACACTTCCCTTAGTATATTTCTTTTAAATAATGCTACATATAAAACTTGATTTCGTGGCACTAGAACATTGATATAATGAGCTTTTTAAAAGTTATAGTTTCTATTAAAAAGTATCCATCATAAAAATAACAAAGGTGAATTACAATAAAACTGCAAAAGGCAATCTGATGCAAGGTGTAGAAAATGATGTAATATGCTAAGTTATTACAGATTTCAACCGTGCCCCTTGCATATTCCAAAGCAGCATTCCAAATAACAATATTATCGACAATGAATTTCATCAACTCCACCTCTTTTCAAGGAAATAAGGACAATCATATTAATCAAATGCAACATTCATAATTCTCTCATTATATTACCTAAAAATCAAGTAATAGAGTAGCCCTAACAATCATGTAACTGGCAAAAAATAATAGTTTTGCCCTTAAATATCATAGTTAAAACATGCGGCTAATGGCAAAGTGGTTTAACGTTAAATAAAAGTAATACATGTAACTAGTATTCATGCAAATCGGGTGTTTTAATTTGGCTTCCACGAATATATATGATTGTTTAATAAATTTCAATAAAAACTAGTATTTGTCATGTATTTTCCATTCTGGGACGAATATGTGAACTCATTTGAATTTATATATTTTTTTGGCCATTTACATTTGTATCAAAGCAAAATAAATGTAGTGAAAATCACTGAGCGGCTCTTTAACTGACTGAAGTGGCATAAAAGATCACAAGCTGTACTGCACATGGTTCTATCCAAACTATGATCTCGATTCTGCCTGGTAGTCAATTGATGTAAGACAGGCGACCTATCCACTCACATCGAAAACGTTTTGTCACAGTCTAAATAAATCATTTTAAATAATAAGCTCAAGTGTATATCTTTGGAGGAGCTTTTGGATATTGTGTTTTTTAAATATATCCTACTTTCAAATGAATATGAACCATATGCAGCCAACAATGTGTTTTGTTTGCTAAATATAACAGCAAAGACTTTATCTCTCTGTAGATATGTTTCACGTAAGTAATTGTTCAGTCAACAAAAGCTATCACAGTGACCCACATACCGTAACAAATGATAAGCAACAGGGATTGAAAAACATTGTTGAAACAGCAAGAGTAAGAGTGAGAGTCAGCTCAGTGGAGCCTAAAGATATTAACACTATTCTATATATTATAGAATATATTAATATGTTTAACTTTGCATCAACTTATTTGACAATGCATGTCATTATCTGATTTCATTACTGGTTGATGTGAAACATGAGGTATGTAGCAACAAGCACATGGAAATATCTTGCCTGATTCCTCAGAATGATAACCAGTATATATGTTTTGAAATGTGTGTCATGGATTGCATATTTCCTCTAATAAGCGCCGGGTCTCCAATAAGGGCCGGGCCTCTAATAAGCGCCGGGGGGTCATAGGTAGTTGAGAAAATAAGCGCCGGGCCTCTTATAAGCGCTGGGTCTCTAATAACCGCCGGGCCCTAACCATAAGATGAATGCTCACTCAGTAAACATTTCACAGGTATGCACTGTAAAAGACGACTTTAAACATATAGTTAAATTCTCTTTGAAAGAAATAAGCGCCGGGTCTCCAATAAGCGCCAGGCCTCTAATAAGAGCCGGGGGGTAAAGGGGTGCTGAAAAAAATAAGCGCCCGGGTGCTTATTAGAGGAAATACGGTATATATGTTTGGAAATGTGTGTCATGGATTGCATGAAAATGATGCTAATGGATCTTGGAATTTCTGCTTTCACGAGTGAATTATTAACATGCATTTCAAGATTGCAACTATGTAATATATTAATAGATATGCATTCTATCCAAAATTATGTATTAAATAATATGTTCACCTGATAAAAGATATATTTGAAAATAATTCACAAAACATGATTTCTCTAGTGACTATTTTGATTTCGTCAGTCAGTCTGATTTCCATAGACTTGAGTCTAGTTACCTTATCCCAGCGCATCCATTCTTCCAATTTAGCATCAATGGCATCATTCCCCGTCTTAAGACCAGCCATGTCTGACGACTACTGTGACACCTCACCAAGCAGACAGCGTCCGACTTCCACGACTTCGCCGGTTTTATAAACACAACTTTGCTTCTCTTCACTGCCTCAACAACGAAGGTCACGTCATGTCAAGGTCAAGGTCGATTCCACATATTTCCGGTTTCTCATGAAATATTCATAGATTTATTCATACAATTGAATCATGTTGGAAAGCAAATGAAAGGAAATAACCCCTCCACGAATAAATGAAAACAACTTCTAGGAAACAGAACTTATTTGTGATTATTAATTTTACGACATTAGAATTAAGAGCGGTTTACGACAGATTAGATTGGTTTACGACAGCAAGTGTCGACGAGTCAACATTCGCTTGACAGGAACGCTGTTTTGTCTTGGTGTATCGTATTTAATTAAATCAACGGGGGAAATATTGATAAAAAAAGTAAACCGATAGTCATGGATATTGGTGAAGTGCGGGTCGCCGAAGATGCCGACTTTAAAAAACTGAAAACATTGTGTGACGAGCACGGAGGTTGGAAGGTTGAAATCAATAAGCAAAACACCACGGTTTGGACAAAAACAAATGATGTGTCCAATTTCAAAATGGTAAAGGTGAGTGGCGAAATCAGTTTAATCTCTTGGCGTATATTTGAAAACAGCGATATAACATGTATGAATCATTTATTAATTCATGATTTTTCGTCTGATTTTTTATCACCAATGTGGCTAAAAAATAAGTGAGAGGCAATCCACCGTTATCACATTATTCTAATAATGTCTAGGCCTTGTGTCTAGATCTAGGTTATTAGATACTGGTATAGACACATTACTAAATGATGTTGTAAAACATTAGTGTTTTATCTAAATATACAGTATGATTCATATTGTCCTTAATGAACTGTTCTAGAATGTGCATTCATTAGATGATAATCGCTTAATCATGATTAACACAATGCAAACTGAAGTGATAACAAGGGTTTTGGCCAAAACAACTACAGCATGATAGTAAAACTTATGGCAAATCTGACAGGAAGGAAAGTACTTGGTCAAAACAGCTACAATATCTTTGTCACTAAAAACTTTTGGATTACTCTCAATATTTTCTTTAGTCCTATTGATAAAGTTGTATAAAAAATAAAAGCATCCAAAAAAAATCATCTACTCATTGATTCATATCTCTAGACATTGCCAAAAGCATTTTTCTCAGATCAAAATTAATATCATCTAATGAAGGGATCTTATCTGATTCTGATTTGTTATTCACTCATATAAAAAGATAAGAGTTTTAGTGGATTGACTTTCATCTGTGTCAACAAATAAAGATCTTTGTTTGTGTTATTAGATAGCTGTAGAGTATTTCAGAAGCTATCTCAGCATAAATGTCATTGAATCTTTAATAACTTAAAAAAATAAAAGTTCAACATCGAAGACACACATACATTGGATTATTGGGCCATAACTAGTGAAGAGAACTTGTGGAACATCACAAATATGATAAATGCATTGATAATCATAAAGAAACATCCTTATAATTGAAGAATAACTGTATTGAACTTTTAAAGAAATTATTGTCACTGTTAGTTGAGTTGCTGTGGTTGGTTTTCCCAGCAAATTAGACATATTACTTAATGATAAATGTATTTCACTGAGCATTTGTTGCACTTTCAACCTGCCTGTTGCTGTCTGGTTTGTCTCTGTTTTGATCTTATCCCATCAAGAATCTAAAAATGTTCGATAAATGTTGTTAATAAGCTGAGCAGCCAATATTAAAACAATACAGGGTAAATAAGCTACGGGTAGATAGGAAACATTGAATTCTTTAAACTTAAATTTATGTCACTGTATATCATTGAGGCCGCCCTAATACAGTTTTTCTTTTCTTATCTAAAAAGGAAAATATGCTGATGATATAGAAAATATAATGGTATTTTGGGAATTGTTTATTGTTCAACAGGGACAGAGATAGAACAAATCACAATAAATTCTTCAATTATGTTACCTGAAGGTCCCTTGGGTTTAATTTTTAGCTTTAGGTTTATGGCATGGTGTCTGGTGTCCATCGGTCTAACCCCTGCCCATAAACTTTTCAATGGGACTTCTTATCAAGGTGCAAGAGTCATTATATGTACATGTAATGAATAAGATAGCCTTATGAGTTACAGAGTCAAATCTTTTAAAAATTATGAATTTCTGATAGGAATAATATGGACATACTTGCTTTTTTGTAAATGAGTGTACAACATTGAACAATAACTTTTCATAGCAAACATAGCAATAGCCTAATCCTCATTTAAAAAAATAGTAAATGAAACAACTGATTCCTATAATTGCTGACTAAGCAAAACACCACAATGAGTGCAGCGACCGCTACAGGTTATCTCACAGGGTCATCAAGTGCATTTCTCGTTATCTTTCATTCAACCCAACTTATTGATTATTAAAATAATCTTATTTCCCTTTCAATACTTGATTGTTAATATATCTATATAGATCTAATTTTAAACATAATTACTGATTCTCTTACTGATAAATGTATTTTTCCTTTGATATGCGAAAAGGACTTGATTGATTAGGATTTGTAATTGAGATTAAATACGTTCAATTTTTTTGCCAGTTAGGACAGCTGCTGTTCATAATTGAAAACAGTGTTCCCCCAAAACATCATGAAATGTTTTCCCAAATGAAGATTGTTGTTCCTAGGATATCAGCTGAGGGGCTATTTTGGCCTATTCTAAGCTATTGGGACCCTTTGTAATGGTAGAAGAAGTATAATAGTATTCTGAAAATATAAGGAGACACAAAGGGAAAGGGGTGGGCAAATTTTGCCAGAATCCCCTCACCCCTCCCTGGAAATGCATGTTCAAGTATGCACCAACATTTTGACTGCTCAGTCACCTGGAAGACCTGAGGGTTCAATATTCCCCACTCATACAAGAAGACTAAAATATGTGAGATGCTAGCGCCTTCCCTGACCCTCAACATTCCAAGAATAGAACAATGTGTGAACTAAATCTTGGCTGTGGCTTTTTGTTGCTTAGGCAGAAACCAAATGTGTAATGTTATGAATGTTTTATGATATGTACTTGTAGTGAGGACAATAATGTTTATATGTCATTATTCAGGGATTAGGAAAGACATTTTTGATTGTGGGCCATTTTCAGGCTTTCTAGTAATTTTATCAATTGTAAATAGGTCATTTCCTTACATTAAAAGTAAAAGTTCTTCCAAATTTTAGTCGGCCATTTTTCCATCCATTGTGCAATATGACCTTTGGCCCCTGCCTAAGTTCACAATCCTTGTCCTTATGATCAAATTCATTATTATGAATGTTCCTTTTTAAAGATATTTAGTACTTAATACCTTTCAAAATCTATATGTGACATGCAATAAAAAATAGAGAAATAGATATTTCAATAATTTGTGCCATAAATAACATTAGAATAAAACAAGACCTGTGTTTATTTGGGAAAAGTTGATAGAATATACCGGTAATGACTATAATGAAATGAACCTGACACTGTTAATACTCATTAAGTTCATGATGATATTTCAGCTTTTTTTTATGATGGAAACAGATGTTACAAGCTTTACTCCATTTATTCTCATAGCAGAATGACCTTCACATTCAGTTGGAAGTGTATATCAAAGTCATCATTAAATAATACTCTATTGTATAGTGACTTGCAGTTCAGCCTAAGCTGTTTTAGAATCTAATGCTGTAGGCTATTTGAGTTAAATGAGTGATCATCTTGCTTTGTGTCAAACTGATTACTTCTCAAAGAGATAGCTATAGACTGATATTATTGGTTTATTTTATTGTTTTGATATAATTTATCCAGAAATTGATCACAGAGCTGGTGTGCAATAACAACAAGCAACATCAGGTGTCCAAACTAGTCCCTTTGCTGTACTAGCCATTTGGACAGTGCAGTACTAGCTTAAACACATTCCAACTAGCCATATGATAATGATGACGATAATTTTAACGCCTAGTATCCAGTCCAGGACTGTGGTACAATGGCGATACAATGTATATATTTTTAACCCGAAGGAATTGTACTTTCCAGTCAGTTACAAGCGCATTGCGCGACCATATAGGCCTGCACTCTTGCCATGTTCAGGTACCCATTTGTACAGCTGAACTGAGTACAATGTGGATGAAGTACCTTGCCACATAATAACATAACATAATCATATCTTCTTTAGTTTCAAATAATCATTGGACTACCAGTCATTGTAGCCAACTAGCCCAGCACCCTGTGCTTGTTTCAAACCCTAAACATCGTTACAAGTAATGTATAGAACCATCATATTTGTATAACTTGAAGATCATTTTAAAGACAGGCTGCAAAGATTTAAGGTATTTTTAACCTTATTGATCTTAAAATGTTATAATAATTGATTTCTCCTTCAACATGGAAACTTTAAAAATTCACAATGTAACACATGATCAAGATCTGACAAAATCTTCTGGGATATTTTTAATCTATTTTGTCGTAAAGATATGAAAGATTTGTAAACGAAACTCCGGCGAATTTACCAGCTTCTAAGCCAACATTTCCTGAGCGAGATTTATTAACCAAAGACAAGGAATTAATATTATATAGATGCCATCATAGAAAGGAAAACAAGTTTATGATGAATGAGTGATAAAAGGAGGCATGAGTGTTGGCTAACCTAGCCGAACGTGACACTTGTGATGCTCTAATGTTGGAAATAACACTCAATCTTTTCCTAAAAAATTCTTTATTGAAAAGTGACAAAAAGTAAAAGAGGATTAACTTTTTCAATCAGATATTAGTCTCAAAGTTACTATGGGGGTTTGGCATCAATGTTGTGTTTTGCAATGAAGTATAAATTTATATTATTTAATATCAAACTTATCTTCCTTTGGCCTATAAAATCAAAAAGTTGAGAGCAACACTGTACCTAATTGCCAAAGTGAAACACATGAAGGACGAAGCTCAGGGGTGACTGTTGACCTCGATTAGACTATTGTGATAAGCAATTGTCTATTGCAAAAATAATGTGATGCAATAGGCTAAAGTGACGAACTATTGTAATAGTTTGAATCAAATCAAAAACTTTCATGGTTGTGATCCCTAAAGTTTTATGAATTTAATCTGATTGATATTTTGTTGTGCCATTTTGCACCATATTTAGTTACTAGTTACATCACTCTTTATCACGCTCCTTATCTAAAGCAATTTTAAAATGAAACTATTTTAGATGAACTTGCCTGAAATACATGCGCACATCATTTAAGATAGACCAGAGACCAGGGTTAGAATCCAAAAATTTGTGACTGTGTTGTGTCCCCTGCACTCAGTCCACCCAGCGGTTAAATGGGTATCTGAAAACTTGATGTACTGATCTACAAGGTTGTGATTAAAGCACTTAGTAGCAACTGTGAAAGTACACTCCTTCGGGGTAATAATGTAGCGCTTTGAGTATGTCTTAGGATGTGGAAAAGATGAAATATGAGTATGTACATTATAATTTTTATTAAAAATCATGAAAACACAAACAATAAATACTACTGAAAGTGAATCTTGCTATCGATTCATGAACAGTGTTTTAATGTTCCCTATCAATAGTGTATTATCACTAGGGGTGACTATTGACCATGTTTGAACTATTGCGATAGGGATTGTCTATTGCAACCTACTAAATATTGCGATAACGATAGACTATTGTGAGCCACTATTGCGATAACTATTGCGATTGTGTTGGATCTTAAGAAAATCCAAAATTAGCTAGAATATTCATAATCTTTATTATATTCATGTTATTGCTGAAAGTAATATGCGGCAAAATCTGTGATAAAATCATGAATTAAACAGCTTTCATCATTTTTCACTCTAGCAAATGAATTCCTCACCCTAATATCACATCTGTCCTCATTCGAGAATGAATAATTTCAACTAACCGGCAGAAAAATGAGTAAATATTTCCAAATTTAGCGGAACATTACACTTTCGATACTATCGATAGTTAACCTTTCTATTGCGATAGCGATAGTCTTTTTGTGTTTCCTATCGATAGTGTACTATTGCCAAGCTAACTATCACGATATTATATCGATAGTTTGATGTATTGTTACACCCCTAATTATCACAGAGTGGACTATTGCAATGCAACGATAGTTACCATAGATGTATCATTACCCCCCTAGCTATATATGAGTTCAAAGCAAAACTGTACCTAATTGATCATTGTGTGATGGTTGAAGCTACTTTATATCTTACCTGAAGAACAAAAGCCACATTTCATGATGCTGTCATTCACAGCTGTTGCCACGGTGATATGCAAGTTGTCTTCAGGGGGTAAATTATATGAATTCTTGTTGTTTAATTAAAATGTTAAGTTTATTGATAGAATAATAAAAGAGCCCAACATCTTTCTGAGGTGTTGTTTTAGTTTGCACATTGCTGAGAATTGTCTTGTGTTAATATTGAGATAGAATAGAAACATTGCCTCATTTGTTGATGAAAATACCACAAGAAATTTTAGCATTTCATATTATTCATTTCTTGTGGTATGTGTTTAACCAAGCTGTTTCTGTACAGTAATTTGATACCTATGGAATATGAATATTATGAAAATAATTTATTTCATTCATGACTTTTAAATAAAAATGTATAATATTTATTCTATCACATGAATCATTGATATATGTGATGAAGTTAACAATTGATTTCTTAGTATGCAGGTTCATAATAAGGCTGTTAATTAACAATAACTCCCCCCTAAAAATTAAATTATGTTGAATAATGGTAATCTTTGTTCATTTGAATTTATCTTTTCTTGTTTATGTTTTTGTGTTACTTTTTCAATTATGAATAAAAAATTCTATTTCAATATTTAACACACAAAATTTATAGAATGATATCATTTATTACCAGAATCATGTTTCTATTCTTGTGAGTTATTGTTCAAAGTTTACTTCTAATTCAGGAAGTCATATTGTTATGTTCTCTAACAAAACAAAAGTTATTTTAGAACCTTGTTGATACAAAATGTGCGCAGTTGTATCTTATTTTAGAAAAAGGTCTATTCAAGGGGCAATGTGTATAGGCTTTATATCTTTTTTAGTCAAATGGGAGAAATTGCTGTTTTAATATTTACATCAAAGCATTGTTATCTTAAGAAATGTTCATGGTTGGAATAAAGAATTATGTTTTTGAAATATTTCAGATGTATGGGAGTCAGGAAGGGCTGAGATGAAAGGCTCTATTAAAAATAAAATCAATATGGGATTGTATAACCAATGAACTAACATGTCACTTTCACTTTCTGGCATGGCATAGTGTAGGCTTGAAAGAAGGCCAGTCTGAAAATTAAAAGTAAATATTCTCAAGTTAATCGTAAAATTAAAGAAAATAAAAAAAGCCATAAGCCTACAGCAAAAGGTTCTAGACTACAAACTAACTGAAACTTAAAAGTAAAAATTTCTCAAGTTAATCGTTGAATTAAAGAAAATTCTAAAAAAAACATCAGCCTACAGCAAAAGGTTCTAGACTACAAACTATTGGATTGGTCTAAATATGTTATCTTATACACTAGTGTAGTCAGATTAAGAATGTATTGCTCATGATTTTGCATATCTGGGAAACAAATTGGGAAGGAACTTGTACATTTCCTTCTCTGTACCAAATCGGTAAGTAAAGGTTAGATAAGTTAAAATCTGGATAATTAATGTCTGTTTTCCGGTCTCGTCATTATTTTTGTACAAGAATTTATTTTTTATTTTTTTTTAATTAAATTTTTATTTCAGAGGTGCCTGTTACAAAAAGGAGAACATGCCCAGGGTAGCATGAACCCATTTACTATTGAAAATGAAGACATTTCTGAGTTTTTTTTGGTTGTTGTACAAGAATTGTTGTTGGATAAGTAAAAATGTTTTCAAAGTCCAATGAAAGTTTATTTAATGAGTTGTGACTGTAACATATTTTTGGCTTACTCATGTGACACAATAGGTATGCACAATGCAAAATATCCATGGATGATAACTTTCTGTCAAATTGAATCAATATGTTTGCATTCCTGTGAAATGCTGATCACATATCAAACTTACAATCACTTTATTGTTGACATTGTATTGTGTTCAGAAATGATAAACAAGGAACAAATTTAATAATTGTTATGAGTGTTGTGTCAAAAATGAAGAAACAAACGTCAATCTTGGAGGTTGAAATGCCTTTGTTCAACAAATCGGTCAACCGGGTTAAACTATTTTAGGGTTGATTAGAATAGAAAACCCAAAACATTCACATTTCTCACAACTAAGTTAAAAAATAAACCAATACTTCAATGAACATGTTGATCATTCTATCTATGAAATCCAAAGGTTCCAAACTTGTTTGGTATTTTATGTGAAAGCCAGTTGGAGTTATGTTTGATGAGCTGTTGTTTATAGACAGACTTCCTGTTGCCCATGATATATGTCAGACAGCCAGACGATTATGATTTATTATACCACAGGAGAGTATGAAATATAATGCATTATAAAAAAAGGGCAAATGTGTTCATATTGAAACTTAATAACACCTTAGATGCTTTTGCATTAGTTTCAACTCATTTTGAGAAGCCAATGTATGAGGACAATAATTAAAACATGTAAAATCCAGGACAGGCTAAAGGCTTTAGATGGGGATTTCTTTTCTTCAGAATGCATACAGTTTTTATAGAGAGTCCCTATGTTAATTTGCGACTTTTTTATTAATGTGACTGTTATGTAATGGAAATAAATCACATTCATAATAAAGTACATAGTAAAGGATAAGTAAATATTAATAAAAATTATTTTAGATCATGGCATAAATTAATTCAGATTGTTGTTTTTGTTACCCTATCCAATTATTGTTGAACTTGTAGAATGTTTATGATATTTAACTGTATTTTGTTGATTCTTTCAATGACAAATAGCAATAGATGGCAACCCTAGCCAGTGATAAGTCAATATTTATAAAAATGATAAATGAGATAAATTAATTCAGATTGTTGATTTTGTAACCCTATCCAATCATTGTTGAACTTGTAGAATGTTTATTATGTTTAGCTGTATTTTCTTGTTGATGCTGAGAAATACGGGACTAGAAAGCAACACTACACAGCAAGCCCATAATTTACTTGCAGCATCAACTCCCTGGGGACCATACATCAGTTACACATGACATTAACACATGTTTAAGCTATGTACCACAGAAGTGATTGAGGCTATGAGTTCAATTGATATTTATCTTTATTAACAATAGCTATATGATGTATAGACCTTTGAACAGTTTTAATGTTTTATCATGGAGCTATGTACCACACTCACCGCTGCCCGTCTGGAGTGATAGAGGCTAGGATTTCAATGGATATATTTATCATCAATAGCTACAATTATGTATAGACTTTTGAACAGTATTAATGTTTTAGAATGGAGCTATGAAATACTCATCCAATCCCTGTCTCTCACAGCTCATGACAGAAACTAAATCAATAAATAGATAGTTACATCTACATAGATATATCAAGAACTATTATACAATCAACAAACATTGATATATTGAGACATATAATGCTTATTACAATATAGCAATAATACTAAGAGGGACTTTTGCTTGGTCCTGCATATAACTAGATGTCTATGCACATGCCAAGGTTTGCTCTAGGGCCCTGGCTGCAATATGAGTATATCCCAATGTTTAGAACAGTTTTTTAACAATTCTTCATCTCCAGATCACGCCTTACAACATGAAATACCATACCAAGCCTTTTCAGATAGAATCTACTTGGTTTGGGAAAGAGATGGGCCATTTTGATAATGTTCTTCATTATAAATTGATCATTTCCCTCATATCAATAGTAAACAAATTAATTTTAATGGGCCATATTTTCCTTCAATATTCAAAACGGCACTAGCCCTTTCTTTCCCATGCCTGGATCTCAAGATCATCATGATTCTTAGTCTTCCAAATAAATATTGGTTTATATTGCCAGGTTTCATTAGTGTTTGACATTTGAGGCGATGACACTTGCTGTCTGTGCCGTATGACCCCTGCTACCGTAAGACATGGTATTAACGTCAAGCTTTATACATTTATAGTTTTCTAAATTACAAAATGATATTTTTGTACCCCCAGGTTTCTGTCAGCCTTTTTTACATTTGAGGCAATGACATGCTGTACAACCCCTGCTACGGCAAGACATGGTATAATACATCAAGAATATTACATACATAGTTCTCCAAATGAAAGTAAACATTTGTATCCCCAGGTTCGGACAGTGTTTGATGACATCGAGGCGACGACTCTGTACGACGTGCTACACGACCCCTGCTACAGGAAGACGTGGGACCACACCATGCTAGAGGGGTATGAGATCTGCGTCATCAACCCCTTCAACGATATCGGATACTATGCAAGTAAGCAGTGTATGGAACATATCATCTGCAGGTCTTTGAACAGCAACCTCTTAGCTGAAATTGGAACTATACAATTATAAGTTTGATTTTATGAATGCACAGCCATGAGTGAAACCAGCTTGAAGGAAAGCCTAAAAGTGTTACTTTGTAAATTGTATTGGTTAAATGAAAGTAAAAAAAAAGCTCAGACCAAAAGTAAGTAGGTAGTATTTTCGCAGACAGGCCTTATTTCATCAATTGTCAACAGCATATATCCTATTCATACAAGCACATGCTGATTAGAGTGAAAGATTGATGAATGGTTGAATGAAAATTATACAAGAGCACATGAAGTTATCCGCCAAGATGCCAGAATGAAAATTGTTACATGTTTGGGAGTCAGTCGACTCCTTCATCAGACCCTGATGTTGTGGACGGTTTCTCCCCTTCTCTTAGTTTATTTCAACTTTGGTTGGCCCTGCCACTGCATCCTTTAGTGGATCCGCATACTGTCACCCCCATTTAACCGCTTCCAGACAGGTCGTCTGGCACCGCCTTATGCTTAGTTTATGCAAGAGCACATGTACATTCTCTCTTCAGTTCGCTGTCCCCCGCCGTTACGGAACCGAGACTTCGTAACTCAGAGGTCGTGGCTGGACACAGGGACAGAATACTTCATCTTCAACCATTCTGTCAACCATGAGGTATGAACTCAACTGCTTTACAATAGATAAGCCCCTTATTTTGGTAAAAATTGTCAAAAATTGTTTCTAAAGGTCTAGGGAGCATGTATTTACCTCATAAGCCTGATTTTAGCAAAAACATTATTATGAGTTATGTACTTGCTTCCTTGACCTTAAGAAGCAATTTTGGTTTATTTTTAGGCCCAAAAATTTAAAGACATTTTTACAAGGATTTTGTCAAATCCCTCCAAAACTTGGTCCGTAACGTCAAAAACATTAACTCAATCAGAAACCAGTATCTAAAAAATTTTCAGATTGGATTCTGCATCTAATGTATTTTTATGTTAGGCAATGAAATATAAATTACCAAGTAAATACTAAACCACTGAAGAACTGATTAGGACTTGAAACATCAAGCTGTCAAGAGTTTTCTCCTATTTTGTCCTAAAATTCCGATATTTTTCCCCACAGAAATGTCCGCCGAGGAAGGGTTACATCCGAGGAATCTCGTACTTCACGGGGTACATGATCCGGGTGCTGTCCGACAAGAGGACTCAACTCACCTACATCTCACAGTCAGACCCCAAAGGTCAGCAGTCCGAGTCTTGTGGAGCTGCTCTAATAATTAGTTTCCTACTATGTTTCCTAAAATAAATTTGATAATTTCAAGCATCAAATTTTTTAAAAGATCTCTAAGTTTATTACTCGGTGGCTCCATATCAGGTATGCTTTCGTGTATAAGCAAAATTCCAAACAAATAGTCTCCTTTACGCTTAGGAAATACTAATATTCAAGTACTACATCTCACAGTCAGACCCCAAGGGTGGGCAGACCCTGTCTTGTGGAGCTGCTCTAATAATTACAGTTTCCTACAATAAGTCTTAAAATAAACTTGAAAATTTCAAGCAACAACTTTTCAAAAAGATCTCTAAGTTTATCACTCAGTAACCCAATGTTAGGTATGCATACGGGTATAAACAAAACTTCAAACAAATATTCTCCTTTACGCTAACAAAATACTGATATTTCAGTACTTTTGTGCCTAACTTAGTATGTCATTGATACTCATAATTTCTTAACTTTTTCAAAACGCTGGTACTTCAACCTTGTAACAAGCATCAATATAACTAGCCATGAACTTCAAAATAAATTTTTCACTTTTCCAATTTAACAGGTTTTTGTGGCTGATCATTTGCCAACATATTTAATTTGGTTCTTATTCTTTACTTTGCAGGTAAACTGCCAGCATGGGTTGTGAACAAGCTTACACATATACTCGCACCAAAGGTAGGTTCCTTTCATTTCTCGTTGCTTGTCTTTATTCCAACAAGAAAACAACATTCATTTATTCAACCTGCCCTTTTTGCCATCTGGGTATGTGACCAGAGTAACTGCTAGTGATGTCATACACTTTTGTTATCGTTTCTTGACGGCACTCAAAAACAGCACTTTATTTTTGAAAAAGGCAGTTGATAATGCAGAGGAATATATAATATGGATGACAACTTCTTTGTTCATTGTATGCGACATTTTGACACACTTATCTCTGTTTAATTACATCTACTCTTCTCATTAAGTTGTTTTTACTGTGTATTGTACTATTAATATATACTGCTACTTCATTACTCTTCTTCTGCTTGAAAATGAAACAAAAATCTGTGTCAAAACGTCGCATAGAATGAACAAAGAAGTTGTCATCCATATATTCCACTGCATTATTGTCATTCTTCTAAAATACCTCTCAAAGAAGTTAAAGTCAGTAGAATCGTTGTTCTTGGTTGAAAATACTAGAATATTAGATAGTGATGGTAGGGATTTAATAACAATTAAATTAAAAAAATTAAAATTAAATTCATACATCTGTGTTTCCCTGGCAGTTGGTGTTTGGTATCTACATACAATACAAAAAGTTAAGTAGCAGAGTTATCTTCCTCTATGACTGACCTAATTTCACCTCCTCTGCCACTCCAGGTGGTGTCGCGTATCTACAAGGCATGTAAGAAGTACGAGGACTGGAAGAGTAGAAACAACCCTCACTTCAAGCCGTGGATCAACGCGGAGCAGATGATGGGCAACCTGCCGCGTCTTGACCCCCTCTCCATACAACCCATGAGTGCCAGCATGTCACAGGATTCACTGGAGGAAGAAGAAATGAACGAGGACGATATACGAGAGGAAGACTTTTAGATTTTATTAAAATTATTGTCAACATTTTTCAGTTTCATAGATGTCACCTTTTTTTCTTAGAGATTTTGTTAGATCTCCCCTCAGTGAAAACTTGTAGAGATCTTATAGATTGTCATTTTCCCTCAGTCAAGGTTAATAAAAACGTTACAGGTAGCAAGAGAAGGATGAAATGACCTGAGACGATGTTTGACAGGAAGACTTTAAGATTTGATAAGATTATTGTCAACATTTTCAGTCTCATAGATGTCATTTTTTGTTCCGAAAGTTCTTCTTCACATCGTTATTTCTTAGAAATTTTGTAGGCTTACTGTATTTTTCTCATTAAAGGCCAAATTTGGTTGCAAACTTGGTTGAGAAGTTGGTTAGAATAGAAATATCTTTTCTCATTTTGAATGATAAGAAATTGTGAAAGAGTTAACTCTATCTGTTTTGACATCAACTTTGTGAATGCCTGTACCAATCTAGCTAACAAGTGATGTCATGATTTCACAGTTTATAAGGTCTGAAGTATCTCTACAAATATTGAGGGAAGAGATTTTCTTTATCAGAGCTGTGTGATTTTGAATATGGCAACGGACAAATAACAACTAAAAACACTTTCTTTTATTTTACGTCGGGAAGTTAAATCAGGGTCGGCAGATGAGAAACACAGAAATAAATATAGTCGGCCTAATTATGTGTTCATTGCTTGTTTTGGTGAATGGGGGGTAGGGTTATGGGATAGCGGGGTAACGGATGTGGGATAGCTGGGTCACGGATGTGGGGTAGTGGGGTCATGGGATATAAAATGTCAAACAATAGCTATAGTACTTCAAACATTGTCATTATTGATTTCTGTTCGTGTGCAATTCTTTATTGTTTATTTGGGGATATCTATTACTGTACATATTTCACCATACAAAATCTTAACATGTGCCATTATTAAGAAGTGATGAAATATTGATAGTTTCGAGGCGCTTGTGCACATATGTTCCACATTACACTTTTTATGTTTCACCATATTGGTAATTACTGTGTACAATTGTATATTCAAAAAATATTTAGTGTATGTGTGGGTATTACTGTAGAAAGTTATCTTTGTGATTGTTGATTTATTTTGTTGACCACATGTTTTGATAGTTGTGGTTGTGTATTGTATGTTGGCCTTTGCCAAATGAATGTTTAGGGTGAGTTTGTTTGTAAAACTTGGAAAAATGGAAGGAAAAAGACAAGCCGTAGCTTTTGACTTAAAATTAAGTCCGGCTGAGATTTAAACAAGATATTTTTAGGATAAGTTTCTGACTGAAGAGAAAAAATATTGTATTGTTAATAAAAATGAGTTGAAGTGATACAAATCAAATTTATCTTCCTTCATCAAAACCCTGATCTTTGATATAAGCAGATTCAGGATACACAAAGTCACAAAAACATCCCTGGCCTTGGGTTGTTGCTCCTTCTTTGGTGTCACGTCATGTGTACACATGCCAGATGCCGAGTTCGATATTCACCTAAGCCAGATGTTTGAACAATAAGCAATCTTTTTATAGTTGTGTGATTTATTGTGTCTGTTTTCATTGTGGTAGGTGGGTTCATTGTTGAAATATTTTTTTCTCTGATTTTTTCAATTCTTTCAGAATATGCTTTCATTTAGGACGGAAAGATTTGTATTCAGTTTTGATGATGATAGATGCTTCATTTTGGCAGTGGTTATTGCCTATTCTGTAGAATGATTTCTCTGATGTTAGCGTGTTTTATAGTCTGTGTCTGTTGATGCCAAGGTACCTAAAATTTACTCTTTATGTGTTTACAGTCAAGGACTCCAGTAGCTTTATAGCACATGTTTACTTTATATTTCAAGTTTATGACTATACATTTCCATATTTTAAGTGTTACATGAGCAGTCTCCAGGATGTGATGCTAAAAGAACTACAACAGATGTGTTTCTTGTAAAAAAGTACTGTGCAAAAAGGTTTTAATATGAACTGCAACTTACTTATTGTGTACACATGATGTTTCTGGGCTTATACTACTCCTTTATCACTATTAGCCAAGATACATTGTATGCACAAAATAAAGAAGATGCAATCTAAACTATTCCTTTTTGTATCACCTACCAACCTCTGTATGCCCATCAAGACCATGGCTTATGTGTTAAATAGGTTCTTGTACTAACTTATGAGTACTTAGATTAAGAGGACATACTTGTGTGTAAAATAACTTTCCTATATGTTGTGGGCGACTTCAAATCTTTGATACCCAACCTCCAACTTTTTGCATCAGTGCTGTTTTATCTTCTGGCATAATACGTACAGACATGTGTTCAATATATTGAGAGATATTTTCTAAACTCTGTGATCCTCCTTGTGCTTACGGTCAGCTTTAAGCTGTAACGTTCTTATAATCTCAAACATACTGGAGTGATATTGTAACTTAACTTTCACATTGAGCTGGAGTTGTGACAATATGTTGCAATATCTTAATTCTTAATCTGACTATATATATCGAAATATGTTCCCACTACTTGTAAACTGAAAATCGTTTATTTTGCAACCATATTTGGGTATTTGTCCAAAATTACTATAAGGCCCTCCAAAAAAATATTTCTGGTCTTTACATTCAGGCAAAAATGATGCGATGACACAAATTGTTTTTTTGTATTTCCCATTTTTATTTTTATTCAACATGAAGAAAAAAGAAATACGTATAATCTTTGAATCACTTTATCACTGCGCCTTTGAAAGCACTCGTGAACGGAGACGAGTTACATTTAAAATTTCCGCATTTCAATGTTCTTTCTATGCCATGGGACTAAACATTTTTTTCCTTGTCAACATCTTGAAAAAAAGTCTTGATGCAGGGGGTTTGAAACTGACGCGGGAGGAAACCAGAAACAAAATACTTTTTTTCTAGGCCTAAAACTGAAAAAAGGTATCATGATGTTATGATGTATTGTTTACATATCGTATGATGACATGTCAATATCGCCTTTACTTTACACCTCAAATGTCAAAACTCTTAACGCTATTCAAAGTCATTCCTACACAATTGAGAATTTGTGAGAAAAGATAGCCTATTCATAATGTTTTGAATATCATTACGATGTGCTTGGTTTTAAAACAGAGATGAGAATTTTGTTAATGTTATTTTTTTTCATAAAAAAGGTTTAAGTTTGAATGCTATTTGTCCACAATTCTCACAACATTCCAAGTGATTCAATTAAATTTTTTTCAGTATTTCTGTCTGTCTCACATTCCTCAGGAGTTGCAGAGTTGCAGAATATTCGGATTTACAAGTATTAGAAAAGTCACAGAAAAAGGCATTTGAATACCTGTTCATTTATGTTTGGTTAACTCATTGTCTAATAAATATTAAATGTAGTATATGGTTAAAAATAAGTATTTACAGTATGAAAAATGGAAAATGCCTCAATTATATAGCTGAAAAAGCATCTATAAAGCTGTTAATTAATGTGTGAGAAACTCATTGTCTAATAAATGTTTGAAGTTTAAAGTTACAAATAATTCACAAGTATTTACATAATGACTCTGTTTGTTTTGTACATTAATATTCTTTAAAAACTTATTCTCAGTGACCAGTGCTCAATAGCTTGCATTTTATGTTTGACTTGCCAAGTTCACACCAAATATTTTAGTTACATGTTCTTTTTGTGTTATTTAAGCAGAATTGAGATTTATTCCTCAATAAATTTGGTTTATTATTGCTTTATTGATTATAAGTATTATTTTTTAACATATGTTACTAACACTAGTCAAGTTTACGAAATCCTGAACCTTTTTTAGATGTGGTTTATAATTAGTATATATGTTTACAACTTTATATCCAGATATACACTTGTATTTAATCTGTTACTTACTTCTTTTTAAACCATGTTACTTACATACTTACCACTATTTAGCAATATATATTTCATTATCATAGTCTTTTTGTAACTGAATAAGTTTAATTTATCCAGGGTCAAAACTGAATTTCACAGTATAGCCCTGGTTTGCTAGTTCCAACCGATGCTCGCAGGTTTCAATGCAATGCATTACCACAATAATATGCAGGTTTTTCCCTCTTCAATTATACCAGCAGCCATGAATAAAACTGAAATAATCATTTAAAGCACCATTAAACTAAAAACATCACCTAACCTTACCTTTGTGTAACATCTGTTTTCAACTTTTTCAGAGGAATAGTTTCTCTAAATGTTATCTCCCAAACCTCCATCTGTTTTAGCTATAATGAGAGTGATGATCTCTTAAGGGCATTATCATTTGCAGAAGACTGATAACAAGATGTTTCATTAACTTATAACTTATAACTGATGTTTGCAAGAAGTTGAGGTTATAACAATTTAAGGATGATATGTAAAGATTATGATGATTATTTAGGTAACATCTAAGTTGGGTAGGAAGGTAGGTTAATTTCAGGCCGTAATTTGGCCACAAATGACCTTTATGTGCCCCCTATGTGTGTTGTAAGGCAAGAGTTGCTTCCCCTGTGTACTATTTAGCTGACTATGCATCTTTCCTTGCCCGGTTTACTCTACAACGAACCATAGACTTAGTTATCAGTATGTCTCTTTGTGCGTTATATATAGTGTTCTAGTTGTGATCTCTCCCATTCATGTTAATTCTATAAGATAAAAATATGAACGTGTAAATGTTTTTGAACCAAAGAAGAAATATTTGTTGTTTAATATTTACCTTTGAATTTCGAAGACAATTTAAGAGAAATTAGAAAATTGAAAGCATTGAAAAAAATAGTTTCTTTCCAAAAAGATAAATGTAAAAGAGTGCATAAAGTCTTTGAATCATAAAGAGAAATACAATGTTGAATCAAAATTTAATGATTTAAAGATGTTTGAAATTTTAAAGGTATTAACATGAAATATGGCCATTCCAAAATACTGCTGTTAAATCATGCTTTAACTCTATGAAGAGAAATACATTTGAATTTCCCCTTGTTGATGTAGAAAGTCAAAACGTACCAAGTTGCTGTTGAGTGTTTGATGGACCAATAGTGCTATCTCATGGTGCAATATAATCTTCTATCTAGTTATGCTACAGGTAACTGCTGAGCTATTATAAGTGCTGGTTGTCTAACTTTCATCTCTGGGTTGTTTATTTTGCTCAATATAGTGCAATCTTACATGTATCTTTGTCTCATCGTTCTTCTATATAGGCAGTGTTTGCTTCTCTGTGTAACTTTATTATGTCACTTTTTAACTTATCTTCATAGTCTTTGTGGACCTCTCCAAACTTTTGTTGGGTTGTTTAAACTTACAGATTAATGTATCTTACAAGCCGTGGATATTTGATACTTTTGACAACTGTTGATGTTTTTTACATCAGAAGACTGGTAACATTCTTTATATCTTAAACCTCCAAAGTCATGGATTGAATGTTGTGTATGATTCACTCAAGAATTGGTAAAACTTAACCACAACCTACCACAAAAATTTAATACTCTCATGGTTATAATTTGTGGAATTAAACTGTAATTATTTCCTGTCACAGTTTTATAAAATTGTGATATGGAGAATTTCCATTTCCATTAAATCTTTTCAGTGTAATAAAAGTATGAGATGTCTAATAAAGATAACTGACTATAATTCACATCTATAGGAACATAACGCTAGTTTTCTTAGGGAAATAGTTGTAACAAAATCAAAAGAAAGATGCTTATGTTATTATACTGCATCAGTAAAAAGTACTATGAAATAGAATTACAGATGGATGTAACTTTTCTTTGTAGCCTCCAGTTATTGTTGTGTCACATAACTTCGTGTTTTGGTCAGTAATAAAATGATAGAGGATTGGATGTAGCTCATTGAGGTTTAGTTAGCAGTGCGATCAAAGAAAGATTTAGAAGAAATTAGTTCGGTGCAGGTTCTTCTCAATATTATCTTTGGTATGTCTGTTGGTAACAGGTTTAGTTTCTTTTAATAAAGAAAATAAGGAGTTGTTGATGGTACTTGGTTGAAAAGGTTTTTATGATGTGTAGATTGTAGAGATGAAATAAAAAGGAATTCCTTGTATTGTGACTTTGAAGATAAATTTCCTAAATGGTTGCTATGTTTCATTCTCTGTTATTTTCCACCAAAAATTGATGCTTAATTGTATTTCTTTGCATGTTGAAAAATCTTTAGGAGGTGATATGTTAAAATCTGACATTGGTTATGGTGATATTTTATCTTTCCCTTTTTACATGTGTTGGTGTTGTTTTTTGGTAAAGGATAAGGCATGCCTTTGAGGTTTTGATCCAAGTGTAAATTCAATGGAGGGGAAATGTATGTACTAGGGTAATAGATGTTATTTCTTCTGTTGAAAAAATTTGAGTTTTGAAATCATATTTTTCATTCAACTTTATCAAATACTCTTTTGACTTTGAATGTTGAAGTTTAATTGGAATCGGGGTATTATCGGAAGACGATAAACGATAAACAGCGATCACAAAATCATAAATCAAGGCATTTTCCAAATCTGGAGAGTTTACTAGTGATTATGGTTACCTTTGTGTATTTTATTTTTTTTGCTGCCAAAGTTGTTTGTTATTATGATCCAGTGTTTACTTCAACTCTGGAATCATGGTGTATACTAGATTTACTTATGTTTAACAATATATCACATTGTTGACTTCCTCTGTTGTTGTATATTTGCATGGCCTTTAAAGGCTTTAATTTGTGGTAAGATTTGAAATTGTGTTTGTTTACATTGTAGAGTGCCTTTCTTGCATAGTTTTCTGTGATCTTAATATATTATTTCAAGTGTGCAAATGAGATGCTGTTTTTCTTGTCTTGTCATAATTGACTATGAACCTTTTCAAAGCAATTTTGCTGGTAGTTTCATTGTTAGTTAGGAATGTAACCTAATTGTTGGAAAGGATTTATTCAAACACTTCACATTTACATTTATATATATACAAATATTTCCATCTTATGTTTTATTAAACAAGATAAGCAGGTATTAATTACAAATTAAACTTTCAACCTGATTGTGAAATAATTTATGTATTTCTAAATGTTACTATCCTTCTAGTTTATTTATGTCATTCCAATGTTTACTGTTAGTAATAGAAGAAATTATTTAAAGTCTTTTTTTCATTATGATATATTTTTATGAATTCCTAAAATGTATATTTGAAATCAAAGTTTGAGTGAGAGTATCTTTTATTCTTAGGTCCACAATTTATTAATATTAACTTTTTTCCCAAGTAAACATATCAATAAAATCTTGAGATATTTTCATTGTATTTTAGGCTTCATATTTCCATCACTTCTGCATACCATTTTGATACTTGATTCTTTTCAAGGAAACTTTAATTACCACATATCCATTTAAATGGAAACAATTTATCTTAATGGCACAGCAACATAATTTACACACAATATTTTCTTTTTGGGCCATTATTGTGATGTTTTGTCAATTGCATCTATATACAAGATATACCTAAAGTTCACTAAGAGATAGTAAAAATTCTTAAGTACTTTTACAAATTTCACTTGCAGCTGTTTTATGATTGAGTGAGAGGTAAAGATGACCATACTTGTATTTTCCAATCATATTAAATTTAATATTGAGTCTGTGGTCTTCCTGAGAATAGTAAGCTAACAGAGTTACCTCCCTTATAAAGTAATCTGAGTTTGCAAGACATGAGTTGACAACAACAATTAACTTGTGAGTCAGCTAAGAGCTTGATTATATGATAATGTTAGCATATAAATCTCAACAAGCCAGCAACCGCTGACGAACAGGGCAAACTTGCTGATTGGCTGTATTTTTAATGATGTCAGTGACTCGATTAACCGATCGTGGTGAGATCTATACGTTACCATAGAAAAGAAATGTATATTTTGATTTATTGGGATTAATAATCTGACCATATTGTCAAACATTTATCATCACAAAGTCCAACAAGAGCTGTTAATTGGGCCTCAGTCGATTGTCAATACATGTCTCACAATATCTTCAAGACATACCAAGAAAGGCAACCTCAGAATATACCGTATTCGTCCTAATAAGCGCCCCGCGCGCTTAGCTTGCAAAAATCCAAAGGGGGCGCTTATTAGGATACCCCAGAAAGGGGGGCGCTTATTAGGAATACGTTATAGACAAGCGAAACTAGCACTTGTCAGGATTCTGAACGAGAATGAAAGTAGGTCGATCGTGGAAATTCAGTGCAACTACACATTCACAGGCCCGGATAAACTAATACAGTTACTTCAAACTCTATTGGAAAAGCAGTAGAGGTAAGCCATTTTACGTATGAAGGGGGGCGCTCTGTTATGTGGAAATTTGTAATAGGGGGCGCTTATTAGGGAGGGGGCGCTTATTAGGATGTATACGGTATGTGTTTGTCTACCAGTTTTAGAAAAAATTTACTTTCAAAATACATTTCAATAATTGTTTCTTCAGTGATTTATTTACTTTTGGGCAATCTTCTCAAGACACATCTAAAGTGTCATGCATTCGTGTAAAATGTGAATATCCATGTCATATACATACATACACGACAGATTTCATCATTTATGCCATTTTAAAGCCTGGCAACTCTTAGGGTATATCACAAAATTATATAGGTATTAGTAGTATACCATTAGCTCCTTTTATAGAAATATATATGTGTTCACTTAAACTGGTGTAATGGTTGTGATGCACATTTGAATATTGTGTCGTTGATCTTTTCATACATTCGATCATTTTAATGATTTGGAATTCTCCAGTAACTGATAAATTCATATTTTTGTGCCAACTAAAAGCATGGAACACCTAACATCTTGTGAAATGATTGAAAGACGTCTGTGACAAATACATCTGAAATAAAACAGAAATAAAGTCATTTCTGTTATGGCATGGTATAAAATTTGATTAATTTGAAAACGTTTAACCAATCTTGGAATATGTATAGTTAATTTCTTAGATTATATATAATATATAAGATAAAAGCTAGTTTGAATGTATAATCTTGTGCTATGACTAACTTGCCTTTTGATGTAAGCGATGACTAATTACAAAATTGTTATGTAAAAACAATATGTACCTCATAATGCAGTCACATCATGACCTAACAGATATCATCATGATAGTCTTGTGAATATTACCAAGATGGAGAAAGTGTCATAAACAAGCAAAAATGTCTTGCAGTTAACATCCTCGATGCATATGCTGACAGGTTGAATGTGACAAATATACTCATCAGTGACATTTGACCATTTACATACAAACAACAAACTTGTGTGATGTTGTTTTCTAAATATTGACAGGAAAGTTAACATTTTCTGAATCACAAATCAACAGGTTTTCTCATGATGTTAAAAATTATCAGAATATAGTTTTCCATCTTGACATATACCAGTTTGGTAAAACCTGGATATCATTTAATATCATCAACGTATCTTATACCTTAAAGAATCAGTAACAAATACGTTTTACAGCCAGATTTCTGGCCTGGAGGGGAAAAGGGTTATAAATCTAGTTGACTCTGTATTGAACTACATGTTGTGATGACTGACCAATCAGATAAAGCCTTACAAAACCAACTGCTGTTAGTCATATTAATCATTATCATTTCTAGCAGTTTGAAATCAGCAAATAGATATTCTGTAACTTCCTTGAGAAAATATTTGTAGATTTACATATTAAGTCATATCTTGTATTCAATGAATTGTAAATTTCATGTTGCTAGAAGTTTATAAACAACTTATGATTTAGAATCTGATTGATCGAAGTGTCATGGTGAACGTTGATTTATGTTAAGTTATGATAATCACAGAGGTAAAATAGTCCCCAGCTTCCTGCTTGAATCAAATATGTTATAGAGCATCTTAGATTCTCCATTAAGGAGAGATTTGATTTCTTGAAGAGAATATGTTGCCTCACGATTAGTAAACTTGACACACTTGTAGTGCTGACTTAATCACACCTGGCAACAGTTGCCATGACAACACTTTGTAAACACGGACTGGTACAGTCTACTGTAAATAAACTTCAATAAAGAGTCATTGTTATTCAGTCTTCTGTTGTTTTTCAAGAGATCCATGGTTGATTTTATTAGCTTGCTACAATAGTGATACGAGGCTTTTGGCCCTATGAATGTCAGGGTATGTGTAGAAGGCCCAAGGAGAAACAATTCAAGTTGCAATAGCAGGATAAAAAAAAAAGGGCCATCATCAGGCTTCATATTTAATTTTGCTTTAGGGTAGGGACCCCATCTTTGAAACAAATCTTGTGTGTCCTCTAGGGTAGACTAAGGACACTCACACACAAAATCAACTTTTCCCTTTCGAAACAAGTCAGACTGCACAGCCTTTGAAAATATTTTCGTTCTAATTTTGTTTCCTTTGCAAGACAGTAGATCAGTACTATCCATTTTGAAAAAAATTGACAAGAAAAACTCGGTAGTTTTTCGTTATATCAGATATAGTATTGAGAAAAAACAACAAAGATGCAGATGAAGGTAATGTTTTATCTGGTGGACATCAACTGTGTTGTACTTCATTGAAGTAGTTTTATACAAACAATGTAACAATGCTACAGCAACTTGTGTCTGTCTGTCTGTCCGCCAGTACAAACAACTACATAAGATGTGCACCAAAAACAATATCCTTCAAAAACATGGTAAAGATAAATATCCTATCTGATGCTCATACTTCATAAATGTTATCGATTATCAAAATCATCTACAGAAATTCAGCTTTATAATGTAACACCTTTATATCAATTTCATATCTGGATAAAGGCAGGTGATTGGATTAAATACCACCCTTCATTTTAACAGCTGGATCGAAAAAAATCGGGATGAAACCTTCATGCTTCTGTTGTATTTAAATTAAAATTCTAAGACGAATGTACAACAGCCTTATTACCGGGTACCAATTTCTTGAAGGGATAAAATTAATCTAACATTTTATACCATCCCTTAGAACTTGAATCTTTACAACCATAGTGCATCAGAATTTACAAAACTGTTACAAGTTGTGAAGTCCGGATATTGAGGAAATGGTGCACAACTTATATAGCTGTGTATACATCAGACCGGTGCTCTCACCTGAACTCAGGTGTGACAATCACCTGAACAATCAATCAATCATAATTACACACCTGGCTATACATGAGCAGACAATGTACCTGAACGAAGTGATATCTATAGTATACACCCACCTGACCTCGTGCTCTCATTGAATATACTCGACAGAAATAGGGAGGGATGTACGAAGTTTATGGATAATGATACATTCTTCACTCGATAACAAAAATGTGAAATCCTTTACCTATTGTGACTAGTATGTTACATCCAGAAGTCATAGATACAACTTTACTAGGTTTTTTACAGTGCATTGTTAACAGTGTCACCCATTATTATCATTACATCATGATTTGAAAAGAAGTTTTTTTACATCTCAACATAGAATTTAAACTTAAATGTGCTTTGATCTTAGAGTGAGTGAGTTATTGTTTTACGCAGCTTCAGTAATATTTCAGCCATTAGCGGCGTCTATAAGTCTTTGTAATGGAATAATTTAGACACATAAAAAAGCAAACAATAGCCATTTACTACAGTAGTTCTAAACCAGTAAATTATAATTTCTTGTTTACAGAATTGGAGTTTTCTCATAGTTTCAACTTAGACCATGCTCTGTCCAACCCTAGATCAAGCTTTATTCATATATAACATATTTGTTCTTTGTAGTTCCATCAAATTTTTTCCCCGAATGTTGTCAATGATTAACCCTGCATTAAACACCTACAGAAAGAATTCATTCACATTAAAGTTGCACACACCTGCAGAAACAATCAGCTGTCTGTCAGTGATTACAATGATCTACCTGTCCAGACAATGGTTCACCTGCATATGCTAACGATGGACTACACCTGTACAATAAGGGAATGCCGACAGTCACATAGATACATACATACATAGGTATACAAGACAACCTGGAAATAAACAGCAATTCAGAATACAAAGATGTTAAAACAATAGTAGGATTTATTCACTTTGGGTTATTGAGTTTGCAACCTCTCAGTTCCATCGTGGCTTTGCTTTATTTCTCTGTAGTTTTCCCAACACAATATATCAGATATTTCCACCAAAAATATGCTGATAGGACTGTCCCTTTAAGGGATCTATTTGCTCTTTTGATTTATATAAGTGTGAGATGAAATGACCAAGATTAACAGTGAGTGAGTTGAAATCGTAACGCCCCTTAGGCAATAATTTAGCCATTAGCAGCGGTCAAGACTAAAACCGTGGGATCAAAATGTGTTTTGGAACCTAGTTTATTATGATCTTGCTAGCTTGTTATTAGAGGGTTTTTTTCTTTAAGTCTATCAGAAGAATAAGATGAAAGAAGGTATGATATGCAACATCTACCATCTAAAATTGTTGAATTGTTATTTTATAGTGAGACATGTTAAAATAACAAATTTATTTTTACAAATATACTTATTCAACTAACACTGATAACTAATAAAGAAGCAGGTATATTGTCTGTTTAATACAATAATAAATCTACAATTTAGAAATTAACAAGTTAATGATATATTCCACATAAATTAATTCATATCAAATACTTTTGTGCAAACTAAACCCAAACAAATACAATGTACAATTCTATCAAAGAATAAATCTCATTAGGTTTCCAAATGCAGAAATATTAGAGTTGATATATTTATATAGTTAGATAGGATTAATACAGGATTAAAGCTCAACTAAGACTAATATGAAGCAATAAATACTTGAAATATGAATATTGATACAAGCGACACTTTGCTAACGTAATAAATACCCCAAATGTATGAACATGTTGTACAAGCTTATGTACAGATGATTTCACTTCAACACATTCTCAACATACTCATGATTAATTATCACAGACGTTGAAAAATAATGAGCTAGACAAAAACGTCACTTCATTCACCACATTGAAAATTAAATCTTATCAAATATCACGAAATGTCTGCTTCTTGGCAAGATCCAATATCTTATTAATTTCTTAATGCCAAAATCTGTAATTACTGTCTTTTACTTTAATATTAAAATTTAATTGTTCTCAAAAAGTAAAAGAAAAAAATTCAACTAAGATAAAAATTTAACAATCACAGGTCTTTGGTCAAATCAAGAAATATCTCTGAAAACAAATAGAACAGCTATTGCACTCAGAGGTTGCCGATATCCTTTTCCTACATGATTTGAATTACTGGTTTAGTGTAATAAATATCTTAAACACCCCACGCTGAAGTAGTGTATTTTCTTATATTACAACACTGAGTTTAAGGATGATCAATTTCATCATTACCAAAAAAGGTAAAAAAAATTGGGGAAACAAATCTGGGTTTTCTAATGAAAAAAACAAGAACATTGATCTTGTTGATAAATGTTTCAAATGGTATACAGTAAGGCTTGTCAAGCCTGGGTGCTTGTGAGATTACAGTCTAATAGATACACACATCCACACGGTGAACTGAATGAAATGATAACACAACCATTCTACACTCAAAATCTCTACTCCACAATGTACAAATAGTCAAATATACAATTCTTATTCAGACAAATATACAAATCCAATTTAGACAAAAGTATACAATCATTATGACATAAAAGTCACCACAGAACATCACCAAGGCATTTGAACAGCAAATGGCTGGTCTAAATAACACGATACGCTGATTGATCAAACGTTTAACTTTACATCCACATGACTAAATTCACAGGGGATTTACAATTCAAAGAGACCCATTCATCAAGAAAATGTAAATCTGATATTACGAAGCTGACTATATATTAGCATAGAGATCTACCAAATAAAATTCCATAAACAAATCAACATTTATTATTGAAAAAAAAATCATGGTAAGTTGATTTTGAAGACAAAACAAAACGGGCCCTAATACAACACTTGTACATACTGGACTCACCGTACAATAGCTTCTCCATCGAAACAATAATTGTTCTCTTGGGCCGTCAAATACATGTTCTCGCTTTCTCATCAAGTCAAGAAATGGCTGTTACAACAAGTGAAGGCAAAAATCTATAAATTAATTGTACTTTACAACACACCTCTAAAATCGTAAAATATGCATCCGGTTTTCATCTTTTACTTTTCTAAGTTTTAACCACATTAACCTGCATACTAGTACCCCTTAGTGGATCCATGTAGTAACCAGTTCGTTACCTTAGTTTTAGGTATTCATCAAGTAAGGCCATTACTGCCAAGGTAAGTTGTAAACAACCAATTGTTCTCAATCAATCGCGGCGTTTACTCATTACAACGCCACTGAAGTTGAACAGTTTGCGATTAAACCAGTCCTTTATCAGTGATGCTTATAATCAATCTTTGCTTGCTGACATCAGGGAGCGGGTCAAAATTCCCATGTGTATGTCCCTCAAGACCAAAAAAATGAAGAAATTGAATTTAATGCTGACAGTCAAATGTTTATGAAGCAAGGGGGTTGCAAAGAAATTAACAAAAATAACTTCAATCTGAAAATCCTGAAGCTTTGTTCTTCTCAGATGAAGCGACTAACCGTTCAACTTAGCAATTAGTAGTTTACAGCGCATCACCATTCTAGATCACTGATTAAACGTTCAACTTAGCAATTAGTAGTTTACAGCGCACCACCATTCTAGATCACTGATTAACCGTTCAACTTAGCAATTAGTAGTTTACAGCGCACCACCATTCTAGATCACTGATTAACCGTTCAACTTAGCAATTAGTAGTTTACAGCGCATCACCATTCTAAATCACTGAAAGCAGAACCTTCAACTTGTAATGTAACATCTCAACGACATTCATGCAGAACAAACTTCAGATCCTCAATGCCATGATAAGGCTGCACCTTGTTTTCTTCTGTAGTGCTTTGTAAAGATGTCAATTCTGTGTCTTATCTTGTTTTCAAATCATCACTGAATGAAGTTTATACGCAATTATAGAATCACAAACAACTCAAGTGACCATCAAATTGGGTCACTCAAACATAACAAGGCAAAAGTGAGCGCGGCTCACATACCCCCGCCTGTAGTTTGACCGCCTTCACGTAACATTAATTTGAAATGATTATGACTTTGAACACAATGATCTTGCAACCCCTAAAAACTATTTCACTTCAAAACATCCCCGGCTATTTAGTTTTTGAATAAAATTCTGGGAACCCTGGAATTACCCTTAAAAGGCACAACAGCACTATACAGTCGAACCTTGTTTTGGTTACAGGTGAAAATCGTCCGGATAGCAAATCGTCCGGTTAACTGGGTCATTTTTCTTAAGAAATATAGACACATTGTTTGAAAAATCTTTGTCCGTAAGGTGAGATTTACGGATATACAGAGTCCAGGTATATGAGGTTCGACTGTATACTTCCATACCAAATTTGAAGTGTGCAAGTCATTTGGTATTTTCATATGCTCCGGAAACAACACAAAGTCCAAAAATTGGACCGTTTTTGGTCAAAATTTCAAAAATTATTCAAAACATTGAGCTGAAACCCCTAAAAGGCACAACAGCACCATATAGGCTACTTCCATACCAAATTTGTAGTTTCTAAGTGGTATATTTTTTTAGTAATGCTCCGGAAACAAGACAAAGTCCAAAAATCGGACCGTTTTTGGTAAAAATTTCAAAAATTATTTGGACCATTGAGCTGAAACCCCTAAAAGGCACCACAGCACCATAAAGGCTAGTTCCATACCAAATTTGAAGTTTCTAAGTGGTATATTTTTTTAGTAATGCTCCGGAAACAAGACAAAGTCCAAAAATCGGACCGTTTTTGGTAAAAATTTCAAAAATTATTTGGACAATTGAGCTGAAACCCCTAAAAGGCACAACAGCACCATATAGGCTAGTTCCATACCAAATTTGAAGTTTCTAAGTGGTATAGTTTTTCAGTTATGCTCCGGAAACGAGACAAAGTCCAAAAATCGGACCGTTTTTGGTCAAAATTTCAAAAATTATTTGGACCATTGAGCTGAAACCCCTAAAAGGCACCACAGCATCATATAGGCTACTTCCATACCAAATTTGAAGTTTCTAAGTGGTATAGTTTTTGAGTAATGCTCCGGAAACGATTTCGGACGGACGCACGGACGGACGGACGCACGGACGGACGCACGGACGGACACGCGGAGCGCTATATACCCCCGACTACGTCGTAGCGGGGGTATAATTACACAACAATACCACTCAACTGAAAATATCGAAAATATCAGACACACAATCATACACATATGAATAGAGAAAAGAAAATCATTTCTGGATTCCTTTTCATTGGCTTACATCATTCTGCAATGTCCCAGAGATCTAATCCACTATGACATCATTTCCTACTCCCATCATGCAACTCCACAACTTGCTAACATCGTTACCTTACGACAATCGAATCTTTCCTGTCTTTCAGTAACTTCTAACTTGACTGGCAAGGAACCACCCTATTCATCAACAGAAATGATGCCAACTATCCATCGATTTTTCTTTTCAACAAAACAAGACGTCTTTGAGTAATTCTAACTGTGTATATCCAGACTTTGTCTTGAGGATTTTGAGTTGTGCATTTCGACATATGACAATTTCACTCTAAATAAGCCAGTTGTCTTTGAGTAATTCTGGCTCTATCTCCCTCATTTTTGTCCTAATTTGACTTGCTCGCTCTGATGCACTTATGATGAAGAAGATGAAGTTCTCAGATCACATTTCCAGACTTTATCCTCCATCCAAAAGCACGTGCAGATTCTGATTCTGATTATTATGAACTCAAAACACAGGAAACATCATTCCATGTACCATTGTTGAAACTGATGCCATCGTGCCACATTGCAGAAAACATTTCTCAAACTTCCGCAGTGTTTGGCCAAATCAGTAGTGCCATATAACATGTGTTTCCCACATCCAACAGTGTTTTAATACAGTGAATTCAAACAGATGTCACAATATGTTTTGAAAACTTGTATCCAACAATGCACTTTCCATCAAAGTTTGTCTCAAATGTTTTCAAACAATGTGTTTTGAAATGAGCAGTTTTTGTTCTGTGAAGATAACTCCCAGGTGTACACTAAAGGGAGATAACTCCCAGGTGGTGTACACTAAAGGGAGACAACTCCCAGGTGGTGTACACTAAAGGGAGATAACTCCCAGGTGGTGTACACTAAAGGGAGACAACTCCCAGGTGGTGTACACTAAAGGGAGAGAACTCCCAGGTTTTGTACAATGAAGGGAGATAACTTCCAGGTGGTGTACACTGAAGGAAAACAACTCTAGTTGAACAGGATGGACTCCGGATCTTGATTCTCCAACTGAGCAATGTGACGGAGCACGTCCTTCTTTGTGATGATACCAAGCAATCGTCTGAAATCACCAAAAATTTAACTTTACATTTTGCAAATTTAATTATATGATAAAACATCATTCAACCTTTCACATATAAAAATTAGTAACAAATACTTTATTTAGCCTTATATGTTTCCTTTGAGGGTTGGTAAGGGTTAAACCTATAAAATTATTAAAATCTAAATACTTTAGATATTTAAATACCTACCTAACTTAGTATATGCCACTCACCTTTCTCACGAGAGACAGAAGTTTACCGCGAAATTCATCGTGCTTACCGGATGGGCTGCCCCCAGCCCACTGCGCATGAGCGGGAAACCGGAATCCTGGGTAAAATTCGTATCATACTTTCTGGAAACGAAGTCTTGTAAGAGACGTCCAATGAAGTCCGAAGGGGAGGCCGGGCGGGAGTAATTCCTACTAAGTTAGGTAGGTATTTAAATATCTAAAATATTTAGATTTTAATAAATTTTTAACCTACCTAACTTAGTATATGCCACTGATCCGACAGTAGGGAGGAGGGAGGACGAGTCATCAAGGCAGAAAAGCATCCATCAAACATCCTCCCGGAGTGGGAACGACCGAAGCGAACTGCACAGAGAAGCAAGCGGTGAACCCCACGAAGTCGCCAACAACGAAACAACTCAACAGGTGCAGGGTGAGAAGTAACGAAGTAGATGAGTTTTCAGCTTACCCTAAAGAGACGTTGGGGCAGCTAGCTGTTGGGCTACCACCAACGGTCCAAAGGTCTGCAGGCCTTGCACGTCTTCCACAGCGAGGTCTCGGAGGTAGTGGGATGCGAAGACCGTCGTAGAGCGCCAGAAACATCCTTCCATGATGGCTGGAACTGAGCAGTTGCGATGTAAAGCCATGGTGGATGCAAGTGCCCGGATCTCGTGCGGGTTGCTGGCGACAGGGTGAGGCAAGCCGGCTGCGTCATATGCTGCTAGGATGACGGTCCGGAGCCACAGCGAGAGGGTGTTTCTGGTGACTTCTCCCTTGGCAGATGGTGAAAAGGGGATGAAGAGTCTCTTCCTGGTGCCTCTCTTGGGCACAGAGCGGTCGATGTACTCCCGAAGGGCACGTACAGGACATAAAGCGAGTTCTTCCGCATCAGAGGACGACACGATCTTGGAGAGGGGAGGGATGGTGAACGTCCTGCCCGGTTGTCCAGGGAGCTGGTTCTTGGCAACAAAGTTCCACAAGAGGCCGAGGTGAACTGAACCCTTCCTAGACTGCTCAAACCGCACTCTGGTGACGTCCAGTGCGTGCAGTTCACTCACTCTAGCGGCCGTAGCAAAGGACAGGAGGAAGGCTGTTTTCCTGGAGAGGTCTTGAAAAGAGGCTTCTGACAAGGGTTCGAAGGGAGCTCCTCGCAGATATCTGAGGACGACGTTGAGGTCCCAAGCTGGAGGTCTGAACTTGAGTTTCTGGTCCTCCAGCTTGAACGACTTGAGGAGAGCGACCAGCTCGGGAACCTTGGAGAACTTCCTGTCTGATTTAACGGCGAGGACAGAGTTGAGCGCCGACAGGTACGTTGAAATAGTTCCACCCTTCAGGTGACGTTTCTGGCGGAGGTGAAGGAGGAAGTTGGCCACAAACTGGGGGTCCACGGACAAAGGATCCCGGCCTGCGTCTTTGCAGAAGTTCTCGAATGACAGCCATTTGTCATCGTACAGCGACCTCGTGGATTGCCTATGGGCTCTGGAGATGGCGCTGGCTACTCGACCTGAGTAACCCTTGGCCCGGAGTGATCTCTGAAGATGGTCCATACGTGCAGAGCGTACCTCTCGGGGTCTGGGTGAAGCTGCCGACTGAGAGGGTGACGAAGCAGGTTTGGCCACTTTGGAAGGGGGAGCGGATCTTTTTCGGCGAGAAGAAGATCGGGGAACCAGCCTCTCGCCGGCCAGTAGGGCGCGACCAAAGTCAGTCTGAGGTGAAGTGTGTCCCTGATCTTGGCGACGACTTTGGTCAGGAGAATCGGAGGCGGAAAAGCGTATGCGTCCAGATTCTCCCACGACAAGGACATGGCGTCGACGGCCCAAGCTGCTGGATCGGGGAGAGGCGAGACGTACACCGGAAGCTGATGGTTCTGCTTCGTGGCAAACAGGTCGAGGAGAGGACGGTGGACCTGAGCGGCGATGAGGGCGAAGGCTTCCGGGTTCAACATCCACTCTGTTGGTGACGGCTTGTCTGGTCTGGACAGGGCGTCCGCGAGGACGTTCCTGCAGCCTGGAATGTGTCGAGCTCTGACGAAGATCTGATTCTCGTCCAGAAGATGGAAGAGCTCGAAGGCCTGTTCTAGGAGCTGAGGAGAGCCTGTCGTTCCTTGGTTCTTGATAGTCCAAACGACCGTGGAGTTGTCTGAGGCCAGGAGAAGGCGGCTGCCTCGTAGAACTTGAAGCCAATGCGTCACTGCTAGGATTACTGCCTGCATCTCCAGATTGTTTGAGTGCCAGGTGGTCTGAGGATGCGTCCAAATGCCTGACGCAGTCTGATCCCCGAGATGAGCTCCCCAGCCCTGGAGCGAAGCGTCCACGAATAGTTCCTGGTTGTGTTGAAACTCTAGCAAAGAGACGCCTTCGCAGACGTTCGATGGCTGTGTCCACCAACGGAGGTACTGGCTGAGGTGCGCAGGCAGGGAGATCCTTACTGACGTGTCATCCGACCGGATGTAAGGGCTGAGAAACACCTGGAGGGGGCGGATCATGAGACGACCTCTGAGCGTGAGGGCCTGGGCGGACGTGAGGAGTCCCAGAAGAGATTGCCAATCTCTGAGTAGGAGAGGGGACACCAAGGCTCGGTGGATGAAGGCCTGGATCTTGGACCACCTGTCTGGAGGAACGAGTAGGAGGCCCAGGTCTGTCCGGAAGCGCCCTCCTATGAAGGTCAAGTCTTGGGAGGGAACAAGCTGAGACTTCTCCCGGTTGACTAGCCATCCCAGCTGGCGGAGGAGGTCGAGGGCCAACGCCGCCTGTCTGCGTAGAACGAGTGGTTGAGGATTGGACATGAGACAGTCGTCGATGTAGGGGTCGAAATGCATCCCTCTGAGATGGAGATAGCGGCAGATGGGAGCTGTGATCCTCGTGAATAACCACGGAGCCGAAGAAATTCCAAACGGCAGGACCCGCCACTGGTAATGTAGGCCCTGGAAGATGAACCGCAGGAACCCCTGTGAGGCGGGTAGATCGGCACGTGGAGATAGGCGTCCTGCAAGTCGAGGCTGACCATCCAATCGCCTGGAGACAGCTGGGCTCGGAGAGCGTCTAGGGAAGTCATGCGAAAGTGGGATGGTGGCTCCATGTAAAGCTCGTTGAATGTCGCCATGTTGTGGATCATTCGAAACTTGGTGGAATTTTTCTTCGGGACCAGGAAGATTGGTGAGTAAAACCCTGGGGCGTGATCGGGTTGTAGCACCAACTCCAGAGCGTTCTTGTCGGTAAGCGTCTTGATGTTCTCTGCTAGAAGAGCGCTCTGGGCTTCTGAGTAATCCCGTGCCAGGGGAGTCGCGGTCACGGGGGGAGGGCAGGTCAATGGCAACTTGTAACCTGTCCTCAGGGTGTTGGTGACGTAAGGATCTTCTAGTATTGTCCAGTTGCGCCAGAAGATCCCTAATCTCCCGCCTACGGGTGTGGGGTGCACCGGCACGACTGGGGGCGGGAGGACCCAGCCGCGTGGGGCGCAGGCATCACTGTCTGGCGTAGGGTCGCTTGCCACCCCTGCCTCCGCGTGGCTTGGGGGCGTCCCTTCCTCTGGAGGAGTTGGCAGATCGCTGGTACTGCGAGGAGGGACCCGACCTGGAGGGCTGCGTCCTAACACGCTGGCGCTTGTAAGGGCGTTGGCTGTTGTTGTTCTGCCTTCGGAACGAAATGTTGGAAACGTGCTGTAATGTCCGGAAGGCAACCTCCGTCTGAGTGACTGCGGCCTGCTCCTTGTAGACTTCCGGGATCTTGTCCGCGAAGAGCGTCGATGCCGTGGGGGGAGCCTGTAAGAGGGACTTCTTGAACTCAGAGTCCCACGCACACTGGTCCAGGAAGCCTGAGCGTCGAAGGTGAGTGAGGGAGCCGAGGCCAGCTCTCACGTTGTCGAGGACAAGCACCATGTTGCGCCGCTGCCAGTCCATCAGGGTATGGAGGTGATCTAGACGGGAAGGGTTGTCGACGTCTAAGTCGGCCTTGATCGCGTCAGTCGAGGTGAGGAGGATCGACAGCGGCCTCAGAGTCCTTCTGAGGGCGGCCTCCACCGAAGAGATCTTAGTGTCCGAAACCTTGTATGTATGGTTGAGGTTTGGGGCCAGGCGTCCTATGGCGTCGTCCAGGGCGGCGGCCTTGTCGAAGCGGCTGAGCGAGTGAACGGGCGTGGCTGCAGGTAGCTTCGAGGACTTCAGGGAGGAGGACAGCGAGAGCTTCTGAAAGTCGTCCTGAAGAGCGGCTATACCCTCCAGCACATCAGGGTGAGGGGGGAGCTTGAGGTCAGGGTCCTCACGCACACAAGTGAGAGGGTCCGAGCCACCAGGGGAGGAGCCCTCTGGGAGCCTGTCAGCAATCCAGCTCGAGACCATCTTCAACGGCAAAAAGGTGGGGCCCTCTGCCTCGTCGTCATCGTAGTCTGGGACGAAGTGACGTTCATCATCAGAGATAACGGGAGAGTGGCGCCTCTTCCTTGAAGATCTGGGCGTCTTCGGTGGCGTCCGGGAGCCGGAGCGGCGTGAGCGCCGGGAGGTGGACCTGTCCACTGACGGAGAGCGAGAGCGGGAAAGCGTCCTGGAGCGCCGCGAGCGTCGTTGGCGCCGAGGAGGGGAGGGGCTCCTGGAGCGACGAGGTGAGCGGGATGTCCTGACGTCCCTAGGAGGGGAGTCCCTGGAGCGCTGGCGCCGGTCTGAGCGCTGCTTGGGGTCCAGGCGCTGGCGTTGGTCCCGATCTCCCGATCATTGGCGCTGATCCTGACGCTGGTCACGATCCCTGGAGTGCTGGCGCTGGTCCTGGCGCTGGTCCGAGCGTTGGTCGTGACGCTGGCGAGTGTCAGGGCGCTGGTCCTGGCGCTGGTCCAGGCGAGAGTCCGGGCGCTGGTCCTGGCGCTGGCGTTGGTCCTGGTCCTGCGACAGAGGTTGACGGGCCATCAACTTATCAAACATGCTGGACATGATGAGCTCCAGTTCCGGGCGAGAGAGGGCCGAAGACGTGCTGGGCGTCGGAGGCGGCGTCTGCCGAGCAGGAGGAGGAGGAGGAGGAGGAGGAGGAGGCGGCGTGGGTGAGCGACGAGGCTCCTCCTGGCGTGGAGAGTCCAAAAAGCCGGCCGGCTCGACTGGAGGGAGGTCGGTGGTGGGGTCAGACATGCTCCTACGTCGACGCTGGGTAAGTCTCTTCCTACGAGCGGAGGTGAAGACCTTGAAGTCGATGGGGGAGAGGTCAGAACACTCTGCACAGCGGTCGTCCACGAGGCAGATCCTGGGAAGACAGTCTGGGCAGCGGAGGTGTGGGTCCTTGGCCGACTTGGAGGAGCGACACAAGACACAGTAGACTCTTGGCATAAATACTGTAACACATAAGTCAGAGACATGCCAATCATGGAGACACACACAAGGGGAATGCATACAAAAATTTGAAATTAAGAATTTAAAAATTTGTTTAAGAGCGAAAACGGGAAAATTTATGTCCCGGAAAGGTTGCCGTAGAAAATTAAATAAGATGTAATGAAATAATTTTGAAGGAAAAAGTTATTATTACAAGTTTATTTAATAGGAATGAATGCAAAAATGAAATGCATTAGATGGAATATGTAATATGAAATTAATATATAGGGATAAGTGATTATGATATATATTAATTTGTGATTGAAAAAATTTTTATGAAATTTTTTGTGAAAAAGATATAGAAAATAAAATATAATGCGATATATTATTATTTTTATATGAAATGGGATATAGGCTGCTGGAAGTAATGCATAGAAACACTTAGGAAGTGATTAGAAATGCAAAACGAGTTTTTAGAAGGAAAAAACAGGCAGCCATAGTCTTTGGACCAAAGCAAGGTAGATGTGACGTAAGCAGGAAATGCGGACGTGCAGAAAAGCAGGTCAACAGAACCAGCCCACGTAGATGGAAAAACAAGAAGGAAAAGAAGGAAGGGGGGTACGAAACAGGCAGATCGACCCCCCAGAAGGTATTTCCAAGAGAAATAGAACATGCAAGGACGTAAACATGGCGAGGTGCCACGTACATGATCAAAATCACCAAGTGCAAAAAGATCGCGAAAGCGAAGTTAGAAGGAAACATCGATACATTAGAAACGATGGGGGCAGCAAAAGGAATAATGACGGAAGGAAAGGAAGGAAAAAGATCAGAAAAACCAACCGTGAAGAAAATCAGTAAGCGAGATGAAAATACATGCGTTCTCTAAGAGAGAGAAAGAAAGTATGATACGAATTTTACCCAGGATTCCGGTTTCCCGCTCATGCGCAGTGGGCTGGGGGCAGCCCATCCGGTAAGCACGATGAATTTCGCGGTAAACCTCTGTCTCTCGTGAGAAAGGTGAGTGGCATATACTAAGTTAGGTAGGTTAAAAATAGGAAAATTCTTGTCATTTTACTTCATTGGCATATAGACCAGAAATACAATATTATCTAAAAAAATGCATTTTAAGTCTACCAAAATTCCTGGGAATTCTTCTGTTGTCTATATGCAGTATATAAAATAAGGCTCGTCCTGCTGGTTTCTTTTAGTTCAGGCTGGTAACTTTTTGAGGGTTTTTTTTCAATACTATTTGAATTTCATAAGATTTATCATTTCAATATTTGAATCCCTATATCATTTTTTTGTCATTTTTATATTTCATGCAATATTTGTGAATCACATCGTGATAATACCAAACTCATTTCCTCCTCCAAAAGATGAGAACTAAACCAAATCTATGAGAACTTTACCCATTATGCGTGACTAGTGTCTGTCTGAGTCCGAGTTTGCGGAACATCTCAACGACAGTCTCCATGGGTGTTTGATCTGTAATGGTGACCGGCGCCATGTCGAGAATCTTCCGCAGTTTGAGTGGCGCAGGACCATGGGGGTTGGCTGGCACATGACCCGTGAAGTAGACCATCGAGTTGCTGACAATACCCTCCGTGTTCTTCCTGGCGTTGGCTGTGGAGGAATGGGTGAGTTATTTTGATCGTTATCTTGATTGCCAACATTCTATTCCATACTAGGATATATCAGCTTAATTAACAGACAGTCCCTTCTTAACACGAATCAGAATGAGAAACATACAACTCTTTTCTGCTCACTTTCGCACCAAATTCTTTAAATCTCAGGAATGGCTAGTTTAATGATTGATAAAATTGAGAGCTTTCATAACATGGAGCATATGACTTCTCCTGCACATTGTGCACAATACATCATTGTTCCTCATGAATGACAGATCTTGAAATTAAATGAGTTTCAAACTAATTGAAGGAACCACAATCTGATTTCCACTCCAAAATTGTAAACATAACATAACTTCAGGAAAGGCAAGTTTCTCAATAAAATCTCCTTTAATCTTTCACAATTCATCCTTATTGAGTTTTCAAATAAATTGAATTAATTAAAAAACTTAATCCGATCATGTAAACTCACTGATAGCAAGATTGAGATCCCTCCGCAGGACGAAGCCGACAAGATACTGAGACTCCTTCGACACAACCACCGGGAACCCGTTGTGCTCTGTGTTCCGCAGCACGTGCTCTGCAAGAGAAGAGAGAATGTTTAGAATCTTTCTAAGCAAATTGTACTTTTGGAAATGCTCATAAACATTCATAACATGTATGAGCATATCTACAAAGTTTATTTCATAAATGATAATCTTTAATTTTTAGAGTGGTGATGATCCATCTATGTCGTAAAAGATTATAGATTTTAGGGTATTTCATTGAAAAAAACACTGACACTTTCAACGAAAACCTTGATTTTGTTTTGCAAAATTTGAAATTTTTTAGTCAACAATACACACCACACAACAAATAATTTATCATAATACATATACAATCACATTCAGTATCAAGATTCTACGTATCACAAAATATTGACACAACTCTTTAAAATTGATTTGGACCCTTATTGCATGAAAGAAGATACTGCCAATAGCACAGACCCATTTTAGTTGCGTACAGATGAGATATATGACCCATTTTAAAATAAAGAAAAAGCAATAACTCACCAACTTCCTCGACTGTTAACGAGTCTTGCGTCAACACACAGAGCGGCGGGTCATTCCTCCTGGAAATATACACTCATATAGAATACAATACACCACGGAACAGGCCAAACCCTACTCATGGTCTGGGCCCAAATTTGTCAAAACTAGTTTCCTTAAAGCATCATAGACAGGTTGCCATAGTAGACAGTATTCAAGTTAATAGCAAGAACATATACATTACTCAAAAGAATTTAAGGATCACTCAATGGCATCCATCCTTTGCACCAACTTTAAACGGCTTCAGCTCAGAGGGAAATTATTTGTTTGAAGTTTGGTTCTTACCCATATGCATGCCTTACCTAGAACACATATTCTAAAACCGATTTTTAATTTTAGAAATTTTAATCATTTTTTATTTTATTGTCGTCTATCACACAGATAATTGAACTCAAAACTTTACTTTTTGTTTAAAAAAAACCAATTAACTTTTTGTTACAAAATACAATCCAAAGCTCAACTAATAAATGAAATCAATATTAACACAACCAACTTGTAAAAACTCTGATTTTCTAGTGCTGTTACAGGATTATTAACACAGGTTACAGGGGGAAAATCTCTGTGGTGACAATACTAGAAAGATATGCCTATCGCTTTACACGTAAATAGATAAACTAAAATAAATCTATACGGCCGGCACTCAAAAACATAAGATAAATGATCATTGGAAAGAGTAGCATATCTGTTATACTCAACTTGAACTATAAATCAACTTTAACTTATCATAAATGTTTTAAAACATTGAAATAATGTAAACATCAATGCCTAAAACATTTCGAAAAAAGAAGTCAACAAATTTTCTCTGTAAGTAGAAACAATGCATGCTAATCTACAGTTATGAACTAAAAACATCATCACAAACATTGCTTTAACGTATTATAAACAAAACTTTTACACAAGCAAGATTGTATTTCAAAGACAAACCATGCCTAAAACAATTCTAGTGCAGAACAAGGCAATAAAACATTGCTATTAATATTATGTAAGATCTTAAAATCTCAAATATAAGAATTAATAATCTTGCAAATAAAACTATCAACAAAGTTTGTAAGTTTGCAATTAATAAGCTCAATGCAGAATGCTTGTAACAAAAATCATTGATGTCAATAGCACTACAGAAAACATCCTGTCTCAGGGTCCGAACATTACATTAACTCAACTAATCTGTACCCTGGGCTCAGAAGCTAGATTTGCTTGCGCGGGCCGACTTGGAATATAGCCAATCAAATCATTTTCTTGCCACCTCCTCGATAAAATTTCAACAAGAAAATGATTTGATTGGCTATTTTCCAAGTCAGGCCACATGAGCGAATCTAGCATCTGAGCCCAGGGTACAGATTAGTGGAGTTAGTGTAACGTTCGTACCCAGAGACAGGATGCCCTGAAAAATGCTTAAACTCTTATTGATTTACATTAATATGTAAGTGAAACTAGCAAACAAAAGGTACACATATAATAAACTAGATTAGCGTTTGCGGGATACCGCAAAAGCAGAGCAGCCCCGGAACTTGGGGTTTCGTCTTACCCTGTTCCGCCTTTTACAGGCCTCACCAAATTGGGAATTTTCTCGTGACCTTGACCTTTGACACTCAAGGTCACACAATCAATGAACACATTTAATTAAATATAACATTATTGTAATCAAATAAAGTGCTAAAATTTAAATTAATCCATTTTCTACATATATGTTGACCTTGCTGTGACCTTGACCTTCGACAGTTCGTACCCAAAACTTTTTGAAAATTTTGTACTTCTCAAGAGATAATATATACAAAATCTAAACTTCATAGCACAAAAACTTTTCAAGTAATTGTGTTTACAAGGAATTGCAATAACTCATATCTCATGACCTTGACCTTTGATCTTCAAGGTCACACAATCATTGAACACTTTTTATTGAGGATAACAATCATGTATTGATTAAAAGTGATCATAGTTAAAATTAAGCATTTTCGCTAAAACATGCTTACGTCATGACCTTGCTGTGACCTTGACCTTTGACGGATTGTAGCCAAAACCTTTTCAAAGTTTTTTACTTTTCCAAGGATGATATATACCAAGTAAGAGCTTCATAGCACAAAAACTTTTCAAGTTATCGCGTTTACAAGGAATTCTTATAGTGAATACATATCTCGTGACCTTGACCTTTGACCTTGAAAATGAACGTGTCAAAATCGTTCCCCCGAGGTATGAGTAGTAAGGTATGAATAAGAGTTCTGGAAAGCTTAGTGGAAAAAAGTTATAGCTAATAGTACGAGTGCGGCGGCGGCGGCGGCGATGGAAACTTCACAAAAACTGATAGCAGCCCCGTCCTTAGACGGGGCTGCTAATAAAGTCAGTGTACTAGGCGAGTGCTTTAATAAAACAAATTTCTGTTATTTGAACACTGTAATGTGCAGATGTTTTGGATTGGTGAAGTTAATAATGCAAAAGTGTCAATATAAAAAACATTTACAGGTGTGTATAATAAATAAAAACATTTACAGGTGTGTATAATTGAGTAAAACATTTACAGGTGTGTATAATTGAGTAAAACATTTACAGGTGTGATAATTGAGTAAAACATTTACAGGTATGATAATTGAGTAAAACATTTACAGGTGTGTATAATAGATAAATAATTTACAGGTGTGTATATATTTTTTTTAAATAAAAGAAATATTTATGATGAAAAAATATTCAACTAGGTTCTCATGACATGTATAGATGCTTTTCAATGACTATTTTAATTGCAATCTGAAAGTGAAAGTATATTGAGTGTCTCTATTCACCTGATTTTGAAGGGATGAGTTTGACAATTTGTATCTACTTGGCAGATGTAAGGGTAATGTAAGGGGGTTTGTGGAACTAATATTTTTTTGTGTCATTAAGTATGAAAGGTGAAGATCACAGTATCTGAAAGGTGAAGATCACAGTATCTAAATGCCGTCTATGTGTATTTATCTAATTCTGTCACAAAAATACAGCCAGTCTAATTTTTGCTATAAAATAATATCTGCATTTATGATAATTATGTAACATTTGAGTTGAGCTAAATGAAACAAAAGCCACACTTCTATCACGTCACAGTCAATACAACACATGTACAAGTATGGGAGATAATTCAAGGGAGATAACTCACACTCCTAAACCATATCGCCAGTATCTGTCACAGGGAGGAAATTATATTATTTCTTTCACTCACGATCACAGATCATAACAAATCTCTACATTTGTTGATAAAGTATTTTCTTATTTCCAGCTATATTTTCATAATAGTCCTTAACTTTCACAACAAAAACATATATTCTCTATATATGGATTACAATCAAGACAAATATGAAAAATAAATGTCAGTCAAATCCAGCATGAATTCTAGAAGTAACTAGTCTATTTGATTATTAATGACATGTTAATCAAAACACGTATGTTTAGACTAAATCTTTATATAAAAACTAGTAAACTACAAAAACATGTTTATTTGCATCCCTGTTAGTTGGAAATTCTATTCAACATTATGTGCCAAACCTACTTTGTAAGTAATCATATGTATATATTACCGTTAGGTGTATATATATATCATCATGTGTAAAGTTCAGATCTAACTATTATTCACGCTATTTGACTCCTGTTTCTAGATACCAGACATATTAAATCTCCTCCTAAAGAAATCGGACGAGAAACCTACCTTGGTCTCATCACATCAGCGGCGATGGTCGTGTGCGTAAACTCCTCTTTACTGTCCAGATACGGGTACCCGTTCAGTCGGATATGGGCGTCGTAACTGGGAGGGTTAAGTTTCTAACAATCTCATCAAACATATCACATAAATATCTTTACCACCTATAAAGTCATGGTTTCATAAGTAGGGATACTATTGTGTTGTTATTTAGCGAGGTATACAAAATCTGTTCTTGTCAGTCAAATGGTATGATTATTATTCCATGGATTAATCAAGTCAAACTTAATGAACTTACGGTTTTTGAATTCTGGCATATAAACAATATTTAACATTTTTATTCAGTGAAACAGCTCAAAAGAGAAAAGTTGGATGAATTTAAAAACCTCAAAAGAAACCACTTCTCTTGATGATTGTTCCACATACAAAGTTTCATGAGCTTTGTTCTTGTTTTGTTAGTACTTGTCACTGATAGATCATTCCGTCTTTCTATCATTAATTGATTCAAATGGTTTTATTCAATAAAATGGATACATTCCCTCCTTGCCGAGAGCATCGCCGACCCACTTGCTGGTGATAGCGGCGGCCATGATGGGAACGATGTACTGTAGACCTCCCGTCAGCTCAAACATGATCACCACTAGCGAGACTGTTGGACAAATAGACACATATTGGTTTGAAATTCCAACATAGTTGTGATGATTATAATATCAAAAGGGAAATCTCTACCAACAAAATTTAAAAATTTGACAAATAAAAAAGTGTATAATGTATATCATGTTCTATTCAGGGGAACCCACCTGTCATCCTGGTGACACCACCGAGAGCGGCAGCTGCTCCAACCATAGCGTAGAGCCCCGGGGTCACGGTGCAGGTGGCCTCAGACTCGCACATGTTGGCGAAGATTGTGCTGTCGTGGTTCGCTCTGGGGGAGGAGAGAGTTACATATCATTTTTAGTCATCAGAATATATGCTCAGTGGCGGATCAAGAGGGATTCAAATCCCCCTTTTTGTCGAAAAACCTCACATAAAAAGGCTAAAGCTTGAGGGTGTAGCATTCTTTTGTAAATTTAATCCCCCTCTCTCCCTTTCAGTTTATTTCAATACTTAAAGGCCACGGGTCTATAGTACAAAAGATATATACAATTCAGCATGCATCTATACATTTACCTCCTTTCAACCCCCCTCTCTCCCTTTCAACCCCCCTCTCTCCCTTTCAACCCCCTCTCTCCCTTTCAACCCCCTCTCTCCCTTTAAGCTATCTTATATCCTTTAATCAGAGAAGTATCTCAGTAGAACCTGCTTTCTTTATTCAGAAGGTAAGGGTTTAATTTCTTTGGCATTTGGGCAGTACTGTCTCCAGTCACTAAGGTCACAAATTTCTAATTTAGTGTAAAGTCGTAAAAGTGTTTTTATTGTCTTGTTAATTCACATCCATTATCGATGTCGTAGTTAAGTTTAAAGAGATAAATCTGTTCTGAGTACTCACAAGACAAGCTGCTCCACTCCGATACCGATGAGACGTCCCATGATGGCGCCGACAGCCATACTTGGGATAAAGAGACCACAGGGCACCTGTCGGGAACAGTGGGATACAGGAGTTATCAGTGGGTGTTACAGAACTGTATTCATATATGCATTTCAAAGATGATGTGATGGTATAAAACTATTTACATGCATAATCAACTTCCTGATTGCATAATTAGACATTTGCTTAAAACATATTTCTTCATGAAAAAGTACATGAAGAGATTGACCAACAAGCTCAAAAAGGCTTATCTTAAGGTCGCTCCAATATAATTACTTGTGTAAATATATATACAAACAAATTCAAGTGAGTACCTCACACTGTTATCAATTAATTAATAATAATTGAATATCATAGAGCCAAACTTAATAAATTATGTAATTGTCATACTTTAAAGCATAAGTGAATGACCAAATGTCTGCGCCTTGGAACCAAATGTCCTGATTTTTTATGAGAGCAAAAACTTTTCATTAAAACAACTGACTCCTTATTTCAGCAACTTTTCAATCTATTTGAGCAACAATTTAATTTTAAGCACACATGAATAAATCTGGCCACCTTCAGATATAGCCCACAGTTTGATGAGAGAAATATGCACATTACATCAGAACAACTGACTACTCAATCCAGCAAATTGTCACTTTTTCTGAGCAACAATACAACTCCAAGCACAAAGTAATGAACATGGTGACCTTGAGACCGAAGATCCAGATAGTGATGAAAGACTTGAAGGTAACACAACTTTAAACCTTGTTTTTTTCTAAGGAAATAGCTCGTTTTAAAACGTTCGATGTATGGGATATTTTCAGAAGTGTTTACCGATTCATATCACATTGTTCATGTATTTCATAATACCGCGCATTCGTATTAGCAACGAATCAACTGTAAGCACAAAGTAATAAACATGGTGACCTTGAGACCGAATGTCCAGATAGTGATGAGAGATTTAAAGATGAGGGCGAGCGCCAGCTTCCACAGAGCTTGTATCACCCCGGAGTCCGCCACCGCACTCCCGATAAACGGCTTCGTCTGGTTGAAGTCTCGCTGGTAGTCGCTGGAAATCATTGAGAAATTGAGAGAGTTACATTGAAATCTTATTTTACATTTTCTCTGTGTACAATCTTTTATAACTATATAGATATTTAATACATTTACAATTGAGTTACTGATAATGATTAAACTAACAAAATATTATATGCACTTATGAGTATAAAGTTTTGAACACTTTATTTATTGTTTACATCTGAGTAATGTGACATGGATTTTTATCTGAATGATGATAAGGTTGACGAAGAGTAGGATAGATTGCAAAATTTTTATTGTATTTGCATACCACATTTCAAGGCAACTCTGTGCCTCTTTATCAGGTAAGTGGATTGATAGCATAATAAACATGCCTAAGATGACAAACCCCCTAAAAAAACTGTTTTATCTCCAAGATAAAAACTGAGAAGAGGTTTTTTCCTTGTGATAAAAAGAGCTCTGCAAATCATGCTTGTCATTTAGCCCAGCCTGTGTACATTGATGAAGTCTTCAAGAGTTCCTTCGCTACTCACCAGAGGTCGCCGGTGTCCTCAGGACCGCAACTACTGACTAACATCTTGATGAGTTCACTCGTATTCATCCTGTAACAGAGACAGTGTTGGATTGAGTGAGTGGGGATAATTATACTGATTAAAATGACAGAGACAATGTTTGAGAATGATGCGAAAAGATGCAGGGATGGCTGTATAACTATGTAGCTGAGGCTAAAGCTGTTTTAGAAACCAATAGGGTAGAACTATTAAAGTTGAAAATATTGACTGTTAACATTACCTTGTGTAGCTGTTGGGATAGCTTAGTAGAGCAGTGATGAATGTTACGATGAGAACCTGTAATAAAAAACACAAAAACATTTTCAATCAGGGAGTCTTCATGAAATCTTTTTAAGAAAAGTTATGTGGTTGTTCTAATAACCCTTTTATAAAATCAATATACTTATTATCTGATGCCAATATACTAAACTCTAGCAGAGCTTAAATGTTATTTAGCAACATGAATAAGGAAAGGTTGCAGCATGGACCAAAAGCAATGTGATGTCATACTGGCCTCTTTCTTTTACATCTAATAACAGTGTCACAATTCAAATACAAGTAACACAAATCGTACCTCGATGATGGGGTAGTTTCCGAGCGAGGAAGTCTTCCTGTATCTACACCACATAATGTTGAACTTGATGAAGAAGCTCCCGTATAATCCCTGCAACAGATTCATTTACTGTAAGTTTATTTCACCCAATGCAATACAGAAAGTAACTTATCTTTACACAGATGAGTGAAGAATCTCTCCATTCTTATCCCATATACATAATTAGAAATGCCTGCTGAAAGAAAAGGTAACAATATGACACTTGCAGTATACAAAAGCCAAGAGACCAATCGCAAGCACTGACTACAACAATAGCTTACAAGCCCTCTGATGGAAGATAAAGTAATTCTCTTCTAGGATCAGAAAGAAATCTTAACTCTCTCAGTGCTTAGCGTATTTAACAATTAGACCCAACCGAGCGCCCCAAGGATGTTAAAGGCGACCGACTCCAGAATGTACCAGGGCTCGTGATACTATAGGTAGCTAGATCAGAAAGTAACTCACCCCGAGTGCCCCGATAATGATAAAGGCGACCAGCTCCTGTATGTACCAGGGCTCGTGATACTCCACGTAGAACATCACCAGGTGGTCGTTACCAAACGGGTTGATCGACCTCAGCACAAAGGCGGCCATCAGCGCACAGAAGAAGGATCTCCATAACGTCTTCAGAGGGAAATAGTAGCTCACCTACAAGAAATATCAGTGAGGACCCAATCTTACAACATCCGAGTTGCTTTCCTACAGGAAAATATCCTTGGTCATTAGCATTATCAGTTAGTTTTTGAGTGTGTTACAAGAATGCAACAAACCTGAAGCCAGCAGGGCTTGCTGTCTTCTTCTCAAGCACAATCTAAAAGTAACCATCAATTTGATTGACGGCAGACACATTTTTTAATACTAGGATCAGGTATTTCTTAGATTCAAAATAACGCTAAGACCTAAAGGTAAACTCGAGGGACTGACAGATCGAGCGGTCAAAAGTTACCACAAGATTTTCCTACCTCCTCCAAGCTGAAGAGCACTCCTCCGATGGGGGCGCCGAAAGCGACACTCACGCCTGCTGCTGATGCTGCTGATAGGATCTGGGGAAGGAATAGTCATAGAATAAAATGTTGGTACATTCACTAAAGGAATAGTCAATAGATTGTTGGTACATTCACTGTCATCATATTGTAACAGTGTTGTTCCTAGAGGGGGTCCTGGGGAAATTTGTCAACCCTTTTGGCTTGGTGTCTCTTAAAATTATTAAATGAAGGATACTTTTACCAATGCAAAGGGGCCCCTCGGCTTAACACCTAGGAACAACACTGCAAATTGTATGTCATGATGTCCCAATTTCTGACACATCAACTTCTAGAATGCCGATCAAAGGAGTCATTAACACTCTATTCCAGGCACTTAAACTCATACCAACATCAATAATGGGTAAAACAACAGCTGACAGGCATTTAAATTTTTCTCATATTGTAGTTTCAAAATGTTTGATGGACCAGTGCGGCCTCAGAACCAACAAAGCATTATTTATGAAGACTTCCATTTGTATCAACTCTACAACATAGCTCTCATCACTTACCTCCCTTTTCTTAGCCTCGTTCCGACCATATTTGGGAAATAAATATGAGAAAATGTTGCCACAGCAACTGGCCACGTGTACAAAGGGACCTTCCTTCCCGAGAGAGAGGCCGGCGGACACGGCCAGCATCATCCCGACCGACTTGATCAACAACGTCCACTTGCCCAGGTAGCCGCGGATAATGAACCCACTCAGGATCGTCTTGATCTGTAGATGGGAAATATGAAATATACATTTGAGTTAGTGGATTGGAGTTTTAAGCTTCTTTGGCAATGAATAAAAATAGAGCCATGGGCTCTGTAGCTCATCAGACTTTTGATGGAAAAAGTTTTTAAAGGTTTTGAACCCGGTGACCCCAATTGGGGTCAAGGGGTAATCAAATGTAAAATTTAGAATCTTAATTGGCCAAAGAGTCTACACACAACTTTTCAGATCTCTAGACCTTTTGGAACTGGAGAAGAAGATGAAAAAAGGTTTCTAAGGTTTTGACCCCTGTGACCCCATTTGGGGTCATAGGGTCACGAAATCTACAATTTAGAATCCCCATTGGCCAAGGAGTCTGCTCACAACTTTTCAGCTCTCTAGACCTTTTGGAACTGGAGAAGAAGATGAAAATAGCATTTTAAGGTTTTGACCCCTGTGACCCCATTTGGGGTCATGGGGTCACGAAATCTACAATTTAGAATCCCTATTGGCCAAGGAGTCTACTAACAACTTTTCAGCTCTCTAGGCCTTTTAGAACTGGAGAAGAAGATGAAAATAGGTTTTAAAGGTTTTGACCCCTGTGACCCCATTTGGGGTCATGGGGTCACGAAATCTACAATTTAGAATCCCCATTGGCCAAGGAGTCTGCACATCAAATTTCAGCTCTCTAGAGTTATTGGTTCTGGAGAAGAAGTCGAAAGTGTAAAAAGTTTACGGATGGACGGATGGACGGACGCCGGACGCCTTGCCATGCCATAAGCCCATCGGGTCTTTCAGACCTGATGAGCTAAAAATTAAGGGCGGACAAATTTGATCACAGTGTCTATGATGCATGATGCTGAAGTATAATAGCCCTATTTGAAGAGAAGGCTAATCTTAAAGAGGCAGTATCAACTTTTTCTGAAAATCTATTTCATAAACATTTCCTGATTGACAGTCTGAAGGGTAAAACATCTCATGACTCAACCTAACTTGATTGTCCAGAATGAAAACCCAGTGAAAACTGTTTCAATGTTGAGGAAAGATGAGTTACATTATGATTCTGTATTGCTCCGTCCTTAAAGACAATCAATCATTTCATGATGGTATTATCCAATCATTCACATGTTGCTCAATTCAAATATAAACTGTCACTATCACAAAGGAGACTAGCAGAAGACAAATGTGCACAACACACAGATGAAAGAACTCAAGAGTCTTAGGCTTTCCAAGGCTCACAGAATACCAGTCTATTGTCATAGTGAATGAGTTATTGTACTGTGTTACTTGTGCAACATGCAAGCCATTTCAGAATTCTATTTTTTTTTCATTCTGGAATATAAAATTATATATTTAGGCCAGCCCATGTGACCCTTTTGGCGGGTCACACAGTCATCAAATCTTAAATTGATAATGTCCACTGGGTAAGAGATCTATGGACAACAATTCAGCTTCCTTAGCCTTAACCTGCAACTCATAATCCAGAAACAAAACCTCCAAAAACCTTACCTCAGGAATACCAGACCCGCAGGCGTAGGGAGCGAAGATCCTGACAAGCATGGCGGCCATTCCGGCAAAGACGAGAGCCCAGAGAATGTAGAGCAGGTACTTGATGATGTACGACCCCGCGTTGTTGTCACTCACTCCGAACAGCAGGCTCCACGAGTACCACTGGATAGGGGAGAATAATTATGTAATCAGGACCTAGATTTTCTAAGCTCTCTTAGTACTAAGATAGTTGTAAGTCAATATTTATTTTTGGTACTTACGACTATCTTAGCAATAAGATAGCTTAGAAAATTTAGGTCCTTGAGATTAATGTGAATTAAGGTGTAGTACAGCAGTATGAGTGTAGGGTTAAAAGGGGTAGGGTCCAAAGGGGTGGGGTTAATTGGGTGTGGTTATTGGGATGGTTTAAAGGATGGGGTTATTTGGTTTAGGTTGATTGGTTTGGGTTTAAGGGATGTAAGTTTGGGTTATAGGTTGGGGTTATTTTGGTGGGGTTATGAGTTGGAGTTATAGAGCTGGGGTTAAGGGGGTTGGGTTATAGAGCTCCTGTTATAGAGCTGAGGTTATTGGGGTTGGGTTATAGAAATGGGGTTATAGAGTTTGGGTTATGATGTTTGGGATACAAGAATAGGGTATTTGTGCTGGGGTTATAGAGCTGGGGTTATAGAGCTGGGGTTATAGAGATGGGTTATGGATGTGGCATCATCAGTGTAGCATTATGGGAGTGACATCATGGGGTAGGTAGCCATGATGGTTGTTTGAGTTTAAAGGAAAGTGGTGGTTTAAACAAGTACCATTATCTGCATCCTGCTACATCAGCGTATATGTCTCCGCTAATGCTACAACCTATCCCCTGATATCCTCCTATAGTCTTCTGTCTTATCGCTAACGAGTGGTTTCTCAGCGCTATTTATAGCCTGTCTGTTTTCAGTCATACTATTTCGAACTCCATACACTGTTGTCTAGTGATGTCGCACATGGAAATCTAAGAGAGCACGATTTGGAGCTTAGCGGGAGACTGCAACAAGAATCAGATTTATTATCTAATAGCACTCCTATTGGTTAATTTGAATCACAAGGTAAGCACGCGGAACGAAGCCAAGAAACTAGTTTGCCGCTATCGCTGAAAGGGGATCATTTGATTGGCTTGTTATATATAGCGATACGACAGAAGACTATAGGAGGATATCAGGGGATAGGTTGTAGCATTAGCGGAGACATATACGCTGATGTAGCAGGATGCATTATCTGACACTACCTACTCATCTATATCTAAGTGTACGTCACTAACATGACCTATGTTGCCCACCCACCTGGGTCAGGTATCACGAGATCAAATCAATACCCACCATTAGGCTCCAGACATCTTCTGTCACTCAGCCTAATGGTGTGGAAAGGTCTCGCCATACACTATATTGCAACAGGAACTTTTTATATATGGCTTATCAACCATTTTTGTATAAGTCTATCTATCCATATACAATCGACCAACAGGTTTAAGATCAGTTACTAGGAAAAAGTAATTTGGTTCAGGTTTAGAGGCAATGTAGCATATCTTTTATTGCGTTTTCAAATGTGCCCTTTTGATAAAAAATAAGGCAGAACAATTACTTATAATGACAAAACTCCTAATAATCACAACTTGGTTATCCATAGTTTGAGATCAATTTTACACTTAGTGTGGCCATTTTAGTGTAGACACCTCTTCATAATTTTGTGGCTTTCTAAACTTGAGAGACTATTCAATTAACTGGAAATTTTAAACTTTAACCAATAGCATCGTTAATGTTTAAGAACAATTGTAATTGAAAGTGAACTCTTCCACTCCCATTATACCAGACAAATAATGTTGATTAGTCTTTTTTCAGGCCTGTACTTTTTCTTTTTGATATTCATGATCATTGGTACTACAAGGATGACCAAACCTCAGAAAAAACATCTTGTGTCCCAATCATCAATGGCAAATGTAATAAGGTACATTCTGGCCTTCTGGAATTATCTCCTTTAGTTCCAATGATATTGAGGTTTAAAATTTGAACTTCAAGGGGAGATAAGCAATCAATCAGATCCAAAAGGGACAAGAGTCAGCCATGTCAGGTGTCTCATAAATTCAGTCTATTCATTTGTTCAGAACCCGCAACACAAAAAAGTACAAATGATAAGCGGAAAAACTAATGGATAAGAACAAAATCATTATCTTAACATATTACCTACAAGGGCAGTCATATCAGGGTTCATAGTTTTCATTTGATGACCAAAGGCAACATATCTATACATAAATACTTTCTCACCGTTCACCTATGATGTTGTACTCTATAGGGGCCAGTGGCAGCCAGTCTGCCTATACAGAGAAGAAAATTTTGAGTATTTTCTTTAATTTCGCAACTACGGTAATTAACGGACTATCATATTCTTGCCCATGACGTACTTAATATCACGCTTGCTCTCACTCAGGCAATACTAAAATTTCAGCAATTATGTCGTAAACATAGCATAACTCATAAAATGTCCTGTATATTTGGCCCACCTGCATACAGCCCTGATCCTCCATGAAGGTAGCGTTAGTGTCGGACCAGCAACACTGCTCTTTGTTGAACCAGAACGCATCGAAGCAGATCCCTTCCTTCAGGTCCGACATCCAGGTGGCGCCGATATCGATGATACCCGCGCACACTCCTGTAGTACAGGTACATTATCAGTCTCGTTAAAATCGACCTTGCTCCGAGGGAAAAAAAGGGTAGGGTTTGAACCCGGTGAGCCAGGATAGCCTCTCCGCAATGGTCTGAATGCACCAACCTTTGTTAATTGTTTCTGACTTAAGCTCAACTAACCAATCGCAAGAATGGTGGCAAAAGCTTCAGATGTCATGCTAGGGGCAGGTTACTCCAGTGGGCGATTCGTTATACATGATACGCTAAACGCAACTTAAAAACAATGATGTGATTGAAAATCATATGACTTGGTTTTGTCATCTCTAAACTGGTTACAGCAACATGTTGGGTGCATTCAGAGCATGACAAAGATCATATCCTGGCTGGTTTGAAACCCCGATAGAGACAATATTTTTTTCTTTTTTAACAATGTTAACATTATCCAAAATTCAAACATAAGGGTTTAAACTCTGAACTAAAATCCTAAGGGAGGTAACTCTGACCTGCGGAGACGCCAACGAGGAGGACACAGACCCAGCCGGACCAGGCATCGTGTGCTCCCTTGACTTGTTCCCAGCATCCCTCTTGCTTCTTCTTGATGATGTGGCGATGTCGCATTCTGTCTCGCGCGATGTCTCGCAGCCAATCAATTGTGTGGAAATCATCATACTGTCCTATTCCAACTGGCAGATCGTCAAGTGTGTCCATAAGATTGGCGGAGCCTGAAATAATAACATGGAAGGGATGAGGAATACTGCCCATGTTGTACTTTCATTTCTGATAGTTTCAAAGAGCAACCTCTTGTTTTTCATGAAATTTTCTTTTGTTATTGTGATATGAAATCCAAACATCTCAAACATTAAACCCAAAACATTGCAGATTTCAGGCCTGAATTGAATTCCTAGGCATTATTAAACATGTGTAACTTACATAGTTATTTATGAATAAAATTTCTTCAACATAAATTGATACTGAATGTTGACTTTGTCAGTTATAAAACAATAGGAACAAGAGAAGATATGTTGTAGAGTGTGGCGTTTAAAAGTTGTACCAACTTGCATCATATTTCTTGACAGGCTTCAAATAAGTTTAAAAAACTGGCCTTCTCTCACATGTGGATTTTCCTAGTTTCAAGAAGAACTCATTAATCAAGAAAGTCGCTAGTACAATACAATAACATTGCCTGAGGAATATAACGATGTCGATGCTATTCAGAGCTTTGATAATCTCAGCACAAACCATAATTTCAAAAGAGGATACCTATTGAAGTAACATGTTTGATTCCCATAGAGTTAATATTTTTAAACTTTTATTCCTCGGAACTAGGCAGATTTTAATCAGACTGTTTTTAAATCATATGTAAATGTCCAGGTATTCTATCAATACAAACAGTTTATTTCAATAGTTTTGTAAATTCAGCGGAAATCCCCGAATTTTTCAAATTGCAGACCGAATGTCCACAGGACAGGCACTTTAACTCTTTGTTTCAATATTTAGTGACAATCATCTTAATCTATGTGAGCTCTGTGATACATTGGTCTGATACGTTACACCCAAATGGTTTCTGGCATTTCACTAAGTCTTGCAGTAAATTAGTAACAACTGCTAAAGAAAAACATAGCAATTTCTAAAAGGTGTCACATATTAATGTTTTTCTCCTTTTTCTATCCCTTCATACTTTGATCTTGATCACAATCTGTCATTTTGCTGTATATATAATTGTAAATTGACTATGTACATTCTAAGGAGAGGGTATTTTAAGTTGGATAACTTGTTCCCAATCCTTTTCCAAGTGAATAAAATATGTTTAAACCAAACACTTAAATTTTTATAAAAAACTTAATGAATCAAGATGATCTGGAGATATCATTAGATCTCCTCTTCGTGACTTCAATAATACCCTGCAAATAACTCAGGATAGGAGATCTTATTGAACTAGATTAGTGTTTGCGGGACACCGCAAAAACAGAGCAGCCCCGCAACTTGGGGTTTCGCCTTACCCTGTTCCGCCTTCTACAAGCCTCAGCATATTGGGCATTTTCTTGTGACCTTGACCTTTGACACTCAAGGTCATGCAATCAATGAATACATTTCATTGAATATAACATTAATGTAACAAATTAAAGAGGTAAAAGTAAAAATAATCCATTTTCTCAATATTTGTTGACCTTGCTGTGACCTTGACCTTTGACACTTCATACCCAAAACCATTCCAAAATTTTGTACTTCTCAAGAGATAATACATACAAAATTTAAACTTCATAGCACAAAAACTTTTCAAGTTATCGCGTTTACAAATAATTTTTAAGTGATTTTATAGCTCGTGACCTTGACCTTTGATCTTGAATGTGACCATGTCATTGTAAGTCCCCAGAGGTGTAAACAATTATACATCTTTATAAGTTCTGAAAAACTGAATTGGATTAAGTTATATCCATATTAGTTCCACATTGTAATAACACAAAACTCATGACCTTGACCTTTGACCTTCATGGTTACACAGTCAATGAACACTTTTCAATGAGTATAACAATCATCTATTGCTTAAAAGTGTTCATAGTTAAAATAAAGCATTTTCGCAAAACCATGCTAAAGTCATGACCTTGCTGTGACCTTGACCTTGGACAGATTGTAGCGAAAACCTTTTCAAAATTTTTTACTCTTCCAAGGATGTTATATATCAAGTTAGAGCTTCATAGCACAAAAACTTTTCAAGTTATCGCGTTTACAAGGAATTTTTTAGTGATTTTATTGCTCGTGACCTTGACCTTTGACCTTGAAAGAGAACATGTCATTCTAAGTCCCCAGAGGTATGGACACTTATACATGTTTATGAGTTCTGAAAAGCTTAATGAGATCAAGTTATATCCAAATTAGTTGCACATTGCAATAACACAAATCTCATGACCTTGACCTTTGACCTTCAAGGTTACACAATCAATGAACACTTTTCATTGAGTATAACAATCATCTATTGATTACAAGTGTTCATAGTTAAAATAAAGCATTTTCGCAAAACCATGCTAAAGTAATGACCTTGCTGTGACCTTGACCTTGGACAGATTGTAGCGAAAACCTTTTCAAAATTTTTTACTCTTCCAAGGATGTTATATATCAAGTTAGAGCTTCATAGCACAAAAACTTTTCAAGTTATCGCGTTTACAAGGAATTTTTTAGTGATTTTATAGCTCGTGACCTTGACCTTTGACCTTGAAGGTGAACATGTCAAAATCGTTCCCCCGAGGTATAAGCAGTAAGTTATAAATACAAGTTCTGGAAAGCTTAGTAGAAAAAAGTTATAGCCATTAGTATGAGCGCGGCGGACGCGGCGGCGGCGGCGGCGGCGGCGGCGGCGGCGGCGGCGGCGGCGGCGGCGGAAACTGCACAAATACTGATAGCAGCCCCGACTAAGTCGGGGCTGCTAATTAATAAAACACTAATAAGCACAAGATTTAAATAATTTGTAATAAAAAATCGCTTAGTTCCAATAATGCAATCAGAAGTCGAGTTATACACTAATTATCAGGCAGTTTTAATACTTCAAACTGCAAATATTGAAAAAAAATCTCTCTTCGTTCTATTTTATTCCAATTATTCATATTTTCCCTCATGAAAATGCAACACAGCTGATTTACGGAGGACAGAAAAAACCTGAATTATCAATTATGTAGAGTTCAGGTTCAAAATAGATCATAAATTGAGATTATTCAAGCAATATAAAACTTTCTGAAAATTAATAAAGGAAAAAGCTTCCAGAAGATCAATAGTGACACAAATCAAAAATTATTTATCAAACGATTCCAACACGCTTTTATTTATGATGTCAAAATAAATTCACAAGGTCTGTATAACTTTATGAAAAAATTCCCTCTTTGAATGCATTGGAAAAGTTGCAAATGATAACAGTGGCAAAATGAGTTGAAAGAGGCAACACAGTGTAAAGTTAAGCCAGGTAAAACAAATGTTCGGTGACTCAGCCTGGATTCAAACCCGGATCCTTGGCCTGACACAAATTCATTCTAACCACTAGACTAACACGTTAAACAGGATGAAAATGGAAAAGTGTGACAAAATGTGTTGAAAGCGACAAAACAGTGTAAAGCCAAAGTAAAACAATTTGGTGACTCTGCCTTGATTCAAACCCGGATCCTTGTGTTAAGCAGGATGAAAATGGAAAAGTGTGACAGAATGTTTTGAAAGAGGCAACACATTGTTAAGTCAAGGTAAAAAATGTTCGGCGACCCCACCTGGATTCGAACCCCGATCCTTAGCTTGACAGAATGTTGTTCTAACTAGACCAACACGTTCAACAAAGATGAAAGTGGACAACTGTGACAGAATGAATTGAAAGCGGTTAGAGCTAAGGTCTGAATTACTCTAGTTGTATTACCCAGATCAGAAGCAGAGGAACGTATGAGTGTTAAGTTTGATTTTAATGAGCTTGATGAGTAACAAGACACTCAACAATGTTGGTTTAAAACACCATTGTCACCATGCACAAATCACATGTAACAGGAATATTTAAAAGATTGAATGATCTTAGACAGACAATGTCAGACAATGAGTTTTTAAATATTTCAGGTGTTCATATAGAATCTGTTCATATTTAAATAACTGAAAGTTTCAGGTAAGCTGTTCACTTCTGATCAAATCTGTTCATATTCAAATAACTGAAAGTTTCAAGTAAGCCACTTTTAATGTAATATAATCTGTCCTTGTTAACATTAATGAAAGATTCAGGTAAGCTGTTTCTTGTCACCGATAACATATTTACAGAATAGTTACATTGTTTATATCTTTGATTTTTGTTATAGGCAATACTAAAAAAAAAGTTCTTAAGCTTGTTCGAAATGTCGGCGGAGTCTCTGACAGCTTGATGTGTAAAGGTAGAGTGTTCATCTGAAAGGGTGACATTTGTTTTAACGATCAAAACACATGCCACATTAAGACTATGGACTTCAAAGTAGGTTATGACTTACACAAGTCACTAAAACAAACTAGAAGTGGCTCTGTCGCTGCACAATGATTGTGAAATAATTTAATGTCACCATTCTGTCACCCTAGGATGTGCCACAGTTGTAGTGAGGATATAACTGTCTTGTCAGCTTGTCTCCTATACATGAATAATATAACTTCTCTTTATGGACGAGAAAATTGGGGGAATATTAATTTTTATAAAAATTTATTTTAGTTTCTACTTTTAACATACAAATTTTCAGACCATCAATTGGATCAACCATTATGAAAATTCCTGAACTTAGTTTACGAAGAGTGATTTCTGACGATCAAAGAAAACCAAATCTTCTAGGGATGTCAAGATACAGGTACCTCATATGATACAAATTGTGATTATTTAAGTCATGATACAATAAATATCACAAAGTAAACAGCAAATATTACATTATTGACAGACAAGACATGGCTTCTACGTCAGACATACCAGTGAAGAAGATTGATCATGGAGCAATGTATCTTAGAGAATCAGATTTAAGATAGTTTTATGTGGTACTGCATGAAAGCTGATGATACCTAACTTGCACAGTAAATTATCTTCAAGATTATTACGAATGAAAATAATTCTAATAAACTTAATCAATTTATTATGTCAATAAACCTGACAAACCATTTTTAAATTCTTGTAATGTTTCTTAGTTTTGACTTAAATATGATACTTTCTTGATTTTCACATACTGTTCCATTATCAGACATAGGAACCGGCTTAAGGAATTACTGTGCACCCAATCAGAAATGTTGCTGGTTTAAGGCCTCAAAGTGAGTGAGTGAGTTAATGTTTAGCCCCGCTTGGCGGTATTGCAGCCATTAGCGGCGAGAAAGGCCTGAAAGATTCAACTGTCTAGTAATTGAAGGTTACCATAGGGAAACATAAGAAACAATGACCCAGTTGCACAAAGCCCCTTTAGTGTTTTGAGTAACTCAACAAACCTGGTATTGTCGCTATTTCAATAGTTTAAAGGGTTCATGTCCATGTTGGTCACTGTTTGACTCAAGTATTTACAGAGGGAGAGAGTATATACATAATTACCTCAAACTTGCTATATATGTATATATATATGTTCCTCCTCAAATTCAGAATGGAAGAGTGACTTGTGTTTAGCCCTTTTAAGCATTAGTGGCTTAAATTAGATTTAAGATTTTTATGTTTTAGGTCTTCAAACTTCTATCATGCAGTTAGTATCTATCCAGTTTTCAATTAGCACATTGACACATGGGGGTACTGTTTTCAGGTGTGACAGGTGACAGGTGAGGTGATCTCAGGTTTAACAATGCTTTCAAGAGTATTTCACTAACATTGCGGCTGCTGGTATTATTGCAGGAAGAAAGCCCGCAACACCATTGTGGTTATGTATTGCGGTGAAACCTGCGAGCATCGGCTAGAACTAGCAACCATGGGTGATACTGCACTGAAATTCAGTGTAGCATCGCACCCAAACCTGACTGCGTGTAGAACAGTTCTCTACTGCAGACGAAGTTGCCGAGCCGAGCAGGATTCGAAACTGACTTCTTGATCCTAAGCTGAACGCGCTAACAACTGCGCTATCCTGTCCCCTGGTGTAACAGGGTTTGGTATTTGGGGGTATCAGGGTGGGTATATGGGATGATTTCAGGGGGATTGGTTATTAGGGGAAGTAGTAAAGTAGTGGACTATTTTTCGAAGATATGGTTTGAAAAGTTTGAGAGAGGATCACCTGAGTTTTCTGTTGTGTACATGGTGGATTTCATCTCTCCACTCAGCAAATATCTACCATTATTTACTGTAGACGACATGTTTCGCTTGATATACAATAAAGTAATAAATGAGTTTTAAATCTTGACAGGACAGTGCAACTGGCAATATCCTGAAAGTTGGTAAACTGATCTTTATCAACAGTGAGGATTTGTCACACATCACATACTTCTCAGTTTTTCAATTACAGAGTTAATATTTTTACTTTTATCTAATATTTACTTTTCCTATGTTGTCCTAATAAATTCAAATATCAACGGGAAGAAGTGAGTTTCAGGGTGAATGATTACTGGAAGGGAATACAGATACAAGGAAGAATGATAGAAGTTCATTAGGTAATACCGGTAATCACATGGGTAGGTAGGATAAACAGACCCATTGTCATATGATTATCAGCTGGCTTGGCTGTTATCTCACATCAACACTAGTATGTTATCACACATCATCATATTACAATCTCTGATAACAGCCAGTCACTTTAAATTGTCTGTATAGATGATATCTTGAGGTACCATTCAATAAACAACAACAATATTTATCATCAAACTGGCTTGTTTCCCTGAACACATGCTATGACACAAGAAAAGTTTAAATTCTCATCAAAATTGAAAATCAATCTCAACCCCCTGAGGAGTATACATACCTGTATTATTATAACTTGTACTAGTACTAGTCCCGGAGATAATCTTCCCAATACGGAAGTGAGGTAGAACACTGAGGTAATCTTCATCAATATTAGTCGAGTTCACTAACATTAAAGATCAAATATCTATCTAGAAGAATCAATATCAACACCCTGAGGATCATACATACCTGTATTATTATTACTAGAACTAGTCCCGGAGATAATCTGCTCCGTATCCTTCCCATTATGGAAGTGAGGTAGAACACTCAGGTAATCTTCATCAATGTTAGTTGAGTTCCCAGACATTCAAATATCAAATACTTAACTAGAAGAATCAATCTCAACCCCCTGGGAAGTATACATACCTGTATTGTTATTACTAAGTTCTAGTCCCGGAGATAATCTGCTCCGTATCCTTCCCATTATGGAAGTGAGGTAGAACACTCAGGTAATCTTCATAAATGTTGGTCGAGTTCACAGACATTCAAATATCAAATATCTATCAAAAGAATCAATTTCAACTCCTGAGGATCATACATACCTGTATTATTATTACTAGTACTAGTCCCGGAGATAATCTGTTCTGTATCCACACTTAGTAAACTAGATTTCTCTAAACCCTATCCACAGCTGTATCAATACCAATAACAGTTCCTGTTTTTATCAAACTTATTCTATCTCAACCCCCTGAGAAATATACATACCTGTATTATTATTACTAGAACTAGTCCCGGAGATAATCTGCTCCGTATCCTTCCCATTATGGAAGCTAGGTAGAACACCGAGGTAATCTTCATCAATATTAGTCGAGTTGACAGACATCTGACGGCCCGGCGCTTGCATTATGACGGGGATTGTGTCACAAGTTGCAAGTCACTTATGAAAATGTCACAGGTTTCTTGTAATTAGTGTTACAAGCTTCAAAGCTTCAACAAAAGCCGGATCAGGTGAGGTGTCTTTGTTCCAACATGAAGCGACAGGCTACTGTTACAAGATTCTTACAGCTCCGTAACGCTTATAACCACAGATATTTAACCTTTTTCTTCCTTTTCAAAGGTTCATCAAGTTCTCTTTAAATTTCTTTCATTCAAAATCTGGCTCTTAGCTTTTTAAAAACATTTATTCATAACTTTCCTGTCTCTTTCTTTTTTTTTCTTCAATAATTCAAGCTTACACCCAACATCCAGGAATTTATAACCTTTATCAAACCACAATTATTTTGTTGACAAAGTGAAATATTCTTACACCACACACCCTAACTGCAAAATATTTGTTTTTATGATAATTAAGGTAAAAGTATTAATAAATGACCTAACATGTGCCTAAAACTTTAGTTATTAAATATTACAGTGTCATTGGTTGACAAACTTTTAAGATATATATATATTTTATCCTACTCATAAACTGACCTTCTTTTAGTACTTATTTGTTGTAAAACGAGGTCAGCTGTATAACTGATGTCAGAACACAAAGAAGAAATCGTGTTACCTTTCTCTATTGACATAACTTGAACAGGTAAGCGAAGTAAGTAAAATTTCAGGTACCCATACAACTAGAAGAAGAGAATTTGTTTACTTTTCTTCAGAATTGAGTTTTTATTCAGATTTCAAAGTCCATCCTCTTGCTTCAGTTTAGAAAGAAAATCTATTATTATTGTTATATTATGATTAATCCTGAGAAGCAATCAAAGCAAGACTTATGAAGATTTACCTGTCAGGTGTGAAGAGACTTTGTAATTACTCGTCTTCCTGTTTTCAAAAGTCCACATTGACATATTGATAAAGACTACATGAAACCTATGTTTAATAATTCAATCTAATGAATTTTTAAAATTTAGATATTGATAACTGAATCAAATAATATTTCAAGATAAAGTTTAATGATTTAATCTAATAAAGATTTATTGACTAGGTCAGCTTACAGGTAATACTATGAACCAGGAAGAGAGATATTTATATGACGGCATCTTAAGTAGATATAAAAACTTCAGGTAGGTATGTAACTTGATATCTAAATACTTGACATCTTTATATATATCTTTGATATTGAAATAGTTGTACAGATTATGTTTATCATCTACTCAAACTTAGCTTACGGGTTGTTACTCTAAATCAAGAAAGGACTGTCTGCTCGTTACAGGCAAGTTTTGGACAGGTGAGAAGAGCAGAGTTTACCTATCATCAATCAAAGTCGGCCAGGTTGTTGCATAAATATCATGGTCTGAGCTATAATACATGTACCTAATTTTAATATTCAGTAGACTTGACTCACAAGAGACTCACTATAATGTTCTCATGAAGATTTAATGATATATTTTAAACATGTAAGGAAATTGTAAATATTTAAAAATAATAACATCTATTATTCCGATTCGAAATAGCACTCATATCAAACAAATATTTCTTCTTTTGGATAAATAATTTTGAAAATAAGTCATTAAGGGGACCACCTTAATTATATAACTAATGTATACTTCAAAATGTGTTTGAAAACAAAGCCCTTTAGTTTATATATAAGACAGTATCACTGACATATAAAGACAGTCAGGTAAATAACAAAATCACAACAATATGATAACACTTAGCTCCCTGGTAAATCACAAAGTTTGAAAATAATCCATTTGACACAAACTTCTGAACTCCTCACAGCTTGATGAAAACAAACACAAGTTGACTGGTCCTAGTGAGTTATGTCATCATATTGACAGACACCAGGGAATATCAGCTGATATTGAGACACCAGGATGATAACACCATTACCTAGTTCACACAGGTGTTAACCTCCCTGCTAATGGGTGTTAAACACCATAACACACATCTGTAGTTCCTGATTGTACTAAGACCTCCTTGTATAGTCCAGTGTCATCCACTACACGCCCCCCTAAACTCCGTACAGGGTCATGCTTCAGGGACCATCTCACACACAGAAATGTCAATTTTACAAACTCTCTCAATGTAGCCTTACAGATATACTTTTCTTGGTTATTTATTCAGCTAGATATAGTGAGAGTTTATTAAGGAAGGTTTGATAGTGTGTGGATATTGTCATTTATTTAAATTTATTAGTATTTATTTGTTTATACAGCCCCTGTCACACAACCATAAATCTCTTTTACACCGGTAGTTTACATTTCCTGGTGTAAAATGAAGATAATATGAAGAAAGCTTATACAATACCTAAGAATATTCCTTGCTAAAATGATATTTAAGTTCAAAGAAATTTTAGATTAGAGAGGATACAATTTCTGTATTGCTCCAGTGTGGTTGTTAATGGATGTCACTGTGAGTTAACATTAATAAAGCATTGTAGTTTTGAATAACAATTTGAAAAGATGGATTGGAAACAAATGGCATTTCTTGTCCATGAAATATGAATAAGATGTGTGCAAATAAGAGATTAACTGTTTATTTGAACTTAATCAAAAGACTTTCATCAGATTTTGTGAAAATAAATGCCACAAATCAAGTTTACTTGAAGATATGGGAGAATGTTTTCAACTTTGTAATTTGTTCAAAAAAGTTTATCATTTAATGATAATTTTTTATTTTTAAATAATAATTCCAATATTGCATAATCTAACCTCTAAAAAATAATTTGAGATCTGACAAATATTATCTGTAAAAGCAAATCTGTACTTTAAAATGACAGCTTTGTATATATAAAAACAATGACCTTTTCATCATACATGTATTACCAAAACAAAATCAATTTATCCAACACAGATCCTGATTCAAAAACTCTGAAAAGAAATTGCATTGCAAACTTGTATACCATTTAATCTTGAATCACACCTTTATGCAACATTACGTAACAAGAAACATGACAGCTAGTTGCAGTTGCACTTTTAGCACCCACTGCGTCTGAAGCACGCTCAATTGGTGACTTCCGACAGCACATTTCCATTAAACGCAGCCTTACAACCAATCAGACTCTTATGATCAATTAGCTCACACTTTTACGGAGATTGCCACTAACCCCGCTAAATGCATGTCTTTACCGTCTACACAGAATATCTGTTACTCTTCCACTTTGCAGACCATTAAACAGCTGAATATCTGTTTTCGTTTCATGTCCTTACGACTTATAAACATAAAACATCCTCATTTCTACACAGGACTTGAAATGAATATCAACACAGAATATCTCTTACTTTATCACTAGAGCTCATAATATTTGTTTTGTCATTTCATGTCCTGAAAATTATTCAACATAAAACATCCTCATTTCTACACAGAACTTGAAATGAATATCAACACAGAATATCTGTTACTTTACCAATTTGCAGAACTTAAAATAAATGTTTTGTCATTTCATGTCCTGGAAATTACTAAACATAAAACATCCTCATTTCTTGTAAACATTTATTGTTTAGTTTGTGAAAGACAATACAGTTGCAATCATCTGCTATATTTCCAGTTATATACTCCACGTTCGTATCGTATGTAATCTAGACCAGGTTTTTAAATATTCTTGCCACACTAACTATGCATATTATAATATCTTGACACGGACAAAACCGGTCTCTTACTGTTATGTCAACTATTTATAGATCTTCCTGTCATGTGCGCATGTGCGTCAATACGTTTTCTTCCGGAAGTTTGAGCATGCGCAGTTGTTTTTGTGAAGTGTTCGCCATGTAGCTTGGCGCTGGGCAACGAAAAAAAAAAAAAAAATTGTGTCGAGTTATTCAAAACAACGGTATTGTGAACAGTTATCACCGATGTTTCTTGTGTGAGAACTAGTGTAGTTCAAAAATGCCACCCAAGCGATCGTCAAGAAGCACTCGTTCTAGGACAATTTCGAATCGTGCTCAATCTCTCATGTCCTCAGACAATGAAGACAATGGAATTGACACTGCGCGTGCGCAATCCACGAATGATACGCGCCCCTATGGAACCTTTCCTCGGAATTGGTCGATTCCAAGGATTATGAAATATATTTCGGAAGTAACACATATCCGCCCCCCAGCTGGACTATCAAGGGAGCAGTACCAAGATCTGTATTCGGCAAACTTGGATCACAGGGATCAAACAACACCAAGAACTTCTCGAGTTCAGACCGGAAATGACACCGGGGTCACCCACTCTTCCATGACGTCAGACCAACACGAATCTGGGAATGAATTCAACAGTCTCCAACAACACCAGCCCACCCTATCAACGTTGACAGAGACGGTGAAATCGCTACAAGCCACAGTCAGTTTACTTGCAGCCCAAATCACAAGATCTTCTAGTGCATCACTGACGAATTCCACAGCCAATGCTCCACTTCCTCAAGGTGAATTTCAACCTTATGTGCATGAGGCTAGACATGATACATTCTCCTTATACACCTCTAAGTTTGCCAATGATGACCCCATGTCGCTGCTGGGTAATGTTCCTTCTAATCCAGCACAAAGAGACATTCAGTCAGAACCAGATGTAGAAATAGTATCCTCGAACCTCCGGAAACAAATATGGGAAGGACGTGACGTGCATCTTGCTTTGCTTCTCATTCCGGATGAAGTGACCACACCAGCCCGCACTGTTCAGATGGATGATACTCAGGTGATACTCAAGTCTCCACAAGATGCCAGACTAAGACAACCACTGTCCATACAGATGTTCATAACAGCTTTCAGTCGGTACAAGGATATCATGACTATTCGTTGGCCGCAAAGAAGTAAGGAACTGGATAGATATCAGAGGAACATCATAGAAATGCACGCACAGTATGGAGAGCAGCTTTTTTATCACTACCACCGTCGCTTCTCGGCCAAATCAGCGGCTTTGCTCGAACAACAAAATTGGAAGCTGAACTGGGCAAAACTAGATGACGACATGACAGATACGGCAGACCAATCAGCTTCTATCAAGGAACACCAGTTTGCAACAACTACAATGCTGACAGATGCGTGCATGAAAATTGTCGTTTTAAACATGTGTGCAGCGAGTGTCATCAACCCCATCCTGCCTATACATGTGGAAAACAAGACAGCAGAACGTCGAGAAAGCACAAAGACAATTGACTAGGTTCTTCCACGACTCCTATCAATATCGGAAACTTAACTAACTTCCTTCATGGCCATCCTGATAAGACCTTTGTGCAACATCTCATTAACGGTGTTTCCGAGGGTTTTTTGACAGGTATCACAGACCCACCAATGCAGACCAAGGTATGCAAGAATCTCCAATCCACTTCTACAATGCCTGCCGACGTTACCTCCCCGATTGAGAAAGAAAAGGAGAAAGGTTATCTAATAGGACCCTTTAAAAAGTCTCCTTTCCCAATACATAGAATTAACCCGATCGGAATCGTTGAGGGTAAATATTCAAAAAAGAAAAGACTCATTGTTGATATGTCAGCTCCACATGACGACATAAACCATCCTAGTCTGAATTCTTTAATCAACAAAGAAGAATATTCCCTAACATATGTCAAAATAGACCATGCCATAGACATTATCAAATCATTAGGTGCTAATGCCCAGTTATGTAAAGCTGATATAACTGATGCCTTCAAACAGGTTCCCATCCATCCATCTATTTGGCACCTTCATGGAATCAAATGGCAAGAAGAACTTTTCTTTTATACAAGACTAGTTTTTGGATGCAGATCTAGTCCAAAAATATTTGACAATCTCTCTGAAGCTATATGTTGGATCGCAGGAAATATCTACAACATTTCCCACATTCTTCACCTCTTGGATGATTTTCTCACGATTGATGCCTCCCCTGAAAGTGGCAGAGCAACTATGCAGAAGTTACTTGACCTGTTTAGACAACTGAACATACCTTTGGCACCACACAAGACGATTGGTCCTACTACATGCCTTGAATATCTGGGAATTATTCTTGACACTCAGAAGATGCAAGCAAGACTTCCTGTGGAGAAAGTTGCAAGGATTATTGCCCTGATAACTTCCATTCAGGACAAGAGGAAAATCTCTAAGCGTACTATGCTTAGCGTACTTGGACACCTCAATTTTGCTATGCAGATTGTGCGAGCCGGCAGATCTTTCATCAGTTACCTGCTGTCTCTAGCCCACTCCGTGAAGAAGTTACACCATAGAGTGACCTTGAACCAGGAATGTAGGCTCGATTTCAACATGTGGCTTGTCTTTCTAAAAGACTGGAACTGCAAATCTTTTTTCCTTGAGGAGGAGATTGCAGCAAACGACTTCAACCTGTACACTGATGCAGCAGCATCGGTAGGTTATGGTGCATTTTTTCAAGGGAAGTGGTTTGCGGAACGATGGCCTAAAGATCTGTATGTGGATGGTGACCCTTCTATTGCTCTCTTAGAGCTATATCCCATAGCTATGGCAGCAGCGCTATGGGGTCATCTGTGGTCTAGGAAGTGTATCAGACTGTTTTGTGACAATACCACAACTGTAGCCATAATCAATAAGGGACGTTCTAAGTGTCCCCTAGTGATGAGACTTATCAGGCAATTAGTGTTGCATGCAGCTAATCATAACTTTGTTTTTTCGGCCACTCACCTGCCAGGGAAATGTAATGCTATCGGTGACTCCCTGTCTCGTTTGCAGCTCAGCAGATTCCGACGACTAGCTCCATCAGCGCAGAGGCAACAGACACCGGTCCTGTCAATCAGCGACATCACCTACCCTCCAATACGGACCTAGACCATCTGTGGGGGGCAGCTATATCGCAGCGTACGGCTGCAGTCTACAAATCCGGTCTCCGTGCATTCTTGCTATTTATGAGTATGAGTGGTGTAGTGTGTAATGAAGTCAACCTGCCAATTCTGTTGGAACACTCTCTACTACAGTTTGTGTCTCACTGCCATTATAGGTTGGGTATCAAATATGGAACTATTAAAGAGTATTTGTGTGGTGTAAGGTTTTATTACATATGTAGAGGTGTTGACAATCCATGGACTTCACATAGCACTGTGCGTCTTGAGACCCTCTTGAGAGCAGCCTCTCTCCAGACACGAGTTTATCGTCAAACTCAAACATGTGTTACAGACGACAGGTTTTGATCAAACTAAATTCAGTGGTCACTCCTTCCGTATTGGTGCAGCAACGTCAGCTGCCAAAGCTAAAGTGCCTGATCACATGATCAAAACCTTGGGAAGATGGTCATCAGACTGTTATGTCCGATACATACGTGTCCAACAGACCGAGATTCGTGGTGCCCAACATGCCATGTCACAGCTGACTGAACAATAATTATCTATTCTACCTATGCTATGTATGTCATTGCATTAGTTGTATTTCATTCCGTGTTATATTTCATGGGGGAATTCTCAGTTAAGTTCTTAAACTGATCATCATGGGCAGGTAATCCTTCTGACGCACAGAAGGATTCAGACCCCCGTTTCAATATAACCAGTAATTCCTAACCTTTAAGTGTAATTTTAGTCAAATTGTTTTTTACAAGCATCTTTCCTTCGACAGTAAGCTTTTCAAGTGTTCTCTCAATGTTTGGCAGTAATATTTGCTTTGCTCTAGCTGGTCATGAGGATTCCCCCTACACCAATTTGATGTTTGTCATTATCATGTAATACCACTTTTTTTTATTGCTCATGTCATGTATATACCATATTCAATATAATGTAACCTTTCGTTATATAAATTGTTGAAATTTACTTTGTGTTGACTCTTTCATAAATTGTAAACATTTATTGTTTAGTTTGTGAAAGACAATACAGTTGCAATCATCTGCTATATTTCCAGTTATATACTCCACGTTCGTATCGTATGTAATCTAGACCAGGTTTTTAAATATTCTTGCCACACTAACTATGCATATTATAATATCTTGACACGGACAAAACCGGTCTCTTACTGTTATGTCAACTATTTATAGATCTTCCTGTCATGTGCGCATGTGCGTCAATACGTTTTCTTCCGGAAGTTTGAGCATGCGCAGTTGTTTTTGTGAAGTGTTCGCCATGTAGCTTGGCGCTGGGCAACGAAACCCACCTCCTTCCCCGACACCGCCATAATTTTCAAAATATGTCCATTTTTATTTTAGTGGTTTCCTCTGATTGGCTAGAGCTTTTGTACCTTGTGTCATGCTCAGGAGTGTTGTTACCATTATGTTAAAGACTTACCCATTGGCGACGCTCGCCTTGTTCTTCTGATGCTCAGGAGTGTTACCATACATGTTAAAGACTTACCCATTGGCGATGCTCGCCTCGTTCTTCTGATGCTCAGGAGTGTTACCATATATGTTAAAGACTTACCATTGGCGATGCTCGCCTTGTTCTTCTGATGCTCAGGAGTGTTACCATATATGTTAAAGACTTACCATTGGCGATGCTCGCCTTGTTCTTCTGATGCTCAGGAGTGTGGGCAGGTAATCCTTCTGACGCACAGAAGGATTCAGACCCCCGTTTCAATATAACCAGTAATTCCTAACCTTTAAGTGTAATTTTAGTCAAATTGTTTTTTACAAGCATCTTTCCTTCGACAGTAAGCTTTTCAAGTGTTCTCTCAATGTTTGGCAGTAATATTTGCTTTGCTCTAGCTGGTCATGAGGATTCCCCCTACACCAATTTGATGTTTGTCATTATCATGTAATACCACTTTTTTTTATTGCTCATGTCATGTATATACCATATTCAATATAATGTAACCTTTCGTTATATAAATTGTTGAAATTTACTTTGTGTTGACTCTTTCATAAATACACAGAACTTGAAATGAATAATCAACACAGAGTATCTGTTACTTTACCAATTTGCAGAACTTATAATAAATGTTTTGTCATTACTTGTCCTGGAAATTACTAAACATAACACATCCTCATTTCTACACAGAACTTGAAATGAATATTGATCATGTCATCAAATGTTCATGGATCCACAACTCAAGATATCAGTTACTCAACTAGTTTGTTAACCCAGAAATGAAGAGAATGCAACTAGGGTATTTCATGGTACCTATGGTAAAGTGTACCTGGTACATTACAAAAAGTCAATGTTGTCAATGACACAAAGTAAATGCCTATTCTCCAAGAAAATCATGCTCAAATGATGTCAAAATAGTTTAATCACATAAGAAATGAAGAATTATGAAGTTCCAAAATATACTGCTTGCCACAATGAAAGACTTATTATATCTAAAAGTAAATATCAGATTATCATTTAACAGTGCAAGTATTCGACCAACAGTAATGGTAGGGTAATCAAAGTCAAAGAGATGGAAGCCTAAAGCTCTTGACTCCAGGAACTAATGGCAGCAGAAATAAGAGATCCACGGAAATTTAGAGATCAGCGGAAATACGGATATCCCGCAAAACTGTCTGCCAGAAAATGGAATTAATGAATAACACAATAGACTACTTCAATTGCTCTGTCTTTTATGAATATCGAAGATGTTGTTCATGAATATTATCAATGTTGTTCATGAATATCATAGTTGTTGTTCCTGAATATTGTAAATGTTGTTCATGAATACAGCAGATGCTGTTCATGAATATTGTAGATGAATATTGGATCTTGGTCATTAATATCGTAAATGTTGTTCATGAAAATGGTACATGTTGTTCATGAAAATGGTACATGTTGTTCATGAAAATGGTACATGTTGTTCATGAAAATAGTAGATGTTGTTCATGAAAATAGTAGATGTTGTTCATGAAAATGGTACATGTTGTTCATGAAAATGGTATATGTTGTTTATGAAAATGGTATATGCTGTTTATGAAAATGGTATATGCTGTTCATGAAAATGGTATATGCTGTTTATGAAAATGGTATATGCTGTTCATGAATATCAATTACTAAATATTTCAATTCAGTCTTTCAACAACTGTTACATGTTAAATAGCTACGATATTGCCAGCAACACATTCCAACTCACTTCAACAACTGCATATTTATATTTCAACATCTACTGGTGAATCACAAGTCAGCTGATGACATCTATTCACTCTTAATCCCCATGCAACATGTACACAATGTGAATTAATTGTGAAGCCATTAAATTCACAGTAGCAGCTGCATGGATCACAGGAGACCTGTTCAACTATTCACTTGTGAGTTCTCTGGAGAGTCATTAGCTTGCTTGTATGAAACTAGAGAATCCCAGTGTTAAATTGGCATCAATGAAACCATCATTGTTTAGAGGAACAGAACTACCAGGTTATACATGGAGGAGATGTAATTTGAGTTGCATATGTTGTCAAAAGTCTAATATTTTTCACAGTAAAAAGTGATTCAGTGATTCATGAATTTAAGGGGAAAACAAATGTTATAATTTATCTATTTCCTTGTAGGTCCTCTTGTTATTAGGGATTTTTTTCTACCATATGAAACTGGGGAACTATTTGTAAAGTTGGCATCAGTCACTACTCGGTAATGGTACAGAAGTACATAATCATTTTGTTCAATATATAAAATGGTAGGTGCACTTCAAAACAAACATACAAACTTATCCTACAGAAGATAATATTGCTTGTACAAGATAAGAGTTTATGGTTTCTGTATCTGAATAAATAAGACATTATTACAAGCAATATCTAGAGATAAATTTAATTTTAATACTTCAGAACTTTTTCACCATCAGATAATGCTAAAATAACATTGTTCTTTAAAAAATGGTAGATGTGAAATCTGTAGTGGTACTGTACAACCATGATAGTCTAAGCATGACATAATTTGCATATTTGATCTGGCCTCAGGTTTATCATTTACATACAATGTACCTGGATATTCTGATGGAATTATTCAAGTCACACAATAATATACATGTGAAGAACTTGTACTGGTTAGTTAGGGACAAAATGATAGTAAACTGTTGCAGAAAAAAATATCAAGAATAAAAGCCTCAATTTCATCTAAAGTTGATAACATCTAAATAACTTGTTTTTGTTGTTTTTTAATCTCATTGAATGAAAATCATCAAAAAAATGCTTAAAGCCAGAGACCTCAAAGCAATTTTGTATATATACGTTGATTTGTGCTTTGCAATTAATTAAATGCCTGTCGATGAGAAAGTGAACATGGAATCATCTTCATCCCTCCTACACCTCTACGCTATATACCAGTAAGTAATCATCTTAGGATGACAATACGAAATACTAGAAATCTTTTATAAAATATATTGATCAAACCTGAACCTTTAGGCAAAAAACAGAAACAATGATAATATTTGATTGCTGTCATTTCAGGTTTGAACTATCTCTTATGATAAAAAAATATTACCAATACATTCCACCATGATCAAACTAAGAAAGGACCAATACCTACCCTCATCTCCTTCATACCCTCTTTCAAGGTCCTCATATTTTTCCACCATATTGTGGTAAATCCCAGATATTTTCTCCATTGTGATTAATAGCCGTGTCAGAGAATCAAATCAATTAAAGTCTGTATGGCTTGAGATCTCCTTCACTCAGCCTGACTCTACAAGACCGTTTAGTCGGCGCTAGTTTAGCTCCAGCCATTTATCCACCGCCTGGACGATACGGCACCACATCACCTGTCTCATACTCCGGGCGATACACACTCCTCCACTTGGATTGGATAACATCAATTTGTAACATCAGCAGAAATTTCTTCAAATCAGGGGCACAACAAAACCAATTATTTTCAGGAATGAAATTTTTCAATAGTTAACATCAACTTGAATCTCCGACAGAATTACAGCCTGAAGACTGATTCAAGAATCTTTCAATCTGGAATTTTATCAATAGTTGCGACAAGTTCCCCATCACCTCAAATATCACTCATACATGAAACCAATTTTCCTGATAGTTCCAACAAGTTTCCAATTCACATCAGATCGGAATACCACTGTTAAACAAGGCCAATTTTCTTGACAGCCTAAAAACTTTTAAACTTTCTTCCCGTGTTTGAGCCCACATTAGCTAGAAATATCAATGCTACATATGACAAATTTGCCGACAGGAAGTGAATCGAGACCTGTCCTTGTGTCCTCACGAGATCTTGCGTAACTCAAGGTCAAGCCTCTCGGACAATGTTCCATGTTAGCGGGATTGTCCGGATCTTCTATCAACGATCCCGCATCTTAATTAAAACTCTTACGGATGAATGGTGCAACTTTAGAAACTCTCTGCATTGGGGAAAACTTCCTTCCATCCATTCAACACATTTCTTAACTCGATGAATACAGGACTTTTTTAGTCACTTATCCAAAATTTAAGAAACTTTTTACTCCCATTTTTCTGAATTTACTTTTTCATTGGTTGATGTCAATTTGATTTCATTATAAAGAAACTTTTTAATTGGAAGAACATCATCAGGAATAAAGTCATTGAATTTTTCTTTGTATGACTTAAATCAATTTTTTTAAACTTCCAAAATGTCACAAAAGTTGAAAACTAAAATAGAAGGCATTTTAAAATATAATCACAAAAGAAGTCTCATTTTCACCAAGATATTTTTCCATGGTCACACGGAAAGAAAAATATTCCAAAATTGCTCCAAGGTTTTAGGTTGTTATCTGAGACGCAGAATTACTTCATGGTCATATTTCAGAATAAAGTCGTCTCAAGTGGAGACTGTATTATGAAAAAGGCTTCCACTTCAGATGTTGACTTAATCACTCTTGTTATTCCTCTTTCACCTTAGACGGCTTCTTCGTGTTGCCGTGGCAACAGATGTGGGATCACAGTCGGCGGAGAAGTCACTTCCTCTGTCGGAGTGGAGCAGACGTGAATCAAAGAAGTGACGTCTGCTGGACAAGACAGATCCTTCTCAAGCAGAAAGGTTTCACAGAGGAGAGAGGGGTCACTAAGTGCAAGGGATTTTCTGTCATTTCAGGACAAAAAAGCACCTTGAAGATCTTATGAAATTATTCCTTTACATGTTTAAAATTTAGTGAACTTTGATGTGACAAAGGTTTCCTGTCAAGAGCTGAATGCAAAATTATAAATCCTTGAGAAATTGAAAAACAATGTTCATTAAACCTTTGAAAGGTAAAATGTCACTTAAACAATGTAAGATTGTAACTTTCAAAGAATTCTCCAACTAGCCAAGTGACACTTTGAAACTCACTGAAAGTCCAAATTCAACAGTACAAAACTAACAGGTCAGATGTTCCAGAATGTTCAGGCCGCCAGAACACAACTCATTGTAACCAGCACTAATAGAGTACAGATACACACTTCAAAGATTTACTGAACAAATTTGTCCAATGTAGAGTTCAAAGTCTCAACTTTTCAGCCCATTTGCGAGAAGTCATACATGATCCTCTAAACAAAAGAAGCACCAAACTTTCTGTCAAGACAAATCTCCGAATTGTGTGGTATCCAAGATAATTGTTAACCCTCACACAGTTTGCATTTGATTCATAAGAAAGTTGATCCAAAATTAAATACATTCAAAGGAGTAAACCCCTTTCCTAATATACCAAAAGGTCATGCAAGATCAAAAGAAGCAACAACTTTTCTGTCCGATCAACGACTCTGTCTCCAAGATATTTGGTCGCCCAACACATTACTTTTCACCAAGTTCATTAGAAGTTTGTACAGTAAGTAATCCTAAGGTTGTATGCCATCCAAGATACTGCAAGTCAGCAAGAAATTGTTATGTCCTTCACACCACTTCAGATCTCCCTTTGCCCTCTGACTGACTGACTGTCTGTTTGTCTGTCTGTCCGACTGTCGCCAGCACTGGACACACCACCGAGCAGTCAGTTGGTCGGGCAGGCGGGCGGGAGGACGTATTGATCAACTAATCACAATCACAGCAAAGAGTTACAAGCTCTGCATGTTTCTGAATGTCATTGGATTTGCTAACTGGAGTTGAGAGCTGTTTTTCAAAGAGAACAACTTATCTATGTTTTTTAGATTTTAAAATGACATTTCAAGTTTAAAAAGCAAGTTGGTGTTATTTTGTATAGTGTTACATTGTCATACATTCAGATAAAATGTCACACTCACAAAACGGAATTTTAGACATTGCAAGCTCCGCAAGTTGCTGAATGTCATTGGATTTGCTAACTGGAGTTGATAGCTGTTTTTCAAAGATTACCAAATTTTCTCTGTTTATTAAGATTTTAAAATGACATTTTAAAGTATTAAAGAAAGTTGGTGATATTATGCATAGAAATAGTGTCACATTGTCATACATTTATATGAAATTGCATTGGATTTGCTAACTGGAGTTGAGAACTTATTTTCAAAGAGAATAAAATTGTTTATGTTTTTTTAAGATTTGAAAATGACATTTTGAAGATTAAAAACAAGCTAGTGTTATTTTTGCATAAATAGTGTTACATTGTCATACATTTAGATAAAATGTCAGACTAGCAAAATATAATGTTAGACATTGCCATTCAATATATCACAATGTTTCATGACGCTCTCATACAATATTACGTTATAGCTTACCGGTATTTGTAACACAATATAAAATATACTGTTTTTTCAAGCAATTAAACTGATCTTCTCTTGCATATACTTTAAATAGCTTGTTTTCCACAAATCTTCTATATACATAAAAGTTTATCCACACATCAACTGTGTTTTCAAATCCAGCTTTTAAAGGTGAATACACAAAACTATACAAACTAAATTGTCTTAAAGGGGCAGTAACACGTTCTTTGGGGGAACATAAGGTGATGTCTTGAAAATGAAAATAAATGGTTTCAATTGAAAGACAATGTATTTAAAATAAATGAAGCAGTACCGGTAATAAAACAAAAATAGAGCCATTGGCTCTGTAGCTCATCAGGTTTCATCATCAACTATGATGTAGAGTGTGGCCAAATTGTGATTCCCCCTTTGTAGAGGCCACAGGGTCACCAATCATAAAATTAAGTATATAGCAGTGTATAAAATAGATTGGAAATCTAGCCTGTCCTGAAAATTCATTGGTCAATTCCTTTGGGAAATTTAAGAAAATAATTCAAAAGTTACCAGTCCTGACCAAAAAGTAACCAGTCCTGACAAAAAGTAGCCAGTTCAAGGACTGGCTGACGGGCAATATTTTAAACACTGTATATAGTGGACAACTTTCAGTTTTCTAGGCCTTATACTTCAGGAGAAGATGAAAATAGATTTGAAGGACGTTCCTGTTGCCTTTATTATTATTATAAAGCTACAATTCATCATCCTCACTAGTCAAGGAGTCTGTACACAAAGTTTCAGCTTTCTAGGCCTCATGGTTCTGGAGAAGAAGATGAAATTAGGTTTTTGGGGTGTGGCATATGTGGCCCTTATTAGGGGTCACAGGGCCACCAAAGCTACAATTTATAATCTTCACTAGTCAAGGAGTCTGTACACAAAGTTTCAGCTTTCTAGGCCTCATGGTTCTGGAGAAGAAGATGAAAATAGGTTTTTAGGGCGTGGCATATGCGGCCCTTATTAGGGGTCACAGGGCCACCAAAGCTACAATTTATAATCTTCACTAGTCAAGGAGTCTGTACACAAAGTTTCAACATTCTAGGCCTCATGGTTCTGGAGAAGAAGATGAAAATAGGTTTTTAGGGCTTGGCCCCTGTGGCCCTTATTAGGGGTCACAGGGCGCCCAAAGCTACAATTTATAATCCTCACTAGCCAAGGAGTCTGTACACAAAGTTTCAGCTTTCTCACTGAGGCCTTATGGTTCTGGAGAGTAGCTAAAAATGTAAAGATGTAAAGTTCGGCTACGCGATTCCTCCTTGAAATGAAATGAAATTGAATTGAAATGAATTGCGATCTTCCCACAAAACTTTATGCGAATCTTTATAATTTGTTCTCTATGGGTTATTGGTTTGTGTAATGAGATTTTTAAACTTCCTAAGTAATATGTTCAGCATTGACATACAATTATCAGTGAAAATTTGAAATCATAAAATTTTCAAAAATGTGCCACTGCCCCTTTAAGTTTAGGGACAAACCTTTCAAATGTAAAATTTGATACCATTATCAATTCATTACGGGGATAAAACAAAATTCTATTTTTTTCTTACATTTTTGTGGTCATTTGTTCAGGACCATCCTTAAATATCACAGAATCTCATGACAGTTCTATCGTAAGATTAAGCTTTATTATCCTGAAAACAATTTGGTGACAGAGCTAACATGTAGGCAAGTGTATTGTGTTGAAACAAGCATCATCGACATCACCGATTCATTCAACATCCTTCTCTATCACGCTCCCATCAGGATGTATAATTCAGCTGCATAATTCTCAGACTTCCAGGAATCGCATGAATCTCACCAGATTCCCCAAGCTCTATCAACTCTTGTTTCCCGAAGAATTACAGAGTCACTGGCTCTGTAGCTCATCAGGTATTATTGATACTTAACAAAGTAGGAGTGTAAAACTATTGACTCTTACCCTTAGCAGTACAGAGCCGGGATTTGGCATTTTCGAAATTGGATAGACAAGGTTCTTAACTCATAAGCTATCATTATAATTCAGCACTGAGTACTGAATTTAAAACAACTAAAAGTGAATAAGAAAGTCCTTTCTATCTGACCAGGAAGATGGGTAAAATATGAAATCCTTTTCTCATATCAATATGATTATGATAAATTGATAAATTGTTTAGACAGTGTGAGAATTACCAAAACAAGAAACAATAATGTTAACTACTTTTGCAAAATTATGAAACAATACAGATAATCCTTTCTTGTCAAAGATCTTATTAGCTAGATATCATCAGATGAAAATATAATGTCATTGAACTCCCCTCACTCAAAACTGCAATTTAATGCATCAAAGTAATAAGAAGTCTCGATCATTGGACTTGGATCTCATCAAATCAGAACACAAATCAAACAGCAGGTTTTGTTTGAATCAACAAAAAAATTCTAATTTGCTTTTTATCAAAACCTGCCATCAAAAGGTCAAACCATTCAAGGCTTGATGTGGGCCGCAAACCTCTGCAATTTATTTCTAGGAAAGCCTAGTAAAGCCTGCAAGTTTCATGAATAATTCTTCCAACTAACAAGCAAGTTCTCAGAACAGTTCCCTGCCTCAGAAGAAATGTCACTACCTCCTCTATTGCATAATGGTGTCCATAGGACAAGACTGGGACCCTAGCAACCAGACCGATGCCAGACATTTCGACCAATCAGAGGGCAGAGTATAATTGGCTGGCCCTCGTTAGGATGCAATCAGGTCTCAATCTCTGGTCACCAGGTGGAGCCACATGAACAAGTGCGGAGACAAATCACGCTGAGTTTTGACAATCAATAAATAAATAATGTGTTTTATGTCCAGTGTCACAGCCATGGTCGCTGCAATACCGATGGAAGCGATGAAAGTCTTAAGTGTTGTTTATATTAACCTTTGGGCCAGGAAGCGGATGAATAGTGTTAGGGAGACAGCACTGAGGAAATTGCTGTGGGTAATTGTGTCTCAAGTTGGGGGCTCGGTCGTCTCTTGCATACTCCTGGTATATCTCAATCTGGCTTGAATTACATTTCTCAAAAAGATAACTTCTCGAATTTTAAAACTTTATCAATATTATAACACTTTTTCTTTAACAACTCATTGAAATTATCAACAACAAATAAAGGATCCCTTTTTTTACAATAGAAAATTCAAATAGGTTTATCAATTCAAATGAATTCAAACTTCACTGTTACAAATTTAATTGTTACTATACATTTATATGATAAAAAAATTATATGCAATAATCAATGGTTTTAGAATATAATAAGCATCACCATCATTCAAAAGCCAAATATATTATTGATTGAAAAAATTATAACAAATAAGAATTTTTTTCTCTATCCTGATCAATTAAACAAGTGTCACTAATTATACTGCTGAAGAATGCTTGGACTGGCATCAGCCCAGATAGATGGACAGGCGGAGTGCAATATACCACAACTACCGGGGTATTTCGTAGGCATAATTAAGAATTTGTTTCACCATCCTAATCTGACTACCTATTCATTAAAAACCAATAATGAATTCTTCTGATAATATGTAATGAAAAAGGAAGTACTCAAGCACAGTAATTAAAGTATTAATCAAAGGTAAAACATAAATGTAAAAGTCCACCTTTACAAAAAATATATATAGCAAATTTGAGCACAAAGATGTGTTCTTTAGTGCCATCAGATTTGTTATTTGATCATTTAATAACATTTAAAGAAATATTGAAATTAGTGTTGTTTTCGTCAAAGAATGTTTTGATTATTCTGTACATCGATGCACATAATTTAGGAATAGGCATTTAAACAAAATACCGGGTATTATTGATTAGATTAAAAAAGGTTACTCGGTACCTTATTAGCCATAATCAAATCAAGTTATGAATATTCTCATTTGTAACTTAACAAACCGATATGATAAGTTGTAAGAAATGAATTTCATTAAGGCAAAAAGTCAACCTGTCAACTTTCTTTCAAAGGATAGATTTTCTTTGCTATCAGAATTTCACCAGCCATTTAATAAAAAGGAAAAAAAAAAAGGTTAAAATGAATAAACAAAACAACACACTCAATTCACGTCAAACCCGCAACTAGCAAAATGTCAACATAACTCAGTCTAAGTAAACCTAGCCTAAATATTATCCGTTTCTCTCCTATACTGAGTCTAGAAAGCCCTAGAAGAGGGTCGCATCAGCCCACGTAACGAATTGACCAATCAGAACTCATCTTACCAAGCCGCAAAAGTCTGCCTTCGAAACGCATAACGTTGGAGGGTCATAGGTCGCAGAATGTTCAGCTAACACGACTCTCTACCAAACCTTGCTAGACTCAGTATAGGAGTGAAACAGATAACATTGAGGCTAGGTTTACTTAGACTGAACATAACTCAACCAACAAATTAAACAAACAACAAGATCCTCAATATTTTAAATGACATTAGGGATCGAGTATTACAGTTATTGCTTGCCAGAAAGTACAGAAAGTAAGCCAATATATTTGCAGATTCAAGGGGTATTAAAAATCGAAATTAAAATATCGAAATTTTAAAAACAAATGTCTAAAATTAGTTGAATGAAAGATTTCACACACTTTGGGAAGAAAGTTAAAACTAACACTGTTATTTGGAAAATAAAAAGTTTTTTCTTTAATCATGCATGCATCCTAATTTTGCTTGATACAAGCTGTGGTCACTCAAAACAGCAATGAACAAAAGCAAAGAGTACATTTTTTAATCATCACAAACATTATCTGAAAATTGGTTATTAAAGCACTCATACACAAGAACTACTTCATAACTTTATTTTGTGACTAGAACTCAGTAACAGATATGTCCAAATCAGGAAATACAAATCATCAAAGATTCATATAAAGGAATGCATCTCAAAATAAAATGTTTTATTGGTCTGATTTTAGTTCTTCTAGTTCAGATATACTTCACCCACCAGGGGCATTTCAAAATAAGAAGAAGAAGAGATTTAGATCTTCGCAATAAATATAGAAATGGGATACATGAATCATTGGAATGCCAATATTGCACAAAAAAACTCCATGCTTCCTATACAATTGTTCAGGCCAGTAATTGATAAACTGCAAGTAAGCTTAAGATAATGTCATCATGTATCAAATTGTTAACATTCACCACAATGCAATCAACATTTGCTAAACGTGAAATGCAAAGCAGAAGTTATCAACTCACTCAAAGAACAATCGTTACCTGAAGACATTTCATCCAATATCTGCTGCACTTCACCTGTGTAATTAACCACAGGTGAGATAATTAACTTTCACAGGTAATAATAATAATAAGTCTTCTTATATGGCGCCAATAATCCAATCAACTTGTGGTTGCTCTAGGCGCTACATTAGATAAAAGTCAAACTATGTGATACTTCCTGAACAGGAATGTCTTTATCTATTAAGGTAACTCCATTAAACAGTTTTTAAAAATTTAGTTTTTGTACAATTCCAAGATAAAAATTGCGCAACTTTCATTAATTGTCATGAATCACTGCATTAAAAAACATTAAAAAATACTTAATATATAAGTATAAACTTGATTAGGTGATAGATGTGGGAGCCATGTAAACAACAGGCTTTGTAAAACTACAGTAGAACTCGGATATAACGAACTCCAAGGGACCAAAGAATTTAGTTCGCAATATCCGGTGTTCGCTATACGCATATAATTTAAATGATATTATATAGGGACGGGACTTGAAAATGTGTTCGCTATATCCGATTGTTCGCTATATCCAAGTTCGCTATATCCGTGTTCTACTGTATGTATAAGGTGCCGCTAGACAAGTGGTTAAATCCGGAAAGCTGCATGTAGATCAACTTAAAGATTCTGAAACGTGCCAACCAAAGTTTAAATAAAACTACGTGGGGGATAGAGGGTGATAAGACCTGATGAAGATGGTCTAACTCTGGATGTGTTTTTGCAGATAAATCCCTCTTAGGTCTTGTAAAATTAAATATTCCTGGGTAACTTTCTTAAGCAATATTATTATTTTTAGTCAAGTTGTGAATCCTACAAATTAAGCCCACAGAGTTGTACCTCAAGTACTCCAAAAGCAAGGTTATAGATTTGGGTCTAGAAAGGTTCTATTTCCGGCTAATGATGTGTTCGAGGTTGAGTTGTATATGTGTTTGTCAGCGTTGTATTAACCTCAGCACCCAATGACCACCTGGGTTGTATTCAAGAAAAAAGATATGAACTCATTGAACTTGAGTGTCTCTTGTTGAAGCACCTACCTAAAGTACAACCAAAACTTGAAATTGACAACACATGCTCTCTGTTCTCAAACTGGTTATTGTTAACTATCATAAGCATATTCACCCAATAATGTTGAAATACACAGTATTTTAACAAACATCTATCTAAAGTTCATAAAACATGCCACACATCAGCTGTTAAGCTGCCAACTAGAGAATCATGAAAATAGTCTGCCCAGAGTTGTCTCCCTTCAAGGGATAATCACAGAATATCAATTTTTGGGAGATACTATAGCAGGTTCGATGCTAAGGGTGTTATTGATATATCAGTATATTGCAACACAGGAACAACATAATATGAATCGGTACACACTTCTGAAAATGTCCAATATATCCATAGTTTTAAAATGAGCTTAAAGTGACAAATCACACAACCAAGTAGAAATGATTTTATGGAAAGTTTTAACAAAGTGTGAAGTTGTGTTGTGGAAATAGCTAAAACATGTATACAGGTCATACAAAGTGATTGAAAAATATCCCTTTCCAAAACGGCTCATAGCTGAGCAATGATGAACGTTCTTAAAGCTCATATTAAGATAAGAATTTCTGAATTTGGAAAGTACCAATATATTACTTTTCTGTATCGTAATATATTGCAATACGGAAATGAGGAATGATACCCATAATTATTTGATACTGAGAAGGTTACAACTTTTACACGATCAGCACCAAATTGATTAACAGTTATCAAATTGAAGGTTTATAAAACATCCAACACATCAGCTGTTAATTAAGCTTCCAGCTGGAGGAACTTGTCTACCAAGAGTTGTCTCCCTCAAAGAGAATCACACAATATCGTTTCTATGGGGATCCTGTAGCAGATTTGCTGAGAGAGTTTCACACATAACTTTTATACAATCAGCTCCAAAGCAAAGTTACATCTTGAATATGCTAAACCTAAATGAAAGAGCTTCAGTCCTCTGGTTGTTGATTCCACGACAACCAGATTAACTGACAACTTGGGATAACTTTTGGCAAAGAATAAACTGAAATGAAAAGTTTGCAATGCATGCAATACTGAAAATGTTTCATTTTCCCCTTTCTACTCCAAATTTGGAGAAACTCTCTGAATGTATGAAACAATAGTTGTTTAGTCCTTTCCAATTTCAGGAGAAAGCACTCGGCAGGTTTATGTCAATTTTGGATATCCTTTACATTTTGGCATATATAAAAATTATGTATGGATGGATGTTAACTTCTTCCATTACAAATTGGTTGAACATAATTGAAGATTCAGAGCCATTGGGGAGAGATGAGATCTATGAGAACATAGTTACATCAAAATGAACTCTCCACAAATATCTAAAACCGAAGCCTGTGCTGATTCACTTTGGGCAGTGCATTTCTTCAGATTGAAGCCTTTGGAATCGATTATCAACCTTTACACCAACTCACTACCTATTTAAAAAGTTTCTCTCCGTTCGACTCTGTCAATAGCCATCCCCTGCGATACTTAATATCAACTGTCTATTCTATTCTATTCTATTCTATTCTATTCTATTCTATTCTATTCTATTCTATTCTATTCTATTCTATTCTATTCTATTAATATTTGTAAAGCGCCAATATCCAGCTTCTATTCTATTAATATTTGTAAAGCGCCAATATCCAGCTAAGAGAACGCTGCTCAAAGACTCCAGCCTATATCATCTACAGGATTCTCAAAATATTCTGACAACTCACCCTGCGAGCGGTCCACTCCGTCCATAGCAATCCCCTGATCGTCGCGTCCGTCCATAGCGATATCCAGCATCTCCTCGTCCTCGCTGCTGTGTGGAGACCGCTGGCGGCCGACGGTACCGTTGGAGCTGTTTGCAGCGGCGGCTGCGCCACTGACGGTACTGACCCCAGAGTACCTCAGAGCATTAGGATCCATATACTCTACAAGCAGAGAATCCGTCTCCATTACACGATCGTCCTCCTCCATCTAGAAACTCCACATCACATCAGTACATGGGTCAATCTGCAAATAATACAAAGATATTGATTAGGAGTTCAGTTGTGGAGACTTAGAGATGGCTGGTTTATCTTTTAGAGAACAGAGCTCAATATAAATTTTTGCCTTTGGCAGTTTTTATTTTGAAAATTTAAATCCATATTTTGTTGTTGTTTTCTAAGAGAACAGAGCTCCATAAAAAATCTTGCCTTTGGAAGTTTTAATTTTGACAATTTAAACGCATATTTTGTTGTTGTTATTTAAGAGAACAGAGCTCCATATAAATTTTTGCCTTTCGGAGTTTTAATTTTGCAAATTTAACCCATGTTTTGTTGTTGTTTTCTAAGAGGGCGAAGATTGTCTTTTAGAAAACAAATAAACTTTTGTCTATGTTGTATAAAACCCATTTTACAATTTACCCAACTTGGAGAATATTTCAAATGTCAAGTATTCATAATACTTGATACCCATCACTTTATTAGAATATGGCTCAGAAAGAACAAAGACAAAATGGTGTGAATCGTGGAGAGAGAGAGAGAAATTCAGAGTCAACAATGATGGATACAACAGATTTTTATGGCATTTTCAAGCAAGAAAGGTACATATCTTAATTGTCAATTGTTCAACAAAACTTGAATAGAAAATTGACAAAAACGATACAATGGTACTTGCCAATCCAGTTAAGAAAATTTTAAAACAAACTCCAAGAATCAATTGTCCTCTCAAATATTATCCAATCTGTTCATAGGTTGATAGTTAAATGCGAAAAGTTTAGTATTCAAATTCATCCATAACTCTATGCAATACGCCTCATGTCATAGCAGTATGTCAGACAACAGGGTCACTATGAAGGTTTATACAACATCACAAGGTTATAACATATGTACATGCATACCATACGATACAAGGTTTCACAATATGAAAGCTCTACACCTGTCAAATACCTTCATGAGTTAAATAGACGGATCACTTACCATTTAAAAAGTAAAATCCACAGCTTGCATATGGTAATATTACGACTAAACTCATTTCTTTAAAGCTGACAATTATTCCCTCTTTCAGGACTGACTTGTTAACTCATTGAGAAGAGAAGTACATCTGAATGGCATTAACATCTATGTCTGGCTGCCAACTTAGCATGAAAACATTGTCCAGGGTTATTTCACAGACATGCAGAAACAGTTAATGACAGGTAGAGTTGTACATAAATCCTATGTCTGAGTCATACATGTTTTCCTGGTTATTATTTTCATCATAATCATCTTTTATGCTCTAAATTTATTTTTATTTTATTCTAAAACAATAGGAGCACTATAAGAGTGCCTCAACTACAATTCTTTAAGTTTCTATCTTCTTAAGCACACACTTTTTACCAGAATAGAAAACAAATTTTAAAGAATGTATTTAATTAAGTACAAGCTATTAAACACTTTAGTTTAATCAACAAGATGTTAGAACACATAGCATCCTGACAGTTGCACAATTCAATCAGCAATACAAAAAAGGCTACAACATAAGGAAACAAATAATTTTACAATATTATGTAAAAAGGAAAACTTTTGAAAATGGCACAAAAAAAGTTGTTTGAAAACTACAGAATAAGGTGTACATTCAAAGCAAGCAGATTTCCATGATATCAATACAAGTTGTATAAGTACACATTACAATAGGCACACAGCACAGGACCATGCAGGGTACCAGTTGGTGCATCACGGGGGCAATGTACCTTTTCCTATAACTCTTTATTGTCCTAGTAATTTGGGAGAACAAATTTTCCCCATGGCACCCGGCAGCTAAAAAGCAGCACCTGTTCATACAATATTTTATCCTGATAATGCTGAGCAAGGAACATCTCCAATAATCGCCAGTCATCAAGGCATGTTTCACACCCATCTCAATAACTAGCTAGTCAAGGAGAGTTACCCCACTTCTTCAACTTTTCAACGGACCGCTAGTGGCTGAAATATTGTCAAGGGGCAAAAACAAACACAGTCACCCATTCACTCAAATCCTCAGTGCTAGTTCTGAAGTCTACTGAAGTTGAACTCGAAAGTCTCATTTATAAGACAACTCCTGAAACTTGCCAGTGATCCTGCAGCAGTTAACATGGATCAGAATGCAGCAAAGCCACAGCTTGAGATGGACCATCTTCCTACGCAAAGCATAAAACGCCAGTTTCCGAACTGTCAGTTTTATGCCTTGCTGCCGACCCTTAAGTTTTCTGTGCTGCTGTCAGCGCCCTTGCAGGCAATTGTTAGCAACCTCCAGTTACTTTCTGATTAGACTATTGCTTTCTCTCATAGTAAGCTAGAGAGCAAGCACAGAAAACTCAAAGGTCTGCAGCAAGGCATAAAACTGACAGTTTGGAAACTGGGATTTAGGCTTTGCATAAGGAAGATGGAGATGGACATGTATTGTGGGAGAATAAAAATAATAAAAATGTTGAGGTGGATGCAAAGACATGCTCATGGCATCTTTACTCTGAAGTTACTTTTGCAGCTGCTAATGGTGATCATGTAGTCAGACTTACAAATATTTCAAAATGAAAAGATATGATCAAGATGTAGGTTCGTAGTTGCTACCTGTGATATTTAATGGATACTTGAGTTTTCGAAATCTTATATTTTTAAAATTAAAACTAAGAATCAATAGCTTCAACAGACACCTCCTGATTATTTGTATTAAACCTCCATCCTGAAAATATGACACATTTGGCAAATATTAGAATATGCCGCTTACAGTAAACTAGAATAGTAAAGCTTACTCTGTTTTTGACAACCGCAGTCTAGATTTCATCTCAAATAGGGCATTCACTGCTAAATACATTATCCATAAAGACACAATCCATCAAAAGAAAAGACATAATTTAGTTTCATGTCTTTATATCTTGTTAGATCTTCCTATAATATATTCTAGATAATGTTGAAGACAAAAAGTGTTCATAAATCAAACTTCTGAAACACTTACGGCCAAGACACGACAGTCAAATTGCAATCAAATAATTTCAATGTAAAATAACTACAACAGCTGGAGTTTAATTTAATTCAGACCAATGTTACACATATGTTGTTAACTATTGATAACAAACTAGTGTAACACCCTGTACGTGTCGTTATTACTCTTATTTCACTCAAATCTCTTGTATCATTCACCACTCATAATTATCATCCTCCCGGGGAAATAAACAAGCAGGCTATTTTCAAGATGGAATAGCAAACATCGGCTACAAATTGAGGCTATAAGTATTTTATTTCCAAAAGGAATGAATATCGTAATTTCTTAAATTTATGGCAGTGTAAAGAGGTATGGTAGTCAGACTAGATCCGGTTTACATTATAAAATTAAATGCCGATTAATAAAGTTAATTAATTTTACGAAAATATTTTTCTATTTTCATATTACCTGAATACTTCCCTGACATTATCACAACAAACAAAACAAACTTCTCACAATAGAAAAAAAAACTTCCTTGAAAATCATCAAATTCTCTTGTCAGGAAATAAACTCAGAATTCACATTTTCAAATCAGGATAAAGAGGGCAATCAAAATATTTACTTGATATACATTCAAACATTTTCAATCACTAAGAAAACAAAACAAAAGATAGCTTCACCTGAGAAAAGGACAATTTAAATTCAGTTTTTTAAGTTCATCAACTACAGTGAAGCGAATCCTAATTAAGGCCGAATCCCATTCAGCCATCATTAATTCAAAGCGAAACCATATTTCCTTAATTACACGCCAGGCTTCTATTATTTTCAAACGGTTTACACCATAGGCATCTATTGGAGGCCGGCTTCTATTCAAGGCAGGCATCGTAATAACAAATATCGTTCAGATTATTTCTAAGAAAATAGAGGTATTCCAATGAACAGTGAGGCAATTTTACATTGAAGTTTGATTTACCAAGCGTTTTAATAAGGCAGGTGTTTATTTTTTCAGAAACCCATATGTAAGGGTGTCAATTTAAGGAAATACTGTTTGCTACAAAACTTATTTTTCGAAATGAAAGTTCTTATGCGCAAAAACATAGAAAACAAACACAGAAAGAAAATGAATGTTTTTTAGTACCATGAAACATAAAGAGTCCAAACTGATTAGGAAAAAAAAATAATAATAAAAATAGTAACAAGACTTCTGCCCTTGATCAGATACAAGATAAATGACTATGGAAATAGAAAATGCAATAGTGAAATGGACTTCTACAACTTTGATTATTGTCAATATGAATGTGCAGTATTTAAATTGACTGATACGTCAGAGCAAAAATGTGTGTCTGAATATATGTATACAAGAATATGCCGTCTTCAAACTGAAAAGTACAAAAAAAATGTTCAGCACTTGAGTAAAATTATGGAGATTTATTGAATACAGGTATAAATCATACAGAACTGAAATTGGCTAAAATTATTCGCTTACGCAGAAACAATATGCATGTTTCGGAGTATAGAAAATGTAATGAGGAAATCGATTGACACAACAAAGGAAAATTCTGCATTTGAGTGAAAATTAAATGAATGTCTTAAGAATATTAAATATTATAGTAAAATATAAGAGTAGTTAAATAAATACAAAAGAGAAGAGGTCTTTGATTTTGAAGATATTGGATGAATAATACAAGTATGAAATATGCAAATCATCAGGTACAAAACAGGAGAAATCTTTACTCCAGCAGCAATAACATGAATGTCTAGAAGTATAAAATATGCAGTTATGAAATGAACTGATATAACACTTTAACAGAGAAAAAGGTCTGCGTTTAACAGATACAATATGAAGGTATACAAGAATATGCCGTTATGAAACTTATATGTACAACATACAAAAAAACTGTTTGATGCTCAAACCATATAAGAATGTACAAGTATTGAATATACAGCAATGAAATGTACAACACTGACTAACTAGTGCACACACAGGTAATACAGATGCAGGAACGACAGGTGTCACAACGCTAACAAACTTTCAGGTGTTAATTACAGGAAACAGTGTACATACCTGGTTTATCTTTTTACACACGTTCCATGTTTAATGCAAGAAGACAAAAACAGTGATCAACACCCAATTGATTAAAAGCAAATATGCAATTGTTGGAAATTTGAAATATGAAATATGAAATACAGAAGATAATTTTTTACATAATTTTGACATAAATCAAGTTGAATACTTTCATTGTTCGTTTATGACTGCATTCATATAACTTATGTATGACTTACAAATGTACCTGCTTAAAGTGTTTTATTAACCATTTGCATGTTAAGTTTTATGCATTATAACTGCTTAATGAATCACAATTGTGACACTATAAATGTCAAAGTGTATGGTAAACTAATTCATAGAAATGAATTATAACATAATTTTACAAAATTGTTTAAATAAATCTTCAAGCAAATAGACATGTTAAAAATTAACATATTTATAATGAAAGAAATTCTCAAAAAATCTCTCATGTTATCACTCATGGAATGTAGTTGTTTATTACATGTCCTAGTTTCTGCATCCATCCATTCAAATATCAAAAAGAGTACATAAAGGGGCAGTAGCACGTTTTTAGGGGGAATATAAGGTGATGTCAGGAAAGTGGAAATTAATGGTTCCAATTGAAAGACAATGTATTTAAACTAAATGGAGCAGTAATAGTTCAAATATATATGGTAAAATTTAGCAATGCCATTTCTTTTTCTCACATACCGTATTTGTCCTAATAAGCGCCCCGGGTGCTTAGCTTGCAAAAATCCAAAGGGGGCGCTTATTAGGATACCCCAGAAAGGGGGGGGGGCGCTTATTAGGAATACGTTATAGACAAGCTAAACTAGCACTTGTCGGGATTCTAAACGAGATGAAAGTAGGTCGATCGTGGAAATTCAGTGCAACTACACATTCACAGGTCCGGATAAACTAAAAACTATTGAAAAAGCAGTAGAGGTAGGCCATTTTACGTATGAAGAGGAGGGGGGGGCGCTCTGTTATATGGAATTTTGTATAGGGGGCGCTTATTAGGGAGGGGGCGCTTATAAGGACGAATACGGTAATTGAATTAAAGGTGTTCACACAAAATGGCCGCCAATGGATTTTAGGTGAATCTTCATACTTTGTTCTCAGACTATGGAAGATTGGCTTGTGTAAGGAGATTTTTGACACTATCAAAATAATACATTTAGCGTTTACGTACAATTATCAGTGAAAATGTTTAAATATAAAATTATCAAAAAACGTGCTTCTGCCCCTTTTAACAACTACATGTATCTTTATACATTTCATTCACTTTTGAATAAAGTCCTTGTCAGCTTGTTAGCCATTAAAGTGCTTAGAAGTTGAATATGGATAATAAAAGTTTCACCCTTATCATTAATCAAGACTTGACAGTAACTGAAATCTAATAATAAATCATTCAAGCCTATCTAAACATGTCTCAAGCTCTGTTCTTAAAGATTCCTTATTGTTTTCAAGCATGATTGATGAAAGAAATTAATTAATTAATAATTCAGATGTGTTACTATTCATTGACTTTATTGTTTACTCTATCTAAAAATGAAACAGTTATCTGTACCAGTGTTACTTCGATTAGCCTCAGGGTGAATGTTCACAAAAGAGGATAACCGTATAATTAGTAAGCGCCTGGGCGCTTTTCTCAACACCCCTTTACCCCTGCGCTTTTGACAGGCTCAGTGCTTATTTGAGACCTGGCTCTTATTTCTTTAATAGAAAATCACAGCTTGTGTTGCACCTTAATTTTTGAAGAAATATGTTTAATATTTCCAGAAGGAGTATTGATTAAATGATTTACAGCCTTGGATATTTGTTACTTTTATCAACTCGTGTTGTATATTTGATATCAGAAGACACTTCGGTGAGATTCTCTACAGAGCTCCAGATAAGCTGCGTATTTGCGTATTATACGCAAAAGAAAAGTCAAAATACGCAAGCAAAATAATTGTCTGCGTACAGAAAATAATTAAATATTTACTTCTACGCTACATAAAAATAAGAGTACATATTTACCCAATACCACAAAATCACAGTGCGTATCGTATCAATTTCACCACTCGAATAAGTTACGTGAAAATCTTAATTTTATGTTGTGAAAAACACAAGTTAGACACTGTGTCAAATCGGCTTCGCTGACTATTCCGAACACCAATTAGGACTCACTTGTGTTTTTTTACTGATCTTTTGGTTGCTAGTTGTGTGAGGAGTTTGAAGGCTATTTCGTTCTCCTTGATCGGGGCCTGGTAAGTTTATGTGTACACCCTAAACTAGCATGAAACATGTTTACACTCGGTTTTCGTCTTTCTTTTTTTGATTTATGAATCGAATATGTTTGTTAATTGTAAAACCTGCCTTTTGATATAAAGAAAGCCAAAGAAAAAGCAGTAGACACAAAAATTATTATTTTGCATAAGATGATTCAAGAACAAATTCAAGATGATAAGTGTTTAGAATTAATCAATTAAGGAAATGAAATCATAAACTTCCTAATCTGAACCCCATCAGTGATTTTTGCATGCATTTTTAGATTAGTTTTTTTTATATGTAACGACGGGATTTGGATGAAGAAAATACCTCCTTCTTTTACTTTGTATTGTATTTCAACCCTCAAATGTTCTGCTGTTTCTTGATCAGTCAAATATAAAGTATAGTGACGACTCAAACATAAACTTATGGCTCATATCAGCATTGGTCAATATACATGGTCGAAAGCTTCCATGTCGTCGTAACAGTAAACACATGCCTCAGAATGTGTGTTTTTCAAATGTCATATTTAAGTCGTAATTTTATGACAATAAACTAAACAAGTGAATACAGCTTGTCTATTCTTTTTTTGTTGATTAAAAGTTTATAACATCTTTAACTTGTCATTTCCAATTGAATACCCACATTTTAAAAAACTGATGGGTATCAAAAAGTATAGATACCAACTTCAAATTAGAAATACCCACTTAGTTTTCAAAATACGGGTAACATACCCACATAGACAAACGCTTATCTGGAGCTCTGCTCTACATGTATTGAATAATTGCTTTGCCCATAGCATTTATTTAAGAGATTATAAAGAGAATTCACTTCTTGGAACTTTTATATATCTAGACACATATTGCAACCTAAAAGTTCATAAGGAATTATACAAAGGCAGTAAAAATATGTTTATCTTACATATTTGACGAGAGGTCTACTCACATTAGCATATGGTGTGAGATTCATTTCAGGTTTAGGTTCACATGTGCGCACAATTCATCTAGAGATGTGGCAAATTTGCATTTCCAATTTTATGTTGTATTCTTCAATTTTTATTAGACTCATATATCTAAAAGCAGTAAAAGAGAAAAAAAGCAATTAGTTTTGGAAAAATGTCATATAATACCTCCATGAACTTAATAAATTTTGAAGTCAATTCTTAATTAAATCATATAAGACATAACCTTATTGTATAGTTTTACTTTAGCTTAAAAAATACCATAACGTGTTATGACCTTTTTATACATACATTAATTACAAGCACGTTCTATTAGCCCAAACAATGTTTAAATTGTCTTTTACTTCAATTCCTTGCCATTTGATAAACTAAACCTCTGGTCATATAGACTTAGTACATATCAGGTCCATTTTCAACAAGGAGAATGTTAGTACTGTGATAAGATTCCTATCATTGTTGTTATTACAAAAAATAAAGATACATTTCTCATTAGAACTCTCTTCTTAGTTATTCTAACAACAAATCATACAAATATGGAAGTCATTGTCAAGGGTGACTACATAGATCTCTACCATTCCACGAGAGTAATTATTATCATAACAATTCTGCAGTGTCACTGCGCTTCTGTTCTGGTTTATCTATAGAATCTGGGTCTTTGAAGGGCCAGTTCTTCACTTTTCAGTTAATCTTTCATCTTGTTATATCGACAGGTTCATAATATTCTATTGGCAAGAGAAAGAAGAGTGCAATTATCAAAAATCTGTCGTGAAGCGACCAGTCGTTGTTTATTTCTTTTGCTACTGAGTGAAGTGTTGCTCTATCATTATCGACTGCTTGGTTGTTATTACCACGTGTGATAGGAAATACGAACCTGTGATATTTCGCTCCTTGCTAAGATATCGTGCATCCAACAATTCCGAGGCCCCAGGCCACAATCTGGTAGAAATAAATCACAATAACACGGAGAATATTGACAACACCGATATAATGATCTTGTGACCTGCCGTCATACAGTTCCTGAACAGAAGTGCTTCCGGGTTGAACTTCGAGTTATCTCCCTTTGACCGCTACCGAGTGGACTGAGCACTGCAGCACTTGACTACAATAGCAGCAATAAATCATGAATGATAAATCGCGGTAAAATGAAAAATTAAACCTAGAAATTAAAGACTATTGCATTGTACAATTTGCAAATAAAATTCACAAAGACGGTATATGCTATGAAATATTAAAATATTTTTAATTTTAGTTTTTTTATAGTTATTTAGGCCTATAGATCCGTGAATTATAGATGTCTCTGTACAAACATCTGTAGGTTAGATCATTGCTTTTGAGAGTGCTGAATCTATTGATATTTTCAAAGGAAGTATTTGAAGAATTTTTTTTGTTCTTTACCAAATGATGACCTTTTTGGTGACATGTGATTTTCTTGCGTTTTTAAGTATCAAATAAGTATGTAGATATTTTCGTTATTATGTTATTGCAGCTACAGAACAAACCATTATACATCATTTTTATTTATTCAACAAACCAGTATAAACATTTATTATTGTGGTGAATATAAATTAGAACCAGTGCCTTTGTAGATGAAATTAATTTTAGACAGACAATACTCACCATTGTTTATATACGCCTACATTAAAATTTACACATATATGAAAGGACACCAGCGTCGCTCTATGGTAAAGAGAGCTATGATAAGATCATATGCATCTATTATGTTCGTAAATCGTTCTATCGCGCGTTTCTATCAAGGCAGCTAGTATCATCTTGATTGAAACAGAGGCATGTTCTATTGCAAAATCATCGAGCCGGTTTGTTAATAATTTAGCTTCATATATACGTAGAGGTCCTTCGATCGGCACATCCATTTTATTTTTAATGAATTAACTTACTTAAAATTTGATGAACTTTAAAGGGACAGTCCTTTTGGGGCATTTTATGGAAACAAAATCCAAGAGTACTTTCATTTTTATGCTTATATATTTTTATAACATGATTATTTAAATTATTTTCATATATGTTAGTTTGGTTAACATTTTAGTTGTTATTGATTTAACAATTTGACAAAGAATAGAATGCATCAGTGCGTCCTTTTGAATTTCTTTTCCACAAAAAAATACCCCGATATGACTGTACCTTTAAAAAGCGTATATTCCAATATTTACACATATTCCTCTAAGATTTGGGAGCACGAGTAGGATACTGCTTTTGGCCATTATTCTCAATGCAAACTGTATTTAAATCCTATCCAAAGATATATATCATAATTATGATGTTTCCTTCAGCTATAGTAAAAGTCATACTCTCAAATTTGTTACTAAAATATTTATGCACGGCCGGCAAATATTTCGTCATTAACATCATTCTTTCACTGAGTATCTCGTTACTTTGAAGTTAAAGACTTGTCTCACTTAACTCGGACGTCCTAATTAATTTCCTCTTTAAAAATCTCAATGTACTTTTAGGTATGTCAAGTTGTCCTTAAACAAAGTACATTCATGAAAATTTTTCGTAACCGTGAAATTAGACCTTCTGTAGCATTTGAGAGTGACTGCATCCTTTAACGGTATTTATCTGGATAATATAAGTTATGGATATTTTAATGGTTTGATATTTCATTAATTGACCAATAAAGATTAAAATCGTTATCCCTATCCATTTTGTCCAGTATATATATTTATAATTACATGTACGTATATATGATTCCTTACTATATGGGGTCTCATCGGTCTATGTGGTCTATGTGGGCGGATACTTCATGTTTGACATGAAATGATTTTATGCCTATGATATGTTTAATGAAATATATATGTGCCACTTGCAACATCAAGTTAAACCGAAATCATTATTTTGTCTTCTTCTATACAGAGACTAGTAAAAGTCTCCAACAGAGACTATATTTCATGAGGAAATTGAAATCATTTGATGTTGATGTGAAATTAATGAAAGTTTTCTACACATGTTTTGTTCAAAGCGCTTTATCATTTAGCATGAAATGTTGGTACGGTTCTCTTAGTCTTCAAGATAAAAACAAAGTAATCAAAATTGTAAATATAAGTTCAAAAATTGCTGGTACCATTTTAGATCACCCGGCGTCCATAAATGACGACAAAGTATTATCACACGCTCGAAAGATTATTTCAGATCCATCACATGTCCTGCACTCAGAATATTCACTTTTGCCATCCGGTAAACGGTTTAATATGCCTTTCCACAGATCTAACAGAACTAAGAAGTCATTCGTACCTTCATGTATTTCAAAATGTCAGATAAACATTGACTTCGCTCCTTATTATATTCCTGAAGGCCATCAAATTACGTGTATTTATGTGGATGTGTGTGTGTGTGTGTGTATTTTATGTAAATAGACTTTTTATTAATATTTAACTTATTATATAAATGTCCATATGTATTTCATGCCATGAGCTCTATTTGATTCAAGAAGAATTCCCTTTTGGGTAATAAAGTGTTATCTTATCTTATCTTATCTTATAACGCTGAAAGCAAACCAGGAATCAGCAACTTCAGTCCCATATTACGTCATTTCCGGTCTTGGTATGATGCAGCCAGGAATCGAACACCCTTTGAGTTGTGAGCAGTCCTTCAGATGGCTAGCGCCTTAATCAATAAAGTATTTCTTTGGAATGAATTATAACAAGCACTTTACTCAAGGGTTTCATAATTAAACCATTTAGTACTGATAACGGGTTCTAACGTTAAAATAGATGCTAGATACAGTTGAACATTTTGTTTCAAAGGCATCCTTATAACAAGTCCTATATTGACAGGCATCCTTTAATAAGAGAAGTACTTGTATTGAAAGATATATCATTGAATATAAAGAGATACTTGTTATGTATTGAAAGACATCTTTGAAAGATAAATGTGAACCCTTGACTTCATTTGATTCTTGTGAAAAGGAGTCCTTTTTATAAAAAATATATAATCACAATCAAACATCAGGCATGCACTGACATGGTTGTGATCGTCTTCAGTGCTGACAATAGACCAAGGAAAAATTAAGAAAGTCAAAATTGAACAAGAAAAGAAAAAATATGTTTATTATTCAACAAATATCAATGGTTTGATTTTAAATCCAAAGCGATTGTAATACAAGAATACACATTCGGTGCGTAAAACGTTATCATTTCAGGTTAACAAGTAAAAACACTGTATTTTGAAATTTGCATTTTTTTTATAGAAAAGAACAAAATGATGATATAAGGAAGACACGAGTAATTCTATGGATGAACAACTTCTTTATTAGACGGTGGCAACGTTTCGGTATAGATTCTTATACCGTTTTCAAGCATGAACACGGTATAAGGATCTATACCGAAACGTCGCATAAAGAAGTTGTTCATCCATAGAATTACTCTTGTCTTCCTTATACCATCAACTTCTAGAATGCCACTCGAACAGCTCAAAATGATGATATGTTCATTTTAGATTCATGTTTCGTCTGATTCTGCAAGTAAGTTTGATTTTTTCATATTTCCTTATAGCTTCTTGACTTCAACTCCTGACTTAATCTTTCTAGGAATCAAAGATTTAAAAGCAATAGAAAGCAAAGGAGTCCAAAGATAAAGAAGAACAGACCAGTGCTTGCGTATTTATCAAAGATCCCAACCGTTTAACTGGGTTGTCAAGTGTTTGGAAATATCCAGGTTTATCTTAAAGTGCCAGTCAGACGGAGTTCGTTGATCTGTTGGATTGAATCAGATGGTCTCACTTCTTTTAAATATCCAATATTCAAACACAACCAGTTTTGGATCCAAAACCGTAGTCAGCAAAAGTCTGTCCAATTCTACCCGTTATTCACATATCCACCCGCCATGGGGAACCCATTCAACTCTGATGACGTAATGCTCTCCACACTCAGTCTGTCCAGAGTTCGTGTTCGACTCAAGTGATTCTTCACCGTCACAGAGACCCCGTGGGGCTCTATTGGGGTTGCACGAAAGCTACGTCTTCTCTCCCACATGTCTGGCTGCTTGCTGGTACAACACCCCATACAGAAAACCTGCAAGGAAGAGACCTGTGTGAAATAAACATAACTCTATAAAGGCTATACATTTTACGTACGCTTCGTGCATGATGTGTTATTTTCTTTTTGGATATTTTACGTGTGCTTTATTTCATCCTGCTACATCAGCGTATATGTCTCCGCTAATGCTACAACCTATCCCCTGATATCCTCCTATGGTCTTCTGTCGTATCGCTGACGGGTGGTTGCTCAGCGCTATTTATAGCCTGTCTGTTTTCAGTGAAACTATTTCGAACTCCATACACTGTTGTCTAGTGATGTCGCACGTGGAAATCTAAGAGGAAGCGATTTGGAGCTTAGCGGAAGACTGCAACGAGAATCAGATTTATTATCTAAAAGCACTCCCATTGGTTAATTTGCATCACGAGGTGAGCACGCGGAACGAAGCCAAGAAATCAGTTGCCGCTATCGCTGAAAGGGCATCATTTGATTGGCTTGCTATATATAGCGATACGACAGAAGACCATAGGAGGATATCAGGGGATAGGTTGTAGCATTAGCGGAGACATATACGCTGATGTAGCAGGATGGCTTTATTTTAGTTAGTCGAGCATCTTTTTTCATTGTAGTTTATGTATGCTTCTATAGGTGTTCATCCTGTTTGTTTAGGTTTCCCTGAATTACACAGGTTTTCGTTTCTCATTTTGAGTTTCTTTCTCTTTGAACTTATCAAATTTGTAATGTACCCAAGACTAATTAAACCTGCTTTTAACAGAGATAATTCTTATTTAGCTAACTTTCCCTAATGAAAATATGTTTTCCCTCCTTCTCTTGTCATTTCACATGTCTGTAGATTGTTTCAAAATGATTGAATAAAATGAAATGTTTTGACGAAAAGTGTCAATGCTGCTCTAGTCATAAACAGAACAGTTCAAGTATGAACGAGGAAAACCAACAACGCATGAATTCGTATAGACAGTAAGGGCTTAAAAAGGGTATGGATTGTTGAAACATTTTGATTTTCCTTGTAGATATATAGAGGTTATCATGCGAGTGTGTTTTGGGATCGTAAATATCCTGCATTAGGAATAAACATTGTATTTGGCGAGCCTTGGCGAGCTAAATACATAGTGTTTATTCCTAATGCAGGATATTTACGATCCAAAAACACACGAGCATGATAACTTCTTTATCATACAATGTCATTTTAAAATTTAATTCGAAAAAATGCCTGATAATACTATTTTGATAGTTGAAATTGTTTTAAGATTCGCGCATTGATATATGCAAATGAATAGAGCAATGACTCTGACAGTGAATTGACAAAATATAATTCCTCCTTATATATGCTTTTTATTGCCGTTTGAGTTATTTTGTCACGACTCCAAAGTTTTGAAATTTTAAAAATCTATAAAATACGATGATTTAAAAGTTAGACACATTTTAGATGGTTTTTGGCGGGATCGAACTGACGTTCGTTAATCCGACGTCATCGAGAGGACGAGTCAATCTCACCAAGGGGCAAGAGTTGCTTCCCTTCGCCTACGTGACAATGGCTGCTTGCGTTGAGACAGCGATTGAACGAACATTGATGCGTTGAGACAGCGGAGAGATAAACTAGATGATAGTCTGTGGATTTCCGAATCCAAACTAAACAATATTAAAGTAAAGAACACCGAAGATGTGTAAATGACGTGTTTGAACATGAGACTTGAACTGCCTTTGGTACCTGTGAGTAAAATTGTTCGGTCGGTTTCATTCAAATCGTGATGACAGTGTTTTAGCACTGCTAAGTCATACATATGGCTAAAGACCCATACAGTTTTGTTGTTATTTCTTAGATTTATGTTTATCATACAATGGATAGTGTTCTCGGCATAATAAAGCCAACGGATATTTTCGATATCCGTTGGGCGTGGCTAAGGGTCATATACGGATACCGATGCAAATTTCAAAGGTCAAGGTCGGAACTTCTTTCGAAAATTCCGATGACGTCACAAGCGTTAACATTTTGAACGCCTTTAGAAACGGAGAGAGGCATTACAATATGAATGATACATTGCATAAACATAAATCTAAGAAATAACAACAAAACTGTATGGGTCTTTAGCCATATGTATGACTTAGCAGTGCTAAAACACTGTCATCACGATTTGAATGAAACCGACCGAACAATTTTACTCACAGGTACCAAAGGCAGTTCAAGTCTCATGTTCAAACACGTCATTTACACATCTTCGGTGTTCTTTACTTTAATATTGTTTAGTTTGGATTCGGAAATCCACAGACTATCATCTAGTTTATCTCTCCGCTGTCTCAACGCATCAATGTTCGTTCAATCGCTGTCTCAACGCAAGCAGCCATTGTCACGTAGGCGAAGGGAAGCAACTCTTGCCCCTTGGTGAGATTGACTCGTCCTCTCGATGACGTCGGATTAACGAACGTCAGTTCGATCCCGCCAAAAACCATCTAAAATGTGTCTAACTTTTAAATCATCGTATTTTATAGATTTTTAAAATTTCAAAACTTTGGAGTCGTGACAAAATAACTCAAACGGCAATAAAAAGCATATATAAGGAGGAATTATATTTTGTCAATTCACTGTCAGAGTCATTGCTCTATTCATTTGCATATATCAATGCGCGAATCTTAAAACAATTTCAACTATCAAAATAGTATTATCAGGCATTTTTTCGAATTAAATTTTAAAATGACATTGTATGATAAAGAAGTTATCATGCTCGTGTGTTTTTGGATCGTAAATATCCTGCATTAGGAATAAACACTATGTATTTAGCTCGCCAAGGCTCGCCAAATACAATGTTTATTCCTAATGCAGGATATTTACGATCCCAAAACACACTCGCATGATAACCTCTATTTATGCAATGTATCATTCATATTGTAATGCCTCTCTCCGTTTCTAAAGGCGTTCAAAATGTTAACGCTTGTGACGTCATCGGAATTTTCGAAAGAAGTTCCGACCTTGACCTTTGAAATTTGCATCGGTATCCGTATATGACCCTTAGCCACGCCCAACGGATATCGAAAATATCCGTTGGCTTTATTATGCCGAGAACACTATCCATTGTATGATAAATGTTATTTCTCTACGTTACACTGCGTTTAGATACAGAAACAGTCACACCTAAAGTATAAGTTTCCCTTCGCTGACAGTATGTTTTCGGACACGCAAACCCATTAGTAACTCCACATGCTGAAATCAAAACTCACGAAACGTTATGTTTCAGATTGAACACCAGTATCGTGCAAACCAACACGGATACGGTAAATATGATACGTCTCGAGTGTTGATGCAATCTATCTAGGTAATACGAAAATAAGTACTGCGACATGCGTAAAAAACATATTTGCGTGAAACAAATATTACATGACACATTAAATTAATAGTGTTTTCGCTATTAAAAGATGTGTTTTCAACGCATTTTAAAATGAAAACACGTGTCAAATTTCATGAATAAAAGTTCAAATTTAAGTGACTGTATTTTACCTGTATTTAAACTTAATTGGAAACACGTATCACGATTTTACGATGATAAATGTAAAGAAAATTATTCAAAACAAAAATCTGTAGATATATAAACAAATTAATCACAAGACGTTTAGATAAAGATAGTTACTATCCGTTGTATAACTACAGAAAACTCTAAAGAAGCGATCAGAATCCCGTTATCTCACCTCTATATAATTCCCATAGCGTTATATCACAAACGAGCCATATTGAAACGCCTAGATTCCCCGGAGATGTATTCGTGTTACCAACCCACAGAGTTGTGTGTTGTGTATGAGCTACCTTAGTTTCTAGAACTAAACCCAGAACATATATCTATATATTGTCCCTAACAAAACTAATACACGTGGCGCTAATCTGCACGCGCAGATCTGTGATGAGGCGATAGTCGGCTTCTGATAATCCTCTTCACGTGAACGCCGTTGTTGGAGATAATCTGAGTACCCGGATGACTGCATGTAGCTCGGGTGTTTTGTGAAGTTGTGTCATTATACCTACATACATAGATAGATATTGTCAGGTAAATCTAGATACCTTGGTGTATTGCAACATTTGTTATACTCTGTCGACGCCTAATATCCTGATGGGTACATACACACTAGTAAGATATCCGCGGTCATGATGAATATTGATATCAAATTAACTTCAGCATTATATGATTAAAAGTATATTCATATTGTTTATGATATATGTTGTGCGTTAACAAAGGGAGAGCACAATTTACAAATGGTGTGGTTATGTTATATCAGTCACCATTAAAATGATACCCACTGCAATTGTCGTCTGAAGTATTTTATTCATCATCTTCATTTACTTCACGTGCGACCTTCTTTGCTTTTTTAGTCTTAAAAAATTGCTAATACTAAATGTATACAGTAAGGGAAACCAACAAGGTAGACCACTGAGACAACAAAAGCATTTATTTTCATAATTAGGTCAAAAGAGAACACACTGCTTGTAGAAATGATAGGAATAGAGCTCACGTTTTAAAAAAACCCGTAATAATAAACGTCAGAGATATTTTTTAAATTCCCACAGTAACTTCGTAGGTCATGTCTAAAATATATGAAAAGCCTTCTAAACAAGAAGAAAATAGCGTACTGTAAAGGGGACAAATTAGAAGTGAAGAGCATTCAGAAAGATATTTCCTTGCAAATAAAGAAATGTAAAGATGAGTTTAAACGCAAAGTCGAGAAGGAGTTCTGCTGTGGCAATACACGGAAAATGTAGAATAGCTTAAAGACTATGACTGGAAGTGATAAAAAGAGGGAACAGATATCTTCATCCAACGCTAAGTCTTTCGCTGAAGACTTAAATTCATTCTATGCTAGATTTGATGATAAAGATTTGTCAAAGGATTTAAAACAGGAATTTGAATCTCCAGTCTTTATAAATACCTCCGCAAACGTAAAATCGTGTTTTACTAAAATCAATATTCGGAAAGCGTCAGGACCAGATCATTTACAAGGAATTGTTTTGAATTCATGTGCGGATCAACTCTCCCCGCTTTTTTGTAAGCTTTATCAGGCCTCTCTCGACGCCCATAGAATACCAAAGATATGGAAGACATCTACAGTGGTACCAGTTCCGAAGCGATCAAGACCAAAGGAACTGAATGATTACAGACCCGTTTCACTCACATCAGTGGCCATGAAATGTTTCGAGAGATTAGTGCTTCCGTTTCTCCTGCAAAGCATAAATCATATTTTGAACCCATTACAGTTTGCGTATCGGGCAAAGCGTGGAGTGGAAGATGCCACTCTAACGTTGTTGAATAAACTGTACAATCATCTTGAAACTCCAAAATCTTATGCCCGTGTATTATTTGTTGATTTCTCGTCGGCGTTTAATACAATTCAGCCTCATCTCCTTGTCCGTAAACTCATCAACATGAGTGTCAACCCATCCATTATTAAATGGATTTATAAGTGACTTTCTTACCAATAGGAAACAGTCTGTCTGTGTGAATAACTGTCACTCCTCAACTATTACCATCAATACCGGCGCCCCACAAGGATGCGTTCTGTCACCAGTGCTGTTTATCACATATACGAATGACTGTGTTGCTCATTATCAAAATTGTTCAATTGTGAAATTTGCTGATGATGCTGCTCTTATTGCTCTATTGAATGATAATTCTTCTGAAGATCAATATCGATCAGATATTTCAAATCTATCAGATTGGTGCCAGGATAATTTTCTTCATATTAATGTGAACAAAACAAAGGAAATGGTTTTTGATTTCAGAATGGGGAGAAAGCAGTTAGAACCCATCAACATAAGTGATACTCCTGTAGAAAGTGTGCCAGAATACAAGTATCTTGGTACTATTATCGATGACAAATTTAACTGGAATAACAATACACAAGCTCTGTACAGGAAGTGCCAACAGAGACTATATTTCATGAGGAAATTGAAATCATTTGATGTTGATGTGAAATTAATGAAAGTTTTCTACACATGTTTTGTTCAAAGCGTTTTATCATTTAGCATGCAATGTTGGTACGGTTCTTTGTCTTCAAGATAAAAACAAATTAATGAAAATTGTAAATATAAGTTCAAAAATTGCTGGTACCATTTTAGATCACCCGGCGTCCATAAATGACGACAAAGTATTATCACACGCTCGAAAGATTATTTCAGATCCATCACATGTCCTGCACTCAGAATATTCACTTTTGCCATCCGGTAAACGGTTTAATATGCCTTTCCACAGATCTAACAGAACTAAGAAGTCATTCGTACCTTCAAGTATTTCACTTCTCAACAAAATGTCAGCTAAACATTGACTGTGCTCCTTATTATATTCCTGAAGGCCTCAAATTACGTGTATTTATGTGAATATGTGTGTGTGTGTGTTTTATGTAAATAGACTTTTTATTAATATTTAACTTATTATATAAATTATTATGTATTTCATGCCATGAGCTCTATTTGATTCAAGAAGAATTCCCTTTTGGGTAATAAAGTGTTATCTTATCTTATCTTATCTTATCTTATGTCTAAGAACATAACATCTGAAGCTTACAATACACTATTCGTAACGGATCCGGAATTTGAGTCGGTCTTGTTTAATATATTACTTCCAGGGGACTCCTTCACTTGTGCGAAAGCACATGCTTCTCTCATTGGTATAGCAAACATGTTTAACCTGATTTTGATTGTGTACAATTGCCCGTTCAAATGATTACCACCATTGAAGGATTGAGTCATCAGAAATATCGGAATGCTTTGGGTTTTTTTAATATCGATTTAAAATTTCAAGAAATAATATTCTTGTTTTTAGATATTGGTGGGATTTGAGTGGCGTACATCGATATAATTGATAACTGTTCCGCCTATGATAAGTTCTCAAAAAAATGAAAATGATGAAAGGACCAGCATAAGTAACCTGTATGTAACTTAGTAATTAATAATATATATGGTATATATTAGCATTTTTGTTTTGCGCAAATTGATGATAGCAAAGTTAACAACCATTTTAAATTTTGTTTCTTTGAAACTTTTTTTTAGAGGGAAATAACTTGAACAGATGTATTGAACCAGTAAACTGATTATTTTTGTTTTCCCTCTGAAATGGTTTGATCAACCCAAATAGGGCCTCTCCAATCCAACTCCATTATCCATCGTCTGGATGAAACCGGCGGATGTTATTGCTCCGCCTAGCGGCAGGTGTCCGTCACTTCCAGCAACTTCCGGCTAAGTTAGCCGGTCGAGATGGACTTGTCAAGTATTTTCTATTTTCTTCTGGCTATTGCACTGGTAATTCTGTGTATTGTAAGTATCAATCTAATCCAATCGTTAGTAGAAAGTCATGTGTATACTTGGAAGACTTTGACATAAGTTAACAAGCCATTTTGCAAGAGAAAAGCGATTTGTTTACATGGGTGTTAAAGCGACATGTTGCATCAGTCTGGAGGCTGATCAAACAATTACCTCTGATCACACTGTCGACGTGGACATTTTCACTGATTTTATTCTAAATGACATTGATTTTATATTTTAAAGCATACACACATCAGAACATAAAATTTCGCTACTATTAAAGATGCTGAGTTTGCAATGTAAAATGTTTCTTGAGATACAGGTTTACAAAATTTGAGATCCCTAGCTATAACTGATGAAAAGATATGATTATGAGTTCAAATTGTCATAATGGAAACACTTTTGCCAATCTACTTTGAAATTGTCATAAATTTTTTTTAAGGAATTCTTTGGTTACAGACTTTAAATTTGGCAAGAAAATTATAATTGCCAACAGATACTAAAGAACATTAATTGGTGAAAATGTTTGGAGTCAAAAGTCAAACATAAATTCCCTTTTTTGGCTGAATGTTACGTGATTTCCGTAACAATCAGAATCAGAGATTGTTATGATATAGATTTTGTTCTATGGCACTATTATAGTGCTGGAGCGATTAATCGTAGGATCGCTTAATCGATCGATTGAAGTCAAATAAACGATTGTCGATTACAAAAAACTGCACATCGATAATCGGAAGTAATCATTACTTTGATACATAAACAATAAAAGGTTTTGCTTTAGCGTATTTTCTTTATTTGAAAAGTGTAATCAAATCGTAAAGTTTTGCTGTTTACCTCAAAAACGGAAGTCATGTCGTACTCAAGTGCGCATGGCTCCTGCTCAGCCAATGAAATCGCCATGTATTTTTAGATCGGTTGTCTTGGGAAGTAATTAATATTCATGAACAAGATGTGCAACTCTCATTGGCCATGTAACAATTGGTATTTGCATATAATCACGTGACTTCGCTTAGGCAGGTAAAGTCGACAGCTACTTCAGAGCTTCTGATACGATTCTTTATCATGATGCCTTAGTTATAAGCATTTACAACAAAATCAACAATTTAAAATACAATATCAACACAAGACAGATGGATACAGACGTTTATTTATTTACATCACAGTTGATTTGCTTATCAAAGAGGCCGAAAGGTAAACAATGTGAATTTTTGAAAGGACGCTGTCAGTCAGGCATTTCAATATTAACGTGAATAAATGCAATTCAATTAGATAATGTTTCATAACTTGTTCTGCAATTTCATACTTCTTGTGGACCTCTCAACTCTTATAAATAAGAAAATAAACGAATTAAATGACAAAAGGTGCCATCGTTCTATACTATCATTTCCCAGGAAAAGGTGGCCGACGAGTTTATGAATGACGACGGTCCTTCATTTTCTTGTTCGATATTTTCTTTGAACATTTAAATAAAGGTCACTCACGGCCTGAAACTGTATTTATTCACGTCAAGAGGTCAGTATTAATTCTGCAGACATATGATAAAGCATTTTTTAAAATACTTTCGCCAATGTAGAGTGATGACAACAACCCGGAAGTCAGTTGGCTTACGTAGGTTTTAGACAGTGAAATGAAACGTGACTGTCAACAATAATAACGATTATAATCGATCGATAATCGATCGAACACTAGCGATTATCGATCACCAAATATGTAGCGATAACCAGCTCTAGGCACTAATACCCTTATTTGCTAAGAGTCCTTTAATTAATTATCACTTTTGGTTCAGGTCAAAATGGCACCAAACGAATTTCGGCTGTTTTCTTTGATAAAGGTAACTGGTTTGTCTATTTGGCAGACAAATTTCAAATGCAAACCAAGCTTAAGATATGATATTGATTTATTGTAACAGTATGATAATATCATGAGCTTTGAAGGGCTTAAAAACTGATGTTTTATTTTGTACTTTTCAGGGTTTAGTTGTAATTTATGTTACATCAGTAGCATATCCTTATTTGGGTCGTTATGAGAGTGAAAAAATGTTCTGCGACCCGCAAAAGAAAAAAGAAATTGAGTTTCCCAGCATTCATGACCCTCCAAGCATCGATCTCACGGTCGTAGTTCCTGCATACAACGAGGAAGAAAGATGTGAGTAGGAAATTTGATTTAAACATATTTTTTTCATGATATGTATACAATATACATGAATGGATTGGCCAACAAGCTCCGAAGAGCTTATATCAAGGTTGCTCCGAGTAGGAAATGTTGTATGTTGAGAAATGTACATGTATTGTACTTTTGTCAAAAGCGAATGTTGATTATATTTAATATTATATATATAATTATATTTTGTTTAATCTTTTCACATGAGATTATTTTGTAATGTAAAGCAAAACTTTTCATCCAAGATGGATCCAAGATGACGTGTGGAAAGCTATTTCATTTACATGTGTTCATTTAGTGTAAAATACTTTTTCATCCAATACATTTGCATCAATAAGGATTGTACTGAGATGATTATGTGTTTCACTTCAGTTTAAGAGATATGAAAAAATATCACTGAAAGTAAAAAAAAACATGGAACAAGATTATTATTGATTAGCAAAAACAACTTTAATCTGCTAAGCTAAAATAGGTTAAATTGGCAGGCTTATAAATATAATAAAAGGTATAATTTTTTTATGTGATTCTTTCAGTACCGGCAATGATGGACGAAGCTTTAGAATTTCTAGAAAACAGACAGGTATGTTATGATGATTTTACGGCTTGCCCTATTTATTTTAAATACCGGTAAAAGGAAATATTGCGTCGAGGATTTACCCTGTTGTTATAGGGAAAAAGTGTTGAGATTGATCAATTTAGTATCAAGAACTGAGAAATTCTCTGTTCTCTTGTTTTCAGTTGAAATCTTTTGTATTAATTAGATTTTATTTGACTGTAAATTTAATAAAAATCTTTTTTCTCTTCAGCAGAAGAATCCTTCCTTCAGTTATGAAATAATTGTTGTCGACGACGGCAGCAAAGATAAAACAACAGAGGTGAGATGTGTTTTGAATCAAATTACAATCTAATAGCACGAAAAGATATGCTTTAATGTGAATACATACATTATGACTTGATGTTAACATTTTATTAATTTTGTTAATGATTTATAATTCACTCAATTTGGTTAATAAAATAGTCTTGTGTTCATTTCTTTTTCAGGTTGCTTTAAAATACTCAGAAAAGTTTGGTGTAGACAAAGTTAGAGTTTTAACCTTAGCCAAAAACAGAGGGAAAGGTGGAGCTATAAGATTGGTGAGTTTGTTTTCATTTTTCATTTGAACATAATCACTTCTTTTGTTGAGATACAATTTAGGAATATGTCTGTAATAGAATTTCAGCAATTGTTTCTTTGATATTTCTGTTTTTATTTGATTTTGTTAATATAATATTATAGGTTTTGATTTAGATATATATACTTTGCAAAAAAAATCATTTTGTGAAATAAATTTTCTTTATTGAAGCATTCATAAAATATCCTAAAGATGTTAGCTTTGCAGCAATATTGCAAGTTTACATAATCTGCTTCGATAACTTTGTTTACTTATATCAGTTATATTTATGTTCCAGGGTATGTTTGTAGGGCGAGGGAAGCTGATGTTATTTGCCGATGCCGACGGAGCAAGTCGATTTAGTGATTACTCAAAACTTGAGATTGAACTTAAAAAGTTGAATGGACAGGTAAGATTGATGTTTTGAGAAAGACGTTAAAACTTTATCTATGTGTTTCATGTCAACTTTTCCCTAGTTGATTGGCTTATTGTTTGTTTTCAATGAGAAAAATTGATTATCTTTATAGTGTTTCATAACAATCAATCGTTATTCAGTAGAAAGGCGTACGGTCAACGTACAGAATTTACTATTCAGAGTTGCTATTTGTTAAATTTGTTACATAAAATTAAGGCATCTTTAACATAATTTGAAATGGACATTAAATAAGCAGAATCATCATTTTGATTGTTATTAGTTATAAGTGCCTATAAATTATATTCTACATATTATCTCTCTTAAAACGGATTTGCAGAAATTATAACAGTGACAGGTCACTAACTGACCTATAACTTATCTCACTGATTTATTCCAGGACAATTTGTGTGTAGTGTGTGGATCTAGAGCACATTTAGAAAAAGACTCGGTCGCAGAGGTGAGTTGCTATTTGTTCTTCTAAGTGTAAACATACATGTATCAATTCAGCTTAGTTACAAGTTAATGTTAAATGCACAAATAATTTCAAAAAAAAAAAATGCATGTTTAATCAGAAATTTACCTGGAAAGCATCTGAGTAAAGATTTAGCAAAAGATTTAGACGAGTTTGAGTTTTGTCATATAGAGAACTTAAGAATAATATCAAGTACTTCAAATACCTTATATCATTTCCTTTTTTGTCATCGGAAAGTTTGAAGTGAATAGGTACTGGCAATAACTCATTGCCATATAAGTCAAATATATCTTAGTATCAATACAGATAGTACTTTGTTTAATACATGTATATGATATATATAAGTGTAAATTTTCCATGATCCTCCATATCTGATGTACAATTCTGAAGTGCAGCAATGCTTGAAAAGGGAACAAATTAAGACTATCTGGAGTTGTGTCATGCAGTGAAATGTTGCATCATGGGAAGGCACTTCAAGGCAGTACAACAGATATAATTTCCGTCTTTCTGATTTTAGCGATCAGCATTCCGCACATTCCTGATGTACGGGTTCCACTTCCTGGTTTGGTTCTTGTGTGTGCGAGGGGTCAAGGACACCCAGTGTGGTTTCAAACTTCTCACAAGAGAGGCGGCCATCTTGCTTTTTTCAAACCTCCACGTCGAGCGATGGTGAGTTTACAAATTACAATATGTAATATCAAATGATACATTACACATTTCTTACCTTGATTGATATATGGCCTCCTTAAAAATTGAATAATGATGTAATTTGCAGAATATGACCAATTGATTCTATCTGGGATTTATGTACTGTTTCCAATTATGGATTTTTGAAAGCTTGAGGTGAGAAAGTAAGTATAAGTTCTGTATATTGTGTGTGTCTTCAGCTTGAATTTTAGAAAATAAGGATTTTGTTAAGAGATTGAATTTCTCCTTTCCAGGGCGTTTGATGTGGATATGTTATATTTAGCTCAACACTTCAGGATACCAGTAGGAGAGGTCGCAATCAACTGGCAGGAAATAGAAGGTACGTCCAGAGTTTTTGAATATCAGAGTCAACGATGGCAGTCATATTTAAGTTTTTTTAGCAAAGCAAAATTCATTTGACTTAAGACTTAGAATTCACACTTTTGTATATTGAATTCACATTTAGAAATAAAGTTAAAATATTGAAATATTATAAAAAACACAATGTATATTTGTAATTTTGCTTAAATTATTTGTTTAAATGTCTGTTTACAATTTACCAACATGCACTTTCGCAAGATTAGCTCTCTTCTGATAAACTGGCGACCCAGGATATGTGTGCAAGTAGTGACTCGGATGAAATAAACCCAATTTTGAACGCCTCAATCTGAAAGTTTCTTTTCTTTTAGAGTTATCTGACCTTGTTGATACGGCAACCACTAGGGATGGGCCACTACACTCACTTCTTATGTTGTTTTTGTATGATTTTATTGTCAAATATAATCACAAACTGTCAAAAAGGAAAAGGAGGATATTTTCAAAGAACCTATAGCGTTTGCAGGTTTGTTTGAGTACTTTCTTTTCTCTCCGCAGGATCCAAGATGGTGCCCGTATGGAGCTGGGTTCAGATGGGTCGCGATCTTCTTCTTATTCGTCTCAGATACTTACTTGGGGCCTGGAAAATAGTCGACAAACCAAAGACTGCTTAGTCCAACACAGAGTTACATAATGTCCAGAATAAATCAAAACTATTTCATGAGATTTAAGCAGTCATGAAGAAGAGATAGAAGATTATGATAAATTAATTCAGATAACCTCTGATTGGATCTAACAAGGTCATGTGACCGGTATACATTTCAATGAAGCCTAAAGCAGATTTTTTACAAAATAGCCGTCACATTATGAAAGTTATACGAATCATGTTTGCTGATTGGATAATACAAGGTCATGTGGACGTAGAACTATTTAACAATGTATCATTGCACTGTAATGAAACTACCATAACACACTCTTTTGAAGTCTTTTCACAGATATATTTTCAAAAGTGTTCAGACAAAACTAAATATGCAATCTTTAGTCTAAAAATTTACTGAAATTATTCATATAGAAAAACAAGTTAAATATATTTCGCAATGTTTTCTATGAACTATATTTTGTGAGTGAACTAAGAAGCTAAGAGAGCGTAGGACCAGTTACATAGAAACAAATAAATAAAACAGTACTGCTGTCATTTGATTTTGCATTCAATTTCAACTTTTGTTTTGAAATTAAAACTTTCTTTAAATTTCAGAGTCAGAATTTATAAGAAATTTTTGTATAACTGGCTGCGCAAAGTTCACCATTTATACAAGTTTCAAACAGGTTATAACTGCATGGACAAAGACTTCATGAAATAGCTGAATCTTATTTTTGTGACTGGAGATCGCAGGCATTATGATTATGAAGTAGGTGTTTTTTCAATAAAGTTTGTGTATCCAAGACAAATATTATGGATGGCAGCTTCTTATTTATTGTACTTCTCAACGTTTCTTTGTCATATGATAAGGCAAGGAGTTTGCCCTCCATGATATTTGTCTGTTACTTGAAAGTTTTATTTGAAACAATGTTTCAGGCTTCTTCTTTGCCTCCAGAAGGCTAGCAACATTCAGATTTACAGTTACTATAGTTAAAAAATTACCGTGGTCTATTTTTAGCTCATCTGGCCTGTAAGGCCCAATGGGCTTATGGCATGGCATGTTGTACGGCGTCCGTCCGTCCATCCATTCGTCCGTCCGTAAACTTTGTGGAATTTCGACTTCTTCTCCAGAACCATAAGGCCTAGAAAGCTGAAACTTTGTGTGCAGACTCCTTGGCTAGTGGGGATTATAAATTGTAGCTTTGGTGGCCCTGTGACCCCTAATAAGGGCCACAGGGGCCACGCCCTAAAAACCTTTTTTCATCTTCTTCTCCAGAACCACGAGGCCTAGAAAGCTGAAACTTTGTGTACAGACTCCTTGACTAGTGGGGATTATAAATTGTAGCTTTGGTGGCCCTGTGACCCCTAAAAAAGGCCACAGGGGCCACGCCCTAAAAACCTATTTTCATCTTCTTCTCCAGAACCATGAGGCCTAGAAAGCTGAAACTTTGTGTACAGACTCCTTGACTAGTGAGGATTATGAATTGTAGTTTGGTGACCCTGTTGTCCCTAATTATGTAATAAAGGCAACAGGAATGTCCCTCAAATGATGAAGCCTGATGAGCTACAGAGCCAATGGCTCTATTTTTAACATGAAGCTTTTGGAAAAGCTTTGTTGAGTTGAGCCAATGTCAGTAATTGTTATTCATTATATGTGATATTTTTCATTTACGTATAAAGAATTTAACATAAATCATGTTTTTTCCATCAAGGCCTTATGTTGCTTATATTTATTATTTGTTACATTTTCTCTTTTCTTAAATGTTTATTTGGTTCATGATACCTTGATCATGTTGTATGTATTTGTCATAAATACTGATTTCATCAACTCATCATGTATTCATATGCACTATGCACTTTCCTGATAACTTTCAAATTTGCAGGAACCATAGTTTAATATACTATCAAAACCAGTCTAAGTAAACATAGCCTCAATATTATCCGTTTCACTCCTATACTGAGTCTAGAAAGGTCTAGTAGAGGGTCGCGTCAGCTGACCTTTCTGCGACCTATGACCCTTCAACGTTATACATGCGAAGGCAGACTATTGTGGCTTGGTAAGCTGAGTTCTGATTGGTCAATTCTATACGTGGGCTGACGCGACCCTCTACTAGGCCTTTCTAGACTCAGTATAGTAGTGAAACGGATAATATTGAGGCTAGGTTTACTTAGACTGTAAGAAGAGTAAGAGAGGATCATATGCATTTAAGTCAACATTAGCATAAAGAATGGTAACTCCATTTAATGCTATAAACTTACTGTCAATTAATTTACGAAATGGAATATCATTAAGCACGTTAAGTGTGCAAAAGATTGATATCTACATGTAAAAATCTACATTGTGAATATTGTGATGATCAATTTTCATAGCATCACCGAGAACACTGCTGACAATGTTATGATGTCACAAGTTTCATGACATAATGCAATGATGTCACATTACTGATATTGGAACAATGCTATGACATCACTGAGATCAGTGTTTATAATGCATATTTCTTACACCTCGTAATAAGAATTTCACCAGCATGTCTTTATCAGTTAAGCTCATCAATAACAAGCTGATTTTATTCAAAAGCACTTTGGTTTTCTGTTTGAATGAGAATCCATGTGAGATGAGCGTTGATGAAAGTGACTTGATATATATCTGTACATCTATGTTCTATACCTACTTCCTGTATGTTTGTATGAGGAGAAATGGACTGTGTTCATTGAAGGGAACTATTAAACTTTTTATGGTATTTTCTCATCTCTTTGTTGTTTTAAGCTTATCTGGCCTGTAAGGCCCGATGGGCTTATGGCATGGCATGGTGTCCAGCGTTCGACGCCCGTCTGTCCGTCCATCCATCCATCAGTAAACTTTGTGGAATTTCGACTTCTTCTCTAGAACCAAAAGGCCTAGAAAGCTGAAACTTTGTGTACAGACTCCTTGACTAGTGAGGATTATAAATTGTAGCTTTGGTGGCCCTGTGGCCCCTAATAAGGACCACAGAAGCCACCCCTTTAAACCTATTTTCATCTTCTTCTCCAGAACCATTAGGCCTAGAAAGCTGAAACTTTTTGTACAGACTCCTTGACTAGTGAGGATTAATAATTGTAGATTTTGTGACCCTTTTGCCCCTACTAAGGGGGGAACCACATTGGCTACACCCTAAAGCAAAATCAAATCTAAAGCCTGATGAGCTATAGAGCCAATTTTTTTCCCATTCCTGTTTGAAACAACTTAGGCTTTAAACATTGACATGGTAATGTTGAGGTTTGAATGTTGAACTCTTTTTCATGACTTATACATTTTTCATGTTGTGACAATACAACCCTACATGAGAAAGAATAAAAAACCTTGGTTTATAGAGGATAGCACCAGTAGCATTTCCAAGATAATTCAACTGAACTACACGCTTAAGAACCGCAATATCATCTACAGCATCTTTATCTGTAACATACCCAATATTTGGAGTGTAGCAAACTCAGATTGAGTTAGAGGATCTTGAAATGGTTTCAGTATATGTACAAAGCATATATTCAGATGTGAGAAGGACAGTCTTCTGAAATATCAATCCATTCGCAAAACAAGGTCCATTAAGCTGTTTGCATTGCCTACACACAATATGATCTGACCTTTATAAGTTGGTCGTGTCATCAACTTGTCAAAAGCATTTTCCATTAACAATTTGAGCACAAAAATCAGCACTGTGGTGAAGCTGCTTCCAATTGAAATTTTGTCATGTTTGGACATAAACATAGAAGGAAGAAGACATTGTGATGCTACAGGATGGTTAATTGTTAAGTTAATTAAATTTAAGATGCTACTTGCAGCTTATTGGTGAAATACTGCCCAAGTGGCGTAAATTTCAACTCACTCAAAAGCATTGACAGCAAATAAGGGAAAAGTAACCTTTTGAATTATCTTCTCTTCCTCAGAGATACAACTGTGTCCTATCCTTGGATTTATCAAGTATTTGAAATGGGTATCAACCGGTGAGGATCTTTCTTCATTGTTGCTGAGCTTGTAAATAAGAAAAGTTTTGTACTCATATGATATGAGGTATAAGATCATGTTTAGTGTTCAGTATTAATGTTCAGTAATTCTGTAGCGTCTCACCAAAGGATTCAATTCACAGCAATATGTCAAACTCAAAAACAACAAATTCATAAGCAATGTCATAAATCAGACAATTGTTTTACCCATATGATGATTGGTCGTGTAGATATAAGATCATGTTGGGTGTTCAGTATAAATCTTCAGTAGTTCTGTAGCATCTCACCAAATGATTCAATTCACAGCAATATGTCAAACTCAAATACAACAAATGCATAAATAATGTTGATTTTTTATTTTCAAAATTATATATTCTTGCCCTTGTTAGAATACACCAAAGTAGAGCGCAGATCACCGCGCCAACTTGAGCGAAGGAGGCCGGCAAGGGTGCCTTCTCTCTCAGGACTTCTTAAGTATTTCAACAAAATTATACCATTTCTATAGCAACGGTATCGTGACATTATGGAATAAGACAGTTATGCAAAACGGTAAAGCGGTTCTCAGGAACATGAATGTAATAAACATAAACAATAAGACAATAACAGGAGATTCTGGTAGCACTGAAAGGTGGGAGCCATGACATCTTTGTTAAAATATCATTTTTGATTAGTTGCATTATGGTAAATACTGGTTTTCAAAATACCATCTATTCTTGACATGAGCGTTCACTAAGTTATGTTTTGTGAACATATTATTTCTATTTGATTAGTTGCGTGAGAGTAAATACTGGTAAATTAAATACTGGTTAATTCCTGTTTTGATTTTCTGCTGTTTGGCGATTCGTTTGAGGTATATAAGTTGAGAATCAGGACTACAAATAATTTCAAATTTTCCTATTTGATATTTTAAAAGTTCAATTTTAGCTTGAATAAAGAAAAGAAATAATAAACTGCCTAAAAGCACTTAAAAAAGTGGATACTTCTCTCTCCGAAACTTACAAAAAATATCCTAAACTAAACATTCTTCATTTTTACAACGTCACGAGCGAAAGTTGCTCGATACGTTTTCACCTTGCCATGGGAAGATGTATATCCTTTATTTAGAAAGGTTTTATAATAATAATTATTATGTGTATCTTCTTATGCATATATTACATCTTAAGACATTTACTCCTGACAAAGAAAAATCTATTAAATGCAAAATTCACAATAATGCTTTCTCCATACAAATGCTATTCATTATGACTAGGCATTGAAACCTGAGTGTTTTTGTTTGCATATTTACTACAGAATACGTTTTTATTGATTGATTCATAATTTACATGTATTTTTTTCAAAGTTAATACATTTTTGTTAGTATGATATATAAATCATTGTCTATAATTTTTACCTTTCCTATCTTTAAATGAACATTTGGACAAAAACTTGTGATTTAGGAAATGAACATTACGAGAATTTACAAAAATATTTTTCTACTTGATATTATCAAACATTTCTTTCTCCCAAAGATTCTTTAAACGTAAACTTATTTTTGAAATATTAGATTATTTCCTTCACATTCAATTTCATGTAAGATCAGCTTTGTGAAAGTAAAAAATGCAAATATCAATTAAATATCAATTGGTATCTATGGCAACAGCAACCTCTATATACAACATGTCTGATTTGAGTTTTCCTTTGGCACATAGGGATGATTAGTCATAAATTATACATTAGTAGATACACTAATTAATATGAATCTTCACCAAATTTGCATATTTTGGTTGACATATTTATGGAGGTATTGAAGATAACGGACAAACATAGAACAGACACACAATACTAGAATCAAGATGGAAGAACATCGTCAACAGAATATTTTCTCAAATTATTATTATTGCTGTTGCCAATAAAGAGGGTTGATTGTTACCGGTGGAGTATTAAACAACATGATTTGGACATGATTTAATTAATTGCAAAAACATGTTGAAGGTCAAGGACAAGTCACATAAAGTGACGAACATTTTTCCTTTAAGTAACAAAGTTTATGGAATATTTACATCTGATGTTTTTGATTTATGATCTGTTTGAAAAAAACAACAGTGGGTATAAACAAACTTGGCTGAAATTTTGATTTTCTGCAAATATTTTTAATGAGATATTTGATGATGAAAAACAAGTATGATTATGAATCTAAGCATGTTTTTTTTCCGCCATGCACTTTACATCATAACATAAACAAGTATCTCAGCTGCATTATGTCAGCTCTAAAATGAGCATTTTCATATTAAAATGTCATCGCCATAGAAACAAACATTCTCACGTCTCCCCAACACTGAGCAGAATAACATGGAATAGACACGTCTCCAAATATTCAGTCGTGGATTGGATCCAGAAGCGTCCGTAACACTAACAAATTCTTTCTGACCAGAAACAAATTTTTTGAGGATTCAGAATTATTCGGAATTGCACTACACATTGTCGCACTGGGATGCCGTGAATCACACAAGTGTCTCCTGTTCGTACCCGTCCCCTCGCTTGTCGGCAGCTATCAGTTCCCAGTGCCGCCATCGTTCTCGCTGCCACTCTGCGGAACCCACCGGAGCGTCCTCACTTTGATTCAGGTTGAGAGGTCGTCGTGTTGACGACGACCTTTGCATAGGTCGTGGTGAACTTGCTCTAGAGGAAGGGGGAGATTGGTTACCCCACTGAATAGAGTTCTCAGACCCGGCGGGACTGTTTGTGGAAGACAGATAACTACTGACACTAGAGTTGCTATTCTCACGAATATAGCCTGGCTTTGGAATGGATAAACTGTGACAATATCCCTCGGAATATGGCCGATCTGTCCGTAAATCGTGTGGGCGGAGTGATACCTCCGGACTCGAACTATCACGTGTCACTTTCACCGCACTCCGCTGACTCCTCCGGCCCATCACGGGACTCGGGGTCTTTTCAACGTTCACACGCACTCGCACTCTCTCTTCACTTGTGCTCGCCGTTCGGCGCTCGTCCTCGATCACAATAATTGGTTTCCGTGGCGTTGTTGGAGTGAAAGGGTCTGCACTCTTTGATGTGCGGAGTGTCTGATGGGTCATGTACCCGCGCGAGTGGCTCAGGAGGTCGGCGTCGCTGCAGGGGGAGTGAGGGAGGGATGGAGAGTCGCTGTCGTCAAACACGCTCGATGATGTGTCCATGTCGGGCTCGATCCTGCAGGGTCCGAGGAAAGATATTAAATCTTTTATTCATACTTTTTAAATGTTTAAAGGAAACAAAAGTTTGCTTTTCAATATGATAACAAGTTTTTGAAAATTACATAAAATACAAATTGAAGTGACCAAAAGAAAGAGATCACAGCAGAGAATTTAAATTTTGAATACTGAAGCATTCGTAAAATATCTCTAGTTTCACAGTCTGAAAGCACATATCACATATCATTACTTAATAAGATTTCAGCACATGTATTGGTAAATCATTCTTATTTATGTATTCATGAATTAAGATATAAAAAAAACCAAAATGACTCAAAGTATTTTCTGACAATGTTGAAAATTGACTTGATTGTGGACCTCTGGATGTGCAAACAACTGATATACTTATGTACTTACACAACGTCATGAGCTAACTGCTTCAAGATCTTGTCAGCAACCTCGGGATTTGTCTCCATCAACAAGCGGATCACATCGTCATGGAGATCAGGGGCGACCTGAAAAAACAAAAACAATAAAATAATCTGTACCCAAGATGGTCATCAATTATTGTACTCACAAAAATGTTGTATATTTACATCTCATGCCTCAAGAAAGATTATAACACAGGATGAAGAAAGTAAATCTATTGTTAACATTGAAAATCTTGTTTTACAATTGCAAGGACAAATATCTCAATGGTTGCTAAAATGAATATTTCAACTAAGAATCATAAATCAAGTTCCGCCTACCTTATACAATTGCTATGACTAACGTCTAAATGATTATTTCAACTGGTAATCATAAATCTGGTTCTCCTACCTCATACAGCGTATGGTAGCTGTCTATCATCTCCTTGACGATCTCGATGATTTCCCGACTCTGCTCCGCGTGTTCAGTTGTCTCGACACGGAACTCTTTGTCAGACGACTTGGACTTGTGGAGGATGTTTGGTCCGAAGAGCGTCGCCAGGTTGTGAGAATCCATCTTGTTGCCAGGCAACTGAAATAAAGGAATCGCGGGATGAGAAAACCATATCTAACTACCTTGAATGAACAGTTTGGGATATAATAAGCAGTAATTAAAAACTTAAAATTCAAATGAGTTTAAAGGCTTTAACTTTAATATGATGTGAAAGTAGAGCCGCAGCCATTGGCTCTGAAGCTCATTAGGCTTAGGATTTTATGAGCGGTTTGATTAAAACTTAACTTTCAATTAACAAAATAGTTATGGTCCTAAAATAAAGCAAAATTCATACATAAATGGAGTACAAGCTAAGATAACTTATTCAATATTTGTGTTCTATCTAATTTTGGTTTTCTTACCTCATGTCCATGTTGATCGACTGTGTCGGTGGAATGTTGGACGACTTTAGCGAGGAACTTGAGAAGCGCCCAGAACGTGTCACGGTTCGGAACAGGAAGTAGCGATACAAGCAGCCTCATTGCAAACATTCGCTTCTCAGCGTCTTTAATTTCTGGAAGGAAATTGATAAAGTTTAGATGCTTAAAATTTATGTACAAAATGATATTTTTACCAATTCTAAGTGCATTATTAAAGATTAAATCAAAATCGAACTTTAGTTAGTAATAGTGTATAAAGAGATATTTTCAGGAAATCAAACTTACAATCTTCATTAATTTTGTCTCATTTTTCAAAAAAACATTTTACATTTTACTGAATGCACTTCTTATTATTTTCCAAACTTCAAATATCAAATGCTCTAACGCAAGAAAATATTGAATACAGAATAGAACTGCATATTTTAATATTAATTCAACTCACTTCTGGAGGCCAAGAAAGGATTGTAGAGCTCTCGTGTGAGAAGCGGTTCTGGAAGGTCTCGAAAATATTCTTTTAATAAAGCTCCGACATCGTGGGGATTGTGGGTATCGTTTAACGTCACGTGCTTTCCACAGTCAAACTCCTCTCGTAACTGTTTCACTCGTTTCTTGGACGATCCCACCCGAAATATACCCAACACTTGTAAACCTGTGAAGGAATTTTTTTCATTTGGTTTAGTAGGAATTACAAAAAAAAGTAAGTGTTTGCAATGACAATCTAACAATACATACACCCCTAAAATATAAATAATCTTCATATAAATGTGATGATTTTGGTCTCGTTTTTATCACTGAATTCAAAAAGTTATTTGTATATACTTATTTGACTAAAATATAGTTATATTTAACTGTTTAAGGCCTAGAATTTGTTATAGTTTATAATTTTTTCAGAATATGAAAGGCGTTCATTCATTTCAAATTTCATCTTATTATTTCCATGATCGTACTTCTACTCACCATAAGTTTCTATATGTTTAAAACATGCATTGACAATCTGCGGAACTTGTGGCGCCCCCGTCGCATAGCACCCTGGGTTATCCCCCCTGAGCTCTGGCTGGGGAGGATTTGATTGGTTGAGAGATAAGGACAGAGCGTCGATGAGACTAGAGCTCGTGTTCCGGCTACTTTCGGACTCTGACAGAGAATCTGAACTTCCATGTCTCTGTAAAAAGGAAAATATGAAAATATTTGAAAATGATATAATGCCTTTTTGGCTTGCTATGATATTTGTGACATTATTTTGCATAAGTATTGTTGAATGTTATCATTTCAATTAATAAGTAACATTTTTAGGGTCCTTTAAACAATTATTCACTGAAAGCCACTTTTGAAAAGTATTTTAAAAGTATTTTATTTTCCAATGTTTATAACTTTAGTTTATTTAGCAAATGATAGCTGTTGATGTCAATCAAGATCAACAAGTAAATAGTTATACAATAAAGCATTCACCCAAAATACTGTATGACATGTTGACATAACATTATCATTTGAACTATTTTGAATAAGATTAGATCAAGTACTAATGACTGATCTATATTTGTACAGAAATATGTCTGCCATGTGAAATGACATAAAAAGGGAGATAACCCATCAATATACCTGACAGGCATACCACTAGTGACAAGTGCAAGATTGAGTAATAGACTCTGGATCAACTGGCTTCTCTAGTTTTCATCCCTTCATTGGGGCCTAATCCTCTCTCGTTGATGAACTATCACTGTCTTTTCTATCCATATTACCCAACATGCCTCAGGGCGATTAACGTCATGTGACAATATTTCTAACTATACAGGCTATTACAGTCTGTTTTAACATCCCTCTGAGCGGTTTGTATGATTATTTAACACATCATAATATAAAACTGACAGTTATGATAATCTTTCAATTATCTGATTCTTCTGAATGCAAAGCTCCATCATTATGAATAATATTTCATAACCTCATATGTCAATACTTATCAATTATTTACATCAGATTTGATATGACTAACATTTCACAACCTCATATGTCAATACTTATCAATTATTTACACCAGATTCCATATGAATAATATTTCATAACCACACATGCCAATATCAATTAATGATTAACGAAGCTCTCATTCTTTACATTCTTCTTGTGCTGTGAAACATAACGAAAAGTGTCTGACATTTAATAATCATGTTCATAATTCATTTCAAAATGACACAAGATACTTTAAGATTCATTTAAATAACTTAACAGCTATAAAAAAATTAAAGTCATCAAGTTAAACAGCTTTGTGGTGATATCAGAGAAAGATTGGAGTGATTGTAGAAGAACTATCATCGCTGGCAGACATACCTTATGCGAGGGACTGCTAGACAAGACACTTCCGTTATGGGGGGTATTTTCCATGGAACTCTGGGAAGAGCTACTCGACTTCCTGCAACAAAAAAGATAAAAAATGATCAAACGTTAAAAAAAATGTACTATAGGAAATGACTGAGCATTGTAATTTTGTCAAAAGCTTTTTACTCTTTCCTTAATTGTCACGATGAAAATCAAAGAAAAAAGGTAAATTTGAATCTAGGTTTTTTATTTTTCATTTAATTTTTAATAAATTTAAAAAGTATCAGTATTTTTTTATGTTATCTCCTTAAATAAGTTAAACTATTAACCATCTTTAGAGTTATGATATTTGTCTCATATGCACTTTCCATTCCATTCTTTAATCTTTATACATACTTGTTAATGATAATTTTGGTAGATCATTTACCGATTCTTTGAATACTGACAAAAAATAATTATCGACTTTGCTACTTATATATCTTCTTACCTCGGATGGTGGGGAGATAGAAGATTGTCCGCACTTCCTGTTCGAGTTTTGAGAGACGACGCACATTTAGAGTTCTGTTTCTTGAGTGACTCTTTATCATTGGAGATACATTTAGACAGGGGGATGTTGAACACAAGACCATCTGAAATAGAATTTCCTTGTTTAATATTTATAGACAAATATCCAAATTATCTAGGTCCTCCCTTAAAATTCTAATATATACTCATCACATAAAATAAAGCAACGTGTACAATTTTAAAACACAGGAATGTTATCCAACATGCATCTCTTATGGAAAGGCATGTTTAAAAATTGTGATCAATGATCTAATTTTGTTATGTATCCATTGGTGAGACATTTGTTTTAGAATTTTGGTATTCAGGAAATTAAACACGTTTGATGTGAAGCAATACTTTAAATGATAAGCAGCAAATATGCAATGGTCTTTCATTTCAATATTTTTTAAACATTTTTTAAAATCAAAACATGTCTATTCTTTTATATCAAGGTAGGTACATATATCACAATACTATCAGGTATGACACAGCACTATGCAGCTAGAACTTGCTACAACAGTCTTATAGTAAATATATTCCCCTTGCCCTTTATATCTCAGTCCCGGAGTTACATAGCACAATCCACTATCAACTCAAGCCCACTCTGCTGGGGGTATGAAGAAATCGGAAGCATATTGTTCGATCTCGAGGTCAACAAGTTATCAACAAGAGGCAGCGACAATCCCCTTTGATTGTCAACCAAAATAATCTCGAGCGTCATTCAGGAAGAATCCAAACAGTATTATCAGAATAACAACTGTCATTGAAGATATGTTGTTTATCAAGTTTGAGAAAACCATTGGATTAGAATATCAAAATAAATCTTGTGTTTAATTTCTTAAAGAATCTTATAATTATTACTTTTATGAATTTGAATGTAATTGAAAAAAAATGACATTCGTGTAAAAATGTAAAAAAGTTGAAGAATAATATAAATAATTTTAATAATGTTAAAAAAATATCAAATTATACAACAAAGATGTACAAAAAGTTAAAACAACATGTCCTATATTGCAAGACAACAGTGAATTAAATTTAGATTAGAAGACAAGAATAACTTCACATGAATATAGAAACAAACACCTGCAGTGAACAGATGTACTTAATCTACAGCTGAATAAAATATACATTAAACTCAGTTTTAACAACTAGTCTACATCAGAATTTACATTTAATAGCATAACACATTCAACATAACTTCCTGTTTTGTACACTCTAAAAAGTCTGAAGTTTTGAGTAAAAGAATTATTTTACATATTGCATTAAAAAAAAATTATATGAGCCAAAAACAATTTTAAAAACTGAAAGCAACAAATTTGAATTATCTTTCCTCATAACACCTTTTCCTCTCAATCTTAAAAAAATAAGTTCTTTATTGCTTCTATATAAAAATTACGATCTATATTGCTTCACTAGGTAGGAGTATAATAAATTATATAAGGATCTGTTAAGTGTTAACCAAACCATCAGATGTAGTCTAACAAAGTGAAGCATAATAGATCTTAATTTACTGGGATTGTATGCCTCTTGGGTTATTCCTCCCATTTTCAACTATTTCTTTCTTACTTTCAATTGCTTGTTTTTCTTTCAACATTCCCTCTTTCTGACCCTCGCCCTCCTCTCAATCTTAAAAAAATAAGTTCTATATTGCTTCACTACTAAAGTGTATATATCTCACCAGGCTCTGTAAAGTGTTAACCCAAATGTAGTCAATCAAAGTGAAGCAATACAGATCTAATTTATTGAGATTGTATGACTCTTGGGTTATTCCTCCCATTTTCTATCATTTCTTTCTTACTCTCACTTGTTTTCTCCTCTTTCCCCATTCCCTCTTTCTAACTCCCCCCCCCCCCCCTTTATAATCTCTCAGCCAACACCATTTTATTTATTTCTTACTTGCTTTTTCCCTTTTCCCCATTCCCTCTTTCTAACCCTCGTCTTCTCTCCCGTTTATAAGCTCTCGACCAACACCATTTGTTAAACACATTCCATTCAGAGTCTCAATAGTGACATAAATTCTCAAACAAGTATCTCTGTTAATAAATTTCAAATCACATCCCACCTATAAAACAAAATTATTAATTTATTCCTCCACAAGCCTCCAAGTTTAATATATGTATCAACATATGTGGAGAGTTTTATCAGCTCCCTGGCGTCTACCTGTGTACAGGTGTTTAGTTAAGTACACTTTGATGTCTATAAAATACCCGAGGGTTTTCTTCACATCCGGAGACGGGATAAGATGACCTGGCCTTTGACATAGGGTCAGAGGTCATGGGATATACACATCACTGAATGTGACCTATATTGTCTATATTGACAAAAACAATAAGCTTGATATTATGTATCAAGTCATTGGAATAAGTTTGATTGTTTTTGTGTCATTGTGAGTTGTCTGCCAGATTCCCTACCAGCTTAGGGAAATCCCATTTGCAAATCCAGTAGAGGCTTTTGTCTCATCCAGCTGCTTTTATAAGTAGAACATGGTACATACTTAGGCAACTACTTAATATGATAAAAGTTTAGTTTACTTTCTCATTCGCTTTTTATTCCTTCTTTGGATATTCTTCAGAAAATGGAGAATTCCTTTCATCATAAAGTTGGTATTTATGACAATCTATTTCTTGACAAAAGTAAAGATGATTAAAACATTTGTCAGAAAATACTTATTTTTTAGACCAACTCTCCAAGAATGCTGACGATTCAGTAGTGCACATACTCTAAATTACACAATTAATCAACTGGTAGTCATATCCCTGACGTTAGTGTCATATTTCTTCTCCTAAAATGCCCAAAAGAGTAGTGAACATTTCATTTTGTAACAAAACCCGACACACGCGAGACTCATTAACATAAGAGTTGATTTACTTTAAAGCATCTTGTGTATAAAGTTTCAACTTAAATAGAACTGTCTATCTCAAAGACTTGGCCCATTATCTGATTCACAAGTGTAACATCTTCATAGATTCAGTGTCGGAATATAAATACTGATGTGGAGAATTTGACACTATATTCCTACAAGATATTCAAAATTGGACGAATGATTTTGAAAAGACATCTTGATTTAATTAGAAACAGCATCAAAACATCTTATACAAAGAAACGTTGCAAAATATCTTGTGTTTATTTAAGCGAAACTGACACTGCAAAATCTCAATTTATGATTATTTGGAAGATATCTTTATAAATTATTTCTTTATTGATTCAGTTTTTAACAAATCAAACACCAATGCAGGTCATATTCACATTGCAAGAGCCTCTATTATAGCAAATAATCTCCATTACTAGGTAATTATTTTAAACGATATCTATATTTTCTTATAGATACAGTTTCATATCTGACAGTTACATATAGCAACCTGACACCCGATGTGTCTATCAGATTAAATATTCATGATTTGGTCTTTTAACTTGATGATTTTGATAAAAGATATCAAGATTAACATAGACAACATTCCAGAAATATCTCTCAAGGTTGTCAAGTTTACTAAAAAGGGATTTGATACATCAATGTCACTTGTGCATTCCAGAAATATAAAGCATATCTTACTTAGGGTACAACTAATCACATCTTAATGACTGAAATCATACATGCCATACAACTAATGTTCCATTCATCAACAAGATCTATATTTATGGATTTGCAGTTCAGGTATTCTTTTCAAATAGTTTCAAAAAAGTTATCTTCGGTCTAAGAGTTTACTTTAGCTTAATTGTTGAGGATACAAGATTTTGTAAATAAATATTATTTGAAAGAAGATTGAAATAATTTACAGATATTAAATTATAGATATGAAACAATCCTTCTGAGATAACCATGTAAATCAATCAAACTAATAATGTACTAATTACAAATTAATAAAATTCGTGTTTTGCACTTGCTGAACTTCAATAATTCATGAGTCGGCAGTTTACGGAATATCTACCTGCGTAGCTGGTTTGATAAAATGGATGTGTTTTGCTTTGGGCCTATCTGATGGGTATTTAATAATTGGGTTAATGTTACAGGGTCATAAAGTAATGGCTTCCATTTGGGATATACATAAAACAGTGCAATAAAATTTATCTTCATTATCATTAGAAACTATCATTACACTGAGCTTTTGATGTCTTGCAATAATCAATAATTATTTATATTGTTAAATTATGTCAAGGTTGTCAATAAAGATAATGAAAAAAAGACATAAAACAATTCTCACAATAACCTTTTACAAATCAAAATACATAATTTTTAGATAACCAAATTTAATTTCTCAGAGAGTATCCAATTTTTTTTCCCTTCAGTTTAATGTTAATCTTTATAAGCTAAAATTGTCACACTTAAACAACATAATTTATTGGCTAAAAGTATTTTTTAAATGCTTCATAACATTTTCTTGAATGTCAATGTGACATGATGATATGGTATTCATTTCCCCATTATCACTTCAAGGAAAATCATTCTTCTCAATCTTTCACAATTCTCAGTAATGCGTCAAGAGTATAAATAAGATATACCTACGTATATAAGTAAACATTGTGTGACCCACCTATAAGGTAAGTAAACACAAGACCTATCTCTCCTGCAGATAATGGGCTGAGTCTCGCTCTTACATGGGTTCTACTGCTTGTATTGTAAGCACATTCTTTTCTCCCCAGGAATTTGGTCAAGGATTGTCATATGAAATACTTGACTGGATATAAATGACCCACTACGCAACCCATTGTACACCTTACACTGTCTGAGATGAATGACAGATGTTTTTGTTTTTCGTTATTATGAAATAAGTTTATGTCGATAAGAGATGATTTTTGAAGAAATGAAATTTGTGTTTAATAAAATGACATTTTCAGCCCCAAAATACTGTTTGACATAAGAAGTATACAATTGTGTGTTCAAATTTGTCTCCTGATGTTCATTCACAAGAAGTTTAAGAGCACCTGTCCCTAATCTTAGCACTATCTACAGGTGGATTTAGATTTCAGCTGGTTGGATTAAAGTGGATTAAGGAAATCCAAGAAACCCTAGTCAAGGACAGGGCATTTTGATAACCAGAGTAACAAATGATGCCTTGAAGAATGAAACTATTTCCACGGATGTACAAATATAATATTCTTCAAAGACAACATTTTGATGTGCTTAATGCAGTTTTGATATTCATTATTGATATAAATGATGTTTCCAAAGAGGCAACTGAAGATTTTTTTAAATAATTAATTTCAGAGTAATTCATAACAGAAAGAATGAAGAGAAAATATGAATTTAGATATCAAAGAGAGAGAAAATAAGAATTTGATTCAATAACTTCCTCAATGAAAACCATAAGACTATTAGAGTTCAAAATACACTAAAATGACGTATGTAAGAACTAGGTGAGAATGTGTCCTGAAAGTGTCCCAGGTGTGATGATAAGTATGACAGGTATGACGAGTTAAGTAGGTATATCCCCCAGATACAGGTGTGATATATTGATATCCCCCCAGGCCATACTTCTACCTGCACCAATCTCTCACCTCGCCTCACTGCGGGGGTGGTTACTGTTATTTCAACTCTACATTAGGGGTTGGTACATTAGTACATTTACATTTAAGTTGGGGTCTTAATGCATGTGGTTCAATCTATCAAAATATATGGTAACAGATTGCTGATTTGGTTAATGCAACCATACTTGATTTTTGAAGATTTCAAATAACAATCTTTAAAATACTAGAAGGCTAGCCTTTAAAATATTTATTGTTTTTATTCACAAAAATGTTCCTATATACAATATGTTCCAAATTTGTCTAACTCAAAATTCTTATCAAAAGTGTTTTTTTAAACTATCTAAGACTTAAATTGGTGCCTATTTATTGTTTTAGAGGATTTTATTCTGATACTGATCAGCAAAAAAAACCCTCAGAAACTTATTTTCAGTTATGTTCTTCATTCATTCAATCAGCTGAAAATCATCTGCACTCCCCAAGCTGCACTCATAACAACTACAAAAGTACAACCTCAATGTTTAAACTACAAAAGGACATCGTGGTAAGCCACAACCAACCCACGCTTTTAAATCTTGAAATATTTGAATCTAATACGTCCACTTAACCGCAACCAACACCTTTCACAATCGAACCCAGTCTAGCGGAAAATAACACACATAATGCGCGTCAGAAAAAGAGCATACTTTAGCATCTCGCACGCTCCAGCAAGCATTGAAAGGTGTGGCGTGGCCACCTGAACACCGAACACCGAACACCTGAGATTCGAGATTTTATCGTGATTTTACATCCTCGATATAGATCTGTTCGCTCCATTATCAAAACGTTCCCCTTTTTGGTAAAACTTACTTGCCTACATTCTTTACCATGATACGAAGTAGCCCTGTACTTTAACAACTGTGTGACTGGACTTCAACTATTTGTTTGCAGTTCGGTTAGTATCAGAGGGAAGCACTATGTTATGAATATAACGTCATAGCTCTATAAGAATTAGAATATGAACACTTAATTTTATAACTTTACTTCCTCACACCATAATGTTCAACTCTCGACATTAAATGACAACGACCTTTTGATGACAATTATGAAAGAAAACTTGATTCTGCTGTACAAATTCCCAAGGAGAATCTATCTAGCGTTTCATTACTTTAAACTACTGATGAGCATTCCATTTCCAATTCAAATTCTATCTGAAATCCATTTGTAAACATTACATGAGAGATCCAATACCAATATACCCATTCGGGGCTTTAAGAGTTGGACCACGTAAAACATGATTTGATCCTTCAATAGAAATCTTTAAAAAAAAAACAAGAAAAACAAACAAAATATTTCAACCATTTTACGAAAAAATGAGAAAGTACTCATATTTACTTCCATCTATCCATTTATTTCATTCCATTACATTAAATCCACATTCCAATTTCCCAAGACCGTCATTGTGAACATAACAGCAGGTATTTACAATACGCCTGACCCTACATAGAAACAAGGTCTATAAGACAACGAATCTCCTCTTCAAAATTGTCCTTTACAGCGGGTGTCTAACGATCTATAATGGCTGGTGTATATTACACTTAACAGGTGAAACCAGGTAGATATTACACACAAACACGAGGACACGATTTGTGATGATAGGGTGTTTTGGTGTCATATGAGAAATATTTAGAAAGGGCAGTCTTCGTATATGATGGATAATAGCAGGGAAGGCCATTCCAGGTAAACAACTGTCATTATGTTTGTGAATCATATCATTCATTTTTTGTGTGAAATGGACACCGTAAACAGGACAACTACCGATATTAACCATTTATTAAAGCATATCAAATTGATTTTGAACCTTCAATACGGCTCTTATTTTTGCATCTATAGTCAAACGCCGAAAACAAAGCATATCCGCCCCATATATTTACACTTTTTTTATTTGGTGCATAATAAAATAAACCATGTTTTTCGTGAAAAAGACACCGAAATGAGAGTAAGACCTCGCATAAAAACCATTTAAATATTTAGAATAAACCTTCAATTCAAAAGAATACTCATTCGTTTTCATCAATGTCACTTGACAACATGCTTCCTACCATACAAAACTGAAATATTTGTCATCATATATTGACATCAATACAAGTGCAACAGATGCATGTAACGAAACACCGAAATCTACTTCCTGGAGTGGAGCCTAACTGTGAATAAATATGGTAATTGTCAAATCCATCGTTGACTTGACGCAAATCGGAAGAAATAAGGCAGCACTTTAGATGATAAACTTGAATCCGTATATTCTAATAATTAACCATGACTCTATAATGAAGAATGAATCTGTATCTACCAATGAGAAGAATGAATATCAATAAAGCATGAATCTTTAGTACCAATAAAGCATATAACTTGACGTACCTTTAGAATTCGTATCTTTTTGTTTTTCCTTTTCAGCTAAAGCGTCCAATAAACCGCCTAGATTAGCAGATTTGGATCGTCGTTTCATAGACAGCAGTTTCTTGGAGCGGCGGTTGTCATCTGAATCTGAAGAATAAAGGAGTTTGAATGAAATACAAAAAAAATGAAAAAAGAATAAATCTAAAGTTCTTGCAATATCTTTGTTAATTCTAAATGACAATTTGCATGTTGAATGTTTAGATAATCGTTTTGTGTGAATATCGAAATTCGTCAGAAAATGCAAAGATAAAAAACTTCGTCATTTGATAGTTTTTTAAAACATGATTCTACTATAATTTCGTCAGCAAGTCGTTTATGGAATGTTTTGATATGTTCTGAAGTTTTCAAATTTAACAGAAGAAACAAGGACAAGAATGATATATTTTAGAGGAAGATCTCTTAAAAACGACCAATAAGAAAACCAATCGACAGCTTCTTCTTTTCTTTTTTTTTTAATTCGAAACCTTATCTTTTTAAAAGCAACAAATTAACAAGTATGAACATTGACAGAAAAAAATCCATCTTCAAGACAACAACAAACAGCGGAACCATAACCCAATAAAAAACAAGAAAACTTTTGAAATGTAACCGACGCAACTTTATTTGAAATGTTCATTTCTCAGAAAAGTACAAACGTAACCTAATTTCAGACATCACATATATCAGATGTAAGTAAGAGAAATTACGCTTTCAAGTGAGTCAGCGAAGCGTGAAGCGTAAAAAAGGCCCGGCACCCAGTGGGGCAAATTCACTCAGGCGGAACGCTCTCCGGGGGGGGTTCTGTTAGGGTTGGACTATTGTCTTCGACACGCTTCAGTACTCCCCAACACAGAGAAGTATTTTGTTTCAGGGTGTGGGACAAGGTCTCCCTTCTGTTTGAATCTAATCACGTCGATTTATCAATCGGAAATGTTTGTCTTTAAATATAGGTTAAGCTTTTCTTAAAACGATGCCCTTGTTACCTCCCAGCCTTCCCTCTCATTAACTGTTACATTAATATGGTCTGGTTGAAGAGGACTGTAATTTTATTGAAATGATTTTATTTGATACATGTTGTCAGTTTCAATTATTATTAGATTGAGAAGTATATGTTTTATGAATTCAACTAACACATTGTTACGATCTAAACCAACTTATTCCATGTATTATCCTTATCACATGGGTTATGCAATGTATTTCTTCGTTAAAAAGTTATTTAAGACTCTCAGTATTGGATTACCATGATATATCAATTATCCATTCTTTGTCAAAAGTGCTTCTTTTAATTGAAAATAAAAATTTCACGTTTAGAATATCACATTCCATAATCTTGTGTATAAGCTATATAACTCAAACTAATACTTCAAGTAACATGTTGCTTACAAGAAAATATGCATATACACATTTTCAAGAAGAACAATACATGGCCACTATCATGAGATAAATCATCTTCACATATATCATTGTCTTACTATTTCCACCAAATAGGGAAACAACGCAGAATAAATACAAAAACATGCCCTATATATTCTCCAAATAGCATATTCACATATATCAATGTCTTAACATTTTAACCAAAAAAGGAAACAACGCAGTATAAAAACCAAAATATGCCTTATGTCCATTTCCGTTCCGAGCCTGGTCAATTTATCAGGTAAGCAGGGGACGCTATATACAGGTGACAGTTTTAGATCAGCCGACTATTTCGAGTAGATGTTTGACATTGCGAAGGTACACATAACCGTAATTCTCCCCGGCTGACAGTTTAACTACCGTGTCCCTGACGTGTCGCCTTAGGATCACATGGGAGGCCAGTGTCTTCATATCTACACCCCCGTACATGGAATAAATACTTATATCACTGCCACCAAGAAAATATCATTTTTTTATTTTATCTAGTTCGATCTCAAGAGGATAAATTAGTGTATGACATAAGAACGTTGGAAATGATATGGCCAGTGTCTTCATATCTACACCCCCGTACATGGAATAAATACTTTTATCTTACCTTACAGTAAAATACTCGTTTTTGATTGGCTGACGATCGACTCGTTTTATCTTATGTACACCGCGAGTCTCACCTCTCACGGTGTACAAATTTCATGTACCCCGCTGCCATAGCAACAGCTCCTCTCCGAGAAGAGGTGTCGCATAGGGTTAAGATGACGTTACCAAATGACGCACGCGGTGTCCAGAGTTTACATACGTTCGATCAGCTGTTTTCGCGATTATTAATTATAGATTTGTTTTCTCGTCATTCTAAGTTTTGTTTGGAACCAAAGTCTACATTGCATTACTTGCACATGCTATAGGATTAAAATCAAATAGTTTTTCAGCATGTTTAGTGTAATAGTTTTACGTAACACGATTCATAACATTGCAGTCGGGTTGGACGACGCCATTTTGTTTACATTTAGGGTCAAGGCCGTTCATGCGGTGTTGGCTCATCCGTTAACGGCAGTCAAACTAAAATGGATATATTTTCTTCTGACATGACGGTAAGATAAATACGTTGTATGCTTCTCCCGCGGGTAATACGGTCTGATGTACCATCTTTGTAGAAATGTCAGCCCTCGCCTTGCGGCTCGGGCAACATTTCTACAAAGATGGTACATCAGACCGTATTACCCTCGTGAGAAGCAAACAACTTATAATATATCACTGACACCAAGAAAATATCATTGTTATTTTATCTTGTTCGATCCTAACGGGAGAAAACTAGTGAATGACATAACGTTTTTCTCATGTAAAAGTTTGAAACGATACGGTCAGCTTTTTCATATCAATACCCCCGTACATCGAATAAATACTTAAATCACCGCAATCATGAAATATATCGTTATGATTTTATTAATAACTTAATCGATTTTCAAGAGTATTTTACTAATCTTGGCGGGACAAGATTTTTGACATATGAACGTGTAATGTTATTTTAAACATAAACATGTTTTAGTTTGGTATGATGAAACAAAACGTCAGACAAGAGCTTTTGACATGAATATGTAAATATCAAATATGTCGACACTCTCAGAACAGTGATATCATATTTCGAAGTTTGAAACGAAAAGGGGAATCTTTATGAAGACATCTTGTCGTGTCACGGACAGTGCAATCTCTAAACTGATAGGAGCAATGGATGGAATATGAAATTTATATTAGACAACTTCAGTCAAGAAATGTGGCTTATTTTGACGTCATCAAAGACATGCTAATTTTGATAAGGTCTTTCCATAGTGTCGTGAATATGTCTTCCTCCTACATAATATAAATATAAATACACAGAAATGCCATGTATTTTGATAAAATGAAGGAAATGTTAATTTTGATAAACGTTTATAACATGATTTCGTGACACTTTGTCAGAACTAAGATGGTTTTGAAAGGAAAGTGGGCATTTTATTAACTCAATTTCTTTTATTTTACGTCATCCATTCCATGAATAAATGATCACAAGTTCTCTAATACAGGCATGACGAATCGCAAGTGACATATTCTAAAACTGGTATATCCTTTAACCATTTTCATACATTCTACATTCTTTCAGTGAGGTGCTGTTATTAAATCTTTCTTGAAGTCAATTGCTGAGAAATGCGCTCTACATAAAACTTTTCCTAAGGAATTCGGCAGAAAGCTACGTCATGTTTGACATCATATTGTCTAAAGAATCCTTTACATTGAAATTTGAAGTGAATTACTAAAAGCCATATTCGGCATAAGCATCGTAAAATAGAAATTAATCATAGCATTAGTATCAGTAACCAGAGAAGTAATTAAGTATCGTATTACAGTTGTGCTATCAATATAACAATGTTCTGACTATCCACCAGTGTCAGATTGCAGGTGTAGGTCGAGGTGATCATCTATCAGGTGTAGCGTTACAGCCATTGTCTCCAGAGCATCATGCAGATGTATAACACAGATAGTGAACGAAACCATTCCCCTCACAACTAGTTCTAACTCATTGCCCTCCCAGCCACTTCCAACGTGATAAAACAGTGCAACATGTGTGTAGAAATAACAATCCAAAAGCAGTTGTCAGGTTAACACAACACACGAGTGAATCGGTCGGCGACAGATCCTTAACACATCTGTCAGATTTATTTACATAGATCCATGTTGATGATGGCGAGCCACAAAGGTTCAAATTGTCATTTTAGATAACGTCTAAAACGCATCTGCACGTGAATGAGGTCAAGGACGTCACGTATGCGTCCATGTTTCCAGGTAACTCCGTACTCTGACATGCGGTGGTTGGCGATGCAGCGGAATTTGTATCAACACCCTCTGGTCTCTTGACCTTTGGTTATTAAAAATAACTAATATTGTAGCTTATGAATTCATTCTAGGTCAAATTAAGATTGCTAGTTCATCATGGAGACTTGGTGAAAACTGAAGTGCAAACAATATTCACCATCTCCATAACTGTGGCAACATCGTCGCCGTTTCAACTTTACGCAGAATATAAAACAAACTGCCATTCTATACTTTTCAACTAATATTAAGGTCATTTTAGCATCAAACGCAACATGATATCCTTGCAATATACGCGGCTCACTGGTGACGTCAAATTGAACAGATAACAAGACAAGAGATGGACCAAGATGGCGGTGACTGTCGTCTGCACGGATGATTGACAAGTGTGATCGTCCGCCATGATGTCTCTCCGACTGTTTACAAACTGTCCAACCATCCTCGACACGTGAGTGACATGCGGTCCCGTTAAGCACTGACGTCCACACAGTATTACGTCGACATGGACATGAAATTACGTCGATGTAGCGTAATCCTACGTCGGCGTAATGTTGGGCAACGTTATGGCGTGGACCGCGGAGGTCAATGCGTTGATGGTCTTTGAGAAAGGAACGACTACTTGTCAAGCCAGAAGACAAAATAAACAACTATCTTTTCAAACTGATTTCTAGATTTCCAAACACAAAATGAAACTTTCAAAGACCTTTGGTCGACGTTCACCATTTAGTTTAGAGGGAAATAGGTAAGGGCAATTTTTATAATGAACAAATTAAAAACAGTCAAAGGCGTTCATCATAATTATCATCTAGACGTTAACCTTGATGTAAAAAAATCATTGTTCAACTTTATTTTCACTGTTATTTACATTGTAAAATACATTTGTAATTGTTGAGGCTATTTTCAAAATCATCATTAAAGACAAAGATTTGCACACACACAAAAATCCATTAAATCCCTAATAATTCTGAGTTTTGGAATCTCCCATTAAGCAGTTGACACGAATATAGTATTAAATCACCTGGTTTCCTTCTACATGACAGTCTACTCCCGTTGTAATTAGATATATCTTTCCTCTTATTCATTCCTTCATTTCCTTAAAGTGACATATATAGACTAGTCTTGATGTACCTCGTCAACGATACATGACTCACTCAGAACTACATGCCTCTTGCAGCATTTTACATATGTCATTAACGCTGAACATGGAAATAAAAAGGATATGAACATAAATTTACCCGGAGTGAAATATGATATTATTAAAATATTTTGTCTTAAATGCTTAAACTTATTGTTTTAGTCGTCTTGACGAATTGTCCCCTGATCATTAAACCAACTAATTTCATTGCTCTGTAATATGCTAAATTTTATAACTAATTTACATTTCGGGTCAAATTAGTTCATACTATGTCATATGTCATGAAGACTGCTCTTTAAACGTTATAACTTAAAGAGGCTTGGTCGTGTTTTATGTTCAGTTGAAAATATCTAAATAAAAGCAAATTCTTGCATATGTCATAGATGAAATAAAATACAAAGAAACACTTTTCCTTTGCGTCTGGACAACACCATTGTAGATTGTGTCATATGGCGAGGCGAGTTCACGTAGACAATAGCAGTACAATCGTAATGTGAACTTTTGTGAACGCCCAGTTCACGAACGTGATGCACCAATGCAGTATTTGATATAAAAAAAGAAGAATATCTTACAGTTAAGGCAATCATAGATGAAGGTTGCTTTATCTTTCTTTGTGAAAGGTTTGTGAGGGCTAAGAAGGTTCAATCTTAAAATGGTTAGTGAAAAAACGTGATGTACCAATACAATATTTCAATACTCCAAAATCCTGTGAAGCTTTTGAAAATTCATTTAACAGTTACATGACAATTGAAGGAGAGATGTAGGGTGTGAGTTTTGTGCATGTGTCGTTTGAAGCAGAAAGTTGCAGAAAGAACGCGTTATGCCCAAAATATATACGGAAAGAAAACTTGCCTTTTGAATCAAGACAATCAAACCTTTGTCATTTTGCGAAGTGACAAGTTTTCTAGACACAATGTCATGTCAGATGCATACGTTTTAGAAAGGCGTTTACAAAAGCAAATTGTTACATGCGATATATATGACGTACCAAGCTATTCTATGATCTAAAGAACACAGTGTGTTTTGAGTCCAGCAATCCACAGCTGTTGATTATTTCAGTCTTCAACAGTGTCATATTCACATATACAGTGGTATATCAGATTCACTATGCAATCATTGGGAAACGACAGATTGTAAAGGATACATGATTTCGCAACATTGTATATATGCATTGAGAGTTTTGAGTCTAAATAGCTATTGTTCTCAGAATAAGAAATTCTCAAACAAAGACGAATGCTTCCAGATACAGATAATCTAAATCCAGACATAACCAAGCAAAGATTGAAAGGTCTTGCTTTTGGATAAAGATAATCCCCGTTTTGCTTTCAAAACAACACAATATGCTGAGAAGAAGTTAGCTACTGACGAACGAAAACAAGAGATAAAACAATGTTCAAATTCAAATCCAATATGATAAATATTGTCTATAATTGAGACCTTTAACTTTAATAAACAAAATCACAACTGGGGTTAAAGGTTTCTAAGATCGTTTAATTTTGTAAAGACAACCACTACTAGGGTGAAAGGTCACACAGACAATAGTTGTGCACAATGTACGATGCATGTTTCAGCGTGGCACTATGCTAGTCGCGCCCAGTTTAATTGCCAAGTCTTGTAGTGTTGGTTCGTGCTGCTACAATGCAGTGATTGTACAGAAAGCTAACAGAAAGGACACAATATCACACCTAGAGTATCGATGAAGCACTTTCTGCTGTTTCGCTAACAAAGATAGCTTCTGTACCAATGGGTCTAAAGCGTGCACTTAGGCATACACATGGTATATTCTCACGTCTCAGTACTCTCGTATGTGTAAGATAACTTTCCAAAGATGAAAGAAAATGTATTTCTTTAACATATTATGGAAGTGAAAGAACCATTTAAAACAATCCTGACATGCCAAGGTTTCATGGTAAATAATGTATCTCACAAAATCAAAACAAATCTTGTTATTATTTTTTACCTTATTTCGATAATTTCAAAAGTCATATCAATTTGACTCGTTTCGTCCATTCAACCTAACAAATATGTTAGAATGGTCCTCTTAACAATATATTTCGGAATGTTTTCCAAATCGTAATTCAAAAGGGCGAAATGACCTGAAATTCAGTAAGATGTTACTGACACTTTCTGTTTCCAAATAAGGACATTCCCTCTTTCCGGATGTCGACCATTTATATTCACGTCAGGTGGGAATACGACACTATTATATCATCAGAATCCAGACGACATCTTTCAGTCACGTGACCTAGACATAAATTCCAACGACACAGCGTCGCTACTCGTTCCACTGCACATAGTTTACGTGAACTTTGAATAGCAATAATTCTTTCTTCAATACTTCTTTTTTAGTATTTTATGTTCAAGTACATCCAGTGTTTTATGGAACTGCCTAAAACAGAAGCGTATATTCAACAACCATTAAACGCTAAGTATTTCAATTAAACGTTTCCATATTCGCATTTCATTGTTTTACGTTCTCGCTCGCCGTGAATAAACTTTGGAAGAAAAGTTTACTGCAAACTATCCCTGGTATGCTCCCTATTCCATTTCCGGGACCAAACATACCAAGTCCAGATGTATTTTATTCCCACATTGCACCTGCCTGACTCTGACCACTATATCAGCACAGGCTGGGAATGAAGGTTAGGCCTATATTTAACCACCGCAGTCCCGATCCATTTTGTTTCTTGACCATAAAGGCGTACTCGGCCATCAGGGGGTTAAAGCATGTTGTTGACGAATTCCAGTTGGAACCAGACTGGAACGGTATGAATGTGTACATGCACCTGATGTTGATGGCACCAAGCTGTGTTCCGCATTATCTCCCTTGAAGATAACAAGTTCATGCTGACCACCAGATGTCGCTCTGCGTTGTCCGCAATGTCCGACATGGATGAAAGGTCAAGAGTCAGCCATTTATGTTGATGCACGTGTTGTCAATGAGCTTACCACTCTGCACGTGCTGTGTCCTAATGGGATGAACGTGCGAGTTCTCATCAAGACTAGTTAATTGGTGCACCTAGGGTGCAAGCTTTGTTCAAGTTGATACGCTTTCTCGGCGGCCATGATGACCTGTCTACCTGTCGTCTGCTTCGGATGACGGCAGACGACAGGTTTCTGATGTTCCAATTAGCATTACTTCTGCCCATCGGACAATCCGAAAGGGGATTTCAGAAACCAATTTTCCAAATTCACCTGGAAGGCACCTTGGTGACCATGTCCACACTTCGAAAGTGCGAAACAATAGAAGCTTATCATTTCCCAAGTTTATCTGATACAAACCATCATAAACTGTTTATGGTCTTTGTATTGGATGATGCACGCATTCCTGCTCCTATAACCGAGTGTAAACGAGAGAGACAAAGCAAAAACGATAACTCAATGTTTACATAGGTGGAGGGTGCTGGGTCCTGGGTTCACTGGGTTGATGTGGCGACCACACACCTACTGCTGGACCAACCACAGTCCGGGTTCGAATCTCATAAACATCCTCAAAGGGTTGCGTAGTCACCAAAGACCAGGAATGTTCTTGTTTAGAATAAGCAGGCAAGCAATCATATCAAAGCAAACCTTTATACACAGAACACTGTTGTCTGGTGGTTGCTGTGGACGCGAATCAAATTTCGATTAAGATGTTGCATTGTAGCATGCGATAAGTAACGGAAAAAGATAAAGACTTGCATAAAAAAAATTCCTCGATATCTACCAAACTGTCAAGTTTCTTTGATTTGACATTTTGTGATCGTGATCGTTCTTTGATGAAGTGTTGTTCAGTTTCTGTCACTGTTGTATTAGGTGTCACTGGTGGTGTCTGTGGTATACTGTGGTGCTAATTATCAAATCTCACTTCACAGGGATGGTCGTTCTGTTTCTTTGTCATGCATTGTTTGTGTAAATTTTTTATATATGATAGTCTGTTATGTTATATAGTCATATCTCACCTTTAGGGAGGTTGATGGTACAGCCGAGGTCCATAGCCTGTAGCTTGGGGAGGGATATCTTCTGAAGGGCCAATCTCTCGGGGTCCGTCAGCTGTAGCAGACTCACCGGCTTCAGCACCACCTTCCTGCCGCTCACACTCCACCACGTGCTGTTCCCCTGCAACAAGCAGACGACACTTAGATACGGGCAGCCGACACTTAGATATGGGCAGACGACACTTAAGTATGAGCAGATGACACTTAGATTTTGGGAAACGACACTTAGATTGGGGCAGACGACACTTAGATATAGGCAGACGATACTTCGACATGGCAGACAATAGATAAGTATGGACAGACGGCACTTAGATATGGGCAGACGATACAAAACAAAACGAAATATATATATATATATGTAACCTGCGTTTAAAGAAATTCTATTATATGTAGAATAGAAAATGCATTACCATTTAAGGTTTAGAAGAGCTTCTATATTGACACTAACTCCCTGATGTCTTTGAACTTGCTAATTAACAATGCATTAACACATTACACATATTTAACAGAATGCACTTTATCATGTCAGACGAAAACATATTATCACAGGCGTTTACGCTTTCAGTATCTAGATGCTATTTGTTTTCTGTGTTTATGATTTCTAGAATATAATGGAATATTGTCTATGGTTGACATGCAAATCCATCTTCATCATCTGTGTTGTTAGTGTCATGTTTGTTCGTCTGTCTTATCATTCCTCACTTGAGGTTTACAGCATTATCAACGCGGTTAGATAAAAATATTGTATATCTGTAAGTTGTGTTCAGAAAACTCTTTCATCAAACCATCACAAAAGAGTGAAGTTACGGGACAGAAAACACGCGATAAGAGTATTCCAGGTCATTGTCTCTCTGTGTTGTAGGACCTTGATACGCCCATGATATGATAAGTAAGAAAGTTTGCGTTTCATGCCAAAAACGATCTACCGTATACAACACACTACGTCCGAATTTTCTTGCGATCCGTCATGCGATGCGTAAAAAAACCGCACACCGTGTATTTTTCATAGAGCGCTCACACTACGACCGATGCGTCAATGCGATGCGATCCGATGCGATGAAAATAGGTGCTGCACCTATTTTTGACGCATCGCAAATGGAATCGCATGAAGGATTCCCTTCTGACGTCATATTTCGTGAATATCGTGGGGGGGTTTCCATTCAAACCATGTAACTAATGTAAAGACATAGATAAAACGCAATGCTAAACGTACATATAATCGCGTCTAGTGTGTACATGACAAACGCATCGGATCGCATCGCATGACGGATCGCAAGAAAATTCGGACGTAGTGTGTTTCCAGCCTAAACGTGTTTGTTTATTTCCGACAGGATTGCCTATCGTCCACTGAGAGGATCAAGGAATGTAAACAAAGCCGCTAGTCTTCTTATCGTAATCGATATAGGTAACTAGACCATTGGTAGGTAAATCGTAATCAATATCATATAGGTAACTAGACCATTGGTAGGTAAATCGTAATCAATATCATATAGGTAACTGGAACAAACGCATATCAGCGCCGATACTGTCACAATACAAAACATCCCGTGTAGTTATCGACCACCCAGTGACTATTGGTATATATCTGTCTATCTCACTGCAGGATCTGTCACCACCTGTACATTAGGTCATTGTGCTGTCTTCTAGACTTGCTTTCAGTCTTGGAAATCCAAGTTCTTGGAATTATACTTGTTAGTATATGTTCCAGTGGCTAAGGAATCAATTGTTTTGGCTAAAGTTTCAAATCTTACTTTATTTGACGTCATCATCTTTGATATATCGAAAAAATACTTTAGAAATCTATTTCATAATTATGTTTCATAGTTAGGTTTTGAGTCTATCTTTCCAACTGGGTTTGTAATTGAGAACTTTATGGGCGTGTTGTTTACAAATTAAAACAAGGTTGAAGGTTGATACGTTGCACTGCTCCGTAAAACCATATTTTTTAATCTAGACAAAATTTTGTACATTTGTAAATGTTATCTATGATTGCAAAAAGATATTTTCGACGCCCAGCGTGTACGATTTACGACAGGTACTTAAGACAGCAATTGACACCAATCCATTTCGTGTGACTCTGACTATAACCCAGCACAGTGACAAGCGAAGCGGACTTAAAACACAATAAAATTGCTACCGAACTGGACATCACGTGACATGTTTACGACCCGCCCATTGGTTGACGAGTAAATATTTCGGACAGTGGTCAGTCATGGCTGGAGGCGAGATTACACGCCCTGTTTCCATGTGAACTTGTAACCTGCCAAGAGAAGCTAGCGTCACCCCGGACATTCTTCCCTAAGGGTGCACTTTCACACAGGGGGCGCCCTGGCATGACACCGGTTTATGGCTTTGGCCAGCTATATTTATTTTCTCCTAATCTAAGAGCTATAAATGTGTACGTTATGTCTCCCTGTGAAGATATGCGAGGCAATGAGTCAACCCATACCTCAACCTTCTGAAATATTGTCTCTCAACGATATCCATCAACCATGTGAAAATGGAATATATTTTACAACAATTTATATGTATGTTTCTTATACAGTTCATATAAAATATCGTATAAAATAAGGATTGGTGTGCTAGTAATTCAACATTAACCGAAGTTAAATGGATTTCACAAAATTTCAATGTTTTTCATCAAATTTCAATCAAGGAGATTTATGAACCAAGTTTAAATGACTTAGACAACAGCTTGACAAATCCAAGGACATGACGTGTGATAAACGACACACACAATACGTGCAATAAAAGATGTAAACAATACGCGAGGTATAACAATTGTAACTTACATCGTTAACATACGATATGACGTGATATAACCCTATCGCCCGTATCAGTGACATTTAATTGGTCACGTGACAGGAGTTAATACTGTCCCATTGTAGTTCACTGTCAGACAATAGTAAATCTGTACAACGCAACAAGATACCGCAATCAGTGCACGCTGTGTACACCGTATGTTGTCGTGAATGGCTTGTCCTCCCGTAATAAAGTTCATGTAAGCGAAATCTTGAATCTTAAATCATATTCTGATAAAAGCTTTAACAGTTTAAGGAAATCTAGCGTTTCTTTCGGAAACTCGTCTCCTGCATGTTAACGTCGTTCAAAGTCTTTGGGGCTACCTTAGGAGCTCCTGTTTTGAAAAGTAGTTTTCAGTGTAGAATCTACAATTTGAACAACAAAGAAGTTTACTTTTGAAAATGTAAACTTGAGATATGTTCATTTTGACACATATCAACAAGCTACCGATAGTTTACAATTACAAACCAAATCGTTAAAGTAAACAAATCCATAAATTTCCTTGTTCGTATTTCTCAGTTTATATTACAATTTCCAAATTACCATTCTTGCAATTCAATTAGAGCACACCATAAGATTTTGAGTAATTATTTGTACATATCGCCAATTAATATCATAGCATATTAAAATCCAATTCAATTCGCATTAGACTTATAATTAACAATTTCATAGCCACAAGCAATCGTCATCATATCCCTTCCTGTGTAGCAGACAATGTTTTAATTAGCGACTTACAGAAAGTAATTAGCCTACCAATATGCAGCTTGTGCTAATTAGCACGTTAATTATACTTTTCAACATAACCTCGGGCATATTGACGGAATTTCCAAACGACGATTATTTTGGCATTAGCCGTTGTGAAGTATTTTGCCCAAATTGTTATACCCGCCTCGGGTGCATATTACTAAATTGCCTTCTGTCAAATATGTTGACCCTACTGGGTCAGCTAAATAGATAGATTGTGAAGCTTACACTAATACCATACTTATATGTGTGGATATCTGAATTATGCACAACAAAATGTATGAAACCAATAGTAAAAGGAATATAATTTTAGAGAATTGAAATTTTAGATATTGTCATATTTACAGTATGACCGTGTCCAATGTCGATTGCAAACAATCAACTTTTGAATAATTTCTTTTTCATAAAATACTTCATTTGAATACCTTCAATTACATGGATAGTTAACTGAACTTAACTACCCTGGCTTTCGATTTGTAAGTTCATACACATAGATCAATCCTGGTTCATTGTTGCAACTGTTGCAACCGACTCTTCATCGACACTTCCAAGACACTTTTCTCTTATATTACAAAATCATTTTTTACAAAAGCGCATCGTTATGACAAGTGACTGACGGCAACTGATTCGACCGCATGAAACGAAGTCACAGACCATAGACGACAACAACTGCAACTGTTGCACCCTGCAACTGTCCGGGTACCTGTGTGGTATCGGGTACCCGGGTATGAATGGAGCTGTTGGCACCCGGTAACCCAACACCGGTAGCGTGGTCAGTCTCGTTAACAGGTGCCCGTTGGAGGTGTCGCTAGCGGGGAAGTGTGTGTCGGAGCTCGTGTTTCCACTGCACAGTTAACAAGGCATTAAACTCCTCGCACTGCCCATAAAAATACCAACAAGAGCGGTCAACAAGAACTCAACAATGCCTGCACTAGGTTCACCTGGCCCGCTCCAATCAGGACCAATGTTACAGTAGAACCAGGCAGACATCATGCCAATTTATATGCTCTAATGTTCCTAACTCTATGAAGACTTTTGTTTCAGCTTTGACATTAAATTTGATTTGAAACTTATTTGATATAAGGTTACAAGTGGTTGTATTGACCCAAATAATTTTTTATAAAATGTGAATTCAAGGCTAAGAACTTGTAGCAAATGTTTGATGACGCCACAAGACAGTCGACCTTCAGCCATGGATAAGGATACCTATTTTTTTCTATATATGTATGTACATATGGTGTAGTCTGCAGCATTCGAGAATTTTAATACCTAGATGATTGATAAGACTCAAATGTTGAGGAATCAGTTATATTCCCGACAAGCAACACCTGGCAAATCCCAAGGTTAACGAGCCCATTCAAGTTTATCCATATCACCTGCCTGTTGATCCCTTATACTCTATACTAGATACCTGTTACCATTATACCATGCTTCATCGCAGGTTAAATCTACCAGTGGACCGAAAGGTCAGATTCTGGGTCTGTTGATTAGTTCCGACTACAGAGAGATAAGTCAAATATCTATATTCATGGCCCAATGCCCGGTGTATATCTTATCAATGAATGAGCGACAACTGGGTGCTAAACCCGACATCGTGACCACTCTACTGAGGTAAAGAGATATATCTGACCGTCCAAGTGCTATCATCTGGTTGTTATGAGTTATATCCAACAGTCATGGGTCTTAATCCACACCATTGTAGTCTCCTGCGACGATATTTTCGGCATTAGTCGCCACCGCCCAATGGAACATAAGATACAAGGAATTAACACCATTTGGTGTCCGTGAACCATCGCTGTCATACTATAGACACGTGAAAAACATTGCTAATCTTGTTACAGAAAAATTGGATATTTATAGCGGATTGATTGTTATTCCTGACAGTTATCCCCCTTTTCTCATAATATCAATATCACGTGACGCCATTCTATCCATGTCGGTCAGGTAAGGGTCAGAGGTTATGGGGATACTTTAACGCAGGTTCTGTAATCCCCCTTAAGTGCCCCTTGTAAAGTGGGGACAGCTTAAGAGAGAAAACCTTTCAAGGACCTGTGCGTGGTAATAGAAGAACAAACACGTCACAATTTTAAAATCTAATTCTGGGAAAGCAAACGTGACTGTTTATCTCGGTTTCCCTCCAGCTTTAACTGACAGAAGTAAACAGAGCAGGCAGGGTATGTAATGACTTGCCTAACACCTGACGCGTCAAATAGAGAGAAGGAAATATTGTATTTCAAAGAAAAGCATCGTGGGAAAAAGGGTTCAATCTTTGACTGTCAACACTGGCTTCATCTTTACAGTTTCCGCATATCAGGCTTACAAAGGTGATGCAACATAAAGCAATTCTCGAAGTAATTTCATCTTCTGTCACGGTCCAGTTTATCCAGTAAATGTAATGCGGCATTAGGGGGGTTAATTACAGTATTACACCAGACCATGAATACAGGCTATGATTGGGAGATAACCTTAAAGCCTGATCCCGCCTCCCGTTATTCCGGCAAATCTGCTCTTACAATTGTGGAATTCAAATCAGGAGGGTTACACGGGATTATCTTCTAGCTTTGTAACCTAGCGGCGTTCCTCCCTTTCATCTTGCAGGCTTTACACGGGGTAATGTAATCCGGGGAGGAACGAATCATGGTCACTGATGAAGCAATATGCACGTTTCAGGGAGTATTTTTTATTTTCTCATCCATTGTCATGACATAAAATGGTTGGCTAGCACAGAAGAGAAAAGAGCAAGAGAGTAAAGGCTTGGACATTACGAGGGGAATCTTACAATCTCAGTGTATTTAAAATATCACTAAAAGCACTTCGGATATCAATCATTGAATGGATGAAATAAAAGACTATAGCTGCTGTTGTCAAAAAAAAACTGGGTAACTTGTCCCAAATATTGCTTGCGATATTGCATAAACGATCTGAAACTGCAGAATTTACCATAAACCACAATTAAGATGGTATACAATAGATTTTCAATCTAAAAGATCATTTGACATTTTTCTCTAGGTTCCAGTACAATATGTAAGAAGGAATTGCAAACATTGCATTTTCTTATACTTTTAATACTGCTGATCTAATTTTTAGCGTCTCCAAAGCCTGCCATGAAATTCTTACAATGCGTCGTGATATTTTATATGGTTAACTTATACCTTTTTAATGGACATTTAATTTACGTGTATATTTTACTTTATATTTTGTATATATTTTCTTACCATTTACTCAGTAATTTTTAATGAATATTGTCTCTCATAAGTCGCTGAGCGACTGGTCGTAGTTATTCTTAATATGTGTATATTTTAAAGGTATGTATTTATATTTGTATTTGTAACTACGAGTGAGACAAAAATAAAAACATCTGTCTGTCTGTCTGTCTACATGCAGATATACAATGTACAGATATGGGATACCCTTCATAACAACAACTCAAAACAGGAGGGAACACAGAGATGTTAAAATGCCGACCTGGCCAATGAAACCAGAGCCTGGCGGTGTAAAGATCACCGTGTGGAACCTATAGCTTCAGATCCGGATAGCCACTCGAACATTAAAGTAAACAGCTTATCATCAACCATATAACATGTCCTCATAATCGCATGCTGAAGCCGCTCTTGCTTCGTTCCATTACTTCACCTATACGCCATTAACTTCACAAAGAATCAACGTTTGATCCCGGTGTACCGCCCAAACACTTATCAGAGCTTGAGTTAACCCTCTTTACGCCAAATCAACATCCGGGTACTTGGGGAAGGTTGCACAAGACATTCAGAACAGAAGGATTGAAGGGTCCTTGCATAAGGTCATGGTCTGTACACTTCATATGGGTAACACACTCATTGAACACTTAAAATGTTTACTTTTCAACTGTTCATTTTATATAAGACGTTCTTCACAGGGTTCATGACATCATGTGGGTAGTAAAGGTGTTACATGTTGACAGAATCTTTTAAAGCGAGGTGCAGCGTTATGAAGTCTTATTTCTACTTGATAATCGTTTATCAAATCATTGTAGACAGAAAGGGTGTTAGTATTCGGTGCCATTTCTTACACTCGTAATCTCACTTTAAATGTTTGCATTTCAACTGCTAATTTTATATAATGAGGTATTAACCCCAAGTGGTGCGTTACATCGATAGACTGTAACAAGGTATTCTAGGGAGAAAACATGTGTCATAATTCGTTATCAAGGGGTTATTTCTCACTAATGTTGTCACATTACCCCTTCTTAATGTACAGATGTGTCACAACGCTTGAAAGCTTAAAAGTTAAATGGATGTTGACACATTAAAGCAGGAATTTAGTGATGTGACTGTTTTCAGAAACGCTTAAAACGTCTTTTGTAAAATGGAGATGGATTTAAGTGACTATAAGTAGTCCAATAAATTCTGCATGAGTGGTTGATACTGATGTATTATTGAGAGTTTTAATGATGGCGTCAGTGATTATTCTTATCTGATTAAATTTAGAAAAACGTACAACTTACATTTTTTCATTTGATCATTTAAACATCTCGATGGATTTCTTTGATGTTCATACATAACTGTGAGTTTTATATAAAACATCATTCATATCAAGCATCAAATACATTAAATCTTTAGACTTCTATTTTCGGTGACCGTAAGTGCCATGTCGTTTAACCGATTTAAACCTAGCTTTTCGTAAACCAATTTAAATAGATAGCAATTAACAGCAGCCTTCATTATGGGTTCTGTCGTTTGTTCTTATTTAAACATCGATGCATAAATCATATAAGTAGAAGCTGAAATTTATAGAATTCTTAGTGCGATGGAAAGTATGTAAAAACCTTCTCAATACTAAGGTTGTTTTGCAAAAGGTGGAATGCAAGTTGTTTATGTAGACAACCCCAGCTGGTAAGTATGGTAAATTAGTTCCTAGATATTTCCTTGCATACTTGATCAATTGACTTCTTGACCAGCGGCTATGGACTAATGCAATAATCCCCTGTCCCGTACCTTCTTACGTCCAGTTCAACACACGCACCTGCTAATGGCATGTCCAGACTGTGACGTAAGCGATGAGTCTCGTCATGCGAACTGAGTAGATCAGTTATACCCTCTACGGGACGTATTGTCTGTTACGCCATTCTTGTGTAACGTCATCAGACGCGCATGCCAGAATCCCATCTGGAATATACTTTACATACATTCCAGAGGATCAGCGAACACGGTCTTAGATAGAACCTCAAATCCATAAGATAATACTTGATCCAACAAGTTAACTATTGGGTAACGGGAAAGAGTGTTTAATCTGGAGATAATGTATGGTTTCGATAAGTGACTCCCGTGTAACCGCAGCCAAGTCGTACAGATGTTCATTACTAAACATGCACGCCAGATTGAACTTCGTTTAAACATGTTTTGAACATTTTTCGGTGGTACAAACAGATTAAACTCTTATCCTTTCCTTTATCAAGGACGTTTTGCATGAACCTTTACTAACCATTATGAACCAAAGAGGCCTACTGAGAATTCAACCAATGCTCAAGAAGTATTGAAGACATATATTACACGTGTCGAGATAATATCTATGGGCAGAGTTGGTATTCGTAGGGCAGAAATCGAAAGTAAACTACTTATAGTAAGCGAAATATCGCGAAGGTACAACCTTCTTCATACAGTTTTCTGCAATATCGAGATAGTGCTTGACCTTATAAAAGCCCAACCTTCTACGCGGTGGTTCAGTAAGTACCGCTATTACAACCGGTTACACTATTTTGATTAGTGAATGGTCCTTGAATCTTCCCCAGTTATCTAGCAAACGTCTAACATGCGGTCTGTCGTAATCGGAGGGTAGGATCTGCCCACACGCTACGGTTGTTCAATTGTGCGCCGCCATGATCACAGACCGCTGTCGTCTGCTCCGTCATCTGATACTCTCGAACCCCAAACCCCTCCCCTCAGCACGTAACATTCGCGACTCCGCCATTATTGAGTTACGTAGGAGTTATCTTCTCTTCAATCTGTTTCTCACTTACATACGGGTGCTTATCTCCCAATCTCAATCAGTTGTCTGTCCCAGGGGTCGTCTCAAAGAAGGAAATGGCATTAAAATAACTCCTAATTAGAGGGAAGAAGTAGTCTTATGCACAGACCCTTGAGCATAGAATTCACCCCATGGAAGCAAGTCTAGATCTGGACTGCTCCATTTGTCTGAGGCTCCTTTTAATAATTTAATAAAATAAGATTTTTACTTAAAAAATTTCAGAGACTAAATATAAGTCTAGGGAAGAAGCTCTGACATAATTTGTGATGACAAATTTAAGGACAAACACCAACTACAGGTTTCGGAGGTTTATGGCCATGGCAACGACGTTAAGATAGGGTTTCTCTTTTGATAGTCTCCTTGAAAACAACGTCATAGGGATAAACCTTAACGGAGATGTGTACGCCAATGACGTTAACGATATTGTGTCAGCTCTTGTTTCATGACTTCAAGTGTCAGCAGCTCCTTACTCGGTCTCTTTGGTTCGGCTCTGTGCTGAGCTCCGGAACACCTTGATTGTCAGAAGGGGCACTTCAAAGAAGCCGCTTTCTCAGGTAGCTAATTATCCTGCTCTCGATGTCTCTTTCTGCCATTGGGTCAAACAACAGACGTTTTCGTTATGACGTTTTTGTTGACCTTGGTTCTAGTGGTTCATTATATAGATGATTGATCAATCTTTAATGATAAATGTGCACAATCAGCAGAAAAAGCTGCCTAGATGCCCTTTCATAAGCGCAAAGCTTCACAAAATGGGACGACAAATCACCAAATAACTTCGTTTTTGATAGTCACACTCAATGGGGATGTCGTCTGCTTTAATGGATCGATCGTCTGCTGTGTCAGAAGGTCGTCTGCGACTGGACAGATCAGTGACCCGAACGAACCGACTGACCAGTCTGACATGAACGTACAATCAAGCGAATTCCTTTGAACATTCACATTGAGACAAGTCCACTGACCATACAATGACCACTTCAACTCCGCATTCCACCTGAAAACCAATTCAACTTTTCAACAGACCCTTAACCGGATGAGTATTCCGAAATAATCCCGATAACCCCAAAAGATTAGAGAAGGATGGGTCAGCTTCTAAAGCCCGGAGATAAAGTCGTAATTTAATTGCCAGTTTTCTCCAAGTTGACCCCTGACCCGCTCCCAGACCATGATACTGACCAGTTGATGGACCTAGCTACGTCACAGTTTACTGGCCTTCCACGCCCACTTCATCTTCCCCAGCACTCGGTGAACTAACAGCCCTTCCTTATATGGGTAAGGGTACGAACGTATAGACTAATGACTATTATTCAATCTCTGAAATATAACGGTACATCTTTAATAAGCATTATAGTTCAGGTCTAGCCTAGTTTTAAAAGAGCTTTTGAAAGGAGAAAATATCATTATAAACTAATACATAAAGATGACGAAAGCCTTTGAGCATGAAGAATCGGGAAAGAGCAAGGATAGCGAGATGACAGGACAACCAAAAGCAAATTTCCAAGAATATTGACAAAGTAAAATGCACACTCGTATTTGAATTCGGTTCGCTTAAATGGAGGTTTGCTTTATTTTTTTGAATATTTTCTAAATTACAGCAATTGAGTTTAATGACTATAACCAAAAATAACAGATAAAGACATTATTAAGATTGTCTGTTATTTTAAATGTAAGAGCAGATTCCAGAATTTTCAGAGCTTGTCTCTAATCAGCCAGTATTGTTCGACCAAAAGGTATTTCTCTACCTGTCGGTTCACCTGCCAGGTAGAAGACATCACCTGTCAGACAGACGATCGATCTGGATCCATGTTCTTGAGATGAACAACTATCTGTCAAACTCGCACCTGTCTGCTACTGACAAGACGTCACGTGGGATGACATCAGAGAGTGTTATGTCATCTTATAACTAACAGTAACTCGCTTGCTTACGCTGAGAAGTGTGAGAAAAATTACTATCATTTTAAAACAGAAACATTTGTTGGTTGATAAATTCATATTCAAGTTTAAGATGTCCTTTTCTTATAAAATATGCTCTACTATTCATGAGTCGTTTATATATTTACATATTAAGCTATACTGTTTATAAAAATGTCATACGAAACTTTTTGTCATATCTATGAGGCTAAGCATGGTTAAACACATTCCAAAGAGGTTTATAATATGCTGTAATCAAGTAGGCCTGAAACGGATTTCAAATTTCAATTGCAGTGAAAAGCTTGTCAGGGGTCTAGCATTAATGTGCAAGTATATATCGATAATCTTTACGAGTTTACATTTATTCAGTGATGATTCCTGTTCTTATCAACACCGCATAAACATGTTAAATACACACCCCTTGCTGTGGGGATATCAACTGTAGGAATAAATAAACAATCAAGTCTTTGATCTCAAGACATTAAAAATCGCGAACGCTCATAAGCTTTTCATACACAATAAAAACTGATTTGTGTGAAGAAATTCCCTGAAAAAATATCATTTAATGTGTACCTCCTGGGTGCGGACAGTTAATATTGTACTACAGTATATAGCGACTGGCATAAACTGCTGTCGTGCACTGGAATGTATTAAATAGTCGGCGAGCTGATCGTCCCGAAGCGCGGAAAGGGTTAAATATGAAATTGCCACAGACTAGTAAATTTATGTCCATTTGGAAGAAACATCGCTGTGGTTAAAGAATCACGTTAGGTCAAAGATATAATTTAATTGTTTACGTCCTTGGTTGAGTGAGAGTGAAACTCAAATGTCCGTATTTTTATGTTTTAGTCTTGACCGTTATGTCCTATAATATCCCTATCACCTCGCTTGAACTTACATATTTCAATTCGATATGACCTTTAACGTGCACCCAGAAGGAGGAAGGAACACCTTTAAAAACACCACCAAATAAACCTTGGAGGATCTATTTTAAATCAGAGGCATGTTCGTTAAACATGCGAAATGAACACATTGACTAAAGTTCACGCAAAACTAGATCAGCATAAGGTCTCCTTTATCATTCATATGATTTATATCCCTTGTTAATTGTATCCTATGTTGATAATATGATGCATTTGCACTGAACAAATAATGTGGTTTGGTAAGGTCATCCAATTGAAACGACTGAAAGAAAGCCTACGGCAGAGTTAAACTCGCAGGTTGACTTCTGATTTAGCTTTTAACGCGCCTAAAGAGAGAAACACACACTGGATCTTACATGTATTTGTTTGGGGCAGTGTCAACACGGAAATACGTCCACAAATAGGACAAGGAAGAGTGGAGGCCCCACAAAACAACATGGCTGATGATATCCACAACTCCTCAGATATGTTGTAATTAGGCTGAATTCTATGTTACCCGAATAAAAAGAGATACTTTGAGATCAGTAAGCTTAATCTACTAATCCTTACAAATGTCCTCATCATTCAGAAAACACCAAGTCTGTTGATGTGCACCACTGAAGCATACAACAGTTCATTGATGACTCATTCTCGGACATGTTGAAATGAAGCCCTTCGGTTCCTGAATTCTGTATTATCCAAACGATATGAGATGCATTCATCAATATGCTTAATTTTAGGGATACCTTAGTTATTACAAACGTCCACAGAAGTAGTTCTTCATCTTGCTTCTCATGTATGTCACTTCTAAATATCCTCCAAAGAACTTAAGGTCCTCGATATTGATGTCAAATATGCATATGAAGACAAACTCTTCCTTCAGAAAAGACCAAAATATCAACAAAGGTAACAAAGGTACTAGAACAAGCAAATAATGGTAATCAATGAATGATTCGAAATATTCCCTTAATGCCTGATTTCTCTTAATTCTTAACTAAAATTGTTTCAAGTTCTTAAGACCATTCTGAGGTCATGACCTTCTGGCCAACAAACAGAATTAACGTGAAAAGCAACTTAGTGAGACATAAATTAATTCAAGCCAAGCTAATAATGTAAATAACGACGAGAAGTCAACTCAACAATTGTCAGACGACATGCCCAGAGAGGCCTCCATTGACAGACATCTCGTTGACCATTGGCAATCTGTTGTCTCAATCCATGGCCACTCATCCAGAAGGGGAAATTAAGTGTGATTGGAATACTTCATCAACTAATATAATATCGATCTGTCACAATTGCACGCTGAGTTCAAAATCCACATGCAAAGTGAGTGTCTTCTGTTGAAATTGGATGTGTCGTCTGCGCGGTTAATGTGTCGTCTGCTGGATTAATGGTCGTCTGCTGGACGGCCGTCATTGTTCACGGAAGTGAGTCATACGGTCAGTTTGGATTACTTCACATCTCAGTGGTCAGTCTCTGAGCAATTTGTGGATAATTACAGTAAAAACCAATTAGAAGCAATCGAAAGTTCACCAAACGTTCACTGGACACCAGGGCATGCTCCCGTTAAACACGTCATCGTCCAGGCAGTGAAACCATAACCTCTATAACCAGCCCGAATAGAGCAAACGATTTTAACTAATCGGATCATCTTCACAAACGTACATTAAGATGTGCCTCGGTTACAGAACTGGCCGGGTCAACATCATTAGTACATGTATAGTGTTTATGTAGATCCTATGTAGGTCTTCTCCTTCGGGTTAAGCCATGGACTCTTAATTGCCGATGTGACCCAACGATTGCAGAAATTATCCGGGTGAAAGTCATAAACATAGGAAGTGGTGACCTAACTGTAAAAGATTCGTTCGGGTCAACGCCATTAAGGATAAGATGCTCTAACGATTGTCAAGAACCGGGTCACCACCATCAACTCGTGTAACTCTGTCTATCACACAAATTATCAGTTCTTGTTTAGAACATTAGGTACTTTACTTGGTTAACCGTTCTAAATGGGGTAACAAAAGTTGAGTTCCAATATGGGGCTCACATCTTAGCCCTCATACTAACATCGCCTTGAATGGTAGAAATTAGATTAAAGTTCATGTCATGTTTTACAAAAGGTCCATGGTCAGTAGTGATGTTAGTTTGAAATGTAAATAATCATCAGTTTCGACTGGTCATCGTTTGTAATTACACATTTGACAAATAGTTTGTAAACGATTTTGACGGATTTTTGGCACTTTTACTGAAAGACAATTCTAATATTCTTCTAGTAAAATACAAATAACAAAACATGAACTGACTTGATACGACCAAACAACAATCATTTCACTAACAACTTCATTATTTCTCTGTCATTTCATTTTGAACAAAAGCAACAACAAAAACATCTCAATTATATCTGACAAGGACAGATTCTGTTTCTTGACACGATGATGACAATAGTCCACAAATATGACTATCATCTCTCGCTGAATATTATATACAATCTACGTGATGGCCCGAGGTCCAGGTCACGTGACGTCCTAGTCACCTCTCCTATCTGTTCAGGGGGTAGAGACGCCCCCGGCACGCCAAGAGTTAATGTCGATCACTTACCGATCCTAGACCTGAACTCGGTCATGTATAGCCTTGAGTAAGGTCACGGCCCTCATACAGCACAGAGTTCATCTTCTACCCTGTCATATTGTTCAGGGATAGCCGGAGAAGCTTCCGTAGTGATAACAAGAGTGTGGACATCGGATACTTATGAAGCTGTTGAAATTGAGCTAGCGAGATACTACAAAACAAAATCCAACTTTTTTATTGTAAAATGATTACTGAAAGTATCCCAATTAAGGGGTCGGTGGTTTAGTCGTCAATATTGAATAACAAACAAGCATCCAACAACTGAGAAAACCGATTGTATTCGCCGATCTTCATCACGCCCTGAAATTGTCTCTCTTTCTAAAGATCATTAACCTCACTAATAATCGAAATGTCCCGAAACATGTCCCTCTTTCAAAAGTTCATTTACCTCACTTATAGTCGAAATGTTTAATTCTAAGCCCTCTAATTGACAACATTTTTTCACCCCCTCAAAAAGCCTTCTGAAGAAGAGACAGTTTCTAAATGAAGAATGCCTAATAGTTTCCCAACGAGCTGTGAAGCTGCCTCCATGCACACTTCAAACATGCCCCCTCGCCTGGAGCTCGGGACCTCATGTCGCACATTGCTGTTCGTGCCTAAGTCGAGGGTAAGAGTCAGTGTAGAGGCGCGAACAGCCTTGTAACCCTTCCCTGGAATGCGGGTCCTTCCACCTTCACAGAACCAACGAGCACTCTATGCAATTTTCACCTAACAAAGAACAAAATGGGAAGCTTGTTTGCTTATTCAAGTTTCTCGCACTGGCTTGGAGAAAGAGGCGATTTCTGGACAAATAGAAAGTACGTGAGGTTTTGGACGTTATGTGACTTATCCCCTATATTCGAAAAGTATCTCGCGCCTTCAGGCACGTGCCGGGAGCAGAAGTCAGAACGAGGCCACAGAACCGATTCTCGAGGTGTCGTACATATGAAATAAATAAATTGATTGCAGAATTCCTGGCATGAATTGAACTGGAGCGCCATTTCTTCATTCAGTGCTTCAGGCTAAACCGTAAACGAAGTACTCGATTGGAACCATACCACGGTCCCATTGAGGTTTCAGAACAGACTCTTGTATTGGAACCATTGTGTGGAACCATGGTCTATGGTTTCCGGTTCAGTTGAACATGGATCTCTGAGGTCTAGGGAGCAAGCACGCCTATTGTGTAGAAGCCGTATCAATCAATCGAGCAAATGGGACATGAAATATGTCTCGGTGTTGATTTAGAACCTGTTTGTTTCTGTAACGGAGACAAACATCGTTCATTATGTCCACTACAATGAGTTCCAGAGCATTCATCAGGAGAAAAGATTGTCAGCTGGGACTGTCACGATCTCTCAATGTATTGATGAATGGACGCTCTTAAAGTGTTCTTGAATAACATTTTAGGTTTCAATTAAGCATAATTAAGTAACAAATATTACAAAGGCTCTCAAGGGGTTAACATTTAAGGGACAAATACTATGTCTTCTTCTGACATGAGTATAAACAAATATAAATTAAATTCGATTTCAAAGGAATGTACTCATTGCTTTCACGTCAAATTTACTGCAAACAGGCAGCGTATGCCATTTCAACAAATATAGGCTTCAAGCGTCATTCGATATTTGCCATAAGATATTTACAGAGGTACTTGACCAGATGTCATTCTCGCTGTGACCTTTAACCCCTGTACACCTACTCTAACCTACACACGCTTACAACAATGAGATTTGTCGTGGCTAAAACCGTTCTGTGTTGACATTTCTCCTTGTTTGTAAGTTTTATAGGCTCGCGTCTAATGCTTCTTGTGGGTTACTAAGGGTACAAATGTGCTCTCGCTTCTAATACTGCAACAGGAAGTATCGCAAGGACACGCGCGTGCAATATCTCCTAAAGAGAGAATTGTGAAGAATTAAAACTGTTCCATGGACTATGAAACTGTGGATATTTTATCTTGTCAGAATAAGTCGTTAGTATTAAGAGATTTACATGTATTTAATGTTCAAAGATTCGCGATATGACCTATACGATTGTAAGGATAAGTTAAGGTGTGGAATACAAATATGAAGATTACGATTGTTATCGACACATATCACCTCTTCTGATAGAAGGGGGGTAATATTAACACAATGTACGATGAGTTGAGAACCAGCGTGTTAAATCTTGTAAAGCCGACTAGCTACAGTTAGAACATGACGAGGACTGATGATAGTACAGGATTAAGCAGAAACTATTTGCGTTACAGGGGACAAAGGCCAGATAAAGCGCTTAGTCTCAAATACTCGAAACGTATTGACGACATGACTCGGTTGAAATATTATATTTCCTTTCAAAAGGTAATTAAAATCGTCACGCGTTATGTAAAAAAAGATATCGTTGAAGTCTAAGAAAGCATATTCTCTACAATACGACCTAGGATGACTTGCAGAAGATGTCAAACTGACGATAATATACAATAATCCTAGACATGTATTTCCCATTGTATCGTAAGTAAAAGATATGACAGCATGATACGATCGATCTATCTAAGACAACGGATAGGGAGATGACTCACGGTGCAAGGATTACAAACATGATGACATTATTACAAACATGATGACATTATTACAAATATGATGACATTATTACAAACATGATGACATTATTACAAACATGATGACATTATTACAAACATGATGACATTATTACAAAAGACGTTGTCTTCCTGAAACGATAATTAATAAACAAATTGAAGGCGAGTCTTCAATTTCAGGTTCCGGAGGGTTTATAAGAGGAAATAGTCTTAAAATCAGGTCGCTTTTTTAAAGAAGATAAAATATGAATCTAATGACAGATAAAAATAACCTAAGAGATAATACCCTTTTCTCTCCATGAAGTTCTGTACCACAACAACCAAGCAACGAGCACTGTAATAATGAGAGATAAAACTACGGACTTTATTGTATGTCTGAGCACGAGCATACCACGTTACATTACATGTGCGTGACGTAATGCCTCTGTCTCTAGGGAAATGGGATTGTGGTTTGGGTAGGTAAGACAAGGAAGCTCATTAAGATATACTAACTATCTCGATACATTGTTTAGTTGGAATTGAGCTTTTAAACATTAGAGACAGACGAAATATGATTATATAAGGAACATTTTTCTGAAATGGTATCCAATGCTTACGAGACTTAGTTTTAATGTGTACATTCAATGCTTTCTGCATGTGATTTTCAACAAATATTTGTTTATGGCATTCGATCCAAATAGCAATAGAAAGCAAATGTGTGTATATGGTTTTACGCATTTGCGGCGAAGATCAAAGGAAAAAGGGAAGGTAAAAGAGGAAAAAGCTGTTACTCCAGCGTTAATCTAACATCTACCTATTACTAGACATCTGTTGACAGCGGGGGGATCATAGGGTGTCCCCCTTTTTTACTCGGCGTTAGCTACAGGTGTATGCACATATGACCGGCGGCGGAACAAGCTTCTAGTGAGCGCTAATTAGGGGATGAAAGGTAAATGTGTCTGATGAACGCTACAGGTAGGGAGATATTGGGGATGGAAGTAAATGTGATTGATGAACGCTTTACCAGCAGTAACATATGTAGCAAGGTAGGACCACGTGTTCCCATTGAGACCAATCCCAATAATAGGTATGAGGGGAAAAATAAATTAAACGTTATATAATGATTAAAATTAGCAGTAAGTGTTTTATTACCGCAACGGACGATGATGAACGACATTACTTCTTTATATACCTTTTTTGCCATTAGCAGATATACTGCTAAAGTCTCAATGCGTATTGCCTCAATCAGCTCTGAAGAGTAGTAAAGCAAGGTTTTCTTAACTCAACCCTTTTAGATGCAAGTAGGCCTTAACCGTTCGGGTTTAATGTGATATAATAATGTATATCCCTTGGCAGGCATGCTCGATTAAAACCGGGAATTTTGAAGATTATCCAGCACCTCGATTGTATAAATTCAAAATTACGATACCGACACAAAAGGAGGACTATAGATGTGAAGCAACAGAAACATTCAAATATTCTATTTAGGACAGTATTGTCCAAAGTCGGTTGACCACGCCTACCCACGTGGTAGAGATGGGCGTGGTCCCAGCAGACAGTCTCTTGTGTAATTAGCGACTTCAAAGGGCTCATTACTTTTGGAATTCCATGTTTGTATTATCATACGTCATTGGGTTGTGAAATAATTGAACCCTCACATTGAAGCTGACAGGTCAGATATAGCTGATGTTGTAATACTTGATTTGAATAAAGTTCAAAGGTTTTGATAATCGGACGTTCGATTGATGTTATTATGCATATTGAAATGGGCGTTGATCATTGTGGAATGGAGTATGTCCAGAATGGTTGACCCTTCAATATCATGTGTTGGAACTCTCATGTGAAAAGTAACAAGTTTTTATGTCCAGGATATTTTCATATTTATGCTATTTCACAAGTACCAACCAAAGACCTTTGAAAATAATTCCTGTTTTATCATAAGTAGAAGTTTAGCCTGTTGTTGAAATGGACGTCATGTATAAGATGTCCAATATTGTCATTGTCCAGGGATTAGCGATAAGGACATTTTCACAGGTTTAGTGATACGTCGATCTCTTTGTGACCTTTTGAAGCAGGTAGACAACATAAACACTGATAGGTCTCGCTAAACAGTGTTGGGAGTACTGAAGTATGGTAATTGACAACCCTGTGTAAACTCCGCAACACTACTGGTCAAGATCGTAGGTGGCCAGTAAGTCTGTACTTGTATATGTTCAGAGCTCATCCTTTAGGACTGTTTGGTATGTCTGGTCACTATAAAGCCTCGTTGACCATACCGAAGAGATTTGGTGACCACTTGAGAGGATTATTTAAGTAAAACTTGATATGTTATTGATTCCTTATTCCAGTGGGGAAAATTTTGAATTAAAAAATGACTCCGATATGGTCCTTTTTTGTCACGTATCAAAAATCTCGGAACAAGTTTAACCTTCAGAGCACGGGGAACCTATGAAGAAGACACAATGACCCGTCCTAAAACCGCCACTAAGTGCAAGATTCAGGAAATATTACTCAAAACACAAGTCACATCTTTCCGTTTAACTTGTAGTTCATGCTTTACAGACAGTTGATCGAATCTTCGTAATCAGATACATATAACCTGTATAACCTTTTAAAAACCCTCCAAAATGTTAAATCGGATTAACATAATGGAAACCGTGCCCATATTTCAACTACAACGATTTACAATCCATAAACATGGAAATAGCTCTAATCTGTACCTGCACACCTGCTAATTAATCGACCTTGACTGTTGAGGAGCTCAAGGCGGCCATGTTACCGACCAGCTACCTGCACGGCTCCTGCCTCGGACTGCCTGACACGGTCATCACACCTGCCAATGACCTTTGTCGGCGAACTTCAAAGACTCAGGTAAATATAGAACTCAGGTGAGCTAAAAAAGTTCAGTATTTTGAAACAAACACAACACACCTGTTTCACAAAGTCAAACTCTTTACAATACTGACCCGTGTTCAGGGCTAATTCATTTAGGAAGGGCTACGCTTTGTGGAAATGAAAATTCGGGTATATTTTCAATATTCGAAATTGACCCCAGATAAGGACTAGTCACGTTCCACGCTCAAGTGGTTTTCACACTGTCACGAATACGGGGTATCTTCACACAAACAGAGATATGAGATAATTGGAGCCAGTTGAGAGGTGGCGTGTATCCCTTCAATGATAGCGAGTCTGTACAATAGAGGCTTAATGTTCACTTTATGAAGAGCTTTACTTACTAGAGATCGGACTCAACTTGCCTTAGAAAGGCGAATACCATAAGGCTGGGGCAAATTTTGACTCTTCGACGAGGTACCCTAAGTCAAGGCGCCTATTGGGTATGGTGATTAACAAAACTTAAACATAATATAAAATCAATTAAAGAGTGAGACGTGATGACATTATCAGAAAAATGAGGAATGTGTCATTTGATTACAATTACGAAAATATCACCATTTGATTTTCTCAGCATGACACATAAAGTATATGAGGATTCACATCAGCTACGCCTCGTTTGATATCAATTACCATAAAGGTAACTTTTGCGTTTGTAAAGAGGAAATACCAGGAAAAAGAGTCATGGTCATTTCATTACAATTGCCATAAATAGTTTTATATGCTGATTCTATATGAGGATCGCCAAGAATTACGAGGCTTAAATAGCTATGTGTTATTTCGTTTCAATAAACATCAAGTATCCAATTTTGTGATTGTAAAACGACACCTACAAATCAACCTATTTCCCACAACCTGGCTTTACAGGTTGGCGATGGTGAGCCTGGTACATTATGATTACAAATAAAAATAAAATAATGGGGGAGTGTAGACGGGTCTCATGTATCAGATACCAGACATGGTCATTTCACAAACCAACTCTAGCAACTGGACATCGCATGTGACCTAGGAAACAATAATCTGTAAGGACTTGTTACGGCCTCTGACCAAAGCATAAAAAGGACAGGCTATCATTATGAGATCCCTGGGAACTGGAGTCGTGACAACAACGATCCTGGAATAATGTTTTAATGACAGGTTCAGGTGTCTCGTTGTCCTGTTAGGAAGCACTGGGAAGCAACACGCGTATATGTACTGGACACCAGAACTTGTAGGTGTAATTTTAGATCAAATAATGGACGATACATACGACATGGATCTTATTACTGGTTAAATAGACATTGCTCAGGCCATGCTTCAAAACACGTCTTTTTAATTGCAACTTAAAACCTTGTATGAAAGTGACATATCGTTAAACAATTGCAGTCAGAGTCTTTCCATGAACACTGACACCAAACACGCCTCTTAATTTGCACTCAAATGCTCTATCGAAATTAAACACGACCATGTGCCTTTTAAATGATAATCAGACTCCTTGACTGAAAGTGGATAACAAAACGTGTCTTTTTAATGAAAGAAGTTAATATCCATACCTTGTTGTATTTCTTTTAATTGCAATTCGAACCTCTAACTGAAAAAAGACCATTAGCCTTTTGATAAGACGTCAAAAACTCTCACTGGAAGTGGACACCAAGATATGCCGTTTTGCTGGTTGACATTTCAGAAGCTAATCTCATGTGTTCTTTTGAAGTGACCAGTCCACTGACTGTCCAGCTGGGAGATGACGGTACAGACCATGGACATCACATTAGCCCCAAACAAAGCGACCCTACCCTATCCCCTCCTATAGAACCTTCCACCCCATGGAGACTTGGAACAACTTGGTCCTTAACGATGACATTTTTTTGTCATCCGCTTAAGACATTATCTCAATAAAATGATGGGCCTCGCCAGTCAAAATCTTTACGCCTCGTTTCCCTTTTATCATTTTGCATTCTTGGAAGACCACTTTATTGTCGTCTGCTTCCACAGCTTTGTCGTCTGCCAACAAGTACCCGGATGTGACCTGTGAGGGCTGACCCCCTCCCGAGGTGGACAATGTCCGCTGATGTTTGTATCGACTGACGGACAATGGGGAAGGTTTGGCAACAAGCTCCTCACCCAAGGGCCCGCCTCTGCGTTAGCACATCGGAACCCCTGGGAGGGGAAGGGATTACCGGGAGTAGAAATCCTCACCCATGTACCTCGGTGTCGTGTGGCTTAACCCTCTCCCGGCCGTAGACCAATGTGTGGTTCAATAGCAGGATCAACTCACAGTGAGGGGTTAGTGGCCTTGATGAACAACTACCATAAACTGAACCATCAGAATTTCATTAAATCAAAGGACACTGGCCGAGTTTGGACATGTCTGGACAGTTTATTGTCCATGGTTTCTGGTTCCAGGATATTGTACTATGACTGGACAACGTGATCCAGGAATTTATCGTTACAAACTCAATCAATGGTTCGGCTATAAAGAACAACCATGCCGTCATTTAATATCTCGACATTTATGGTCACGCCGGTCAACCGACTGGAATATCAGCTTCCTTTGATCACGTGACAATACAATAAACAAGCACATTCCTTCGGTAACGCTGCGGCATGTGCATTGATAATGTCGTCTGGGAAACACGTGAGATTAGCTGAGCAGACGACACTTTGATAGCAGAGTGCAGCCCTTAATTCAGGCTGCATGGACACAGAAGCAACCGGAGCCTGACGAGAAGAATTGGAAGCAATCAAGTACAAGTCCCTGGCGTGTGGGTTGACACCGAAATCCAAACTTGACGAAATTTGATGACACCGAGGCTTAGTCCTGGACGTGTCAGAGGCAGGTCGACACGCCCTCTAGCGGTAACTCCATCTGGCGGGATTGTCTGTCGTCTGCTTCCCTCAATACCCTACATACGTCCCTGGGAGTCAAATGGCAGAGCAAACAGGGACCCCATTAGAATCGCAGTGCTACCAAACCGAGTGTAAAAACTGGACTTATATTTATCAGCTCGATCAAGATAACAGGTCTGATAACATTAGGAGTTCGACAAGATCAATCTTACAATCCTCTAATTAAGAATGTCAAGCTGTCCATCATGTATTTAGTGGTCTCGTCTTCCAAAAACATTGATCGGAATAAACAATTACAGCGCAGGAGTTGAATTTTAACAAGTACCATTTGAACATATCTAGAAGTAATTTTGAAGATTGCATGATTTTTAAGTAAAAAATATTGGTGTTTCTCCGTTCATCATATGTAACTGGAGAAAAGAGAATCCATTCAAAATCCTTCTCGACATTCTCCCCAGCTAATAAAAGAATCAATCCTATGACATTGCACCCTGAGGAGTTTCCAAACAGAACACAAAGGCAATTCATGTTGATGGAATCACCCGAATAAAAGTAAACTATATACTTTCAACCCGACCCAGAAAAGAGTAATAACAGCCGTACAGGGGATATCAGAAAGGAAAATATTGTGTATGGCAGTCTAGTTCCACAGCCCTCGGGTTGTGTAGAAAAATACTCCTTTCTTAAGACTGGCTGACACGTGGTGAAGAGGGGGACACATGACGTGTTAGGGTGTCACATTCTGGCATTGTCCTGCAAAACACAACCTGCCTTATCCGTATTAGCCATTCAAGAGGTTGACATCAACAGAATTATCTTCTATCCTTCTCCATTTCCTATCATTCCTCTCCACCTCTTGCCTCGGCTTCATCCTTGCATCCCATCATTATCAAGACTAATCCTTTCCCCTTCTGTCAAACTCTTTACAGCATCCTTTCCTTGCATCGTTCCATCCCTCGTCTTCTCCTGGTACCCCTTTCCCATTCCCTCGCCTCCTTCCCTCTACCCCTATACGTATCCACACTAATCCCTTTTTACATATTCCCTCCCTTGTCTTCTTCAAACAATATCCTTTTCCTTAGTATTCCTTCACCATTCAGACCCATCTCCTACGTCCTACCTTCAATCCCTACCCTCATCTGCACTACCCCTTTACTACATCTCCTCAACCCTATACATCATCCCTGCTACATCTCCTACCCTCCCAGACACCCAAAATCTTTCGCCTCTTTCCCTTTCCCTCCAAACTCCCACCTCTTCTTCCCCTTCTCCCTCCCTCTTCTTCTACCCCTTTCCTCCCCAGGTCATCCCTTCCTCCACCCCTATAATCTGCTCCTTATATCCTCTGATTACGTCCCCTCCCAGCCCCTCAACCCTCACACCATCTCTACACGCCTCGTATTGATAACGGGTGGCAGACTCAATAGCACTTATCAAGACATTCTTAAAGTGGCCGGCCCAACTGCCATACCTTACACCCGCTAGCAGTCCCGTGTGGTCAGTCTTCAAAAACGTGATTGTGTTTTCGTCCCCGACAGCAAAATGCCATAACTGTCATGTTTATATTCAAATCATTAGGATTCAAAGAATGGCGATCTGAAAGTGTCATTCGTGGTATAACAATGACGAAAATTGATGATTTCAAATTCTCCCTTACATATGCAAATTTGCAAGATTCATAGTTGTATATAATTTGAAATATGTGACTTCAGTCATAAATTGCGAGAAGACCAAGGTTAATAACCTACTTTAACATTGTTACTTAGTGAAGAATGATACAAGATTGACATACTACACGCTTGTACCGTATCGGATGACATGTCGTGTAACTACACTGAAACAGTCACTTGTGGTTTCTTTACGTAATTGTTTCGTCAGCTTAATATGAAACGAAACATTTAATCGTTCCATCATAAAACTGAAACTAGATCTCTTACCATTCTCAAAATTTGGTAAATTGAGAACTGCCCGTGCACTTCGATATACACAGTTTAGAAACATAAAAAACGTGACAGTCTTAAACTATAACTTGAGACCATTCGTCCATACTTGTTACATATCTGACAATTCCTCGGGCATTCAAGACATTTATGGAGTGACAAGAAGGGACGTCACGGCACGTGCTTGGTCGACGTGACAGCTCAACCACGTGCCTTCCGGTCTGAGTAGAACGTGCTGGGCTTCTGACGTCACTTCCGGGTCGCACCTGCGTGGCCTTGAGATTCGAAACAGACATGTCTTTGGAATAACGTACAAAAATAACTTTGTAATCTGGATTTCAAATTGTACGGGCTCGGCGTTATGAATAGACAGACTCTTGAAGAGTTATGTGACTTTGAAGCCTACTTGCGAAAACTCTAAAAACTACTTTCATCCGTTACCTAAATATGAAAACATGTTGTTTTGCCAATCTGAGATTGATTTGACAAGTTAAAAGCGTGAAACCTTGAGGTAAATTCCATTTGTTGTGATTATTAAAGATGGTCTCTGGACCCTTTATAAAAGATTGCTCAAGCAGTTAACGTCAAATGTCCTTCTTTCTTCAAATGATGTAGTCGGTAAATACATGTTTTCTTGACCCTGGCCAAGTCATTTCCTTCAGGAAACCCCTGCTGAGCGTTATTTTACATCAACCGAATATACACTATAGACCACATCGGTTTATACAATCGTCCTTCTTGACCAACAAGGCCAAACATAAGAGTTTGAAAACAAATATCAGATTACGGTCAAAACCCATCAAAGATGGTCAAGCCCCTGCCATCCAATTTCCCCAAACGTTGTTGTCCCAAGTTCCTGATCTCTATTGTGGGTCTGCTACCCCCTGCCGAGCGCTGTTTCACCTGTCCTATCTACCTGAGTTTGTACCATTATCTACCTGAGTTTATTCCATTGTTTACCTGAGCGCATGATCCCACCTGATCCTACCTGAGAGTTTAACGCAGTCTCTACCTGCTTGAAGGTATGACATGCACACATAGGTCCATTCAGGACAAGTATATTCAGGTAAACTGGCCACTCCATGAATGGTCATCGAGTACTGAATGAACGGTCATTCAGCAGTCAAGGCCAACATGTGGTCAAAATCCACGGTTTCCGAAAAGCTCGATATGTGGTCAGCAGTCTACACCAAACGAAAAATACACGTTCCATCCATGTTTCTATACAGAGATGTTGGTTGCCCATAGCATTGAACATGTAAAGACATTGAAAAATGAAGAGCGTATATCTAGTGCATTACAAGGCCATAACGTAAACTGGTGAATATAAACAAATGGTAAAAGGCCCTTGGCCCCCCTCTCCCCAGTAGGTCAGACAGTTTCACACGTACGGACCACGCAGATTGTTATATTCCCGATCTCTTTCTAAAATTATGACATCGAAAAAATATCCTTTTGTCGAGTCATGCCTTATGTCACGCAGGGCCAATATCAACACAAGCGTGAAGCATATAGTTCCTCAACATATCTTGAATGGGGGTCAAAAGACGCGCTGGTATATATGAAGGTATATATTCAGAATCTCAGCGGGGATAGAGGGGTACAGTCGATTAAATTCGCTTTGAACTCAGCCATGCTCTCGTTAGATAGAGCCCCTTTCTCACGCTCCTTAAGAAATTATATTAGGGGATATTTGAGACGACGGATGAAATTGGTAAATATTCTCACACATTTCAGACGCATCGACAAAAGGAAAGTGACAAAGTATGACAAGTGTCTCACGGTTTTGTGAACTAAAAAGACGCTGTAAAAAATCTATATTATTTAGTCATCAATGTTGTATATGAAAAGTTACTACGAATGATTGAATACGTTTTTCAGTTAATAAAATACAATAACAAACGACGTTATTGACCTTGACATAAGAAACAAGGAAACGAGAGAGCAGAAGGGAGTTGTCTTGTTCAACCGGTGTCAACCTGGTCTTGTTCCTGTGAGATTTACGACCATAATTATCGTATTCTGTGACCTAACACCGCCCATGCCATCGTGTCACCGCTGTCTGTCTTCATTACGACCCAATGCTTAATTCCATATGGCCCCGCTGAACTCGTGAACCTATATATCGAATTCATGCTTTATATGAATTCATTAGGCCATGTTACATTTAATTGAGACGATGACAAATATATTTCTATATTTAATTTTCGCTGACAATTACATTTGTATCGAACGAACCGAAACGTTTTGCATGAGGGATTATGAATTAAGAAGGATCACTTGTAATCACCGCACGGCATAAAATGACAATAACTCAACATGGCCTTTGTGACCGAAACGTAGAGTAGTATCGCCAAGTCACGCGAGAAACTACGAGATTGTGACTTCCATTCAGGATTTGTCCGCCATTGATATAGGGTTTGGTCGGAAGACAATGGATCACGATTATATGTGATCTACATTCGTAATTAATGGGTTGGATGTTTCTTTGTAAATGGTGGAAGATTACAGATAATAGGAGAACATGTCTTGATAACAAACATGTACACGTCATCAAGCAGTGATTAAGTAAATTTGAACCAATTATAACTGATATCCAGTTCATTGGAGATACATCTGCACAGAGTGCATATATCGAGCTTGAACTCTGATAGAGTTAAAAGATTAGAAGATGACAATTAAATCAGTATCATTACTCATAAATGACCATGGCACCTGTGGTTAAACAGAAAGACAGAATAAGGTCGACAATGGTTAAAATTAACATATCGCCCCTTCTACACATCATGATAGATATAGTTCATCAACACGCATTACCAGAAATCAAGGGCATAGATAAGACTGAAGGTGTGCCTAAATCATGATAAGATCAACTATTGAAGATACCAAAGTTGGACAAACTTGGTTTATGGCAGTAAACCCTTCAATGACTTCAGTGTCCAGGTGTGGAATTGCGTGCAAAGGGCACTCAAAAATATCCTGTGTCCATCAGATATTTGACCACACACTTTGTTCTAACTTGGTTCATCCTCTGACCATTGCGTGTTTCTAGCATATCAATAGTTTGTTGTTTTATAGCACTGTAGAGCAGGACATTTAGTTCGAACCACTCCGATATGGAGCACTCGATTGTATTCCTGTTTCAATCCGTATCGCATAGTCTTTTTCCTAGACGTTGGTATCGAGTATAACGAAACTTGTATTTGAAACAATGAGGCACGATTACAAATACAATCTTTATCAACTCGATCTAAAAGTCTTCTTCTATTATGATATTTTTCACAAATTACGAAGAAAAAGTGAGAGTTTTGGGTTTTGTTTTGAGATCGGGGCCAACTCTACGCTACGAAAGAAAACAATGTATGAAAACACCAATTTGAATCAAAGACGAGAACCTTTAAGAAGTGACAACAACAAGAGCAAGAAAGCAAAGCAAGACTGTTTTGGAGATAAAGTGACCAATGAAGCATTGTTGTGGACAGGATTTACAGGAGGGATATATCACTGTATATAGAAGGGATATATGTGTAGGATCTAAACCGAGCCAGAGGTGTTGTTGATAATGTAAGCCCGCGGCAGAGGGAAATTGGGAAGGGCCGACAGGCCCGCCCCAATTGCCCGAGGCTGAGGGCTTACATTATCAAACAACACCGAGGGCGAGGTTTAGATCTAACTTATGAACCGAGATAAACCGTAGTAACAAAATTATTCCAATAATAAGTATTAAAATGGATTCATTGATTTTTACTGGTAGGAAATCACCATGAGCAAACGGAGAGCACATCCGCGCCCTGCACGTGCTTTGCGCTCGCTACCCAAGCCGTGAACGTGAAATGCATGCGCTATCTGCCTCGTGAAGTTCACATGATTGTCACTGTGGAAAATACATCAGTGTTCTCGTGGGCCTTCATAGCCGAGTTGTCAAAGGCGCCAGTTTAGTAAGCAAGGGTTGCAGAGTTCTAAACCAGGCATGCGAACATATTATTTGTGATTTGTCAAAATTGTGATATTTTGTGATGGTATTTATTCGAAGAAGGACTTTGAAACAAAGTATTTCAAAACGTGTATAATCCCTATCAAAATAAATTTCCGATAAATTCTATAGTAAGCCCCGGGCTTTCCTAGAGAAAGCCCTGGGCATTCTTCAAGAAAGCCCCCTGGGCATTCTTGGAGAATGCCCGGCAAAGAGGTTTATCCGGTAAAAGAAGAACCTAATAGAACAATAGAGTGACGTCACTGGAGGTTTATAAGTATATATATCACTGTGAATAGGAGGAATTTATAGGGGGTATATATAGAAGGGATATATAGAAGGGATATAGGGGGAGAGAAGGAGGATGTTATTCAGAGTTGTTGGGGTTCTGTGAGGGAGAAACAATGTCACGATTATCTCGAGAGGACGATTGTGAAATGGCATCAGTTTCCGAGACCAGAGCTCACGGCATGTACACAATGATAAGATACTGGAGTCTCAACCAGCATCAATTACCACTTGAAAAACAGTAATTGTCGTGTCTGGAGAGTGTTGGAACTTGCTCAGACAATTCTTGAACGATGGCTAGAAATGTCACTTGCAGTACTGGTTCCTGTATACGAAAAGCGTTACTATGGTTTGGAATGACTTGATTTATAGAAAGAAATAAGAATGTAGGTCATCCCATCTTAATAATAAGGTTCTACTTTACATTCACAATTCAAATGTATATCAAAGGTATAACTGGAGCAATTAAGAGTTGCGTGTCCATTCAAGAACAGTTTCCGAAACGTTTATTTCAGTATCAGCAGGCGACGTCCTACACATCAATCTCAGCTCCGCTAATCCTCTGTCGACGTCTCCTGTCCTGTGTGTCCACGTCTCAACTGTTGGTTAGCAGGTAGGTGAGACAGCACTTAATGGGGGGGAGTGAGGAGGGGGAGAAAAGGGGGGCTAATCGTGGGACAAACACTCGCACGTGGCTGGTCCCCATCACAAAACAGTTCCGTCGTGTTGACTTCAACACTTGAGAAATATCTCTATCTGGTAAAAAAGAAGGCGATAATGCGATGTTTTCGTCGTAGATTGCGTTTATGTTGTTGTGTGCGCCCTAAGTTAAAAGGTTACCCTGTATGTCGTAACACGTATATGGTCAATTCTACATGGCTACTGATTTTTTCGAGTTCTATCACTTCTGCAACAACCAAGATTAGCTATTGTTTCTTTTATTTTCACTTCTACACACACATGTCATCAAACAAACCCCGAGACTCGAACCTCAAACGTAGGAAAACATACGTAGATCGAGATCACATATCCTAACTAATCGTTTAAAACCATATCACTTTCATCTGTATATTTAACCAACTAAAAACACCCAAGGCCCACCAATCATAAAGATACTCAGTGTCCGAACAATAAAGCCCGAGGCCTCTGTCCAGGCTCGTCCATTTCATCTTGACCGATAGCCTGTCTCACAGTCCCTTAATCAATATTCCCTTGTCCTTAACCTTAATCTATAACGATCAGTCATACAGTTCCTAGAAGGTATATTCAAAAAGCTACTAAACATATTACCTGCAGAAAGATTTGAATGTTGTAAACTAACGTTGAAGCATCAAATAAAAATCATTCATTAAAGGTGTATCTAAATTTCTGGATCTTCTGAAATGCTAATAGCTTTCAATCCTTCCTTATCAAGGTTTCTTTGCAATAGTCGACAAAGAATATTGAAATAGGATTAAATCTTGCGAATTTACCAATAAACAAAGAAGTTACTAAAGCCAGAGTGAAATGAAAATCTTGCTTCTAGTGCCACAGTGAAATGAACAACAAAGCTTCTTGAGCCACAGTGAAATGATTCTAGTGCCACAGTGAAATGAACAACAGAGCTTCTAGAGCCACAGTGAAATGAACATCAAAGCTTCTGGAGCCACAGTGAAATGAACATCTATGATTCTAGAACCACAGTGCCAATGGTCAAGTGGAATCTGATGCTTCACGTGTGGAACCAGCGGTCATCTACAACAGACGCTGGTCGGACTAACCACAACAAGCCTCGGGGACCGATATTGTCTATAAAAGCAGCGAGTGACTTGTTAACTTGTTTCGCCACATATACAAGCGGGCTGGACGGGCTGATTGAGTTTGTTAAAGATCATCACAAACCTACAACAACAAGACTAGCGAGACCAGGGGATTGTAGTTTCTCGGTCAGTTTGTTGTGTCTAGTTGGCCATCCTGTATCAAGTTAGCGAGTTGCTGTGGTCAGTTATGTTACTTAGGGTAATCTCAGACACAGCGAGCTGGACCAGATAATTGAACTTCCCCGTTTATTTTCTTTTGCTAAGTTGACCATCCCATACGCGATTCTCACATTGCTGGAGTCATTCATAGAGGGTGCAGTTTCATGACTAACTTCTTCAGAAAGGCGAAACCATCAGAACTCATGTCAAATATCATGAAGGTGTTATGAGCGGGAGAGCTCTATCTACAAGATATTATACTTTCAATAGACGAGTCACTACAAAAAAACACTCTCCGAATCGGACACCAAATGGCAAGCACTGACTATCCGAACAGAGTACCCACTCTGCCATCAGTACCTCGTAATCAAAGAGTTTTACTTGAAGTTTCAGACATTGGCTATGCATAAAAAATACTAATGTTAACAATTAGAACAGTAAAATTACATTTTCGGGTTCACAAAGAGAAGGTTTCGTACTTAACACCATGAACTGAGCAGGGACATGATATTTTTGTTGTTGAGAATACATCATTACTGAACTGTGTCAAGATGCACTTTATAGAGACAGTGTGATAAATCGTCATATCTCACACCGTCAATGCCTGATATAGGGTTACTGTCACTGTAAGATAACACTGATATCACTATGCTCTCGCTATGTACTGGCCATGAAATTTTCGACACCGAAGATTTACAGTCTAGATTGTAAAGTCTGTTTCACATGTAGTTCAAATAGTAAACACATCTGTTGGAAGGTAGGTTATTCTTGGACAGAATACCATTCAACTTTATGATAGAATAATGAATATGATTATTGTGTTACTTCGAAATGCCATGGTAACCATGAAAAGCATTGTATGTATGTAATAAAAGACATATGTACTTCTAAATGTCCTTGATGCGATCAAACAAGAATTCATTAATGATTTAGACACATAAACAAAAAGAGTAGATTGTTGAGAGACTGGTCAAATAGAAATAAAATCGATCATTCAATTTGGCACATAGATCAAATCGATGTCCACGACGGGAACTATTTGTTAGTGCGGATGTTCCGCTTCACTGCACCGGAAGTCATTTACGCAAGGTTACTGTGGAAGTTGCTAGCAGTGACGTCACAAATCATGCCTAGAGGTGTTCGATTCAGCGTAGCATGACGTAAACCTCGATCGTTAAAAGCTGATTTTATTCGATGATGAGGGAAAAGTTGTAAACAAAGGTTTCTGGCCTGACTATCGACTTGTGTGTACTTATCGTGGCCTAGTTTACCTACACGGAGTGCTGTGGCTCTACCTTGATAACCTATCACATTCCGTAATGCTCCAAATCGTCACAAATTATTCATCAACATCAGTCAGCAGATATCAAGTCAAATCTGTGTCACATTTATCAGTATACAGAGGGAATGTATCAAACTAGAAGAGAAGACAAACGAGAAACAGTAGCCAGTTGACATGTTTACACTAGTGTCACTTCCCACTGTGTGTCCTTACAAAATACCTATCAACCCCAATCCTAGCCTCTAAACTAACACCTGCTCAAAAAGGTGTTGATTTGAAGATTAAATGTTAAATACAGATTCCAGATATTTGGTAGAAAGATGAAAGTCAATTGATATTTCAAATATACGTAACATGTGCGAGTATTGGAAAGGTGTTTAAGCCAATATCGATGCTGATGTTCCAGGAGTTCATGTTTGATTTGAATAGACACCTGTTGAGCTATGCGTCTATATAAGGAAAGAAAGAGACAGTTGTGAAATTGTCAGTTTTGAAAACAATCGTCGAATTATTTTATATAAAAACTTGTTAAAGGAACCCAAATCAAAATCTCAGATATTGAGGTATATTGGCGTTACTGGAGATGTAAGTCAAGTAACGACAATAGAGGTATACCAAGATACGAAATATGTAGCGTGATGTTTGGCAGGATGTATATTGCTTTAGTGCTTCCTAAAAGTTGTAGTGTATAGAGTACCAAATATAAAGGTCATTTGTCCATACGTGTCAAATGTTAATGTACATGAAAACAGAAGTCATGGTAAAGGTAAGTATACACAACAACAAAAAGTTAAGGACCACCTATATCTAAAAGCAAAGCATTGTAAGAATCATTTGTTAAACTACAGAATATTTAGATATTGAACATCAACGTGGTCCTTAACGTATGTTGTTGTGTATACGATCGGTTCCGTGCAATGACTGTCATGTCCTTAGATGTGAAATGTAACCTCTGAAACCTGAATCATTGTAAAGGTCTTTGTTTCGTGCACATGCAGATATGACATTGGACCTACCTCTGGACTCCACAGACTGGACGCGGTGACGCTTGGAATGGCCTTGGTTTTGCTCCGCCATCGCTTCGGCAGGATCTTGCGTCGACCCGGATTGGGCGACTTCACCTTTAGCATCGCTGGCGGGGCTGTGGAAGTTGAGGGGGACACATTAGATGCGGGAGGGGAGTAGGGGGAATTACGGAACCCAAAATCGTCCCCGTCCTCATCGTCACTATAACAACTAACGTTCTCTTTCCCTTCCGTCAAGTCCGACAACGATTTGCTCCGTTTCCGGTTCATTTTGTCCTCCTCCCCACCCTCGGAGTCGTCTTCCTTGGGGGGTCGGGCCAGACCGATCGTTTCCGCGACCTTCCTCAGAGTGTTTGTCTTTTTGCGCTGCAAAGTGTCAACATTGGAACCGTTCTCTACAGAGATGTGTCGGGCGAGGGGTGGACGCCGGGGTTGGGACACCATGGAACTGGAGCGGGGGTGCGGGAATGGGTCCCGGGGGTGAGGAAGCGAGTCTCGGGGGTGTGGGAAAGAGTCCCGACTCACGTATCCTGGGTTGTAGCTATGTCTATGGGTGCTATGTAGAGTCGGGTAACTCCGGGGGGATGGGAGGCCTTGACTGCGAGGGGTGGAAGGATTGCTACCTCGTGGGGTGGAAGGGTTGCTACCTCTTGGGGTGGAGGGGTTGCTACCCCGGGTGGAAGAGGCCCGGGGGTTGTAGCTGTAGTCCAGAGTAACATATTCCTCTTCCCCGTCCGATAGCGAGGTGCCCCTGTCCCCTCCCCGAGGGTCCGAAACCCAGAGCGGTACCCCCCTATCCTCGGTCCGCACCCCCCTCAGGTCCGACACGGACTGGGAGATGTAGGAGCACGTTCCCCTGGGGTTGGGGTCTGGGTCATTCCCGATCAGAAAGTTGAGTTTCACAGCACTAGGGCTCCAGGGGTCCGGGTGAACCCGGTGGGGGTAGTACGACTTATTGGGGGACACAGTTCCGTTAGTATATCCGTAGCGGGTCTCAAGACGCGACGTAGTGTCATATTGGGTATATCCGTTCGGAATGTGGAGCCGCGGCCGGTTGGACATCGCTAGCCCTGGTACAACCACCATTCCGTGGGGTGGGGGACACTCCCGACCACTCCCGATATCTCCGCGCTGTATCACTGGACAGTACAGTGTTCCATCAACTGTCATATTCCCTCATCGTATCTCTCACACGTGTAGTCACACCAATATCCAACACAGTAATACTCCAATAGTGAACACAGTCCTGGTACGGTCCGACTCGCTAGTTAACACTTGTAGTAAGTTGTAGAAAGTCGGTCAGCTTGAGGGAGAATCTATGTGTACAGTGACATGGGGAGTCCCACTTCAATTGTGAGCTTGTACACAGTCGACTTACTACAGCGTGAGGGGGCGGGGCCTAGCGGATTACATCGCAACAGGGAGCGTTTTGATTGGTTCATCCTTGGCGGACAGGAATGTCAATCATGTGAGAGGTCTGAAGGTAAATAACAGCATGTATGGCCCGGACGGTGAGTATTTGGATATTTAGTTAACGGATTAATGAGGTTACCGAAAAAGCTAAGAATATAATACAATGGTCTTAGTGAGGAAATGTCTGGCGTCAAAACATCAAAATTAATGGTCATTGAATCGATTGGCGTGAATCTACAACTAAATACGGTTTAAGGGCACGACACAGCTGTAGTTGATAGAAAAAACAAACCTACTAAGTCCAAATTTATCTACTTTAGAAAACAGGTGCTAGCATGACCCAAGACAATAGCGTATCGTATAGCAGGGGAAATATGGACTGGATTGACAAGACTGAAAATGAACATCTTTATAAAATGTTGCATTCGCGTCGCTCTAAAATCATATAGATGTTGATGTTTTTTAAGGTAATTTTTCTTTTGAAATCCTCATATCATATTGTTTAGGGTATCAACCCTTATAATTGTTATCAAAGTTCATGTTTACTTCTGTAACAAGTAGGATATATTGTTTGTTGGTGTTTTTTATTTACAGATTGTACACTGCACTCGTTTTAAGACAAAAATATAAGATTACAACTTAAATCCCAAATATCGAGTAACTATGTTACGGAGTCAGACGCGATTACGTCATTAAGCTAATAACACATGTTAAACTATGTTATAAATCTGAAAGTATACGGTTATAAAAATCGAACAATCGTGTACGGATCTCTTTATTGTACCTGGCCATAAAGTAACGTTTTAGATTATACCCTGTGGTATATTTTACAAAAAGACTAACCTATGTTCAAAAGCTGCAACATATTTCCTCTCCCCCGGGCCCCCATACCATCGATTCACTTCAGTGAATACCTTTTCGCTTGAACAGATCGCGGTGCTTTGTTTTCCTCTCTCTATGTCTAATTGTTGACAGAAAAACATTTTTAGCTAGCTAATTAGCTCAGGGCGAACGGAAAGGAGCAAATCCTGTCATATCTTCGTCTCTATAAAGCTGCCGGCTAATTCAAATTAGTGGGTCGTGTTTTTGATAAGTATCCTTTATACTTATCTGAAATAAATATCTGTCTGTAAAAAGGGACATAAAAATTTGAATCAAAAACGGTCCCGTATAATGAAGTGCAAAAAAATACATTAGAACACGTTTTTGAATAACAACACTCAAGTTAGTTCTTGTTTCTAACAAATAACTATTACTCAGACATATAATGATGATTACATAAAATTAGATTTATACAAGAAAACAAATAATATAAAAGTTCATACTGATACATATTAATAACTATAGTCATAAAAGTCTGTCATTTACATAGTAAACTCAAACAACAAAATAAGTAAAATAAATACAAACGTCAAAGCATTGAAATATATTTCTATTTCAGTTCATAATAATTGAAGGAAAATTATATAATGTAAAAGTTGAAAATATATGTGCGGGAAAACCCCTTGACATGCTCCAGCACCGATGAAAGCTCATATCCTACAAGAATCATTTACGTGCGCTTCGACAAGTTTCTGATATGAATTCTCGAAATTTGACAAATGACAAAAAATTCTGGAATTTCTAATCATCGTTATTGATAATTTAAGGAAAAATCTTTTAATTTTGTTGCATAATTCCTCTCCTTTATTATTTTCAATATTGTTTTCGCGCATTTGTTTATCGTTGTTATGAAAATACAAATTTACAATGTCCAAATATTCTTGTCATTTAACAAATGAAGGATTCTTCTTGAAAATCATTTATTAGAGACCCTTCAACATGGAATAAGAAATTTGAATAATGTTAATGGGCATGAAACATTAGAAGATAAACATGCTTTAATAAATGAAATGTAAATTCATATCACAGCCAATGACAGTCTGTAACTGAGCCAGTGCCAAACATTATTAATTAATATTTATGAACACATTGAAACAGCTGTGAGATTCCACGCTCTATCAAGACTAATATGTTAATGAGAATTTTAATAAAGTGCTCCATTACCACCTTTTGTCTCTAACAATCAAACATGACAAGCAGAGGGATCGTGTTTCCAAATATTACAATATGTTTAACCTGGTATCAACACTTCATGCATCAAAACATGCACAAGTTGACAGAGTTATAATTAAAAGAATAAAATTATTACAGATACAAATGCTTTATACACTGACATGCAAATAAGTATGTCCTCCGAAGACAGATACTTAATCATAGACTTACTAACTCAATTTATGACAATCCTTTCATTTCTAGAATTTCTGATCGATAATAGGGGCATGGGTCCGATTTCCACTTATTGAAATAAATTAAAACAGGCAATTTATACAGCTCTCACATTGATTGACAGCCCTCCGATTAGGGAAATATTGATAACAGATATTAGTGACTAGTTTCATACCATTCCGTAAATGCCTGGCATTACAGATAAGTGACATGTATTTCTGGCATTTCTCCCTCGTAGCATTGATTAATTAATTATTACCCAAGACGTTGATATCATGAATTTTTCAGATTTTACTAAAAATATCCATTACGTATTTATCACTGATAAGTTATGTGATCTGTACGGATTGCATGATGTAGAAAAATTATAGAGATTGAAATAGAAAAAAATGACATACACTAAATATTTTGGATTTGACATTTCGACATAACCTCAAAATTTGCATTGTTGTTTCTTCATTTCATCTTTAGACCTTTTTGAATTTGAAGTGATGAGCTTCTTCTTTTTCAACTTTGGCCGGCTTCGACATATATTCTGATGTTGTTCTCAAGAAAGTGATTAGTATTGTAATTCGCCAACTTTGAATAAAGAATTTGTTTATCCATTATGTTTCATTCATAATCATTATTTTCAAGTGTTTTAAGTAGTTTTAAAGGCTTTGTCAAATTTGAAAAAATATTTAGATGATAATGGAGATGTTTTGGAGGAATTCTTTAAACACACATGTTGCATCATTTCATGTATATCGCAAAAGATTATTTCTGCCACTTTCAAATGACATAACCCGTTTACACTTTTCATTCTTATATTCATACCTAAATCCCTTTAATTTCAATTACAGTTTTATCCCTGACACTTTCAAGTGACAAACAAAAAGCAAGAAGTGACAAATCCTCTCCATTTTGAGATTAAGTGACAGACCGTGACGTCAGAGTGATGACACGTGCATGTGTGCACACGAGAGTGAGAGATGATTGTTTCACGGACACACACTTCAAACTGACACACGTCTGATAATATTATTTTACGGGGTTGTTATGAGTGCTTGTATGAGGAGGTGGAAACCCGTGGTATTCAAAATTGGGCGTATCAGGTTAAATGTATATTGTCAAATATTGGTTTCAGTGAAATATGGTCGAAGCAGGAAATACAAAAGGATTTTCTTCCAGTTATAAAACGAAGAATTAATGATCAGGCCATTCAGTTAATTTTCAGCCAATTATCGTATTCATCAAAATGTTATTTTTATAATAATATCATTCATCAATGTTCGCTTCAATATTACTTATGTAAATCAATTCCATATCTTTACAGGAAATATTTATCCAAATTTCGACTGAGCTCCCATAACTTGATGATAGAAACGGGAAGATATAATAAACTTGATCGTTTCGATCGTAAATGTCAAATGTGCAAAGATGACATTGAAGATGAATTGCATTTCATATTTAAATGTCCATCGTATCTTAATTATAGAAAACTGTATATAAAGCCATACTATTACAAATGTCCATCAGTAATGAAACTTATTCAACTTTTTAGTGCAAACAATACAAAAATATTATGTAACTTAGGTAAATATTTATACAAGGCAAGTATGTTGAGAAATAACTTAATTAACACAAATTAATGTATTTTGTACATCCTCCTTCATTATAAGTTATTTATTATCAACCTATTGTCACTATGTTCCAATTATACAACCTGTACCAATACCGTTATTATTATGTACCAATTATCTGTAAAGATAAAGGTAATAAAAGAATCTGAATCAAACTGACACACGTGTGTTGAAATCTCTCGCCCCTGAATAGCATTGCTCTCCAAGCATCACATCGAGGTGTGTGTATTAAACAAGTCTATCAAAAACAATAGGCGGATTAACGCTCGTCGTGCTGACGGCGTCCTAGTGTCTACAGTAGCAAGCGCCTATAGCGACCTGTCAGTGGAAGGTTGAGTGTCAATCTAACAGGCAAATGCTGCACAGTAGCCGTGTTGTTTTAACAATATACCTGCCTGACTAAGTGGATTTTTCTGTTTTGTTTCCATTTTTACTGGGGAGGGGGATTTACGTATCAAGTTTTGACGACATCGACAGCTTCTGTTGCAATGTTTTACCCAAATATCACATTTGGTAATATAATGTTCAAGTGATAAACATTCTCTCTTCTTTTCTTTACCTTCCTCTGTCTATCTTTCCCCATCTTGAACGCCCCTCTCCTTCAACCCCCTTCCAATTCAGCAATCAACTTAATTCTACCTTTCTGTTTTCATTTACTGATGCCCTGTTGTTTCAACAAAATTATTTCATGACTAAGTGGTTAGGGTGAAGGGAGATTAACGTATCGTGTAATGACAGGCCGTGTAACAATTTCCTCATATTTCCCTATCACCGTTGACATTAATTACAGGTCTCCAATTAAATACCTGGGGATAATGTTCAATAGACACGTTAATCAAACATGGGCCATTCATAAAATGCGCAGTCACTGAAACTGTAAAACATATTTTCATTCATGGAACAGGATTTAGATAATGGTCGATACATCTGGATTCATAACAAACACCTTAGTATTAATCCTTATATTGATTCGTCAGTCTACGTCGCCTACGATGTCTACAGATGGTTGGCGTAGATGGTTGGCGTAGAGGGTTGGGCAGATGGTTGGTGTAATTGATTTTTCTTAAAGAAAATAACTAAAAGAAATTGGTTGTAACATACAATTTTGGAAATAATGATTAAAAAATACGCTGTATTTAGATTTATGAAAGTACCTGGGATAACCTTTCATGGACCGTATTTTTCTTATTTCCAATAACATGGTAACAAAAGTTTTCCCACAAACCAGATTTATTAGCTGTCCATATTACATATTGTTAATCTCGCTGTATATCACCAAGACATTTACCCGTCAAAAGCTGTGAGAGGCTGCAGCGTTTTATCACAAAGAACACTATTAATATATTTGCAATTTTTCCCACGACTCATCAAAAATGAACAGTGTCCTTCACCGCAATATTGTGAAAGCATTATTCTATAAAGCTCTCAATTCCATATCACCTACTGCGCATGAGAGACTGGCTTCAATAAATCATTAGATAGATAAATTTTGCCTGGAAGTCTCCAAACGATTGCGATATGCATGGTTGATCACGTGATGTGATGTTATCTCGCGGTATCTCGCGTGGTTTGGTGTAAATGGACTAACCGGAGTCAATAGGGGCTGAAAGTCTCGTTCCGTACGACCTTCACCTTTGACTTCCGGGGAATGACTAAACAGCTCCGTGCTTGACGCGTTGCTGCGCAAAGCTGCGCTTTGTTGCGTCATAACGCGACACGGTTCCCAGTCTCTGGTAGTCTGTTATCCAGACCCTAAAGCGAAAAAGTTAAACGAGCCTTCTTAAGTCTAGACAATGTTGGCAAGTCTAGATGCCTCAGCTTCTGAAATTAAGAATTGTTCAGGGCTCCTTTTTATTTTAGTATCAAATATTTGAAATTAAAATTTAAGTAAAAAAAAAACTTTTTTTCAGGGACTATATGTTAGTCTAAGTCTCTGGTAGCTGCGCTATGTTTTATCGTAGACTAATGATAATAGTTCTATCGTTATTCATCAATAAACAATGGCTTATTGTTTTTTCTTTTAGATGTAATCACATTAGCAGTGAACACTTATGCCATTTTAATTGATTTTCTGCAAGTTTTGTTTACAGTCACTTTGCACTTCGTTAAAATTCCGATGTTTCTGACGTGTTTTCTAACACTATTTTACACATATTCTAAATAACGCTTAGTCTACTATTTCGATTTAAGACACTTAAACGGAATAACTATAGTCCGAATTGGCTTAGAAATGTATTTATCTCATGCCCCTATAAGTTTTTTTTAAATTTCTATATTTTTTTATATACGATGTTCTTTCGGTCACTTTTTATCAGGGCCCAGATCAATCACCCAGTTCCACTGAGGCAATTTTTTTGTGTCTATGTAAAGAGATTTAGTTGGAAACTACCCCCTGACAGTAAAATATTTTCATATTTATTGTAACATGCACATATTATAACTATACTATCTATTAGTGTACAGTATTAAACATAACAACATTACAGGTTTTAAATTTAAAAACAATTGAATGATGAATTAAATAATTAAAATAAAATATAATATTTTCAGTGTTGATGTCATTATTGAACATCATAATGAAAAGGAAAAATTCTCCGCGAATGAACACCGCCCGAAGCCTCCATTACTTGGTTATATTATCATATAATCGAAAGCCGACGCCATGTATTTTTTCTTTAGTTATATATACGTTATCTGTTTGCGCTGTGGAAAGTGTTACCCGCGATTTTCAAATACATAAAACATTTATACACCTGAGAACCAGGTTGTTCAACTTCACTTTTGGTCAAGATTGACTAAGTGTGTTCTCAATATTTCAGAGGGTCTATTTTATCTTCAGACAATATTTAAAGGCATAATATAGCTTAATAAGTGTTTTTCCTGTTATTTTATGGATTTTATCTACAGCATATTCTGCATATAACTGTTTAGTTTCAAACCATGCGAGTCCATTTGATCATGTGACATTGACACAGAACAGTGTGGAACTACGGAATTAATCAAAATTAAACAACTTATATTTTCATGTATCCAGGTTACTTAAACAACACTGGATCTGAGATCTTCACATACAAAATATGTCAAAATATACAGAAAATCAAGGGTATAAATGGGTATAACAACCTGAATCAATTTTTGGAAAACGTCCTCAGTCTATTATAAAGATAAAACATTAATACTGAATTTTTAGACAAGATATGAGTTTTTTACAAAAAAATTTTAATACTTGATCGGACTATTTTATACATGTATGCCAAATTTGTGTGAAATCAAATTATGCAATCAAATTATAAAATCATTTCAACCCTGTGACTCTTAAATTAACATTTTGAACAACGTGGTCCTCGTTTATTCAACTCTTAAACGGTACATAGTTTTTATTTCGTAAATTAAAAGATTTTCCATGCGCTCTCTTTCTAACTCTTTGCGATAGTCGTATTCCGGTTAAATATATCAAAATGATGCTATATACGTATTATGATTCTAAGCGTCACTCTAATCATTTCCGAATACAAGCCCATGTTGCCGAATAAAAGCCCGGGCTTCTATTTAATCCAAAAGTTCAGTTGTGAAAACCACATTTTCCGTATATATATATAGTGAACAAATTTTCAAATCCCGTCCCTGTATAATATCATTAGAATTATATGCGTATAGCGAACTAAATTCTTTGGTCCCTTGGAGTTCGTTATATTCGTGTTCTACTGCATATTAAAATCTGAACAATTAGATCGAAATAAATTAAATTATTAATTCACTCTAGTGGTTTGCAAACAAATGTTTCTCAATAAATTATTCATTACATAGCTTTTTTTATTTATAATCGGAACACGTACGGACTATATAAATACTATGTAAAATACTCACAGCACACAAAAAAAATATAATCTTCAGTCATTTTTCATTATTCCACTAATCTTGTCCATCACAGTATTATTTAAACCATTTAAAATACTTTATCTTTATATTGATCATAAATTGTGTAATTTATTCACTAATAATTTAACTCTTTATTTAAGGCTTTTAAGTCAGGTCATCTTTGGTAATTAATTATATTTTTCGTTGCATGGGTTTTTTTTCTTACAATGTTGTGGGCTTATTTGCGTTAATCTAATTGGTGCTATAAAATCAAATATTTTTTCTTGACAAGACCTGAATTTATATCACAAGATCTTTATTTATTTAATTAGAAAATAATTCATAATTCTAAAACGAAATTTTTCACAATTTCTAAATAAATAATTGCAAAAGTCTTCTGCATAATCAATGATTTGTCTTTTCGGGAGGTGTAGTAAAATCAACACAAATAGCCTTATTATTATGGCTGTTTGTAAACATAAACGTAAACGAACATTAAGTCATTTGAACAGTGGACTAAAAAACAACCATTTTCGTAGGATATGTTTTCCATAAAAAAAATTAAAATGTTCAACACTGATGATATCTAAAAAATATGTCCAGACTCGATATGTCTCAGATGTCACTGGGCCGGTCGCAAACTCGTCTGTCTGTGTCTTTTGAATTAACCGCGGATGTAACTATCTAATACTAGAAAAGTTTTCTATTAATTATGAAATATCCTTAATTTTCATCTTATTGCCAAACAAAAAAATCTTAAATCTTATTTAGCCGGAATTAATATTTAAAAAAATAATCCTACAACGACTGAGTCGCGCTAGTAGCCTACGACACACGCAGCCTTCTACAGAATCCAGGAAGTATGAATGATAAGGCAGTTTAAGTCTTGTTTTGCAGTTCTATGAAGGTCATCGATCGTTTCAAAGACTGATAATTATTATAAAGATATTAATTCCTTGTCGTTTGCAGGCGAAATTAATTAGAAATCATTGTTTCATGAAATGAGCATTGCGCAGACGCGTAAATACCAAAAACTAGTTGGTTGAATTCCCCGGAAGTAAGGAATCTCGCAAGATCTCGTGACCTACTTACAGGCCCTATTAATCATTGTTGTTTGTCATTGTTTACATTCTCCCCTCAGATTTCGCCACTCATATTTCCATTTAGCAACAACATGATGGCATGCATCACCTTTATCTGTCATCCGTGTGAATTTGTAACACATATATCTATATATTTCTATCTATATAAAATATTTCGTGCAATCAATGACAATACTTGATCTGGCCGACAAAAAAATTCATAAAAAAGTTTACAGATGATTATATCATTGTATTATTACAAGGCGTATTCTGAACAATAATCAAAACAACGAAAACACGCCAAAAATCAAACTATAAAACATACATCTTTGAATGTTCTTTTGATGACCATTTAGGAAGTAAATGACTAAAAGCACTCTTAAATGTCGTCTCCACCAAGGCCGACTCGTACTTATACTGAACTTGAGGAAACAAAGTTTGTTTAACCTCTCGGTCACATTCTTTCCTTGTGTCTTCCTCCTCATAAAACTGTAAATAACCTGTAGTGATTTATAAAACAATAACAGTAAGATTCTTTATGACAATAATATACTAATAAACTGACTCCATATTGCCCCTGGACATAACAGCAGAGAGAAAACAAGTTACAATGAGACTACTATCGTTTTCTATTGTCCGGGGATCGCTTTATCTACAAATGATATTACTAGCACATATAATAAAAGTTTATTTTATGCCAAACATTTTTTTGGATATACTTTACTGTTGCCATACGACCAAATTCCATTTGCTTGAAAACATATATATATTTATATATTCATACAGAATGAAATTTAAGGTATAAACAAACAAGACTTTATATTATTTATATGAAACGTCTGATAGTCATCCTGAAATGCTTTGATATGATGTTCTTGTTGGCTGATTTTTGTTCAAATTTAGAAAATAACATGATAATGATCGTATGTGGTAATAAGCGTTACTGGTTTTTTAAAACTGATAGTTACAAGCCCTTTGGAACGGTAAACTGAACTCGTTTCAAAATTTTTTATGGAACAATTCAATAGCACAAGAGATAAATCCATTAGGTTTTCAGTTGTCACATCTCTTATGTAGAAATACATTAACACATTAACACTTCAAGATTTTGAAAAAAAAAGATTTTTATGTCCAAAAATTGAAATACCATAGAGATGGTAAACAAAAAGGGGAGTCTCGTTATTGTCATTAAAAGGAAAACGTTAATTTATACAACATGTCGTCAGTGATACAGCACACACAATATTCAAATTAGTATAAACAATCAATCAATTCTTTATTCCAACAAACCACCATTGGTGGTACAGGAACATTACAAATAAAGATATAACAAACACAAAAATATATACAGTGATCACTTGGAGTTATATACTTATCTTTCTATAGTTTTATTAATTGTTCTAATGAGACGTGACACATCCTTTAAAACCGAGTGATTATTTGCTGTAAGCAAAAGTTTGAATTTTACAAGAGTTGGCCATTTTTTGTAATATGCCGGAATGTAACGTGATCTATGGTCATCAAAAAATGGACACTTTAATAAGTAGTGATACTCATCGGCGATCGCCGGTGAGTTACAAAGGTTGCAATTTCTGTTAATTTTCGGTATATTTTTCCAGCGGCCAGTCTCTATTGGTAAATAATGATTTGACGTACGAAATGACATAATGGGTCGAGAGAAGTAATCTGGTAACAGAAAGTATTTTTCAAAAGAGGGCAAATCTTTAAATAATTTATAATAGTATCCTTTTGAGCTTTTATTGATATCGTCCCTCCATTGCTGTATAAAATGATCTTTTAGAGTTGATTCTACCATAGAGACTAGCCACTGTTTACAAACACATGTCGGGTTATCAAATACATAGGTCAAACCACAAGTATTTAGAATACTTTTTATATGTGACAGCCATAGGTTATTACTACACTATATATGATATTCGGTTTTAAGATATATTTGACCTCGAGAAAGATCAACATAGTTCTATTGTCCAGACTGCACGTGTATAAGGAGACGTAACGAGAGAGTAATGTGGAGAATGTGTGTGGTCACTTCTCAAAAACAAATAACTCATTCCCTGCCCTCGACACTCCTTTGAAAGGTTAACCCTCCCCCGGCCACATCTCACGTAGGTCTTCTTTCAAACCGGATAGATATATGTCTTATGTCTGTTAATTGACAGAAAGTTTAGAAACTGTGGGTATCAGAAACAATTTCATCTAAGATTAATATATGTTACTTACATATTACTTGTTGTAAAACGTGTAACCAGTAATACCACTCAATGTCGTTGATATAGAAATATATGATATAGATAATAGAACTCTGAACTTTCTTAGAGTTGCATCTAGAAATACTGCATTTTGCTTAAAAACGATGCAAGAACCTGTTTTGAAATGCTGTGAAACAATTAGATTTTTCTACTTTCCTATACAAATAACTTCTTCTTAAACATGAAAACATTTATACCATTCAATTCCATGTATATGTAGACGTACTTCGACCACAATTGTCTATGACATTGTTGTACATTTATATGGAAATATGGCTCAATAATCACATTAGTTGAAAATGTTTACATATTCGTAAGGGTATACAGGTTTTCAGTCTAACATTTCATAAGATATATCACGTAGTGTTGTAACCCAAATTTAGCATTTAAATTATACAATTCCTAGGTGCTTATAAGAGATTGAATGAGTTGGAGATTGACATCGCTTGGGCAATATTTCAGGCATTTGCATCGGCTATGTACTAATAAGCCTTTGCCTACGATTAATTTTATGGCAAAATATTTGACGTTTGTAAGATACAGAATAAACAAATTTAATGCATTTGTTCGTGCACACGATGGTGGCAAATAAGCCTTCTTCCTACTTGTGACACTCCGAAATATTATGTCCCTTCATATGTCCTTTGACACTTAAAGTTCAGGGCCTGGGAAACGGCATTTGTATTTAAGTTTTCTCCGTTAGAAGCGATGTTCAAAAGGAAACGTTAGGATTTATCGCCCATTACTTGTCGCGTTAACTAGATGAAAGAAAACAACGTCCAGTTTTGTGTTTGGACATTTGACCACTGAGTCATGTCACGTGATCACCACCTGTGGCGTTATATGCTATAATGTCCACTTTGATATCTACATATATATGCGTTTCTATATATGTTTTATTCGGTCCATTTATAATCTTGTCCAGTTAATGTGTATCGTGCTTTCATCACTGAACCATGACAATATGCAAAAGTGACCGCTCTTACTGACTATGTGTTAAAATGATGCATTAGATCTGGGTTCGGGAAAAGTTCATGTTATTCGGACGAAGCATATATACTTGCGGTCAAGAGTTTATTATTGAGTTAAATGCAGGCAAGTTTGCCATATTTCAATCCTACAAACTGTAAGCTACTTCGTAAAATCTTAACCGAAGGCCGAAAATTAACTACCTGATATCAAAGTTTAGATTTAGCTTTATTTGAAAATCTCGCTCCTCTTAGATTTCTTTTTGATTACAAATAATTAATTTTCAGAGATTGAATATAGACTTAGATAATTATTGCAAGACACTTTAATAATGTTTATCATGTTAACTTTTATTGTATAATAACAAATTGACCATCCTTTTGTAATAAAATGTTACAATACATTGACCATGAAAAAGACAAATCATTTCAGAAAAAAAGAGTAAACATTTTGTTGTGAAATAAAATGATTATTCAAATGGAATGCAACATATAATTTCAACATTTTTGTTCAATTGAACTCCCAGAGGTTAACCTGCAATATTCTATGAATACATTATTATTTGAACATTTACGAAGCCCGTGAAATTATAAGCAACATCAATCTCCCTACACAAAATGTTCGGCTTTGTTTTAAGCACGTCAGGCTTATATATAAAAAAAAATTCTGAATATATGCCAAGTTTAATGATTTTATGTACGCTTGCGACAACCTTCCTAACTCGAGCTTATTCGTTAATTTAAAAGTAAGACAGGAATAAACTAAGAACACATTACTCAGGATGCAAAAATAGGCTATACCTACATTCCAGCAAGGATCTCGACCCGAAAAGATATATTTTACTGTTAGATAGTTAGTTTCTTTGATTCAAATATAAAACAATTAGGCTACATTAAGCCGAAAAGAAGTTAAAAAACACGATATGTCACAAACACATATCCGTATAAAACGTACGGTTACTTATATATATACAATACAAGTGCAATGGACATGACACGATGGACCTATCAATTATTGGTTATATCTAAACTATAACCATTTGACATGAATACAACGTCGCCTTCTTGAAATGAGAGGAACTAGTTCAATATTCATCAGATCATCTTAACGCGAAGATGTGCTAATGGCATTGTTGAATTTTCCCCGGAACAAATTGTACTAATAGTAACGGTTGGTCACACTTCAACCCAAGTGCCAGCCTTTTGTCCACGTGTCCACTTAAAGTTGGATTTATATTATTAAAATCGATTCAACAAGGCGACACGTTTACAGCGATCTACCACGAAGCCCTAGGCGATAACGGCGACAGCATAGATGTATATCACTATTAAACTTTGTGGAAATTGGAATTGTAAATTGATGAACAATCAAACGACGTAACAAAGTTAAAACGCATCTTTCAAATATATATTACGGGACAGAAAGCCGTTTGCATACAATTTCACATCAAATTATTTCTACCCAATCGGTTCCCGCCAACACCACAACGAGGCTTGTAAACCGGAAATGATGCAATGCACCAGATAACGGAGAGTTTCATTTTCATTGTTGTCTCGTGAACGACCCCTCGGCGTTTGAACTAGAAAAAGATAGTTGCAGTTGTTAAGATTTTAACCGCATTTCGTACCTTCAACCAACATTCCCTCTCAATTACCATGTCGACAGCAACAAATGAGGTATTTGTACTGTGCGATGTTTTTGTAGTCTTCACAACTGATTTGAAAACAAACTTTCAAGAATAAAGTGTTAGAAACAACTCGCTCCAACTCCACCTAGCATCTGTTGATGTCTGTCGCAAATCAAAAACACGGACAAAAGGCGGAAGTGCAAAACATGTAGATGCTATATGTATGTTCGTCTCGCAGTCAAAGCCTTCTCGTGTTGGCATTTCACCAACCGTCTGGCTTACCTGCCTTTATAGGCGTAAAACGAGAAATAGGACAGTTGGGAAAAGGCCTAATAGGTTTACTCAGGATTGTTGAAATGAACTTCTATCCACTTTTCGTTCAAATGCATTAATCTTGTATCCTTAATGTTGACATTCAGTAATGATCAAAAGATAGTGGAAATATTCAAGGTTGTATTGCTCAGTTTTCGAGAAAAAGACTTTTGCTTATAGATTTTCTACCGACAAATATCAATTTCATGCTTTTAACTCTACTGACTCCCCATGTGCTCTTTCCAATATCTTTTGAGGAAACGGGAAAATTCAGTATTTACTAAAATGTGGTTCAGCATCCAATAGACATAAATACATTCCTTACAATTACATACCCAATTGCACTATCCAGAATGATCGTTCTGGTGGTCTAGCAGAGGACGAACATAGAGCAAATTCGACAAGGCACAACAAGAATGTATGTTACTGTTGCACCCCTCATAAGTCCGTCCCATAGCATCATATACACTGATATCACATTCTGACCGGTCTGCTGTAACATGGTAACAAACACCCTGAACGTAGCAAAATGATGAACCTCTTTATTCTCAACTATCTTGGGCCTCCTTCCCGAATCAAGCTGTACTCAGGTCGACCTTAACTCCCATACTTAACATTGCACTAAGGTTACCTTGGGACTTACTTTGTGAAAAGAGAGAGAGCCACATAGACTTCTTTGACTGTTGTGATAATGCATTGTAGATTTTAGAGTTCCTGAACTACTTACAACTTAGAATTGTAGTTTAGCCCCATACGGAGCAAACATTCCTATATGCTGGTTATGAAAGCATATACACGGTTGTAAACTGGGACTATATATATATCTCTTGCCTACTGACCACATATAAACAGCTTTATACCTGGGTTTATCAACTGGTACGAGCTTCATAGGCTGGGTTTATCAACTGGTACGAGCTTCATAGGCTGGGTTTATCAACTGGTACGATTGTCTCTACGCGTGTGCTTTAGTCTGTGCATTGGTTTCAAACCCTGTACACTGCTGATTGTGCACTCTGTGCTTATATACTAGTTAGTTCCTACACTCACTATATCTCATACTGGCTACACCTTGAATTAAACACTTATTCCTAACAACCTAACCACATAAACTGCACTCGATATGTGTCATAGATTTACTGGTGCACACATCAGGTTATTAATTTACATGCTTTTGTGTACGTTGTATTTTAGTTACAACTGCAGATCCAATGACCCTCATAGCCGGTTATATTCAAGTACTGCACATACTGGCTACACCTTAAAGGGAGGGTCCTATCGTCCTATCGGAGTATTTTTGTGGAAACGAAATCAAAGGCTAAATTTCGGTAAATTGAAATAATGTATTAGTACATGGTAATAACTTAACCCAGTTGAAACTGGGGGTAACATTTTGGTACATTTATATTTGACAATTTGACACAAATATATGATTTTCAATAAAAAATAAAAGCGATCATGGAACTGCATTCAATTGTGTTAGACCAATTGATAGTATATGATATTTTACGTATTTCACATATATGTCTACAACACAATTACTGCCACTGCATGTAAGATAAATACAGTCATTCCGATAGTTCGACTTGTTATTGATATATCGTTTCGGGAATATAATATAACATCGGTGTATTTAATATCAGACTATCTGCAGTAGTACGAATTCTCGTCGCCTCCTTGCAGGATTTGAACTCTGACCTCTGAGTTAGGTAACATTGCCCTGAACATACAAAAGGAGATTTGTAAACAGAATAATATCTATTTCTGTACAATATAGACATCGCACTGAATCAGGAAATCCCACTGGTCCTACACCAATCTGCACATCTTGTATTATATTTCACACCTACAACATAAGTCCCAAATAAATGTGACGTTCTCCATTAATCCTACCACAGCTCAATCACAAACATTCTTTCTCAGTTTAAAAAAACTCTTGCTTAGTTCAATCTTACGTTGTATTTTGCATTAACAACAAGTCAGACCATTATGTACAGTGCACTCTTCATCATATTTCACATCTAATGCTGAAGCCAGCCATACTCCCTCGCTAAGCTTACCGGTAATATACGAGAATGCGAGTACATGTAAACAAGTCGAGTCTGATCGGAGACCTGAGTCATGTACACTGCCTCTGACTTATCTGGTAAATAAAGGAGTTCAATAGCACTACGGTGCATTTAGTAATTTACCTGTGAACCATTTAAGTTTCAATTATACCTTTATACCGGGCATTATGAAGGAAGAATCCCGTGTAACTGCGTAAAGTTCACCTGTACTGTACTGTTTACCTGTAATCAACTGTAGTTTATAGTCTCAGGTGTGGTTGATTTTAATTGGCATATAGTATATTTCATGAAGCTTATGGTATGACAGGTAAAGATGATGTAATAGGCGTTTGCAGTACGGGACATCACATTGAAGTGTAAGAAAATAAATCGAACACCAAATCTTTGGTGTAAACTGTTTTCAAAGACCATATTCATTACTTACATCATGATAGGTAGGGAGAAATATCATAGGAGTTCATAAAACTGAATGTTGAAATATTGAAGTGAAATCATGATCATTGATCATAATTGTAGATCAATTGCCTATTACAAGTTAGAAACGGTGGTATTTTGAAATGAACCATGGATATGCATTTCCTAGAGGCGCCATGAGTTTGAGAACATATCTTGACATTCATGCAAGACTCTTTAACCAATATATCAATACGTGATGAAAACCTGTGTAGATATGAAAATCATAAACTGATTCCAAACATAACAATGCCACTTCTTGCGGCGTTCGTTAAAGGGGCAGTAGCACGTTTTTTGATAAATTTATATTTTAAATATTTAACTGATAATTGTAAGTTAATTGAAAATTTATTATTTTGACAGTATCGAAAATCTCATTACACCAGCCAATCATCCATAGTCAGAGGACAAAGTATGGAGATTCACATAAAATCCACTGGCGGTCATTTTGTATGAACACCTTTAATTCATTTTGTGTAAGAAAAAGGAATCGCATGGCTAAACTTTATGTTATATATTTGAAATATTACTGCTTCATTTAGTTAAGATACATTATCTTTCAATTAGAACCATTAATTTTCATTTTCCTGCCATCACCTTATATTCCCCCTAAAACGTGCTACTGCCCCTTTAAACTTCCTCTATAATTATGTATTTGAATAAACCAAATAAATAGTAACGTATGCACATAATACGATGTCATCAGGGCAAATGGTTTAAAGAAAGTTGGCCCCCAAAGAGGAACGATAAAGGAAAAAAACGTCACCTGTCTTAAGAAGAGACATGGCTAGGTTAGGAAGAGACGGTTGAATTGATAAACAAGATTATGAGCAAGTATATACACTTACATGACTTCGTCAACAAAAGCAAAGAGAAACAACAACTATGTTTAAAGAAGCAATTTGGTGTTTGAAGCCAATTTCATCACATTGATATGCAAAAAGCTAACCTTTGAGACAATTCATTCCCAAACTGCACTTTTTAGAATAGCTCATCACAGAAGATCGACAAACGAAGGAGCAATCATGTGTGTACCAGTAAAACTTTTTACTTTTGTCAAAGAATGAATATCTCTGATAAACGTTGCTAAAAACAACATAGTTGATTTGTAATACCATATTGATGGCTTATTTCAACGACAACAACAACAAGTAAATCCAACTAAGCATTCCGAAGACATTATACGTATTGACGTTAATTCAAACTTAGATGGACCTTCTAACTTCTGTATCTTGCCCACGCTAACAAACAGTTCATTCATTAACGAACGTCATAACACGTGAATGTATGCGCACACACGTTCAAATGAGGACATTTTGACTGACCTTAGCCCGTGTCACACATTGACCAAGTTCGGAGACATCTTGGCGTCAAACTCGGATGCCGTCATCTTGTTTACTGATGCATTATGGGACAGAAGCGTTAACGTCACGACTTAATGGGCAACGGTATGTCCAGAATGGATATACGGTAATTAGCTACTGAAACGTGTATGGTCTGTGAACAAAGTGTATACCTGATGTGGTTTAATCTTACGATGGCATTATTACAATATACAGCATTGGATTAATGAAATGTGAACAAATAAAATGATAATGACACTACCGATGAATATTAGTATCAATTTACCATATCTATTGGAAGCAGAATAGAAATGCAGGCAGGACGAAATCTCCAATATCCGAGTTGGACATTCATGCAGCTTAACATATATAAAACTTCCTTCAACACATCATTCTGCAATGTAACAATAAACTCGTACTCTTTAAATGAAAAACTAACTTGGTCACATAAACATGCATATTGTTACCTATCCACTTTTACCAATAGGTACATTGGCCTACACGCAAAGTGCTGAAAGTGGTTGGGCTTCTTGAATCGCTTAACAACTCAAATCAAAATCTATTATAAAAGAATGAATTAGAATAATAAGATACGCAATATTTTTACTAGTAAGATCCATGCGTATTTACCGTGTTGTGTGAGTTGTAGAATCATGTAAGATAATCCCGGTCCCCCTGTAGTCTCGTGTGTGTGTCTCGTGCTCGCTCTTCCTTCTACCTCCCTCCCCCGCTTCTTCCGTTCTGTGACTTCACTAGCTCTGTTTACATTATTATATCAAACTCAAGGTAACAACGAGCAAAACACTATGTCAGAAAAAAACCATCGGAATTCTAATTCTGACTTCTCAGGAGCTTTTGGGTTCGGTTCGAATTCCACAGCAAAGCATACATAATGCGAGTGCAGACCAACTGTTCCCGGACAGGGGTGAGGCAGTGCACCGCAACGCAACCGCAACATCGGTGATATCATTTAGCTGCATCTGCGGCGATGACGCTCCAATGGCGAGGTGCCAGTTCTAAGAAAATCCACCAAGTCTGCAGTGAACTGACATGGCGAAAGCGCCGCTCGGTGAGCGAACCAGTTAGCACTTGCAGTGTGTAAGCGGTGTTGTATGCGTGCATTATGTGTGCATTCATCGGCATGTTGATGACTTACATGTGCAGTGTGCAACATGTGTGATTCGCGTCTACTCGGCCTTGCTCAACAGTTGTTTACCTGGTGAAAGTCATCCTCAGCGACAAATCACAGAATCGGTATTCCATAAAACAAGTTCTTGCTAATGAACGTATCGTAATGAGGAAGACTGGAGCGTTTGTCACTAGGGTAACTAGTACATGGCTAGGAGAACTGGGGTGTCACTGAGTTGGTTCCGACACAGATGATTCTCAATATGAGTAAAACACATCACTTCAACAATTTTGGTTGTTTGCAATGAATAATCAACATGAAAATGAGCCTTTTTTGCAAATGTTTCAAGAATCAAATCTGACGGTACTATTAACTTCGGGAACGTACTGCTCTGACCCAACTGTTGTCAAAGTATGGAAACAATAGTAGAATAAATTCAACGGTTATCCTCAACGTTGTAAACTAAAATGGAATCTGATGGACGCTTTGCTTGCATGAACACCCTTCCGTAACAAACTGTTGCCCAACAAAACAATAGTAAAACCAATTCAACACATATCCTTAAAAACTTAAACTAAAATCCGAATGCATCGTTCCAGTGTCACAATTTCACCTACGGATATCCGTAATGTCCTCATTTGAACGTGTGTGTGCATACATCCAGGTCTGATGACGTACTTTAATGAATGAACTATTTAGCTGCGTACCTTTTAATATTTTAATGACAATGGCACTATTGAGATATATCATACAAGGAAAACAATCACTGCCCTCGATATCAATGCTACCTACCCTATGAGCTATCCGTGCAAGGACAGCAATACTCCCAGAACAATTACTGCTTGCTTGTTAATCCTAGGAATTATGCCTGGTTTGTCTAATCGTCGACCACAGGATAACGCGATTATACACTGTACAGCACGGCAGGTAACACTATTATACACCAACTCAGAAGAGGTAGATATATAAGTATATAACTCATATAAGCATAGACTTGCGTATTTTTACTTAGCATTTTTTACTTATGAATTTTCAACACTACAAAGGTGAATTGAGATCAATGGATTTGTATTCAATTTGAATTAAATCTAAAATGACATTTTGATTGGTTTAAGTGACACCTATAGAAGTTGCTGTGAAAGTAAAGCATATTTACAAGAGTTATGAGATACTACATTCACTAACTGCAATTTGATTTCAAAGATCCCTTTACGGTTATCCACCATACCAAAATATACAAGCTTGTTAATTAAGAACTTTTTAAGTGGAACGTGCATTTTTTTATTTCACAATCAACTTTATTTCTAACTTTATATACATTTATCTCGGAGTCCAATACTAGGGGTCATTTTACGCTTAGAAATTCTATCATAGGATAGAGAAGAGGAGTGACCATGTCCAGAACTGAATATTTACATCATTAAAGGCACCACTCGAGCGGCTTTCGTCCGCCATTTTGCAAGGTTAGCATTGCGAGAAATATATGTGCTGTAATATGCTTATTTATTAACAAAATAAAGTAGTAACTATTTGATTCATAGAAGAAGAGCATATTTACAAAGTTATCAGCTGCAACAGCATTTTGTCGTAGTAATGCATTCCACGATCGTAGCTTCGATGATTGGCTTCATTTCACGATGTTTTTATTTTTTGAGCGATACACTTTATTTTTTGTCAAATTGTCAAATCTTTAACAACTAAAATGCATATCTCACAAACATATATGAAATTAAGTGTAAAATTATTATGTAAAAATCTTAAATTGTAAACAGGAAAGTCCTCCTGAATTTCGTTTCAACAAAAAATACCCCGCTCGAATGGTCCCTTTAATTACTGATTAATTCATAACAATCAAGAATAGCCTAGTAAAAATCTAGCAGTAGAGTTATTCGCCCTGGAGTGACAGAAGATATATGAACATTACATATAACAGCATTTTTCATCTAAATTGATTTAAAGAACTATGAAAAGCCTACAGTTCCTTAACCAAGGAGGTCCTATATGATATTTGCATCACAGATGTTGTGTAGCTCAAGACGTACATCACACATGTATACTGCACATGATGAAAGGATAGACGGAGAAACAGACACACAGACAGTTGGAAACTCGCTCAGTTATCTGTGGAGGTAGTACATTATCTGAGTCGGGTTCTGATGAAGAAAACGTTCTTGTACCTAGTTCAGAGTCTGCCATGTCAGCTTGACCTTGTGTTCTAACAATAGAATACACATCTAGGTACTTGTTCTTCCATCTAGCTACCTGTCTATCTATCTACCTACCTATGTATCTAAATATCTACCTACCTAGCTATCTATCTACCTACCTCCCTGTCTATCTATCTACCTACCTATGTATCTATCTACCTACCTACCTGTCTATCTATCTACCTACCTATGTATCTAAATATCTATCTACCTACCTATGTATATACATATCTACCTACCTACATGTTGTACCTGTCTATCTATCTACCTACCTATGTATCTAAATATCTATCTACCTACCTATGTATCTATCTACCTATCTACCTACCTACCTCCCTGTCTATCTATCTACCTACCTATGTATCTAAATATCTACCTACCTACCTGTCTATCTATCTACCTACCTTTGTATCTACATATCTACCTACCTCCCTGTCTATCTATCTACCTACCTATGTATCTAAATATCTACCTACCTCCCTGTATATCTATCTACCTACCTATGTATCTAAATATCTATCTACCTACCTATGTATCTAAATATCTAACTACCTATGTATCTAAATATCTACCTACCTCCCTGTCTATCTATCTACCTACCTATGTATCTAAATATCTACCTACCTACCTGTCTATCTATCTACCTACCTTTGTATCTACATATCTACCTACCTCCCTGTCTATCTATCTACCTACCTATGTATCTAAATATCTACCTACCTCCCTGTATATCTATCTACCTACCTTTGTATCTACATATCTACCTACCTCCCTGTCTATCTATCTACCTACCTATGTATCTAAATATCTACCTACCTCCCTGTCTATCTATCTACCTACCTATGTATCTAAATATCTACCTACCTACCTGTCTATCTATCTACCTACCTTTGTATCTACATATCTACCTACCTCCCTGTCTATCTATCTACCTACCTATGTATCTAAATATCTACCTACCTCCCTGTATATCTATCTACCTACCTATGTATCTAAATATCTATCTACCTACCTATGTATCTAAATATCTAACTACCTCCCTGTCTATCTATCTATCTATCTATCTATGTATCTAAGTATCTACCTACCTCCCTGTCTATCTATCTACCTACCTATGTATCTAAATATCTACCTACCTCCCTGTCTATCTATCTACCTACCTATGTATCTAAATATCTACCTACCTCCCTGTATATCTATCTACCTACCTATGTATCTAAATATCTACCTACCTCCCTGTCTATCTATCTACCTACCTATGTATTTAAATATCTACCTACCTACCTGTCTATCTATCTACCTACCTATGTGTCTAAATATCTACCTACCTCCCTGTCTATCTATCTACCTACCTATGTATCTAAATATCTACCTACCTACCTGTCTATCTATCTACCTACCTATGTATCTAAATATCTAACTACCTACCTGTCTATCTATCTACCTACCTATGTATCTAAATATCTACCTACCTACCTGTCTATCTATCTACCTACCTATGTATCTAAATATCTACCTACCTCCCTGTCTATCTATCTACCTACCTATGTATCTAAATATCTACCTACCTACCTGTCTATCTATCTACCTACCTTTGTATCTACATATCTACCTACCTCCCTGTCTATCTATCTACCTACCTATGTATCTAAATATCTACCTACCTCCCTGTATATCTATCTACCTACCTTTGTATCTACATATCTACCTACCTCCCTGTCTATCTATCTACCTACCTATGTATCTAAATATCTACCTACCTCCCTGTCTATCTATCTACCTACCTATGTATCTATCTACCTACCTACCTGTCTATCTATCTACCTACCTATGTATCTTTCTACCTACCTACCTGTCTATCTATCTACCTACCTATGTATCTAAATATCTACCTACATCCCTGTCTATCTATCTACCTACCTATGTATCTAAATATCTACCTACCTCCCTGTCTATCTATCTACCTACCTATGTATCTAAATATCTACCTACCTCCCTGTCTATCTATCTACCTACCTATGTATCTAAATATCTACCTACCTCCCTGTCTATCTATCTACCTACCTTTGTATCTAAATATCTACCTACCTACCTACCTACCTATGTATCTATCTACCTACATATGTATTTAAATATCTACCTACCTACCTGTCTATCTATCTACCTACCTATGTATCTAAATATCTACCTACCTCCCTGTCTATCTATCTACCTACCTATGTATCTAAATATCTACCTACCTACCTGTCTATCTATCTACCTACCTATGTATCTAAATATCTACCTACCTCCCTGTCTATCTATCTACCTACCTATGTATCTAAATATCTACCTACCTACCTGTCTATCTATCTACCTACCTATGTGTCTAAATATCTACCTACCTCCCTGTCTATCTATCTACCTACCTATGTATCTAAATATCTACCTACCTACCTGTCTATCTATCTACCTACCTATGTATTTAAATATCTACCTACCTACCTGTCTATCTATCTACCTACCTATGTATCTAAATATCTACCTACCTACCTGTCTATCTATCTACCTACCTATGTATCTAAATATCTACCTACCTACCTGTCTATCTATCTACCTATCTATGTATCTTAATATCCATACCTACCTGTCTATCTATCTACCTACCTACCTATCTATTTATCTATCTATCTATCTTTCCATCCATCCATCCATCCATCCATCGATCCATCCATCCATCCATTATCTATCCATCTATCTGATAGCAAAATTTGACCTTTGTCACGTCATTTTGGAAAATGAATTTGAAGTGATGAAGTCATTTTCATTTGTCTTGGTCATCAGAATAACATGCGATTATCTTTCAAATGGACTATGTTTAATAACCAGCACACACACACAAAGCTATGTTCTTCTTTTAACGATCCTACCCTCCAGAACATTTGAATGGAGCTCATCTCATCTCATTGAAATCAGATTTAACCTTTCACTCGTTCCTTGCTGTGTTTCTGATCCGAGTAATGTTCTATAGGAATGGTGTCAGGGGCCTTGATGTCACGTTTCACCTGCAGGTCAGGTGCTAAAACACTAACTCATGGCGACGGCTTTTAGCCTCTATATTAACAGGATTTGGTGAAAAGAGCCGGCTATCAGACAGAACGATATTTAATGTAGGTATGATATTTCCTTCAGTTACAATAACTTTTACAATATATTTAAACAATCAGATGTTATAACACTTACTTATGCCGACGACTTTTTAGGCTCTGCGTTAATTGGATTTAGTGAAAAGACTCGGCTTTCTAAAAGATGTTCGTTTTGTCAAAAACTCTAATCCAGCTAGGACTTCTGTTTTATAATGTTCGTTGTGACGTTCAGTATTTTCATATAATTCTGTTTTATTTGGCACAACATCGCCATAGACAGGTTCGTCCTAGTAAGCCATGTTGGTTTTATCTCTCTCCTCATAATGAACTTGATCTTGTTCGCTTCTTCTAGATATAGGCACACTTCAAAGCGGTGAGAACACATGAATTACAGAAATGAAGTGAAATGAGCAGTTAATAAGCACGTCTAGTCAAGAAACAAGGGCGGTGCATATAATCAATGTGGTGCATCAACCCGGGAAGTGGGGCTTTACATCAAACCTTGTCTGTGTAACAGTACATGGGTTACCGTAGGCCGTCCACTTATTGTAGGCCTATTTGATGAAACACGGTTTATTGCTGAGACCTGCTTTGCAAAGGAAACTCTTTTAACCTATACAGATGCCCATAGACACACAAAGATTCGGGCAAAGATTGGGACACTACTTTACAGTGTATGATGCAAATCCATTCTATTTCAGGGGTTTTGACCTGACGTAAAAATACTTTGAAAATCACAATGTTGTACATTCATGTATGGTATGTATCAGTTTAGTCTGTATTGGTGTTTAAATATCAAAAAGAGACCCGCATGTTCAAATCTGTATTAAGATCTAGCATTGTAGGCACATCCTCCAGATTGTATCTTATTTTTCCCAAAAGTTAATCAATGACACCATCTAGTATGCATAATTGTGAGCATGACACCACAGTTGATTGAAAACATTTAATTAGATTATACGATAATATATAGATAACATATAAACCCATTCAAACTGGTATTCGGAAAATGCCATTCCAAGTTAGAATTCAAATGTTTTACAGAAATATATCTCGTCAAACATACGAATGAGGTTATTTTCCGCCTTCTTGCCAGCATAATAGTGAAACATAATGCAACCGGTACGCTACACGTTACACGAACAGTTCTGAAGTCAATAATCGGTTTTGCCAAGTCAGCAATTGTAAAAGCATCTTCGGTTAGATCATTGATCTTCTAAGAATATAATGTATATGACCCTGATATCGTTATGAGGTGCTCGACACCGGGTTTGTGGACTTAATGTACGATTCTTTGGTTTCTTACTTAAAGGGAATCAACAACCTAGCTTGTCAAACCTAATTGACCATAGTAATGAGAGCATCCAGACGGGTAAGGGGGAGTCACATGACACAAACTTGGTACTGGTTGTCAGCTGTTTGCAGTTCGTAACCAAACGATTTCGTCCCTACCGAGCATTTACGACTCTTTCAGGGCCTTGCTAATAAAACTCTGGAAGTTAAAAATTCGGGTTGCAGACCCCCTTTAATACTTTGAAAAAGTTTTCAAAAATTAAATGTTTATGTTTCCAACAGGTCAATGTTCTTCAACCACCACAGCAGAAAGTGATATTTGTTACGACCCTGTATGTGGATGGTAGTGGTTTTGTTTCTGAAATCAAATTTACAAGTTTTTAAACATTTCATATTTTCACATTTGTATAGTATATATTTAATACATCACGATTCATAAAGCATATTATATCATTTGAGTCAGAGAATAACGTGAAAAAGTGTTCTCCTTCCCCTAATGTCAGAATTTGTAACGCTGAATAATAAGACGGATTTTATACAATTTACTTCAACATCAATGAAATTCAAAACAACTTATCAATTTGGGGAAAAAATACCTCAACACTGATATTTGTTTTCAAATAAACATCGTTGCTGTTATTCATCGAGCCGCACTATTGATAGTACAGATAAATCGTAGACACATTTCCACCCACTCATTGACAATCCCATCCTAAGTTTAGAGAATAAACACAATTTAATCAAATTATGAAAGTTTAAAAAAAAAGAACGTTTATTACATCCCGCTTAAAAATCAAAAACCAACTTACGTCCAAAATAATCCCAAAAGTCTCTTTAAATAATTAAAGTTGATGATATAGATAATTAGCTAAAAGCCAAATCATCAACAATCTCCATATCCAAATCCAACCCTCATTTCAACAGTCATAAACCCAGTCCATCTTTAAAGCTACACCATCCTGATACCATCACAAACCAACTAAACAAGGTCTACGGGTGCACGTCTCGCTGTTCCTTCAATCCTTACCTGAGACTAATTACAGGTGTGCATTCTTTGATGTACCTATGTATATAGTGATGTAAGTAAGTCCAGTGTATACTGTAGATGCCTATCTGTTCGTGCATGACTTACAGTACCAGTAGATTGCATGCTTTATAGTGCAGCATCCCTGGGTGCATACAATTACTGATGGCTGTATTTGAAATAATTATATCTGCGGTTTAGGGATGAAAGTACTGACGAAACCTATACCTAGATAAACCTTGCGATTACTTATATGTACTGACTTTTACCTATTTGTAGACTCCAAATATGTGTTATCCAGTTTATGCCTGCAATAGATTGACTTTGATCTCTTACTTGCTGCTATGTGAGGAGTCCCAGTAATGTCACCGCCAAAGATGATAATACAAGATTGAACTTATACGGTTTCAAAATAAGGGATGAAATTTGTTGCAATATGTTCATAATATAATATTCATATGAAATAAGGAAAAGGTTTCTCAATCAACCACTGATTTAATCGCAGAGAGTTATGACAGCGCACTGGAAAGTTGCTCTACTCCACTTCCGGTTGAGCGACAAATATAACATGGTGACTTTCCTAAAATTCATTATTAGTTTACTTACTGTGATTCTAAGTAACTTTAAACGACGAATCCATATCTTATTTGAAATCTGTCGGTTTCTAATCTTCTGTAATTATTTGGAAATTATTTGTCCATGTTTTTGAAAAGGCATCATCACTTTTCAAGCTTTTGGAACCATCAACTTTATTCCGGCAACATTTGACCATGAAGATATAGTTTAAGCTTATCATATATTAATAAGACATACCTACTAGATAACATCAAAGAACAATGCACGGTCCACTTTGTTCCAAAAAGGTTTGCATTAGATATTAGATAAGCAGATATATGCTCATGTGCAGTTTCCAGTACAAGTACTATGGCAGCACCCGTTGACCAACTCAAACATAGAGCTACCTTGAGGTACGTACTATGCATTTCAAACCGTATGGCTAGTGGGAAAAATTGCTTTGAATCGCTTTTCAACGTTTGAACCAGCTGTTGCAACTTTTGTCTTAAACAGCTTCTTAGTCTGAGAGTCCGACGTTCCTATTAAGATCGTTGTACCTTTGTCATTCATGTTGACACAATGTACTGGAAGCTGTATTGAAAGGTTGCACTTTCAGAATATAATATAATCAGTTACTTTGAAATGTTTTCATGAAATTGATATAAAATATTCTATAACCATTTGTATTCTCGTTTATGTTTAAAACATCCAAAACAGCTTCTCAATCTGAGAGCCCAATGTTTGTATTCGTAATATTGTATCTTTGTCATTCAAGCTTGACACAATGTACTAGCATCTGTATTGAAAGGTTTCACTCTCAGAATAAAGAAGTCATAAATCAGTTACCATTTGTAATGTCTTCATGAAATTGATCTCAGATATTCTAAAACCAGTTGTATTCTCGTGTGTATTTCCCACAGACGCACTTCCTGACCTAACCTGCTTTTTGTCTGGTGTAGTGAGTGATGGATAGTACTCAGTCCATCTTGTGCACCTGAAATGTTCTGTAAACCCTCCGAGCGCAACTGAGATTATCTGGATTTCGCGGAGAATGCTAGAACTAGTTTACGATTCTGTTTGTCTGTCAGCATGCATGCTGTGCGCATGCTCAAAAACAAAGGTGCGGAAAGATATATGCATATATATCGATATATTTATATGTATGTACTAAGATGTGCGAACACTAGATATGGATATTCTAAAAAAGTTATTATGTATGTATGTTTGAAATCAGGTATTTATAGATTAGATGACGTCATTCACATGTGCATTTGATAATAACTCTTTGTGTTTATAAACAGAAAAAGTAAAAATACTTCATTAACCTAAATCTGACAAAAAATCATATAATGGAACTAACGAGCCTGATTAAGGTATAACAGAAATAACCTGTTCCTATATCTTGGAAACCAAGTTTGCACTGTTGTAATTTTATCCTTTTATGCATTTGCGCGTTTAGAAAATGCCCGTGTCTTTGGAATAAGGAATTATTTCATACATTCGCGATGTTTTGGAGGCTAACTTCTTTATAAGGTTGGTGAATATTGAGTAAATAATCAGAAAAGTCGTGATTCCCAAAATTATAAAGTTTCAATCTACAAAACTTTTTATAATGCAAAATCTATTTCATTTCTAACAATAACATAATTTACGATGTGTCCACCATTTTTATAAATCCTACTTTATTGCATTTTTACTAACTGTTACTTCGTTATTGATAGAAAGGATTGGCAATGTTTACAAGAATCAAACTTGGTCAACCCTTTAAACTGATTTAAAGCGAATACCTGTATGTGAATGGAGCGCGAATTATTTCAAACATCCCTTCAATCTATTTTCCATGCAGATAATTTATCAGAGGTACAGGAACAGTGACTATAGAGTGCCAATCAAGTACGCAAAGAAGGTCAAGGCCACATCTAGTCACGTGATGCTCTGAAATGGAACTCAGCGGAACAGAAAGGATTGGCCACCATAACACCTTTCTGCGGTGCGTTTTTGTGACAATTGATTCATAAGCTGACGGTTTTATCTTCCTCGTGTCGAGGTTAAACAGAAGATTAACGAGGCCTTGACTCTTCTCTGCAAAAACACTATTAACTCTTGGTTAACCGTCTTGAAAGACTGTCAGAGAAACCGGATATGCTTTTAGAGTTATCTCCCCTGTCCGGAGTTAATTATGATTGAAATACTGAGAAATGATGAGGAATGTTGAGTCACGGGACTCCGTACAGACAAAGAATGCATGGCCTACAGTCTCTCACTCGTAGTCATTTTTTGTTTACTCCGTGACCCAAGAAGCATATTCTCTGCACTTAATGACCTTTCAGTGTATTTTCAAGATTCAAGACCCTGTGTATAATCGTATTTAATTAATGGTAATGAAAATGTAAAAACATATTCAAACATCTGCCTTTAAGAGGTTCAAGAGTCAAAATCGCATCTGAAAAAAATGCTTTGATGTACAGCCATAACACAGCTAGAGGTCTGTTAGCAGTTCATCATAATCTTGTCTTTCTAAGGGATGATACACAATATACAGATGTCACCCATCTAACCAACAAGAGAAGTCAATATCGGAAAGACGTTCAAGAAATATGCTGAAACTCTTCCTTTAAACTCAAACACGTAGTTGCTGTACACGATACAACCGCAACACTAAAAAGGTCAAATATGAATCTACAACATCATAACATTTCGTCACTTCATTGGATTTGTAATTGTATAGTGGGCATTCCTGTCATTTCTTAGGTACGGAAACACACTATGCTTATCATGCTTTAACGAGTAACAATGGCCACCACAAAGAAACTATTATTGACCTTTAAAAAAAAACTATTTTCTCATGTAAACACGCAGTATATATACATGGTTACACTGAATATACATAATTATTTTTGAATTAACCTTTTTTTTCACAATTTTGCAATTGGGTTAAATATATTCATTTAATATAATTATTAAAATCAAAACATATATTTATTTTTCTTGACTTTGAGCCTGTTGGTAAACTTCAGAAAACCACCGCGTGTTGAAAACTTTGCTGTAAAATTTAACAGAGGTCAACAAACGAAGACATAGAGTTATAAATTTCTTTGATTGAAATTTCACAGAGGAAGTCCCGATATTTAAAGTGATAGGTAGGAGAAAGTGCAGACAACGATAATCAACTAATACCCGACTTGACGCTTTCCTCTCATAAATCATTCCCTTTTCATTAACACTAATTTCAGATTGCCATGCGTTTCGTTAACTCTGATTACCTGTTTGGCTACAAACACGCTTACAGACGTCTATACATTGAGACGCTGGTGTGTATGTTTTCAAAATATTCTATATCTGGTGCAATCTTTCACGCCTTGAGTATTTTAGTCTTGGGAGGTTTAGGACGTTTATGATTATGATGACCCATTTTGGCTTTGGCAAATTTTGCTGAGCTGGCAACTTGAAAAGCAACATGACTTGGTAAGGGAAGAATAGTATAATTCTAGTTTACTCCCTGAAAGCATTGACAGCTAATTGGTTTCATGAAAAAGTCAATCACCTTTAGATACATTACGATAGATGACAATCAAAATATGAATAAACACAGTCGCAACTCATTCAAAGCGATATCTGGCAAAAGAGGGAATAAATAAAGACTCATTTACAGTCCTGGGATGACTGTTGTAAAGGATTTGAAGTTGGATAAGAAATATCGTTGTATAAATACTGATATTGACCCATGCCATTTGACTTCAAGTTCAGATTCCGTCACATAATACACTATGAAGAAGATTGTGATGTATTTATCAGAATCAGACTGTATACCACAATTTCAACTATATGAAGGATGTTCGCGGTATATAAAGTTATAATTAAAAAATTGGACAAGTATCCAAGATTAGGATATCATTGCTGTTGATGTTGTTGATGTTCTGAATGACCTTGGTTTGGATTTGAAAACAAAATGTTTTAGACATAAATCGTTGCAAAAGGATATTGTTTGTATCTTTCCATGCATATTTTGAAATGTGAAGAAGTCCAGACGACATAAGACTGAAAGCTCTTGGTTTATTATCACCTGTTTATCCCTTCTAGGAATCCATGCATTCCATTCTCAAACTGTTTCTGCGATTAAAATTTCAACGTTGTTTGCATCTACCTGCAATAGATTATCTTAGAACTAATGCATCTATGTTTACGTCACAACAACAAAATTTTAAATGCTCCAAAATTTTCCACTACTTCCAATCGACATGTTTATTTGACACAGACTTCGGAATTGGAGGTCAAGGGGAGATCATCATCCGGGGTGCGGTAGGAAAGAAACGGCATACCACTAAATAAGAAATTGACTCGTTACCTCATTAAAGCGCAGTTATATCTTTCTCTCTTGACCTAGAAATATCATAAATGCTTCTAGAACGAACATGGAACGTGTGATCACTTTCAATGAGAAAATCAAGTCGGGAAACTATGCAATTAATTTACAAACCATAACCCTTAAGCATCTGAGAAATGCTTTCCAGAGGACACTAAGTTCTATAATTAATAGAATGTTTTGAGGAGATGTTTCTTTCATCCACATTCTTCATCAGTGTGTACATAGTCCCGATGGTGTACTTGTTCAGAACACTTCGTAATGTGACTTTGAGCTAGTGAGAGGAAATATGCAGGGACAAGCCCCTATATATACCCTTCCATACCATAAATGTCGATTCATTAAGTCTTTCGCCTATTTAGAAATTTCTCTTCAGCGTATGCCGAGGTAAACAGTTGAAAATCACACTATGTTTGTTTCAACCAATATATCTAACACACCAATACCTCAAAGTAAACCTTATTTGCAACATAATGATTCATCATCCTAAACTTTGTCCCAGAGGAGATATCGTTTTGATAGATTTTGCAAAATGCACTTCCACCTTCAATGACATGATCCTTATTTTCTCAGTTTGAAGCGTAAAGATTATCACAAACACGTGAACACAGTGCTGGAGCTAGTTAGATTCGTTTTCATCCAACAACTTTTTCAATTTCAACAGTGACGTAAGTCGTCTTAACTTGTGAATTGTTTATTGCAGGTGAATATGTAAACAATGATATATATTTCATTGCATATATGAAATGCGAAAGTGGTTGTGAATGTCCTCAAATTCCTAAAAATCAAATTTTAGCGCGCAAATTCATACTGATGTGCCTTTAAAGATTTGCAAATATTTCCTTGAAAGCTCCATTTAGGCCCAACAAAATTAAAAAAACGTTTCTGGTCTTTATATTCAGGCAAAATGATACGATGATGCGGATTTTTTGTTTTTATTTCCCATTTTTTTAAATTATTGAACATGACGAAAAATAAATAATATATAACCTTTGGATAACTTTTTCACAGCGTCTTTGAAGGCACCCACGCACAGAAACAAGTAACGTTTTAAGAGCCTGCGTTTCAATGGGTTTTTTTCTAGGCCACGGGACTAAATTTCCATTTTCCCCTTTTCAACATCTTAAAAAAAGGCTTCGTGCGGGGGTTTGAAACTCACGCGGGCCGAAACCAGAAACAAATTACTTTTTTTCTAGGCCTTATCATAAACTATTCAAAACGATGTGGTTTAACTGATAATACAGTGCTCTGTTTTTTTATATTCAATGTCATTTTATAAATATTTATTTATTTTATTCATTGCATTTCATTTCATTCCATTTACATTAATTTTCAGAATAAATCTATAGCTTTTGATAAAAAATGTTATCAATTCCCAAATGTTGATCCAATTGATCATAATTATTATCAACTCAGATCAGTTTTATTTATTAAGTTTTTCAGACCTAAACAGTTGACGTATTAAGGGGTACATGTGACGGTAACATTTCTTACAATTAAAACATGTTTTAAAGGATCAGTATTTTTAGAATTTAGCAGATTGAACAATGTCTGTTTATCTTTTACAGGTAATGATACAAATGATAAATATCTTCTTCTTAAATGGGAATACATTGAACACAGAATCAATACATGAAATTCATCCTCAATATTGCCCGAGTTACAATCATCAATGGAAACTTCATTTGTTTTTCCTAAGGAATTGATTATAAAATCATTTTAACTTGTTCTTAATTTGATCGTATCTATATCGTTATGGTAGGCCTATCGCTATTGCGACCCATTGGCAGGCCAGTTTGGTGATAGTGTTCTTTTCATAATATAGTTAATTTCAAGACTAAAGCAAACACTACATTCTTTGATAAACTAGCCCCCTATTCTCAAAGCGTAAGGTTAACTGTCACAATATTAAACAGACTTTCTTGTATGTGAAATTAACATAAACGGTATATAAGACAATGGGATTGAAAACTTTTCCAAAGTTTCAAAATTGCTTTTGAAGAAGTTTTGTTCTGGGATAACTTGAATACAAGGTCAGAATATTATCAGAACGTAGAGTGCACCCCAACAGCTACACATACTATCGGCAGTGTAAAAGTAGCAAAAAATCCACTAGCTAAACAAGCTTACCATAAGCATTATTCATTACACAACTAAAACAAACAATCCACTCCTTAATTAGCATAGCCCCCTCTCTCAACTCAAAGCGTCAAGGCCATCTTAGGTCACAAAGGTAAACTCTGTGCCTTCTTTACTGGGCTGACCAAGCCTCTTCAGAAATATTAAAAAAATATAATCTTATTTACGACATATTAACATTAAAGATATAAGAGCTATAAATGTTATCAAGTTGTCTAAAATGTAAGCTCGCTTTTCAAACATTTATGTTTCGGTTGTATTCAAGTAGAACAGAAGTAAAAATCCAATGTTACCGACCAGCGGGATTCGAACCCGGGTTGAGAGTCAGCCACTCTACCTGTTCGGCCAAAGAGACATCCCTCCAGCCGAAGCCAGTACGAATGCTTTTGACATCATCCTGTCACATAAGAATGAAGTACTAATTATAAGAACTACAAACCGTAGGTTAGCCGACCTCACAGAGTACATATCAACATCTACATCTACGTATATAAGTACTTTAACAGATGCAGTAAATCAACAGTGGTTCAACATAAGACGCGCTTCTTCACTGCAAACGATCTGGAAATCAGGGATGGACTTATCAAATCAAACCTTTTATTTAAAAAGACAAACCAACCTGAACAAAAACATTCTGAAAAATAAACCAAAACATTTGAGGACAAATAAACAAACATTACTTTCGCTTTTTTTCACTTCTACGTTTCGTTGAATTTGGAAAAACCGATGGGATGATGACATGAATGATATGTTACCATCTGTGAGTGTCTTGGAATGGCATTTTAGAAGTTGAATCAATAGAGAATGACCGGTATTTTTGACAATAGATTTACAACTTCTCCAAGAACCTTCAAATATGCAGCTGCACAAAAATGGAACTGTCTACCTGAAACTCTCAAATCTGCCTGTTCGCTTGATTCATTCAAGGCGCAACTCAAAACATTTCTATTCTCTCAAGCTTTCTCCTGCTGAGCGCACAGAGTATAGGACTGTGAATGATGCGCTATAGAAATTCATGAATTATTATTATTCTGCATTCTGCATAGGCGTCATTTTAACATAGATCTGTTGTAAAGTAATGTTATCTAAACTGTCATAAGTAACCATATCTTGTAAGTAACGTTATTGGTGGGGTGTGCTTTTCTGTTTGATCTAACCGCTAGTTTTTAAATGGACGTATGTGAAATGTAATCGATCTTTGACAAACTTTCGTTTGGCCACTCAGTTTTCAATACTTATTCCCATAGCAATGAGGTAACAATGCACCGGTATTTAATCAGTTAAACTTGCACCTTCATGACGTTTCTGTCGTTGGTCTACATAGTTTGCAAAAACAATATACACAAAATAGCATAGGCCTACAATGTAACATATCTGTATTCAACAATAATTCACAATAACTTTAATTAACTTGAATTGAATGCGTCATTACAACAATCAACACATCTCTTTCTTTAAAGGATTTAAGACGACGGACCCAGTTCGACTACAGTGGCAAACGGCTTGATATGATAAGAAATGGCATCATCTAGATGAACAATGTAAGGATATTGTTGAATGATAAATATGTTATGTTATTCAACCCAAACCACATTCTGACATGTTTGCTAACGAACTAGACACAGGGGATCGGCCTTTCAAACAAGGCCCTCATTTCTTCCAAGAAAAGATATCTAACATGAACACAGAAGGTGCTAACCCTGTGACTAAGATCCTTTCCAAGAATCCGGACCTCAGATAAGCTGTTTGTGTTTCTATTTCGTTTACTGGCAACATACCCATTGTTTGATATACAATAGGACTGAGTGACACTGATATCATCATGTGAAGATAAAGATGAGTTGAATGTACAAAATGACGAAATCTTTCCATAGAGTGATTACCTAGTCTGGTTCTTCCTGACATCTGCGCTAACGAGGCAGAAACTTGGGAGCGGCCTTTCAAATTAAACATTGTTTACTTTTTTTTTATCTTGACTATTAAACGAATGCCCTGTACAATGACGGATCTCAGTCTTAGAGTCAAATGTACTCTCTTAGTACAGCCTGACTTTTTGCATCAAATAGGCCAATAGTTGATCGTTATTTGTGCCTCTAAATCTTATCTCCTAGTCTTAAACTATAAACTTTCAACATAACCCCGTTCTTGTCGCTTTTAAATGTTTACATCTTTTGCGACTGCTGTACCGAATGACCTGCTAAATAGGAAACGTAAAAATGGCGGCAAAACGTATCGTCTGAACTCGCGGCGTCACGTCGTTAGGTACACGTGCATCAAACAGTCGGCGCGCTGTCGGAGTGAAGGCTACAGATAATGGTCATGTTTTCTGTACAAACAGCGCTGTTGCGGAGCTCAGGGTCGGCGTCCTATCTGCAAACCGACTGAAGGCATCCAATAACAAGATAAAGTAAGAACGAGGCTCGAAATACGCGCCTGGAGTTCCCTTATAGCAACATGACGGTGCGTGGAGTTTGATTATTGCATTGATAATGTATCACTAGCACATTAGCTCCGTGCCGCTCTATACAGAAACATCAAAGACTGGGTCATGCGGCGCTATCTCTCAGGTATGTTGTTGTGTCGATGTAAAACTGCTGTGAAAACGCTCCAACAATTTGTTCACCAAGTAATAACACCGGGGCCATTGACCTCCAGATTCAATAGAAGCGGAGGTAAAATATTAACTAGTCTGGCACAAAGCCAACGAGCTTGATTGAGTAGGTACAAATACTGACTTAAATTTAGTTCATTTTATACTTAAAATATATATCTTGATTTAAACATCTTATTTCTTAAGTTGCAGTCAATCTAGACTTAAAAAAATATGACATAGACTGTATTAAATGATACTTTTTAATATACTGTCATGCAAGAGGACTAACTGAATTATTGCGCCTGTAGTTCTGTTTTAAAAAAACATATATGTTGGATTTTGTAATAACTCAATGTTGTCCTTCTTAGCGTGAGTAATTCCATATCGTTTTATCAATGTATTGGTGTGGACCTCATGTAGACTACAGACTACTATCTATATCGATAAATGTTGTCAACATTAAATATCAAAATCATGCCAACACAAAAAAGTTTGAATTTATTTTTCACTGTATGTGGCATATATATGGTATCAAAATAACTAATAGAGTTTATGTCTGAATTTCAAGTAAGTAAATGGAATATGCCATAAAGTAGACAGGGATTAACCAGAGATGCGAATGAACCATTACTGCCAAGTCCGTAGTGGGCAGACAAGAGCAATATTAGTTGATGACAACTCACATTTAGAAGGTATAACAGGTGCAAAACTCTGAAACTGTTTGCACCAAGACACATTGTTTACATTATCATGCCATAGAGGATATCTGTCTTTTCTTGACTAATACCATGTTTATCTCATCGAGTGAGGTAGAAAGGTTATATTTTCACGAGTGGCGCAGCCACGAGTGAAAATATATAACTTTTCTACCTCACGAGATGAGATAAACATGGTATTTGTCAAGAATTGACGGATATTCTATTTATTATATGATTTTACCATTGTAAATACGCCCGAAAAGTGTCATTTTCACGCCGAGCGGCCGCTAGGAACAGCCCGTCACCACAGTAACACTGTGACGTCATAATCCAATTCGCCGCGTGAGACCATTGTTTTATGACGTCATATTATATCAGTCACCGTTCGCAATGAAAATATAAGTTATTTTCACTGTAGCTTGATAGACAGTTTATTTCACTGGTAAATCCCAGTATTTCACTGCTCGCCATATAATAAAACAAAATATCACACACAACTGATTACAAATACAGACAGGCATGGCAGGCATGACATCTTCCGCACGCATCGGGCGAGATATGCATTTACAAGAAATTCATATTCACCCTTGCGACAACTCGAAGGGAAAGCTGAGACAGGAAGTAGCCTGATTATTGAGCTATGGTGTAGGCCAATCAAAAGCGAGGATATGTTTGAATTGAGCACACAAAACTGTAATAAAACTATGCGATTTCTAAATAGAAACTGGGAGATACAGCCTTATTCTATGCAGTATTTTGGTGACCTATATTCACGCATCGTTTTTATGACTGTTGTCACAACGTAACTAAGGGATTAATTAGAAATTGAATTTCTTTTCGAGTTCGAGATGGACTGACGCAAGGGACGTTACTCTGTTTGTCCTACAGGGGTCGCTGATCGAGTCACAACTTTCCCGTCGAGTTGTCGCAAGGGTGAATATGAATTTCTTGTAAATGCATATCTCGCCCGATGCGTGCGGAAGATGCAGGCATGAAGACGTGACTTATCAATAACATATTGTCAGACTCGTCATAGGCAAGAGGACGTGCCTTGTAAGCAATGGTAGAGATCTAAAAAACTTATTTAAATTATCTTCATATATGTATGAGTTGTACCAACAAGTTGGAAATCAAATATGTACCATGTGTTGAGAGCATGCGTCCTTTATCAACATTCATGGACACTCAATGTAATGCAAATAGTCGCGACAAATGAATGTGATCTTAAGATGTGCAGTTACATACAAACATTAGTTCCGGTAAACATACGTCATAGATCAAAAAAGAAACTCAGCTATTGTCAACTCTAAACATATCGACGGTATTTCCAGAACAGGTTTATTGCACTGCCAGTATGTGAATCTTCTCTACGAGTTTCATTGTTGTCGTGTATATGTGTTTGCTGGCAGCGACTGTTTGACTCTCGCAGCATGCACTGTGCGGAACTACGCAGTTGTATGTATATTGCCTTGTTTACTACAAACTCCGTGCAGTGTCAGATGGCCACCTGGCCGTGTCAAGTCCCCCGATTACACAAGTCAAGTGTTCCTACTTCTACTTTAATCACGAGATTCGACAACAACGACTTTCTACCTAGGTGGCGCTCGTTACTCAAACATTAGCATTACCATCTCCCTGCTTGCTATCTCCCTTCCTGAGAATGCACGTGTAGTTGAATAAAACTTCAAAGGTAACCTTATGGATGTATTTTGGAATAAAAACTTCTATTGACAGAACGATAAGATAACGATCAGCTGTACAGTAGAGTTTCTTATCTCAAAATGTTATTGGTTGTGTATCCCAAAATTGTTTCACTTTCTTTACAAAAGGTAACTGAATTTGTTATTCCGAAATTTAATTGGTTATGTTATCCCAAAGATTTGTTTTTTTACTGTAATTGTGAAATGTTTCTTATTTTGTTTTCCCCAAAAATGATCCCCCCCCCCCCCCCCCCCCCCCCGCCCCCACAAAAAAAAATGCCATTGATAGTTCCCCCTAAATGTTATTGATTTTGTTATCCACAAATGTTATTCTAAACTATGTGTGTTAGTTCTACTATGTCGACCGAAGTACCGGACTACACACACATGTATTACTGCGCCAAGCACGTACAACGTATAAAAATCCGCGCTTTCCGCAATGAAAATCGTAATCGATAAGGAACAGCTAACAGTAACACAGTAACGGGAATAGTAGACATAGCATATGCAACACATGTATGATATCCTTATGTTATTGCCGAATCACATTGAAGCACTCATACTTAATTTGCAAAGAAGTTTGCTGGTAAAGTTTTCCTTTTCACCGTTATAGATTTATCTATGATGAATATAAACAAACAGCCTCTTACATCAATGTATTACAATGTAAATGAGATCAATCTGAATAAAAAGGTAACCTAAATTTTATGGGATTTTTCCTCGCACATTTTATTGAAATCATCACCTAAATCGAAAAATTGGGCTAACGTTCGTAACGAAATCGAACAATATCCCATCTGACATCGCTAACCGTATCTGTTCACAAAACAGAGGTCGGTATACTGAAAATCCTGCTTTTGTTATATGTTCTCCTGCTAAATGCCTTTCAAAGATTTTGCTTATATACTTGCACAAAATCGTGCTTTCTTCGTTTACAATACCCATTCAAAAATTGGATATTGGATAAAAGCAGATGGTCAATGAGAGCAAATAAATCCAGAAGAAAACGCTTTTGCCGTGTATTTGGCTTTAAAATACCATTCATAGTTCAATTAAACCGTATTTTTACTACTTCTACTGTCATTTTGTACCTCAGTCTCTTCAATCGCACTTCAAATTAAACAATCTCCCAAGCCTGACGTGTCGGAGTAGTCTGACATGACACCTCAATCAAGATACACACTGCCTTATCTCCTCTGAAAGCCTTGAATCTTGGCTTCTGTAAACAAAAGGCTTCGGTTCTAAGTTTTGAATTCAATTAACTCTGAAATCAAATTTAGAATGTAGGTTACATCAACGTGTGCCGGGGTCTGATTTCTTTACACTTCCTGGAACCTCTTTAAGTGGAGCAATTGAAGATCTGTTGAGAGATGATGGAGTCATGCAGGGCGCACTTCTACCTCCTTACTTATTCTGTTAAAATTCTGAAATTCTTTCTAAGAGTCATACGGCAAAACAAGACTTAAAAAAGAATAAAGGGTATCTTTACATATTTTCTTTATAAAGTTCTTTTTATTGCTTATCGTTTGTACCTTACCAATTTATTACATGGTGAGTTCATCAGATGAACCTCATAACGTCACATTCAAAATTACAAAAGTTCAGTGTTATCCATACATTTTTTCTTCGTCATCTTCATTCCAGCTTCTAAAAATTCCCCTAAAAAAAAACAAATATTTCATTAAACGTCCCCATGGTGGATTTAGCTTTCAGGTGAATACATTTAAAAAATTAAATCAACACGAAAAAATAGAGCAATCATAACTTTTGTTTAGCCTCACTATGTATTTATGGTCACACATTCATTTCATATTTAACTTAATGATTCCATTTGAAGATATCTATTATTCAAAGTCATCACAAGTGTCCCTATATACCAGATAATAATGCCCGCATCACTTAAATGTTTACATCATTGTTGTGATTATAAAAATATTACCCATTTACAACTATATTTGTTACTCTTCTATTTCAAGTTCTTGAAATGACAGAAACGCAGCATATGCTTCTTTAACAGACTAACTTAATCATCATTTCGACCAACCGCAAAGCCATTTATCTGACATTTTGAAGAAGGTAAGGCTAAAAAGAACGTTTTGTATTGTTAAGCAGACTATTTCAGCTTGATTGGTAAACTCTTCTACCCTCCGACCACTTCAGTCTGAGTAAGGAGGCTGATTCGCTGACTTTAAAGCAATAATGGTTCCGTTTAACAGTAGCCGGTATATCGTGGACCGAATAACCTTGAATAATCGCTTGCCTTGAATTATAAGCCGGTACATCGTGGATCGTTAAACCTGAACAACCACCAGCCTTGAATTATTACCTGAATAAACATCATCCTTGAATTATTACCTGAATAATCATCAGCCTTAAATTTTTAACCGAAACATCATTGACAATAAAACCTTGAATAATCAACAGCCTTGAATTATTAGCCGGTACATAGTTGTCCGTAAAACCTTAATAATCACCAGCCTTGAACAGTCTTATAGCCGGTACATCGTGGACCGTATCACCTTGAAAAATCTCCAGCTTTGCATTATTGGCCGGTATTTTGTGGACCGTAAAACCTTAAAAAATCAACAGCCTTGAATTATCACCTGGTTTAAAATCTTGTTGAAATGAATATAGACTAACATTTAGTCTCAGGAGTATTTGTTCCAATATCGACAATATTTTTAAACAATTCATGTATTATAACAAAATTGAATGTTTAATTTATCAGAGAAACCCAATGGTTATATGCACACAAACATTAGTATTCTTCAGAACAAAATCAGCATTTCAGCAACTTCATTTCGCAATTTCTTCAAATGTCAACATCAAATGTTTCGTGGAAGAAATTAATTTCGCCCAAAAAGTTAGGCCTGTTGAGTCGTAAGTTAGTGCTATAGGCTTGCTTGTGTGGGTTGCATTTAGGGCTGAGTCACATATATTCATGACATGCTTGCAGAAAATTTCATCGACCCACACCCTCCCATCTATAATAAATGACCAGCCCCTAATTATAATAAAAGGAAGGATTCGGATAAGACCAACACGTCATCAAGTCTATGTATTGAAGACCTAATTATAAGACCACGATGAGGAAAAGAGTCAATAGCTCTAGTAAGAAGCAGTAAGTGTATGTATGTATGTATGTATATACACTGCTGTGCAGCTGTTGTAGCCCCACTGACGGAGAGAAGCGAAGGAATGCAAACAATGCGGACTGTATTACCCCAGCCGATCTACTGACCCCCGAGATACGTTCTTACTTACTTACATATAAATACACTGTGTTCCTATATGGGACAATCTACCATTATACCATTATGTCAGTTCCCAGTATGTTCACTCATTCTTGAAAAGAATCCAGTTATTGTCGCCGTTATGTTCTAATTCGCTGTCTAACTGGGCTCATGGCAGGCATGGCTGCTGATGTGTTTGTAAACGTTTAGTTCTTAGAGAGGGGGAGGAGGGAGAGGGGGGGGGGAGGGGAAAAGATAGAGTGAGGGAGAGAGAGCGGAGGAGAGAGATTACAGAGAGATAGAGAGACACAGAGAGGGACAGAGACAGAGACAGAGATAGAGAGACACAGGGATGGACAGACAGAGATAGAGATAGAGAGACACAGAGAGGGATAGAGACAGAGACAGAGACAGAGACAGAGATAGACACAGAGGGATGGACAGACAGAGACAGCGAGACACAGAGAGGGACAAAGACAGAGAGACACAGATATAGAGACAGAGACAAAAACAGAGAGAGGGACAGAGACAGACAGAGACAGAGAGAGAGATAGAGAGACAGCGAGAGGGACAGAGACAAAAACGGGAACAGAGATAGAGAAACAGGGATGGATAGACAGAGACAGCGATACACAGGGAGGGACAGAGACAGAGACAGAGACATAGAGACACATATATAGAGACAGAGACAAACACAGGAACAGAGATAGAGAGACTGGCTAGGACTCTGCATCTGGTGTCTCATCTGTGGACTCTCCAGATATTCTAGCCTGTATCTACATGTAAACACTCCATAGCTGGTCTGTGGACAGTAGTAGAACTCAACTATTTCCTGAAATAATACACTGAGGGCCATTATTGCATGTAGGACATGAGCCGGGCTAAGCTATTTCCAAGAATAACTCTATGGACCATTACTTTATCGCGAAGGAATGCACTGCTGTCAGCCATTATGATTGGACATATTATAAACGTCCTTGTTATTCATTCGTTTGTTTTGTTTATGAATTGCTAAGACAGTAAGGGAGCATTATGGTTTGTTTTGCTTTTGAAATTGAATTGAATGCTCTTGCAGGATGGGTAGACATTTGTAATGTCGGCTTAGTGTTAGATCTCAGAAGGAGTCACATTCTAGTACTGGAAGACTTTCAGTTTGCACCCATGCATACGACATGCTTTAATAATTCTCTTCAAAATGCAATCAGGAATGTCGTCTGTAAAATGTCGTCTGCTGGCATGCATGTTGCTATCGTCTGCGCGGCGCGTTCACCGCAAGTCAGGTGGTTAGAACCGGTTTCAGGTTACACAACATAGCAAGTTCCAGAGTAAATATGAAAACAATCCTACTCACATTCTTCACAAGGCGCGTTCCTCAGGACTCCCATCTACCCCGGGGGACGTGCAGACGAGCCAGCAGACGATACCCCGGCCACCCGTCTCGTCCGCGCTCATCCTCGGACAGACAGACAGACAGACAGACGGATTCCACTAGAGGAAGGAATCTCCTGAAGCTATGCACAAGTATTCACCCTGCTAGTTCCACAAGACGCAGGAACAACACGGCAGATAGTACGGCACCCTGTAACACTCCACACCTCACGGGTGCATCCTCGCTTCAGCTCCGTGACACTCAACCCACACACTCGTGTAATACCGTGCCAAACTTTCTATAACTTCCTATTGTTCACCTGCTGCGATTATGGAACTGGCGAAAGTTTTCGAGTAATGGCGCACTGACAGTGTTGATTGCGATAAGCGCCATTCTCCAGCCCGACTCTAGCGGCAACGTCATGGCGAGACATATAAGGCAGGCCTACTCCAGCCCGACTACTCCCGCACCGATCTAGCGGGCTGGCTAGCCGTGTATACATACACACATACGTACAGGAGTCTGTAGCAGGAACCACAGGCACCGGTCTGGCATAGAGCTGTCGGATCGGGTTTCACTCACAATGACGTCGCTAACAAGGGAGGCTACTCTAATCTTCCTCTGCCAGCAGGCATGCAACGTTTAGGTGTCGGTGTCAGGGAAACGATATCCAGAGATTGGTCAGTGTGTAAACGAGACCACCATGGAGTTAGATTTGGACTCGCTTACCTGACCAACACTGCCAGGAGTTCGGTAAACACTCCCAGGGTTCCGTTGTCTTCGTGAGGGGGATCTTGTTGGAAGAATGATGATAATTCTATGGGCCTGTTTCTTAATTCTTTTGGGGCGACGTTTCGACACAATACCAAAGGTCGTGGTGCTGGTGTCGTTTTTACATCTAGGATGATATCAACAAACCTGGGAAACTATTTATTTTTCAAATTTAAAGTTCAGTTATTGAAATCTTAAAATTATTGGTACCTTATGTACTGAAAGCTTAAAACGTAAAACACACTAATTAAGTTCCCTTCCCAAAGTCGACAAAATTATTGATTGAAAATATCAAATTTGGACCGAAATTTAATGATATATTCTTATTGTACAGGATATATGCATCATCGAACATGATTCTTTTAAATGTTTACTAAGGATTTCAGATGTAGACACATCATGTTACATAGTGTACTCTACCTAATGCAAGACGACTGTACGACAAATGTTCAATGAGTATTCATCCTGTTTCTGTGTCTTTATTCTAAGAATTTTTTTTTTCAATTTTCATGATAAATTTTCAACATAATTTTTTACATATATGCAACTCGGAACTTCTGTATACCATAACGACGTCTTTGTGTGTAAACCTAATTTATTTAAACATCTTTATATAATTATGTATATATGTATGATAGATAACAAATGGATATTTAAAATAGGAAACGAGACATGCACTGCACCTCCCCTTTTAGCCGAATAGATTCGTAGTAAATACCTCGACATTTATACAAACCACACTGAATAAACACATTGAACGTAAACGCGCCCGCTGCTTCAAATGTCGCATATATTACCGGCGCGTTATCCCGTAGTAGTAGAGTGTAGTTATGAATGAATATATCTCTGCGTGTGTATCGTGCGTGAAATATCCCCTTCAGCTGGCATTTACATCTTAAAGGGGCGGCCCGAAATGTCAAGGATAAGTATCATACACGTGTTTTCTCCGTGTTTTTTTTTCTAAAGATATTATACTGTTGTATCGAATGCATTCACGTTTAATTAATGATATTTTAATTGAATTGTAAGATGCATCAATTCAGCAAGATTCAAAACTATCGTGTTTATAACATCACTTTAAATAAGTATTATGATGATTATTCAGTCTAAGTAAACCTAGCCTCAATATTATCCGTTTCACTACTCAGTATAGAAGTGAAACGGATAATATTGAGGCTAGGTTTACTTAGACTGATAATTATTTAACATAGTCAAGTATGCATATAAAGCAAAATCTGAGTTTTTAAAAAAAAACTTGTTCAAAATATATGTTCGTGTAAGTATTGGAAGTTGTGTAATATCAAAATGTTGAAACATAAAAATTCATTTTCATGAAATGTCCTGCGAGAAAAATAAGAAAAGTGCATGACTAATAAATTTGCCGTTTGACCAAATGTTCATGCTATCATCTCTTTGCTATAAGTTTAACGTATGTCAAAATTTCTGTTCACGTTTTAAGTTATAGTATGTCATTCATGAATAAGAACCAAGCAGCAAGAACATTCTTAGAGCAGATTTCCAACATGCAATGAGAAAACAATCGCACCTTAACGTTTGAAAATGAAAACAATCAAGCCGCCATCTGGAAGTTTGTTTTAACCATTTCTGTTTCCGGTTTGGGGTATAAACAACGTTTCCAGTTTCAGAAGTTTACATTATCTGACGACATACACTGTAGAACTGTATTAGATTATTTATCACTGAATTCAGTAAGTATATAAACAACAACTGGGAATTATGATATACTTTAGAGTAAACAAACTGAATAAATAGCAAAACACGTTTTACTGTCAAATACAACATCCCCGTTTGTCAGTTATTATGCAACAACATCCGGAAATATCATAAACATCTGTGTTTTTGGTTTTCAAATCATGTTTGATAGTCTACCAGTAAGATTTAATCTATGCTATGAACTACACTGAGATGACGTCAGTTGTCTATCACGTCTTGTCTTGAGTGATTTAACATGCAGCAACTATATGTCATTTACTACTGCCTTTTTGCTAAACTACTCAAAGGAATGTAAGGAACACTTGTATAGTGTCCCCTATTTACTTAATTTCTCAGCGCATGTTTTATGCTATATATTTTATGAAATAAAAACTTTCTTAATGGCTCAGGTTAAAAACTCTTGGGTGACTTTAGTGCTTTGAAAGGGAGTGAAAAGCTTGATAAAGACATTTTCCTGAAATTTTTTTTATTAAAAATTCAAAAATTCAATAATCAATCAAATCTTTAAAAAGAGTTTTTAAAGCCCAGTAGCCCAATGTCAGATAAGCATTATGGTACGAACAAAACATTATTCTTTGAGCTGCGGATATTAAAAGTTTGTGCAAATTACTTTACTACTTCTGTGTTCCTTCTTTTGGCTAGTGTAGCCTTAGCAAGTCGATCATATAAGGATAGTGTAGAAGCTCAACATAAAGACATAGGAAGTTAGGAACCTTTTTCATAACTTCAGGTTTTCATTTTGGACCATTCCCTTTGTTTTCATTTCAGAGAAAACATTAAGGTTTGGATATAGTAGCAATTGCCAATTAGCGAATGTTATTGGTGTTGTTTGTCGTACCAACATGCTGTTCTGTGTTAAACACTTTGTTGTTTCTATTTTTTCTCTTTTTCCCGGCAGTTGGATACGTAATCGGTAGACACAGATGACAATTCTTTGAAAGTACTGACGCGTATTATTTTAATGAGTCGTAAATACAATACTACCGGAAGTGCGAATGTGTGTGTGTGTGTTTGTATCACTCCATCGTCTGTAGTAAATGGGACGGATCAACTCAAGCGTCGTCATGTCTTTTATTTAAGAAGCGAACCCCAGATATATAATGTACTGGAACAAAACTTTGTTCAGCAGATGTATGGCAAAATAAATTCAACTAAATTAAAAGCCATCATGTTCTCCGGTCAGCTGCTCAAACCATGACTAAACCGTCTCATTGTTTGAATAAACAATTAAGAAAACTAAGCATGATAGATAATTATGACTCCTATGCTGATTAATGTCAGTTAGTAATTATTATACCACGACTCTATTGTTTGAACCCGTGGTATAACTAACCAAAATGTTAGTTATACTACACCAAAGAATCAGCCGGAACTACTTTCATTTAACCCTTCTCATGACAGACTAAAAACAGAATGTACCACGATCTATGTAACTGCAACGGTTTGACAAATACCTTCAATTTCAAATAACGACAAACGACCATGGGACAATTTTTATTAAGGATTTTTTTTACATTTTTTTTATTGTTCTGTTGGGAGCCTTGTCGTCGTTTGAGGTAGTCGTTACAGCCAGAGGACGTCGTTTTGACCTGAAAAATACTGCTGACCATTTCTTCGTTTTAGTGGGGAGTTGAGACCAACACGTCCCTCTTCTCTTCACACAAACGATTTACTCATATGAATCTTTTCCGTTTTAAGGAAATTTTCTTTTCTCCTGGACAGGCGTCATGTTTGTCGTTCCATACAAGACCTGCAAAGAGTTACGATTGTTATGTTAAACTGAATCATGTAGAGAATGGGGATAGAGAATATTTTCAGAAATTTATACATAATGAATTGAACATTTTCTTCATTGTACGATTTTTTTAATTCCAGTCATCTTTTTGATGACTTATATGCTATATTTTAATAATTAACTGTGACTTCCATAGTTCGACAAAAAACATTCGTAACCCGCAGCCGTATCAATAAACAACATTTTATTTATTGGGAGGAAATTCTTAATTTTGAATTTTTGAGAGATTGTTCCATAATGCGGATTACAATAATTACTTCAAATTTACATCTTAATTTAATGAAATGATCATTGACAGAAACCTCATTATCTAGCCATGACAGACCAGGGCATTGCACAATTTAGACAACTGTACTGTTAAACAGACAGTCCGTGATAATAATGGCAATTCATTCAAAACATCTCGCATGTTCATTCGAATGCCAAAATAAGGTAAAAGAATAGATGTTAATTTTCTTTTTGAAAACGTTATTGAACTTCAAATTAATGCATTCTTTGAATATCAAGAATCTATGACTAGTCAATATAGACTGTTCTTACGATAGTAGATAACGTCCTCATAGGTAATAACTAAAACATCTTAGAAAATGAATTCCTGCCTTCTTCGTCAAGTGTATCCGACACGAAAACATATGCAATGAAGAGACAAAGTTGCAAACTATTTGTAGTTCGTTCAAAAGACCACTTAATGCTCTGAAATATCATAATTACTTCAAGATTGCACTCTTGTCGGTAGAAACACTTCCAAATTTTTAATTTGTATGTTAAATTCATCGATAGGAAAGTAATCACCTGTCATTTGGGCTGTTCATCCTTGTTTGTAGAGAAATGTTGCCTACGTCTTCACCTTCCATTGTGCACAGTGACAATGTCGCCTTCTCCGAAAGCCCATGTCGTTTTCATCATGTAGTGCACGTGCAAAGCATGACCCACGCGCTGTTGTTGTTACCGTAGTTTTTTACTTAAGTGCTGCTCAATAGACAGTTTTTTAAAGACACGTAGGATAAGGTAACTATAGAGCCTATTTTAGAGAATATTTGGTAGCTTCTAAAGGTGTGATGAGGCACATTGTTTGGTATAGAGAACATAGTTCAACGCAGTTTTAAAATTTGCGTATGATATTTTAAAAGATATGTTTTGTTTATATCTGTCGTTGTGTTGGTCGTGGTATAAGTAAGTTATACGACTCGTATTGGTCGTCTAGTCCACGACATGGTTGGTTATACGACTCGCCGCTCCGCGGCTCGTCGTATAACCAACCATGTCGTGGACTAGACGACCAATACTCGTCATATAACTATTACGTAAGAGAACATCAAAAAGAAAGGCATGACTTTATAGGTTTCAGCTCACAGTAAGTTTCAGGATAAGACCCCTGCTTGGATCGACGTTTGAATTCCGTGAAAAGAAGAACTTGTTGTAAGAAGAGCAAGCACTCTTCTTCATGTTGCTCAATAAAGCAGGGGGACACTTCCCAGTCCTGTACTTGACAATTATACAATAAGTTAAATCTGGATCCATTCGCACGAGAAGTCGATTTTTGCATTTGCAACTGTTGTGTCATGTTCAGTTGTTTGAAAGGTCTTGTCTGCCTGTGTAACAGTGATATCATACTTTGCTGCAGATGGTACTAATGTAATACCGTGGAGTAGGGCTTTATTCTTACATTTGATGTTCAGGGCATCATGAACGTCTTTCCATCTAAACAGTTTGTCATCAATGTCATCTGATCTACTGGATTGTTCATAAATCTCGACCTCTTGCAAAACCACTTTATCATTTGGTCTTAATTGATGATCAACGATTCTAAACCTTTCAACATCTGTGTCAGGACAATTGATGTTGCTCAGGATTTTCAAACATTCACTGTCATCGAGAAGTTGAGATGGTACAACTTTTTTTATAAAACTAGCAGCATCAAACCCAGTGAAGCCAACAAGATACACAGTCTCTCCTAGAACGTCACGCTGGTTCCGCGGAGTGACCTCCTTGCCTTGTCTAGAACATTCAGCTAATGTCCAGGACAAAACGCCATCAAATACCACTTCCGGTTTGGTGTAAAGGTCAAGGTCGCTTGACGTCATGACCATGTCCAGGCAGCTATGGCAAAGGTCACGAAAACCGGGTGTCAACATACTTTTGTTGAAATTCGTGTTAACGATTTTCATAGCTTGTTGAAAGAGTTGATCTTCATCAAAGAAATGAGCCTGTTCCAGAACAACACAGGCGTTATCCGGAGTGAGGTTGGTCTCTAGGAAGGAGAGACAGAGGCGGTGGAGTCTATGGACAGCGTATTTCTTGGACAGATAGAGCAGCCCGGTTACGTTGTCTGCAGTCAGTGAGCAGTCGTCAGTGTACAGGAAGCTGCAGCAAATACATAGAGAATCTCACCCAAGTGTCTTCTGATATCAAATATATCAACACAAGTTGATAAAAGTAACAGATATCCGAGGCTTGCCGAGGATATTTTTACTTTTATCAACGAGTGTTGAAATATTTGATATCAGAAGACACGAGGGTAAGATTCTATTTATCATCAAAAATCATTTTTCATCACATAAGCATGAACAATGTACATCTTTGAACACCGCATAGTCCTAAAATTGCTTAACCAGTGATGTCATAGCATTGTTACGTCATTGTGGTAATGACGCCATAGCATCGTGATGTTGTTGTGTTTATGATGTCATAGCATTGTGACGTCATTACTGATGATGTAAAACGTTTGTGATGTCATGTATTTTCTGATTACAGGCCATTGTTCAAAATCTACTGTCAAAGCGATATCTCCTAGGAGATATCGCTTGATATTCCTATGTATCACAGTTTTGAATGATAAATAGTGAGTGCAAGGTTGGATTGGACACGTTTATTGCAATGTATTTATTATTTCAATGTACTATCATTATCAAGTTATAATTATGCAAAGAAAATACGATTGTCAATGCAAGTTTCGACCTTAAAAACTACGCTTTTTGTGCCATGTCGCTACCGTCGTCGTCAGAAGGACTCGAGGTAACTTTTTGTTTACATTTACATTTGACTGATTTGAGACTTCTCCTCCTGAACTGCTGCACCCCATTTGCATCCAATAGAACAGGTCAGGTGGGTGTACACTACCGGCCAAAAGAAAAATAAGATTTCATAAAAACTTTAAACAACACGTTAGCAATATTTCAGCATGATGAAATTATACCATTTCTGCACTATACTGCAAAGTATTCGATCAATTTTTAATTAGAGAAATTTCATATAAACAGATTTACAAACAAATGCGAGTTCAATAACGGGTGTGGCCATCGCGAACAGCAATACAGGCATGCACTCGTTGACGAATTGACGTGATTAGACGTCAGATGACTCCAGGAACGTTGCCTCTCCATTCTCCTCGCAAGGCCTGAATGAGATCATTTTTTTTTCAAAATTGACATATGCATCCAAGTGATCCCACAAGTGCTCAATGGGATTGAGGTCAGGGGAATTATCTGGCCATGGAATTGGATCAACATTCTGCGCCTACAAGAACTTTGCTGTGCGACGAGCAGTGTGGATAGGCGCATTGTCTTGTTGCATCAATAACCTTTGGTTCTGCTGCGGGAATGGAATCACAACCGGTCTTAAAACCTGGTCAATGTACTCCCGGGCATTCGAATTACCATTTACAATCACGAGGTCTGTCTTTCTGTCTCCACAGATGCCGCCCCAGACTATCAGCCCTCCACCTCCAAATGCTCTCACCTCTTGAACACATTCACGCATTCACACACGCACTCTTTCGTAAGTTACGAATAGCTTGAACCTCCTTCGTCTGTAAACAACACGAGCAAAGTTCCGGTTCTGAAATCTCATTACTGTAAACGACCACCTCAGTAAGTTACGTCGATGAAGCAGGGTCAAGGTTACACTGCGGAATGGTCTGTACATCCGAAGACAATATCGTCGAAGTCGTCTACTTTATGTCCACCTACTCACAGAGTTTCCAAGTGATGACGCTACAGATGACGTCATAATGAGAAACCGATACGTAGATGTTTTAACCGGAAGTAGCGGTCTTTATTGGGTGTGGTCACGAGCGGATGTCCAGTTCTTGGTCGATCTGAGGTCTCACCAGTGTAACAAACACGTCTCACCAGTCTTGTAATGGTTGAAGTGTGCCAATTAAAGGTTCTGGAAACGCATCATCCCAACTGCTCGTTCACGCTCCACCTGCGACATTCCTGGCATTTTCGTTTGGGTAATTCTTATCAGAAAGGTCGACTGAGACAGCTTATTCTCCTTTTATACTTGAAAATGGCACTGCATCGGAATTTGCAGGCTTTGCATGATCTTCTCTTTAAATTCAATGTTCATGAAAGTTATTGACGCAGGTTGCGCTTTATCAAAGATTTCAATGAGTAGACATACCAATTATTGTTTCAGCATAACTTAGAAACCACCATATAATAAATTTTGAAAGTTATTTGATTTTTTTTATAAAATATATTATGTAGGCGTTTCTTTTGGACGGCAGTGTATATCTGGATACCATCACCAAAGGCATGCTTAAAGGCGAACATATATCCAAAGAATGATAAACTATATAACTAGTACCAAACGAGGAATACTTATGAAATTGTAACTTTTAAATCAACTAAACAAGAAATATTTGCAAAACGAAAAAAATCCTGTTCTTACTTTAAAAATTCAGTGAACTATTCCTTTGAAACATCGGGTATCTTAATGGTTTCCTCTTTGGACCAATCGCCACACAGCATGGAGTAAAATACGCAACTACGGCTGATGAGGATGTAGCGATGCGCACGCACAATATCTTCGCTCTTTCCGACTCGGAAGGTGACGTCACAGGTGTCTGCGGACTTCAACATGTGCAGATTACATTCAGCTAGAGTTCTCTCCCCCTGCCAGTCGTCTGTGAATCCGGACTCAACTTTAACAGTCGCCATTTTTGTACTGAAATTATATATCGATACTAAGATGCTAATCTGGAAAGTTATGGGTAGGTTTGATGTAAGTTGACTAAGTAAAAGAGATAGGCCGTTAGTGTGTATTGATTTGAATGTTAATAATGTTTTATCGTCTAAAGAGTTTTCGCTTTTAAAGTAATAGATGATGGACCTTTTCAAAGTTCGCGAGTTCAATAGTGTAATTCCATCTAGAGATCCTAAGAATACACTAGTGCTCAAAAGAAAGTAAACACCTAAAAAAATACGAGTATTTTTTTAAAAGATAAAAAATTACTTATCAACCATACTGGGATTTGTGTCCCACGTATAGACCCAGACTTTCTGTGGAAAAAATGTCGAAAACAATTACGATTCTCAAAAACGTTGCATGAAATCAAAAAATGACATATTCTTGTGTAACACAAAATGCACATGCAAATTGATTGTGGTTTAAACATATTTATTTCTTTAGAAGAACTGGATTGGTAAACAAGCAATAGCTTATCTGAAATTGATTGTATAAAACAGCCTAAGCGAGACGTAAGGGATTAGGTAGTGGGAAAAACATAAGAAGTATGCCACGTTTGAGTCCTGTCGAAAAAAGAGAGAGCTGTCGGAATGGCCCAGCAAGGAGCAACAAACACCGCCATTGCAAGAACCTTTGGTTGTACCAGAACAACAATCGTCAAACTGATGCAACGGCTGAGACACACAGGCAGTACATCGGACAAGCCTAGGAGTGTCACGACGCCCGCTGAGGATCGACATATTCGAACGATTCGTCTCAGGAAAAGATTCGCAACGGCGACGTCAACGGCGGCAACGGCATTACGTCACCCTATCAGTCGACACACCGTCTACCGTCGACTTCGAAGACATGGCATTCGGGCACATCGACCATACCGTGGTGTTTATCTGACAGGTCAAAATCGACGTCGTCGACTGACGTGGGCCAGGCTGGTTCAACGGTGGCAGAGGCGTGATTGGGGACGGGTGATGTTTTCCGACGAAAGTCGGTTTTGCCTATACCAAAATGATGGTCGGAATCGGGTATATAGGCAAGTAGGTGAACGGTTGGCCCCACATTGTATTCAGCAAGTCCGAGCGTTTGGAGCTGGTAGCGTGATGGTGTGGGGAGGGATTTGCGGCGATCTCAAAACGAGGCTGGTGACCATTCATGGCAACTTGAATGCTCGCCGATACAGAGATGTGCCATTTAACCAGCAACAGCGAAGAGGAATTGTCTTTCAACACGACAATGCACCGCCTCACACCGCCAGACTGACCAACGAGTTTTTGAACAATGCCAATATTGTTAAGATTGCCATGGCCAGCATGTTCTCCTGACATGAACCCATAGAGCACCTTTGTGACCACCTTGATAGACAAGTGAGAAGACTGCCAGTGCCCCCTGTCACAGTCCAACAACTGGAAAATGTCTCCAACAGGAATGGCAAAGAATCACGCCTGACGTCATTCGTCGCCTTACATCATCAATGCCAATGGAGGTCACACTCAATATTGAGTTCGTTATTGTGGACATTTTGGCAATAAAAGACACTTTATCCTATATTTTTGAAATTGTTATTTTACATTCCCACCCCACTTGTCTCTGATTGATAATTAAACCTAATTTTCAATATCAAATACACTGTAATTGTAACATTTGTTGTAAAAATGAATACTCTATTGAAATTAACAAGATTTACAAAAATATTTGAGTTTGTTTTTATTTTACGCCTGATTTGACAACTGTATACTTTCTTTTGAGCACTAGTGTACTCCCTTTAGTTAAAATCCATCTTTCGACTGGATCGATAGTCTCAAAATTGATTTCATATACTGCCTTGCTAATATCGCCTTGGGGTCATCATGATGAAAGACAACGTTATATTCTCCATTCTCAACTTACAGAGGAAACTTAAGTCAATAAATTTAATACACATGCTATCTGAAATATGTTAGCCAATGAAAACACACGAAAAGCTTACTTGTTGTATGCGAGGCCTATGTCATCGCCAAAATACCTCACTCGACAATTTGAACATTGGATTATTTCAAGAATCAACTGCTCTTTGACTGTTACGGTTGTATGATAAATCAGATTTTGTTTAATTTTTGTAACACAGAGTATAATCATCGCCATGCTCATCAAATATGAATAAAATCTTACATTTTATAGCATGTAAGTCAAGAATGGAACTTACTCCGTACCCTCCAGTTGCTTACTCAGCTCATTTACTGACTGGAAGAGTTGTGGATTTGAGATTATAATCAACGCGACCTTTCTGGCCTCAGGTCACAGTTATTTTGACCCGGTAGTGGTTGAATGATGAAATAGTAGGGTGTTGTGGGATATTATTTTCTAGGTTTGTTTACATTGGAGACATATGTTTCCGGATTTCACTGAGAGGTAAGATTTGGTCCTTTCAGCTGTAAATTTAAAAAAAAAATTGGAGTGAATATTTTTGGATTGGTGGGGGTCATAGATTTTGCATATTTTTGGCAGTTTCATGTGCTTTCTCTGGCATGCCAGTGTAAATTGACATTTTTCATTCTTATTTCAAAATCGGCCTGGTCAACACCAAGTTTAGTCTGCGAGAGTATGTATTTTCATTTCAAAACAAGTCCCCAGTCCCGCAATGCCAGGTAGCTTTGCAGCGACCCATATCACTAATGATAAATGCACTGTAAATTAATTGTGGACTGAGGCCTGATATTCTGTGCTCATTGACTATCTCATGAATCCACTCCTTCTCACACATTTTCCTTTACAGCATTGGTTTATACTCGACATCGAATGCATCTTTTCTTGATCAACACTACCCTTCTCAAAACTAGTACTACAAATTTCTTTACGTATCATATTTGTAAATGCTTCAACATTTTCATTTAAAAACAATGCATTGTCCATGCTCGCTCATCGAAAATGGACGACAACCTTGAAACACCTTTGAAATTGACAGCGACCAACCCGAATTGCACGGACTAAGATCATTCTTGTGTTCCTCACAGGCGGTTCAAGCATTACCCGTATGTGGTTTTCACCGGACCGAAAATTCTTAAAACAGTGACACGAAAGCTTGCTGAAGGGAGGAAAGGGTATTTGTTAACATGTCAAAAAGAAATTATCCTATTGTAAACCTTTCTCTACCAACCTTTCACTGAAATTTGACGGAAAATGTTAGATTACATTTATCTTCACAATCACTTTTTTAATCACGAAACTCATGCAAGGTGAAATCGCAAAATATAAAAAATCCAAAACAAACAGAAATAAGCTAAAACGTGAAATCACAAAAATCGAGATTCAAATTGCGGAATCTCCAGACAAAATTACGAAATTTCTTTTCATAATCTTTTAGCCTTTTTTACTGATTCGTCGTTTGAAATTCGCAACCTCTGGCGACACCCTGTAACAGAAAAGGTAAATTTTATTTTATTTTATTAGTTAAATAAACAGTGGGTTATTTCGAATTTCTCATGTGAGGTAACCATGTTCTTTATGATATATACAAGAAAAGACAGATTTATCAAGTCATGTCCTGAGATTAATGTTAATGTTGGCAACGTTTGAAAGCACATAAAAACGAACAAAAAATTGTTAACTCTTAAAACGTTAATCATTAGATGTAATGTAAGTTTTACACGAGGGTATATTTTTCTTTGCATTTGTAAAATATCAGTCTGATTAAAATCGACTGTGATTCGAGGAAAAAAGTGTAAAAATATTGTCTCTAGTGGGGTTCGAACTTCAACCAGCCCGGCTTCCCTCGAGACGGAGAGGATGTTCTGGCTGGTTCGAGCCCCCATAGAGACAATAGTTTTTATATTTTATTCCTCGGAGTACGGTCGATTTTAATCAGTAAAATATATGGTAAAATATTGTTTAAAACGAATGACAGGTTAGAAATCAATTACTTGTCAAAAACAGAAATTTTAACTTTACAATTACACTTTCGAGCAAAATTGGCAAATTGCGAAATCGGAAAACGAAATGACCAACAACAACAAAAAAAACACCAGAAACGTAATTGAATGTTGAATAGGCGCAACCATTTCGCGGTTTCACCTCGACAATGTCTCTCGATTAAGTTTCATTCCATTTTGTGGTAGATTTTTTGCAATTTCGGTTTAACACTGCATAATAATTAAATGGCCCCTCTCGGCCATCATATCATACCATTATTTAAACGTGAAATTCACAATACCGGAAAGTCAATTCTTGTTTTTTGACTTTTAAAAATACATGTTTCTACCATTAACACAATATAATGACGTCATCACAATAGACTAACGATAGGCGATAGGACGAAGTCAAACAGAAAGTATATCATAGATCAATGAACATCTTCGGTGATAAAGAGAACCAACATGATATTTAGGCCTACATATCTAAACAAATACTCATTTGTCACAAAGCTTTGCTAATCTTTTAGTATATGATGACGTCATGTTTATACAATGGAAGAATGATTAACACTGCACGATGATCACACAGTAAGCTATAAATACCAACCCGATATCTCTGTTTTATTGTGTTTGGGTGTTTGCTTGGTCCAGGATCTGGGGTAGCTTATAACAACTTCTTGGTTTGATAACCGTTCCAAAGATAAAAACGGGGCTAGGTCGCCATGAAAGATTTTTATTCCCAACCTCGTTTTCATTACAAATTTTTAAGACATCCGTTTCCGGTACAGGTTTCACTTCCGGGTTACATCTATTTATAGCAAAATTATCTTAAAGACAGAATCCGCTTTGGATGGATATTAAAGAGGTGTAACTATATCAGGGATTCATTACATGGGGCCGCCGGAAAAGCAAAATTGTTCACAATTTTGAAGGTAACCATCCAAAGACCGGATTCGATATACATTCATATGGCAAAAGCTTTTTTTGTTTGAAAATATTGAACAAGAAATAGAAACAATGTAACGTGAATGTCAATGACATTGCATGAGAACAAGATCTCCATGTAAGAGATGATATACAACCCAAGTACGACTCTACCAATCAACTGGTTACAAAAGTAATTGAATAAATGTGTAATACATGCTCATTGCTCAAAATGTGAATAAATATCATTGATTAATGAACAAAGCGGCACAGGCTTGAAGTAGTAAATGGACAGAGGTTCAATTCATACAGCAGTCATACATGGGCCCTTACTAACACACACTCTCTTCCACACATAACATATCCCTACCAATGCCAGTAGAGACAATGCCAAATGTTTATCATTAAAATACAAAATTGCTCTAGCATCCTCATAAGATGACAAAATTGCAAATATTTATCACTTAATCTGAGGCATGACACATCAGTTGTTCACATATGTAAATATATACCAGGATACTAGTTGGTGAGCCTATAATGTAAATGGGTGTACAAAGTTGAAGCGAAAGAACAATAAAAATACTGGTAATGGGAAACACAGATTCTTCTGCTAAATCCACTTTTCGAAATGTGAAACATTTAACAGTATCAAACATGAAAGCGGACAATGAAAGTGAAAGAATTGAGAAATATAGTTGTAAGGGTGAGCCAAGTAAATTTGTGAAGTTGTCTCCCCTTAACTGCAAAGTCATCTTACAGTAAGCTCAATGAGCAAGACACAGTTGTCTCCCTTCATCTGTAATCTTTACAAATTAGGTTAAGGAGTATTTGCTAACAACAATGAACACTATGACTCAAACTAGAAATATGAACATTGATAAAGATTGAACATTGGCAAGTAAGCATAATCGGAAATATGAAACGTGTCACAAAGATAGAATAATGATTTTGAATAATTGTGCACTGTATTAACTATTTTAATACATGAATAAACACTCAATGAGAACCTTTAAAAGGTAGAGGAAATTGATAATTAGAATAATTGGAAATGTCATAGGCATCAAATTGTCAATAACATAAAGCAAACTAATCCATTTGCTAGAGGTTTTTGAATAATTGTTAACAGACAAGGAAAACTGGCAAGCACCAATTGTAGAATAATGACTAGATTGATATTAAACATTTGACTGGACAAGTGGTGGAGGTCTGACTTCAATACTCCTTAGAGCTTTTGCACTTAACCTGTCACTTGTGACCCATAACTGGTGGGCTGGCTCACCCACAATATGGACAAGATATTCCCTTCTTCCACCATTGTCTCTCTGGCCTAAAACTCTCTTGATTGAATGGAAACCTTGGTCCCCACTCTCAACAGAGCTCACCCCTAACACATCACTAGGGTTTACATGATCAGAGTCTCTGTATCTCAGAGGTTTTCTTTTCTCCCTAGAAGATCTTTTCTTCTCTTTATCAATCTTAGATTGATTTTCTACATCACAAACATTTTCATGTTCTAAAACAGTTTGAACACTTTGATCAATTTTTGACACATTAGGTTTTTGGTTGGTAGAAGTAGCAACATCATTGAAAAAATAGGAAGTTGGAGTTGGCACTCTGACATAAGCTGGCTTCAATCTATTTACATGCACAGGATGTAATTGACATCTGTTAGTCTCTGGGTTTCTCAGAGTCCCTGTGTGGGGACTGACCACACTTTCCACAACAAAAGGACCATTGTATTTATTTTGAAGCTTTTGTCCAGGTCCAGTAGTTTCTGTATGCAGATACACAAAATCATCCTTTTGGAATGTCACATCATTGCATCTCTTATCAGCAATCTTTTGCATAGTCTCTTTTGAATATGACACATTTTCCTCCACTGTAGTGCGAATTGCCTTGAGTTTTTCACACAAACTCTTCACATAAGTATGTACACTGTTTGGAATGTTTTGTAAGTTCTCCTGAGGAACCAACAAAGGGAATTTAGGTCTTTGTCCAAAAATTACTTCATGAGGTGAATAGCCCAGAGAAGAGTTCACAGAATTATTCATGGAAAATATTGTCAAAGGCAGAATATTCTCCCAGGTGCTTTTACTTTGTGTGACAAAAGGGGTAAGTCTTTCGGCAAGTGTGCGATGTGATCGTTCAACTGCTCCCAAGCAATGGTGAGAAAAACTAGGCGTAAATTGCTGAGGCACTTGTAAGAGTCTACACACTTCTTTGGTCACTTTAGAAGTAAATTCTGATCCCTGATCAGAAATCAAAGTCTTGCAAACACCGAAGTGAGAAAACAGTTCAACTATGGCTGAAGAAACAGTGATTGCATCCTTGTTTGCAATGGGTTTGACAAACACGTACTTGCTGTACATATCAATAGCAGTGAATACATAGGTATTACCTGAAGCGGTAATAGGTAAAGGTCCATAAAGATCAACTTCCCAAACTTGAAAAGGTCCAGATGGCATTGTGAAAGGCACAATACCAGCCTTAGTGTGATGTTGAGTTATCTTCCTACTCTGACAGCTGTGACAGGACTTCACATAGTTCACTACTGCTTCGCTCATACCTGTGAAATAGTATGACTCTCTCAGACGATCATAAGTATCCTTAATACCTGAATGGCCTGATAAAGGAGAGTCATGATAGAGTTCTACAATTGTTCTCTGAAGTACATTAGGAATCACAAGCTGATACTCCTTAAGATCCTTTGTTCTTTTTCTGATTGCCCGCTGAGTATGGAATAAAAGTCCATCAAACACGCCAAAGTCAGCACTTTCGATGAGTAGTTTCCTTGCTAATTTTTGCGATTCAGGAAGTTTGTTATCCATTAAGTACTGGATCATAGGTTGTAATGAAGGATCATTTTTCTGCATTTCTTTCAGAGAAGATGGGGTGATGTCGCCCTTCTGAAAGAGTTCAATGTTTTTCATCTGGAGTTCAGTACTGTCATTTACACTTGTGAATTCACTCTCAATGTCTGTTTGAGTCGCCATGTCAATAGCAAAACTTGATTCCTCCATAAAGCTGTGAGTGTTAGGCTCAGATGGACCGAGGGGTAAACCACTTGAGGAAGTCTCAGAAACACTGTTACTGTAGGTTTCAGTCTCTTGAATGGTAACTAGCTCACTTGGTCTACATGACTTTCGCTTCTTCCTTCGTTTAGGTTTTCTGTTGCACAGAGACATGTCGTCTTCAGTGTCCGCATCATATTCTGGCTCATACACTGGTTGTACACACAACTCACTTTTGGTCTCAATTCTGTTCACAAACTCTTTGCTCTCCATATCTGACTGTCGTAGGTATTGAAAGAAATCATTTCAATCTGGTAGGGTGGCTCTTCCAACTTTTTCTTCGACGTATGGAAAGTACGGGTCATCTTCTTCAGGACTTGACACAGGGGGGACATCTGGACGACATCTAGAAAGAGAATCAGCCACAACCATTTGGGCTGCTGGCTTATAAACTATTTCAAAGTCAAACTGCTGTAAGATAGCTAACCATCTCTCATAAATAGCACCTTTCATTTTCTTCTGAAACAAAGGTTTGAGAGCCTGGTGATCACATTCAACTACAAAATGTCTACCTCGCAAATAAGATGCACAATCAAGTACACTAGTCACCATCCCTAACAATTCTAGCTTTGTTGGTCCATATGTACTTTGATATGGGGAGAGAGACTTCGAACCAAAGCGCACCACTCTTGATTTCAGTCTGTTCGGAGTGTCTGGAGGGAACTCCTCATCTGGATGCATTTGATACAACATGTACCCAATGCCGCTACTTGAAGTATCAACGGAGAGTCTAAAAGGCAAGTCAAAGCGAGGAAATGCAAGAATTGGGGAGTCAACCAAGGACTGTTTAATAAGATCAAATGAAGTTTGTTGTTCATTAAGCCACCTAAACTTAGCTCCTTTCCTCAAAAGTTTGTTAAGTGAGCTTGCATGAGCACTGTAGTTAGGGATAAACTTTCGAAACCAGTTGAACAGTCCCAACACTCTCCTAAGTTCTTGTACATTTGTAGGAACTGGAAAGTCCTTTACAGCTTTAACTCTGTCTTGAGGGGCACCTATACCTGCTTCCGACACTTCATGCCCAAGGTAGATACACTTTGGAGCTGCAAAAACACACTTTGATGGGCCCAAAGTAAGACTAGCTTCATGGAATCTGTCAAATACTTCACGCAAGTCTTTCAAATGTTTAGAAAAGTTATGTGAAAATATTACAACATCATCAAGGTAACAGAGCACAGAATGAAATGTCAGTCCTTTAAGCACTTTGTCCATGAGAAGTTGAAAACTATTTGGTGCAGTTGATAGTCCCATGGGAAGTCTTAGAAATTTGTGAGTTCCAAAACAAGTACTGAAAGCTGTGTACTTCTGTGAATCAGTAGATATGGGCATTTGGAAAAAGCCAGATGACAAATCCAAAGTTGTAATGTAACGTGGTATCCTCTCAGAGAAAGATTCTGTAAGTTCTGTAAATCTGGAATTGTATATCTGAACTCTTGAGTTTGCGAATTTAAATGGCGAAAATCACAGCAAAAACGGTACAAAGATAGACTTGCTTCTTTACTCCCTGGTTTTAGTCCCTCTTTAGACTTATTTCTCTTAGTTACCAAGACAACTGGACTTACAATTGGCAGGTCCTCACCTTCATTGACGATGGATATGATACCTTGTTTGAGCAGTTCATCAAGTTGGTGACGCAACACTTCACGCTTATCTGGAGGAAGTCGGTACGGCTTTTGCTGTTTTGATACATACTGGTCTTTAAGGTGTATCTGATGCTCAACTAAACCTGTCTTACCAAGAGTAGGATTCTCTTTAGTTACAAAAATATCTTTGTAATCATATAAACACTCATGAAGCTCAGACCTCTCACCTTCACTTAAAGTGTCAGATACCTTAAAGTAAGAGAGAAATGTATTTTTGTCATCACAAGAATTCACAACATCTGGTTTGATATGAGATTGGTTGGTAGGCACATAAGGAGATTGAGTAACAAAAGCACAAGTTTCTTTGGGTTCACACTCATTGTCAGAAACATGAGAAAGATCATAGGAATCATCTAACAAAGTGAAACTAGCTAACAATGAACCACGACTAACGGTAACATCTTCATCAGTAGGGTTGAGAATTTTGACAGGCACTCTCCTATCAAAAGAACATATAATAATGGATTTACAAACAATGAGACCCTTGTTGAGTAGAGACCTTTTGGTCTCACAAATACCTTGCAAACCATACATGACATGGTCAGGAAGCTTACCTTGAACCACAATCTCTGAGTTAGCTTTGATAAGGACAGTCTTTCTGCTCCGTATTCTAGCAGACTTCCCTTTTACCCTACATTTGGCAAAATCTAAAACTAGTCCATGGCTCTTTAAGTACTTTGTACCAAGAATAAGAGGATGTGAACAACTGAGAAGAACATGTGCTACAATATTTTGCTTGCCTTGTGAAGTTTGAATCTTAAGTTTAGCCGTGCCCAAAACCTGCACTTCTTGAGTATCAGCTAAAACAATTGATGAAAATTCAGAAGGGATGATCTTCCCTTTACAACAATCAGGTACAGAATCCTAGCATTGCTTGGATACAATATTTGTTGAGCTACCTGAATCTAGAAGAGCAGCCACTTTAATGGCACCAAACTTAACTGGCATGTACAGAAATGATTTCCATTGAATACTGTCATTATCAATCTCTTCTGAAGCAGTTGTAAAATCATCAGGAAACTGTTCAGGTTCATTGTCACTTGATGCACTTGATTGGATGTTTAACTTTATGTTGTTACATTCGTGGACGCTTTCTTCTTCAGAAGGACCTAATGAGCGCGTCTCTTCATTAGGTATATTCAGTTTTTCGACACTGATGCTTTGTCAAGACGACATCTAGCGGCAGAATGTCCATTTTGGTGACACACACCACACACAAAGTTTGGTCCGGGACCCCCTTCCCCGGTGAAATTACACTCTCTTTGTTGGTGACCTTCGCCCTTGCACTTGTAACACGATGATGGGGTTTTGTTTGAGTTCATACTTAATGATTCCAAAGCTCTGGCAAGACGCTTGACTTCTGCCTTTAATTCCACAATCTCAGTGCTTGCTGTTTGTTGATTATGGACTGCATTGACTGTAGGGAATTGTCCAACATAATTATCCCGATATCCGTAGGCTTCCCCCATCTTGGCAGAGTTTAGGGCAGTTTGTAAAGATATAGGGTTACCAGCTCTCACATAGAATGCTAACTGAGGAGGCAATCCTTCAATGAATTTGATTAAAAGATCTCTTTCACTTTTCTTGAGTCGTCGACCACGGTTTACAAGGTCAGAATGATACATTTCAATAGGTTCCCCTGCCTGAAGGTGTCTCCGGAAAAACATCTCACCCTCAGCTATAAGCATTGGGTTAGCCCCTAAATCAATGTCAACATATGTATGAGTGAATAGCTGCTCTACCTGATACCAGCGTACACGGTGTTGTGGAGCAATAGACAGATACCATGTTAGGGCTGGACCCTCTAAATGAAGCTGAAATCCTTTCCTCATTAATGCGCCCTTGTAGTTGGGAAAGTGTGGCATAAGCCTCAAAGTCAACGAGATGTCTCTCCCCATCCTCCGAGGAAAGTCCATTGAACTTGTTCAAACGATTAACTTTGAGTGAGTCCATGATGACTATTATGCAAAAGCAAAGACACAACAGGGTCAGGATGCAATGTGATAAACTAACGATTTTGTTTTGCATAATTGTTCATAGAGTTATTTGTCATGATGAAATAAATTCACATGGCGCGAAAAAAGTTTTGCTCTATTAAAAGAAAGAAAGTCAATTTATGGGTATTAAATGTAGATACCCGGATTCTCCACCTTATTGTGTTTGGGTGTTTGCTTGGTCCAGGATCTGGGGTAGCTTATAACAACTTCTTGGTTTGATAACCGTTCCAAAGAGAAAAACGGGGCTAGGTCGCCATGAAAGATTTTTATTCCCAACCTCGTTTTCATTACAAATTTTTAAGACATCCGTTTCCGGTACAGGTTTCACTTCCGGGTTACATCTATTTATAGCAAAATTATCTTAAAGACAGAATCCGCTTTGGATGGATATTAAAGAGGTGTAACTATATCAGGGATTCATTACAGTTTGTCTGAATTGAAGCTCGTCAAGTTTCATATCCGGGTAAAGGGAGGTAACTCACATCCTGCATTCTCAACAGCTCGTTCTTGTTTCGAACGTACTGTTCAACTGATTCGCTAATTCTCCTAGGTGTGATATTAAATGTCCAAACAGTTCAACATTTGTATCAGAACAATTATCTTGCAAGTACTACAGAAACATAAGCTTTGTCATCTTTTGCATCTTGCCATCAGTTTAAAACTTACAAGAGCATACGTTATGGCACATTCTTTCGCCGAGACACTTTTAAACTAAAAAAAATAAAACAAAAATAAAATAAAAACTCCAAGAAAGTCATATGCATCATAGCCTGAATGTGTGCATATACATAAATGTCAACGGTCCCATTTAAACATTTCATTTCATATCTTAAAGCCACATCGTCATACATACATTCGCTTCGTGATGAAATTTAGCTATTGACAAAATAAATACATCACTCGGTAGAAAAATCTTTCGCCGAAGGTTTGACACCACATTTACATGTTTTAATCAACAGTAAAATACTTAATTCGACGTCAAAAGAATAGTACCCTCTGCAGAAATGCCATAGCTATTTACGAACCCGCTTTGTTGTGGACATGAAACGACACAACCATGCATGTTTCAGTAGGAGGGTGAAATAAAGCAATCAATTAACATATCTCCCTTCGTCATTTAGGGTATTTCACGGCCTCAACATAATTTATATCCATGATATCACATTCAAACATCTAAATCTATACTATAAAAATTAAGTTACCTTACATACATAGATAGACCATTTTCAAATTAACGTGTCTTGAAAATATTGGAGGTCATTAATATAACTTATGTCAGTTATAATGTGTTCATGTAAGTCAATGACTGTTTCCACGATAAGATTTGTAGGCAACTGTTAAGAGTTGAATGTTGATATCAACTAATAATAACTTGTTTACCTTCCCCAAAAGGTAATTGTCCTGTTGGCAGTCCTGTATGAAACTCATGTATCGCTGTACACGTTAATTTGTTGAATAACGAAACATTTACGAGTCTAAAGTTTATCTATGCGTATAGGTAATTGATCATGAATGTACTGTTTCAGTGAAATTCACAACTTCGTTGTAAATCAAATGTATAACCAAGGAAAATCACATCGAACTTTTACTTCATTTTGTATCCTAATCTTAGAACTGCCCAAAAGATGACGACCTTTGCCATCTGATCTTTCAAATACATAATCACATACATAATCAATAAAAGGCTTGTATTTTGGGCAGATGCTCTCAATAAATCAATGAAGAACAAGCAGGCTAGGGAGGGATATTCAACTATTGACAATATATTTATACTTCAAGCTTTAGTCACCAGATACCTCAGTGTCAAAGGAGGGAGATTTTATGGCTCTTTGTTGACTTTGCCTAGGCATTTGACTCTGTACAGAGAGATAAACTATGGAAACGTTTAGGATCTCATGGCCGTAGCACCAAAATGAATAAACTATCGGGCAGCATTTATGAGAATGTAAAGGTATGTGTGCGAAATAATAATGAGATTTCAGAGACTTTTATTAGTCAACTAGGAGTGAGGCAAGGGTGCATTTTAAAGGGGCAGTAGCACGTTTTTAGGGGGAATATAAGGTGATGTCAGGAAAATGAAAATAAATGGTTCCAAATGAAAGACAATGTATTTAAACTAAATGGAGCAGTAATAATTCAAATATATAACGTAAGGTTCTGCCATGCGATTCCTTTTTCTTACAAAAATGAATTAAAGGTGTTCACACAAAAATGGCCGCCAATGTATTTTATGTAAATCCTCATATTTTGTCCTCTGATTATGGTTGATTGGCTTGTGTAATGTGATTGTTGACACTGTCAATATAATACATTAGGCATTTACTTACCATTATAAGTGCAATTTTTAAAATATAAAATTATCAAAAAACGTGCTACTGCCCCTTTAAGCCCATTTCTGTTTACCTTTTTCATAAATGAATTAGCAGCTCAAATCAATTCCAACTGTACACATGTCATTCAACTACATCCTGATATTATACAAATATATTTTTTATTGTTTGCAGATGACATTATCCTTTTCTCATCAACAATCAAGGATTACAGAGCCAAATTAATGAACTTAGCTGTTATTGTGACAAATGGAAATTATCAGTAAACATGAATAAACAAAGGTCCTTGTATTCAAAAATGGAAGTCAGCTATCAGATAATGAAAAATGGTACTTTAGAGAAGAAAAAAATAAAACTAGAGGTTTCTACAAATATCTTGATGTTCATTTCAGCAGAAATCTCTCATGGCATAGGCATTGAAACCAAGCTGCAAAACAAGCAAAGAAAGTGTTTATTAGTATATTATATGAGAATCTAAATGCCTTAGGGAATGTTTCATACCATTCTTTTTTTAAAATATTTGATTTAAAGATACTCCCAATTCTGCTGTATGGAGCAGAGATACAGGGATTACAACACTTTAATGTTATAGAAAAGAATCATTTACATGTCTGTAAAAAGTATTAAGGTGTGAAAATGAACACATCTAGTCTAATGGTAAATGGAGAATGTGGAAGATTTCATATTTATGTACATTTTATTGTCAAGTTATTAAATATTGGCTTAGACTTATTGAGATGCCTTCATACAGATTACCAAAAAAGGTTTATGTCATGATGATAGTTTATGACAACAATGGTAAGAGAAATTAGATAACAGGTATAAGAGAACTACTTTTCAAATGTGGTTTTGGTAACATTTTGAACAAAAACAAAATGTGTACTCAAAAGCAATTTTTATATCTTCATTAAAGCAGCGTTTGAAAGATATCTATTTGCAGACATGGACAGCATCGATGACTCTAACAAATAAATGCTTCTATTATAGAATGATTAAATCTGAAATAATCATTGATGATTATTACACAAAAGTTAGTGTTACAAAATTCCGAATGGCCCTCTCACGTTTCAGATGTTCCTCACAGGACCTATATGTATTGAGACGGGACGCTATGTAAACATATCCCGTGAAGATAGAAAATGTAATCTTTGTCACTTGAATTTAATAGAAGATGAATACTATTTTTTACTTGTGTGTCCTGTTTATTTACATCTTAGGGAAAAATACTTGAAAGCATATTTTTCAGATATCCTTATATAAATAAATTCGTTGCATTGTTGTCAAGTTCAAATAGTAATATTGTTGAGAATGTTTCTAGTATATATTCTATGCCTCTTTAAATAGATATATGATACACATATGATGAATACTTAGATAAGAATGAATTGTACTCATGTTTATACAAATGCTGCTATAATATGGTATGATGACTTTTGTTTACAATGATTTAACTTTCCATTTAAGTATTGAATAAAGCATTGTATTTCTGACCTTTCTTCTGCAACCAATCAGCGAGAAGGCTTGGAAGCAATCAGCACGTTTTGTAGTAGTGTGACCCTGCACAGTCAAGGTTACGAAATACGAGCTTGGAGTACTCAGCCAAGAAATACTTTGTGATAGAAGGACAGATTAAAGATGACGTCAATCACTTTGATGTTTCAACTATATGTTGTATAGGGAGATAGCTCAGTTGGTAAAGCATCCGCTCTTCACCCGGGAGGTCGGCTTGGGTTCGATTCCCGGTCGCGTCATACCAAAAGAAGTTAACAGATGGAAGATGTTGATTCCTTGCTTTACGCTCAGCAATTAATTAAAAAATAGATGATCGCTTGAACTGGCACTGTAATGTGGCTGCGAGAGCAAAAACGAATTTCCGAAATTATAATATAACTAGGACAATAAAGAGTCGTCAGTATTTCAGTCCTACACTCATGTTCATTTACAAGCAATCGGTTGGTATTGGTCGGGAACATCATTGCAGAATCGTTTGTACCTCTAGTATTCTTACTTCAATAGTGGTATTTTATACAAATCTCGTACACACCATTTTGCAGTCTTCATTGAGATCAATTACAGAAGGTATTGAGATGGTCTGGTCTTTAATGCAATGATTACCAAACTGTGTTGATATATGCCATTAACTGAAACCTTGCCTCACTTGTAATGAATTTTACAATCAAATATAAAAAAACATGACTAGTTCGTAGTCACCTGTCAGTGCTTCCATCTATCCAGTTAGGAATGCACAATAATTCAAAAACAACATTTATTCCTTCTCTGTTCTACATTACAGTTTAATAGTAGTTCACTTACACAACAACAGCAGATAAACTGCATGTTGAAGGGTATATCAATTCAGCTTATACGATGAGGACGTTCAACCTCTATTGACATTAAGACGCTTGGTGATGATATAACATAACGTGAAACCTTGCTTCCCTTGAAAATAAGATTTTACAATTTTATAACATGAATAGTTCTTGTTCTCTGGATGGTGTCTCATACTCTTTATCATACCCTCCATCTGAGGTCACGTGATCAGGGAAACCAGTAGTGATGTTCAACTGAATACTACGGTGGAATCAGCTCACAGTGAGTTTCATGATCATTCCATTCTTGGGTTTTAACCAATAATTGCGTGAAATATAGAACTTCTTGTTTGGACTGCAAACCTCCAACTTTGCGTTCTTCATCAATAACGGTGGACATTTCCCGCTAAGGTATCTTACCCTCAGACGATAAGTAAAACCTGGATCCAGTACAACGCTGGAGGGGAAGTCGAGTTTTGAGTTGTAGACTGTCGTGCTATATTCAGTAAACAGTATGGTATTCTCTGCGTGTAAAACACTGATGGCATACCTTGCTTCAGAAGGCACCAATGTAATGCCGTGAAGTAGAGCTTTCTGGTCACATTTGATGTCAAGAGTATCATTCACTGACCACCTGCTAAAAACCTTTTCTTCTTCATCGTTTGATTTGTTAAATTCTTCATAGACCTGAAGTTCATGAATTCTTTGTCTAACTTTAGGATCAACAATTCTAAACTGACCAACATTTTTGTCAGGACATGTTATATTGCTCAGTATCATCAAACATTCCCTATCATCAAGAATGTGAGAAGGCACTACTTGCTGTACAAATACAGCAGCATCAAACCCAGTAAAGCCAACAAGATACACAGTCTCTCCTATAACGTCACGTTGGTTCCGCGGAGTGACCTCCTTGTCTTGTCTTGAACATTCAGCAGACGCCCAGGACAAGATGCAATCAAACACAATTTCCGGTTCGGTGTGAAGGTCAAGGTCGCTTGACGTCATGACCTTGTTCAGGCAGCTATGGCAAAGGTCACGGAACCCGGGGGTCAACATAGTTTTGTTGAAATTTGTGTTGACGATATCCATAGCTTGTTGAAAGAGATGATCTTCATCAAAGAAATGAGCTTGTTCCAGAACAACACAGGCGTTCTCCGGAGTGAGGTTGGTCTGCAGGAAGGAGAGACAGAGGCGGTGGAGTCTGTGGACAGCGTATTTCTTTGACAGATAGAGAAGCCCGGTTACGTTGTCTGCAGTCAGTGAGCAGTCGTCAGTGTACAGGAAGCTGCAAGAGAGGAATGAATGAATGAGTATGTCATAAAGGCGTTATGATGTTCATATAACTATCTATTATTTAATTTACATATGGTCACAATTTCACAGAGTCAACAATTCAACAAAATTAGAATCCCTTCTTTGCACAAGGTTTCAACTTTTCAGTCATTCGTCTTCTGGAGAAGATGAAGCAGGTTTTTTGACATTGGTCCTACATACATGTATGTAGGGCTCTAAAAGGGGAAACATTGTCACTGAATCTATAAATCATTATCTGAGGAGTCTGTACAAAAGGTTTCCATTGCTTCCATAAAAGAAGATTAAACAAGGTTTTAAAGACGTGGTCCCGGTGACCCTTATAAGATGATGGTTTGCAATATCTAAAAATCATTGTCCCAAACAGCTATATATACATGTAAAGAGCAAATCCGAGCAAATGGTATCAGGATAATAGATCGAAAAAGCATAAACTTGACGGGCAGGACAGACGGACAGACGAGTTAGCACATAGCTGGACGCCATGTTATGCCATAAGACCATTGGCCCTTTTTAATCAAAATAAAAAGCTTCGAATAGAAAATCTACAAACATATAAATCAACTAAACGATTGAACAAAATGTATAATATTGAAAATATTTGTTTCACTTACGTTAGAAATTCTGTAAACAATTCCTTTGAGATGTCCGGCAGCTTAATGGATTCCTGTTTTGACCATTTACCACACAGCATGGAGGAGAATACGCAACTACGGCTGATGAGGATGTAGCGATGCGCACGCACAATGTCTTCGCTCTGTCCGACCCGGAAGGTGACGTCACAAGTGTCTGCAGACTTCAACATGTGGAGATTACATTCAGCTAGAGTTCTCTCCCCCTGCCAGTCGTCTGTGAATCCCGAATCAGCTGAGGAAGTCGCCATTGTGTCAGATACGGTACTGGATTGATAAAAAAGGCGACAATAAGAATACTCGCATACAGGTAAATACAAGTGGAATTCTAGTTTATTCTGTATATGCACAGATCCTTTTATGTTTTGTCTTCTAATAGTACCAGCTAGTATACTGACACACAAGAAAAAGAGCTAAAAGGGCAAAAATTAAGTGTTTTTTTTTCGCAATATGCATCAAAGCAATAGCTGAAATCTTCCTGATTTGGAGATATATAAAAACCATAGAGTGAATAAACAATGACAGGAATACAGAAATAAAAGAGTGAAAAAATAACCCATTGTCAACCAATTGATCAATAATCAATCATGTTTTAATAGAGAAATAACCTACAAATAATGTTAATTCTGCTTCGTCGGTTGCCAATGTTTTAAAGATCATTATGTGATCATACTTTCATATTGTATTTTATCCAAATCCAAATGAATATATGACTCTCATTTTTGAAATGTATTTTCTTATTGTCAAAAAACTTTGTTTACCACGCCAAAAATATAATATAATGTCATACTTGCTATGTTTGACAAATCAGTAAAAAGAGATGCTTTACCTCTTATAACATATGTTACTGTTGAAACCCGGCATAGATCAAAACATCCGAATGAAGCACAGGCCTCCGTAGCAGATAGGTGTGTGTATATATAGATGTTGAGAAGGTCAGTCAGAAAATAAATTGGATTCGCTGGGGGTCCGGCAGAAAAACGTTTTTTTCGCTTTATTATCCAATGTCATCCATGATTCCAATTATGTCTGGCAAGGTTTACATGTCTACTAACCATAACCATTAATAATTTTTGGAAAAAGTCACCCTAAATGGTCTCATTTGCCCAAAAACGAGAGGTACTCCATTCCGAGTTTTGTTGCAAGACGGAAGTTGCCTCCGTCACGAGGTCAAGTGTCAATGACTGATTTTGAAAACTCGGATCGGGAATGAAACGGAGGGCATACACATGTTCGACTTCACTGTTAACAGTGCAGAAACATAATTTGTTGACTTTTTTTAACATTATATTATTAACTTACATTCTTAACAAAGGAATCATTTATTTTGCTATATTTAATAAAATGATTCAACCCTTTGTAAAGTGCTTTGTGTTTTTATACATATATTTATTTGTATGATTATTTTTTTATTCATGAATGCTGAAGAATTATGATAGTAACAACAACCAACATTGAATTTTATGATAGGATCATTTTTCAATGTCATCTTGAGTCACATAAAAACTTATGAAACACAAAATTTAAACTAATAAACTTAAGTACATTTTATTTCTCCCAGAAGGGTAAGATTAATGTAAATTATATCATTTTATATTTGATGTTGCATGCTAAAACTATTTATTATCACATGGAGGTTTACAATATGGTTTTAAAAATATTTAAAAAAAAATAAATCTAATGAACAGAATGATTTTTAATTCAATATCTGTCTTTCCTAAGATTGGAAAGATTAGAAGAAATTATCTGGGGTTTATGAATAATTTATTATTACTTACCTGCTTACCTGATCCATGTTTACCAAGTTTTCTCTGACATACAATTCCAGCAAACAGTCAAACACACATGTAACAACAAATCAGCAATGACTTACCATAGTTGTCAGAACAAACAAATTTTAAGAATATGTCCATGAGATTTGTAATTATTATAAGCAGAAATTGTCGAACTTAAATTCATACACATTTATCTGTACAAACAAATGTGACACTAGTATGTTCTGCAAAATCTATGTAGTTAAGATATGACAATATTTATTTCAACTACATCCTGTCAACATGTTGGTCTGCAAAAAAAGACAATAGATTGCGTTTGAATAGAAAAAAGGATATACATGTACAATTGTACATGCAGTGTACTTTGAAGACAATGAAGTAAAGGTAAGAATTTTTTATGAATTTCTTTTAGAACATATTCCTTGTTTAAAGTTTTTTTATTCAAATTAATCAATTTGTATACAATTCAAATCAAGTTTGCATCACTTTCAAATAGAATTACATTTTGTGATTTAACCTTCAGGTGATAAATAGTAATTTTATCTATTGTAATATAAAGTTTCATAACAATAATGTTAACTGCAATATCATTTGCCTTTTTCCTTTTGTCATTATTCTATGGTTTATTTCATTTACTTGATAATTCAAACAAACTTACATGAATTTTCTTTTAAAATATGATAGATGAGGATTTTGCCAATGAAAGAATAATGTTTTAGAATAAAACAATATAAAAAATAAAAATGTTAAAAAAATGTGGAGAAATAAAACTACAAATAAAAACTTTTTTTTAACTATGACACATCTTTTTCAATAAATTCAAACAAACTTACATAATTTTTTTAAAAATATGGTAACTGAGGATTTTGCCAATTAAATAATTTATTTTAAACAATAGAAAGATATAAATTCAGAAATATTTTTTCAAAACAAAAGGCCTTCAAATGTGTCATGCTTAATTAATTTTAAATAATGCTATTCTTGATAAGGAAAATATTACAGTAAAAAATACTACCACATACTTCATTAAATGTAATAAATGATGTGTTTCAAATGCCTTATGTAGATTAAAATAATCTCTACATGAGTGTTCTATTTCAAAACATTCGATTTCCATCACATTCTAGATGTAAACTACATGCACAGTCTGTTTCTGCACTGTCTACAACAGTTAGGTTGAAAGCGTGTATGTCCTCCGTTTCATTCCCGATCCGAGTTTTCAAAATCAGTCATTGACACTTGACCTCGTGACGTAACAGCTCAAGATGGCTGACAGAAACTCGCTGAAAAGTTGGGGTAACGATGAATTCAATGTAACTGAATAATAAAGAGAATTTTCAAAGGTGAGACAACAAAATGAAGTTAGAGTATATGGTTCGATCTTTCGATCCGTGTGTCGATTTATATTGGATGTGTCATTTTCACTGACTTAGCAAGTAGAAAATGTTCCCGAGCAAATTCGTCAGGAACTTGCTACAGTAAAAATAGGCCACTTCCGTCTTGCAACAAATCGCAGAATAGGGGTCCCGCTCATTTTTTGGCAAATAAGACCGCTTAAGGTGATTTTTACAATAAATTATTACTGGATACGGTTAGTAGACATGTAAACCTTGGCAGACAAAATTGGAATCATGAATGACATTGTATTTTAAAGCGAGTTCAGCGTATTTTAGCGAATCCAATTTATTTTCTGACTGACCTTCTCAACATCTATATATACACACACCTATCTGCTACGGAGGCCTGTGGGATGAAGGGAGGTAACTCTCATCTTGCATCCAAGCGACCACAAACTCCTCACAGTGCTGTTACTTAAATTACCAACACCTTTTAAATTTGATAGATATCGGATGCGAGGAGACAGGTAGCAACGCTGTGAGGAGTTATTTCTTTTATATCGACCTGTACATTGATATTGGAATACAATATATTGTCTGTGATATATCAAAAATAATAACTGTACCTTCATTCATCTAATAAATTTTATGGCAATTCATTTCTCTTGTATTCAGTCAAACTTGGACTTGATGCACGAATAAATAGACTGAATTAAAGGCTCCTTATATACACATATCTGATACAGTTTTAGAAACGTACACATTTTAAAATAAATTTGACACTGTAAAGCTCTGAATATTTATTAGCCTTGACTATGAAATGTACGCAGTTATAATCTTCGTATTAAGGAAACGTTGCATATATAAAAAAAAACAATTATTGATGTTAAAATTTACAGAATTGCACTTACACGTTTTCGTTTCAGCTAACATACGCTTATGATTGATAGGGAAGAAGGCGTCTACCTAAAATACCTTTGACTATTTATTTCTCAATATCTGAATATTTATTATTTCGCCTTGACTATCAAATATAAGCAGTAATAATGTTCATATTAAGGAAACGTTGTGTATAGAAAAATCAAATATTGATGTTAAAATGTACAGAATTGCACTTAAACGTTTTCGTGTCAGCTAACATATGCTTATGATTGACAAGGGAAGAAGGTGTGTACATTTTCTTAAAATACCTTTGATTGTTCGACCGTGTTCATTTTGTGTTAACGAAATTATAGATGAGTACTATGCGCTCTTGATTTGTCCGAAGTATAATCATTTATGTAAACGATATCTGACTAATAATCTATAAGAAAATGTAAGCATGTTAAAGTGTGTCAAATTGTTAAAGTGTGAAAACAATATTGAAACAATAAGCGCTGAAGAGTGTATTTAATATCTCTTAAACGAAATATACAAAGTAGATTTTATGGGATTTGATAACCTTTACAACACACATGGGCATTTAATTTGTACTGTTTACTATACTTTAACAATAATAGATATGTGCAAAGATGATATTGAGTTAAAATTGTATTGGTTTTAAAGCTTGTCAACAACTCTCTTCACTCTTGACATGAACAGTTCAGATTCTTGTAGAACAATGAAGGCCTTTAGGCATTGTATAACAACAACCATGCCAATTTTAGATTTTGGTAGACAGAATGTGAACATTTAATAACAACATTCAGATAAGATTCCAGAAGATAGTGTTTGCTCATCTAAAACCGACAGTCAGGATTAGTAAAGATTCCCGAACATAAAGCATGCTTATTTAATAACAACAATCATGATTAGTTAAGATTCTTGAAGATAAAGCATGCTTATTTAATAACAACAATCACGATTAGTTAAGATTCTCGAAGATAAAGTATGCTTATTTGATAACAACAATCATGGTTAGTTAAGATCCTAATGGACAGCGTGTGAGCACATAATTAAAGACTCATTATCAGTTAAGATTCTGATTGGCAGCGTATAAAACAACAACAATCATGATTAGTTATGAGTGGATTCTGGTGGAGTTATAAGCATTGAACAACACAATCATGATCACTTTGGATTCTGGTGGATGTATGAGCATAATAACACAATAATTATCAGTTCAGATTCTGGTGGAGTTATAAGCATAATAACACAATCATGATCACTTTAGATTCTGGTGGATGTATGAGCATAATAACACAATCATGATCACTTTAGATTCTGGTGGATGTATGAGCATAATAACACAATAATTATCAGTTCAGATTCTGGTGGAGTTATAAGCATAATAACACAATCATGATCACTTTAGATTCTGGTGGATGTATGAGCATAATAACACAATAATTATCAGTTCAGATTCTGGTGGAGTTATAAGCATAATAACACAATCATGATCACTTTAGATTCTGGTGGATGTATAAGCATAATAACACAATCATGATCACTTTAGATTCTGGTGGATGTATGAGCATAATAACACAATAATTATCAGTTCAGATTCTGGTGTATGAACATACATAACATACTCATTATCAATTGAGATTTCTGTTCACTGAATGAATACACAATCATGAATAGTTTAGATTCTTATGGACAGCGCATAAGCATTTAATAAGAATCGTGATCAGTTTAGATTGATGAAGCATTTGAGCATCAATAACAATCATGACCAGGAATTAATGAGAATTTGATAGACATCGATGAGCATTTGATAACACAATCACGTCTACTTTAGATGCTGGTGGAGTTATGAGCATTCAATGAGACATCATAACATTATTTTAGATTATATCGGAGCATAAACACAACTACGATCAGTGCCCAGCGTACGGGCATTTAATAACAACAATCATAATCTGATTGACAGGTTGTCAGAATCTTGTTAGTCTAAAAGTTGTAATAGCTGAGATAATTATGAACGATCAGTTATTTGAATACTTACGACAGAGGTAATTGTCCGGTGCAATTTGTAGCCCTGACACCTTTAAATGACCCTTTTATACGATCAAATTTATCAAATATCTTATTGTTCATAAATGCGAATTAGAAGCAACAAAGAGTAATATAAAGGAACTTCTTGTCATGGCAATAACTCCTGACCATCATATCTTTCTTATCGCCTAGTCTGATATTGTTGTATTGAAAGCCAATCAGAAAGAAGCATTTGAGAACTAAAGCTGAATGGACAATTGCAGGTGCTCTTTGAGTCTAGCTAACACTGAGTTTCTTGATAAAACCCTGGTTTTTGTAAGTGCTCTTTGAATCCTGAGATAAATGGAACCACTTATTTGGGCTGCAAACCTTCTCTTTCAGGTTTCTCAGTAACGTGGGCGGAAGTTTCGCATTCATGCACTTAACATCTAAACAATATGTCAAACCAGGTTCCATTCTAACGATAGAGAGGAAGTCAAGTTTTGTGTCCGTCAAAGTCGTAGTATATTGAGCAGTCAGTAAAGTATTTTCTGCCTGGGTTATCGTGATTTCATACTCTGCATCTGAAGGCGTGAGTGTAATGCCATGCAACTTGGCCAATTGGTCACATTTTATGTTTAACGCATCATGTACGAATTTTGTCATAAAATTCAAATGGTCATTTTTGGATGGAAAGCTTGAATTCTTATAAACTTCAAGCTCGTGTAAAACTACTTCTCCAATTGGTCGATATTTGATGTCAACAGTTCTAAACAGACCAACATCTGTTCCGGGACAATTGATATTGCTCAGTATTTTCAGACACTCAGTATCATCAAGTAGTTGAGAAGGTACAACTTTCTGTACAAATACAGCAGCATCAAACCCAGTGAAGCCAACAAGATACACAGTCTCTCCTAGAACGTCACGCTGGTTCCGCGGAGTGACCTCCTTGTCTTGTCTAGAACATTCAGCAGATGCCCAGGACAAGACGCCATCAAATATCACTTCCGATTTTGTGTCAAGGTCGAGATCTTTCGATATCAGGACCTTGTCTAGACACACACGACAAAGGTCACAAAAGCCAGGGGTTAACAAGCTAACATTACCATTTTTTATGACGATTTTCATAGCTTGTTGAAAGAGTGTCTCTTCATCAAAGAAATGAGCCTGTTCCAGAACAACACAGGCGTTCTCCGGAGTGAGGTTGGTCTGTAGGAAGGAGAGACAGAGGCGGTGGAGTCTGTGGACAGCGTATTTCTTGGACAGGTAGAGCAGCCCGGTAACGTTGTCTGCAGTCAGTGAGCAGTCGTCAGTGTACAGGAAGCTGCAAGATGTACATAGTTGGTATTGGTGCATCATTAATGTATTTTGCAAAACATTAAATACGTCATTACAATAATGAAATGTGTTCCTTAGGTACCTGATATGACCAACGTGTGTCACTTACAAAACCTCTTTTCGTAATAAACATTTTAAATGAAAATGACATAATCTGTATGCAGTTTCATCCTCGGTGTTAAATCTGCATCATAACTTTTCAATTCAAGAGAAGCTTTAACCAGTCATTATTTTGAGACGTGTTCACAGTTCAATCGATGACCAGCCTCTAGAGCAAAACAATCGTAGTTTAATGTTAAACGTTGCTCAGCTTTGTAAATGTTTGATTGGGTTTTGAATATTTTCACTTCTCTGTTTGCCGGTTCTGTTGGTGTTTTCTTTCACTAAGGGAGTGGGCAACATAGATTATGGACCTTTTATCAAACTTTTATCAAATCCTTTAACTAAGCACTAGCACCAAGATAATTTTTTGATTATGACCTTTATGTCAATTTCGCAAAGTCGCATAAATATTCCTTAATTACAGGTTTATATCCATAGTATTTAGTTAAGGATATTTAAGTTTTAAAACGTAAAATATTTTTTGCAGGCCAGTTAATGTTAAAAAGCAAAAATAGAGCAACATAGAATGTACATAATTGTAAAATGAACATTTGCTAGCGAACAGAATTTGAGACCATTGCAGTATTTACCTTCGAAACTCGTAATAGAAATATGACCGCATGCAAAAAAAACAAGCAGCTGACATGGTCGAGCTATATCCCCCGCAAATTGCGCAATATGTATAGGTTTTCCTTTTCATACTGCCGATTAATTTTTGTCGCACAAATTAACACAAATTTTCCAGGATATGAAAGAAACTGTTCTAATAAAAAAACTAAATCATACCAACTTTATTTTCACTTTTGGGCATAATTGGACTTAACTGACAAAATTAAAATCAAACAAATGAATTTATGTATTATGTATTTGGATCTTGAAGATCAATTTGATCATAATTAAACAAGCATATTTTTAAAAAAAATAAATTTTTTTAAAATTTTAATTTCTAATTTTTTTCCATTTATTGAGTTACAGGCATACAATATCAGCAAACAGTTCGATACAGTTCATTTAAACAAATATAGTGTACAACTTCACAGATAATATCTTTCTAACTTAACAGTAAGTGTAACGTTGACCAAATTTAACAAAATTTTGCTCAGTACAATTTGATAAGTTGATACATTTGGTGATATCATAGTATTTAATAATTTCTTGTTTAATAAAATCAATATGAGGCACAAAATTTCCGTGAGCACATTTGAATATGCACTGTTTTATCAGGAGGATGATTACATTTACAGGATTATTGTTAACACCTTTAAATCCAAATAATACGTTTTCACAAGAAAAATATATAATTACTTCTACAGATTTAAGCCATTGTTCATTAACTGACCAAATTGGTTTTACATGTTCACATTTCCAAAAGAGGTGCTCTACAGTTTCTAGCTCTTTTTTACACAAGGAGCAAAGAGGTGAATCTTTGTATTTTATTCTATATAGTATTTTTAAAATTGTTCTTCATGACACACCAACATATGATTTTGTATCTCAATAACAAATTTGATCAAAAATGTGATGATTAGTTTAGTTGTAACCGATTTCCAACAGAGTCATTTTTGGCCAAAAAAGGCAAAATTTTATAAAAATATTTCCAAAATTGTTCTTCATGACACACCTTCATATGATTATGTATCTCCATATCAAATTTGATCAATATGTGATGATTATATAATTTGTTTAGAAGTTATGAGCCGGACAGGATTTGTAACAGTTTTCCAGCAGAGTCCTCATTTTTTGCAAAAGAAGGCAAAATTTTATAAAAATATTTCCAAAATTGTTCTTCATGACACACCTTCATATGATTATGTATCTCCATATCAAATTTGATCAATATGTGATGATTAGTTTAGAAGTTATGAGCCGAACAGGATTTGTAACAGTTTTCCAACAGAGTCCTCATTTTTTGCCAATAAAGGCAAAATGTTATAAAATATTTTCAAAATTGTTCTTCATGACACACCTTCAGATGATTATGTATCTCCATATCAAATTTTATCAATATGTGATGATTAGTTTAGAAGTTGTGAGCCGGACGGGACTTGTAACAGATTTCTTACAAAATTTACCACTTTTTGTCCAAAATCCTAATATTTTATTTAGATTTTCAGAAAATTGTTTCTCATGACACATTATTACATGTTTCTTCATGTCCATAACAAATTTGAATTGAAATGGTTGATTAGTTAGAAAGTTATGAGCCGGACACAAAGTGTAACGGACGGACGGACGGACGGACGGACGGACGGACGGTACCCATTTTAATACCCCCCGCAACTTCGTTGTTGCGGGGGATAAAAATAGCCAGAGAAAACAATTAAATATTGAATGAATACTCCATCCCTTACGTTAGAAATTCCCAGAAAAATTCCATTGAAACATCAGGTATCTTAATGGTTTCCTCTTTGGACCAATCACCACACAGCATAGAGTAGAATACGCAACTACGGCTGATGAGGATGTAACGATGCGCAAGGACAATATCATCGCTCTCTCCGACCCGGAAGGTGACGTCACAGGTGTCTGCAGACTTCAACATGTGCAGATTACATTCAGCTAGAGTCTTCTCCCCCTGCCAATCGTCTGTGAATCCGGATTCAACTTTAGCAGTCGCCATTGTACCTGAGATTTCAAACATCAACTATAATTAATTTAAAAAAAACCTAATTCATTGCCTGCTGGTGTGCCCTGAATAAGAAAGGATTTGTAGGTTAGTTTAGCTTTATTTATGGATAAACAAACCTTAAGTGTGAACAATATTTGTTCACTCTCAGAACTCAAGTCTTGTCAATGTTTTTACGTGTTCGTTAAGTGTACATTTCATAAGGTCTTCTTTGAATTGAAATATTGTGAGAGTCGTGTTGATTGTACCTGATAAATAACTCCTGTAATACGGTCAAAACTGGCTTATATTGTTGTAGCCGACAAACATTTAGATACTTGTGCACATTTTCATTTATTTCTTTAAGTCGGATTTTACGGATTTACGTCAAGGTTTGAAATCCCTAGCATTACCTCGCTCTTGTGGTTTTATTCTTAAGGTAATTACTTCATCCAGAGACTTCACAAGCAACAAGGAACCTGGACGCTCTTAACATGACAGGTGAATCCAGTGAGAACATGGTCCGAAACACAATTCGATTATCAATCCAGCATCAGGTGTGATAAGTATTTCTTATTTCGGATTATCCAATCAAATTTAATTAAATTTGTTATATCGTAACTTGACACTTTAAACTGATGGTGTGACATGAATCACATGATCCAATGTAATTATTCATAAAAGCTACAAGTTCAGATTAAACACATTTAAATCATAGATAACCGTGAACTACTAAACCAAATCAAATATGGGTCAAAGGCATCTTGTGTCAATATATTAAAGCGATAAGTTACGCCTTATAAATCACTAGTCAAATATGATACCAGCTGCCTGAATGAAATGAAAAATATACCTAAAAACTTTCGATCACTTTGGAGACATTTGGTAGGTCTTGAATAAAACAACTGATGTTCTTCTAGTGTAGGTCTATATATTATCCATAATAATTAACTAACCAAACTCGTAGAATGACACTAGGATACCTTCATAATCAACGACAAATGGTTATCAATAGTTGATCCATCATTATTAAACTATTTAAACTACAAAGTAATTCCCACCAAATTTTACAGCACAACACACAATGAGCATAAATACGTACTCGAGATCGCCGTTTCTGTCAAAGTCTGGTTGCTCAAGCAAGGGAGGTAACTCTCACCTTTTATTCCAACAACTCCAAACTCCTAACAGTGCTTTTAGATCTCTCAGTGCATTGAGGAAACTGGACCCCTCAGCCACAAGAATATTGATCTATATATGCACTGTTGTCTGTCTTAAATCCAACACTTTACTTTTAGATAACTATATAGATAAACTCTTAACTGTAAGATAAGGCTATAATCTAACTCTTTTCTAATATGGAAGTATATACACTGACGTCCAAACGAAACTTTACAATTTTAAAATCAAATATCGATGTTTTCAGTTAACTTGTCAACAACATGTTATGTTTATGTTTAAACTTTTAATTGAGCAATATTCATGCATTTTTGCAAAAATGTCAAAAATGTCATAATCACGTGACCTTTCCGCTGGAGCTTAGTCTTATCTCTGGATAACACTCGGGCTGCTTATACCCAGCACAAATGAAGCACATTTTATTACCTTAACGAAATTATTGTGAAAAAAACCCATTACAATGAACGCCCGAACAACCAAAATTTTGACCCCTGCCTACTTTAAATTTATTAGGTGCTAAATCGGGGTTTCCTCCTTCAATTTTAAATAGCTGGTTGTTAAGTGATATGATTCATCGATAAGAAATACTTTGTTTTAAAGTTCTATCGTTTTTTATTCTTTAATAAGAATGATTAGAAAAATGTAGTAAAGTTTCTTTTGGACGTCAGTTTAATTAAACAATCTAATCTTTATGAGTTTATTTTTAAACTCCTGACTCTTCGGTAAGTCTATAGTTAAACTCTTTGCTCGTGTCAATTCTATAGTTAAACTCTTTACTCTTAGGTAAGTATATATTTAAACTCCTGTCACTTATGGAAGTCTATAGTTTCAATCTTTAATCTTAGGGAAGTCTATATATTTTAAATCTTTAATCTTTGGGAAGTTTATATTTATACTCTCTTCGGGTAGTATTTAGTTAAACTCTTTAATCTTAGATAACTCTATAGTTAAATCTTATCTTATATAAATCTATAGTTAAATCTTTAGTCTTAAATAAGTTTATAGTTAAACACTTTACTCACTTAACTCTAACAGTCGAGTATTATTAAGTTCGTTCACCTGATTGAGTCGTTTAGAGTCTGTCCTGCATACGAGAGTGGTCATAGCAAGCCTTATTTCACAACACTTAGTATTACGAAGCAAATAATAGAAATTCAACTCGAATGGAAACTAAAAGTTAACATTTTTATATTCGGTTTCAATTAAACTTTTAAGTAACTCGCTCCCGACAGAGGGAGCTCAGGAAACTCAGGTTACAACAGCAGTTAAGAACGTAAACAAGAAACCCCAATCTAAATAAATTCAGATCAACAGGTTTTATATGAGGTCACAGTATGACAAACTATTAAATCTGTTGATCTAAATTTATTTAGATTGCAGAAACCTGATCTGCCTCTGAGTGGAGGTAATGTTTAAAGTTTTGAATAATGATATTTAAGCACACCTACATTGTACAACAGTCATTCAGGAATAAAAAGAGGATATGTTATTAGTATCAACGATATGCAGTATTATATACATAACTCTGTAACATTGTTTTACACATAACAGGCCATGTGCCTCTCCGTTTAGTGGATGAGTCTATTTTCGCGGATAGGGGTGTCAGTGGAGCTAGTCCATTTTCTCTAGCCTTTTCTTGCTCTGCTGTATTTCCCCATGCCTGATCGATCCATGTGACTTGCAGGTTACTGATTACAATGTCACAGCAGACAGACAAGACGATAAGGTTAGTTTTATCAAATGTTTATATATCCCTCACCCTCTACCAAATATGGTGAATATGATCCTAATATATTACTGTGTAAACCGTATGTAGCCGTAAATATCTTTATTCATTACAAATGGGTTGACGAAAATGTTGTTGGATTTCGTACTTACATTGTATTTATATCTACAACATGTCTGATTATTCTGAAGATGGGTTAGAACAACCCTCCCCCTTTACCCATTTACAAATTGAGGTCAACAATACATTCATGGTATAATATATGTCAATTACTAAAGGTCTGTACTTGAAATATATATATATGTTTCTTATGCGCTGATTTCAGTGACTGGTTGTTTGGCTTTGTGTTATTTGTGGATGGTACTATTATTCAAACTATGGAACATTCGATGATTAAGTTGGAGTGTCTTTTAAGTTGCCAAATATGTTTTCTAAACTTTGTGACGTATTTTGGTTGGGTTGTTGAAGAAAACTTGTGTCATTGTATCGTTTTTATTTAGCCTCTTCCAGAGAATTTTTTTTGCAAAAACAACTCAAAACAACATGCTCTGTTAACGGAAAGTGGCTTGAAAATCAGTTAGCGAAGATGACTTTAGACAATAAAAGTTTTATTTATAAAATGCATCATTTAAACATTTAGTATCTTCTGTCATAGTTATCAACATATTTTGATCACGGGTAATTTCATTCCAGGCGTGAGATTTAAAACATGGCAGCTGCGACATCTGACTTTGGGATGGTCGATAACTGGCAAGGGGAGAGAACTCTAGCAGAGTGCACCCTGTACATGTTGACAACCCAAGATGGCTGTGACGTTCACTTCCGGGTTGGTCCTAGCCAGGAGACTGTCATCGCACATCGTTTCATTCTCATCAGCCGGAGCTGTGTCTTCCACGCCATGTTCTGTGGTCCACTGGCTGAACAACAGATTATAAGGTTACCAGATGTCACCAAGAACCCATTCATGGAATTCTTGAAGTACGCACTTTACGAAAACTATATATATAAGATTTTTCAAGTTCCAAAAAAGCAATCTATTTCTAAATCGTTAAATTTCATTTTGAAATTACTTGAAAGAAATAATACTTTTCACAAGCATTGTACATGAACATTATTATATATTGACTACAACCATTTAGCTGAATAGCAAATTGGTTCTAAGGCTTTTACAATCCTAAAATATTGTCTTTTTATGTGTGTTTTATTTTCACTGGATGTAGTTCTAAGCAACTGATGCATGTGAATTAAGTTTTCTTATCTTCCGACGGCGAAGTCGTAGTGGACTATTGTCTAGTCAATAGTAACCCTTTTTGGCGAAATCAACCCATTTCATGACATTTGCTCGAGAGACAGACGAAAGCCAAAAGAGCCTGCAACACGTACTGTGATTCACATTGTCTCTCGTTATTTCATTGAATTGTTTATAGAACATATGTATTATTATTTGTCAATTAAACCGTTGAAAATAAACCCCAATTCGCTCTCCAGATTTCTCTACACAGATGACATCGCTCTGACTGCTGACAACGTGACTGCTGTTCTGTACCTGTCTAAGAAGTATGCTGTAGACCGCCTCCAGAAGTGTTGTCTCTCATACCTGGAGGAACACTTGACCGCTGAGAACGCCTGTGTTGTTTTGGATCAGGCGCAGCTGTATGACGAGAGGAACCTGCAAGATAAAGCTCTGGACGTCATCAAGCAGAATGGTGAAGTCTGTTTAGAGAGTCCAGGTTTCAAGGAAATGTCAAAACGAAGCCTTGATATGGTCCTGTCTTCATTTGATTCTCATCTGGAGGCTGTATTCAAGGCTGCTTTATCCTGGGCCGGGGCTGATTGTGAACGCACTGGGAAAGATCCTAATCCTTCAAATAAAAAATTGGTGCTTGCAGAGTCTATCTTCATCATAGGCTTTACCGGATTTGATGCAAAGACCTTTGTGAAAACAGTGATACCATCCCAAGTCCTTTCTGATAATGAAATCATCAAAGTAATGAGTTATTTAGCGTCCCCTGATATTGATGTCAAACCATTTCGACTTACCAGCGGAGTGGTCAAATTCCAGGAGCTTGAGCTTGACTTGTACGGACGATCACGTTCTCCTATCCAAAGTGAGGTTAGTTTTGTTGAAGGTAATACTGTCTGTGACAAGTTTAGTGTCAAGGCCAATTTTGACATGTTTCTTGAAAGTATAGTTTTGGCACCAATGCAAGGTACTTATGAAGTCACCATAGAATACCAAACTAAAAACCTTGAAACTGTGCAATGCGTTTCAAAGCTGACATCTTCGAAGCTTGATTGCGGAATCAATATTCCAAGAGGCGCAGAGTTTACAATTTCAGTCTTTCCCAAAGATGGAAAGTGTCCTTCTCAACTGATGTCAGATCTGCGTGCAGGATACACAATTGCTGACTCAGATCTAAACATCGACATTGTGAGGAAGGAAATGTTTCTCTACCGAACCAAGGGCATGGTTAAGAAGCTTTTGGTTCAAAAGTCGGTTGATCTTGGTCATTGAGTCTTCTAGAAAAGTACTCAACTATCTCCATCAGTATACTGAAGTTGTCATATTTCAGGAAAAACTAGACTTTGATTGACCTAAATATGCTCCGACCAATTGAGATATTTAGATTGTTGACTCTGGAACCCTAAATAGCAGAAACAATGACGTTTATTTCGTTCAATGGAGTTTATCAATTGAAGACTTGCAATCCATACCTTGAGTCAGGGAACTATTCGATCACATCCTACATCAGGATCCGATGATTTAGCCTGGAAAGCAGCCTTATGATACATATCAGCTTATGGAAGTTTGTTTTGTCTTACAAGGAGCCTGCGTTAAAGGGTTTAATTTCGGTTTTAATGGCCCCTATACAAAATACAGGGATTGTGTTTATTTTGGATGAACTATAAACATCCGAAATCTGTTGTAAAGACGAATTGGCCAAATAAGTTTGTTTTTCATTTTAAACTGAAGGATAGTGCCCTTAAAATCAATATCATTCACCAGTTTGGAAGTAGTTCCCTGTTCGGTATGTATAGATGCATCCTTAGGCTTTTGTCAAATTTTGTGTTCAGCTAAACACGCCAGGATAATATGTCATTAATACATCAATCTCTCCACCCACCTGACAATTTTCAGAAGTTTTCGGACACTGTAACCCTCAATATTTACTTTGAAACTGCCTTTATATATCCGGAGACAAAGCTAATTTTAAGGGAGAGTTGATATTTTTTAGCATTAGAATAACCCTGCAAATAATTCAAAATTATTCAGTATCATTATGATAGTCTTACATAAAATGTATGTAAAAATAAACACCTGACCATGATATTAAACATAAAAATAGGGGTTCAAAATTGTAGTATTTATAATAAATGACATTGAATGGGCAGTCATCAAAACCAAAGTACATCATTACACCAAAACGACACAAAGTCACTCAACACGTTCGAGAGTTCAATACACAATGAGTTTTGAATACATATTAATGTAGTCACGGGAATTCATAGAAAATGTTGTTTCCTTTCTTGACACATATGATGGTGTAACAACGTTTTTTCCAAACTAGGCTTTATAAAAGCAATGCCAAAATATAATTAATATTCACTTCCTACGGGTCAAAATGCCTAAAATGTGTTTATTTACAACAAATTTGGAAACATGATATAGCTTACATCACTATCAGCAATGCATCTGATAAAAAACTGCAACAAAAGTCATGAATGATCTCGTAAGAATAGTTGTTTGAAACACACGTTTAGATCTGAGAACATAAAAGAAAACCATTTTTTCGACTATTTTATGAATTTTACTATATGACAAAAGCTATAAATAGTAGAGTAACTAAGAAAGATAACAATAGTCAAGAAAAGAAAGCGTTTCATCGGATCGCATTTAGATTACAGCTCATTTAAAAAACGATATCTTGCATTAGAAACATTCATTTTGACTTTGAAATGATATGGAGGCGTAAAAATGATCCTGTAAACTCATATTGCAAAGGATTTTTAAAAAATTGTCTGAAACAAAAGTTGGGAAAAACCATTGTGAATTCGATTTTAGAATTAACATTTCAAGTTTATTGAAAAATGAAGAAATGATCGTCAAAAAGCATTTTTTTTAAATTTCCGTGAATAGGCCTTATTTGATACCTTACCTTACAAGGTTTTTGTAGAAAAGACCAATAAAACAGAATTAGGAATATTATTGATGAAACTGAGGATAAAAACAAACTAATAGAGCCATTTGCTCAGTACCTTTCAGGCTGCATAAAAAAAGTTCTTTAGGGTGTGGCCAATGTGGTTTCTCCGCTAAGTAACGGCCACAGGGTCACCAAATGTATAAAACTTAGGACACTCAGTCTGTTCACAAATTTTCAGCTGGTGCTTCTGGAGAAGTAGATCAAAAAAGGTTTTAAGGGTATGGCCCCTGTGACCCTTCATAGGGGTCACAGGGCCATCAAAGCTATACATTACAGTTTTCACTAGTCATGGAGTCTGTACACAAAGTTTCAGCTTTCTAGGCCTTATGTTTCTGGAGAAGAAGTCGAAAATGCGCAAAGTGTTAAGTGTACAGACGTATGGACGGATGGGCGGATCGACGGACACATTTACCATGAAGATTTGTGACGGAACTTTAATTTCTATAAATGATATTTTAATATCATCCTATAATTAAACTTCCAGATATGTGACCCTCTTGAGTTGCTTATAAAACAAAACTTTTGCCATTTTGCTTTCTGATGTTTCTTCTGGGTGACACTACTTCGAATGATAAACTGTTTCTTTGATGGTTCAAAAATGGAGAATGTTTGACTATGTTCATTCAACTGACAATCAGTTTCATGATGAAACCTTCTTGTTCTTTCTGTTTGAATGTTAGCTCTTTATCCCCACATGTCACTTTCTCCTTCAAGTTGTTTACCTTAAACAAAGGAGACGAAAATCCATTTTGTATGACTTTAATATTATATATCAAATGTGGTTTCATTTCAACCTTGATGGGAAGGTCAAATTGTGCATTTGATAGGGTTACAGTGAAACGCCTGTCCACTAAGATATTGTCAGCTTGTGATATCTTTATAATGAGCTTTGTTTCACAGGGTACGAACAAGATACTATGAAGTACCAACGCCTTGTTTGACTTTAGCTCAAGATCTTCAATTGACCCATATGGCACATGATTATTACGCACCTGCTTGTATTTCTCATAAATGTCAACCTATTTTAAAAACGCTGTCCCATGCCTATACATAGGATCAACAATTCTAAATCGACCAACGTTAAAATCGTTATCATTAGGGCAAGCCAGTCCAGCCAATATCTCCAAACATTCTGTTTCTACCAGAAATTTTGTAGGTACAACTTTTTGTATAAAACTAGCAGCATCAAACCCAGTGAAGCCAACAAGAAACACAGACTCTCCTAGAACGTCACGCTGGTTCCGCGGAGTGACCTCCTTGCCTTGTCTAGAACATTCAGCAGATGCCCAGGACAAGACGCCATCAAACACCACTTCCGGTTTGGTGTGAAGGTCAAGGTTGCTTGTTATAAGGGTGTTGTCAAGGCAGCTACGACAAAGATCTTTGAATCCGGATGTTAACAAACTAACGTTGCCATTTTTGGTGATGATTGTTAGAGCTTGTTGGAAGAGTTGATCTTCATCAAAGAAATGAGCCTGTTCCAGAACAACACAGGCGTTCTCTGGAGTGAGGTTGGTCTGTAGGAAGGAGAGACAGAGGCGGTGGTGTCTGTGGACAGCGTATTTCTTGGACAGATAGAGCAGCCCGGTTACGTTGTCTGCAGTCAGTGAGCAGTCGTCAGTGTACAGGAAGCTTCAAGAGAGAAATAGACGGAATTAACGTTTTTTTTAGTGTTGAATCTCCAAGAAAAAGCTGATGAACTAAGCATAAACTTTTCCGTAATTTGATTAGAGAATACCTTTATTGTATAGTTAAAAAAAAGTATACTAGAATCTCAGATTCGGTGCAATAAAAGGGAAATGATTCATACATAATCTATGAACATGATAAAATCATCACTTTTTGATAGGTTGTCTAGAAATTAATTGTCAAAATATTTAATATTCCACCACCAAGTTTTATTGGTTATTGTATTAAAGCGTACGACCTTCTTTGATACTTGCAATACTGTGCATAAATTCTTCAATTTTTCAATGTAAACATCGAAATTCTTTCTTATCCTTACCTTAAAAATTCTTCAAAGAATTCCTTAGTAACATCGGGTATCTTAATGGATTCCTCTTCAGACCAATCACCACACATCATGGAGTAGAATACGCAACTACGGCTGATGAGGATGTAGCGATGCGCACGCACAATATCTTCGCTCTGTCCGACCCGAAAAGTGACGTCACAGGTGTCTGCAGACTTCAACATGTGGAGATTACATTCAGCTAGAGTTCTCTCCCCCTGCCAGTCGTCTGTGAATCCGGACTCAACTTTAGCAGTCGCCATTGTTCCCGAGATTTACGATGTTACCTGTAAAGCAATTACATATAAAATCATCAGTCAAGTTTATTGTACACAGGTGTGATCACAAGTTGAATAAAATAACTCAATTTCGTCTCCTCAATTATTTGGAATATATTACTTTGTTATTCACAATGAAAACGTTCTTATTCGGAAAATAATGTATAAATGTTCTTAAAAAACAAGTCCTACATCTTGGAATATTTTGTCGGGAATATTTTGTCCATACACACTATTCAGTTTGGATTCAGTTTTTAATAGTATATATGTGGTCGATCTTTTTTAACGTGGGTTAAATGCATTAGGTGCAACAACAAGCTCAATCTATTGTGTTTCTCTCAGTCCTGATTTTGCTTGTGCTAAAAAACACCCGTCGACGACGGCTCATATACGGATACATTATGTACAGCCATATGTTCAATCTTGTTTAGATAATGACAGCAAACAAACGTGTTTCAAATCAAGTCTATTAAAATGTGATCGAGTAACTTGACGCTATAGGTAGTATGAGATAAATAAAATATCCATAATTGTCAATTTGAATGAAAGATCTCTAATCGATATTTTCGTTTATATATGTAAACTGAATTTAAATTCATTAAGTGTATAGGGTTTTTTAAAACGAAAGCGAAAGTAGGATCGTCTAATAAAGTATCAACTGAAAATAAATTTGAAGGTTTCTAATCTTTAATATATACCTCTATTTATTTCTCTGAAGTTCTGAACTATTAAATATATAAACTACTCCTTAAATGATTACAAATCAATACTCACTGAGTTATGAACACTAACATTACCTCGCAGTAAAGCTTGTACGTGTTCCACTTGTAGTCTGGTCTTGCACAACACTTCCGGGTTAAGGGAGGTAACTCTCATCTCGCATTCCAACGACAACCAGTTCACGTTTCAGTAGTCTCTCTAGCAGAATGACACAGGTTTTTCATATTGATATATTCTTGCATTATGAAAGACTTTATATCTAAATCAATCAAAGTGTAATAAATAATACCATATGTTGTCAACCACGCCCTGTAATGCCTTTTCACTTCTATTCTGTTCAAATCTTACCTCACGAATACTAGTTGGGTGTGGAGGATATACGTGACGTACGTCACCAACCATTTGAAAGGGTTCAAACCTTTCAGTACACCATCTCGCAATCGTACAAAGCAAACAATTTCAATACAGTTTGTAAAGATCGTTGGTTTCCATTGTTCGCTGAAACATTCCATATTCAAAGCTACAGTTTTACATTAGTGTGAATTAAGAATATGGTTAAATCGGGTACGTGTAACAGTACAGAGCGGACGTCTCAAGGTAGGTATAAGGCCATATTTACTGCATAAGGCATGCATTTGAATAATTATATCATCCTATCTCTTTTCATTTTAAAGATGTCCTACATAAAGCATTTAAGTCAAACGTTTTCGTCCTCCGACCATTTAATCTGAATCGTTTGTACATTAAAACTATCAAATCCCGTAAGCAATTTGATAATATAACTTATATCGTATCGTCATGTTAACTCAAGATTGTTAAAATAGATCTTTTGTTCTCTGATGATTATGTACGTTCATATTTCATTGTTAATAATTCATCACAGGTCTTTAATGCAAAACAATGCCTCATAAATATTGTATTCCTTACTAGGCGTTCTTGTTAAGTAATTCATCGATTAAGTTGTTCATTAAACTTGTGGAACGTCATCATCTAGTGAATATTCTTGTTCAATCTTTCTTATTACAAAGCGACAGCGTTAATCAAAATTACTCAATAAAAGATATTTGTCTTTTCATGACTAATTAGGAGATAAACCTCGTGTGTTTGAAAATCAGAGACATGTTATACTTTATTATATACTCATGTAATCTTATGATAGTAATACAAGGGTGCAATACGGAATACGTCTTCAAATTCCGTATTGCACTCCAGAATACGTATTGCACCCCTGCCGGTTCTACTTTTTTAAGCTTCGGCAATTCACGGAATTTTCCGTACGTAACAATCATCTTCCTAATTAGAACACCGGATTTGACGTATCTCAATGCATTCGTAACAAACCTACTTTTTAATATGACATTGAAGAATAATATAGTGATAAATTAGTGTTAACGTTAGTAAAGAAACTGCAAAACACTATAAAAAAGGAAATCGTAAACAAAACTCAGAGAACATCGCCAGCGACACATGGCCCTTATGACGTCATAGCCTACACTGATTATGACGTCATTTCCATGGTGACGTCGTTTGAAAGGATCCCGTCGCTCGGAATCCTGAACTTACGTTTATCATAATCAGACTTTATAAATAATAACTAAGGATAAACTTTTATCGCTGTATTTAGTTTTCACACTTGAGAAAATTGCCTCTTACGTTTAACTACGCAAAGTAAAGACAAAATATCAAGTATCAAATCATCAGTCGAGCGTGTCATAGGTAATCGCCTTCTTTGCATTATGTATCAATGCGCAGTGCGACGTCTTGGATTATTTAAGCAATTCAAAATTAGTTTTAAAAAGGTTAAAAAGAGAGTACATAATAAATACAGAACGTCATACGTGTGCATTTGGGTCGTTTGTATTGAACTCGAAGATGTCATGGACGCGGAGAAACAACTCGTTCTTCGAACTCGTTGTTCCTCCGCGTCCATGACATCTACTCGTTCAATACAAACGACCCAAATGCACACGTATGACGTTCTGTATATGGATTGATAGCGAGTAAATTTTAAATTGAAACTGAACGCGCAGCCATGACGATTTTAATTGTGAACTCTTTGTCTAAGCAAATAGCACTTTGTAAAATGTCCTAACTTCCGGCAACAAAAATGAACGCGTCTGTGCCGAGAGTTTTGCTCCTTCGTATTTGAAATAAATTTAGCCGTTAGGAAAGATAAATCTATCATTATGTGACCATCAAATATATTTCTCACTTTATTCAACACAGTACCGTTTAAAATGTGTGATTCAATTATACTTGTTGACAAAATAGACGGAGACATCCCTATCAATCAAATAGATGATTCTAACAGAAAACCGCTATGACGTTGTCAAGGATTATGACGCCAAATGCTCGCATAATACAAATTTTATTCCTATTATATGATATTAATGATATGGAAACACACTTGGTTAATAATCTTTATTTATCTACCTCAAGCGATTTGTTCATCCCCCGTCAACACACGAAAATAAAATATGTTCAATAACTTTTTTAAAGTTTTAATCTCAGTAACCAGCAGAATACAAGTTCTGAAATTGCCAGTCAATCAATTGATCACGTTTGATTTTCCAGGAGAACAAATCAGAATCTAGTATTCATCACCTTCATAGTAGAATACTATATTTATATCATCGATTGAGGTAAAAAGTTTTTATCATTCTGGAAGAGCCCGTCGCCGCGGTAAGACTGGACGTCATAAGAGAATTCGTTACGTCAGACCATTGTTTCAGTACGTCAGACTCTTCAACTTGAATTGACGTCACTCACAGTAGAGTGACGAGAAAGGTTATCACCACTGTAGCCACATAAAGGGTTTATTTCATTAATAGAATAGAGCATCTTATATAATATCACATTCTCTCCCTACAGAGGCAGACCAAGTCATGAAATGTTAATACAGCCACTGTTATATATGACGCCGAATTTGTGGATGGTAATTAGAGATGCCTGATTGGAGGCAATCAAAGGTAGTTGTGCAATCAGCGACGCTGTTCTAAAATCATAATTTTGGCTACTGAATAATGGCAAAATCAGTGTGATTTGAACCACCCTTCCCATGCAAGCAGCGTTGTTATTTGATAAAGAAATTCAAATTGATTGTAGTGCAAATTTAGTCCGCCAGGGGAAACTGCCGGAACCCAAGGATTTCGGCGTAATATAATTGAAGCTGTATTAATATTTTATGACTTGATCTGCCTCTGTGGGAAGAGAATGATTATATCAATAAACAATTAATTTAATCAATATCAAGGTAGCATTCTCCTACACAAAATTCCCTTACATAATGTATGTATTCTATACCTACTGCAAATGTAGGTACTTGTAACATAAAACTGAAATAGAAGAAATATAAGGTGAGGGTTTTGACGATTTGTTTGTTAGGGGTTTAAGATACTTACATGTATTAGTGTCATGTGTAACGTTAATATTGTTGCTTACGGCGTAGTCCGTCCACACAAGCGACATCTGTATGGCGATATCAACTTCATTGCGTTCAGTAACAAGTTGTTCGCGGCGGGTATCCTACTTTTTACATCCCGGGAAATGTTGTGTAACTGAACTCAGGGCTGCTCCCACAGATTGGGCTTTATCTCTATGAAACTCATCATAAGTAATATGTCAAGTGGTATATCTAAATTGATGCTGGTCGCGATTAATGTTCCAAGAGTTTTAACATTTTACTGTAAGCATATACGCTATGTTTTTCAAGAACTTCCACGCTTAATGGTTAAATTAATAATCTACAATTTGAATAAAACCTCCGATTGGCGATTTCCTCACTCATTTTGGCATTGTCCACCTTTGTCTGACGTAAGCTACCTAGCTGATCACAAGGACAACAACAACAGCTTTCAGTATCAACGAAGGCAGGTACATGTATAAGCGTACCATTGTGTACACTAGATTAAGGATGATAGATAACCCAAATCAATTTGGCAATAATGTCTCGCTTTCAGTTTTAATTTCTTTCTAGGTATCATCAAGAAAAAAGAATGTTGGGGTCATATTTCATACTGAAGTCCTTGCATTTAGTTCTCGTTCATCTTCTGTTCAAATTTCTTTTGCCATAAAAAAGTTGTATTTTGTCTACGTTAGTTTTTTATGTTTCATTCAAGGCGAGGGGTTTAAAATGGCTACTGCTGCATCTGAATCCGGATTTGTTGACAACTGGCAAGGGGAGAAAACTCTAGCAGAGTGCATTTTCCACATGTTGACAACACAAGATGGCTGTGACGTTCACTTCCGGGTTGGATCCAAACAGGACACAATCAGCGCCCACCGCTTCATCCTCATCAGCCGGAGCTGTGTCTTCCACGCCATGTTCTGTGGACCACTGGCTGAACAACAGAGCATAAGGTTACCTGATTTCACTAAGGAGCATTTCATGGAATTCTTAAAGTAAGCCTTTACAAACATTTACATATTTTAGAAGTTTGTGCAACAACATAACAAAGAAGAGTGTAGATACAAAATTTTTATTGGAGCAAAACATGTGAGAACATATTTATGGGGGCTGACTCGGATGAAAAATATAAATGTAAGTGGCCGTGATGACCTTAAAGTAAAAAGAAAAGAATATGCCTTGGGGGAAACAGCTATTTGACTGGGTAATAGCTGAATGCCCTAGCAAAAGGTGACAGCGCGAATGGCAGCTGCAGTGGGAGGGTAACAGCGCGAATGGCAGCTGTGGTGGGAGGGTTACAGCGCGAATGGCAGCTGTGGTAGGAGGGTGACAGCGCGAATGACAGCTGTGGTAGGAGGGTGACAGCGCGAATGGCAGCTGTGGTGGGAGGGTAACAGCGCGAATGGCAGCCGTGATGGGAGGGTAACAGCTCGAATGGCAGCTGTGGTAGGACGGTAACAGCGCGAATGGCAGCTGATGTGAGAGGGTGACAGCGCGAATGGCAGCTGTGGTGGGGAGGGGTGTGACAGCGCGAATGGCAGCTGTGATAGGATGTGGTGGTAGGGTGACAGCGCGAATGGCAGCTGTGGTGGGAGGGTTACAGCGCGAATGGCAGCTGTGGTAGGAGGGTGACAGCGCGAATGGCAGCTGTGGTAGGAGGGTGACAGCGCGAATGGCAGCTGTGGTGGGAGGGTAACAGCGCGAATGGCAGCCGTGATGGGAGGGTAACAGCTCGAATGGCAGCTGTGGTAGGACGGTAACAGCGCGAATGGCAGCTGATGTGAGAGGGTGACAGCGCGAATGGCAGCTGTGGTGGGGAGGGGTGTGACAGCGCGAATGGCAGCTGTGATAGGATGTGGTGGTAGGGTGACAGCGCGAATGGCAGCTGACGTGGGAATTGGGGACAGTATGAAAGGCAGCTGTGTTGGAACAGAGAGGGAGAAGAGAAAGTGGTTGCAAGCTGGACCTTGTGGATGATATGGAAATAGAGAGTCAGCCCCTAAAGGTGAAGGAGGGGATGGAGGGTGGGCAGCGATACAACAATGCGATTAGAGACAATGGGTAAAACAATAGAGAGAGGCAGAGGTCACGTGATCGTTACTTAAATAGGAACCAATACTGTGACGTACTTCCGGTTACATAAAAAATAGAAAACATAATAGAGAAAAGTTAAAACGAGCAAAAGGGTAATGAAGTATAAACCCATGGGTGGAATTAATACATGACAATGGTATTAAAAACATGATAAATATATATAGCATGTAATCTGTTGTTGCACAAACTAAAATTTATAAATTTACATTTAAGAAAAATGAAAGTTGTAAATAGTTGAATTTCATTGTTAAATTAATTGAAAGAAATAATAATTTTCATAGGATTTGCACATGAATATGTGCAAACATATATTTTGTCGAACTAAAATATTAGCTAAATATTAAATGGTCTTAATGTTATTGTTTGTACAATTCAACTATGTTTTCTTGTGTGTGTTGTCACTGGATGTAGTCACAATTTTGACAAATGCAACTGTTTGTTTTCAAAGATCTTTTTCCGAGTTTTTATCACTTGATGCCTAGAGCGAAGGGGTATGTTATATTGTCTGTCAGTCAAAAACAAGGTTGCTGTTGTCTTAATTAAGGAGTCTCTTCAATACAAGCTCGCTTCCAAAGGCACCTATCTAGATTATGTCCCTCGGCCTCAGGCATTCACATTGATAATGCCCCATGCCCCAGGCAACTATCGTGATAATGCTCTCTACCCCAGGAAATTATCTTGATAATGCCCTCTGCCCCAGGCAATTATCTTGATAATGCCCTCTGCCGCAGGCAATTATCTTGATAATGCCCTCTGCTCCAGGCAATTATCTTGATAATGCCCTCTGCTCCAGGCAATTATCTTGATAATGCCCTTTGCTCCAGGCAATTATCTTGATAATGCCCACTGCCCCTGGCAATTATCTTAATTATTTTCCAATGATATTTTTGTTTTCAAAGTCAAAGTGTAGACTCACTATTACTTTTGAAGTTTAACACAACTCTTATTTTCCCATCTTTAAATGGTTTTGGCCTGCAAATCTCACTCCCAACCCGTGTTACAGTGGTGATGAAGGTGAGAAGTTTGTTCCTTATATAACTTAGGTCAGAGTTTGAGTCGTTTGATACTTTCTGTCATTATGTTTATTTTTAGCTTAACTAAGGCTAAGAATATTTATTTATCATCATTAAAATTATTTGTCAATCTTTTAGTCGATTTTAAATTGAAACTCATCCGATATAACGTACCACTGCAAATAAATGATGGCCACAACTGCAACGCATACAAAAGCACATGTGGCTGCGTTTGCGCGATGCATTTTAAAACCAAAAACAAATTGGATCAACTCTCAATGACACATCTTTTCATTACAGAGTCTGCCACTTAATATTTAAGTACAAAATTGTTTTCCCGCTATTTCCGTCAGTATATAAGTTGGATAAAACATGACACGAGAGCATATTGAAATCTATGACCTCCTTCCTCGGGCATTTGTTTCGAAAGTACCCGTGGGTAATGTTATATCCTCTACACAAAAGTGTTAATCAACAAGGCATGTTGGTGACATTCTGTATCTTGTTCTTTCAATGATCTGTACACTAAAATAAACTGTATTATAAATACCAATTCCATCAAAACCACAATTTTCTCCCCAGGTTTCTCTACACGGATGACTGCACCTTGACTGCTGACAACGTGACTGCTGTTCTGTACTTGTCTAAGAAGTATGCTGTAGAACGTCTACAGAAGCGTTGTCTCTCATATCTGGAGGAACACTTGACCGCTGAGAACGCCTGTGTTGTTTTGGACCAGGCTCATCGGTATGACGAGAAGAACCTGCAAGACAAAGCTCTTCTTTTTATAAAACAGAATGGCAAAGTTACTTTACAGAGCCATGGTTTTATAGAAATGTCTAAACGTAGCCTTGATATGGTCTTGTCCTCATTTGATTCCCATCTGGAGGCTGTATTCAAGGCTGCTTTATTCTGGGCCGGTGCTGAATGCGAACGCACTGGGAAAGATCCCAATCCTACCAACAAACGATTGGTGCTTGGAGAGTCGATTTTCAAAATTGGCTTTACGGGTTTTAATACTAATTCATTTGTGAAAACAGTCATACCAGCCAAAGTACTTGACGAGAATGAAATCATCAAACTCATGAGCTATTTGACAAGTCCTGATGTCAATGTAGAACCATTTCGAGTGATCAGTAAAGTGCCAAAAACGTATCAGATTGACATGTACCAGCGTTCACATTCTCCTGTTCAAACTGAAATTGATTATGTTGAATCCAAACATGTCTGTGATAGATTTATTGTACTGTCTATTTTTGATATGTGCCTTAAACGTTTAGTCCTAGCGCCAATGGAAGGTACTTATGAAGTTACCATAAAACACACAAGTAAAGATTTTGAGACTGTCAAATGCGTTTCCAAGGTTACATCATCGGACCTAGAATGTTCAATCCTAATTCCAGCCATGACTGAATGTGACATTTGGGTCGTTCATGAAAGTGGAGATTGTCCATCAGAACTGATGACAGAATTAGAGACATTTTCCGTGTTTAACGAGTGTTTTATCAGCGTTGAGAGGAAGGACGTAGACTCATACCGCACAAAGGGCATGGTGAAGAGTATTTATGTACAAAAGTTGAAAAATGATCAAACACATTAAAATGATAACTGATGACAGGAGCTTTTCATTTTAGGACGTATAGAATGAAATCTCTAGTCAATAGTTGACAACCTTCGTTGCAGCCGCCATGACATGACATTGATCAAAGAAAGATAACTCTGACTTGATCTCACGTAGAATAATTTTATTGTCACGTACGTTCGTTCATGACTAGTGCTAATATTTGTATTTTTAGCCACATACTATGAATTAACGGAGGATAGAAGTAATGTTATTATGTTTTAGGCTGTGACGTGGTTAGATATTCATACGCCGTTCTGTCTCTTTGTAGGCACAATCAAAGTTTTTTTTTAAAAGGGCAATACATAATTGGTAATAAATAGGAGAAATTTTTTTCCCTCATGAAATAAGTTGGTTTTCGTCACTCGCCAAGGCTCACGACAAAGAAACATTATTTCAACTTAGGACATAATTTTGATATGAAAGGGGAAGCTTGTTAGATATCCTATAATCATCGACATCCACGCCAATTATGATTTTTATGTACTGCTCCTGTAGGCACAATAGAAGGGTTTATTTTCTGTTCTGCTTCTGTTTCCAACTCAGCAGATACAGAATGTCGTTATGTGTGTAAAATGTTTGTTACACTGTTCATAATCCTATGTAAAACCAGTTGAACTTCAGCAGGTTATGTAACAAACTTTTATTCAGCATAGTGCATTGTTTGTACTTGTTTGTGAATGAATTATTTTGGTAGTTTGGTCGGCATATTCATTGTGAATGCGTATGCTTAACATTTCCTCTTTGTGCTTGGATTATGTTTCATAAAAATAAAAGTTCATCAAAAGTCATCGGGTTCTTTCAATTCATTGAAACATGATAAAAGCAAAATAACACATAACTACTTAAAGTACAGTATGGAGTTTGAAAAATGATGATTTGACATTACCAAAAATATAGCAATATGCTCTGTAGCTCATCAGGCTTCATACTAATTTAGCCTTAATAAGTTTCCCTCTTTAGAAGGGGCAACAGGGTTACCAAATGTAAAAAATTTTCATCACCATTACCATTACCCAACTAAGGAGTCTGTAGACAATTAATGGTGTTATTTCGGTGATTAAAACTGGTAAGGACTTGAAATTTGGTGTAAGAGGCCAATGAATAGAGATGTGATGAACGTTTTACAAGACTTTCATAAGTTTTTTCTCCCTGACATAAGTGTGTTACCTGGGCATCTAATCATATTCATAATGCAACTTGCATCTGCATGGCGAGAAAAACCTTAAAGATAAAGTTTAGGACTTCATCAAGCAGAATGGTGAAGTATGTTTAGAGATTCCAGGTTTCAGAGAAATGTGTAAACGAAGTCTTGATATGGACTTGTCCGCATTTGATTCTCATCTGGAGACTGTATTTAAGGCTGCTTTATCCTGGGCCGGTGCTGAATGTGAACGCACTTGGAAATACCCTAATCCTTCAAACAAAAAATTGGTGCTTGGAGAGTCTATCTTCATCATAGGCTTGACCGGATTTGATGCAAAGACATTTGTGAAAACAGTGATACCATCCCAGGTCCTTTCTGATAATGAAATTATCAAAGTAATGAGTTATTTAGCGCGCTCTGATATTGATGTCAAACCGTTTCGACTTATCAGCGGAGTGGTCAAATTCAAGCAGCTCAGGCTTGGCTTATAGGGACGATCAAGTTGTCCTATCCAAAGTGAGGTTATTTTTGTTGAAGGTAGGGGAGACCAGGGCAAAGCGCGCCCCCGGGGCAAAGTGACCACACATTATTTCTCCAAACCTATCGACATTTGGAGTAATTTGTCATTACCAACGAATGAAAATAACCGTAATGAAGCGTTGTGACCAACGCTGGAATCATTTGTCTCAGTTGTGGACACAGAATTTCAAATATGTCTCAAATTCAAATATTTCATAAAAATACAAAACAGAACATTGAACTCTCGTGCACATGTAACATAAATTGGTATCATTATTTTATTGAATAATGAAATTTGTAGTTACTTGTTTTAATAACTTTCTGTGATGTAAATAACAAATCCTATCCCTGATGGGGCAAAACGCGCCGGGGGGAGCGCTTTGCCCCGTGTGTTATAAAATATATCGTTTTGGTTAACATATTGGTGTTAAAGTTATTATTTTACATTTCTTAAGCAAATAATGTAAAGATGAACTATCATTTTCATATCAGCATTCTGCCTTTTTTATATAAAAATGAAATATACCATTTTACTTAAAGGGTTTTGTTTTGTTAAAGAATGACGACTAGTAACAGTTACCAAAACATGTTTTTCTGTTGTTTTTTAAATCATGAATATATAATTCATTGTATATCACTGTTCAACCCTAAACGATAAGCAATTCATGCCGTTCTGCCAGGTCCGACACAAAATAGTTGTATGAATTCTTTAATTCGTCCATATAACCAATTCAATTCATCTCATATTCTATTTTTTACTGGTTTTTATATTAAAAAACCTACATTATTAACACTTTCGTAGTTGAAAGAAATGTACCAACCATAACGATATTTGGTCATTGAGAATGTTGAACATGTAGGTCCATGACATGTTAAGGAATATTTTGCGCATCCTTTCAGATATTGCCAACTTCTATGTTTATTCTATCCTTCATATGGGTTCGATAGTTGCCTTGCATTATCAAGATGATAGCTTTTGATTTGTTTTGGCTGATTATTGGTGTGTAATATCTATTACATTCTGTGCTGTTTTTCGAATGGGGCAAAGCGCCCAGGGGATTGGGCACTTTGCCCCAAACTACAGGGCAAAGCGCGCCCCCTTAGTCAAAACATATTTACGTAAATATATCTTTATGTCGAAATGGTAGATTAAAAACGCATGTGCCATGTTACAGTCTATCTGATAAGTATTAGGGATAGTGTGCAAATTGCATTCTGTACATGTCGGGGTGCCCACTAGACGCAATTATATGTTAGGGGGCGCGCTTTGCCCTGGTCTCCACTAATAGTGTCTGTGTCAAGGCCAATTTTGACATGTTTCTTCAAATGTATAGTTTTGGCACCAATGCAAGGTACATAGAATACCAAACTAGAAACCTTGAAATTGTGCACTGTGTGTCAAAGGTGATATTGTCGAAGCTTGATTATGACACAGACTGTACAATTTCAGTCTTTCCTTAAGATCTTTATGAGGAAGGAAATGTTTCTGTACCGAACGAAGGGCATGGTTAAGAAGCTTTTGGTTCAAAAGTCGGTTGATCTGGGTTTTTGAGTTTTCTTGAATAGTACTCAACTATCTCCATCAGCATACTGAAGTTGTCATATTTCAGGTTAAAGTATATAATGGACTTAATACTCCTCCGGCCAAGAAGGTTAGGTCGTTGACTCTATTGCACCCTACATAGCAGTGATAATGACGTTTCTTTCTTTCAATTGAGTTCATTAATTGAAGACTTGCAATCCATACCATGTGTTAAGGAACCAATCGATCACAACCATGATTAGGTTCATTTAGCCTGGAAAACTGCGTTAGGATATCCATCAGCATATGGAAGGTTTGTTTTGTTTTACAATTATACTGCTTTTTAAGGTATTAAATGTGGATTCTGTGACACCTATACAAAACACAGAGACACTGTCGTTCTTTTTCTAATGAACTTTAAACATCCAAAAGTAATCCATGTAAAGACGAATTTGCAAAAAAAATTATAAAGATTTGCAATCTAAATAAATTTAGATCAACATGTTTTATATTTGGTCATACATGTTGATCTAAGATTGGCCCGTAAGGCGGGTCATCCCGGTGACCTCTGAAATCAGCCGCTCGGCCAATCAGAAAAGTTGCCCTAGCTCGCTGGAAGTTAAAACTACTCAGCAGCACATCTTTTGAAATGGATGATGTTCGGAGCTCTGTCATTTGGAGCGGAGTAGAGCGATGAATTATCCGATTGCTTGGATGTATTAATAGATTATATTTTTTCTTTTTAAAATGATTTAGCGTATTTGCTAGTTGTCAATGACAAATGATGATTGCACATCGCACAGATACTAACGTGGCAAATAATAATCATAAAGTTAGAGCATGATAAATGTCAATATTTACGAAAATCCTCTCGCAAGGGGAGGTAACTCCTTTTGATCAAACTCGTTTGTACTAATTTCTTTCATTTCCATGCAAATAATTAAAAAATATTGATTTTTTTGTCAATCATAAAACTAAATATATTTCATACAACTAAAATAAAATCAACCTACCGATATTTTTCTTATCAGTATCAAAAACAAGATTTATTTTTCTCAAGGCACACTATTATTGAGAACAGCCATAAGCTATTATATGTTTCTTCCGTTCACACCTTGAATGAGCGACTATGAACTGTTTGTGACGTGGAATTTGATTGATCAAATCTCGAATTCCTTATTTGCATACGAAAGGTCACCGGGACGACCTCTCACACTGGTCAATTTTAGATCAACAGTATGACAAAATAAAAAAACTGTTGATCTAAATTTATTTAGATTGAAAGATTTGAAGACTTGGAATCCTTTACAGTTAAAAAGTAACTAATAAACTTGGCTCTAAAATCTAACGGCTCGAAAAGAAATGCGCTTTAAGCTGAATATTTCATCTTCAAGAACTAAACACCCTGAAATTCAAGAGTCGGGAAATATTACACTTTCTAATATCGATTGAAATAACATAGAAATATATGGAATAATATGATAGAGTTTTTGTAAAACACAGACGTGATACCTGGGGCCGTTTTCTGCTTTGGGGAATATTGAAGACCACTTAGGACCTCGATTGTTATCAGTAACGTTTTCCGATAACATACGAGAACTGTTACAGTCTATACAATTTACATGTACATGGTCTTTAATAAATTGTGCTACATTTTCATCAACTTTCTTGTTTGAGTTTCAGGATAAGCAGATCTTAAAAGCACCGTTACCAAACATCTGGTGTCGTGCTCTTTGTTTTATGTTTTACTTTTAAAAGAGATTGGACCGATTTACAATTTACATGGTGGGCAATCATAGTTTCACGGGCATTCCTCTTTTCGGTACATGTTTTTCTGTAAATTCTAAATTTTGGCAATTTAGAATACTTTATGTTCCTTAATAATATTCATTCTTTCGTCGTGAAACTAATTTGGCTGTTCATATGAATCATTCTTGTGATTTAGAGATTTGCTAGTATTCTGAAAATGCTAACCAGATGATTGCAAAATGTTTAAAGATCAGCAGTATCGATAACATAACCATCTATTTTCATCTCCACTAAATCCACCCAAAAACGTCATTGAAAACTAAAAAAAAGAGTTTTATTTCATATGGAGAAAGAAACCGGATAAAGAGATGTAATGATGATAAACCCGAAACATGGGTATAAATATAAGAAAGGTCATATCATTCCAACAATTAAAATGGATTAAAACAATCGGTAACAACTTAAAATGGACATACTTTCGGATAGTGCCTTCATTAAAAACAATTCCCACTTTTACAAACTCATTTTGGAAAGAAGTTTGTTCGCCTTGAGAGTTTTTCTAAATGGGAGAAATTCGACAAAACTACAAAAATTCTTAAGGTGATCATTGATCGAAAAGCACAGATCTAAAATATTTGCAATATAAAATTATTTAAAATATTCTCCAAATAAGACACGTTTATTGTAGAATTATATATATATATATATATATACATATGTATATACTCAGAACAATAAGTTAAGCGCCACTTTGTTCAATTGATTTTACCCTTTGAACAAGTTGTTGAAAATGATATCGAAGATGTTTTATGGCATAAACAACTCCCCACACTTTGATGCAGACAATCACAAATGCTGTGGAAACTTCGACTTTACTCGTGCGACGAGTTAAATATTATGAGCTCGTGTATTTGAAACAAATCAAATTTTTAGGTGGGAACAATATCCATATGAACCTTTAGGGATCGCCTCCGAGCAGGTTATAGGGTACGTGGACCTCTCAAACGTGTGAAATGAACACAACGGCACATTAAAGAACGTCTTAGATCGTGTAGAGCGAGGGTGGGTTGCAATTATTGCGCCGGATCCATTGGTTTGATGAGTGTAGGATGCTATTACATATTGTGGATGGCCGAATTCGTGTTTGGCTACCAGCGAACACCCGTTTCGCACAAAGACCAACAACCTATCAGGATTGGGGTCGCTCCATGATGTTATAGGTTGCGTCTCCTTTGGATGTTAACACGGCCTTGTGGCTGTTTCAGGTAAACTCAGTGCTCAGAAACCTCAAGATTACATCCTTATCCCTGTGATAATTCAACATTTTCACAACAATCCTATTCTTACAAAACCAGTTTTTGCCACAGTGACCTTCTTGCAGTCCCGACTTGAACCCGATTGATCATCTATGGTCGCCATATACGTGGAAGAGACCCTCCTGTTCAAACTGTGGCAGAGTTGGATTCTTCAACAAGTCATACAGAGACTGATACGTGTCGAGGAGGGTCAATCAAGTCATCATTGTTCAAGGGTCATACACTCGCTATTGACTTAGCACTGGTTTACACTTTTCTTAAGGCCTCGATGTAATTTTTGAGACAGTCTTATTCTGTTAAATCGACCGATATAACAGCTTTGGCAATAATTGTGTTCATTGAACAAATGCTGAAATACACACTGTTTGCAAATCAGTCTACAAAGTAAGCAAAATGTAAAGCCATCCACTTATTGTTGTCAATTTTGTCAAGTCGACAAACTCTTATTACCACTGGATACCAATTTTTGTATACATCTCTATAATCAGGAATACATGTGAGTTACGTGTATTTGTTCAACTTGAGTTTTTGTTAGTCACCGTATTGTCAATTTTGCCATATATTACGGGAAACGTGGCTAACTCAGTTCAACTAAAATTAGAATTCACAACTAAAATGATCATATTGGGAACGAAAGGAAAGAACAAAATCGTTTTATTCGTCAAACAGTGTTTTACAATTGCAATCTTAATGGTTTTACACCAAATTTGGAATATCTTAAAAACAAATTGTATGTCACTATAATTCAACAAATTATGTGTTTCTGTCTTCAGAAACTGAAGAACTCCTGTGTTGTGTTTTTATGTATTTGTATGTACAAGTGCTATTTGTTAACTTATTCAATGTTAAATGAGGGTACTTTACAAACTTGTTGAACATATCGACCTTCCCTAAGACAAATAATAACTGGCAAGATACAGGAACATGGTCAGTCTGTTCCTCTATGAACAAATAAGTTTACCACTGTGTCAAAGCCTCCTGCCGACTCTAAGAAATAATCAACTAAACGTGTTCCATCCGGCCCTGTTATAGTAAGTTTCAGTACAGATGTTCTGCCACTCAGTTTAGCATTTCCTTAGTAACTCTGCAATTGACAATCATAGACGCGAAAGAATCGTTAGAATATCCCTGTACCATGATTAAGCATAAACTCAGGTATGGACGACTCTATTGCAGTGCCAATTGTGTACTTATACATGAATGAACTATAGGCTTCTCCAATATATATTTGTAGCAAAAAGGTTCACTCGATTCCCTCCATTGAGTTAATGAATAAGTATGGGGTGAAATTTAAAGCATCAGTATTAGTAGATTTGAAAGAGAATCGCATAAACATCGTTTAGAAACATTATTACCAGCTTGCGTGTACAAAGAAGAAGTTTGACGGAACTCTGATTTCCTTGAAGCTAAATTCAAAAATAGCAAAATATCATCCATTTATATTCAACTAAAAATTATTGCCATGATGTAACCTGCTGGTCCCTTCTGTTTGAATGTAAACTTTTTCCCCCCGCACACAACATTCTCCATTAGGTTTATTTTACCCTTGTGAAATTGAAACTTCCCATATATTTTGTTTATTTTCATGTTATAGACCAAATCTGGTTTAATTTCAACCTTGAAGGGAAAGTAGATTTTTGCCTGAACCGGAGTAATAGTTAGATCAATATTCATTAAGATGTTATCAGCCTGTGTTATGATAATATTGACCTTTGCCTCACAGTGTTCGACAACGATTCCACGAAGTACTGACACTTGGTCACAACTCAGATCCAGATTATCAGCTGTTGACCCATAATGACAACTAACTACAGAATTCTGATTGTAGTTCTCATAAATATAAACCGCCTGCTCATGCAAAACAACGGTCCCATGCCTATATATAATATCAACATTTCGAAATCTTCCAACGTCAGTGTATTTCGCACGAGGGCATAAAATTTCAGCCAAGATTTCCAAAGCGTCAACTTCACCAATAATTCTGGTAGGTATTACTTCCTTTACGAATGTCTGAGCTTCGAATCCAGTGAAGCCAATAAGATAAAGAGTCTCTCCTAGGACGTCACGCTGGTTCTCTGGAGTGATCTCCTTGCCTTGTCTAGAACATTCACCTGATGCCCATGACATTATTCCATTAAATAACACTTCCGGTTTGGTGTTAAGGTCAAGGTTATTCGATATTATGACCTTGCTCAGACAGCAATGACAAAGATCACGGAATCCTTCTGTCATCATACTAACATTACCGTTTGTGGTCACGATCGTCAGAGCTTGTTTGAAGAGTTGATCCTCGTCATAGAAATGAGCCTGTTCCAGAACAACACAGGCCTTCTTTGGAGTAATTTTTGTCTGTAGGAAGGAGAGACAGAGGCGTTGGAGTCTGTGGACAGCGTATTTCTTGGACAGATAGAGCAGCCCGGTAACGTTGTCTGCAGTCAGTGAGCAGTCGTCAGTGTACAGAAAGCTGAAAAATGAAAATTGATAGGTTTTTGATGAGGCATAATATTAGGTTACCTTTCCAAAGAATACCTTTCTTGGGTATTCAAAAACCTCGAAGTTAGGATAAGCCAAGATCGAAGACAAGACAAGATACTGTTAAAAACTAGAAACAAAGACAAACATAACCAAACGCAACCAAAGGGAATCAATCAGCTGACAAACCGAAGCGTCATGTAACAGATGTGACACTATTAATATATATATAAATATCAGAAGCTATAACTGGACAAATGCATCTCAATGTAAAGGCTCTACCGAACACTTACAGGGGCCAAACTACAGAAAAAAATATTGGTTTGTGCAAGTTGCGTGAACAAATATTTATTTATTAAAATATATTGAACAGAATAAATTTCTGATATCCTTGTCTTACTTGAGAAATTCTGTAATAAATTCCTTCGAGACATTAGGAATTTTGATGGATATCTCTTTTGACCAATCACTACACAGCATGGAGTAGAATACGCAACTACGGCTAATGAGGATGTAGCGATGCGCACGCACAATATCTTCTTTCAGTCCGACCCGGAAGATGACGTCACAGGTGTCTGCAGACTTCAACATTTGCAGATTACATTCAGCTAGAGTTTTCTCCCCCTGCCAATCGTCTGTGAATCCGGACTCTTTTTTAGCTGTAGCCATTGTTTCAGATACGGCACTGAAATGATGAATAAAGAACAAAATTTTCCGTACTCAACTGTAGCAGTCGCCCTTTTAATAGAGAATCGTACTGAAACTACTAAAATGGTAATTGTCACTTTGAGATACATTTGAGAAACGTAAAGTGATCGAAATTTTGAAATTTTAAAAGTTCTTCTTTTAAGACTTTGAATGAATATAAAGTAAGATTCTCAACATACGCCTGCAAATCACGTCCACATAGAAACAAATTATTTAATGAGACTTATTGAACCTTCTCATAAAACGGACAGGTGCTAATGCTTTACATGTAAGTGGAAACATTCTAATACCTTCAACTTTTGTTTTGTTAACAAGAACTTCAGAATCGCCGAAACAAAAATGTTTTTTGCTCTCAGAAAAGAATATATTCTGATACACATAATGTTTATCTTCCAAAATCATTTGCATTCTCTTCCCACGGAGTAAGTCCAGGTCATGAGTTTCTGATGGAACCTCTGTTGTATCAAGAACCATTATCGGGATAGAAAGAGAGAAAACGGTTAGGATGCAATCAAACTTAGCTGTGTAGTCAAAAACATTAAGGTTCTCTGAAACAATGTTATATTTGGCATAACACTATCTTGAATAGTACAGATTCTTGTACTTTTTCGGGCCGAGTCCCATGCGGGATTCGAACCCACATGGCGAAACGGGCGAGTTGGTTAGCTGTTGGTATTGTCATTGCTGGCGGTGTTGCCTGACTCTGAGGGTGTGGGTTTGAATCCCGCAAGGGACTCGGCCCGAGAAAGTACAAGAATCTGTACTATTCAAGACAGTGTGATCCCAAATATAACATAAATGGCATTTATCTCGGATTCAGGTTCTCACTGACTCTTTGCTTTGGGGAAATATATCTTTATAATATGAACTTTGCACATTGAGTGCTCTTGACATAACTCATTGACGTTATTTAGCCACTGAATCATAGCATAGACTTTGGTGACAACATACGAGATGTCACGGCTTTGGCTGAAATGGAAGCCCAATTTGGACGCATATTACACCCTGGAATTCAGACATACATCAATAAAAAATCTTCATACAAATATCAATATATTCACAATTATTCAATACTTTCAAAACTCACAATAACCCTGATTTCATAATTACACATTTTTATGTTGACCTTTCACTGTAAGGGCGATAATAGTAAGGTTGTTCAACAAACTTACCTCAGAATGAACGATCGTATCACACCTTTTCTGCTTGTCTGTTATCATTTAGTCTCGTGATCATCGGGCGTCACTGACGTCACAGAAGCGCAGTCACGTGGATTTTATGTCAGTTATCGCTAGTAGATAAAAATAAATAGTTAAAACGTCAATAATCGAGGTCAAGCTGCATGATAATCAAGGCAGTGAAGTTGAAACAGTTTATATTTGAAAGTGGTTAGCAGCATTTGCAATTCTGCTTTACAAATGCCAAACAGCTCAGTGTCCATTGATTACTTATAGGATATCTAACGAGCTTCCTCTTTCACATCAAGTTTATGTCCCAAGTGAAATAATTTGCTTTGTCACTAGCCTTGGTTATGTATCCTATTTGTACCAACTTGCATTGCAGACGATTAGTGCTTACACCAATTTTTTACTGTGCCTATAAAGAGACGGAACGGCGGATGAATATCCACCCACGTCACAGCCTCAAATATTATAATATTACGACGTTAAATATTAACATTTTCAAATTCTACTCTACGTTTATTCGTTTTGTGTGGTGAAATGTAAACAATAAGCACTTTAGTCGTGAACGAAGCATACGTGAAAATAAAATCTCCCTGCGCGAGAACAGGTCAGAATTATCCTTCCTTGATCAACGGCATGTCATGACGTCCGCCATTTCCATTAACCTGTACATTTTCGCCAAAATGTGTTTACAAACAACCACCTTAAAAGTAAGTTTAAGATAATAATCATTGTTGAAACGCGCTTCGTTTTGATTAAATGTCGTCTAAAGAATATTCAGTTGTATTTATACCCTATAGATAACAAGAAATGCCTTTCTGCGTGGTTTTTGAGCGACACGGATCAAATTCATGACATTTGGCAGTGAGCAAACTGTGCTGAATTTAAACCCTTTTGTTTGTATATGTGAGCCTTGAAATATCTGTAAGATGTCTTATTGTAATTCTCTTTTCCTTTGATTTAGGCCTTAACAATTCAGTAAGTAAGATTCAAAAGATAAACTGAAAGTTTGAAGAATGACTCCGACTCAGTCAGTGTCATTCGAAATTTGTGGATGAAAAAACGTTCGTTTTATGAATGAATAAAGTAATCCGGACAATTTCAAAGTTCACCACTAGCAAATCAAATTACTTAAATGTGTTATAACCCATATGTGTCATAACAAATTGTTATTAAACCCCTTCACGAAGTACCTGGTGGGTAATAGACTTCGTTATAGTACCATCAGGACACTTTAGATGCATTATGACAAAACGACAAGATTAACTCAGTTCTTTTGTTTTATCATTAACATTGAGTTAAGCAATTAAATCTGGCCTTGATATAACCAATCTAAATAAATTTAGATCAACATGTTTTATATTTGGTCATACATGTTGATCTAAGATTGGCCCGTAAGGCGGGTCATCCCGGTGACCTCTGAAATCAGCCGCTCGGCCAATCAGAAAAGTTGCCCTAGCTCGCTGGAAGTTAAAACTACTCAGCAGCACATCTTTTGAAATGGATGATGTTCGGAGCTCTGTCATTTGGAGCGGAGTAGAGCGATGAATTATCCGATTGCTTGGATGTATTAATAGATTATATTTTTTCTTTTTAAAATGATTTAGCGTATTTGCTAGTTGTCAATGACAAATGATGATTGCACATCGCACAGATACTAACGTGGCAAATAATAATCATAAAGTTAGAGCATGATAAATGTCAATATTTACGAAAATCCTCTCGCAAGGGGAGGTAACTCCTTTTGATCAAACTCGTTTGTACTAATTTCTTTCATTTCCATGCAAATAATTAAAAAATATTGATTTTTTTGTCAATCATAAAACTAAATATATTTCATACAACTAAAATAAAATCAACCTACCGATATTTTTCTTATCAGTATCAAAAACAAGATTTATTTTTCTCAAGGCACACTATTATTGAGAACAGCCATAAGCTATTATATGTTTCTTCCGTTCACACCTTGAATGAGCGACTATGAACTGTTTGTGACGTGGAATTTGATTGATCAAATCTCGAATTCCTTATTTGCATACGAAAGGTCACCGGGACGACCTCTCACACTGGTCAATTTTAGATCAACAGTATGACAAAATAAAAAAACTGTTGATCTAAATTTATTTAGATTGTGATATAACATAACTTTAATATCAAATCAAATTTAGGAAAAAGCATAAATATACCACGAACAATACAAACGGTAGGCTACTGCATTTTGGCAAACAACGTGAGAATAAGGGTTATGGACAATCAATTTGATTTATGGTTAAAATAAGCAACAATTAGAAGAATCTAATCTAGAAAAAAATACAACCATCAGGGGAGGGTCATGAAAACATTTACAAGAGGGTTAAAATGGACAAGAATACAACCTTCTCTCTTTTAACACTTGATGGGGGGGTTAAAAATTAAATGTTTTTATGAAAGAAAAAAGTCTAAAATATTAATGTGATATAAAATATACTCTGAGATGTCATGATGCGATTTTTGAAATAAGACTGTCTTAAAAAATGTTTGTGTTGAAAATCTACAAGAGTTCTATCCCCGAACTAATGGCATATTGGGGTTACAGGCAGTTCTTCTGGTTCTTATACAATATGTAGATTCATTTTTAACTCTTATGTAGAAATACTTAATAAAGAATACAGCAAAACCAATAGCATTTAAATGAACTTGTAAGCATTTCCCTTCAGAGATTTAACTTGATCAATATTTGAAATATTTTTCTTTTAATTCTTTTCTAAGACATGAATGACAAATTTCTAATAAATCAGATGAAACAGGAATATAAAATGATTTCCAAATTTGAAATATAATTTCTTTTTAATTTGTTCCATATAGGAGTCAGCATGTCCGTGTGGTTGTGTCATATGATATTTCACAATGTTATAGCTCACCTGTCATGACAAGCTGACATCAGTGTTTTCTTTATTATCCCTAGATATGCCTTTTGTTTATTTCAGACATGTACATTCATATATAGCCTCTATACAACTTCTCTCTTCCTTCTTAAGATTTTTTAAGGGTGGGGAGGAGAGGGGTGGTATTTCTATGTTTTAAGCTCAGTGATTGAAGAAGAATTGATCATGAATGTCATGATTATTATTATCAAACAAGACATACAATTGATATCTATAAACTCTTTGATTACATAATTCAATATCTCTAATGAATTTGTTAAAGATGTCAAACCTTTTACATGAAATAGTGAGCGGGGCAGACCTCCATTCACTTGGTATGGGGCTGGACTGTATGGTTTGAGTGAAGGATATAATTTTTCCACTTTTACGTCTGACATTAATAATTCGAAAGACGTTTAATGGCATAATTAATCACTTTGTTGTGTAGTTTTCCTTTGCATATAACTGTGTTGTACTTTATTGTTCGTTTTAGGCTTTAAACTTCTCTAAGGCTAAATTATGTTTGAACTAAACAAATGATACGTCAACCTTTTGTTGATGTATTAGTGACTTTATGAGGTCTTAACGAGGTCTTTACGAGTGTCGCTTACCTATAACTTTACACTTACTTTACATAACCATAATGCTTGGGGAAATATGCATGTCAACATTCCATTAATTGGTCTTTATAGTGACAATGTGAAATGTGAAATTAAGAACCAAATATAAATCTTTTGAAGTCCCATTTCAAGACGTTTTAGAGATCTATAAAGTTGAGCAGAGTAAGGATTGACCAAATTTACTCTGTACAGTTAAGGGCTTTGAAATTTCAAGTAATATCAAATGGGTAAGAGATATTGCAAGTCGATCAAAGAATATATGCTCATGATTTGCGTACCATTTTACAAGTTTATCAACAAATAGAAATTTCGCAAAAAGCTGCTGAATGGCAGAGACATTATTGAACATTTTCTGTAATGAATATTGAAGTCTGAAACTTAGCACGGTACAAAGTCATTTGTGAAACGGAATAAAGCAATACAATATTGTCACGCAAATTGCTTTGTTTATAGCTTTGCTGGCTCATTTCACACCACGTCGCTGCATGCACAACTCAACTCGAAAAGGTTAACTTAGTTACAAAGGATTTTGCTGAAGGTAGGTTTGCAACGACTTTTGATCCAATTTTATTACTCTGCTGTCTGTAACGTAGTTAGAGTTGTTAACAGCCGTTATTGTTTGAACTCTAAAAGACGTTAAAAGACAGTTCCCTTTTACAGTTTCTTGATAACCATTTAATCTTTAATATCTCAGTGAAGAAAAACCTAATACATTGAACCTTCTCATCTTACTTATTTGAAGGAAATGATTGATGCATACATGTATTTTTTTAGTTTTTTGGATTCTAACTTTCTATAATTATTAAGCCCATATATGGTTTTATCTCTTATTATACAATAAATTACATGAATTATATAAATTATCCATTTGTCTATTGAGTGTAGGATGATATTGCATATTATTCGTTTGATAATCAATAATGAAACCAACATAAAATGGTATCAGTGATGACAGCCTACATATACAAACCATATTCGATGAGAATTCTTTCTTGATTTGACGTTTTATCGGTATTTTAACCTTAATGATAAACACTAATGGCTGAAATATTGCAAATGCCGCGTTCAACTTCCATTCATTCACTTTATCATAAACGCAACACTAATTGACTCATTTCTTTATCTCTAGACTTTGTCATCACTATATGTACCTGAATATTCGGTCTGTTTGATCGCATAGTCTGTCTATGACACAGGTTATTTTATATAGATATTTTCATGCATGATAAAATGTTTATATCTAAATTGGTATATTCAATCACGCAGTTATAAGGCAGTTCATGTCTTTTCAACCACACCCTTCTAGCTAGTTATTTTCACAGCTGAAGGGGTTTCAACTCCTTAGTACACCATATCTCAATCATTCAAATAAATAGAGCAAAACATTTCAATGCTGTTTGTACAGAATCATTTTGATGCACTGTCTATTGCGGTAGCATCTCACAGTACAGAGTGGACGTCCCACGGTAGGCAAGCCCATTTCTACTGTATAAAGCTAAATGTATTTGAATAATGATATGATCATATAACTTTTTACTTAAAACGATGTCATACATTAAGCATATTAATTAAACTCTACCGACTATAACAGTACTTGTATCTACAAAAATCTAGTCTCCATTCATTCATCAATTCATTCATTTATGTCATCTATGATGCATAACCATTAACAGTTATTGTTAAGAAAATTCATCTATGAAATTGTTCATTAAACTTGTGCAACATAATCATTTAGTGAATATCATTTTCAATATTTTCAACTGTAAAGCGGCAAATCTATGTTAATCCATCCATTACATCGTTCTCTTACACAACTATCCTTTACGTAATTACTATATGCAATACCTACCGCAAAAGGAGGTCATTGGTCATTAAATAAATGCGGTATAACGTTAAGGTATGGACGATGAATTAAAGGTGTTCACACAAAATGGCCGTCAATGGATTTTATGTGAATCTTCATTCTTTGTCCTCTGACTATGGATGATTGGTATGTGTAATGAGATTTTTGACACTATCAAAATAATACATTTAGCATTAACTTACAATTATCAGTGACAATTTTAAAATATACAATAATTATTACCTTCAAAATAGACTTCACTTAGTTCATCTTCTGTTCAAACTTCTTTTGCCATAAAAAGTTGTATGTGTCTAAGTAAGTTTTTTACATTTCATTCAAGGCGAGAGGTTTGTAATGGCTACTGCTGCATCTGAATCCGGGTTAGTCGACAACTGGCAAGGGGAGAGAACTCTAGCAGAGTGCACTTTCCACATGTTGACAACACAAGATGGCTGTGACGTTCACTTCCGGGTTGGTCCCAAACAGGAAACAGTCAGCGCCCACCGCTTCATCCTCATCAGCCGGAGCTGTGTCTTCCACGCCATGTTCTGTGGTCCACTGGCTGAACAACAGAATATAACGTTACCCGATGTTATGTTTAGGCCTTTCATGCAATTTTTAAAGTAAATATAGAAATTGCCATTTCTTCGTAAACACATACATGATAATATAATAACAAACGAAAAAACTCATATAATCTTAATTGTAAGTGAAAAAGCAACTGTTTTTGTTAAACTATAAACTAAAAATTTCATTAAAGCCTCTCTGGTTGTCTATTGCGATGACGATAAAACAATGTGACAAAGATGGCAAAACTGAGTACTAGTATATATAATGATTTTGTTCTCCAGATTTCTCTACACGGATCACTGCACCCTGACTGCTAACAACGTGACTTCTGTTTTGTACCTGTCCAAGAAGTATGCTGTAGAACGCCTACAGAAGCGTTGTCTCTCCTACCTGGAGGAACACCTGACACCAAGCAACGCCTGTGTTATTTTGGACCAGGCTTATCTTTTTGACGAGAAGAACCTTCAAGATAAAGCTCTTGGTGTCATAAAACAGAATTGCGAAGATACTTTTAAAAGTCCAGGTTTCAGGGAAATATCTAAGCGAAGCCTTGATATGGTCTTGTCTTCATTTAATTCTCATCTGGAGGTCGTATTCAAGGCTGCCTTAGCCTGGGCCGGTGCTGAATGTGAACGCACTGGGAAACACCCTAATCCTTCCAACAAAAGAATTGCACTTGGAGATTCCATCTATACCATCGGGTTTACTGGATTCAAAGCAAAACAATTAGTTAACATTGTCATTCCAGCGCAAGTTCTTTCTGAAAATGAGATTATCAAACTTATGAGTTATCTGACATGCCCTGATGTTGATGTGAAACCATTCCGAGTTATCAGCAGAGAGTCTGATTACTTTGAGATGAATCTGTACACCCGTTCACGATCTCCTGTTCAGACCGAGGTGGACTATGTCAAGACGAAGAATGTCTCCGACAGGTTTTCTGTAAAGCCTGATTTTAACATTTATCTAAAAGGGGTTCATCTGGCGCAAATGGAAGGTACTTATGGTGTCACAATAGAATATAAAAGTAAGAATTTTGAAACTGTGCGATGCATTTCAAAGGTGACTTCATCGGAGCTAGAATGTTCAATCCTAATACCAGCAGATACAGAATGTAATATTTCGGTTGTCCATGAAAGTGGAGAGTGTCCGACAGAGATAATGTCAGGTTTACAAACAGAGTTTAAGATTGGTAACTCGAACATTTCCGTTGAGAGGAAGGAAGAAGCCACCTATCGTACAAAGGGAATGGTGAAGAAATTGTTGATACAAACATGCTCAGATCTCGATAATTGAAATCCTGACAAACCAAATCTTTTACATACGCACATCCCAGAGATCATATCGTTGTTAAATAAGTATCATAACTGACTTCGGACATTTTAGGACAAAGGTGTATAATGAAATCTCAAGTTGACAAACTTCGTGGTATTAAATAGATACAGACGAAAAAAATGTAAAACATTTGAAGCATGCTTTACAAGTATTACATGGCTCTAATGTGCCTTTTCAAGTAAATAAAATAAATGTACTTGTCTAACATGCTGATGCAAAATGGGTGTAAGGTCGCATCTTTTTCAATCCTGCTTCAAAAATATAGTACTGAGTATTGAGGTTTCCTATACACGGAAATAGTTCGTAATGGAGGAAACAAAATAACAGATTGCTGACAGAAAGAACTTGATATGTCTTTGCGACAGGCTGGAAAGCTGAAAACAACTGCCAAACATCTCCATCAATGGAACACGAACGTAATATAAGATCCTGGAGTTTGGAGCCACTAAAACAACCTCGACCGAGAGATAATCTTTTACACTCAGGGGCAAAAGTAACAATACCAACTTTTCAAAAGAGAACAAGTCCTGTTGTAAATGAAATTCGACTACGAACCCTTGTGATTGGCACATCAGTTGTGAAGAAATACTCACAATTTTAAACATCAAAGTAAAAAAATGAAATGTAAAAATCTAATAAATTTAAGAAGTTATCAAAATAAATCACCCTGGTAGAAGTTAATTTGTTAACACATTTTGCCTGTAAGTTGGTTTAAAAACAAGCATAGGGCCGTTTTCACTATCCTATCTCGTCTAGTTAAGGAGATTATCAAACTTTTTTGACTGAAAAGCGCGTATTTCAAAAGCGTTAACAGATATAGCTTGAAATTAAAAACTTAGTTCAGTTAGCTCTTGTAGACATGAATTAACCCTGTTTCAGCCATTAATATCACTCGTAGCTTAACCTGTCATGCATTGTATATGACACCGTTTCTTTTGCCCCTGCGTGTACGTCTCTGTCTTGCTCGGGCTCAGGCATTGGAGTTTGCTGACATGATATGGTCTGACGTATCCATGTACAACCTTGATGTTGCCGACTCCCTTCTTGTATCTAATGCTATCCTAATATTTCAACCCTACATGCATAATGAGACCAGTTCTGATGTTGGCACCGTTTGTTATGACTAGAAGATGTCACAAGGCACAGTGATAGATAATCTTATCTATATTTATCTTGAAAAGTGGACGTAGCGCTTCCGGTCTCCCCTAACAGTTTCGGATCAGCTCTGATGACGGCAGTATTTTGTAATAACCAGAAGTACATCGAGGTCGTTTAATAGATGCATTTAAGGCACAGTGTACGATCGCAAGATGATTGAAAACACAAGATAGTATACTTTTCGTATAATCAATATTTTTTGTTAATTTTCATATGCTATGCCTCCAAATGGGATTGAATTTATTAATTGTCATAAACACAATGTATTTTGTTCGTCGAGTTAATCACAATTTTAAAGACCATTCTCAACATCCAAGCAACATTTAAATTGTTCGAATATAATGCTTTCTGTTTATGACTGAGTAGATACAACGTGTCGTTATTTTATTAACAATATTTGTTTCACTGTTCATGTCCCAATGTAAAACCAGTCGAACTTCAACTAGTAATGTAACACACTATTGTTCAGCATAGTGCATTGTTTGTACTTGTTTATTAATGTATTGTTTTGATAGGCATGTTCATAGTGAATTTCTATGCTTAACATTTGCTTTAAAGATGCTAAATCATACTTGCAAGCGGTTCAGGATGAAACTTAGCTATTAAGAAATGAAATACATCAATTTGTAGAAAAATCTTTCGTCGAAATTTTGATATCATATTTAGATTGTTTAATCAACAATAACATACTTATTTCGACGCTTCAAGCACAGTACCCTCCTGGAAAGGGCATGTCATTTTGCGAACCCGCTTTCGGTGACGTAATCATTATGCTTGTAGGATGTACACCGTGTCTCAACTACCGTAATTGCGTTCGATGGGTTTCAACTTTGACAACAACGAATACCTTATTTGGAGAAAAAGAATATAAAATCTAGTGTCCGATTTTCTCAAGGTTGGTCGCTAAATTTTCCTAAAAATACAACGTATACATTAAAAATACTTTAAAAAATATTGCAAGTATGATTTAGCATCTTTAAGTATTTTCATATATATAATGTTTTATTGAAATAAAAGATTCTCAAAATCAAGGTGTAAAAATATTGTAGATTTTAGTATAGATCTCCCCTCAATAAAAGATTTGGGAGTGTACCTGGATAGTGAACTATCTATGTCTAAGCATGTCAACTATATTGCCAAAGCCTGCTCGTATCAACTCCGCAATATTGGGAATATACGTAAATTTCTCAGCCAAGACTCTGCTGCTACCCTGGTACTTTCACTCGTAATCTCAAGACTCGATTACTGTAATAGTTAACTCGGTAATGCACCGAAGGTAATTGTAAACAAACTTCAGCGTATTCAGAATACGGCTGCCAGAATAGTAATGCGCTGCAACAAATACGAGCACATCACCCCGATTCTCTGTACCCTCCACTGGCTTCCTGTACAACAGAGAATTCGTTTCAAGATCCTGTGCTTAGTGTACCAGTGTCTCTCAGGACATGCTCCGAAGTATCTCTGTGACTGTATTGTGCCATACACCCCGACTCGATCATTGCGATCACAGTCCCAGAATCTTTTGATTGTCCCAGTTACAAAAACAGTTACCTATGGTCATAGATCATTTTCATTTGTTGCTGCAAAAGAGTGGAATCAACTGCCAAATGACATAAAAAGTTGGGAAACTCTAAACTTGTTTAAGTCCAGGCTAAAAACTCATTTGTGTAGCCAAGCTTTCTCTGATGAGTGAATTTTGGAACTGTGCGCTTAGAGCATGATTTGTCATGGAGTCACACGCGCGTTACAAATGAACTATTATTATTATTATTATTAATTGTTAATATATTTAAAATATTTTGCTGTCAAACCTTATCTTATAGACATGAGGTTACAATTGTGCGGATCCAAATCACGCGGGTTACAGACCTCACAATGCACGATAATTCAAGTCGTTCAGTCGCTCTTCCATATAGGGTCGACTGTACAGTCACGTCTTGATATATGAACAGGTATTTCTGACATCTGTTATAACCAGTCTAAGTAAACCTAGCCTCAATATCATCCATTTCACTCCTATACTGAGTCTAGAAAGGCCTAGTAGAGGGTCGAGTCCTTGTTGAAAAATATTATTTTAAGTTTTAATTGTTTGTGAATAACTTCGTCTTGGTGTCTAGATTTTATCATCATATTATCATCCGCCATTTTCGTTCACCTACTTCTTTATTCTTTATTATACTTTTTGGTCAATTAAATTTTCTATTTTATTAGCTCATCAGGCCTGAAAAGCCAGATGGGCTTATGGCATGGCCCGTCGTCCGGCGTCCGTCACTTTCGACTTCTCCTCATAAACCCTATACACTAGAGAGCTGAAATTGTGTGTACAGGTACCTTGGCATGGGAGATTCTGATTTGTAACTTTGGTGACCCTGTGACCCCAATTAAAGAGACACTCCGCGAGTTATTGGGGGTCATATATGACAGACTCTACAAATAGTGTCATCTGATCGAAAAATATCCATTCTTACAGGAAAGAATTATTTTAAAGCTAATCGATGTCGTCGAGTAACAAGAGGAAGGTTTGAAGTCACGGTTATGATCGAAAACCGGACAATGACGCGCGCTAATCAGTCAAACGTATTTTTGGAAACGTATGTAAAGCAGTCAGAATTACAGCTACGAGTTGGATTTTTTTCATGGGTAATATAACAAGTATTTGTGGAAATTAACCTTGTAATTTTGATTTCCACGAACTTATATTACTGTTTTAAGATTTTCGTTGAAAACAAGTATTTGTCATATATTTGTCATTTGGGAATGAATGCATGAGATGTTTTGAATTTTCTATAACAAATTTTACCATTTAGGTTCGTATCAAAGCAAAACACTACGTGATGAAACTCACGGAGTGTCTCTTTAAGGACCACAGGGGCCATGCCCTTAAAACTTATTTTCATCTTCTTCTCCAGAAGCAGAAGCCCAAGAGAGCTGAAATTTTATTTACAGGCACTTTGGCATATGGGATTCTAATTTGTAACTTTTGTGACCCCAATTAAGGGCCACAGGGGCCACGCCCTTAAAACCTATGTTCGTCTTCTTCTCCAGAACCAATGACTCTAGAAAGCTGATATTTTATGTACAGGTACCTTGACATGTGGGTATTCTAATTTGTAACTTTTGTGACCCTGTGACCCCAATTAAGGGCCATAGGGATCACGCCCTTAAAACCTATGTTCGTCTTCTTCTCCAGAAGCAGAAGCCCCAGAGAGCTGATATTTTGTGTGCAGGTGCCTTGGCATGTGGGGATTCTAATTTGTAACTTTTGTGACCCTGTGACCCCAATTAAGGGCCACAGGGGCCAGGCCCTTAAAACCTATGTTCGTCTTCTCCAGAACCAATGACTCTAGAGAGTTGATATTTTGTGTGCCGGTGCCTTGGCATGTGGGGATTCTAATTTGTAACTGCCCGTCGTCCGGCGTCCGTCCGTCGTCCGTAAACTTTTGACACTTTCGACTTATAAACTCATAAACCATATACACTAGAGAGCTGAAATTGGTACCTTGGCATGTGGGGATTCTGATTTGTAACTTTGGTGACCCTGTAACCCAAATTAAGGGCCACATGGGCCACGCCCTTAAAATTTATTTTCATCTTCTTCTCCAATAGCAGAAGCCCAAGAGAGCTGATTTTTTAAAATATTTTTCTCCAGAAGCATAAGGCCTAGAAAGCTAAAACTTTGTGTAAGGAATCCTTGACTAGTGAGTAGCTTTTGTGGCCCCTACTAAGGGGGCACCACATTGGCCACACCCGATAGTGAAATCAAATGTAAAGCCTGATGAGCTACAGAGACCATGGCTCTATTTTTCTTGTTTAATGTGATACAAATTACTGATAGACTTGTCATGTTCTGTTTACAGATTAATGTATTATGTATGGGACGATGTGTTATTGGTGGTTTTTTTTACCTTTGTCATTTTCATGTATCGAATCAACACAACCTGTAAAAATGGGGGAATAGCATAAACAAGAATTGATAATTTCAGAAAAAAAGTTTAATCAGGAATCCAATCACATCCACAGAGAATGTTAAACAAAGCGTATTTCATTTTTTATTTACTGAATCTATCTGAACATATTTTCAGGACCATCACAATCTTATAATGCTATCAAAGTCAAATTGACTCACCATCTAGATTACAATTCTGACGTTTATCAAGTAATTATGTGACGAAAAAATTATCAGATTTGTGCAAATATGTTATCACAATGATATACAAGGGGAAAAACGGGTGCAAACTCACCAACTTTGTTGATATTCATTCAAAACATTTCACAGTTATATCCCCAAAATTCAAATATTCAATTATATTCAATGATCCAAAATAATATTATGCACGTACTGGAAGTAACATGTAGCATTTACATGTAGTATGACATTACATAAAGAAAATTATACCCGACTTTATACCTTTATTAAATTAATTTGCTCACATATTAGGATTCAAATTATAAATTTGAGTAACACTCATTTTTTCTCGATGACATGATACCAATTAAAACGGAGCCAATGTGATTACTATAACTCACGAAAGGTATCTACAATGCAACAATCATGGTCAACTAATGTCGTGATTACATTGAATAAACACGTCTCCTTGTACAGTCAGGGTCCTTGTAAGATTTATTTGTACATGTAACATGATTTCGGTAAATACGTGATTCTGATTGGCTGCTTAGGAATATTTCCCTACGTTGAAGGGCAATGAACACCCGCAAATTGGCGAAGACGAATCACCGCGAAAAGATACTAGATTCGGTCCGACTCTACATTTGATTATACTGTTTCTCCCAATGTCTGTGTGCTCTATTTGTTTTACAAATGACAAAATTACAGTAATCCTTCTGCGTTAAATCATACACAAACTATTTCATCATTGTTACCGTGAGTACTTTATAAATAAAACCATTGATAGGCAAAAACAGCAACATAACATAGATTTCAGTTCATTTGGAGTTTCATGACTAAACCTTCTTTAAAATTACTTGATGAATGTTGTGAAACATGAAACCTCTTGTTTTGACTACAAATTTCTTCCTTCATGAAGGAGAGAACCAACGATGAACACTTTCCACCAATAGCGTATACCTTGACACAATACGTTAAACCTGCTTCCAGCTGCAATGCTGGAAGGTATGTGGAATTTTGAATCAAACAGGGTCGCTGTATATTCAGTAAACATGGTCTCATCTGCCTTTGTTACACTGATGTTGTTCTGTGCTTCAGTAGGTACTTATGTAATGCTTTGGGTAAAGCTTTCTTGTCTCATTTTATGTCATGTGTATAAATCACGCTTCAATGGCTTAAAACATTTTCTTGTTCATAATTTGATTTGCTGAATCCTCCATAGACATCAACTTCATGAATCCCTTGTGTAACTGTAGGCTCAACAATTCAAAATTGTCCAAAATCATTGTCAGGACATGCCATATTGCTCTATATTTTCAAAAAGGCAGAGGGCTTCAGCTCACAATTAGTTTCATAATCATCCTCGTGTTGTGAAGAAAGCCTGAATGACGTGAAAAATAAAACTGCTTGTTTTGAATGCTAACCTTTTCTTTCATGTTCTTCATTACCACAAACGGACAGCCCCCATACTCGTGCTTTACATCTACATAGTAAGTCACACCTTTCCTACAGTTCAATGCTGGAGGGAAAATCGAGTTTCGTCTTCCTGAGTGTTGCGTCATGTTCAACTTTCATTATGGTCTCTGTTTCTTTTTTTTTATAGTGATTGTGTACCATGATTCAGAAGGAACTAATGCCATACCGTGGAGTACAGCTTTCTTGTCACATTTGATATTCAGTGCATCATACACGTACTCGTTTCTAAAAAGGCTTTCATTTGATTTGCTGAATCCGTCATATACCTCGACTTCATGCAGATCCGCTTTGCAGTTAGATCTCACTGCCGGATCAACAATTCTAAACTGCCCAACATCTTTATCAGGACATGATATATTGCTAATAATTTTCAAGCATTCAGTATCATCAAGACGTTGGGAAGGTACAACTTTCTGTACAAATACAGCACCATCGAATCCAGTGAAGCCAACAAGATACACAGTCTCTCATAGAACGTCTCGCTGGTTCCGCAAATTTCGTTAATATTTGAATTTTTTTTAACAAATTTCCATGTTTTGAACTTAGTCATTTTCCAATATCATATTTGTCCGACCCATTACGGGAAAACTATCTTTTCGATTAATTTCAAATTTTGCACATGTCTTCTACCCTACTATTAGGGGTGCAATGCGAAGTTACAGCAAATTTCGTTAACATTTCAATTTTTTACAAATTTCCATGTTTTGAACTTAGTCGTTTTCCAATATCAAATTTGTCCGACCGATTAAAAAAAAACTATATACATCAGATCCTTTACAAATTTCGCACACTACTTCTTTACCACTAGGAGAGGTGCAGAACGAAAGTTATAATTGGTCAATTACCACAGCTTAAATGTTTTGTCCCATCGATTACAGAATAACTGTAGTGAGCAGACAGCTCAATGTCAGATATTTTATGAGCTCTTCACTCATATCCCCAGTACGAGTAAGGGGAGGTTACTCTAATTTTGAGTGTTGAGAATTAACATGTGCTCTGAGAAGGGAGTTTTTATAGTTCTATTTAGAACTGAAATTTCTCACTTTAAGCAAGTTTAAAGGTATTTTATAGTTATTTCCTAATGCTTATTTCATGTAATTTGAATTCATTGGGATTTAAAGAGTAAATACTACAGTTTATTATAATATCATTTAAAAAAAATTGATATAGAACTTTTCTTCAGATTGGGTTTGTTTACATTTTTGTATGAGAATTATTAAGAGTAAATTCATCTTAGAAGTTTGAACATAGAATCGTCCTCTGAACTCTGAGAATCATTTAATATGAATGAGAACTGAGAATGCATACATACATCAATATAAATTCTTACACATATCAATACATTCACAATTATTCAATACTTTCAAAACTCACAATAACCAGCTAAATATATACCCTGATTTCATAATTACACATTTTGTATGTTGACCTTTCACTTTAAGGGCGAAAATAGTAAGGTTATTGAATAAACTTACCTCAGAATGAACGATCGTATCACACCTTTTCTGCTTGTCTGTTATCATGCAGTCTCGTGATCATCGGGCGTCATGTGTATTTTATGTGAGTTATTGCTACCAGATAAAACTGAATAGTTTAGACGTCAATATCGAGGTAAAGCTGTGAAGTTGAAAAGGTTTATATTTAAAAGTGGTAAGCAGCATTTGCATTTACAAATGCAAAAGAGTTCAGTGTCCATTCATTACCTACAGGATATCTAACGAGCTTCCCCTTTCATATCAAATTTATGTCCCAAGTGAAATAATTTTGCTTTGTTACGAGCCCTGGCGAGTGACAAAACAAATTTATTTTACGAGCGAAACAACTTTATATGAAAGGAAGCGAGTTTTATATCCTGTTTGTACCAACCTGCATTTAAGACGATTTATTCATTACAAAACCTTTTACTGTGCCTATAAAGAGACGGAACGGCGGAATATCCATTCACGTCACAGATTCAAATATTATAATAATGCGACATTAAATATTCACATTTCTAAATTCTACTCTACGTTTATTCATTTTGTGTGGTGAAATGTAAGTTATAAGCACCTTAGTCATGAATGAAGCGTACGTGAAAACATAATCTTTCTTCGAGAGACCAGGCCAGAGTTATCCTTCTTTGATTAACGGTATGTCACGGCGGCCGCCATTTGTCTGTACCATTTCGTCAAAATGTGTTTACAAACAACCGCCTTAAAAGTAACATTAAGATAATTATCACCGTTGAAACGCGTTATGTTATTATTTAATATCGTCTAAAGAATATTCAGTTGTATTTATACCCTGTAGATAACAAGTAATGCCTTTCTGCTTCGTTTTGGAGTGACGCTGATCAAATTCATGACATTTGGTGAGCAAACTGTGCTTAATTTAAACACTTTTGTGAGCCTTGAGATATCAGTAAGATGTCTTATTGTAATTCTTTTGTCCTTCGATTTAGTCCTTAACAATTCGGTAAATAAGATTCAAAAGAAAACTGAAAGTTTGAAATATGACTCCGACTCACTGAGTGCCATTCGAAATTTGGGAATGAAAACACGTTCGTTTTGTGAATTAATAAAGTAGTCCGGACAATGTCAAAGTTCAGCGCTAGCCAATCAAATTACTTAAATGAGTTATGACCCATATGTGTTATGAAACCCCTTCACGAAGTACCACGTGGGTAATAAATTTCGTTATAGTACCATCAGGCACACGCATGTAATGAAAACATTCACAAGAGGGTGCATTGGCAAGGTCATTTTAAAATGGACAAGAATATTACCTTTTATATTTTAACACTTGAAACAGGTGTTAAAAATTAAATGTTTTTATGAAAGAAAAAAGTCCAAAATATTAATGTGATATCAAATATACCCTGAGATGTCATGACGCGATTTTTGAAATAAGACTGTCTTAAAAATGTTTGTATTGAAAATCTACAAGAGTTCTATCCCTGAAGTGATGGCATTGGGGTTACAGACAGATAATGAAGCCAAGGCTTTTGTTTCTTATACAATATGTAGATTCATTTTTATCTCCGATATAGAAATACTTAATAAATAATACAGCAAAACCAATAGCATTTAAATGAACTTGTAAGCCTTTCCCTTCACTGCGGAAAAGTACACTAAGCTATATGTCTTGTTATTTGTTAGAGATGTTTATTGGGTGCACTCAGCCGTTACAAAGGTGACCATGTACTCGGACGCCTACGCTCATCGAAGCTTGTCGAGTAGCCAATTTAGGCGTTGCGGACCATAACCAGTCAGTCAGCAGGTCCGTATGGTGGTGACATATGATATTTCACAATGCTATAGCTCACCTGTCATGACAAGCTGACATCAGTGTTTGTAGTAGATATACCCAACCTTCCTGAGGTGTATCGCTCAATATACCTCCTGTTTGAATCGTGAGTCTCCGAGGCGTAGCGTAGCGGAGCCGGGGATCTACGATTCAAACAGGAGGTATATTGATTGATGCACCGAAGGAAGGGTGGGTATATTTGACGAAAAAGAGCTATCCACCCTTCTCTATGTATATATGATTTGACCTTACTAGATAAAAAAATATAAACAATACTCTTCTTATATCGTTTTAAAAAAACATAAACTGACTTCATTACTTTATTACTTTGAAATTTGGTACAAACTAATACGTATTCAAAGACTTATATAGGAAAATACAACAACCTAGAAATGACACAACAAAAAGTACCACTACCTGTATCATGCCTCAGTAGCTCAGTCGATAGAGGCGTTGCATCGCAACATTAAGGCCACTGGTTCGATTCCCACTTGCGACACTAACATTTCTCAAAAATTCTAAATTTTACAACTCTGTTGATTTGTCAAAGTTGTAAATATCTGCACCTGACTTAATGTGGGTGTGCAAAAAAGAATAGGTGTATTAGAAAAGTTGTGGTGTATCGGTGAATATACCTACAGTTATAACAAAGGAAACCATAGCAACGAGACCGGAAGTGGGGTATAATCTTTATTATCCCTAGGTATGCCTTTTGTTTATTTCAGACATGTACCTTCATATATAGACTAGAGATTTTTAACTTTCCTCTTCCTTCAAACGATTTTATTAAGGGTGGGGAGGAGAGGGGTGGTATTTCCAATTTTTAAGCTCAGTGGTTGAAGTAGAATTGACATGAATGTCATGATTATTATTACCAAACAAAAGACATACAATTGATATCTATAAACTCTTTGATTACATAATTCAATATCTCTAATGAATTTGTTAAAGATGTCAAACCTTTTACATGAAATAGTGGGTGGGGCAGACCTCCATTCACTTGGTATGGGGCTAATTCAGGTATGACTGAGTTGCCTCTGTGGGGAGAGAATGGGTATTGGGCTGGACTGTATGGTTTGACTGAAGGATATAATTTTTCCACCTTTACGTCTGACATTAATAATTCGAAAGAAGTGAAATTAGCAAAATTAATCACTTTGATGTGGAGTTTTCCCTTTGCTTATAACTGTGTTGTACTCTTTTTTTCCTTTTAGGTTTTAAACTTCTCTAAGGCTTAATTATCTTTGAACTTTGAACAATAATACGTCAATCATTTTCTTTTGTAGATGTATTAGTGACTTTACGAGGTCTTTACGAGGTCTTTACGAGGTCTTTATGAGGTCTTTACGAGTGTCTTTAATCGCATAACTACAACTTTACACTTACTTTACATAACCATAATGATTGGGTAAATATGCATGTCAACATTCTATTAATTGTTCTTTAAAGTGTCAATGTAAAATGTGAAATGAAGAACCAAATATAAATCTTTTGTTTACATTATCTTCTAGACTTTTGTCTTGACTCTAATACCACTTAGATAATAACAGCGTGACATGCCAAATTGTAACTTTGAAAGTTAGGTAGAATAACAGGTAAAAAAAGCTCTTACCAGAAGAAACAATTACATTCAGGATTAAATTGAAGAATTCATAAAATATGGATCCCTAATTTTTCAACCTTATACATATGTATATCATTAATATAAGAAGATCCTTATTATCGTGAAAACTTAATAATTATGATGTTTTTAGAACTAGCTAATGGTGTGAACACTGCCTTTCTCTATAATATGAATGAATTGAAATAAAATAAAAACAACCGACTCCCAGTCTCCAGCGATTTGTGTTTCAACTTTTCAATGATAAGACATGGACGTGCGCAGAAGCCTCACTCACATACATCCAACTACGCCTGTCAATCATAGCAACCATTGTATCCTATTTTTGAGCTAACAACATGATACTTGACACTCAATTTCTCTATTTTAATATAGGATGATGAAAACAAAAGACTTTTGGCTTGAGAGTCGCCTGCCTCAAATATTCACGTATGTTAGAGACAGTTTGAAACAAATAGAAGTTTAATAAATTACTGACAGTATATTCACTGTATTGAAGATTAATTTTATTTAACTATTTATTGTGAACTAGATCTATATCAAGGTGGTAAAAAAGTTAATCATCCCGTCATTGCACAGTTTTGTCAATAAGTAGGCCAACAACTAATCTACATGATTCTTGATTTTTTTCTTGAACAGAAAAATAATATGAATAATGTTTACAAGTAACTTTTAAAGATGCTAAATCATACTTGCAAGCGGTTCAGGATGAAACTTAGCTATTAAGAAATGAAATACATCAATTTGTTGAAAAAAAAATTCGTAGAAAATTTTGATATCATATTTAGATTGTTTAATCAACAATAACATACTTATTTCGACGCTTCAAGCACAGTACCCTCCTGGAAAGGGCATGTCATTTTGTGAACCCGCTTTCGGTGACGTAATCATTATGCTTGTAGGATGTACACCGTGTCTCAACTACCGTAATTGCGTTCGATGGGTTTCAACTTTGACAACAACGAATACCTTATTTGGAGAAAAAGAATATAAAATCTAGTAGAGCGCGACAAAGACGGTTTTCAAGCGTACATTTAGAAACAGGAAGTTGTGAAATGGCCACACTTGATTCGCCCTTATGTCGACTGCCGTTTCTGTATTTTTTGGTAAATTATCTCCTATTTGATGAATTTTCGTCCGATTTTCTCAAGGTTGGTCGCTAAATTTTTCTAAAAATACAACGTATACATTAAAAATAATTTTAAAAATATTGCAAGTATGATTTAGCATCTTTAAGTATTTTCATATATATAATGTTTTATTGAAATAAAAGATTCTCAAAATCAAGGTGTAAAAATATTGTAGATTTTATTATAGATCTCCCCTCAATTAATTGTTAATAAATATTTTGCTGTCAAACCTTATCTTATAGACATGAGATTACAATTGTGCGGATCCAAATCACGCGGGTTACAGACCTCACAATGCACGATAATTCAAGTCGTTCAGTCGCTCTTCCATATAGGGTCGTACAGTCACGTCTTGATATATGAACAGGTATTTCTGACATCTGTTATAACCAGTCTAAGTAAACCTAGCCTCAATATCATCCATTTAACTCCTATACTGAGTCTAGAAAGGCCTAGTAGAGGGTCGAGTCATTGTTGAAAAATCTTATTTTAAGTTTTAATTGTTTGTGAATAACTTCGTCTTGGTGTCTAGATTTTATCATCATATTATCATCCGCCATTTTCGTTCACCTACTTCTTTATTCTTTATTATACTTTTTGGTCAATTAAATTTTCTATGTGGTCTGATTTTATTAGCTCATCAGGCCTGAAAAGCCAGATGGGCTTATGGCATGGCCCGTCGTCCGGCGTCCGTCACTTTCGACTTCTCCTCATAAACCCTATACACTAGAGAGCTGAAATTGTGTGTACAGGTACCTTGGCATGGGGGATTCTGATTTGTAACTTTGGTGACCCTGTGACCCCAATTAAAGAGACACTCCGCGAGTTATTGGGGGTCATATATGACAGACTCTACAAATAGTGTCATCTGATCGAAAAATATCCATTCTTACAGGAAAGAATTATTTTAAAGGTAATCGATGTCGTCTAGTAACAAGAGGAAGGTTTGAAATCGCGGTTATGATCGAAAACCGGACAATGACGCGCGCTAATCAGTCAAACGTATTTTTGGAAACGTATGTAAAGCAGTCAGAATTACAGCTACGAGTTGGATTTTTTTCATGGGTAATATAACAAGTATATATATTTGTGGAAATTATACTTGTAATTTTGATTTCCACGAACTTATATTACTGTTTTAAGATTTTCGTTGAAAACAAGTATTTGTCATATATTTGTCATTTGGGAATGAATACATGAGATGTTTTGAATTTTCTATAACAAATTGTACCATTTAGGTTCGTATCAAAGCAAAACACTACGTGATGAAACTAACGGAGTGTCTCTTTAAGGACAACAGGGGCCATGCCCTTAAAAGTTATTTTCATCTTCTTCTCAAGAAGCAGAAGCCCAAGAGAGCTGAAATTTTATTTACAGGCACTTTGGCATATGGGATTCTAATTTGTAACTTTTAGCATCTTTAATGTAAATAAAACTACAGGTACAATTGTGATAATTCATAGTGTATCGTCATTTGTATTTCAGGCATTTGCCCTATATACTGAATAATATGCAAATTTCTATCTATTGCTACTGTCTAACTGTACTGTAACTATGAATGATACAATTCATTTAAATATTTCGAAAATGATTGCTCTTGAATCGGCACAGCACAGGTTGAAAGCATTCGTTATGGTAATGCAATATGTTTACAAAGTCAGCTTATAATTGTTTGACAACATTCTCAGTGATGTCAGTATTTAAAAATCGTGTTTCTTTTATTGCTTAAGCTTTTTGAAGAACAAATTCCATTTTCAACTGCTCCATCTCGATGTCGGTCGCCTTCTTTGTTTGCTTAGCAACACAATATCGCCATCTTTGTTCGCTTAGCGAGTCAGCTAAATACATAGCTCGCGAATGCACGCGGGCGCCCGGGCGGGCAAAGGCGTTCAGGATCGAGCGCCCGCGAGCTCCCGCGGGCGCTCGCCTATTATGAACGGATTGTTCGCGGCGGGTATCCTTCTCTAAACATTGAGTGTTCGCGAGCGCTCGCAAACATCCCGGGAAATTTCGTGTTACTGAACGCAAGGCACAACACATCCGGGTTAAGGGAGGTAACTCTCATCTCGCATTCCAACGACAACCAGTTCACGTTTCATAGCAATGTGTAGTCTCTCTAGCAGAATGACACAGGTTTATATTGATATATTCTTGCATTATGTCTAAATTCGGATCATTCCCAATGTCTAAAAAGGAATAACCCGGATCCCCGACTATTACTAGATATGGCCTACGTGACGCACGTCACCAACCATTTGAAAGGGTCTCGCAATCGTACAAAGCAAACAATTTCAATACAGTTTATAAAGATCGTTGGTTTTCATTGTTCACTGTAACATTCCATATTCAAAGCTACAGTTTTACATTAGTGTGAATGAAGAATATGGTTAAATCCGCTTACTACGGGCCTGAATCGGGTACATGTAACAGTACAGAGCGGACGTCCCAAGGTAGGTATAAGTCCATATTTACTACATAAGGCATGCATTTGAATAATTATATCATCCTACCTCTACGATGTCCTACATAAAGCATTTCAGTCAAACGTTTTCATCCTCCGACCATTTAATCTGAATCGTTTGTACATTAAAACTATCAAATCCTAAAAGCAATTTGATAATATAACTTATATCGTATCGCCATGTTAACTCAAGATTGTTAAATAGATCTTTTGTTCTCTGATGATAATTATATACGTTCATATTTCATTGTCACTAATTCATCACAGGTCTTTGATGCAAAACAATGCCTCGTCAATATTGTATTCTTTACTAGGCGTTCTTGTTAAGTAATTTATCGATTAAGTTGTTCATTAAACTTGTGGAACGTAATCATCTAGTGAATATTCATGTTCAACCTTTCTTATTACAAGGCGACAGCGTTAATCAAAATTACTCAATAAAAGATATTTGTCTTTTCTTGACTAATTAGGAGATAAACCTGGTGTGTTTGAAAATCAGAGACATGTTATACTTGATTGATAGCGAGTAAATTTTAAATTGAAACTAAACGAGCAGTCATGACGATTTTAATCGTGAACTCTTTGTCTAAGCAAATAGCACTTTGTAAAATGTCCTAACTTCCGGAAACAAAAATGAACTCGTCTGTGCCGAGAGTTTTGCTCCTTCGTATTTGAAATAAATTTAGCCGTTAGGAAAGATAAATCTATCATTATGTGACCATCAAATATATTTCTAATTTATTCAACACAGTACCGGTTAAAACGTGTGATTCAGTTACTTGTTGATAATATAGACGGAGACATCCCTATCAATCAAATAGATTATTCTAACAGAAAACCGCTATGACGTTGTCAAGGATTATGACGCCAAAGGCTCGCATAATGCAAATATTATGCCTATTATATGATATTAATGATACGGAAACACACTCGGTTAATAATCTTTATTTATCATACATATGTGTTGAAATAAGTCATTACATAAATTCTGATATGTTTCACATGTATCATAAACCTTAGCGGCAATTTCATTGGTCGAGTTGGATGACCACGTGACATCGGAATGTAGGACTACTTTTTTCATTCATAACTTTTTACTATGCACAAAACTTTTTACTATCACTTGCGCTAATCTCGTGTCCTCCGAAACTTTGATCATTTCTAATAAAAATGACATTTATGCATACAAAACACAAACAAACATATAATTTGCGAGAAGTTTAAGTTAGGAATACATTAAAACCAAATCTTTTAGACATTTCTAAAACGTCAACGGAAGCTATCGGTAAAAATTAGCAGACGACAAAATGGCAGCTTACTCTGAAAATATTTTGATAAACAGTCTGGTTAAAGTAGATGGACAATTAAAAGGAAGAGTTATCGACATTGTGCAACCGCTTGGAACGTTCAATGTTTACACTATCAAGACTGATAATGGCCGTGTCCAAGTTCCAAGGTATAGACTTCAATTAATCCCCGAGACCGTGAGTGTTCGTCGTGAGAATGACTATGATTGTTTCATACCCCAAGAAGTTGCAGATGACCTCATGAACGATGATTTCTTTGATGCCCCTCCCACAAATTCTAGATTTCGTACTGTCACCAATTCGGATATTTCATCTTTCCTAACAGAAAACGAAAATGAGAATACTTTGAAGAAAACCAAATATATGATCTTTTGGATAATTACATGAGAACAGTAGAAAATGATAACAGACAAATTCATGACATTCCTCCAATTGAACTCAATGACATTCTGTCAAGATTTTTCATGAGCGTGAGAAAAACCAATTCCGAAGAGTACCAACCCTCGACTTTGAGGGGGATGCTAGCTAGCTTTGATAGGCATCTCAAACATAAACATTATGGAAAGTGTCTGGCAACTGACCCACTTTTTAGCCAAATGAAAGCGGTCTTGACCTCGAAACAAAAACAATTGCAAAGGGATGGCAAGGGCAACTTACCGAATAGAGCGGAGCCTCTGTCTGATGAGGAAGTAGAAAAACTGTGGTCATCCAAACAATTAGGCAGTGATAATCCTGAATCCATTATCAACACTCTTTGGTGGCAAAATACTGTGCATTTTGGGATGCGATCTTGCACACCACACCGCGATCTCTGTTGGGGGGACATCACACTTAAAACTGACACAAATGGATTAGAATTCCTAGAAATGTGTGAACGTCAAACTAAAGATTTTGTTAGGGGTTTAAGATACTTACATGTAATAGTATCATGTGTAACGTTTATATCGTTGCTTACGGCGTAGTCCGTCCACAAAAGCGACATCTGTATGGCGATATCAACTGCTCCCACAGACATGGATTTATATCTATGAAACTTATCATAAGTATATATGTCTAGTGGTATATCTTAATTGATGCTGGTCGCGATTAATGTTCCAAGAGTTTTAACATTTTACTGTAAGCATATACGCTGTTTTTCAAGAACTTTCACACTTAATGGTTAAACTAGTAATCGACGGTTTGAATAAAACCTCCGATTGACGATTTCCCCACTCATCTTACTCTTAGTCTTGTTTCTGACGTAAGCGACCTAGCTGATCACAAGGACAACAACACCAGCTTTCAGTATCAACTAAGGCAGGTACAGGTATAAACGTACCAAGGTGTTTAAGTACACTAGATTAAGGATTATAGATAACCCAAATCAATTTGGTAATAATGTTTCGCTTTAAGTTTTAATTTCTTTCTAGGTAACGTTAAGAAAATGAATGTTGGGGTCATATTTCATACTGAAGTCCCTGTATTTAGTTCTCGTTCATCTTCTGTTCAAACTTCTTTTGCCATAAAAAGTTGTAATTTGTCTACGTTAGTTTTTTACATTTCATTCAAGGCGCGAGGTTTATAATGGCTACTGCTGCATCTGAATCCGGGTTAGTCGACAACTGGCAAGGGGAGAGAACTCTAGCAGAGTGCACTTTCCACATGTTGACAACACAAGATGGCTGTGACGTTCACTTCCGGGTTGGTCCCAAACAGGACACAATCAGCGCACATCGCTTCATCCTCATCAGCAGAAGCTGTGTCTTCCACGCTATGTTCTGTGGTCCACTGGCCGAACAAAAGAATATAACGTTACCCGATGTTATGAGGAGGCCTTTTAAGCAATTTTTAAAGTAAATATAGAAATTACCATTTCTTCGTAAACTCATACATGATAATGTAATAACGAACGAAAAACCTCATATAATCTTAATTGTAAGCGAAAAAGCAACTTGTTTTTGTTAAACTATAAACTAAAAATGTTATTGAAGCCTCTCTGGTTGTTTATTGCGATGACGATAAAACATTGTGACAAAGAAGGCAAAACTGATATATACTGATTTTGTTTTCTAGATTTCTGTACACGGATCACTGCACCCTGACTGCTGACAACGTGACTGCTGTTCTGTACTTGGCTCAGAAGTATGCTGTAGACCACCTACAGAAGTGTTGTCTCTCATATCTGGAGGAACACTTGACCGCTGAGAACGCCTGTGTTATTTTGGACCAGGCTTATCTTTTTGATGAGAAAAGCCTTCTCGATAAAGCTCTTGACGTCATCAAGCAGAATAGTGAAGTCTGTTTAGAGAGTCCAGGTTTCAAGGAAATGTCAAAACGTAGCCTTGATATGGTCCTGTCTTCATTTAATTCTCATCCGGAGGCCGTATTCAAGGCTGCCTTAGCCTGGGCCGGTGCTGAATGTGAACGCACTGGGAAAGACCCTAATCCTTCCAACAAAAGAATTGTACTTGGAGATTCCATCTATACTATCGGGTTTACTGGATTCCAAACCAAGAAATTTGTGGACATTGTTATTCCAGCGCAAGTCCTTTCTGAAAATGAAATTGTCAAACTTATGAGTTATCTGACAAATCCTGATGTTGATGTGAAACCATTTCGAGTTATCAGTAGAGAGTCTGATTACTTTGAGATGAATCTGTACACCCGTTCACGATCTCCTGTTCAGACTGAAGAAGACTTTATGAAGTCGAAAAAGGTCGCTGACAGGTTCAGTGTCAGGCCTGATTTTAACATGTATCTTAAAGGGATGGATCTGGCGCAAATGGAAGGTACTTATGAGGTCACAATAGAATATAAAAGTAAGAATTTTGAAACTGTGCGATGCATTTCAAAGGTGACATCATCGGAGCTAGAATGTTCAATCCTAATACCAGCAGATACAGAATGTAATATTTCGGTTGTCCCTCAAAGTGGAGAGTTTCCATCAGAGCTGATGACAGGATTACAAACAAGGTTTGAGATTGGTAACTCGAACATTTCCGTTCAGAGGAAGATAGTACAAACGCACCGAACAAAGGGAATGGTGAAGAAACTGTTGATACAAAAATGTTCAGATCTTGACAATTGAAATACCGACAGACTACACCATTAAAGCTTTCATATACATGTAATCACATCCCAGGTATCATAGCATTGACACATTAATAAACTAACGGGCAAAAGAAAGTATATCGTTTTCCAATTGATATGTTCAAAACACTGTGTATCTAATTCATCTGAAATAATGCCAACAATCAATCCTGCAAGAAATCACTTGATCACTAGCAAGGAAATATGGCAAACATATGTGCATGCAACAGGGGGGTCTGAATGGATTCAGTTCACAATGTCAGATCACAGTATATGCAAGGACATTAACCCGCCGAAGTTAAGGCAAGTAGAGTGAGAACGAGCTGCTGGAATGAGAAACATGGGAGCTTCTCAAGCTCTACCTGCAAGAACACCAGCAGCAGTCTCTAGGCGGTAGCACCCGAGACAGGCCATGAAGTTGATTGTCACATGTTACCAAACCCCGCTGACAGCCTCATCCGGAAAATTTACCTCAGGAACAGGTTCATGCCAGCTATACCTTCTGCGAAGGAATAACAATATTTTCAGCAAGGCCCCGGAGCAGCAGTGAGAAACGGAAACCATCAGGTTCTCCACTGGATTCTGGGTCATCGAAATCTGTGAGCCACCGGTTCAGACTGGAGTTACCTGAAGTGTTTACTCCATGATCTTGTAGCACCCCGAAGTCAACGCAACCCAAGATGGCGACCCCCACAGAACAACCAAGCAGAGCAGGTCAAGATGACCAGGACGGAGATCACTCATTTCCGTCCTCACTGTTCAATTTCATCAATGAAGCTTAAATGGATGTTATAACAACTAAGCTGAATGATGCACTCATGCTGCCGGACCTACAAGAAAAGTTCAGGGAATCCTTTGGCTAGAGAGGCAATGAAAGTCATCATCCAGGACATCGTGGCCCTCTCAAGAAAGAGATATGCGAGTTGAAGGAAGCACTGCACCTAAGGACCGATGAGTTAGAACAGTGCAGTCGAAGGGACTCCTTGAGGATCAATGGGATCAAGGAGCCCAACTTGGGAAAGGAATTCTGTATACGTAACACACAAGCATATATGTCAGAAGCTTTATCGGAATATGACTTTGTCAGTTTCACTTAGACTCTTTTACATGTAAATATATTGTGTATAAACATATGTATATGTTCAATATTGTAAATACATTGGTGTTATCAATGTTTATCCATCACTTTATAATGTAGGAAATCGGGGTTATGTATTATCTATAAATAAGTTGGCGGGTGATATTGATAAGTTATATCACATTACGGGTAATTATCATTTAACTATCGGGTGGTTGGGTGGCTTTTCACGTGTTTTCGCTAATGTAAACATATCAATTAATGGGATTAACGGGTGGCTTATTAACGTAAATTGGTATTTAAGTAGTTAATCTATTGTTGACGTTACCTTGTAGTTCATTTATCTACTTATACTTACTTTTGGCAGTAAAATTCCTTATGAATTTCCTCCGTCGTAGCGCTAGTGTATTTGTTTATCGTGTAGGTGTCCGCCATGATTGTTGTGGGGCGGAACCAGAAGTTAAGCAAGTACTGCAGTAAAGTTGTTTATTGCCGCCAGCCAATCAGGGGTAAGCTCAGGGATATAAGAGGCCTGGATCGATGTCATTACTGACGCAGCAATCTGCTAGTAAGTCCGTTGCCGCCTACTGGGGATATCTCTCTGGCCTTTTCGTTATAACACAGTAGTAGTCGTAGGACAGAAGTTGTGTTGTAGACGGGTGGGGGAAACATTAGCTTAGGAAACATGTAGGATATATTTATCAGAAGTTCTGTTGGGAATAGTAGTTAGACGTAAGACTTCGGAGTTAGAGTTCAACGAGGTCGTCAGTACATTTCGGTGTTAAGTTATTACACAGGTAGTGGGAAGGGGGAGAAATTAGAGTTAGGAAAGAATAGGTTAGGGAAAGGTTTCTGTGAGCGAGTGTTTTACTTTTGTTGAGTTTATTTATTTCCGTCTTTTCCTTGTTTCTTACAGTATTAAATCATTATTATTTGAATCTCTGACTTGAGTTATACTGTGGTTGAAAGGATTGATAAATGCCATTGAACTGAAGAGACTGTACGCTGTATCAACCTTTTTATAATTTTCCATCAATAAACAAATACACAACACAAAGTCTTCATATAGAAAACACATACAGTTTAACATCTTGGTACAATTTACATTACTCACTGTCACTGGGCTGCCTATGAGAGGGCACGCCTATTACAATAATAAGGAATACTTTTGTAAGGTATTTTGTGACGTATCGAAGGCCTTTGATAGAGTTTGGCACAGAGGGTTTAGATTAGAGATGTATGGCGTACGCGGAAAGTTACTTGATTGATTCAATAGTTATATAAGTGATCACAAACAATCCGTTTTTGTACATGGTGCATTATTTTTGCCTATAGTGATAAAAGTAGGAGTGATTGGCGACGAAATAGAATGGTCTTAACAGCTCATTGAAAGACTGTATCAACACAACTAGAAATATGTGATGCAATTTGTCCCCCGCCCAAACGTTTTATCAGAAAATGACCCTACACCCGATATGTACTAACATCAAATTGTTCCAGAAAGAAATCCAGATTAATCAAAATAGCAAAGACACAACTCCACCATTAGGTCTAACCTGATACCAAGTTTCATAAACTTATATTGAAAAGTTTTCCCTTGCGGGGACCAAATAAAACTACTTAGGTACAATATTAAGTTCTATGAAACAATCCAAACCTAGAATCAAAATCAATCATATGAAAATATTGCATGTTATCCGTAGAGACCCTTTCTTTCAGAATTCATTTGATTTGGGATGACCTTGACATTGTGTTCAAGGTAACAGCAGAACTTTGAATCATCAAAATAGAAATCTTCATTTAAAATCAGCGCTTTTATTTCAAGAACGTTTTTCAATAACTTGTATTTCCAAGATCATCATTTGTCATTGTTGGCAAAATTCTTCAAGGGCATTTAGAAGTTGGGTAGTAATACAAGAAAATGATATGGATGTCAATTTCTTAATTCTTGTGTGAAATAAATTAAGAAGTTGACATCTATATCATTTTCTTGTATTGTTGGCAAGATGAAAGGCCAAGTCATATTAATTAGCATTTATTGTTACCCCTAGTGAGAACATATAATGATGTCAGTTTTGGTGATAATCTTATAACCTTATCTGCCCTGCTACTGAGTTCAATTAAAATTGAGAAAATATTCGTGAGTTTTATTGGCCTCAAGCATATCTAAAATATACTCGATTCATTGCGATTTTCCGTGTTGGGCCTTATCTAGAGGATTCCATGTAATCATTTTATTACATTTAATAAGGTCAGCTATCAGAAAGGCCTATTCAAGACTCTTTGGAGGGCTAGGCTCTGATTTACAGACGTTTTAGATACCGGTTACCTTAATTATTCAAAAAGCGTTTCACTCACCATAGCAAAATCCTTTGAGAAAATAAAACGTTATCATTGAAGTTTGTGATGTCATGGACATGTCTTGACAATAGATCCCATGATTCCCCACGCATTAGAACTGCTCCTGATTGAGTGTCATAAGTTTCTGTATGAATTTTTCCTTGCATAAGTTTCAAGACGTGCAAGCCCATATTTTGCTAGACCAAAACGTATAAAAGTGATTATGATTTTGACAGAAAGGAAAATTTTTTGAAATGGTTTTCAATCGGTCGAATTTTTTCATAATTAACCATTTCCCTTGTACAAAATCAGTAACAAATACGTATTTCGATCGCAATTTTAGCCTTGTAGGAGTGAACTGGTTTCCCACAGACTTAAAACAGCCTTACAAACTTCATCCCGGAAAGATAAATGTCCTTTATTCTCATGACCCTCGAATGCTTGTTTATTTTCAAGTAACCTTCTGCTTTACTTTCAATGAATATATTAAATAGTCTTCGAAATAGTTCAGAAACACCAAAAGATCAATAAAATATGGTCTCCATTAGCAGTTCTACAAATTAATATATGTGAACCCTAAGAGAATAACAAATCGCTTAATATTACCTCTGACTTTTTGTTAAGTTTCAGAGTTTTTGCGTACTTCCTTGCCATCCTTTTTTATCTGTAACCCACATGTCCCATCCTTTGTCGTACGACGAGGCTCACAAGTTCATTTGCTAAACTGCAGTGAAAAATTCCAATGCAAAAAAGAGATCAACGGCGATAGTCTCGATGAGTAAAAATTGTCATAAGTATTGTCGATGAAGTAGATTGTACATCGTACTCGGGATATGACTGTATTAAAGAGACACAGAGTATGTTGAGGGCCAAATAAAATTTTAAGAAAGATACTCTGTGTCACCTTAAGGAGCATTTGATTTGTTCAGGACCCGAGCAGCAATGTCGCTGCATAGCAAGCATTGCCTTAAACTGGAAAGAACATGAAATTAAGTGCAAAAGGAACTATTTACGAATGTGATGAACGGTTTACTTGACTCTCATAAGTTTCCTTCATCACATAAAATTGTTTTCTGTGAATCTAGGCATATTTAGAATGCAACTTGCAGCATACCTCTAATTATTATCAGATAGACTAGCTTATGGCAAATGCTTTTTAACATCAATAACAGCATAAGGATAAATCTACAAAACTTTATTCCGACAAAGGCGGTGCACTTTTCCCCGCGTAGGCTGAGACAAAGCGTCACACGTTAAAAGACAGGCATGTGTGGTATATAAACACCTTTAATAAGCCAATACACTATAATAGTTTTCATCTCAATAGTGCCCTGCAGACCAGGCACCCATATGAAGGCATACGGATTTATACCATGATGCCAAATATTACAATTACTAGTTTCAGTGAAAAAAGACCAACGCTATATGCATGTACAAGAGCTGAAGTAACACATACCAATCACAAGATTACCTGTTCTTTATAACATCACACTAGACACACTATTACACCTTAATGCAATACCAACTGATTAGGACTAAAATTATCAACTTCAGTTACAGTCAGTATTTCTCGATGACATGATACTTATCATAACGAGTGGCAAATTTTATTCCTACAACGGAATGTCTCTACAATCATGCAACAATCATGATCAGCTGACGTCATGAGTTCATTGAAAAAGCATGTCTCATGCATGTTCATTCCCGATCCTTGTAAGTGTGATTATATATATTAACTAGATTAGCGTTTGCGGGATACCGCAAAAGCAGAGCAGCCCCGAAACTTGGGGTTTCGCCTTACCCTGTTCCGCCTTTTACAGGCCTCACCAAATTGGGCATTTTCTCGTGACCTTGACCTTTGACACTCAAGGTCACACAATCAATTAAAACATTAAATTGAGTATAACATTAAGGTAATGTATGAATTGTTAAAAGTTAAAATAATCCAATTTCTCAATATATGTTGACCTTGCTGTGACCTTGACCTTCGACAGTTCGTACCCAAAACTTTTTGAAAATTTTGATCTTCTCAACAGATAATATATACTAAATCTAAACTTCATAGCACAAAAACATTTCATGTTATCCTGTTAACTCGTGACGTTCACATTTGACCTTGAAAGTGAACATAATAATTCCCCACAGGTGTAAACATTTAGACATATTCATGAGTTCTGAAAAACTAAATGGAATAAAGATATATCCAAATTAGGTGCACAATGCAATAACGCACATCTCATGACCTTGACCTTTTTACTCTTCCAAGGATGATATATACAAAGTAAAAGCTTCATAGCACAAAAGTTTTTCAAGTTATCGTGTTCACAAGGAATTTTGTAGTGATTTTATAACTCGTGACCTTGACCCTTGACCTTGAAAGTGAACATGTCATAATGATTCCCTGGAAGTATAAACATTTACACTTGTTCATGAGTTCTCAAAAGCTTTTAAAATGGGATCAAGTTAAACCCAAATTAGGTGCACATTGCAATAACGCATATCTCATGACCTTGACCTTTGACCTTCAAGGTCACACAATTAATGAACACTTTTTATTGAGTATAACAGTCATGTATTGATTACGGATTGACGGATTGTAGCCAAAACCTTTTCATTTTTTTCTACTCTTCCAAGGATGATAAATACCAAGTTAGAGCTTCATAGCACAAAAACTTTTAAAGTTATCGCGTTTACAAGGTATTCTTAGAGTGAATACATAGCTCGTGACCTTGACCTTTGACCTTGAAAGTGAACGTGTCAAAATCGTTCCCCCGAGGTATTAGTAGTAAGGTATGAATAAGAGTTCTGGAAAGCAATTTTTAGCTTAGTGGAAAAAGTTAAAGCTACTTATACGAGTGCGGCGGCGTCGGCGGTGGAAACTTCACAAAAACTGATTAGCAGTACTAATTAGCAGTACGTCCTATTTCATGATTTTTACAAACGATAACGTTACAGTACATTACCTATATTATACACTACACCATTAATAACCGATATTTCTTTTTGTTGTGAGTTTGATCAAACATAACAACAATTGTCCATCAAAATATTTACTCATTGTAAAAGTAACTTAATTACCTACTCAATCAATGTACATCAACCTCTTCCCTTGTAAAAAAAATCTATTTGGCTTCCAATCAACTTAATCCTTTTTGTACATCCTATCAACATTGCTCATTTTCTTATCACAACACTGTACATCAAGCTTATTTATTGTATAAACAACCCTTCGCTAACCATGTATATATGTCTTCCATCCTTGAAAATGTATGACTTACTTGACAACGACATTAGAATCTATGTCGAAACGTCGCTTACACAGAATCAAGAAGTTGTCCTTATTGTTCATTGTAAAAGTACTTTACAAAATATAATAATTGATAGAAAATACAGCAACATAAAAACGATAACAAATTAATAAATGTTAGGTATGAAGACGTTAGATGTTCTTAGGATCATTAACATATTAAAATTGATGCAACATTCTGGAGATGGCATTAAGACATGATGTTGCATCTATTGGGGTAAGGTTACTTGACAATCAAAGGTCACGAGAAATTGTGATCATGTGCCTCTGTTCATGACATCAATCATTGTGAGCTGTCTCACTATACAGTAAGTGGAACTATCACAAGTAAGATAACGCCTCATAGAAGGGTTCAACTCACAGTGAGTTTCATGATTAATCCTTTAGAAAAATTACTTGATGCATGTCGTGAAAAGTAAAACCTCTTGTTTTGACTGTAAAGCTCTTCCTTGATGTTGGAGAGAAGCAACGATGGACACTCTCCACCAATAGGGTTTATCGTGACACAATAAGTTAAACCTGCTTCCAGTGCAATGCTTGAGGGAAAGTCTAGTTTTGAATCAAACATAGTCGCTGTTAATACAGAGGTCACCATGGTCTTGTCTGCCTGTGTTACACTAATGTTGTATTTTGCTTCAGAAGGCGATAATGTAATGCCGTGCAGAAGAGCTTTCTGGTCACACTTGATATTCAGTGCATCAATGAAATTTCTAAAAATTACACGGTAATAGTCAGTCGACTCAGTGAATCCTTTATAAACCTCAACTTCCTGCAAAACCACGTTACCATTTGACCTTACCGTAGGATCAACAATTCTAAAAGGCCCAACGTGAGTGTCAGGACAATTGATATTGCTCAGTATTTTCAAACACTCACTATCATCAAGAAGTTGAGTTGGTACAACTTTCTTTATAAAACTAGCAGCATCAAACCCAGTGAAGCCAACAAGATACACAGTCTCTCCTAGAACGTCACGCTGGTTCCGCGGAGTGACCTCCTTGCCTTGTCTAGAACATTCAGCAGATGCCCAGGCCACGATGCAATCAAACAACACTTCCGGTTTCGTGTTAAGGTCAAGGTCGCTTGACGTCATGACCCTGCCCAGACAGCTATGGCAAAGGTCACGGAAACCGGGTGTCAACATACTCTTGTTGAATTCTGTGTTGACGATTTTCAGAGCTTGTTGGAAAAGTTGATCTTCATCAAAGAAATGAGCCTGTTCCAGAACAACACAGGCGTTCTCCGGAGTGAGGTTGGTCTGTAGGAAGGAGAGACAGAGGCGGTGGAGTCTGTGGACAGCGTACTTCTTGGACAGATAGAGCAGCCCGGTTACGTTGTCTGCAGTCAGTGAGCAGTCGTCAGTGTACAGGAAGCTGCAAAAGAGGAATAGACAGGATTCACGATTTTCAAGTTACGAAGAAACATCATCGTTACCTTAAAGGTTGTTTAGAGAAACTTACTGCCAGAAAACCTCTATTTTTTTTTCTTTGAATTTCTTCCAACAATAACAACATACAAAATCATTATTCTTTCTCGTCCTTACGTTAGAAATTCAGTGAAGAATTCCTTTGAAACATCGGGTATCTTGATGGATTCCTCTTTAGACCATTCACCACACAGCATGGAGTAGAATACGCAACTACGGCTGATGAGGATATAGCGATGCGCACGCACAATATCTTCACTCTGTCCAATCCGGAAGGTGACGTCACTGGTGTCTGCAGACTTCAACATATGGATATTACATTCAGCTAGAGTTCTCTCCCCCTGCCAGTCGTCTGTGAATCCGGGCTCAACTTGAGCAGTGGCCATCGTTCCTGAGATTTACGATGTTACCTGTAAAGCAATTACATATAAAATCATCAGAAGTTATGAAACGTTGTCAAGTTTATTGTACACAGGTGTGATCACAAGTTGAATAAAATAACTCAATTATTTGGAATATATTACTTTGTTATTCACAATGCCAGTCGTCTGTGAATCAAGACTCAACTTTAGCTGAAGCCATTGTTTAGGATATTTACGATTTCACCTGCTAAACAATAACCTAAACAACTAGGATTGACGCGTCAATACTTAGGTCTTCAAGACTTCCTCTTTGACCTTCACACAGTGTTTGACCTTCACATGACTTTTTGTCTAAGAGGTAAAAAGTAACTAATACATTATGAAAATGACCAAATTTCACTTGATATTCAGTGTTAAAGACTTTTCAGAAAAATTCACCATGGTGACCAATGTCAGCTATGACATCTTTCTTCAGAGAATATCATTCTTAGAAGCAGAAACAAATTTGGTTGAATTATCTATCACCGTTTTCCAGTTACATGTGATTAAAGGCTGTAATGTAAAGTTGACTGTTTCAGGCCCCTGTATAATGTAATGAAACCTAACACTTTTACTATTGATATTTTACTGATAAGGTATATCAGAAACAATGTTGGTCTTGTTTATCCACATACACAGATGTATGTTTTGTTTTGATAACTTAAGTAGTAATGGAGTAATGAATTTTGGAACTTTATTGAAAACACTGAAATGTGAAGATTTTTAGACCCCTACTCCATGTTGGTCCCTCTAGCTCCTTAACTATGAAATTTTGTATGATAAAGTGCAACATAGCAAAAGTTGTGCTTGGAATAGCGCATGTAAAAATACAATCAATTTAAAGATATCTTTGTTAATAAAGAAACTGTGGAACTTTGAAATGTGCCAAAAATGAGGATTTTCCAGAAATCACAATATTCAAGGACAGGTCATGGACAGAACAAAATTTATCATGAGTTGTTGATATTTTTTTCTGTCTATTCATTACATCTGCTTCACAAAACATCAACAATAAAATTTGTATCTGTAACAGTTTTGGAACTAAAATTATCAAAGTAAAATAACCCTCGAAAACTGTTGAAATCATCGAAAAATGTAAAAAAACTCTTTATGTCCACATATTTACTTTAATATCAACTTTTATATGATAATGATCTGTAGTGAATTTGTTTAACTATCATTGTAGAACAGAATGCAATTAACAGATTTCTTATTTGATGTTTCCTTACAGAGAAATGTCCGTTTGAACGTAACATGAAAAATGACCCTTCAAAAAAATGTCGAATTTCAAGGGCAGATTTCTCGAGTCACAGATCGAAATTAAAAATTCGCTTAGATAAATTTTTCACACACTCAATAAGCTTTCGAACGAGCTATCACACTAGTCTGTAGGTATTGCCGTTTGTGAGAAGAAGATTTTCAAAGACCCGCACCGTCAGAACCGCGAAATTTCAGAAAATTTTAAGTTTTTCGAAAATAGCAAAAAATCTATTTATACGGCCGAAAACTGCATAGAGTGCATTCGATGATGAATGTTGTTGCCCACATTTTGGTGAAAGTTTTATGCAATTATCTCCCATAGTTACCGAGAAAACGAGGTTTGATGTTTTTTCGTTTAAGGGGAGATAACTCGAAAACAAAATGGAAATTCAAAAATCGGGCTCGACACAAAACGAGTTCATGATAAGCGCTACAATCCCTAAAAATTTCATGAAATTCTGCTGGACCGTCTCCTCAGAATATTTGCCACAAAAAAAGTGCAAATAATAAAAATAATAACTAGGATTGACGCGTCAATACTTAGGTCTTCAAGACTTCCTCTTTGACCTTCACACAGTGTTTGACCTTCACATGACTTTTTGTCTAAGAGGTAAAAAGTTACTAATACATTATGAAAATGACCAAATTTCACTTGATATTCAGTGTTAAAGACTTTTCAGAAAAATTCACCATGGTGACCAATGTCAGCTATGACATCATTCTTCAGAGAATACCATTCTTAGAAGCAGAAAAAAATTTGGTTGAATTATCTATCACCGTTTTCCAGTTACATGTGATTAAAGGCTGTAATGTAAAGTTGACTGTTTCAGACCCCTGTATAATGTAATGAAACCTAATACTTTTACTATTGATATTTTACTGATAAGGTATATCAGAAGCAATGTTTGTGTTGTTTATCCACATACAATGATGTTTGTTTTGTTTTGATAACTTAAATAGTAAGGGAGTAATGAACTTTGGAACTTTATTGAAAACACTGAAATGTGAAGATTTTTAGACCCCTACTCCATGTTGGTTCCTCTAGCTCCTTAACTATCAAAATTATTATGATAAAGTGCAACATGGCAAAAGTTGTGCTTGGAATAGCGCATGTAAAAATACAATCAATTTTAAGATATCTTTCTTAATAAAGAAACTGTGGAACTTTGAAATGTGCTAAAAATGAGGATTTTCCAGAAATCGCAATATTCAAGGACAGGTCATGGACAGAAAAAAAATTATCATGAGTTGTTGATATTTTTTTCTGTTTACTCATTACATCTGCTTCACAAAACATCAACGATAAAATTTCTATCTGTAACAGTTTTGGAACTAAAATTCTCAAAGTAAAATAACCCTCGAAAACTGTTGAAATCATCGAAAAATGTAAAAAAACTTGTTATGTCCACATATTTCCTTTAATATCAACTTTTATATAATAATGATCTGTAGTGAATTTGTTCAACTATCATTGTAGAACAGAATGCAATTAACAAATTTCTTATTTGATGTTTCCTTACAGAGTAATGTCCGTTTGAACGTAACATGAAAAATGACCCTTCAAAAAAATGTCGAACTTCAAGGACAGATAACTCGAGTCACAGATCGAAATTAAAAATTCGCTTAGATAAATTTTTCACACACTCATTAAGCTTTCGAACGAGCTATCACACTAGTCTGTAGGTATTGCCGTTTGTGAGAAGAAGATTTTCAAAGACACTGACCGTCAGAACCGCGAATTTCAGAAATTTTGCAGTTTTTCGAAAATAGCAAAAAATCTATTATTACGGCCGAAAACCGCTATGGGCTACCTCGATGGGAAATGTTGTTGTCCACATTTTGGTGAAAGTTTTATGCAATTATCTCCCATAGTTACCGAGAAATCATGGTTTGAAGTTTTTTCCTTAAAGGGGAGATAACTCGAAAACAAAATCGAAATTCAAAAATCGGGCTCAACACAAAACGAGTTCATGACAAGGGCTAGCATCCCTGAAAATTTCATGAAATTCGTTTGAACCGTTTCTTCAGAATATTTGCCACAAAAAACGTGCAAATAATAAAAATAATAATAAAAACACGGATAATAACAATAGGTCTTCAGACGTAGTCTTGAAGACCTAACTAGGATTGACGCGTCAATACTTAGGTCTTCAAGATTCCTCTTTGACCTTCACACAGTGTTTGACCTTCACATGACTTTTTGTCTTAGAGGTAAACAGTAGCTAATACATTATGAAAATGACCAAATTCCACTTGATATTCAGTGTTAAAGACTTTTCAAAAAATCCATCATGGTGGCCAATGTCAGCTATGACATCATTCTTCAGAGAATATCATTCCTAGAAGCAAAAAAAAATTTGGTTGAATCATCTCTCATCGTTTTCGAGATACATGTGATTTAACGCTGTAGTGTAAAGATGACTGTTTCAGACCCCTGTATAATGTAATGAAACCTAACACTTCAACTATTGATATTTTACTGATAAGATATATCAGAAAAAAATGTTGGTCTTGTTTATCCACATACAAAGATGTATGTTTTTTTTTTTGATAATTTAAATAGTAATGGAGTAATTAATTTTGGAACTTTATTGAAAACACTGAAATTTGAATATTTTTAGACTCCTACTCCATGTTGGTCCTTCTAGCTCCTTAACTATCAACATTTTTATGATAAAGTGCAACATAGCAAAAGTTGTGCTTGGAATAGCGCATGTGAAAATACAATCAATTTAAAGATATCTTCCTTAATAAAGAAACTGTGGAACTTTGAAATGTGCTAAAAATGAGAATTTTCCAAAAATCGCAATATTCAAGGTCAAGTCATGGACAGAAAAAGAATTATCATGACTTGTTGGGTTTTTTTTCTGACTAATCATTACATCTGCTTCACAAAACATCAATGATAAAATTTCTATCTGTAACAGTTTTAAAACTAAAATTCTCAAAGTAAAATAACCCTCGAAAAATGTTAAAATTGCTGAAAATTTCAAAAATCTCTTTATGTCCACATATTTCCTTTAATATCAACTTTTATATGATAATGATCTGTAGTGAATTTCTTCAACTTTCTTCGTAAAACAGAATGCATCCAACAGTTTTCTTATTTGACATTTCCTTACAGAGTAACCTCCCTTTGAAAGTAACACGAAAAATGACCCTTCAAAAAAATGTCGAATTTCAAGGACAGATAACTCAAGTCACAGGTCGAAATTTAAAATTTCGCCCAGAAAACTGTCTTACACACTCATTAAGCTTTCTAACGAGCTATCACACTAGTCTGTAAGTATTGCCGTTTGTGAGGAGAAGATTTTTAAAGACGCGTACCGTCAGAACCGTGAAATTTCACAAAATTTTCAGTTTTTCGAAAATAGCAAAAAATCTATTTATACGGCCGAACACCGCTATGGGCTTCATCGATGGGGAATGTTGTTGCCCACATTTTGGTGAAAGGTTATGAGATTATCTCCCATAGTAACCGATAAATTGAGGTTTGAAGATTTGACTTTAAGGGGAGATAACTCAAAAACAAAATCGAAATTCAAAAATCTGGCTCGACACAAATCTAAGTTAGGGGACCCTCTGCAACCCCTGCAATTTTCATGCAAATCGTATCACTAATAAGGTCAGAAATGGTGGAACAAAAAAACGTCCAAATAATAATAATAAAAATCCGGACGATAACAATAGGTCTTCAGACTTTCGTCTTGAAGACCTAACTAGGATTGACGCGTCAATACTTAGGTCTTCAAGACTTCCTCTTTGACCTTCACACAGTGTTTGACCTTCACATGATTTTTGTCTAAGAGGTAAAAAGTAACTAATACATTATGAAAATGACCAAATTTCACTTATTCAGTGTTAAAGACTTTTCAGAAAAATTCACCATGGTGGCCAATGTCAGCTTTGACATCATTCTTCAGAGAATATCATTCTTAGAAGCAGAAAAAAATTTGGTTGAATTATCTATCACCGTTTTCCAGTTACATGTGATTAAAGGCTGTAATGTAAAATTGACTGTTTCAGACCCCTGTGTGATGTAATGAAACGTAACACTTTAACTATTGATATTTTACTGATAAGGTATATCAGAAACAATGTTGGTCTTGATTTTCCGCATACAAAGATGTTTGTTTTGTTTGGATAACTTAAATAGTAAGGGAGTAATGAACTTTGGAACTTTATTGAAAACACTGGAATGTGAAGATTTTTAGACCCCTACTCCATGTTGGTCCTTCTATCTCCTTAACTATCAACATTTTTATGATAAAGTACAACATAGCAAAAGTTGTGCTTGCAATAGCGCATGCGGAAATACAATCGATTTAAAGATATCTTTCTTAATAAAGAAACTGTGGAACTTTGAAATGTGCCAAAAATGAGGATTTTCCAGAAATCGCAATATTCAAGGACAGGTCATGGACAGAATTTTTTTTATCATGAGTTGTTTATATTTTTTACTGTCTACTCATTACATCTGCTTCACAAAACATCAACGATAAAATTTCTATCTTTAACAGTTTTGGAACTAAAATTCTCAAAGTAAAATAACCCTCGAAAACTGTTGAAATCATCGAAAAATGTAAAAAACCTCTTTATGTCCACATATTTCCTTTAATATAAACTTTTATATGATAATGATCTGTAGTGAATTTGTTCAACTATCATTGTAGAACAGAATGCAATTAACAGATTTCTTATTTGATGTTTCCTTACAGAGTAACCTCCCTTGGAAAGTAACACAAAAAATGACCCTTCAAAAAAATGTCGAATTTCAAGGGCAGATAACTCAAGTCACAGGTCGAAATTGAAAATTTAGCCACGTAGACTTTCTTACACACTCATTAAGCTTTCAAACGAGCTATCACACTAGCCTGTAAGTTTTGCCGTTTGTGAGGAGAAGATTTTTAAAGACGCGTACCGTCAGAACCGCGAAATTTCACCAAATTTTCAGTTTTTCGAAAATAGCAAAAAATCTATTTATACGGCCGAAAACGGCATAGGGTGCATTCGATGGGGAATAATGTTGCCCACATTTTGGTGAAAGTTTTAAGAAATTATCTCCCATAGTTACCGAGAAATCGAGGTTTGAAGTTTTTCCTTTAAGGGGAGATAACTCAAAAACAAAATCGAAATTCGAAAATCTGGCTCGACACAAATCTAAGTTAGGGGACCCTCTACAATCCCTTAAATTTTCATGCAAATCGGTTCATCAATAAGGTCAGAAATGGTGGAACAAAAAACGTACAAATAATAATAATAAAAATCCGGATAATAACAATAGGTCTTCCAGACGTAGTCTTGAAGACCTAATAATAATAAGACTAGGACTGCCGCGGCAGTACTTAGGTCTTCAAGATTCCTGTTTGACCTTCACATACTGTTTGACCTTCACATGAATGTTTGACCTTCACATGCATGTTTGTTTAAGAGGTTTAAACCATACCGACCAAAACATCACTTTTTAATATGCAAAGTTTGACCCTTCCTCCTGACCGGAAGTGACTGTTCGCGAGCGATTTTATTCTTTTATCTTGAAGACCTTGCTCATGTCTAACTCTCATGCAAAAATCATTAAGTTCTAAGGTCTGGTTTTTTAGTTATGTGCCCTTGAAGTTTGCAATTTTGAGATTTTGGTCAACTTTGAAAGGTCACAGCACAAAAAGTATTAATGTTAGCACCATAAATCGACATCGCTTTTTTGTACAATACTTCAGCTACATTCAGTATAAATTTCAGCTCTCTAGTGCAAGTATCTTCAGAGGAGTAGGCTTTTAAAGGCGGGTGGGGTCGGAAATCGTCAAAAATGCACTAAAAGCAAGATGGCGGCCGAAGCACGTGACCTACAAATTTGCCATGATTTACTTTTTTTCATTATTTTTTATTGCGCTTCTTTTAAAAAAAAAGTTAAGTCTCTAAGTGCATTTTGAAAAAAAAATCAATGTTTGCAATTTTGAGATTTTGGTCAACTTTGAAAGGTCACAGCACAAAAAGTATTAATGTTAGCACCATAAATCGACATCGCTTTTTTGTACAATACTTCAGCTACATTCAGTATAAATTTCAGCTCTCTAGTGCAAGTATCTTCAGAGGAGTAGGCTTTTAAAGGCGGGTGGGGTCGGAAATCGTCAAAAATGCACTAAAAGCAAGATGGCGGCCGAAGCACGTGACCTACAAATTTGCCATGATTTACTTTTTTTCATTATTTTTTATTGCGCTTCTTTTAAAAAAAAAGTTAAGTCTCTAAGTGCATTTTGAAAAAAAAATCAATGTTAAATTTTCAATTTTGGATTCGATCTGGACCTTTAACGTACTGGTCGATTTTGCCCAAAAGCTTAGCATGTCGATTCCAGGGTAAGGGTTATCAGCATGCCAAGTTTCGTCCCATTTGGAGTAGCCGTTTGAGCTGTAGCTCGTTCACAAAAAAAGTACAAATAATAATAACAAAAAAGAACTTGAAGAAATCGGATAAAAACAATAGGTCTTCAAGACTTTGTCTTGAAGACCTAACTAGGATTGACGCGTCAATACTTAGGTCTTCAAGATTCCTCTTTGACCTTCACACAGTGTTTGACCTTCACATGACTTTTTGTCTAAGAGGTAAACAGTAACTAATACATTATCAAAATGATCAAATTCCACTTGATATTCAGTGTTAAAGACTTTTCAGAAAAATTCATCATGGTGGCCTATGTCAGCTATGACACCATTCTTCAGAGAATATTATTCCTAGTAGCAGAAAAAAATTTGGTTACATTTTCTCTCACCGTTTTCGAGATACATGTGATTTAACGTTGTAATGTAAAGAAAACACTGAAATTTTAAGATTTTTTTACCCCTACTCCATGTTGGTCCTTCTATCTCCTTAACTATCAAATTTTTATGATAAAGTACAACAAAGCAAAAGTTGTGCTTGGAATGGCGTATGTGAAAATACAATCAATTAAAAGATACCTTTATTAATAAAGAAACTGTGGAACCTTGAAATGTGCCAAAAATGAGGATTTTCCAAAAATCGCAATATTCAAGGACCGGTCATGGACAGAATTTTTTTTATCATGAGTTGTTGATATTTTTTTCTGTCTACTCATTACAACTGCTTCACAAAACATCAATGATAAAATTTCTATCTGTTAAACTTTTGGAACTAAAATTCTCAAAGTAAAATAACCCTCGAAAACTGTTGAAATCATCGAAAAATGTAAAAAAACTCTTTATGTCCACATATTTCCTTTAATATCAACTTTTATATGATAATGATCTGTAGTGAATTTGTTCAACTATCATTGTAGAACAGAATGCAACTAACAGATTTCTTATTTGATATTTCCTTACAGAGAAATGTCCGTTTGAACGTAACATGAAAAATGACCCTTAAAAAAAATGTCGAACTTCAAGGGCAGATAACTCGAGTCACAGGTCGAAATTAAAAATTCGCTTAGATAATTTTTTTACACACTCATTAAGCTTTCGAACGAGCTATCACACTAGTCTGTAGGTATTGCCGTTTGTGAGAAGAAGATTTTCAAAGAGACGCACCGTCAGAACCGCGAAATTTCAGAAAATGTTCAGTTTTTCGAAAATAGAAAAAAATCTATTTACACGGCCGAAAATCGCTATGGGCTTAATCGATGGGGAATGTTGTTGCCCACATTTTGGTGAAAGTTTTATGAAATTATCTCCCTTAGTTACCGAGAAATTGAGGTTTAAAGTTTTTCCTTTAAAGGGAGGTAACTCAAAACCAAAATCGAAATTAAAAAATCTGGTTCGAGGATAATCTAAGTTGGGATACAGGCTACAATCCCTGAAAATTTCAAGAAATTCGGTTGAGTCGTTTGGGCTGTAGAGCGTTCACAAAATTGGTACAAATAATAAAAATAATAATAATAATAATCACGATAATAACAATAGGTCTTCTAGACTTTCGTCTTGAAGACCTAAAAAACAAAGATAATAACAATAGGTCTTCAGACGTAGGAAACATGTAGGATATATTTATCAGAAGTTCTGTTGGGAATAGTAGTTAGACGTAAGACTTCGGAGTTAGAGTTCAACGAGGTCGTCAGTACATTTCGGTGTTAAGTTATTACACAGGTAGTGGGAAGGGGGAGAAATTAGAGTTAGGAAAGAATAGGTTAGGGAAAGGTTTCTGTGAGCGAGTGTTTTACTTTTGTTGAGTTTATTTATTTCCGTCTTTTCCTTGTTTCTTACAGTATTAAATCATTATTATTTGAATCTCTGACTTGAGTTATACTGTGGTTGAAAGGATTGATAAATGCCATTGAACTGAAGAGACTGTACGCTGTATCAACCTTTTTATAATTTTCCATCAATAAACAAATACACAACACAAAGTCTTCATATAGAAAACACATACAGTTTAACATCTTGGTACAATTTACATTACTCACTGTCACTGGGCTGCCTATGAGAGGGCACGCCTATTACAATAATAAGGAATACTTTTGTAAGGTATTTTGTGACGTATCGAAGGCCTTTGATAGAGTTTGGCACAGAGGGTTTAGATTAGAGATGTATGGCGTACGCGGAAAGTTACTTGATTGATTCAATAGTTATATAAGTGATCACAAACAATCCGTTTTTGTACATGGTGCATTATTTTTGCCTATAGTGATAAAAGTAGGAGTGATTGGCGACGAAATAGAATGGTCTTAACAGCTCATTGAAAGACTGTATCAACACAACTAGAAATATGTGATGCAATTTGTCCCCCGCCCAAACGTTTTATCAGAAAATGACCCTACACCCGATATGTACTAACATCAAATTGTTCCAGAAAGAAATCCAGATTAATCAAAATAGCAAAGACACAACTCCACCATTAGGTCTAACCTGATACCAAGTTTCATAAACTTATATTGAAAAGTTTTCCCTTGCGGGGACCAAATAAAACTACTTAGGTACAATATTAAGTTCTATGAAACAATCCAAACCTAGAATCAAAATCAATCATATGAAAATATTGCATGTTATCCGTAGAGACCCTTTCTTTCAGAATTCATTTGATTTGGGATGACCTTGACATTGTGTTCAAGGTAACAGCAGAACTTTGAATCATCAAAATAGAAATCTTCATTTAAAATCAGCGCTTTTTTTTCAAGAACGTTTTTCAATAACTTGTATTTCCAAGATCATCATTTGTCATTGTTGGCAAAATTCTTCAAGGGCATTTAGAAGTTGGGTAGTAATACAAGAAAATGATATGGATGTCAATTTCTTAATTCTTGTGTGAAATAAATTAAGAAGTTGACATCTATATCATTTTCTTGTATTGTTGGCAAGATGAAAGGCCAAGTCATATTAATTAGCATTTATTGTTACCCCTAGTGAGAACATATAATGATGTCAGTTTTGGTGATAATCTTATAACCTTATCTGCCCTGCTACTGAGTTCAATTAAAATTGAGAAAATATTCGTGAGTTTTATTGGCCTCAAGCATATCTAAAATATACTCGATTCATTGCGATTTTCCGTGTTGGGCCTTATCTAGAGGATTCCATGTAATCATTTTATTACATTTAATAAGGTCAGCTATCAGAAAGGCCTATTCAAGACTCTTTGGAGGGCTAGGCTCTGATTTACAGACGTTTTAGATACCGGTTACCTTAATTATTCAAAAAGCGTTTCACTCACCATAGCAAAATCCTTTGAGAAAATAAAACGTTATCATTGAAGTTTGTGATGTCATGGACATGTCTTGACAATAGATCCCATGATTCCCCACGCATTAGAACTGCTCCTGATTGAGTGTCATAAGTTTCTGTATGAATTTTTCCTTGCATAAGTTTCAAGACGTGCAAGCCCATATTTTGCTAGACCAAAACGTATAAAAGTGATTATGATTTTGACAGAAAGGAAAAATTTTTGAAATGGTTTTCAATCGGTCGAATTTTTTCATAATTAACCATTTCCCTTGTACAAAATCAGTAACAAATACGTATTTCGATCGCAATTTTAGCCTTGTAGGAGTGAACTGGTTTCCCACAGACTTAAAACAGCCTTACAAACTTCATCCCGGAAAGATAAATGTCCTTTATTCTCATGACCCTCGAATGCTTGTTTATTTTCAAGTAACCTTCTGCTTTACTTTCAATGAATATATTAAATAGTCTTCGAAATAGTTCAGAAACACCAAAAGATCAATAAAATATGGTCTCCATTAGCAGTTCTACAAATTAATATATGTGAACCCTAAGAGAATAACAAATCGCTTAATATTACCTCTGACTTTTTGTTAAGTTTCAGAGTTTTTGCGTACTTCCTTGCCATCCTTTTTTATCTGTAACCCACATGTCCCATCCTTTGTCGTACGACGAGGCTCACAAGTTCATTTGCTAAACTGCAGTGAAAAATTCCAATGCAAAAAAGAGATCAACGGCGATAGTCTCGATGAGTAAAAATTGTCATAAGTATTGTCGATGAAGTAGATTGTACATCGTACTCGGGATATGACTGTATTAAAGAGACACAGAGTATGTTGAGGGCCAAATAAAATTTTAAGAAAGATACTCTGTGTCACCTTAAGGAGCATTTGATTTGTTCAGGACCCGAGCAGCAATGTCGCTGCATAGCAAGCATTGCCTTAAACTGGAAAGAACATGAAATTAAGTGCAAAAGGAACTATTTACGAATGTGATGAACGGTTTACTTGACTCTCATAAGTTTCCTTCATCACATAAAATTGTTTTCTGTGAATCTAGGCATATTTAGAATGCAACTTGCAGCATACCTCTAATTATTATCAGATAGACTAGCTTATGGCAAATGCTTTTTAACATCAATAACAGCATAAGGATAAATCTACAAAACTTTATTCCGACAAAGGCGGTGCACTTTTCCCCGCGTAGGCTGAGACAAAGCGTCACACGTTAAAAGACAGGCATGTGTGGTATATAAACACCTTTAATAAGCCAATACACTATAATAGTTTTCATCTCAATAGTGCCCTGCAGACCAGGCACCCATATGAAGGCATACGGATTTATACCATGATGCCAAATATTACAATTACTAGTTTCAGTGAAAAAAGACCAACGCTATATGCATGTACAAGAGCTGAAGTAACACATACCAATCACAAGATTACCTGTTCTTTATAACATCACACTAGACACACTATTACACCTTAATGCAATACCAACTGATTAGGACTAAAATTATCAACTTCAGTTACAGTCAGTATTTCTCGATGACATGATACTTATCATAACGAGTGGCAAATTTTATTCCTACAACGGAATGTCTCTACAATCATGCAACAATCATGATCAGCTGACGTCATGAGTTCATTGAAAAAGCATGTCTCATGCATGTTCATTCCCGATCCTTGTAAGTGTGATTATATATATTAACTAGATTAGCGTTTGCGGGATACCGCAAAAGCAGAGCAGCCCCGAAACTTGGGGTTTCGCCTTACCCTGTTCCGCCTTTTACAGGCCTCACCAAATTGGGCATTTTCTCGTGACCTTGACCTTTGACACTCAAGGTCACACAATCAATTAAAACATTAAATTGAGTATAACATTAAGGTAATGTATGAATTGTTAAAAGTTAAAATAATCCAATTTCTCAATATATGTTGACCTTGCTGTGACCTTGACCTTCGACAGTTCGTACCCAAAACTTTTTGAAAATTTTGATCTTCTCAACAGATAATATATACTAAATCTAAACTTCATAGCACAAAAACATTTCATGTTATCCTGTTAACTCGTGACGTTCACATTTGACCTTGAAAGTGAACATAATAATTCCCCACAGGTGTAAACATTTAGACATATTCATGAGTTCTGAAAAACTAAATGGAATAAAGATATATCCAAATTAGGTGCACAATGCAATAACGCACATCTCATGACCTTGACCTTTTTACTCTTCCAAGGATGATATATACAAAGTAAAAGCTTCATAGCACAAAAGTTTTTCAAGTTATCGTGTTCACAAGGAATTTTGTAGTGATTTTATAACTCGTGACCTTGACCCTTGACCTTGAAAGTGAACATGTCATAATGATTCCCTGGAAGTATAAACATTTACACTTGTTCATGAGTTTTCAAAAGCTTTTAAAATGGGATCAAGTTAAACCCAAATTAGGTGCACATTGCAATAACGCATATCTCATGACCTTGACCTTTGACCTTCAAGGTCACACAATTAATGAACACTTTTTATTGAGTATAACAGTCATGTATTGATTACGGATTGACGGATTGTAGCCAAAACCTTTTCATTTTTTTCTACTCTTCCAAGGATGATAAATACCAAGTTAGAGCTTCATAGCACAAAAACTTTTAAAGTTATCGCGTTTACAAGGTATTCTTAGAGTGATTACATAGCTCGTGACCTTGACCTTTGACCTTGAAAGTGAACGTGTCAAAATCGTTCCCCCGAGGTATTAGTAGTAAGGTATGAATAAGAGTTCTGGAAAGCAATTTTTAGCTTAGTGGAAAAAGTTAAAGCTACTTATACGAGTGCGGCGGCGTCGGCGGTGGAAACTTCACAAAAACTGATTAGCAGTACTAATTAGCAGTACGTCCTATTTCATGATTTTTACAAACGATAACGTTACAGTACATTACCTATATTATACACTACACCATTAATAACCGATATTTCTTTTTGTTGTGAGTTTGATCAAACATAACAACAATTGTCCATCAAAATATTTACTCATTGTAAAAGTAACTTAATTACCTACTCAATCAATGTACATCAACCTCTTCCCTTGTAAAAAAAATCTATTTGGCTTCCAATCAACTTAATCCTTTTTGTACATCCTATCAACATTGCTCATTTTCTTATCACAACACTGTACATCAAGCTTATTTATTGTATAAACAACCCTTCGCTAACCATGTATATATGTCTTCCATCCTTGAAAATGTATGACTTACTTGACAACGACATTAGAATCTATGTCGAAACGTCGCTTACACAGAATCAAGAAGTTGTCCTTATTGTTCATTGTAAAAGTACTTTACAAAATATAATAATTGATAGAAAATACAGCAACATAAAAACGATAACAAATTAATAAATGTTAGGTATGAAGACGTTAGATGTTCTTAGGATCATTAACATATTAAAATTGATGCAACATTCTGGAGATGGCATTAAGACATGATGTTGCATCTATTGGGGTAAGGTTACTTGACAATCAAAGGTCACGAGAAATTGTGATCATGTGCCTCTGTTCATGACATCAATCATTGTGAGCTGTCTCACTATACAGTAAGTGGAACTATCACAAGTAAGATAACGCCTCATAGAAGGGTTCAACTCACAGTGAGTTTCATGATTAATCCTTTAGAAAAATTACTTGATGCATGTCGTGAAAAGTAAAACCTCTTGTTTTGACTGTAAAGCTCTTCCTTGATGTTGGAGAGAAGCAACGATGGACACTCTCCACCAATAGGGTTTATCGTGACACAATAAGTTAAACCTGCTTCCAGTGCAATGCTTGAGGGAAAGTCTAGTTTTGAATCAAACATAGTCGCTGTTAATACAGAGGTCACCATGGTCTTGTCTGCCTGTGTTACACTAATGTTGTATTTTGCTTCAGAAGGCGATAATGTAATGCCGTGCAGAAGAGCTTTCTGGTCACACTTGATATTCAGTGCATCAATGAAATTTCTAAAAATTACACGGTAATAGTCAGTCGACTCAGTGAATCCTTTATAAACCTCAACTTCCTGCAAAACCACGTTACCATTTGACCTTACCGTAGGATCAACAATTCTAAAAGGCCCAACGTGAGTGTCAGGACAATTGATATTGCTCAGTATTTTCAAACACTCACTATCATCAAGAAGTTGAGTTGGTACAACTTTCTTTATAAAACTAGCAGCATCAAACCCAGTGAAGCCAACAAGATACACAGTCTCTCCTAGAACGTCACGCTGGTTCCGCGGAGTGACCTCCTTGCCTTGTCTAGAACATTCAGCAGATGCCCAGGCCACGATGCAATCAAACAACACTTCCGGTTTCGTGTTAAGGTCAAGGTCGCTTGACGTCATGACCCTGCCCAGACAGCTATGGCAAAGGTCACGGAAACCGGGTGTCAACATACTCTTGTTGAATTCTGTGTTGACGATTTTCAGAGCTTGTTGGAAAAGTTGATCTTCATCAAAGAAATGAGCCTGTTCCAGAACAACACAGGCGTTCTCCGGAGTGAGGTTGGTCTGTAGGAAGGAGAGACAGAGGCGGTGGAGTCTGTGGACAGCGTACTTCTTGGACAGATAGAGCAGCCCGGTTACGTTGTCTGCAGTCAGTGAGCAGTCGTCAGTGTACAGGAAGCTGCAAAAGAGGAATAGACAGGATTCACGATTTTCAAGTTACGAAGAAACATCATCGTTACCTTAAAGGTTGTTTAGAGAAACTTACTGCCAGAAAACCTCTATTTTTTTTTCTTTGAATTTCTTCCAACAATAACAACATACAAAATCATTATTCTTTCTCGTCCTTACGTTAGAAATTCAGTGAAGAATTCCTTTGAAACATCGGGTATCTTGATGGATTCCTCTTTAGACCATTCACCACACAGCATGGAGTAGAATACGCAACTACGGCTGATGAGGATATAGCGATGCGCACGCACAATATCTTCACTCTGTCCAATCCGGAAGGTGACGTCACTGGTGTCTGCAGACTTCAACATATGGATATTACATTCAGCTAGAGTTCTCTCCCCCTGCCAGTCGTCTGTGAATCCGGGCTCAACTTGAGCAGTGGCCATCGTTCCTGAGATTTACGATGTTACCTGTAAAGCAATTACATATAAAATCATCAGAAGTTATGAAACGTTGTCAAGTTTATTGTACACAGGTGTGATCACAAGTTGAATAAAATAACTCAATTATTTGGAATATATTACTTTGTTATTCACAATGCCAGTCGTCTGTGAATCAAGACTCAACTTTAGCTGAAGCCATTGTTTAGGATATTTACGATTTCACCTGCTAAACAATAACCTAAACAACTAGGATTGACGCGTCAATACTTAGGTCTTCAAGACTTCCTCTTTGACCTTCACACAGTGTTTGACCTTCACATGATTTTTGTCTAAGAGGTAAAAAGTAACTAATACATTATGAAAATGACCAAATTTCACTTGATATTCAGTGTTAAAGACTTTTCAGAAAAATTCACCATGGTGACCAATGTCAGCTATGACATCTTTCTTCAGAGAATATCATTCTTAGAAGCAGAAACAAATTTGGTTGAATTATCTATCACCGTTTTCCAGTTACATGTGATTAAAGGCTGTAATGTAAAGTTGACTGTTTCAGGCCCCTGTATAATGTAATGAAACCTAACACTTTTACTATTGATATTTTACTGATAAGGTATATCAGAAACAATGTTGGTCTTGTTTATCCACATACACAGATGTATGTTTTGTTTTGATAACTTAAGTAGTAATGGAGTAATGAATTTTGGAACTTTATTGAAAACACTGAAATGTGAAGATTTTTAGACCCCTACTCCATGTTGGTCCCTCTAGCTCCTTAACTATGAAATTTTGTATGATAAAGTGCAACATAGCAAAAGTTGTGCTTGGAATAGCGCATGTAAAAATACAATCAATTTAAAGATATCTTTGTTAATAAAGAAACTGTGGAACTTTGAAATGTGCCAAAAATGAGGATTTTCCAGAAATCACAATATTCAAGGACAGGTCATGGACAGAACAAAATTTATCATGAGTTGTTGATATTTTTTTCTGTCTATTCATTACATCTGCTTCACAAAACATCAACAATAAAATTTGTATCTGTAACAGTTTTGGAACTAAAATTATCAAAGTAAAATAACCCTCGAAAACTGTTGAAATCATCGAAAAATGTAAAAAAACTCTTTATGTCCACATATTTACTTTAATATCAACTTTTATATGATAATGATCTGTAGTGAATTTGTTTAACTATCATTGTAGAACAGAATGCAATTAACAGATTTCTTATTTGATGTTTCCTTACAGAGAAATGTCCGTTTGAACGTAACATGAAAAATGACCCTTCAAAAAAATGTCGAATTTCAAGGGCAGATTTCTCGAGTCACAGATCGAAATTAAAAATTCGCTTAGATAAATTTTTCACACACTCAATAAGCTTTCGAACGAGCTATCACACTAGTCTGTAGGTATTGCCGTTTGTGAGAAGAAGATTTTCAAAGACCCGCACCGTCAGAACCGCGAAATTTCAGAAAATTTTAAGTTTTTCGAAAATAGCAAAAAATCTATTTATACGGCCGAAAACTGCATAGAGTGCATTCGATGATGAATGTTGTTGCCCACATTTTGGTGAAAGTTTTATGCAATTATCTCCCATAGTTACCGAGAAAACGAGGTTTGATGTTTTTTCGTTTAAGGGGAGATAACTCGAAAACAAAATGGAAATTCAAAAATCGGGCTCGACACAAAACGAGTTCATGATAAGCGCTACAATCCCTAAAAATTTCATGAAATTCTGCTGGACCGTCTCCTCAGAATATTTGCCACAAAAAAAGTGCAAATAATAAAAATAATAATAATAATAAGAAAAACAAAGATAATAACAATAGGTCTTCAGACGTAGTCTTGAAGACCTAATAAAAAATCACCAGAAGTTAGATATATTGTACAGAGAGTTTAAAGAAGGTCTTAGAACCCTGTTAAGTGTATTGTTAACCAGAAGCTTGTGGGGATAATGGACATGAAGCACAACTTGCGAGGCAGTGTTGACCGCTTATAATTAGAATATAATTTTCGCGAGAATTTCTGAGGTGTAAACTAAGAAAGTAAAAATTCTTGGGGATATTTATGGCTTTTCATAATTTTTGGAGACAAAAAGATTATCATATGACTCTCAACATTTACCTTATATTTGGAACTCGCTTGGGAGTAGAAATTCAAATGAAAGCTACTAAATGTCGAACTGACGATGTGTTAATGTATAGTGACAAATAGTGAAACGAAAGTGAAAGTAGAATCGTCTCAATATCAACTGGTAATAAATTTGAAGGGTTCAAAGGTAAACTATACATTTTCATCTATTTCGTTATATTATTAGATACAAACTACTCACTACAGGATTAACAAATGAGTATATGATGTGTTTTGAGCACTGACGTTACCTTGAAGGAGATCTAGCGAGTACGTGTTTCACTGTTGATCCGATTGCACAACACATCCGGGTAAAGGGAGGTAACTCTCAACTTGCATTTCAACAACAACCGGTCCATGTATCATAGCAACAATCTACATTGACATTCCGTGGTTTTTCACAGTTGTCAAATACTGTATTATTTTATTAAGAAAACAAAAACAATACTGACAAGCTGACATCATTATTTTATTCTACAGATGCTTTCAGATTGTCATGTCTCGTAAGATATAGGTGATAGATTTTGATTTGAATTTGACCCTCGTGACCCTCATGAAAGGTTTGAATAATGAATTTAAATTAAAGTTACCAAAATATACTTAATGCGATCTTTATTTCTTTATTCATAAAAAAGTGGGGATTTGTATTTGTATTTTCAGGTGACATTTTTTATTAAAGCGGACGTAAAATACCATGGATATCTTTGTAATCAACTAAACATCATGGATTATCATGATTCAACCATCCATACACCAGCGCACTCACTCAATTGATGATAAATGTATAAGTACCATACATACTGTGGAATGAGATCCACTTTTATTTTTCAAAACAAACATTTCTTTATATTTACTTTCATTCGCTCTTGTGACCCTCCTGCGTCTCTGTGAGAGACGTTACACGCAGTTTTCGATTTTTTATCTGGGTTATGTCAGGGTTGCACTTTGCCCCACTTTCAATTTTCCTTTTTCGTCAACGATATTTTGAAAGTTGATCAGTTGATGATCAAAGGGGTATAAATCTAGATTTAATTGACTTGTTCATACTACTTTTTGCTGATGATATTGCGCTTTTTTATTATAAAGTTATATGTCTATAAAAAAAACTAGACAAGCTTGTTTCTTTCAAGATTGAAAATCAATATTGTTAAAAGTAAAGTATTTGTTTTCAGAAAGGCTGGTAGATATAGACATTACGAAAACTTCTTTTTGAGTGGTAAATCGATTGAAATTGTTCCATCCTATAAATACTTGGGTGTTCATTTCTCTTCATCTGGATCGTGATACATAACACAGAAAACTCTGGCCAAACAGGCGGTTAAGCTATTAAATATTTTCAAGCCCTCAGTTAAAAGTTTTTAATAGTCCACCAATCTATGTTCTGCTTTATATTTTGTATGTCAAATGTTTTCCAGTGTTACTTTATGGTATTGAGATCTTAAGTTTTCCTTCGCCGTCATCTGTTTCAAATGTACAGTGTCGGTTTTGTTGCTCTTTGTAGGAATACGCCGAATATTGCGGAGCGTGCTGAACTTGGTACTTATCCATTAAAAGTAAATCAGTTTGTCAAAATTATCAAATAATGGGCTCATCCTTTATCTAAAACTGAAAGTATGATATAAAGAAATGTTTATAATTACCAGTTTCGTCTTACTGACAAAAGGTATAGATTACCAATAAGGGCAACTCTTATGGATGAATAACTTCTATGTAAGCGACGTTTCGACATAGATTCTAAAGTCCTTCTAAAGCAATAAAACATGTTCAAAAGATAGAGAAATATACATCATATGGCATGAGAAAGGTTGTTTATACAATAAATAAGCTTGAAAAACAATGTTATGATTAGAGAATTAGCAATGTTGATTGGATGTACACTAATAAGATTAAATTGATTGGAGGCCAGATAGACGTTGTACATTGATTGAGTAGGGAATTAAGTTAATGTTTATACAATATATGAGATTGATGTACACTGTATGAAAGAAGTATTGATAAAAAATATAAAATTATGAATAACAAAGTTGAGGATTTACATAGATGAATTTTATTTTTAACAAGTCATGGTATGCCCTTGGGATGAAATATCCTTCATCTCTGTTGAGAGAGGGGTTAATCTCTAAGATGTGTACATGATGCGGATGTTGTAGCCAGGCATGTTTCTCTCTATGATACAGTAATGTACAATGGCGCTCATGCATGTATGTTTACAATACATGTACGATCTGATGTATAATGGGCCTGTGGCCCTTTAAATGAAATAAATTCTTCTATCTCCTTCATGAAAGGTTTAGATAATTTGTGGAATGATATGTAGTATCATGTTGATAAGTTTCAAACCCACTCAAAATGCACGGTCACGATGACGATCTTAACTGATGACGCTATCAAAACTATGCATCAATTCCCCCACAGTTTTACCCTTGCTCTCCACCTGCAAAGGAGGCAGGTCTCATCAAAAAGGTGACAGAACTTGAAGTATGATCTCAATAGCTTGATGAAGTTCGGAAAAAAAGAAGCGCGCAATAATCTTTTTTTAAAAATTTTACCTGGGAAAGCTTTTCTCGGAAACCGTATAAACCAGATTAACCTTATTTCAAGTGTGGTGTCAAGGTATCTTGATGGAGTTTGAAATGCAGTCCATTCTCTTTAATAATAATTATTGTCCTTGCTCTGTTTGTTTCCTGTCTACCTGCAGATGGATGTTTGCAATAATGTCTTCTGGTTGGACGTGGTTGTGACTGAGTATCAGATACTTGTACTGATTTCCTTCTCACGTGTTGCCTCGTATCCGTTTCCTGTGTTTGCTATTCATGAATACATATCCTTTGTCCAGTCTACATTTTGATCTGTTACTATCGGATGAATAAAAACTACAAAATATGTTATTGATAAACTTCCTTTATTAACATGCAGTTATTAAACAAGGCTATGACGAGATGAGAAACAGACGGTATAATTATATATAGGATTAGAATACATCTATGGAATCTACTTCTCTTGACTTTCCTTAATCATCTTTCTTTGCAAGGGAATCGCACCTCAAATGGGCCTTATTAAAAAGCACTTGGTAAACGTACTTGATTTTGAGTAACGTTTTAAATTTTAAATAGACAATTGGACTTTTGAATTATCTTCAACAATAACGATCATCCATAAATTAGCAACATACCAATAGTATACTGTTCAAATATCTGCTATGATCATTCAATAATGAAGTAAGTTGATCCTGATCGTCCTTGATTTAGTATGTAACGAACAATATCCAATTCTCTTATGAACACATTTTAACGTTCGAAACCATGGTTCTTTTATGTGCTATCTAAAACAATTCCTTATATGGCCAAAATGTGGTTACAATGAAAGTATCGAAAATGCAAAGAAAGATGAATCGATTCATTTTGACAATGCTGTTGTGAAACCTACATGACACTTGTACTGAAACGAGGCTTATAAGCACACTTTGACTTCAAGATTATGTGATAATGAAATAGAAGATTATCTCCCTTGAACTGTAATACATGAAAGGTAACCACATATTCAACAGAAATAATCAGCGATACAGACGTGTAGGCAGAGTTACCGTTCTTGATTGAACTATGAAACACCGACTAGGACATTATAAGAATAATTCAGTAGCAATCGAACATAGGCTATCCGTTATGCTGCTGAAATACTTCTGAAAGACATCTACAAGTAAATATATATAATACTATAACGGTACAGCAGTATCAATGATAACATAAACAACATAGGAAGATATAAATGATATATACATACAAACATTGAAGACGTACGTTAAAATATACGATAGACAATGAGCCAACAATGAATATAACAAACAGCAACGGCAAAATATATTCAAAGTTGTGGTAAAAATATGACAATTTATATACACAAATCATATATTTTCGAAAAGAAAAAAGATTCCGATTTCCTTGCTTGTGTAAAGATTGACATCATGGTTGGTTGGTTTCTGCTCACTGTAGCTTCTACAATACAGCTGTCATATTTTTCTAAACCTTACGTCAAAACAAGATGACGTGAGAACTGCAACAACTTCATATCGCAAAATATCAATCTACCGGTAAACATTTTATAAACCATGAAGGAAAAGTGGTTTGAATTCGAAGGCACGTATATTATATTTTTATAACTTCTGAATAACCTAGTACGTCCCCAATGGACCCGGCCAGTCAGATATTCTCGTGAGATCAAATTCAGGTTTCGGTATACTCCCCAGGGGTGTGAGACGTCCGGTGTTTACAGCGGGCAGCGAGCTCATGACGTTCTGGGAGGCTACATCAGAAACATACACATTGTTCAGGTGATAGGGAATAGAATCCGTGCTGTATAATACATGATTTTTTTTTTACTGGGTGCTGTTTACAAATGTGATGCGTGAAGTTAAACAATCAGACTGGACATGTGACTGTGAATAACAAACTGAACATGCATGTGCCCAAACACGGTAATAAATAACGACCTTGTTTTCAAATAGATTATATTACAGATGGTCATGTAATGAAGACGGCGTAAAAAGGTTAATTACGGCAGATTCAATGTTTCGGTAGAGATCCTTTTATGGTAATCAGCAGTTTTTATTAGAAGGTTCATATCATTGAGAAACAAACCGTATTGAATCTCAACTTCTAATATGATATACGACAGATGCAATATTTCATTGTGAAAAAGCATCCTACATCATGTGGTTATGGCCAGTTTTAATGATATAGTGAACAATATGTCCCGAGACATTCATCCACGGATTTAAGAAGTTTACGGTGATTACTGTGGTCAATCGAATCTGCACTCAAACTAATCGGCAGGCGAAGACTGGTTTCGCTTCCCATTTGGTTGAAAGAAACTACTGCTCTGACAATAACATATGCAATACAATAGGGCATTCTACAACTCTTTGGTCAGACTGAAAAAAAGAGTTAAGCAATAATCCTACACAGTAGGCCGCTGTAGGCTTTAAGAAGTCAACATTTTTACATTGGTGAAATTTCAAATCAACATAATACCGTTAAACATCAAATGGTGTCATAAACCAAAAGGTGTCATGAACACAAATACAAGTGACAAGCAAGAACTATATTTGGCATAAATGGTTTTCAAAAAAGCCAAAACACTTTTGGAAAATCTTCCATAGCTTAATAAACCTCATTGTGAAATATTGACACCAGCAGTGAATGTAACACATAAGCTATGATAAACTAACAGTGGTGCTGACAAACAAACAGTTGAATAAACAAACAAATAAACACAAAAGGTGTCAATAATACTGGTGCGAGGGATCACGTGTCTAGGTGGTCACGTGATCAGGTGAGAGAGTGCCCGGATGGGGCGGTGTAGGTGGCGGTGCGGTGTTGTAGTTGGTGACGGACGTGCTAGCCGGAACTCGTGGTCGTGAGCATGCGCGTGAGGGAGGTTTTGGCGCCATCTGGCGGCCAGGTTCCTGGTAGGCATCAAGCAACCTGCCAACTAGTTCTTTATCTGCAATTCAACGTTACTTGTTACGCCTTTCTCGGTTACAGAAATATGACTACTCTGGATACATATATATACATAAGTTGTAATAATAGTTTTTTAACTTTTAATACTATAATTTCGTTGTTACGAACATTACCTTTATCTCAACCACAAGGAAGTGGGTATCGAAACATCATCCCAAGTTTAACGTCTGAACAGATTGTCATTTCAATTAGTCTTATACAACTCGTAAAGAATACCCAAATGTCTTGTTCTTTGACATTGTAACAGCCCTAAGCTACCACCAACATACACCAAATCGAGCTATATCAACGTCAAACCTGGTAAATCTACAATTTTGACAGAGGCAAAGTTTGGCATGTTCTGAATTTCATCAAAGAAAATAAAGACAAAACGAGAGTTGCCTCCCCTAGTTACCTTCCACATCCGCCCGATCATAGTACTTCCGGAGTGTCTCGGCGCCCAGTTTCTTGCCGATGTCTCTGATCTGCCTCACCACGGGCCCCGCGTTGTCGTTATAGTGGCGGTCGTACGTGGTTCGAGTCTTCACGCTGCACAGGTGCCCGTTAGCTGTTGGGACTGAGACATTGGAAGGGGTTAGAGGGGAAATTGGTATTGACAAACAGGTGCCCGTTATCTGTTGGGACTAAGACATTGGAAGGGGTTAGAGGAGAAATTGGTATTGACAAACAGGTGCCCGTTATCTGTTGGGACTAAGACATTGGAAGGGGTTAGAGGAGAAATTGGTATTGACAAACAGGTGCCCGTTAGCTTTGGGGACTAAGACATTGGAAGGGGTTAGAGGAGAAATTGGTATTGACAAACAGGTGCCCGTTAGCTGTTGGGACTAAGACATTGGAAGGGGTTAGAGGGGAAATTGATATTGATAAACAGGTGCCCGTTAGCTTTGGGGACTGAGACATTGGAAGGGGTTAGAGGGGAAATTGGTATTGACAAACAGGTGCCCGTTAGCTGTTGGGACTAAGACATTGGAAGGGGTTAGAGGGGAAATTGGTATTGACAAACAGGTGCCCGTTAGCTTTGGGGACTGAGACATTGGAAGGGGTTAGAGGGGAAATTGGTATTGACAAACAGGTGCCCGTTAGCTGTTGGGACTAAGACATTGGAAGGGGTTAGAGTGGAAATTGGTATTGACAAACAGGTGCCCGTTAGCTTTGGGGACTGAGACATTGGAAGGGGTTAGAGGAGAAATTGGTATTGACAAACAGGTGCCCGTTATCTGTTGAGACTAAGACATTGGAAGGGGTTAGAGGAGAAATTGGTATTGACAAACAGGTGCCCGTTAGCTGTTGGGACTAAGACATTGGAAGGGGTTAGAGGGGAAATTGATATTGATAAACAGGTGCCCGTTAGCTTTGGGGACTGAGACATTGGAAGGGGTTAGAGGGGAAATTGGTATTGACAAACAGGTGCCCGTTAGCTGTTGGGACTAAGACATTGGAAGGGGTTAGAGGGGAAATTGGTATTGACAAACAGGTGCCCGTTAGCTTTGGGGACTGAGACATTGGAAGGGGTTAGAGGAGAAATTGGTATTGACAAACAGGTGCCCGTTATCTGTTGAGACTAAGACATTGGAAGGGGTTAGAGGAGAAATTGGTATTGACAAACAGGTGCCCGTTAGCTGTTGGGACTAAGACATTGGAAGGGGTTAGAGGGGAAATTGATATTGATAAACAGGTGCCCGTTAGCTTTGGGGACTGAGACATTGGAAGGGGTTAGAGGGGAAATTGGTATTGACAAACAGGTGCCCGTTAGCTGTTGGGACTAAGACATTGGAAGGGGTTAGAGGGGAAATTGATATTGATAAACAGGTGCCCGTTAGCTGTTGGGACTAAGACATTGGAAGGGATTAGAGGGGAAATTGATATTGATAAACAGGTGCCCGTTAGCTGTTGGGACTAAGACATTGGAAGGGATTAGAGGGGAAATTGATATTGATAAACAGGTGCCCGTTAGCTTTGGGACTAAGACATTGGAAGGGGTTAGAGGGGAAATTGATATTGATAAACAGGTGCCCGTTAGCTGTTGGGACTAAGACATTGGAAGGGGTTAGAGGGGAAATTGGTATTGACAAACAGGTGCCCGTTAGCTGTTGGGACTAAGACATTGGAAGGGATTAGAGGGGAAATTGATATTGATAAACAGGTGCCCGTTAGCCTTGGGAACTGAGACATGGGAAGGGGTTAGAGGGGAAATTGGTATTGACAAACAGGTGCCCGTTAGCTGTTGGGACTAAGACATTGGAAGGGATTAGAGGGGAAATTGATATTGACAAACAGGTGCCCGTTAGCTGTTGGGACTAAGACATTGGAAGGGATTAGAGGGGAAATTGGTATTGACAAACAGATGCCCGTTAGCTTTGGGGACTGAGACATAGGGAGGTGATTAGAGGGGGGCATGACATGATACGATATTATCATGTATCATCTCTTTCACTTTATTGACAAACTGAAACATAGGAAGGGGTTAGAGGGCGAATTGAACTTGATAAACAGGTGCCCGTTAGCTTTGGGTACTTAGAACATAGGAAAGGGTTAGAGGGGACATTGATATGGACAGTTAAATTGGGGATTGAAAAAAGGGGAGGTTTTATAGGGGCTATTTAGATACATATCCGCTAAGAGGACTAGAACATATTGAGATTGAAAAGTGGGCACTGTTGAAGAAACGATATTATATCACTTGTGACAGAATCCTTTGACAGAATTTGCAGATAGTTGCTCGTCGGTTGTCGGGGTTGTACCATAGGGAGGGGTTAGGGGGGAAATGGGGAGAGAAAGACACAATAAAATCAGGTAAACTTCGAGCATTCCTTTTGACTACATTTGCAAACAAATTACTGGATCGTAGAGAGTGGTTATTGGGGCATAAGTACAAAACCATTAATGATTTGTGACTTGATATTGTGAAAAATATAGTCAATAGCATTGAAAACAAGGGTCATATGTGGTAGGGCCGAGAACGAAAGGAGGGCTTTATAGCCGACAAATGACGAGACGTTGATACAACGGCATCTTGTTTACTATTGATAAACATATGATATTAAAGGCTTCATGCAGGTTTTGCATCCACCCTTCGATGATAAATCGAATAAAGTCATAACAACGACAATATTCAGAAACACTATTAACCGAAAATGTATAAGAGTTATTATATAAGTAAGAGTAAATGACTAGGAAATGCAAGGCATTGTGTAATATTCTCATCAGGATTACAAGCCACAGACTAAGCACTTATTAAACTTATAAATCCGATTGTTGCAATTTAATCCTTTCTTAACGACATTAAGCCCAGATAACGACAATTCAAGATTTTAAATGCATCTACTGAAATGCAGAGCTCCAAATCCGAACTTATTCGAATGCTCTCGGAGCCAGTCGTAATTCCCCTGATCAACCAAAGACAACTTGGATCATTAAGGTTGATTTGAGAAATACAGTAAGTAATGATTAACTATGTTATTACTAATCCGATCATATGTATACATGAATGAATCTAAGGAAGGACAGATTATACCTACTTGTTAATCTTCAGACAAAGCTTGATAAGTATACTTTACATACAGGAGAGGCAAATAGCTTAGACATTCTTAGACGATTTAGGTACCGGGATTACCAGTAAGCTAAGTACTACAACTGCTACATCAGATAAGTCGATAATCGTTTGTCGAAAATTGTAGGCGAAAGAAATAGGAAAAATCATATCAAAAGAAGAATAATTGCAGAAAATAATTTAGTTACGTTCAATATTTTCCGAATCAAAATTTCTGAATTAACAGTTAACTAAATACTACAAATCCTACATCAGATATGTCGATGATTGCGTTTATCGAACATTTTAGGCGAAAGAAATATGAAAACTCAAAATTTAATATCAAAATAAGCATAATTGCAGAAGTAATTTAGTTTCAGTACATTTATCTTCCGAAAATCCAATAAGCATCTTAAGCAACATGCCAAAGGAAATTATTAATCATATACCAAAACTAACAGCTACGTGAAGGTAAACGAATAATCGAATTTTTGTCTTCTAACAAAATTCTTAGTGGGAATGTATCTTTAATGTGCATGATCATCTGGATGAGTAAAGCTTATTTAAACTACTGCTTCCTTTAGGCTAACTATTCGTTACTCATTAACTCTTTAACTTACGTATAAGTCCTGAAAGGTAGATTTGATATTCAACTATTGTGCAAATAAAGGTGATTGTTTTTCTCAAAATGAAGAAATAAAAGGTTCGATGCGCGTCTGTAACTGGCTTATCAGTGCTGTTGTTTTTGCGTCTGATGTTCTTTTACAAAACTTTAATATTTACAAGGCAATATTTTGAATTATACCATTTGGATTAACGTGATGAACATGATATGTATGAGACTGACACACGTGTACATAGGGTTTCATAGGTGGTTTCCTCAACCAGTAAAAAGATACAGGGACAGTGTTCAGTACTCTATACTAAATCGGAGGTGCTTGACTCTTGAGAGTCAGGTTAGAAACGTCGAAAAACTTGTATCATTTCTAATCCATATTCAATTTTCCATGACACAAAAAGTCTGTCCCATATGATAATGATTATCACAATAACTTGTTGTGGAGGTATGCTACCCAAAATATTTTTTAGAGACAATCTATCAGTTTCGAATCGGATACACACACGTCAGTTTTCTGCATACCATATAGATTTTGTTTAATTTGCTCTTCCACGGAGGAACAATAACTGGATTGGTCAACAGGTTCAAGTGACCTTATATAAAAACTGCTTCAGAAACCAAAACATATGAAACCCGACCATGACAAGAACAGTAACAGCGAACATGATATGAATATAAAAATATTGATATCATATAAAATCAAACAATATTTGAAATGATAGATTAATAAATGTAAACCACAAAGGAATAGATCATCAAACAACATTGGAAATGGTGGATTCATAAATTTGAACGAAATAAATGAAAACGAGGTAAACAGCAACTCACTTCCGCCACTGGCGGGTATGAGCTTCTTCCGGTTGCTTCCATATCTCGTGGTTGGAAGGCTGAGCTCGGCCTGTGGGTGTGTTCCCTGGTAGGAGTAACGCTGTACGGAGTCTAGTGTATATGGGATGTTTTCCCGCCAATCTGGAGGCAGGTTGTAGGCACTTTTCACTTGGAACCCTGGTGGTGACAATAGAAATTGAAATGAATACTTTGATATTGTGATATTCCAATATAGACCTTCTGGTTTGAAGGAAACATTAGTTCACCGATAATTTCAAAGAATATCAGTAACTTACTTTTCTAACATCTCAAATTTGAGATATGCTTCATTCCAAAAAGAAAAGGTCTAGTGATCTTCAATAATAGTCAGTTTTTTTTTCGGTTTGGGAACTTCCTTTGAGTTTTTGGTTGGCCCCTTGTTCTTAAATGAAATGTACAAGAGCAAAACTTTTTATGGACCTGGTTTATTTTGACAATGGTCTATCTTGATTCGACGACTGATTTATCTTGTTTATCATTATCGTTGGTTTCAAATGTCAATCACTAAATGGGTCACCTTTAAGAAAAACGTTTTAATGAACCTAGTGGATTTTTGTCAAAGGTTCCAAATATGCACATCATACCATCTAGACGCTCATCAAGATTATTGACTTGCGATATTCAAAGCTAGTTGTTCAGGATGTTAATATGGAACATCCGTTTGTGGATCTGGTTAAATATCTTGCCGTTGCTTTCAAACATAAATGACTAAAATTTCAATAAAGTTCTCAGAAAAGCGCCTACCTTGTGTTTTTCTGGTTTGTACAGGAGCACATTTTGTTATGGACCACGTTTATTATTAGTTTATCTTGATTTGTGACTGATTGATCTTGTTTATCGTTGGTTTCATATATCAATCACTAAATGGACCACCTATAAAACAACTCACCTTGTGGGATACCAAGGTAGTCGTTCTGGTATGTTGAGGAACACATGCGCTTGTGGACCTGGTTGATCTTGTCGTTGGTCACTTCGTCCGACCAGGGACTTCCTTCCGGTACCGGGTTCTTGTTGGACGGGAACCGCCAGATCATGAAGGCCTGCAGATGGGATCATTTCCTTTTTAAGTTTTGGTTGAATTCGACGTTAACAATTTGAAAGCATGTTTATGAGTTTGTTGTCAGATAATTTTGGAGTTTATATTAGCTTTCTTTGGCTAATCCATTCATGAATTGTATTTTTCATTAATAAAACATGATTAATTCGTATAAAATGATTGCTCTGTAAGAAATTTTAACGTTATTTGTACATTGGTACTTTGAGTTACACAACCACCTCATTAACGCCAACAGTTTGGGTCAATAGATGAGGCCTTATTGAGGAAATCAATTTTGATAATTAATGTCGGTTTAAAAAATCGTTCTCAAAGACCCGAACTCTCCCTCTTTATTGCTATTAAAAAAACGGAGTACTACAAATAGGACACATATAGTGGACAATGTTTACTTCGATGTCTTTGCCTTGCATATTATTGACAAACTTTCTATCTTTGCTCTTTAAACATTTAAACCTTTATTTGCTTTTCAAGTAAGTAATTTGGAATGTTACTACGCATGTGATTCAACAAAAAAGAACTGAACATAAAACATAAATATATAAATCACATCCAAACATCAATGTATCCTCTACGATCACACCTGTTACGTATAAAAATTTAGTTTTTGGAAAAATGTCCCTTACCTGTGAGGGGTGTGGCCTATTTTTCCGTGACCCGGAAGCAGTTCCGCTCCTGGCCGGTTCTGACCTCTCCTCTTCTTTCGAGTGGTACTCCATGTTGTATGTCGTGTTGCCGATAGGGCCACTCAGATCGTAGGTGTTGGAGTAGGCGTGTGACGTCATCGGTCTGAACAAAAAATATGAGAAGTTTCGTTGACTGGTTACATGAGGTCTCGTTCATTGTGAGCAGGAGAATCTTCCTACTCAAAGCTTAAAACATCAGTTTCCGAAATGTCATATTAGGCCTTGCTGCGAACCCTTTACTTTACTGTGGTGCTGACAAGAGAGAAAACAGAAAATTCAAGGGTCGGCAGCAAGACATAAAACTGACAGTTCGGAAACTGGCCTTTTAGGATTTGCGTAGGAAGATGGTATAAGGGCAAAGGAGTTCCAGCTTTAGAAAACAAATAGACGTCAGACAGTGTTTTATCCCAACAAATATATGATAAAGAGTACTGATTGTGATATTGATCAGGAAATTCTACGGTATTTAAAACGTATACATGTGTACAAGAAGGTAGATAACCAACACAGATATTGAGAAGCTGGTTTGTTTTCTTGATAACAACTTCTATGACTTTTGGAGTTTGACTCCTTCTTCGTGCTCTTCAAATGAGTGAGATAATTCGTAAAAGATTGACCACTGTAGTAAAAATGAAGTATCAAGGTCGTCTCATTTGACCAATTCTTTATATTACTTCATAACCATTCACACATTTTATTAACGATGTTATTTACTGGGTAGAAATGCACGTTATACTTATAGAAATATCAATTACAATAATGAAACCCGTTTTTCATTGTTTTCGGTTATAATAAAATCTTGAATTTGGCAAAAACGTGAAAGCTTATAAAAATCAAATTGATTATCAAAAATGATAATAAATGCAGAATTATATTGATTATCACTAATGCAATCGATCAAATATGAAACCCTGAGAGATGATATTGCCAACATAAAACATCCAAATCCAGATAAATATGCATATCAAGGCATATAAACACGTTTGATAAATACTGTCGTCAACCTTATACACTTAATAACATTATTCATGCCTTCGGGCTCACCGTGGGAATCGAGAAAAAACAAACAATTATAATATCACAGTCAATCATTTTCACCTTAGAGTAGGACAATCACGCCTTCACCCACTGAGCATTAACTCATATCTAACCCGCGTGCTGACATATATGAAATAATATCACCCCTTAACTGGCGTTATGAAAGCTTATCACACACATAACCAGGCACTATTACGCGAATTCAGCCATGCATAAAACGAGCGTACTGAAGGCACTCATAGCGCGGGGCGGACAATAATGCCTTGAGTTTCCCTGTGTGTTATAATCTACTAACTTGTACTGCGTTTGTCCACAGGTCGGGACAGGGGAATAACACGAGTAGAGCAGGGTATAGGTCCGTGTACAGGCTAGGTAGAATATGACATGTGGGTGACGACCCTCGGCTATACACGTACCAACAACTCACTGCACAATACAGTAGCAACTAGTAGGGTAGGGTTTATGGGTATACATGTCTTTCTAACGCTGTTTTAAGCGATAAATGCACATATCCATAAGCTCTTACTTATCAAATCGTTTTACTAACCAACGTCGATTCTGTTGTTGTTTTTCATTTAGCTAGGGTAATTTCTTATTAAGGGCTTATATTAATCCAATCGGTCCTCAAGTTGCGACTGTTTGTACCCCTGTTTACGGTTACAGTTGTCGCGTTAGTTTAAGGCTTGGTTTGCTAAATGCATTCTGTGTTTTATTGTTATAATCTTAAACAATAGTTTTCAAATGAACACTAGTCAGAAAGAATTTCACCGAAATATATGGTAAAAAAATGGCATTTGAACAATACACAATAACAGAGATACTTGAAGGATATTCAGACTGATTTAAGTTCTGATGTCCAAGCAAAAGAAATATTCAATGTCAATACTGAAGGATTTTGTACTGATCACATTTTGTCAACTCGAGGACTTTTCTAGAACACACACGAGGCGTTATGATCACCAGGTGATTGAATATCGCTTTCAATCAGATCGATATCGATCTCAGAAGATCAATGAGACCTAACGCTGATCACCCCTCACAACAAACACCGCCTGTCGGCCGAGAGGGTCTAATCGTCTCACCATCGTTAATTCGGGACCCTCATAATTCCCTCTTTGTACTTAGCTGTTCCTTCATATAAGTGAGTTTTAGCAACGATAATAACATAATAAGCTTTGGTTTTAATATCATGTTATTGTCAATATCGTCTACGTCATATTTATTACTTTTCGACTTTGAGAAACACCATTCCGAATTGGCTTTTTAAACTCGATTAAGAGTATCAAATTGCATGAGAAGATTAATTTTATAACCACATTTTATAACGACATCGAACGCTTTTCTCTATGAAAGACGACGTTTCTAACAGATTCTAGTGCATTTCCTAGTAGCTGGAGACAAAAAGTAAGATGTACACTCATACAAAAAAGATGGATAAAAAATTATGACACCATCTGCAACGTGGCAAATAGGGTGTGCACCCACTTCCTGTATCAATAAACGCCTTGACAAGAACAGGAGATGTTTCCAAAGGAGTAAACAAGATCAGTGACTGAAATAACCTTTCACAACTTCATCAGACGGTAGGAATGGTAGTAAATGATAGTTATGGTGATAGAAAAAAAACTAAATCATTCCAAAAATAATTTTTAATTCAACAAAAAGTAAGTGGTTCTTTAACTTGCTCGGTACATACTCCGTCAAAATGAAGAAAAATCGTTTACAGTAAAGAAATTTCAAAGTAGAAGTAATGAAGCAAATCGTAAACTGAATTGAAACTTGGAACGGCCCTTATATTATGAGGAGTATGATTGCTAGAATATTTGTTATTTGTAATATATGCACCTGATTCACGTATACATGTGTGTTGTAGTCACAAAAAATAACGATTGTTAGACATGTTAATCGCAATCATTACAAATAATTAATTTAAACCCATACATTCCAGAATGCATTGATTATATTGCGTTTTGTTTTTCTCGTATTATGTTACCATGATCAAAGATCGAAATATATTAACCTCTTTTTTTTTAATTCACGAATTACGCCGTGCAATTGACATCAATTGTCGTTTGTTGCTGCACGCAAGAACTTCACTTGTAGGGCAGGTATTCGCTGTATACAATAAACACACTCTTCTATGCTGAACAGACAAAGCAACATAGCAGTACGTGAAACACACACTGGGTACAGGGTTAAAGTGCTTAGCGCCCGTCTATACTTCGAGTAGGAATGTAGGTGATATTACACCACAAAACTGCCCATAAAGTTACAAACTTTGCAAATAAGCGAGTGGTTATCCAATATCCTTCCTTAAAATGGTAACTCTGACCTTGTCTGATTGAGCAAATGCACCATTACACTATCAATAATGATAAACCTTTTAGAAATCATTCGATTTTGTTTCGGAATATTGCAACTCTGATAATGACTACGATGCAGTCTATTGTTTACCGCTGTAAATGTGTGAATGCAATATACAAGTATAAGTAATTGGGGATATTTTCTCAGGAGACTTGCTGATTTCAGCGTAAACACATTTTGAATCTGTTGTATGACTGTTTATCAATAAACTTTTGTATGATGTTGTTTAATTAACGTAAACGAACATTTATACACGAATAATGAAATGATGGGGGAAAAATGGAATATACATTAACATTTGAATAGTTAACAACGGTAATTGTCAAATTCTTATAGATCTGGATCTAATGAACCTTGTAAATTTTGTATAAGTAATAGCTTGCACTGAAATATTAACACCAATGACTGTTTGTATATAATAAATATTTGCCTTCATCGTATGTATACAGGGTAAATACGGGTCATGGAAAACCTTGAAGGTCATAGAAAACTTTTAATGTCAGCCCAGGCCTTGAAAGTTGTGGAAAATGGGCATACATTTGTGAAGTTAAGAAAAAAGTAATTGAATTTGAATTTCTTGTGTAATATCCACTTATTTACAATGATCTTCCTTAATTGTCGGTATATTTCCAAAGTTCATGGCATTTTACTTCTTGATTACATACATGAATCTTGTTTGATTTGTCGTAGAAACTCTTGCAGCATAATTGAAAAAAAAACATGGAAATGTCAAGGAATTAGTGTTGCTTTCAAGAAAATGTTTATAATATGTTAGTGACTGTCTAATAGTACTAGTATCCTGTTATCAGTAAACTCTTTCCTATCCCGTTGAAGTCTTATCATAATTGCAAATACGTTCTATAGTGGAGGAGTGTCACTTCCTAGTCATATAAAGTAATAACCAACGTACATTTTGGTTTTAGAATGTTATTAACTAAATGTCATTTTATGTTTTACAAAGGTAAATTAAATAATTTTTTTTATTTTTCTTTCATTGCTTGTCTTATCAAACTGGTTCAGTCTTCATTCTCTAACTAATTCGAAAACAACTGGCCACTTAACATAGTTATAAAGTTCTTTAAATGTTTCAGTTTGGTTACTGAATGTTTATTAACGTCATGTCATTTCATGTTTGACAAAAGCCAATTAAAGTTTTTTTCAACAGTATTACGTTATGCTACACTGATTTCATTGCTTTCCTGATCAAACTTGTTCAGTCTTCATTCTCAAACTAGTTCGAAACAACGGGTCACTCAACATTTCAATGTGAAGTGAGGTCATGAAGTGCTCACCCTTCAGTTCTATTCATGTAGAAGTTGGTTAGTCGAATACACACTTGAATTGACTGAGTGTAATATCGATTTTTATCAAACGATCAACAAATGGAATAACAACTAAATGTTTTACAAACAAGCGTAACTTTATGTCGATAAATATACTCGATAAGTCCATAACAACCTCGTGTTTACCAACGTTTATGATTGTGGATGTTTGCTTTCCGAAATTCCAATCTATGTATAGCTGTTTAATGCATGATATCACTCTGAACGTAAACCACTAACAGGGACCTCAAAGTTTTACGTTGTAACAGACTTCTAACGAAATTCATTATACCCTTTTAGATATAGAACTTTTTAGATTTTAAATGTATGTTGGGCATCACCTTCGGTTATTTATATATGATTGCTATTAAATATTTTAGTCCACTTTCCTTCAACCTTTGATAGCGTACATACTCATTCACCCAATAACATAATGTGCACGTATATACGAATGCATGGGAAAAAACAATAACCTGTATATAAAGTTCATTTATGACGTAGACTTTACTCCTGCTTCAAAAGCGTATTTATCAACGTAACTCCTGCTTGGATTCTTTCCCAAAGAGTTCGGTAAATTATTGAAAATGATTACCAATACTCTCTTGGCGCCTACACCAGAAACCCCTGAATCTGACACATTCCCTCTTGTAGGTAGACTATACTTCATATACTGAATTTAGAATATGTTCACGAACCTGAGCGCCTTGACGGCCGGGTCCCTAAGTCTGATGTACTCCCGCTTGTAGGTGGTCTTGTAGGGGCTCAGAATCTCATCCATACCTTCCATCTCTCCTGGAGGGGAGGAATGGAAGAATGAATGAATGGGTGGATGGGTGGATGGATGGATGAATTGGGGATAGATGAGTGAATGAATGGGAGAACAGATGGATATATGAATGAATGGGTGGGTAAATGGATGAATGAATGAATTGGTGGATAGATGGATGAATGAATGGGTGGATAGATGGATGAATGAATGAATGTGTAGTTAGATTGATGGATGAATGAATATATTGGGGGAATGATGGATCAATGAATGAATGGGTGGATAGATGGATGAATGAATGGGTGGATAGATGGATGAATGAATGAATGTGAAGTTAGATGGATGGATGAATGAATATATTGGGGGAATGATGGATCAATGAATGAATAGGTGGATAGATGGATGCATGAATGAATGCATGCAGGAAGACAAAAAGGGGTGGATAAAACAGGAAAGGAATTGAGAAAGAAAGCAAGGATTGAAAGAATGAATGAAGGATCAAAGGTGAAAATAAAGGATAGGATGAACAAATGAGAGGATAACAATTAAAGGATTAACGGAATGAATACATGACTTAACGAATGATACAGTCAGCATGGACGTATTGAACGAATTCTGATGCTTATCATTACCATTTAAGTTTCTAAAACACCGGTCACATAAAATAATATTAGTTTAATTATCCCTATCATATCTCCTTCATTTTAAAAAGGTTTTCAATTTGAAGCCTAAATAACGAGCCATTATGATACCTTTAAGATATTATGATAGTCGTTGAAGTTTTGTAGTAATTGCAAAAATGACTTAATGGGTACAATAAAACACTTTAGATTAACCACATTTGTTTCTTACACAAATGTTTCTTTTCTAAAGAAAGTTGAACATATTCACAAACGAACTTTTAAGTACAAGATTGCAGAAACTTTTATCTAACGTAAGACTCTATAGAACAATGTTTCACTCTTTACAAAAATACCATGTGATATAGTTTTTATCAAGATATTATTTCATTCATATTTTTTAATTCAATACCTCCAAGAGCCGGCATGGCTGTTTTTGGTCGGCGGATCTGCCCCCGTTTGACTTCCTCCCCGAGTTTTATAGAGGTAATCAGTTCCAAACACTTTGCCTTGTCACTGGCAGGTGCGCGATCGTAGTACCGCTCAAGGTGCTTCACAAAGGCTGGGGACAACTTCTCCTCCCCGAGCTGAAATAGAAATGAAAGAATTAAACAAGAAGGAATCGAGGATTAGGAATAATCCGTTTAATTTGTGAGATTACGTACCCTTGTTTCTAGATCCACCAGCCCGGTGTAGGGGCTGTGTAAGCTACCCATTACGTCTGTCGCCATTTCTACCGTGTGACTATCAAGTGTGCTAGTACTGATTTCCTACCACTAGTTATAGCGGCGCCTTCTGTTGGGTCGTTGTTGTGAATTATTGATTAGGAATATCATATTTCCTCCTTCGTTTGCAAGCTTGATTACCGTTAAAATTTAATCACCAAAGTGATTGAAATAGAGTTTTTTTATTCATACATGTGTAGATGTATTTGACACGTGTTGCTAAGTTATGACAGGCGTTGATTGATTAATTCTTTTTTACATTTCAGGTTGAACGATAATATTGATGTATGACAAAGAAGGGAGAAATGAAAATGACAAAGTAAATATTAATTCTCTGCCAATGTTTACTTGAGGACGAAAAATGTGTTTACTCTCTACAATTCGATGAAGAAGTAAATGTCTTCAATCTCATTGAAAACGCACTGACTAGAATCAGGTAAGATTTTAATGAGATTGTAATGTCTTATTCACAAAAAACGTTTGAGGATGTAAGAAAATCGGTTTTTTTCTTTTCAGGTTAAACATTAATGTTAAAATGGATTGCAAAGAGGGGAACTGATAGAAATGAAATGATAATCCTTGTCTTTGCGATTATGAAAAATACTAAAAGCATCTTTTTATATCAACTTCAATTTAAAGATAATTAACGTTTACTTTCAAGGGTCGAATGCCTGTTTTCTTTCAAATGTTAATAATTATAATCAATTTGAAAATTAGTTGTGCCTTCTTTTAATCACATCATCTGAAATCAATTACTTTGAAATTTACTTTTAAACTCGATTATATAAGTAAGAATTTTTTTCCACATATATATGCCATAAAAATATCAGTAGTGTCTCAACTCCGTCCTGAACTTTAGCTGTCACAGACACTTATAAATATTCCATTAACCTCACAAATTACTTACTACACGTGTATCGCATGCCTTCGTATGTAGTGTGACAACGGCCACACGCCGATATACAGTTAAACTAATTTTGACATATGATTAATTGATTGTTACTTGTTAAGACAACTCTCCACATGTCTCATATTAATTGTGCATTGGATGCTATAACATGTCAATAGTCGCAAACCAAATAGCACACACAGGCCACGCAAATGGCTTTTAGATTGGTTTAAACAGAGCCCATCTGTGACGTCACAATCGTGTTGTCACTAGACGCTTTTCGGTTGCTAGGGGGCGGGGCATCTAGTCGCGATCGGTGACAGAAAGTAAACAAAGCAGAAATATAGGTGATAGGGAACTTTCTTGTCGTGCCTCGATCAAGTGGGCTTAAATTGTTTATATTATAGTTAGAGTTAGGTTATGAAGGCAAGATAAGGCTACGTTTCGTCTTATATGTTAGTGTTGATTACTTGAGCTTTGACAAACTTTGATAATGTCTGATATCGTTGATATTAATATTTGTGATTAATACAGTGTTCTTATCGATGTATATCAACAGGGTTTGTCTATAGATATCGTTAATACACAGGTATACAAATATGTACATAAACGCGGCGTATAGGCTACAAAAGATTAGGTCTACATTAGTCCTAGACAAACAAATTAGATTCTCTGTTCAGATTATACAAGTACTTGTACATTTCATTGGATATCAGTTATATCACTTTAACAAGATACGAATTAAAATCAAACTTGATCCTTAGTTCTTAAGCTTGTTGAAAGTCTACTCTGTTGAATGTCATTCGATGCCAATTTAGTAATATATTGTACAAAGGTGATGAAACGAACATCACCTAATAAAATATTTAGTTATGCAGTCTTTTGATTCTAAAGGTTACCTTCATATCTAAGTTTGGAAGTTAGAAAATACAGACACAATTATGCTTCTCTATAAAGATAAAACATGACATGTGAAAGAATCTTTTAGGCATTTATTTCTAAAACGTTTTTAAGTTGGAAAGTCCTATTGAGATATTTTCCTTCATTGGATGTACAAGATTTTAGAATTAAGTTAATATATTTTTGATAAGGCACTTGTCTTCCGTATAAAGTTGGGAGTGAAAACATTAAACTGAATCCGGATAAAAGTATATGTTTTTCCAAAGGGGACTTGTATCAGAAAATTATTTTGTAAAGTTTTTTAGTTTCCCCCAAATATTGTCTGAATATGCTATTCAATATCTAAATATCAAAAAACCTGCCATTTCGAAGCGGAAAAAAATCTTATTTAATCCATTATCCATTGTATTCAGACAATATTTGGGGTAAACTAAAAATGAATATTCCGGATATATATGTGTCCAAATAACTTCTCCTATTAGAGGTCTATAAGAACAAGTTATAACTTTATATCCCGCATTCCAAATCACAACCCATAAAGTAATCTGTTGTTCAACTTTTCTATAAGAAAAGAACAACGTGCGTGTTTGCACTTGAATCAAATGATTAACGTTTAGGTGGTCTCGATTAAGAAACAACATAAATATTCGAATTTTAAACTTGTGATATTTCATTTTACTTTTTAAAACACACATCTCACCTCATTATAAATAAACTGTAGTTGTACCGAAGACATGTTGAGAGTTTGAATATAGAGGTATCCGTTAGTTACATAACACCCAACATCTACCAGGCTTTAGCCAGTGGATAAAGGAACATTATAAAGTCAGCGTGGAGTAGGTCTTAACTAAGCAACGAGATGAGGAGCGATTGTATACCGTATATACTGGAATAACAGTCCGTGCCTTGAAGGGAAAGGAGTGAAAGCCTTAAACTCGTAAATTTAAACTCGAAGATATTCAGTGAAAATCGAAGCCAATCTTAACGCATCTTCCTACGCAAAGCCTAAAGCGCCTGTTTCCGTCAGTTTTATGCCTTGCTACCGACCCTTGAGTTTTCTGTGCCGATGTCAGCGCCCCTAGTGACGATTGTTAGCAACATCTAGTTACTCTTTGATTGGACTATTGCTTTCTCTCATAGTAAGCTGGAGAGCAAGCACAGAAAACTCAAGGGTCTGCAGCAGGGTATAAATCTGACAGGAAACTGGCATTTTAGGCTTTGCGTAGGAAGATGATCTTGACGTGTCAGTGGGTTTTTAGGTAAACGAACTAATCTAACGAAAACGTACTGCTTTGTAGCAATTATAAATAAAAGATAAGGCTTTTAAATGTCGTCCTCAAATGAACGTACCATTTACTACGAAAGCCTCAGAGTCCCCTACTTCAAATTTAAAGAAAGGCGTTTACTATATAATGGCCGCCAGGGGTTCTTGATGACACTTGAGCTTTCTACGATTAAGCATTATTGGGTTGATCAGTGAGATGATTGGCCCTTTGAAGATAATACATGTGGCATAATCATACTCATAATTTGGTAAAATATGAAAAAAATAAGATAAATGATGCTTCTGTTCATTTCAGGTGTCTATTTTGCGTTGGGTACTTTTACATACATTTATTTGGAAGTTCAAGTGGTTGAGGGGTTTGTTTGGACATTAATTTGGGGGTGGGGGTCAAACCTATGTGTTCACCAATCAAGAATACGTTTAAGAATGAAAGCATTACAAGAGGTCTTAACACCTTACTACGGCGTTGTCACAACGTTGTTACTTACATTAAGGATAAAGAAGCAGAAATCTATTTATATTATTGAGTCTTCAAACATTTGGAAGTAACCATCGATCAATATCTGACAAGATAACTGCCAACAAAAACTGAAAATAAAAGCCATGATGGGCATTCTTCATGCATAAGTCAGTAACGTTTATATGCAAAATGTATATGCCTATTGAACGCCATAGAAGGAAAACAGTGAATACGATTGAAATTCTAAATTATGCTGCATTCTAATACTTACCTATATCGGAAATTATGAAATGTCAAGAAAAATTCTTTGAAGGTATCCTATATTGTATGTAAATATCATTCTTGATTATGTTGTTTTTTAGTAAAGACCTACAATACAAATTACACTATAGTTTCAGTGAATCATGCTTGTTGTATTCTATGTAAAGATGTTTGGAATTCTTAACTACCTTCCATTTTGATAATTATCTACATTGCACACTATGAAATAACAATACTACGTCATTTAAACCACTGAATTTAAATGGATACGTGTTAACAAATTGATTCTAACGTTTTTGATATCTAAAGTAGCCCTTTCTTAGAATAAGCACGTTGGTTAAATGGAAGATATTTCAAAAACAAAACGTAATGTATGTCAACCCGACCTCCGTTCATGAAAGGTATCAAATAACACAGTTGATGAATGATCTTATCAACAATTAAAACAAACAGAGTAATGATATATTGTAACTCTATAAATCAAGTTCATCAATAACTAAATCTGTGTTCAATATATCTCCAAGACAACATTTGTCCCTTATCATAAATAACTTCAGTAGACCTGTTGACACCCAGCAGAGCGAGACTAAAGCCCAAATGGTATGCAGGAGAAAGCACGCTGAACCGTGACAATCGAATGTATCGATTTGTTCCAGAGTCACCGAACCGGAACGGAGTACTTAATATACAAAGTAATGAATTCACTCCGAAAGAGTTAAAGTGATGGTTCTATCGGCTTACAGTACGTCATCAGTTACTGACATTTCGAAAGGAATTTATTGGTGGAAGCTGTTTTGTATTAGTCTTTCCACGTTATAGAAGCACAGTTTATGTATATGATAGAATATTACAACAATCAACAAAAAGTTAATTTTAAACTGATAAATAAGCAATGCCATATCATGATGGAACAAGACTTTCCAAAGATGGAGCTTAGATGAAAGGATAATCAGATATATTTCTCAATATTGTCTTTTCGAAGAATGTACGCTACTTCTTTTTATATCGATCTATCTAGGCCTAAAGAATGCGAATATGACATTCGATAAAATACCATGTTAGAAGCTGGTTTAAATTTCTGTTATTATCATCATTTAAATACATGGTTAAACAGGAGTTTTGCCTTCAATAACTATTCCATACCACTTAATACTTAGTACATTACAAATATGAAAAGGGGAACATCTAAAACAGAGCGGAGACCTTTAACACACTTTCAAAACTCTCTGAACAGAGCAAGTAATGATTGCATACGGTAACACTTTCCTAACGACAAGTTACAGCAGTTGATTTATTGACTCCAACCAATTCTGAAGGCAACAATCGACAGCCAGCGTATCGACCAATGGGGGTGTTCCCCCGCGAGACGGGTTTCCTATCGACTTATCTTGGTGATGAAAGAGATTTTAATAAAGGACACAAATAAACAGCGTTAAGACTAAACCCTCACAGACAAATCCCTCCGCTAATATCTAAATGCAGGCGAATAAGTCCACATCAGATAACTGAAAGCTACTGCTTTGTTGGTCAATTTTTATGATTGATATTTGTTTAGCTTACTTTGTATTCTCAAATATTGTTTGTATTGATGAAAGTCATAAGACGATACCATTAACTAATACTTTGGAACGTTAGGTACGATTTGTAATTCAACAATATCTATTATCTATGCTGTAATTACTAAAAGGAACAACTTTGAAAAATAAACATAAAGACGATTGATCATAAATAAAAGGTCATCGTTTCTTGACGTTGTCGCCATAAATACATCTTCCTACGCAGAGCCTAAAAGGCCAGTTTCCAAACTGTCATTTTATGCCTTGCTGCATAGCCTTGTGCTTGCTCTCTAGTCTGTAGGGGCACTATAGCCGCACAGAAAAGTAGAGTCTCTGCAGCAAGGCATAAAACTGACAGTTTGGAAACTGGCCTTTTAGGCTCTGCGTAGGAAGATGCCATAACTAATCAAATAAGGACAAAGCAAAGTTGTCTTGTTATCTTATACTAGACACATTAAGTTAATGAACGCCCCCAATATATATAATAATATTGATGGATAGTTATCTTATACTAGAGAAATTTAGTTAATGAACGCCCCCAATATATATAATAATATTGATGGATAGTTATATTAACTAGTATGAATCTCTATACAGAACATCATTGGTTCTTAACTGCACTAATTTACATATCGAACGACCTTGACTTGAAAAAGAGAGAACAGTTGTAGATCTATTTAACATAGGGGGAAAACATGAGTCAGACTATTTTTCTCTATTTTTCGATAGGGTAAATACACGTGGTTAAATGTCATTTACCATCCATCTACTAAACACCCGTATGGTATTTGATTGGCTTGAAAGCAATCTACTAATCCATGTCAAAAAACATCTATATTAATTCAGACCAGTAGTACCAGTGTTTAAAATATAACCCATCCGCCAGTCCTTTAACTGTTTACTTTTTGGTCAGAACTGGTAACTTTTCAAATTTTTCCTTATTTTCCCCTAAGAAATTGACCAATTAATTTTCAGGACAGGTATTCAATCTATTTTATACACTGGTAGTACATATACTACATTGGTACCTTATGTAAACTGCTGACTACGTCGACTACAATGAACAACAACTTGTATATCAAAAACATAGAGCCATTGGCTCTGAAGCTCATCAGGCATCATATCAAGTTTGCTTTATACAGGCAAGATGAGCTAAAAATGAAACTGATGTTACCTATTGCAAGAAAACCTATAAAAAAATTACAAAACAAATGTATTATTATTCAACACTTTCTAGATCGCCAATATCAGACAGTGAAAGAAGTCCACACTAAAATATCAAAGGAGAAATAAATTTGCCATAGACTGTCATCTAATGGAGAAAAATAGGTTTTTAAGATTGTGACCCCTGTGACCCTATTTGGGGTCATGGGGTCACAAAACCTACAGTTTAGAATCCCAATTGGCCAAGGAGTCTACATGCAGTCTTTCAGCTCAATAGACCTTTAGGAGCTAAAGATGATGATGAAAATAAGTTTTTAAGGTTGTGACCCCTGTGACCCTATTTGGGGTCATGGGGTCACGAAATCTACTATTTAGAATCCCCATTGGCCAAGGAGTCTGCACATATAATTTCAGCTCTCTAGACCTTTTGGAACTTGAGAAAAAGATGAAAATAGTTTTTTAAGGTTGTGACCCCTGTGACCCTATTTGGGGTCACAGGTTCACCAAAGTTACAAATTAGAATCCCCATTGTCCAAGGAGTATGCAGATATCAATATTAACTCTCTAGACCTTTTGGAACTGGAGAAGAAGATGAGAATTGGTTTTTAAGGTTGTGACCCCTGTAACCCTATTTGGGGTCATGGGGTCACGAAATCTACAATTAAGAATCCCGATTGGCCAAGGAGTCTGCACATATCATTTTCAACTCTATAGTCCTTTTAGTACTGGAGAAGAAGATGAAAATAGGTTTTTAAGGTTGTGACCCCTGTGACCCTATTTGGGGTCACAGGTTCACCAAAGTTACAAATTAGAATCCCCATTGTTCAAGGAGTCTGCACATATCACTTTCAACTCTCTAGTCCTTTTAGAACTGGAGAAGAAGATGAAAATAGGTTTTTAAGGTTGTGACCCCTGTGACCCTATTTGGGGTCACAGGTTCACCAAAGTTACAAATTAGAATCCCCATTGTCCAAGGAGTCTGCACATATCATTTTTAACTCTCTACTCCTTTTGGAACTGGAGAAGAAGATGAAAATAGGTTTTTAAAGTTGTGACCCCTGTGACCCTATTTGGGGTCACAGGGTCACCAAAGTTACAAATTAGAATCTCCATATGCTAAGGTACTTGTACACAAAATTTCAGCTCTCTAATGTGTATGGTTCATGAGGAGAAGTCGAAAGTGTCAAAAGTTTACGGACGGACGACGGACGACGGACGGACGGACGCCGGACGACGGGCCATGCCATAAGCCCATCTGGACTTTCAGTCCTGATGAGCTAAAAAGTTTCATTCATCACCCTCCATATAAAGCCAATATGCTATAAATGTTCATCAAGTGTTACATTATTAAAGTATTTCTCAATCATAGATTATTTTCACAAAACTATTTGAAAATGAAAATTTAAAAAATAACAACAATCACATTGTATCTTTCCTGAATCTAAAAAAAAATCGTCTGTGAATTCAGTAATTTAGTTCATTAACATTCGACAAACTGACATCTAAAGTGCGTGTTTTGTGTATCCTATTTTACTCTGCCAAAGTGTTTGAAATTAACATATGAGAAGATCTGCTTCAAACTTACCTTTTGTATGTCCATATCAAATATAGGATATAGGATATAATAGTTCAGTCGCTGTCCTTACAAAGACATTACTTATTGATTCAGCCTCATCGATATCTCACCCGCGATGATTATAGATATGCAATAATCTCTATAAACATCGGATCACTTGTCACTGTCATAACGTGTACACAGTGTATTTGTGGCTGACATAGGGCTATTTTATTGAAGAACAGATATGCATTACATTATTTCTATAACAGAATGATGTGTTGCTGTCACTCTTAGACAAGTAAATGCTCTGAGACAAACATATGTGTACCAAACAAAACATTTCAAGATTTGTAGCGATAATAGTTTTTACCAAAATGCCAACATACCAACATATTAACTATGTTGCCCATTTTGTTCTTACAATACCATCATCATTCTCTCCCCACAGAGGCAACTCAGTTTTACCTGAATTAGCCTCTGTTCCATAACGCCTAGATCCTGGGGTTCCGGCAGATTGCCCTAGCGGCAAAAAGTTTTAACTTGAGATAGCTCCCTTATCTGCAGCCAATGAAAACACCTTTTGGATATCAACGACTTTGGGAATTCTCAACGGTCGGACAGTGACTTTCGAAAGTATCATGCCTTTAGGTTTATTTTTCATTAACAGTGTGAGAGGGAAAATATTTAAAAATCAGATATGGAAAGGTATTTTCATAAGAAACATACTGTTTTATAATTGTGTAAATTGTTCTTTGTTTTATGATAAATTTTATTTTAATAATTTACCAAATAAAAACTTATGAGAAGGTAAAAAAGCGATATTTTGTTGAAGGAAGAGTTATCTCCCCTGAATGCCGAATCACCGGGAATAGCCGGGAGTAGCCGACCTTTTGCGAATGACCCCTTTTGAAACGGCGTCGCTGATTGCACAACTAACTTCGATTGCCTCCAATCAGATTTCTACTTTTCTGTCCCGTGTATTAGCCGTAATAGAACAGAGGCTAATTCAGGTATAACTGAGTTGCCTCTGTGGGGAGAGAATGTACCATCATGTGATCGCCGGCAACAAGCGGCGTTAAGCCTTGGCAGGTGCTTTTGAACAGATACCTACATAAACACTTATAATACTTATTTGGCGTTTTGTTATTTAAGCACGTTTGAAAATGTATTTTTGGATTCATGTATACGTCAATCTTCGTTTATTGTTCTTAAATATACAAAGTTAAAAAAGGCATAAGTATATACATTGTACACATTTAACATTTTTAATGTTGACATATTCATATTTTGACCTATTAAAAATAGGATTAGCTAAAAAGCGTGTTTGACTAGGGAAAAGAATCATGAAGTTCTAATTTAAATAGATAGATGGATAGTTTATTTCTGTCAAAGAGGCTACAGGCCCAAAAGACGTAACCTGTCATTGGCAAAATACAAATGTGTTAAAAAAAACACCACATGGATTGGAGTAGATCTCAGGTAAAACGAAACAGACTCGAAATTTACCCACATATAACTAACATGTTTATTCCTGAATTTATATGAAACATTTGTAGAACGGAACGTTATAAAACGAAATATACATTGAAGAAGAACAGGTTATGATGGACAGTCAACTTCTTCAGTCGACGTGTCATAGTCTGATTAAAATCGCTCGTGCTCCGAGGAATACAATAGTGACAATTTCGGGGTTCGAACCACCGGGATATCCTCTACGGCACGTTCTAATATGCACCCACGGTAAATATTTATCAGACTGCAACGTTTCTTACAATATTATGTGCACTGAAAAATACAAATTCTTACCGGGAATCCTCGTATTTAAGCCCTGCCGTTATTAAGCCCATGGGCTTATTAACGAGTTTTGATTTTCGTATTTTAGCCCATGGGCTTAAATTTGATAACATATTTTCTCACTTCAAAATGACTAAAACAGTTATTTTCGATGGAATCACTGCCTGTTTTAGGCTTCGATAGATAATGGGGTTTCAAACGTAGAAAATGCATTGGTCTGAAAATATAAATGCCATTTTAGACACCAAACATAATAGTATAAATACATTAGATGATAAGAAAGCTGGAACTGATAAAGAGTAAAAGGTTGATATTGGTAATCATCCATTTTTAAAAGAAAAATAAGTCTCTCTTTTTTCATGCGCCATTGCAGCATGGGGATCATTAACAAATAAACCCATGACTACTAGGGATTCCTTAGATTGAAAGTAAAATTAAAAAAAACCCAAGTTTTGTTGTATTTCACCTCCCTTCGAAATTTAATTTCAGAAAATATATTTCTCATATGAAAGGGGTGAAATTCGAAATTAAGCCCTGGGCTTAAATACGAGGATTCCCGGTAATGCTTGTTAACTTTTGTTTCCTGCATTGATAGGTTGGTTCACTGTAGGCTCTCTTCGTCACTTCAACACCATCACTTGTTATATAATGGATGAAACCCTCATTACTAGCATATTACGAAACGCTTCGTTAGTTTACTGTTATTGAATATTCATGCATTGTATAACAACAATGTTGAAGCATTGTACGCGCTTATAATGACACAGTTTATAACTCAGCGTGAGACAGCTCATGTCTGAATAAGTCTCCCATCACCATGGAAATTAGTGGACATGTCAATGTTTAAGCATGCATTGACAACTTGCAACATTAGGAAAAAAACTGAAATCCATGAGAGTGGTTTAAACAACGTGCAGTTGAAACAATTATATTATAAGTATCATACTATCTACAATCTTATAAATTCTTGAACTTTTTCGCCAGTTCAGTAACATGATTTTTGTCACTCTAGATAATACATGTAGCGTAACTTATAATTATGGCTGATCATTTAAAAGAAATGAAAATATGAAAAACGTTTCCAAAAACGAGATACTATCCCTTCAGAACAAAACGTTTCTTTTGAAAACCCGTTATTTAATGAGCGATTTAAAACTAAGACGTTACTTTTTGGTTCTTCTGAAATCAAAGGTTTCAATTCTAAGATTTTTCTTATTTGGTCCCTTTGTTTAAATAGTAAGATTGATTTTTCCTTTAAAATCGGTATTGTTTCAAAACATATGAATATTATAGAACGCAAGCCCACGAAGAATAGATAAATGAAACATTAACAGCGCAACAACAACATCACAAAGTTCAGTTCTAACACCGCCCCATAAGAAAATACATAATTCTTTTCTATGAAAACATTGGCCAGGATCTGTATAATAAACACTAACTAAAACATTACACTGAAAACTTTTCTAATTAATATCTATTCCAATATTAGTAGAAGATCTGATATGTACGCTTACCAAACATAACATTAAAGCTTATTTCCAAAGCCGAGACAAATTAAACTTTAACCTTCTTTGAGATAATTTACAATGTAATAAATAAACCACACCCGGTGACCTAAAGAGAGATATAAACTCATCACAGTGTCAACACATGCTAATGTTTGTTAGAACAACGCGGTGAGGAGTTTGCTTTCTCCGCTTGAGAGATAGATCGATTCCCACTTTTGTATCTTAGAAACCTCAGAGACTGGGTTCAGAACAAACAAACAGGGAAGGAAACATGAAATAATTGATTAAAATCCACAGGATCAACACTGACAGGACGAGGTGACATGGTCATTATTAAAATTATCCGTGCCGTCGAGTAAGTTTATTGTAGGTAAATAATATATCCTGAAGTTATTGCTAAAGAGGTTTATACATGTACATGATATGTCATAATAGGCGGGGAAGTAACTCAACTCAATTAAAAAGTCTATATTACCTTGAATTCATATAATATAATTGAGTTAAGTACAATGACATATATTGATATCTAGGCCTGTAATAATAACAAGAACTTAATTTGTATAATAGAAACTCTACCGTTAGAGTTCGCACTTTTGATATAAGTAAATGAGTTCGTTGTATGATGTGACAGATAAAGAATAAAAGAACGGCGGGAAAATCCTCTGTATTAATTTGAAGAACCACTACAATCATGGTCGAAAAGTATTTCAACTTGAAAGGCCGTTAATAAAATGTTGAATAGGACAAGACGAAAGTTAAAACTACATTTGTCAAACAATCAGTTTAAAGTTTCTATTGTGAAATATAACATCAAATGACAAACCCATTCATCAAAAAGTGACCAACGAAACTTTGCTGCAGAGAACAAATTGTAAATTCGAATCTCATTCAACTTTTACAATGTGTAACGTAAAAGACAATACACACATCACAATACAGAATGAGATAAGTAAACCACCTACCTATATCTCCACGACGCGACACTGAACTGGGAGGGAGTGAAGATGCGTCTATGACGTCATAATACTCATCCGTCAAAGGGCAGCGATTGGTCGTTACACAGGCGACAGTTCGCGGGGGTCGCACTTAGAGAGGTTGTCATGGCAGTAACAGAGAGTTCTGTAGAACAAATGTCGCTAACTAGACCAGCGCGTGGAACCTGAATTATTAATTTACTGATTAAAAGGAAACTACGGTAGTCGTGAAGAGGTTATTGTTCCCGTTATGAATCATATCTAATATGACCTTGGTGTGAATAGTTTACTGAAAGTGTACACGTTATGAATCAAGTGCTGCCCTGGTGAACAATTCATTTACAAAAGCGAGCTGGTTAAACGCTCTAATAATGTCCTTACAATGAAACATACTGATAAAGTGATGAAGATTTTTCACATGTTGAGCAAAACTAAAGTGAAAAGATACCAGTTTCTTCAAACAAATTGAATCTCCTTGTACGAATGTTAAAGTCATAACGGAGTGTCTGTGCACAAGGAAATTGAAGTTCAAGTCTATTTGAAGAGCATCATGCATGGATGCATTATTTTTTACTCTGCGTTTTAAAGGAAAACACAGGGGTTTTTTTTACAATAATATATGTCTTCCGTTGATTCCTATCGGACGATATTTGTTGTATTAAAACAAAAGAAAAAAGGACTTTCGTAGACTCAAATTATTCCTAGACGTAATACATCAATAGGCATAGGTAAACTATAATATAATATAACATAATAATTAAGTTTCAAACACCTACTGTAAGAATTCTGATTTAATTTAGTTGTATTCACTTCGTCAGAAAGTTAAACGCCAGCAGTAAGCCACTGTTTGTAGACTGAAATTACTACTAGACGTATAGTAAGTACATCTCTTGGCATTTGACATTTTATAATACACAAATCTTTAATTTTGAAACGCCAACTGTTTACAGGTTGTGATTTACACACTTACTCAAAAGTTTTAGTATAACATAATTTTTTGTGATAATGTCCTGCAAACACGTTTTGCGGCAAACAATCGAGGGTTACAACATATAATAATAATAATAATGATATAATAATAATATGGATGTTTATAAAGCGCCTAATATCTACACAGAAAAACATACTTAAGGCGGACTTTCTCATTTTAGTATCTAGCTATTTGGCAATGCCATGCATATTCGACATCATCAAAAATGGTGTTTCACTAAAAGTTTTGCGATGGTAATCAATTACTCACATCTTTGTGAGAAATTTAAAGTTAACTGAGTGAGTTGGTGTTTAACGCAGCTTTAGCAATTTTTCAGCAATTAGCGACAGGCGAAGGTAACTGATCTATTACTTAACCATTGTGACTGAAAAAAAATATCCTCCTTTTATCATCATAAGTTTGAACTCAATAAAATTTTCCATTTTTTTTATCATAATGTAAGTTCTATTCTCTGTCATGCATACACCTAGAGGGTTCGATCTTGGGATTTTAATATGACAAAATTTTCATTTTTTTTTATCAAAATGGTATTCAAACAGACATTTATAACTCTGTCCTTCACAATTTCTTATTACAACAGCTAATAATTTTAAAATCAATCAGAAGAACTACCACTTTCTTTTGATAAGGGATTTAATTTAAGACAAAGGTTGTAAATATCAGTGGACTTCACAAACATACAGCTAATTCCCACAATCTGTATATTTTATGAATGCTTCAATCAACACATTTCTCTGGAAAATTTAATTGAACAGCTCCAGTCCTATATCAAAAACTGAAAGGAAGCCTTTCTGTGACAAGTAATTCTTTCAGATATTGGGATCTCTATCATTTCACCTACATTACTGTTTTTTCTCTATTTTAAGGCAAACCAACATACCTTCACAATGAATGACAGACAGACAGGCAACTTGAAAAGTAAATAAGTTTATTCATATGTCTGAAACTGAGCATAGCATATATGTAAATGTGCACATAGATCACTCAAGAAACAAACCATCTGGTTTGAGAAACAGTAAGTGTGAATTAAAACATGTCTTGGACATCGGGTTCAGTAAATTCTCTAACAACACTAACATTTTCATTTCATGATAAATCTACGAACATTTCTACTGACTCAACAAAATTAATATTGCAGGTTATCTAGGCCATTATGTTATGATACACAGGTTTTTTTAGTTTGATTTAAACTCCAAACCATCCTTTGTCTCTGTAAAGAAAATTTTGAAAATCAACATGTTTGTATGTTTTGAAAGACAACATTTGACTATCCCACTCTTAGATTGAAACTCAACAATAACATTTGGCTCGATAAAAACAACAGTAGGTATATATTTTGATTTGAAAATATTAAAAAGAATAAAACAAACTCTTCACTTAGGTCTTTAAACAGGATAATAAAAATTCACCTATAATATAAGAATTGATGCAGGAAGTGCTAGTCAATGTAATTTTAAAAAATAATTCCTTAGATAAAAAGAATATACATGTGATGACAAATTGACTTAATGATAATAATCTGAAACGCAATATGAATAAGACCATGATAATAAATTTTGTCAAATAGAACATTTACAACAAGAAAGTGTACATATTTGACAAAATATATGATCATGATCTTATTTCGTTTCAGATCATTATCATATATTTCATCAAATAGAACAATTATTATATCAAAAATATGCACCTCGATAAAAAACTGGCTTTCAAGCATTGTGATTGGACATATACACATATGAATCCTACTACTAAAAACTTATGTTTTGAACTCTGCAAGTGATATATATATATATAAATATTGTTGTTTCTTGTTGTACAGAGGACACATTACTCAGCTAGTGTATCAATGAAATCTTTGTAGTTTCTATTTGGCTGAGTATGAAAGCAATTGGATAAGAAATTATATTAAGATTAAAAGTTCACTTTAGGAGGTATGACATGTTTAGACTGATAAACAATTTTATCAGGAGTCATTACAGAATACCTAGTTGATGGATATCAATAAAGAAGATTATTTTGTGGATAACACACCAACTAGAATGCCGATCAAAGTAGTTGATGGATTGTTAAAAAGTTTGAAGAAAGACAAACATGTATAAAATACCCAGCAAAGGGTCTCTTGTTGCACTTCAGTAACCAAAGATCTCTTGTTTGATTAGATAAACAACTCTCATTCAATAATAAATAAATTCACTTCTTACAGATTTGCCGGATCACTCAAACATCAATATCCAGACAAAAGTATTGTATATATAGTACACATTTTATGTGTTGTCGTATAGCCATGCATGAAAGATTTTATATACATTAAACCAAACATGATAAAAGTTTGATGTAGATTATCAATTCTCTCAAGAAACAAAACCCATCTTGTATCAGAAAGTGTTGGTTAAGAATACAAACATGTCTGAAGTTAGATATCTCGTTCAAGCAATTTCTACATGTTACAAAAAGGTTCACTATACTTCAATAAATTCATAAAACATGAAAATAATTAAATATGTGAAGCTAAAAGTTTCTAACTATTGCAGTTAAACAACGCTGGTATGTTTTGATAGATAAGATATCTGAAAAGTCATATATTTCAATTAAAGTTTGATTTATTCAATTCATTATTTTGATATATATATATATGAAAAATTAAAGCCATCAAGATTTCTTTACTTAGTTCAACATGATACTGAAACTCCTTTAGCAATAAATCCCCACATTAAAGCACAACTCCATGTCAACATGATACTAAAACTCCTTTAACAATAAATCCCCACTTTGAAGAGCCACTCCGCTAATTGTTGGCGGAATATAAGCCAAACTTTACCAATAGTGTCAATTGTATTGACTATTGAAAGAGAGTATCCTTTTAGAGCCAAAAGACATTGTTTAGTTACATTAGGAAGGTCAAAAGTAGGGCTAATGATCGAAAACCGGACAATGACGTGCCTCGCTTGGTCGGACATAGTTCTAAAGCACTTGGAATGACTGTTACCGGTTGATACTGTTGAAAGGTTATCTAACTAGTATTCATGAATGGCATGAAGACTCAATGATGTTTGAATATTACCGGGTAAACTGGAAGTGTGAATTTGGCTTCCACGAACATATATGACTGTTATTAGATTTTCATTGAAAACAAGAATTTATCATATAGTCTCTGTTTGGGGGTTGATATGGGAGATGTGTTTGCTTGATATAATCAATTATACCATTTATGTTCATTTTTAAAGCAATACAATATGCGTTGACATTTGAAAAGATGCTCATTAACCTCTTGATGATTTAAAAAAATAATGAAAATCTCTCTTATTTCTCACTGGCTCAGATTGATGGCAATTGGTATTGGTAAATTGCAATTGTATTGTTTTGTTATATAACAGTGCATTAAATATATCTAAACCAAATAAAAAAATAATGAAAAGCTTTCAAAATACTCACTGGCTAAGTATGATGGGAATTGGTATTTGAAAAACAATGAATTACAATTTTGTTGTTTTGTTACATAATAATGCATGAAATATACCTACACCATACATGATAAGGTTTAAAGTAGACAGGTTAGCAAAGAAACGTAATTCCAATGATAAGATTCTAAATGTCACCTTGCATTCAAAAACAATAAATTAAAATACTAGCCATAAAAACACATTAAGTAACAAAACTAAAAATAACATGAAAATAAAAACATTAAAGTAACTAAATTAGTTAACATTTGTGACTAAAAATAAGTAAACTGATATATTTTAAAATTCATCTAAAAGATTTTCACTATTTTCCTCACAAAAAGTCAGTACATAAACATAAATAAATTTAAAAAAAAAAATTGATTTTGATTAAAGGAGTCTTGAAATATAAGTAGTTTCTCCTAAGCCATGAAACAAATGAAACAAATGTTAAAACATGTTTTTAAAAACAACAATTCAAATAAAACTTTCTGTTATGTTTTCTTTCAAGTTCCTTTTGATCAAGGGTAAAACAAGTCCAAAAAATGAATTAAAACATAAAAAAGAAAAGCTATCAATAACCTAGAAAACATTTTTGATAAAATCTATTTGATTCATGATAAAAAAAACATTTTGATGATCTAACAGGTATAATAAAACACATTTACACAATGTATCACACTTGACAGCTCTCCCCCAAACAAATCTTTTGGAATAGATCTCGCTTTTGTAATAATATTCTGGACTCTTCTCCTCCTCTTCAGGGCAGGAAGTATTTGGGCGTGTTCATGTGAAATCTGTGAGTCGGGAAGTAGCCATGGCCGATGTGATGAGGTCCAAACCTGGATAAAAAAAAGAAAAACTCACATTGTGAGGCGTCGTCTTGTCAATAAACACTTGATGCTTCTGATTTCTAGTTTGAACTCAACACCAAGGTCATAAATACAATATACAGAACCAAAAATATAACATCCTTCTTCATCAGCTTACATGAATGCCCAAAACTCCTTCACAGCTTTTTGTTCAATGGATATCAGGGTGTGTGTGGGAACTACAAGGATATGTAGAGGCTGATGCAGCATTTACTAATTAATTCTGACTATGAAACATTAATGAATCATCTACTAGGAGACGAGCCTGGAGTTGAACTGGAGACTTTCATCTACTTCATAATACTCATCAACATTTACTAATGATGAATTAGTGAGTTTGAGCTAATACTGCCTTGGCACTATTTCAGCCATTAACAACATAATATTTACTAATAGAATCTGACAATGAAGTGTTAATATGAATCATCTGATTGAAGACAAATCTGGAGTTGAGCTGGAGACTTTGTCTTCTTTATACAGACTTATCAACATTTGTTATTAGTGAGGTAGATGAACCTTTATGGCCCTTGGGCAATATTTCAGCGCTTAACAAATTATTTACAAAATCTGACAATGATTGGTTAATGAATCATTGAATAAGCTACAAACCTGGAGTTAAAGTGGAGTCTCTCATCTACTCGGCTCTTGTCAGTCGTCATCTTGGTGTTGTCCTTGAACTTGTCTGGATGCTCTGGGATCCTGAACCTTCCTACCTGGACCTCCGTGTCACTCAAACCTCCGTGGGTGATCCTCGCATACCCCAATCTGTAGAGAGAATCATAAATATAGTCCATGAAAGACAGCATCTGGATTCAGCCCTATATACAAGCAAATATGCCCATATCTAGCTTATGGTTAATGTCTCACACCAATTTTTTTACATGATGTATTTAACTGGTGTTGATTCTTAATCTACTGATTACTAATCTAACTATTTACCGTGTAAGCCCCTTGTACATGATGTATTCACACCAGCGATCTCCGTCTGTCTCATCAATGTCCTTGACCTTGCCGTGTTTGATGAACTGCTGATAGTCTCGGCTACCGGGGGACGAGGTCACGTAGCCCAGAAACATTGCAGGGTTCTTGCTGGAATTTGAAATGAGAAATGATGAAGAATTGTGGCTACATCTTCAGCCCTTAAATCTCTATTAAGGAGTTCCTTTGGTCATTTCATACATACCCATCACTGTTAGAAGCAGAACACTTTGTTGGCTAAAAGGTCGATATAAACTGTTTTCGTAAAACTTTAGGAAGATCGGTTCTCTTTCATTTATAAATGTGATGAGCACATGTTCTTTATGAATATAGATATAGAGGATATCTATTGATTAAAGTGTGATATCACTTATTTCTCATCGAGTGACAGGGTAGAGCAAGTATTTAACGAGTGGCCTTAACACCGTCACGAGATGAGAGATAAGTGATATCACATTCAAAACAAAAGATATTCTGTTTATTATATGCCTCTGTGGTCGAAAATGTGGTAATTTATGTCCAAAAGGTCTTGACTCGAGAGTTTTCTGGCCACATCATACTATTGTTGTTAGTAACATAGCAATTCAAACCCTTCAACGTAACTAATACATAAAATTTCCTCAGAATAACTCTAACCCTTCAACGTAACCTTCACTTACAAATCACTCAGGATACTTCAAACTCTTCAACGTAACCTTCACTTACAAATCACTCAGGATAATTCAAACACTTCAAAGTAACCAACACTTACACATTCCTCAAAATAATTCAAACCCTTCAATGTAACCAACACTTACGCATTCCTGAGCTCCTCAGAGAGGAACTTGGCCTGCAGATCGCGGTCAAGCACATCCCGATCGTTGCCCATATGAGTGACCACAAAGTCTACCAGCTGACCGGTGAAGTTGATGGTAGCAGTGATGGCTGGCGCTAGTTCACCTACAGGGGTAAACATAATTGTAATTCAAATTCATTCATTCTCCTAGTTAGGGATGTAACGATTCATCGATACCTACGATACAATTGTAGCTTTGGAAATCGTGATTATTGTATCGTGAGCTTCCTGTATCGTGATACACTAAAAATAGATTTCACTTATTTAAAAATGAACAGAAAAACTAATAAACACTTTAAAACTAGCTAGTGATGTGCAGTAACTGTAACTAGAGTAAGCATGAAGCAATCTTATTCATAAATAACTGTTTTTGAAGAAGAAAAAACTTTTTAATCTTCGATTTTCGATCATTTCATAACACAAAATTTCCACCATCTTGAATATATCACAAAATATGCACAAAGTTATACTTTAAACAATGTATCATGATACATTCTGTATCGCCTGTCTGTATCGTGATACGTATAGAATCGTGAGATTTCCCATGATACTCAGCCGTACTCCTAGTATTAGTTTCAACTTGATCAATTTAGTAGATAGCCAAGTGTTCAAATTCCAGAAAGGAGCTGATAAAAGTTACAAATATTGTAGGTTTGCTGATATCAAAGACATAAAAGTCAGATTCTATTTCTCATCCAGAATCATTTTTCATCATGTTTAGAGTAGGATTAAATAGAAGTTTATATTGTTTTTTAAAAGACAGTTTCTTATTTCTAACCCTCTGTCTGACGAAATTTAACTATTGAAAAGTCCATACTTCTGTAAAAACTGGATACTTTTCTAACATAGGTTTCATCATCAGATGGGGAAGATTACAAAGACTCACAAGATTCTTGCCACTTTACGGTTCAAGCTTATGGCTGCCAGTCATGCATATCAATTTGTTCAAATTGAGATTTTTTACTATTTAGCAATTAGGTTTTAATCAAAGCATTGTTTATATGCATGCTTAGTTTGATTTGTGTAAGTCAACAGTAAGATAGCTAGCCCTTTGAAGTGCCAACAAACAAATGATGTTGGGCAAAACCACATAGGCAGAGTGACATGTGAATTTGAACCAAATCACATCTCAATCGGAGAAACAGAAACAATGATCCGATTCAGATTTGAACTATCTCTGGGACAAGGTTAAATAAGTTTTGATAGTTGAGTAGAGAACTCACCATGAGGAGAAGGCAGCATGTGAGGGGTGGACTTGACGATCGGGTACTTGGATAGAATCAGGTTTCTGTTGGATTAAATCAATAAAACTATTGTTAGTAAGTTATTAATGTGAATGATGCTTATGTTCAGATTCAACAGGTTTTGAATTTAAGTCTAAATTTAAACACTTTTTCAGCAGAAAAAATTTAGCTGTAGCTCATCAGGCTTCATATCAAATTTTGCTTTCTAGGCCTCATGCTTCTGGAAAAGAAGATAAAATAGTTTTCAAGGGCATGGCCCCCTGTTAACTTATAAGGGGCAACAGGGCTACCAAAGCTGTGAATTATAATCCTCTAGTCAAAGATTCTGTACACTAAGTGTCAGCTTTCTAGGCCCTATGCTTCTGGAGAAGTTTACACAATGCACTAAGTTTACGGATTGACGGGAGTCACCATGCCATGCGCCAACTATGCCTTACAACAACTCCCGACTCAACTCACCCCCAGGTGTGGTCCCGTGTTGACACTCCGAAGTCGACGTACATGTTGAGTCTCTCCCCGAGCCACGTGCCCAGATCGTTGTTACCAAGAAATGGTTTTGATGCATCGCTCTCTAATAGTGTGATAACATCTGCTCCTGAAGATAGCAAAACAAATACCATCAGTGTAAGTCAATAAAAGATGTCTTTTTTTTTTGTTTCATACCATAGCTTTAAGGTTTCAATTTCAAGTTCTCTATTCACCAGGCAGTAATTTTTATTAAGATTCATTTCCATTTCAGGTTCAGTATGTCAGGTTATTATCGCTTAAGTATGTTGCCCAAAATGAAAATTTTGGCCCCTCCCAAAACAAACGTTGCTGAACACTAGGGCAAATTGGTTTTTCTTTATTGCCTTATGTCTTTTAAGACATTTTCCCCCCAAAAATCCATAACCCAACAAATCAATTTTGTACAATAAAATCCAAATCCAAATAAAAAATGACAATTTACCTGTATCATTCAACAGTTGGGCTCCCCTCTCCAGACTGGGCCAGCCCTTGTTGTCATAGCCGAAGTGATACGTCCATATCGCCGCAGTGAACTCTCTCGGAGCTGTCTGTATTAAGACAATATCTTGGTACATATATGATATAGAATACATGTAAACTACAACATTGAATTTAAAATCCTTCGATTTATAATGCTCATTAGCAATGATTTCATTTAACTATGGCTTAATGACACTACATTAATTTCTTCTGATAAGACAATTCTGAGACTCAGGTCAAATTTTACACCTGGAAATCTGGATTAAAATAATGATAATAGATTTCTTATACCGGGCATATATCCATGACAAAGAATGCTCAAAGCGCCATAAGTATTATTACCCTGGAGGGATAGTATATTCAGTGCCGCCGATTAAACCGCGCTCTCAACGACTGTATAGGTCAGTACTTCCCCCGTGTTCAGGTACCCCTTTGTACAGCTGGATGAACTGAGTGCAATGTGGATGAAGTGTCTTACCCAGGGACACAACACAGGATGAGACCCAAGTCACATATTTTTGGTGTCTCTCCTAGGATTCTGACAAACGACATCAATAATTGTATAATCTGTCTTAAACATAAGTTGAGGGAAATGATCTACATAGTATTCAACAATCAAAATTGTTGAATTTTGATGATGTATTTTTATTTATTAATTTGTGCCATTAGTAGCGCCCTATATACTAACCTTGACTGGTTGTTTGTGAGCGTCAGGGTTGTAGCGGTGAACAAATCCTGCTAAACCAGTCGTCACTATCAGAAATAGCACTGGAAGAAGAGATTACAAGTACTTTCAGACTATGTCATCCCCGATACGACTTTGTTACATTCATTCACCGTCTAAATGACATGTTTTTCTAAAATGATGGCACCTTTAATATTTGCTTCAACCAACAATGTTGGTAATTTCTACAACCTTAACAATCTCTATTTATACTTACAGAATTTAAGTTTATTTGTTGGCATTTTTTCTTTGTTGATAGTTACAAATGCAGCTCTGCTTTCAGTAATTTTTCCTCCTGAAAAAAGAAAAGACAGATAATTACCCAAGAATGTCCATCGTGTGCTAAACTAGCAAATCTTTTTATCACACTGAGTATACTGATTTACCATTTTATTGATGTAATTACCAAATGTAATCATACATCATGTCTTTGGTTGTTTTGGGACATAACAGAAAATTAATACAGGAACATAATTTGTATTAGGTAAATTAAAAGGGTGGTCACATTTTCAGATTTGTGTCAGTCTAAGTAAACCTAGCCTCACTATTATCCGTTACACTGCTATACTGAGTCTAGAAAGGTCTGGTTGAGGGTCGCGTCAGCCGACCTTTCTGCGACCTATGACCCTCCAACGTTATACGTGCGAAGGCACACTATTGTGGCTTGGTAAGATCAGTTCTGATTGGTCAACTTGGTCACGTGGGCTGACGCGACTCTAAACCAAGCCTTACTAGACTCAGTATAGCAGTGTAACGGATAATAGTGAGGCTAGGTTTACTTAGACTGAGATTTGTGTGCACATATGCACATATACTTAGGTGCTGCCTATGTTACAGGAAATAACTGCTTTCCATGCAATTTGACCATGCAAGATAACCATTATATCTTTATATCATTCAAAAAAATAATTAGTAAATCAGACAACCCTTTCACCCCTTTAGATCATAAATGAGGATCAAAAACAATTTTTTTTCTAATTTCAGAGGGTAGAAAAGGTTCAACAAATAGATCTTTTGACTTCCTTCACCTGAGTAGAGTCCAGCCAAGATGGAGAGCATGACGGCAGCGATCAGCCAATCAGTGTGCTCCCTCGTGTACACGCCCCCAGGGACGAAATTGTAGGCCACGGTCCACACACCAAACAACACCTCCGCTACATACACTAACATGGCGAGAGCGAGACTTGCTGCCGGACATCCAGACATCTGGTCGAACAGTTTTGGCCACACGGACATTGTGTACATGGCCAGGACGAGTCCACCTAATAATAGTAACAATTGGAGGAATAAAGAGAATAGTAAATAGTAATAGTAATAGTAATAGTAATAGTCCACTTATATAGCGCCTTTCCAGGATAAATATCATGCTCAAAGCGCTTGGAAGATATGGGAATGGTCAGGCAAAAGCTTGGAGGAACAGATGAGTCTTAAGATGTGATCGGAATGAAGCATAGGTTGGGCAAGTACGGATATCTTGAGGGAGATTGTTCCACTGATAGGCAGCTGCATAGGAGAAGGATCGTTGTCCATAACTGCACAGCTTCGCTTTTGGCACAACGAATAGCTGTTGAGATTCTGAGCGCAGGGATCTGGATGGAACGTAGGGATGGAGAAGGTCACAGAGGTAGGATGGAGCAGTCTGAGAATGACATTGGTAGGCCTGGCACAGAAGTTTGAAGTTAATCCTTTGTTGTACAGGGAGCCAATGGAGTTCTTTAAGGATCGGTGTAATGTGGTCGGATTTTCGGGAGAGTGTTACAAGTCTGTATATATTCTGAACTATTCTGAACTATTAAAACAAAAATTAATAATCTTAGGTTAAAATCAATGTATGATTGAAACAAATGTCTTTCATTGCTGTTGGTCATGACAATATATGCATATACCCCCAAACCAAATCCTTATGTAAAACATGTTCCAACCAACACATTTTCCATTTTTTAACATGAATGGTTGAAGGATAAAAATAATGCATGAGTGAATGGTTTTCATGAGTTCTAACCCTGACATTAACTGAAACTTTTAAAAATGTTATGCTCTAACTCATAAACCCACTAACTCTTACATGAAACTACTTGACATGCAAAGGATCACTGACCCATGAATCCCTGCCAGCCAGGCAGATAGTAGAGAGCTGCGTAGGAGAGGAGACCACACCCCCACCACCAGCAGCTGTTGGACATCATAGAGCACTGCGACATGTACGTGCCGTACGCTAGACACACCAGCACCAGCCCACTGTAACATACAATGTATCATTATGTGATCAGCGATTAAATACTGAGTTTTATTACTCGTCAGTGTAAAATACCGCAGTTTAATATTTATACAGCAATATCAAACTGGTGTAAAACCGAAATGGAAGTATGACGCCACAGTAGTGTGTTGTTATGATTTCACAATGAAGGCCCAATCACAATGGCTGCCGAGTAGCGGAAATGCTAGTGTCAACACTCTTTCGGTAAGTTTGCTTGAATTTTATGGCAAGTAATAAACAGAATACTAAACTTCCTTCCATTCAATACTATTTTATTAAAATGATTTGGTATCATTAACTCGTTTGATAAATATAGTATTAAATGGAAGGTCATTAAGTATCCTCTAATTATCAGTGAAATAAACTGTCTATCAAGCAATAGTGACGATATATTATATTTTCACTGTTTCATATTATAAGGTGCCGGAAATACTTTCAGCCATGGAAACAAAAGGGGTAAACTTAAATGTCTAAAATAATCTTAGTCACATATCTTATTAAAAATCATATGATAAATAGAATACTTTATATGGTTTTCAAATACCATGTTAATTTCAACTAGTTACATGGGTAAGGTTGATATTTCACTATATATCACTGCTTTCGCTTGGGTAATAAAAACTACACCAGTTAAGGAAAAGTCAAATGACACACTTCAACAGGTAACATCTCTATACTGACCCCCATGGATTAGGTAGAGGTCCATGGTCAGGGTAACCTTGAACCACCCAGCGAAGGATGATAGACACTTCTCCGAAACATGCGTGGGTCACGTACAAGAGACTGCCAAATGCAAAGGATGCTGGGAGCCAGTAAGGTCGGGACGGTCGAGGTAGAACGGATGATGGACTCTCGACGACGTCGTCACCTGACAACATCATTATTTACAAACTGAGTACAGTTGTTATAGGATAAGTTGTTTTATTATGATTTTCCTCATCAAACAACAGATAAATGTTCAGTGATTTATCCAAAAGTTTTATTTCTTTGTACTTAATCAGGGATAAATTTTCCTGCGAGTCCTGCTTCAAATACTGATAAAATTTAGAAAGGACTCATAGAAATTTAAGCTGTGAGTCCTGGGGTGCATAGTTTTTTTGTGATACTATGTGCTTACTTATAAAAGAACTCTATTTAATCAGCTTGGACTCACAAGACTTTTTGATAGCGAGTCCCTTGACTAAGAGGGTCCTATCTGTAGATTGATCACTGCTTAATAATTTCATTAAATTCATCGAAATCTCAATGAATGCATAAAAAGTGTGTGCTTGCAGACCATTATTCTCTGTTATACATTTCAATTGTCATGTTAGAAAAATAAAAAATAAAAAGACTGAATAATAAGACTTGAATGAGTTAGAACTGACCTGAAACTATCTGGTCAAGTGCAGCAATAGCTGCAAGGGAGATAACTGCTGTGTTGCAGGTATTGGACCACCACGTAGGAACAAATGACACAAGCCAGATTCGACTTGACAGGAAAGCAAACAGACCCATCGTTAGACTCCAGTAAAATTGAGATCTGGAAAATAATGAGCGTTGAGAAACATACTACCTTGGGGCAGTACTTGATACAGGAATAAAATTTACTTCAAGAAACAAATTCTATCCCAACTGTTATAGGAACAAGAGCTGTTCATATTGAGTAAATAAAAATGGTTAAGTATCAGCTCATGTTAACGAGTATTTAAACAAAAACTTGAGATCAATCAGCATGTCAATTTCAAGGTTGAATTTGTTTTACCAATTTATGAAACCTTAAGAAAAAAAGGCAAATTGTTTTTGAAAAGGGTGATTAGTGGAATAACTTCACTTGTTTTGACTAATTTTGAATTTTTAGCCTTATGACATAAGACATGATCTCCAAATAAAATAATCAATTTTGTCTGGCCTTACCTTATTTTTGTGCTTGGACTAAACATAAGCGCTGACATGACTAGGGTAGCCATTCCCGAACCCACAGCGAGAGTTACAAGCCTTGAGAGGGTTGAGGGGGCTTGGAAAGAGCCCAAACAGGCGACACACGCAAGACGTAGTAAACCAAGCACCCAGCGGTTTTGTATGAGGCAGAGAAAACCAGGGATAATGCAGAGTATAGGAGAGAGCCATACTGCCGCAAATGCCTCGTAACCTGAGATTTCTAGTTCATTCAGAGGATAAAACCATATCATTGGCGCAAGGGCTTGGAACAAGCTCCAGAATACATAGCCTGAAAAATAAAAAAATAATTGATTTAGGTTGACATCGATGTATTAAATGATATCTTGTCTCTTATAGTAATGAAAGTGTGTTGATGAATTGAAAAATTTCAAGGATTTGATAAAATGCAAAGTATCCAGATCTCAAAAATTTGTTCTAACTTTCTGTCGATAACATTGCAACAAATGTAGTTTTCAAAGTATGCATATGTAAGAAGGCAACAATGGGGGGTCCACAATGGGCATCCCAATGGGCTTTCATACAGCCTATTATTCACCGAGCCCGAGGTAAGGTCGACACGAGCGGTGAAGTCTGAACCTGTCTTGTCTTGGCTTGGCCGACCGTGCTGTCACTGTCACTGTGTCAGATAATATCGGATAGACCAACTTCTAAGAATTATTGTTTGATGTTCCTTAATCGGTGTTGTAGAATAGACGACTTAGATGCATTCAAAACGAGGGCCCCAAAATGAAAATTACCATTTATCGTGTCCCTGACGAGTGTTTTCATGGCTGGAGCCTGCTGGTTCGAGGAAGTCAGGCGTTCGTCTTTACCGCTTTAGCTCTTCCTGAAAGCTGCAACACAAATCCGGAAGTCGATAGCGCGCTGTTACTGAAGAGGCCCTTTTTGGGTTCCTTTAACACTTATCTTTCGATAAAACTAACCCTTCTATTTCCGAAATCTCAAAATTGATTTTAACTCATAACTTCGACTCAGTATCGATAAGTTTGATTTATTTTTTCTTAATTTCAAAGAAGATTTATCAACCTTTTAAATGTTGAGGCTCCATTTCGTGAACTTAACCATTCCATATTTTTAGGCACAGCAACTTCCGGTTGTATTAGAGGCGAGGAATAAAATATTGTGACAAAATCAATTTCATGATTCAAGTTTTTGTGGTGGATATGGCAGACAAACAGGAGTGATAACTGGATAAAGAGGTAATTTCCGGTCAATAGGTTATCCTGTGTTATGCAATGTCTGGGTAGCAAATATGAATACACCAAATTTGAGCCCTAAGTTTCTGTCAGTCACACCCCCGTCTACTCTCCTTCCTTGGAGTTGGAATAATAATAATTTGTGCTTAATGATTTTGGAAATCTAGCAATGTTTCCACTGTGGATTTTGATAATTTCCAAAAATGACCAAAATGAATTTATCAAAAATTTATAAAAAATAATTAACCATAATATTTTTTATTGATTTTCCCCAGACAACATTTTATTATAAGGCCTACTAAAGTATGGCTTTTTAATATGATCTATGATGTACATCATATTTCAAAATTCACAGAAAAGAAACAAGATTGAGATGCACAAGGAAACTGCTGTCTCATAATGGTATTTAAACCAAAATGCATGCAGATTTGTGTTGAAATTGTATCCATTCTCGGTTTATCATTTATTTTATTAGCTCCAAAATAGGCTTTTGGATAATTTCACTTGAATGATTATTTTGCAAGTGCTCCAGGATTTGGAAAAGCAGGACACATGGGCCATTGTGCATATGTGCAGTTTTATTTTGAAAATGTATTCATTCTTACAATATCTTAATCTTACAGACTGTAACAGGGTTTATAATTTTTTTGTATTCTCCAAAATAGACGTTTTGAAATGATTATTCTGCAGGTTTTCTTAGATATCATTGTCAATATTTGTTTTTACATTTTAAATAGATTAAGAAGCCACCAAGATGTCGTGGGCCAGTGAACTTCCCCAGGAGTTGTTGTGTCGTCCGACTGGTCTCGTGGTCCTAACAGGACTCGACATCACGTACAACGCGATCCACAAACTCATCTGGGACTCATTCTGCAACAACCGACGATCAGACCGAGTCCCACTGCAGTTCCACGTCAGGGAAGGGGATTATGAATATCCAAAGTGCAAATCTAAAGTAAGTAAATTATTAGAGGTGTATGTTGGAAAAACAATGAAAAGGACCTATCGCCTGTAGACATTATCAAATAAAATTTGACATAAACACAGATATGTTTGAGAATCTGATCATATGGCAGTAGTTGCTATAGATAGACCTATATGCCTATTAGACATTAAGTAACTCATTTTAAAAGGTAGCCACTGATGAAAATTACAGAAATTTTCATTCTTCTTCACTACCCAGCATATTTGTATTTCTTTTTCCAGAGAACATCATACGAGTGGTACATCCCCAAGGGTATCGTGAAGACGTCATGGATGAACAAGCACCTGAATGAAGTACCTGCAGTTGTCGTCATCTTCTTCGACCTGGACTGGGACGAACCCATGTGGAAAGAGAGGCAGATGGAGTGTGCTACACGCGTTGAGATCGTCAGGTTCGTATTCCTTATGATATCTTTTTGTAAAAATCAGCTTCTCCATTTTTAGAGTTCACTGTTGACAGTTTATGAACCAAGCCGGAATAGTTTTCTGCAAAAATTTGGTATTTTGTAGATTGTGATGAGAAAATGGAAGAAAAGAGGACGAACTTACCAGCTAGGACTAAAAATTACCAGATACCTTTCATACACTGCTGTTGAGACAAATTTCATTATTAAAGCATATTATATACAGGGTTCCAGAGGCATGAAGACTCAACGATGTTTAAATATTAATGATGATTCGGTACAAGGGTTACAACAAACTGAGGTTGTAGTGTTACGTGAATATGTCCTATGTAAAGATATAAATCGAATTTGAATTTCAAATCAAATGCAACAAAATATATGTAAAACTTAACATTTTCTTTTACAGGAACAGTCTACATGGAAGAGGAACCAAGATAGCCGTGGTTCTGATACAGAAGAATACACCGTTACCTCCCGGTGAGCCATGTTGTATGAAGGTTCAATCTTATTGCAAATATGATCTGTATTGCTATATATTGCTATATATTGCTATCATCTATTTCTAGATGAGTCAAGTACATTATTCAAAGTCAGTCCATGCTTTTTTGTCAGGAAAAAATTCATCTGCCAGAAATGAGTCTGTGATGAAAATATTCTCATTGGTTGGTATTTGTGTTTTTGTTTTTGTTGCTTAGATAAAGATAGATAGTGAGGAAAATATTTCCATTGGTTTGTCATTGTGGTTGGTTTTCCTTTTGCTTAAAGATGGCAAGATTCATAAATAATACTTAACAGAAACAAAACTAAAAGAGAAGTTGTAAATCTGATTCTTGTTATGTTACCTATCAATATTATTTAAGTATGGGGTCAACAAGAACTCACACAATTCTGCACTTTTTGTATTGAGTGATGTTTAAATAGTTCTCATTGCACTCTGTCTCAGGAGAGGACGTGGTAGCGGCGGAGAGAGCAGCGTCTATTTGCAGCTCATGTGACATCTCCGCCAAGTCTCTCTACGTGCTGCCTCACACCGACCATCTCATCGGATATACCATCAGGTCTGTATAAAGATAAAGCTGTTTGCAGAACATAAGTATTCATTATGATCATCTTTGATGCAACACTTTCATATTTTGTGTTATTTTATGTTATTAATTTAGATTTATACATTTTAGACCTCAAAACCTCTTGAATAAACAATGTTGAAAAAGAATCTTTACAAAAATAACAAATATTTTGACAAAGATGTGATGATTTTATGAGCGCTTCACTCACTGCCCACAGATTGGAGAATGCGTTCTACGAGCTGGCCCAGGGTTACTACCACACGGAGGCTCGGAAGGTCAAGTCTCACAAGGACTTCCTCAACAAGACCACTCACCAGGTATCTAAGGGATAATATTGTTGCTATCAGTGTATAAATTGTGTATGATCAATGTTCAATATAGCTGCCGAAATGACATCTTCCTACTCAAAGCCTAACTGTCTCGGAACAATTTCTGAACTGTCATTTTACGCCTTGCTGCATACCCTTTACTTCTTTGTGCTGCTATTCCCGACTTGCGGAATTTGGAGTTATCGTTCCTGATTAGAGTTATCCGCCCTTGGGAACAGGTATGTGCACTCTCGACCCGTTGACGTTACCGTCATGGGTATTGATTATTGCGTCATAAAAGACTGCAGTACATTCAGATTCCTCGAGATTTTTATACAGGTTTGACCTATCAGTTGACCTTATTATCGTAGTTACCAATTTATCGCAGCAAAACCATATCACTCTCAAATATTTACCAAGATTAGGCCTTATAGGTATATCTGATGCACATAGACGATCTAAACGAGGAAACGAATGTACTGTACATGCATATAAGATAGTTACTTTCTTCATATATTCTGGTAAAATGACGCCTATGTGCAAGTTTAAATAAAAATTCACAATGTTAATATTCAACTAATTTTATTGAAATGTACTTGAAAAATGATACACTCATTCTCAATACGACAGTAGGCCTACACTACATAACTTTCAAAAACTGAAGCAGTCTTGTTAAATAGTTTGTTTCTCGTAAACTGTTATTTCGTACTTTTATATAAAAAAAATTTAGAAATTAAATAATATATAGATAACACATATCGAGGAAAATTACTTTTCGTATTAGGCCTATACAATTGTCTCAATAGTTCATTGTTTTTCTTAGATATATCTTACTAAACTTTTTCGAAAATGTTATTTGGTTCACGTCGCTGTTTTTATGTAAATTGCGTTACGGATTTAAATTAGCTTGTTATGTTATGTGCGGGAAATATGAGTAATTACGTTTTCTTGTGAGTTGTAAAAGTTCTGAAAAAGAAAATCCGAGGAATTGTCACTGTTAACATAGTCCCTTGTGTTTCCGACATAAATATAATCCTAAAATAAAAAGTACTCACGAAAATATGTTAAAAAACCTCAGCGATTATTTCTTAACATGATAGAGAACTGTGATTTGAATGCTAAATATTCATTTACATTTTTTTTTTGTGGACACATTTTGTTAAATTCCCTAAAAATAATAGTTTACAGGAGATCAAAACGTGTCATTGTTACACCTTGAAATAATTAAATCAAAATATATATGTTTCTGATGCAAGCTAAAGTTAGTAAATGAGCTCTAATCTCAATACAGTCACGTAAAATTTAACGTCATGAAAAATATTTGTCAACCGTTTTTCCGTTACTATAGGTTTTAAGGTGATAAAATTCGCGTTGTCTTGAAGAGTGTTTTATTCCTAAACACGTGTTACAAAATACTATTCCTACGAGTTAATTCATAGTTTTTGTTTCCGTATGCGCAACGTGAACACGTGAACGTCCCATGTCAAATGCTATGCACGTTTGTTTTGTTTTGGTCATTATGTTAATTGTGGCGAAGAACTTCTTTCTTAATGTGTAGAAAATATGATTTTGTTTTGACAATTTTACCTGTAAAAGGCAATAGAAATGATATGTATGTGATGCATTTACAAGGCCTTCAACATTTGATTGAAAATTAATACATTTATTAATCGAGAAATACAAAAATAAATGCCAAAAAGCATGTCATATTGATTCCATGAGTACTATAGCAACAGGCGTATAGTTAGGGTTATTATCTACGTTTCTTGTAAATATTAAAAATAATTAAGTCCTTAAAAATATTTCTTGAGATCTAAAATGTTCAAAGGTGTTCTTTATAAACACGGAGAATATCGCCGAGATCGGAACGCTTGTAGGGCAAGAAATGTAAATATAGAAACATGTTATTGACGTAAAAGTGATTTGCAAAATTTATTTTGTACTTGTGATGATGGTGATCTAATTTGTTTCCATTCATTAACGCATTTTAAAGACTATTCCATTACTTAATATGTTCAATGTTCAACAATCTGATTTTTTAAATATCAGCATTGATTGCTTGAAAAATTTGTGTCGAGTAGATACGCGGTGGCCGTTAAAGGGACAGTCCTATCGGGTTATTTTTGTGGAAACGAACTGATTCAAGAGGAAGTAGTGATCGATGCATTTTAAATTGTTAAATCTAGAAAAAGAAACCATCGCTTAATAATTAGATAAGTGCGAAATAATCATGTAATAATAATATATAGCAGGGAAATATTCTTGAATTTCGTTTTCTCCAAAATTACGCCGAGAGGACTGCTAAAATACGCACTCACACAAAAGTTACCTTGTACCTTGTAAAGGGTTACCTTGTACTATCTAATCGTGTCAACATTTTTTTGAAGGGTAGTCGACATTAAGACCTTTTTTTTTAATATGAAAATGTAAGTGTAGGCCTACTAAAAACCCTGCCTGCATGTGTAGGCCTATTTTCAGCCTACATTTCCCGTCAAAAAAGGGGGATACCCGTTGGAAAACAATATTCGAAACAATTTTTCTACAAAGAATTGTCAATCAAATCTTACACTTTAACAATGACAGAAGTTTTAAAAAAAAAATCTTATTGTCTACTTTACTGGCATGACTGATGATTTATCTCTTAGAGAAGTTGTAGGTGCGTTAAGTTTCCCGTCAGCACTGTTCATTACATATTTTGTTCTCTTAAATTAGCTGTGAAGTATTGGTTACGCATAAATCACGGAATAAACTGTTGTATTCATAAATAAATTTAGATACCTGTGACCGATTTGTTTGCCATCAATTAGCACATCATAATAATAATTATCAAAAAGATCTACTCGTTTATTGAATTAACTCAATTAAATACATATGAAATAATATATAATATTACAGACAAGATTCACATACTGAAGCATAAAATACATTCATAGATAATTACTGATAAATACCAAATAATCACATTTACACAAAGCAACTTGTGGTTTCGACAATTTCCTTTTTGTGCGGCCCGTGACAGTAACGTCAACGAGTCGAGACTCCACATACCTGCTACCAAGGGCGGATAACTCTAATCAGGAACGGTAACTCTAAATTCCGCAAGTACCGAATAGTGCCCCTACAGGCTAGAGAGCAAGCACAGAAAACTCAAGGGTCAGCAGCAAGGCATAAAACTGAACAGAAACTGGCGTTTTATGCTTTGAGTAGGAAGATGCCAACATGACAGTCAAACACTTGTCAACTTCAGATGGAGGTGATTGTCAAGACAACCTGCAGGATTTGGGTGCTAGTCGATTTTTAAGTGCAAATAGATTTGTTTTTGTCATATACTAACTGAGGTTGCGGAAACCTTATTCACTTTGATTATACAATTAGGATTGCCTTTAACAAACCTCATTCATCTGAACATTATTAAATGAAATTTTACGATAAAGTTTTTTTTTTCAGCTGCTGTTTGTGAGACATCAGTTCAAGATTGCATTTTTCAATGAGCTTAAACAGGACACACACACAGCCCTCAAGTGAGTTGATGGAGTTTCTGTCTTTCAACTTTTCGTTTTAAGTTGGAATATTTTTTATTCATTTCTTTTTTGTTACAAGACAACATAAAAGATTTAGAAAATTATGAGAGCTTCAAGTTATCCTTTAGGCTAAGAGGTGAAGCTATTGTGAATTGATTCAGTTGAAATCCAATTCTAAAGTAGAATTTGGATTTGTTAAGAGATTTTCCTAGAGTTTTTCTACATTTGTCAAGATCTCGAGATAATCTTCTTTGCAGACATTATAAACAAGCGTATGGCCACATTCTAGACCTGAGAATGTACGACACCAACATGCTGGAGATCAAAACTATTGCAGGATTCGTGAACTATAAGGTACGTCAAACACAATTGTTTTTTATTTGAGAGTCACCAATGTATTAACTATGATGATACAGATAATTTGCCATTGGTTAAAACAATTAATATGCTAATTGAACAGTTATTTCTTTCGTGACCTTCTTTTTGCTCCAAAGTTGCATCTCGTTCTCGTACCCCTAATAGATAGGAACCTTACCTGTCCTGAAAATTAATTGGTCAATTCCTTAGGGGAAAATAAAGAAAATGTTTGAAAAGTTAACAGTCCTGACCAAAAAGTGACCAGTCCTGGAAAAAGAAGCCAGTTTAAGGACTGGCGGATGGGCTTTATTTTAAACACTGCCCTTTGACAGCTTATTCATTTCTTTTATCCAATAACTGATGTAATTGGTAATAATGTTTGATAAGGATTGATTTTCATTGTTCCCTATACCCAACAAGTAGGATCTGTTTATATGTATATGATCTTTCATCAACATTATTTACAACTCAGATTTGCAGACTGTCGTTCCAACACAATGCTCCACTTGACGCCATTGCCCAATTCCGCAAACACATCGACTTCTTCAAGAGTAAACCCACTGTAGCTGACCTGGCCTTTGAACACAGTTCTTGGATGTCTAAACAGTACGTATCAGTTTTCAAACGACCTTTTGAAGTTGAAATGCTGGTCTTCTGTTGTTAACACGCTTACTTCTTCTGAGGTGTTGCTCATATTTGCATATAAAACTTGATATAATAAAACTTGTGATAATCTTACCATTTTGTTGATTCAAGAGGAGAGCATAACAAAATAATATTTTGGGAGATGAACATTGAAAGGCATATAGGTTTATGATTATTTACTGTATTACCGGTAAAAAAAAATTCTTGTTATGTCCCCCGAAATATTTTTCGGGAGACATAATGTTTTCACCTCCGTCCGTGATTCCGTCATTCCGTGATTCCGTGATTCCGTGATTCCGTGATTCCGAAATGCTTTCTTTTCCGGGCCATATCTCAAAAAACGTTCAATATTTTTTCACGAAACTTGGTATGTGCTTAGACCTAGTGATGGAGTAGTGCCTTTTGCTATTTTGGTTATTCTGAATTTTTTATTTGTTCTGGTTTCCATGGAAACAATTTGAACTTAGTGCATATTGGGGGTAGGAACCTTTTCCGGCCTCTATTTCAAAAACCGTTCAATATTTTTTCACGAAACTTGGTATGTGCTTAGACCTAGTGATGGAGTGGTGCCTTTTGCTATTTTGGTTATTCTGAATTTTTTATTTTTTCTGGTTTCCATGGAAACAATTTGAACTTAGTGCATATATATAGGGGGAGGGTTTCATTTCCGGACCATATCTCCAAAACCGTTCAATATTTTTTCACAAAACTTTGTAAGTGGTTAGATCTAGTGCTGGAGTGGTGCCTTTTGCTATTTTGGTTTTTCTAAATGTTTTATTTTCCTGGTTTCCATGGAAACAGTTTGTACTTAGTGCATATTTGGGTAGGGACTGTTTCCCAGCCATATCTCAAAAGGTATTCAATATTTTTTATGAAACTTGGTATGTGGTTAGACCTAGTGGTGGAGTGGTGCCTTTTGCTATTTAGGTCATTCTGAATTATATGATTTTTCCTGGTTTCCATGGAAACAGTTTCAACTTAGAACATATGGTGTGAGGACCATTTCCGGGCCATATCGCAAAAACTATTTAATATGATTTTACAAAACTTGGTATGTGGTTAGACCTAGTGGTGGAGTGGTGCCTTTTTCCATTTTAGTTATTCTGAATTATTTTTCTGGTTTCTATAGAAACAAGTTGAACTAGGTGTATATGGGGGGTAGGGTCTGTTTCCGTACTTTAGCTTAAAAACTATTCAAAATATTTTTACTAGACTTGATATGTGGTTAGAACTACTGGGGGAGTGGTGCCTTTTGCTACTTTGGTTATTCTGAATTGTTATTTTGCTGGTTTCCATGGAAATTTGAAATTTGTACATAATGGGGGTAGGGTCACTTTCGGATTAAATGTTAGCGGGGGACATCACAGTGCATCACATGCACATATTTCTAGTTATTTTAAAGTTTTGAGTTTCTTCAAAATAGACAATATTTCATAAATGAAAAATGATTAGTTGCAGGAATAAGAATATTACATGAAACTTTTCACCAAAAAAAAAAAAATCAACTGCACAGACAATGACTACCTCATCCAATCACAAAATGGTTTTGAGGGCATTTTTCATCTTTTTTCTCCTATTTTATTTTTGATATCCTAAATGAATTCAGTTGTCTGAACCATATACAGCTTAATGTAAACAAATCTCTTGTCTACCCTAGATTCCATGTGTTCGGAGACTTGTTTGATGAGGCGATCAAGTTAGGACTGACAGCTATACAGACACAACACCCTGGCTTCTACTACCAGCAAGCAGCCAATCACGCGATAGCTCGCAAAAACCTCTGTCAGGAACTCTGTAAGGTGAGAGCTGATTGGCTACAGTGGAGATCGGATCGGATGCTCAGCTAACTGCGTTTCTGTCACAGAGTAAAAAAATTGTGTAATGTGATAGGAAAATATACATTCCTGAATAATATTTGTGAAATTTTGAATCAGGGTAACAAAATGAATCATATGTAGAGGATACTATACAGTAGTTATTTGATTGCAAGTGTGACAAAGGCAAAAGCATTCCTTATGGCTTTATCTCAGACAAGCAAACTTTTACATTCATGCCCTTGACATGTTTGATGAAAAACAAATGTATCTTCTAATTGCATGATAGAAGGAGAAGAATGAATATCAATTCTGATTTTCTGTCAACGTAAAGGGGAAAAAGGAAGGACACAGAAACTCAACAGATTCAAATTGGGCTTATATGGGGTGCTCTTGTTCCTTTACTTCTCAATGACAGTACTTCATTACTGGATATGTATCTCAGATTCCCTCGGGACCGCCTCCGGCCAACCCGTTTGAGAGCATCACGAGGCTGGAGTACTACGGACAGCGGCCCTGGAGGCAGGGACATCAGAGTGAGTATGGATTTCATAACCCTTTATGAGCGGAATTATCAAGTGTCAGAGTAACTCTCTTATTATAGTCTGGTTGTGGAGGTTCTGGAGTTTAGAAACCCCTCCAACTTCAGACTTATTCTATAGAAATTTCAAGAATTGTAGATAACCCTTCCCTCCGAATTTTTTCCAAAACCTTCTTCTTTAAAACTCCTTTATCCAATGAGGAGCTGTTGAGTGCTTTTTCTAGAATTTTTTTTTTATGCAGATAAGAATGATTAAAATCAGCTGTTAAAGAGTAAACAGGCTTTGAGCATTCACATTGTCTTCGGATTAAGCCCATTATATATACCAATTATTACTCTCCATAGAAATAACTCGGTATGATATTTGACCACTTCATTGATGTTAGTCTCAACATTACATTTTAGTTACATTTCACCTGTATTGATAGTTAATAATCAATTATTTTCAAGTATTGTAACCTTGGAAAGTAAAATTAGTTAAGCCATTTTAACTGGGATAAAACAACAGCCAATAATGCCTAGATAATTACTATTCAGCAGATTAAACTAACAAAAAAAGCAGTTGAAGACTTCAAGTTTACCCACATCAACTCTGCATAATCATTTTGTGCCCAGGTATCGACCCACCTGATGTGCAGAAGGAGAAGGAAGGAATCATCGCTCTGCAGAACCTGGAGAGACAGGTCGACCACTCCGTGAGTTGAACATTTCTTTACCGGTATATTAATAAATTTGAAAAATACTTCTCTGGAGAAAGAGATTGCTCTACTGAGCCTGGAGTGACAAGACAACCAAATGATCAATCAAGTCTATAGTATCTTTCTATGTATGTGATTAAGAGGTTAGTGAGTGAGAACTTTAGCTGATGGAGTTAATAGGTAAATTGCATCACAATAAAAGGTATTGTTTGAATTTTGCTACTTGAGAGATATTGACTTTTCTAGAATATTCTAAGGCGATGCAAGCTTGTCTTTATCTGGAGTTATTGGTGGCATTTTTACCAAGACTGTAAAAAGTGTATGCATACATTCAACTCAAATGACATTGCCCAAATGTTGTCTTAAACCTTGATTAACAAGTTAAGTTTTTTGCTTGTATATCAATGTTCTTTCCGTCCTGACAGTGGCAGATCATCCCGCTCCTCAGCAGTGCCGTCGCCCAGTTCAAGAAGTACAAGTCTCCTCGACTCAAGAGATCCCTCAGTGAGTCACATGGGCCTATTACTACTTGGTTACCTAAACTTTCAATTCACTTATGTGAAATCCAAGCACAGGATCAGTTAAAGTCTTCATCTCTCAGATCTCTCAGTGTGAGGCATTTTGTTAAGTATTTAAGTCCTATCAATGCAGCTGTTACTTTTTAGCTCATCAGGTCTGAAAGACCCGATGGGCTTATGGCATGGAATGGCGTCCGGTGTCTGTCTATCTGTCCAACCGTAAACTTTTAACTTTTTCGAGTTCTTCTCCAGAACCAGTAACTCTAGACAACTGAAAAGTTGTGTGTAGACTTTTTGGCCAATGAAGATTCTAAATTTTAGGTTGGGTGACCCCTAGACCACAAATGGGATCACAGGGGTCAAAACCCAAAATGTTTTGATACGGTAATTGAATTAGTGTGCCTTAATCTTTTTTTTCAGTAAGGATCTTTAGTAAGTGGTTTGTGGGGTATCTTAGTCTATCAAGTGTGCTTTTACTGATTTATCTTTGCAATTATACAACTTATGGTCTTTCTCAGTAGGGTCTTAAGTGAGTGATGTTTTGTGGGAAGTCTTATCCATGGATCTGTTGCTGTGGTTTATTTGCATTATTGAGACTTAATTTTATTTATTTTTTCTCCTGAACTAATGCCTTTTTGTGGTGTTAACAGTATTTTCATAGCTAGGTTACAGTTTCTATACATGCAAGTTATTTATCATATCAATAAACCTTATATGAAGAAAGATTTTTCAATAAATGTCCCTCATTGACTAATTATTTCAACATCACTAATAAACCTGTGTTGTTTCCAGTGGTCAGTATGGGGGAGGAGTATTTCCATGCTAAGGACTACAGCAAGAGTTTGATGTGAGTATCATGGACAATCATTGGCATCTTCTGCAGTCTAAAACCATTTCCGAGGCATAACATATCAAAGTATCAACTTTATCGCATTCTCTCCCCACAGAGGCAACTCAGTCATACCCAAGTTAGCCTCTGTTCTATTACGGCTAATACATGGGATAGAAAGGTAGAAATCTGATTGGAGGCAATCGAAGTTACTTGTGCAATCTGAGATCCCAGTTCAAAACGACTATTTCCGTGTCGTTCGACAAAGCTTTCGTTGAAATTTAACATCAAGGGGAGATAATTTTTTCTTCTACTAAAATTTTTTTACCTTCTCATTAGTTTTTATTTGGTTAATTAGTAAAATAAAATTTATCATAAAACAAATAATAATTTACACAATTATAAAACAGTATGTTTCTAATGAAAAACCCTATCCATATCTGATTTTCAAATATTTTCTCACACTGTTAATGAAAAATAAACATAAAGCCATGATACTTTCCATGTCACTATACAACGGTTAAAAATTCCTTAAGTCCTGGATATCCAAAAGGTGTTTTCATTGGCTGCAAATAAGGGAGATATCTCAAGTTACAACTTTTTGCCGCTAGGGCAATCTGCCGATCTTGGCGTAATAGAACAGTGGCTTGCTCATACTGAGCTGCCTCTGTGGGAAGAGAATGACTTTTTCGAGATACATTAGCCTGTACACTAGGTTTTACCAAAGCTTCGTAGGTTGCATGAGGCTTAACTAAACCAATCACATCATCATGCTTAAAACACTGCCAGCGAATTTGGTGACAGCATGGTTCTGAGGAGTTACATACCCTTAGCCTTACAGACGGCTTTTGAGAGGTTGAGATGTTTTGAAATTATTTTCCATTTCTGATTTTCTATCGGCAGGTTGTTGAACAAGGTGATGTGGGACTACCGTGTGGAGCGATGGTGGATTCTGCTCACCTCTATTCTCTCCCTGTCTCTCAAGTGTGCCTACCTCACCGGCAAGGTGCAGGAGTACGTCTCGAACTGCCTTGAACTCACTGGACAGTGTATCCTTACTGGTGTCAAAGGTTTTGGGATTGGGGGGGGGGGGGGGGGGGGGGGGCTGAGAGGGATAGTGGTGTTGGTGGTAATATAGCTATATTGATGTCACTGAAGTATGTCCAGGTTGAGGAGTATGTCTTTGACTCAAACTCACTTAGAAGTGTATCCTTGTATCATATTCAAGTGGTAAAACACAGTGAAACTATGAAAGCCAAGCGAAAAGGCGAGGGCTTTGGAAATGATAAAGTCAAATCTGATTTTAAATACAGAATCCTTTTGGATCAGATAGAATGGTAGTTTGTCAGCAAACATTGGATTTAATATGGATGTGTTTAAGATGTGATAACCTAAGGTTTTTTCATTCAATGTACAATGACCCTTGACCCCTGTAGACTGTTTGTGCAGTACAGAGGAGAAGACTAGGATACAGATGAACCTCATCAGGGTTATGTCGGTCAGTGGCTTCCTTTATTTTTCTGTAGTTACTATTTTTACTCGAGTGAATCTGTGATATCAATCTGGCTTTTAAACATTTGTCCTGTTCAATTGAGAAATCCTTGATTCTGTAGTATTTTACTTCAAAGAAATACAAAGAAGTTTTCCTTATTTACTCTATATCATTCCAATCCAAGAATGTTCTTTGAGAAACTTAAATATGTTCCATATAACCTGTTTAGTCAAACTTGTAGTTATTATTTGTAAAAGATCAAGCTGAGACATACATGGAGTCACTGAATCACCATGGTCTGACAACATTTCAGAAGCGGCATGATCTGACCACTAGAATGGTTCACTATTTAGATTGCACAACAGCTTCATTTGAAGACACTGTGATGACCAATTGTTTCACATGTGTGACAATTTCCTTAATCTGACTTGTTGATAGCCTCATGATCATTCTTATTCCACATTGACATTCAATTATCACTTTTTCTTTTCAATTCTTATTCCAGAATGACATTCCGGAACCAGAACCAAATCTTGACCAATCAAGTGTGGAGGCTGCCCATGCAGAGTGGAGCAAGATGAGAGCCCAGCCAACCGTCTTCACGGTGGAGATGCAGAGTCTCGTCCCGTTTGGTGAGAGGTTTTAAAACTTTATTCTCCTACAGAACAAACAAATCTGATGCTCTGTCAGCCAATATATGTTATTCATAGCCTTACAATCTGAATAATTTTATTTTTATTTGACCACACTGTGAATATTACTTTGACCGAAAAGATTGGAATTGAATTATTATTTTGCTGCTAAGCCAATCAGAACATGCCATATCTCATCTGAGCCTTCTTATTACTCATGAGTCCTTTCAGATGATGCAGGGAGTTTTTTTTATTTTAGCAAGTACTGAGTTACCTAAAATAGTAAAATCTTCTTTTGATGTCAGGTTCTGTTACTGCATGTGGTTGATAATTACTTAAACACTTCTTTCTGAGTATCACAGCACATGATTGAATGTAACATTATAAATATTCTCATCATAGTTATTATTCTAACTTGAAAACTACCTCTGACTTTCTAATTCAGCAAGTACTGAGCTACTTTAAATAGCATCTTAAGGAATATCCCCGTTCACTTAGGTAAAGCCTCCCTTTGGTGTCATGTACTGTCGAATCATTTGCTTGATATTTACTTTTTTCCACCATCTGCTTCAGTAGAGTGCAAGGCTCGGTTCCTTGGCAACATGGTAACAGCATGGGATCACATGTTAATATGGGGATTATCATTATCTACATTATTGTTGTCATTATATCTCTGACCATCTACTTCAGTGGAGTGCAAGGCTCGGTTCCTAGGAGAGACAGTCACAGCCGACAGCGAGATCACTCTGGAAGTGTGCTTCAGGTTGGTTCTAGCTTTACTATCTTGCTTCATGGACTCTCAATTCAATATTTGCCAAATCTTTTTATAGTTGTATAACTGTAACTAGTTTTGTTGAATGAATCGACAATAGAAAGATGTGTATCATCAGATTGAGTATCATGATTCTCTATAAAACACTATTATATGAATGGATTATGTCCGTCTTTCTGATTGGCCCACTTGGTCACATGACAGCATTGATGTCAAGCAATGTCAACCTGTGTGAGTCGTGAGAGGTTGACATAACAATCTAAGCACCTCTGGTGGTTAAAAATAGATTTGAGAAATACGTCTCGAACACCGCACATCACATGTTACGCTGTTACTCAAGAAAAAGGCTTCCCTTTGTTATTGTGCTGAATTAAATTAAAGTTATGTCCCTTATAATTTCAGACATTAGAGTGACAGAAGAAAAGTAATTCAAGAACATTTTCTATATAATAAAACAATTATAGACTTCAGATTTGGTTGATCCAATGATTTGACCTTGGACACGTGATATTTACCTCGGCGTTGACTCGGTGGAATGACGTGTCCAAGGTCGACAAATCATTGGATCAACCTCACTTGAAGTCAATGTTTAATGTATTGCCACAACTCAACATACTATCTTACATTGCAGAGTGAGCTGTCCCTTCCCAGTGCGCTTCTCAAAACTTTCTATTCTCTTCAACAATCAGGTAACTTTTTTCATTGTGAAGGTTTTCTAATTCCCTGTGACCTCCAAAACTTATGACCTTGGCTGGTAACTTTTTCTTTAATCTTAAATCTTTTAGTAGTTTTTCAATGTTATTCTTTTCAATTATCAATGTAAATATATAGCTTCTCTAAGGAATGAACCTTTCATCCTTTGTGCTTTCCTGGCATGCTTTTGGTTTTCCTTTCAAGTTGCCAAAGAAATAGATCCTAAAAGAAGTGTCTTCATGGCCAGTAGATTATTTTGCAAACCACTTAAAGTTGAAAGAAAATTCCTGTTCCTACCCTGTGGACAACTTGTTTTCTTTCATTTTACCCCAAATCATAATACTGATAGATTAAGTTAAAAATGATTCAAACAAGATTCCTTTTAGGCATTTTTGATAACCTTTTTAATCTTTGAAACTAAAGTTGTGTTAAATAAAGATTCAAACAAGCTTCCATTTAGGCATTTATTATTCTATGAAACTAAAGTTGAGAGTAAACCTCTGTCCCCTCCAGGCATACAACTCCCTGTGTGAGATGACCGACACACGGGGGATGACGGCGGCGGCGGAGGGAGAGAATGACGGAGGCGACCTCTATCTGGTTCCGGGCAAACTACGAGTCTACAAGTTCTCCTTCCTCCCTCTCAAGGAGGACGTCGGAAACCAGATCGAGGTACTCATTTATTATCAGATTTATTGATGAACCTGTATTAGCCCGTCATCAAGGGACTTGAACCTGGAACCCTAGGCAAAGAATCCGAAAAATAGATCGAAGTCGCGAGGAATTTAGAGTTGTCTCCCTTTTGTACAGCTGACGTATGAACGTGGCCGATGCTGCAGTAACATGTGGATTTGTCAGCTTGATACATATATATATAAAAATAGCATGATATGGGTAGTTTCATAACACATTCTGTATCAGCCCTCGACCAATATCAGCCCTCGAGCTAAAGCTCTCAGGCGGATATTGGGGTCTCTGGCTGATACAGAATGTGATATGAAATTGCCGATATAATACTATCTATTTAATTTAATGATATAAAATAGGGACAGGACTTGAAAATTTGTTCACTATACCCGATTGTTCGCTATATCAGAGATCTTTATATCCGTGTTCTACTGTACTTTGGATCTAGATAATTTGGTAGAGCTTCTTCTCATCATCCTAGAGGCTGGTGTTTGATTACAGTCCGCATCATGCCAAAAGATGTTAAAAGATGGGAGAGGTATCTACTTGCTTCTTTACAAGATCATCATCAGTATTGAGATAGATCAATGCGTGAACTGGTGTGAACATGGTTGCTGTCGAGTACCATGGCCACAAAACATATTTCCAAATTGATTTTTTGATTATTTACACTATTGGTTAAACGCTTCTTGTTCTCAGTACAAATATGATATATTGTTACAGGGTCATAACTAAGTAGGTTGAGTGTCAGCTCATCACCCATTGGTAGGGGACAGTATCCTGCTTCAACCAACAGAAAATGTTAAAAATGTTGAGATGTTGCATCCTTGCTTCACGCATACAACAAATTTCTATATTTACTTTTCAATGAGGACAATACGGAATAATGATCATTTTTTTGTTCTTTGGGTCCTCAAACAGATATACACAATTCACATACACCAAATACTGATACAAATTTTCAAACCAACAATATGTAAATATTAAGAAATGCATGATCACTCACAAGATACCACCTTTAGCTTGTAACCCTTTTTACATAAACAATACCCACATATGCATTTAAAGAAAAATGTCTTCTTCTCTTCAACATATGCAAATGTCTTTCATTTCTGGCAGATATCATCAGTTGCCATGGAGATGGGATCAGAAGGAGGCTGGTGCGCTGTGTTGCGGTGGCTAGGTGGGGGTGGTGACGTCATCTCGACGCCACTGTGTGCCCAGGCGGATATGTCACGACGACAGCTGGAGGGGAGGGTGGTGTGGGAGGAGTTCGCTGTCAGCCACATCATCAGGTATTACTCTTTGCTTCATCTTTCTTTGAAGTTGTACTGAAATCACCAGTCTCAGGTTAAGGAGTTTTTTTGTCAAAATACCTCATCAGATCAGTCTATAACCTATATTTCTTGACAAATATATGGGAAAAGGCAAAGATTGTTAAGAGTTTTGGGCCAATTGAGCCAATGAGGGGAGAGTGGTGTGGGAGGAGTTTGCTGTCAGCCACATCATCAGGTGGGGAACAGTCTTCTAACTATGTCTGCAAATAGTAATATAAGCCATCAATCTTACATTATTCATCATCATATTTGTGTCTGCTTTGCGACAACCATATCTAATTCTCCACAACCTGTCTTACACCAATCTCAATTATCAAAGAGTAAAGATTTTGCCTTTGATTAAGGAAAATAATACTTTTGAAATATTCTTATGGATTCAAATCAGATCAGTCTATAACCTATATTTATTGACAAATATATGGTGCAACTGTGCAAGACAAATATTTTGAAAGGCTAATGAATATTGGCTCACTACCTTGTAATGCTTATAGTTGTTGGTGAATCCAATACAATTCTGCAGGTTGAAGCTCACGCGTCCAACTTGCATCCAACAACATAAATGCTAGTTACATAACCAATATTAAAAATCATCCACTCATAACTATCATTCTGACTGCTTTTCTACAATTACATTAACTGATTGATGCGTGACATTGTCTGGTTTTCGATCATTCGATCGTGATTTCAAACACTCCTGTTTAACACTAACAGTTGATACTTCACGATCAGATGACACCATTGGTAAAGTTTGGCACAATGAGCCCTGTCAACTCAGGGAGTGACTCTCTAACTCAATCTAGTGCTACTGTCCCAAGAGTCCTGACTAAACATTTTCTCCTCTACTCGTGTTGTAGAGTTGTCCCGAGAGAAGCCCAGCTGGACCTACAGGTGGAACACAAGGCTCCCAGTCTGCTCAATGAGTTCTACAAGGTCAAGGTCACTATCACCAACAAGGAAAAGGAGGACATTTCGGACATCTGGTAATTATAACCATGTCATTCACAGATTTAGATACTCAAATGTTAGATAATGTTCTTCCGTCTTACACAATCCGCTTTCAATGTTACTAATCCTTGTCCTGGTTTTATTCCAGTCCATATTGCTAATTTCGTCCTTGTTATTCCAGTCTGTCTGCTGGAGTACATGATGCACAGGAAAGTGCTCAACATGAAAAAACAAGTAAGCTTGAAACTAAACCAGAACTTTCAACAACAGGTATGATTCCAGTTAGAGTTACCTCCCTTCCTGCATGCTTGTTCTAGTTAGTGGCGGTTCGGTGCTGATGTTCGTCCGAACTGTGAATACTGTATCCTTGCTGATGAGTTGAGTTGCATACTTATACCCTGTATACTGTATACTTTATGTCCATAATTAGGACTTGTTGGCACTGCATCATGCATACTCAGTCTCATATCTTGATGTGGTTAATTATTGTGAGGGGAATTTTCAGTTATCTGTCCTTAGCTTTTGTGGCACTGCCTCAAGTGTACTTATACCCTATATACTGTATACTATATGTCCATAATTAGTACTGTTGTTGGCACTGCCTCTTGCAAACTCATATCTCGATGTCGGTAATGATTGTGAGGGGAATTTTGAGTTATCTGCCCTTAGCTTTGCTGGCACTGCCTAATACATACTTAGTGGCGGATCCAGGATTTTTGAAAGGGGGAAAGAAGGGAAATTTTAAATTATCTGTCCTTGGCTTTTGTGGCTCTGCCTCACGAATACTTATGTCTTTTATGCCGATTCTCAATGACCAGGACCTAGGTTGACATTGCCACATATGGTACCTTCAATGATATCCAGTGTTCACCTCCCAATACTCTGTATGGTTTTGATGTTGGAAAAAAATATTAAATTATTTGCCTTTGGCTTTTGTGGATCTGTCTCTGTGTAGTTATGTCTTATATACTGTATTCTCAATGTCCAGAATCAGGACTTTGGTTGACATTGTCTCATATTTACCTTTGCCCTAAGTAATCGTCATCCTTCTGCTTGTCAGTGCCCTCCCTATCCTATAATCTATTGACTTTGATTTCAGTATTGAATAAGAGGGGAATTTTGAATTATCTGCCCTTGTTTTCAATTAGGTTCAGCTTTGGAGGCCCTGTTTGGGTGGCAGGAAATACCCTTTATTCAAGGTTTAGTTTCTGTCATGCACAACAAAATCATATCCGTATCAGAAGGAGGCCTTCGTTGATAATCTGTTACTTTTTCTGTTTGGTTCAAACTGATAGTTATATTTAGTCATTTACATTACCATAGAAACTAGACATTAAGAAGTTATATATGTGACTTATTGAGATGATGTATAAGTAATAAGTCACAGTGTAGTCTATATATATATAATATCCAGGAGTGAGTTTGTTGTATTTCAGGGCTGCTTTCACAATATATCAACAATAGTGTTTTTTTGTATCCAGAATGACTAAGTAGGTGATAGAAATGTATGCATCGTATGTACAAATGTAATCTTGCACTTGCATGTTATCTACAACAATAGTTGAACTGCAATTTCCTGATTCTAGGCTATGTCAATTCCCTTTAAAAATTCCAAATCATGAGGTTATAGTAGGATTTCAGTCATTATCACTGACAGATTTCTGTTTTCTTTGTGTGTTTATGTTGTTCATTTGTTGTTTCCTTGTAAATTTGTTCTCTCTGTTCTGTTACATGATGATAAAGTTTATCATTCAAGGAAATATTTCTTGACACTGCTTCCAGGTAGGCTTGCATGAAAACTAACATCATTTTAATCTGATATGTAGCAATATATTGAAGTGGATTGCCGTCACTTCTCATAACCATGATTCTGTCACTTTGAATTACTGACTCACAGTTGCTAGAATAGGTAAAATGTTTGATTTTCTTTGTATGAGCTTAACAAATATAACCAAAATCCTTCTTGTTTTATTTTTGAGTACCTTTACATTAGCATAACACTTCATTTTTCTTGGTTTTAATGTTTTAGTTACCTGCCTTTTGATACTTTGATTCCTTTTATTCATTGTCATTATTTTGTGAAAAATAAGCTTGATCACTATTCACTTCACTCATGTGATATTTGATAGTGAAACGTACCTTATTATGAAATGAAACCAAGAAACCAATAACTGACATTCATAAACATATTACAACTGTGATAAGTCATAGAATCAATGCCTGATAATCCTTTTCAGTCAAATAGAATTAATGTGACAAATAACCCTATTCCAGCTCACATCACCTTTGAGAAGCCGGAGTACGATGGCCGAGTGGTGGCGGAGAAGATCAACATCAACCTGGGATCCATGAAGGCTGGAGAACAGGTAAGAACAGGTGGTTGGAGATAGGATTAAATTAAAATGACTGCATTTTCTTTTTTTCAATCCCAAGAAGAAAGGTAGTGAAAGATATATTATCACAGATATTGTTATCAAGAATGTTACAGTGATGACACATATTTACATAATACAAATTATAAAATTTACAACTCTTATCGCTAAGAAATGTGACTTTCTTCCCTAAAGATAATATGTCTACAAACAATGCTCCTACAGATGCTATAGCTGAATGTCACATTCCTTTTACCATCATATTGCTGAAAGATTTTGTTGGAAATCAATTGTTAAGCCTATGAGATTTTGTTGATGAAGACTTGAGAATAGGTGAGAGTGCAGATGATATATAAGAGGATTTGAAATAGATGCAATAAATGATAAAACAATTTTGAGTTGATAAAAGTAAAAAAGATCAAGATTTAAACAGTATATTTTACTCTTGTCAACAAGCATCTCCCACAAACTATATCTATCCCTTATCAGTTACAAAGTGTTTTGAAAGGGTGTATGAGACTGTAAGACCCTTGTAGAGTTTGTAGTTCTTGAGGCGCAGATCATGTGAACTGCCTGACGGGTCATACAGTTGGTACACCCTGCCAAATCTAACCATGCAACTCTGTATGCATCGACTATTATCCAATTAGAATTTTAGAAATTTATCAAATTATATGTTCCTCACCATTTGGTAAGATAAGTGAAGTTGGTCATCAATACCTTGTATCGTTTCTACAATTTCAATAATGTATGAGACTTTTTAAATATATATTTGTAACAATAAATCCTTAACATTTCAGCTTGTGAAGACTTTCTACCTGAAAGGAATCCAATCTGGAAACAGGACAGTCTTCACCAAGGTTTGTGAGTTATTGAAGCAGCACTTTTTGTCTTACTTTCTATATCAAACTCAATCTGAACTTGCTTTACCTGAATTTATAAACTGTTCATTATGTTTTGTATCAATGTTATTCAAAGAATGTTATTATGCACATAAGATTTGCTTCCCCTGCCATCCTTGACTTACCATCCACACTATCCGTAAAGTGATCTCATAGTTATATTGTATCTTTTGGACATTGAGCTTGTTCTTAAACTTCCTGACAATATCTATAGCTGTATGTCATGTCCTGGATTGTACCACCTCTTGACTCAATACGTTATGAGGACTTTGTGTGCTTCAAAACCCAGCAAGCTTTTCTGGCTGAAACTTAGAAGCTGCTTGAAAGGTCGCCCAAGGTGACAGATCAAGGGATAGAAATCGGACCAAAACTGAGTCTTTCAAAAACCAGTTGTCTTTTACTCACGTCCTCCCTGACTGTTGTGTACTGTTGGAGGCACATTAAACCCAATAGTCACTCACACCCCCCTCTGACTGTTGTTTACTGTTGAAGGCATATTTAACCCATCACTCACTTACTCTCTCAGACATGTGATATTTTTTCCAAGGAGTGGTGGGAGATTTGGTTAAAAAAGGTGGGAGATTGGGCCCCAATGGTGGGAGATTTTGCAAAGTCTACAAATATATAAAGAAACGAGAAAAAAGTCTTCATTTTGTTAATATAAGCCTACTTTATAGAAGCATTATAATGAAATATAATGTTCATATTCAAATTCTAGTTGTATTTTTAAATCACTAAATAAGATTTTTTTTAAATTTTGTATTTTTGTGGCTCCATACAATGCAAGATAATTCACATAATCAATTCAAAACAAAACAAATCACACAAAAAATCCAGCACTATATTGCTGTTTCAAAATTCAAATAGTTCAAACATTTCAACTAGACAAATGGAATTTCTACACTTATTCTTAGAAATGGTCAGTCTTTCAAATTATTTCATTGAATGCCTTCTGAAAACACGAGTTCAGTCATTTGTTTACAAAACGAGCAAAGCATAAACAGGAAGTGGAGTTGATGTTAGTGATGAAAGTGTTTTCCTTATGACATATTCACTATAAGAGATATATTTTCTAAATAGAAAAATTATCGTTGATATATTTTTTCATTTATTATTTATTCAATTTATACTTCATTGATAGAAGCTTGTCATTATAAACTGGAAGATAATTTAGTTGTAAAAAGTATTTATTTGATTACAAACCATATTGGCAATGTTACTAGTCGTCAAGAAAATACGGTCTAGATCGAGGCGGTGTTTGAATTGTATTGTGTCTCATGAGATGATAATCAAAATAAATTGCCATGTTTCTCTAAATAATGGGATAAATATTTTGGAAAGGATATTGTATCATTTATTTGTTGTCTTTGTTGGTTTACTGTAATTGTGCTATATTGTAAACAACCCATAGACATTAATTTATTAAGATTTAGGGACTTCATGTGGTGTAAATATTTAGCAGTAACTAATTCACACAACACCGAGGCATTAGAAGCACATGTTCCCGATCATATCTTTTACAAAGACTATCTCAAAATTGTTTATAATAGCTTTTTCTCTCGATGTTTATTGCAATAACATAAACTAAATCTTTTGTGTGTAAATACATTACATTTATCAGATGCTGTCAACTTTATTTTATCATGAAAAGATCGATGAAATCATCGAGTGGAGCTTTGAGGCAGGTTGAAAAACGATCTTTTTGCAGATTTGTAAAGTTTTTTTTTTAATACAGAAAGTTATGAAAAAGCGGTAGATTTTGACCTTATGTCGGGAGGGCGGGAGAAGGACCTGAAAAACGGTAGACTCCCGCCAAAAGCGGGAGATATCACATGTCTGCTCTCCCCCCTGACTATTGTGTATTGTTGGAGGCACATCACTCACTCCCTCTTACTGTTGTGTAGGTGAGTTACCAGCTGGAGGTGGAGACCAAGACGGGACTGATCTGCTGCCAGTGTGAGAAGGAGGAGATCATCAGTCTGTCCACCATCACGCCCTTCGAAGTGTCTATCAAGATGGAGTCTATGAAGGTTTTTATGTTTTCACTATTTTATAGATATAAAGAGGTAATGATACGCTTTAGTATATGAGTATCAGATTCTAGATGCAAGGGTGGTTGGGGAGGGTTGTGGTTCAGGTGGCATACCACCTGGCTGATTGAGGTCTCCATCAAGATTGAATACTATTTAGGTTTGTTCTATTTCTCTCTCGTGAAATAACGAAGCTTACAAACTATATACAAAATTTGTGAATGAAAATTTTCTTTCTCTGACAAATGTCATTTCATCATGTAAAGTATTCAGATTAGTTGAATGTCATCTACCTATGTTTGTCCCCAGTTTGAGCCAGTAGACGCTGTACAAGCTGAGGAACCTTTCTTGCTGATGCCCGAAATACGATGTACCTCACCCTGGCCTGTTGAGATCAAAACCAGCGAGGTCACGCTTGTGAGTTATCTCCCCTTTTCTTTCTGTATGATATGATTGTGCAGCCTGCCTAAATATTCCCTAAACAGGACTTACCAATTACTTATGTATAGATATTGTGCATCTGTTCAATGACTAATCAAGATATGAGTTATCTCCCCCTTTCATGTTTTCTGTTACAAATGTACAGCTTTAGGCTGATGAAGACTGGAATACCATACAGCTTTAATTGGCCATTATTAGTATTGTCATATGGCTCGATTTTCAATAGAAGCCTTTCTTTTTCAGAGTGACTACATCAAGACTGTTAGCGAAACATTTGAGTCACAGATTGAAGGAGGTAAGGTCTTACATCCTGAAACAGTGTAACACTTTGTTTTATATCCTTGGTACAGTGTAACACTTTGTCTTATATCCTTGGAACAGTGTAACACTTTGTCTTATATCCTTGGAACAGTGTAACACTTTGTCTTATATCCTTTGAACAGTGTAACACTTTGTCTTATATCCTTGGTACAGTGTAGCACTTTGTCTTATATCCTTGGTACAGTGTAGCACTTTGTCTTATATCCTTGGAACAGTGTAACACTTTGTCTTATATCCTTTGAACAGTGTAACACTTTGTCTTATATCCTTGGAACAGTGTAACACTTTGTCTTATATCCTTGGTACAGTGTAGCACTTTGTCTTATATCCTTGGAACAGTGTAACACTTTGTTTTATATCCTTGGTACAGTGTAACACTTTGTCTTATATCATTTGAACAGTGTAACTTTGTCTTATATCCTTGAAACAGTGTAACAGTTTGTCTTATATGCTTGGAACAGTGTAACACTTTGTCTAACATCATTGGAACAGTGTAACACTTTGTCTTATATCATTTGAACAGTGTAACACTTTGTCTTATATCCTTGAAACAGTGTAACACTTTATCTTATATCCTTGAAACAGTCTTATTATTTGTCTTTCATCCTTGAAACAGTATTTCACTGCCTGAAGAGTTCAAACAAAATGTAACACTTTGTGTTCTGTTAGAAACAGTCTAAAGTTAAATACTGTTATGCATTACTTATATCTTGAACTTGTGTTATTTTTAACAAAGTTATTTTTTGTCTTACATCTAGAAAATGTCTTCCGTCTCGAGATAGTATTGAACTAAGATATTTACCTAAACTTACTATTATCCAATCTATTCAGTGCATCTGTCTCTCAACAATTCATACAAATACAATTTCCAAACTAAATTCTCTCCCCAGTGAACCTCAAGAAAGAGGAGTGTGCCGCCGAGTGTCTGTGTCTCGCTGCAGTCAACTGTGTACAACTCTCTGTGAACCTCGGGACCTACACAGTCCACTGGAGAAGACGAGCTGACCCCGACACGGTCAACATCCCCTTTGTGACATCTTCCTTCCCGCTCCCGACTGTGAACATCGAACACATCCCAATATCCGTCAGTCTTCAGCTGCCGGCCTTCGGGTGTGTGAAGACGCTGCTGCCGCTGTGCTACGTGATCAAGAACCGGACACCATATTTACAGGAGATGGAGGTCACTATGGATGCCAGTGATAGCTTCATGTTCTCCGGCAATAAGATGGTGAGTGATAGAATTAAAGTGAATTAACTGTATAATTTTTTCCCCCATTTTTTCATGAATTAATGATTGTCAAACTATCGGATCCGGTTTCAGTGACCTTATCATTTACTTGGTACAGGAATGGGAATTGGGTACTTGTATGGGAATATTCCTTTAGAGATGCAGTGTTTCTTATATCAAATTTGTTGGATCACTTGAGAGTAATTTCATCTGCAACAAGGAATAACATGAATAATTTAGATATTACAACAATTTTCATCTTTGTGTTTAAATGCTTTGAGAAGCAAGTTATTTTATCTTACCTTACAGTAAAATCCTCGTTTTTGATTGGCTGACGATCGACTCGTTTTATCTTATGTACACCGCGAGTCTCACCTCTCACGGTGTACAAATTTCATGTACCCCTCTGCCATAGCAACAGCTCCTCTCCGAGAAGAGGTGTCGCATAGGGTTAAGAGGACGTTACCAAATGACGCACGCGGTGTTCAGAGTTTACATACGTTCGATCAGCTGTTTTCGTGATTATTAATTATAGATTTGTTTTCTCGTCATTCTAAGTTTTGTTTGGAACCAAATTCTGCATTGCATTACTTGCACATGCTATAGGATTAAAATCAAATAGTTTTTCAGCATGTTTAGTGTAATAGTTTTACGTAACATTATTCATAACATTGCAGTCGGGTTGGACGACGCCATTTTGTTTACATTTAGGGTCAAGGCCGTTCATGCGGTGATGGCTCATACGTTAACGGCAGTCAAACTAAAATGGATATATTTTCTTCTGACATGACGGTTAGATAAATACGTTGTATGCTTCTCCCTCGGGTAATACGGTCTGATGTACCATCTTTGTATAAATGTCAGCCCTTGCCTTGCGGCTCGGGCAACATTTCTACAAAGATGGTACATCAGACCGTATTACCCTCGTGAGAAGCAAACAACTTATAATGTCTCCCCCGAAGGGTCGGGAGACATATTGGTTTTAGCTGAGTTCCCGTCTGCGTCGGCGTTCCCATTTTGTTGGTATACTTGGTATACTGTCTCTTCATATCATGTAGATGTGCCTTTTGGAGGTTATAGATTTTTTTAAATTTTATTTATTTTTATTTCCATGGCAACAATTTGGACTTAGTCTTTTTCAAGGGTAGTGTTCGTTTCCGGAGCAGATCTCTAAAACTAAGTGACCAATCATCACCAAACATGGTATACTGGCTCTCCATATTATGTAGATGTGCCTTTTGGAGGTTATAGATTTTTTTAAATTTTATTTATTTTTATTTCCATGGCAACAATTTGGACTTAGTCTTTTTCAAGGGTAGTGTTCGTTTCCGGAGCAGATCTCTAAAACTAAGTGACCAATCATCACCAAACATGGTATACTGGCTCTCCATATTATGTAGATGTGCCTTTTGGAGGTTATAGATTTTTTTAAATTTTATTTATTTTTATTTCCATGGCAACAATTTGGACTTAGTATTTTTCAAGAGAAGTGTCCGTTTCCGGAGCAGATCTCTAAAACTATGTGAACGATCATCACCAAACTTGGTATACTGTCTCTCCATATCATGTAGATGTGCCTTTCTGAGGTTATAGATTTTTTTAAATTTAATATTTTTTTATTTCCATGGGGTTTCAGCATCAAATCATTTAGAATTTTGAATATTTTGTTTGCTACAATTGTGGAGTTGATAGGTTATTTATTCAAGTTGAATTATACAGAGAACATTAATGGTGCTTTATGATAGTATTGTTTAGAGGTTTGGAGCATTTGAGGAAGGGGGAGACATCTGTTTTTACGGGTAAAAACACTTTCTAGTTGAACTCTTTTTTGTTTACAGTCTTTATATCCTTGTCATGAAATGATAAAGTGCCTACCCATTATTGCAGACCCACTTCCGAGTGTTACCATCAAGCGAATTCCGGCTGATGTATAACCTCTTCCCATTGGTTGCTGGTCATGTGACCCTTCCCAAGATGCACCTGAACATGTTGAGGTATCCGGGCACAATGGATGAAGTAGTACAGAAGATGTTACCTAATTCAATCTTTATCAAGGTAAGTGAACATGTTTTGTAAGTATTTAATTCATCAGAAAAGATTATGGTTTGATAGCACAATTTACTGTGAGCAACATTCTTTATAAAAATGTATCATCTTTTTGACATCATTCATACCAGTTAAGTTTTAATTTAAGTTTAAGTTTAGTTTATTGACAAGAAAAGGATTGAGGACAAGTTCTTCAAACAAGTTGTAGACAGTTGGATCAGGAAATGTTTTATCTTTTTTTGAGGGGGTGGGTGTAATTTTGTTGTGTGGGGTGTTCATCCTCTATTTTTGCTCCTTCAGCAATTTTTTAATAAATAGTATTAAAAGTAGGAGCTTTTGAATCCCCTGAAACCACCTCTAGACCCGTTGCTGAACACTACAAATCTACCTTTAAAACACAAAATTCAATTGTCCTTTTTCATCCAATAATGTTTTTGAGAAAGGTTTAAGCTTCCATCGATAATTTCATAGATTTATCCAATAATGTGATAGATTCAAGACAAGATCAAAACTGACTAGGATTGATTCCTTTTCAGCCAACCGGGAAGTCGCTTGTGATGCCAGCCTGATGCTTGTAGAAGACAGAAGATCATAAGAAGACATTTCTACAGATATTTTATGAGTGCTTCAAGTCAGATTTTCCCAATACAAGAACACTGGACCAATCATTATCCTTTATTGTGTCAATAAATTAAATCTCTATATCCAAAGTCACTACAAAACTTTTATCAGTTTCTGAATTTTTGTCCATATATCTCATTAAAGTTATTTTCAATGTATTAGAATTTTGTAGACTGTTTATTTTTGGATAATGCAGACATTGTCATTTTAAGGTAGCCTTGAACTTATTTTTTTTTAAATTCACGATAGTAAATGTTATGGGAACTTGAGAAATGTTCCTATGGGATAGTGCCATGTAAACCCATGTAGTTATAAAATCATGAATATGACTTGCTATCTCAATGACTATCCAAAATTTAATTTGACAAATAAGTGGATATGAAGTGTCAAGAGTGTTGGTATTTTGTTTTCCTATTTTGGCAAACAGTTGTATATTGACATGTCCAGTGACTGTATTTCTGATTTACTGTATATGTGAAGAATTGTTGTACAATGTCAAACACCCTGTGACTCTGTGAATTGGTCTAGTGTAATACTTGTGTGTATTTATTTGAAACAACTGTTTGGTTGATTATTTGAAATGGTTTCTTGTACATTTCATTTCAGATGCCAAGATTGATGTAAATGCTTATGCGTCCAATGGACTGTGTACAAGCCATACTTGTACTTTAAATAAAGGTTTAGTAACAAAGAAATGCATAGATTTCTTGAATTCTGTTTAAACTGTTGAACATTATTGTATTTGAAGAAACAATTAATATATTAATTAGAAGAAAATGACATGGAGAGAACATAATGTATTCTATTAAATGTGCAATAAAACAATAAATGAAAATTGAAAAAATATTTCTTGTTATTTATTTGCCATATTTCATGTTGGCTGACAAAGCATTTTGATCAACTGATGATCGAGTTATCGGATGGACTTAGGGCATGGGTAAGATTACATCAATCGTTTAGACTTTTCATAGTGGGTAAACATAGTTTCCATTTTGTATATAACATTGATCATTTAAGTATATAATGCAATTCGTCACCAGTTTCAATTGGTAAGTTAAGATTTAGTATCTGAATTTCCAAATCGTGATATAGATATCTCCTGGTAAAAGAAGATACTTTTCAAAAACAAGTGATTGTTTACAGTATTGATAATAGAGTCCTTTTTGGACTTGATTTGATGTTTTCTCGCCATTGTTGAATAAATTGGTCCCTGACAATTTGTCCAGGTTTTAGAACTAGGAAAGAGGTAAAGCATACCAAAGGATTAACAAATACATTTGGATAAGCCAATTCTATCTGATAGAGTTTTGATAAAATGAATCCATGGGTCTGATATGGCATTTTCTTTGTATTTGTGCATGCTGATTTGATACAACACATTAGATTATCTAAATGTTTCAGTGCATGTTAGTTTGTGCCAAAATGACAGCATAAGTTGGTATATCTTGAGGTAAATTGGCTTTCTACCAAATTCGCATTAAACCATAAGGTTGTTGTAGATTTTCTTAAACCAGATGCAAATTTTAAGAATTTGATATGGATACTTTCAATGAGATCGAGTTTGTCAAATCAATAAGGTCCAACCTGGTAATTCTTATCATGATTAAGCATTATGAATTAAAAACAACATAAACAGGATAACAGGTAAAATTTAGGAACATAATTAGGACTTACTAGCACAATGTGCAGATAATAGCACTCTGAGTATATACTTGTGCAAATTATGTTAACGCAAAATACACCCAATATTTATATGAGTTTATAACGAATAACTTGTTGTCTGAAATAAAGAAATTCACGTCGGAAACACAAACATATCGATAATTTGTTTGTGTGTTGATATGTTCACTAACAATAACATGGATCAGTTACAAACCTTAATAACAATAACACGGTTCAGTCACTAGTATAAGTATTTGTTAACCATACTTACATACGAGTCTATAATGTGCAACATACATGCAGGGAAGTCGTAAAGCTTGTTTATGCTTGTTTCTGAGATATGGGGACACGAGAAATTAGATATTATAGAAAAAATCCATTTGAAATTCCTTAAACTGGCAACAGGCTTAAAAAACAGTACTCCAAATGTTATGCTTTACGGTGAATTCGGAAGGGAGCCATTAAGTATAAAAATCTACAAACGGCTTATATCACATTGGCATAAACTATCCTCTAATAACAATCTTTGGAAACCATCCCAGTTTATATACCATTGTGTTACCCATATCTCTCATAGTACAAGTAAAATCCCATGGCTACGTTTTGTAAAACAAGTATTAGACAACTGTGGCCTATCTTATGTATTCACTAACCCGTCGGTATGCTCAACGCCTTGGCTTGTCTCAGCTGTAGAAAACATTTACAGATCACAGTTTATTCAAAATTGGAGATCCAACATTTTGACAAGTTCTAAAGGAGACTTTTATAAGTACTTTAAATCCGAACCATGCTTCGAAAAATATCTCCTATTGCCAAACAGTATACATCTTCCCATTTTAAAATTCAGAACAACTAACCATCAATTACCTATCGAGACAGGCCGATGGTTGAGCATTCCACGTGAAGATCGAACATGTCCACTTTGTGACTCAAGTGCTGTCGGAGACGAGTTTCACTATCTTTTTAGATGTGAAACGCTTCTCCCACTTCGTCATAAATATTTGAACGCAAAATATTTGAATTTCCCAAACATGTCCATCCTAAAAAAATTATTAACTACCAACAAAGTAAAAGATCTTAAAAACCTTTCTAAGTTTTTTAATCAAATATGCAACGCATGCGCAGTTAAAAAATGAATTATTACTTTGACAGTAAGCTGCTGTCTTGTTTATATGTAAATGTATATATGTTTATCTCATGTACCGCCGTTGGCGGTTTTCAGAGAATAAAGAGTTTGAGTTTGAGTTTGAGTTTGAGTTTGTATTGTTTTCTCTTGATGTTTGTACAATTCATAAGACAACATCTTAACGCGAGTGGTATATCCAACGTCATGGTAGAATGGTTTTCGTACATTAACATATCATTATTGTTCACAGGCGTGATATAGTAGTTCACGAATAAATATTTTGTTCCCCACAAACATTGTCATTTTGAACAGGACTCCCCACAACTTATCTGGATTGAGCATTATATTTGTTTTTTATTCTTCTCTCAAAATTTTATGACATTTCAAATTGAGCATATGATACATAATAAATTCATGAAATACGAATGAAAGATTGTTGTTGCAAGTCTATCTTATGATATAAATTCAAAAGTTTATTGCCAATGTGACAACCTCCAACTTAAAAGGGCAGTCCCATCAGAGTATTTTTGTGGAAACGAAATTCGCTCGTGTGCTCTTCTTTATTAAGTTGTCAAATGTATACAAACAAACAAACAAAATATGTTTCCCCAAGCAAAATGTTTCAACGTGGTTGTGTTTTTATCATGTTCTTACAGTATTATATGCATAAAATGAAATGTCCTCTTGAATTTCCTTTCAACAATAGATACCCCGATAGGACTGACCCTTTAATGAACATTGAATCGAGAATACATCGCCAAAGATACAATTACAAGCTCATAATGTGATGTGTGTATACCATTTGAATAAGTTTCACTTTCAATTGACGTAACTAAACAGTGCATATTGACTGTTGTTGACAAAAGGTACTCCTAAGCGTAATCCAATTATTCACAAAACTATTCACAGTACTTAAATATATATCTAGTCTACACTGACAAAGTAAACACTTAATTGAATTCATATGTCGTTTGTAAGCTATTTAACTGAATTGAATTCACATAACAGTATGAGTTCACAAAAGATCTTCCTATTGATTTCAAATGGCTCCAGTAATCCCTTTCACTGATTCAGTAGTCCGGTGATATATTGCGGAATGATATCGATAACTTTCTCGAGGTGTACATTTCTCCACATTTCGTAATCAAATTACAAACAAGACATACACTGTACCATCAACATAATCATATGTGAGTCGTCAATAGCTACTGCTTTTGAAATTGGCAAGAACACGCTCGAATATTTCTGAATGAAATCAACAACTTTCTCGGGGTACATATTTCGTAATCAAATTTCAGAGAAGACATATACGAATCATGTGTTAGTTGTCAATGGCTACTGCTTTTGAAATAACCACGAACACGCTCGAATATTACACGGTTGTGTGTGAGAAAGAATATCATGATCTATATAGGATAAAGGGGTGAAACATACACCAATGAAAAACAGTAACAATTGTTGGAGAGCTGTATGTTTGCTGTATTGAGTGACTCTAGTAAGGCCATTTGACCGAGAAGGCTTGTCAAGGATAAGTGTACTTCTAACTTGTTTGGAGAAAGTAAGTGTTTTTTTACTCATATTTTTTTGGCGATTTTATATATACATAAACATAAACAAAATATGATAAGCGTATGATTTAATAAATTGTAATATATTAAGAGCTGATCTAAAATGGTGTAGTATCTGTATCTTTAAAAAAATTTTTTTTTGTGTCTTTGAAGGGAAATTAAGTTTATCTGTCTTATATCTGTATTTTAATATGACCTAATTTCAGTATGATCGACATTGTCCTTTTAAATACTATAAGGAGCGAATGGCATTGTGAAAAACGCGCGGGGACAGAAAGGATGATTATAAGATTTGGAGATTTTTGCAAATTTGTTCTGTGATTAATTTCACTTTATATGGTTGACGAAGCCTTTCTAGCATTCACATGAAAGCGAACTTGAGATGCAACTAATTTCATATTTATTGAAATTGTTTGACGACATGAATGTATAATGAAAGGTTATTGTTTTCGTTTATTTAGATAGCTAGTCATTTTACCAATCATATTCAAGACAACCATACATGAAAATATGATGTAACGGTAGATTTAATTGAAGCTAGATGATTTTAATTTATAAAAGGGCCCCTATAAGAACTTGACCTCAATTGTCTCCACAATAAATATGTAAACAATATATGGCATAACCAGAATTGACTTTCTTATATACCACTCGACATTCATCTTCCTACGCAGAGCCTAAAACGCCAGTTTCCGAACTGTCATTTTATGCCTTGCTGCATAACTTTGAGTTTTCTGTGCTTGCTCTCTAGTCTGTAGGAGCACTATAGCAGCACATAAAAGTAAAGTCTCTGCAGCAAGGCATAAAATGACAGTTCGGAAACTGGCGTTTTAGGTTATGCGTAGGAAGATGCTCGACATTAAGCTCAGTGCTGGATAAATGCCATTTCTATGGGAACTAATGACTGTAATCCATATGTTCGAGCATAAATGCAGTAACCATAACATATGTAATATATTAAATTTGACACTTATAATGAAACGCTGTCCCGACACCAGACCAGAGGGTTATAACGCAAACAATGCGATTTCCACAAAGTTCATGGATAAGTGTTAACGTTGTATCTATATGCTAATCATAGTTGATTAAAGGTTCGAACTATCTCTCTAGTGCAAGCTCTACTAAATCGAAGATACAACCCTCCCGTCTCGAAGATGACTCGTCAACAACGGACCGAGAGACAGTTTCTCACCAGAAGGACCCGATCAAAGAGGATATTTATTCAGAGAATTCCTAGTCAGACGACGGATATGACGTCATTGATGGATGACGTCATCAAACACGATGTCATAGAGACAGGGAGAAAACAGAAATCTTATTTCCTATCAGTAAAGGTAAGTTTGATTGCATAATTTCAGCTAGAATTAACTTAGATTGATGAATAGATAATTATTCTTTTACTGATGCTTTCCTCCACTTTAAGGCTATTAAAATGTAAGACCAAAATATATTTCAGCGCCATGTGAGCCATGTGCGCCAAGAATGCGCCAAACATTTTAGTTCTGAAGTACATAAGTTCATAAGTACTTAAACAAATCTAGAATTTAAAGAAATTAAGCATCGAGTTTCTTCATAAACAGGTAAGATTTAGTGAATGATTGTACAGACTGTTTTAGTGCTCATATTTATGTTTGCCTAATGGCAATGTAATGGTTGATTACAGGCAGTCACGACATTATCACGACTTCATCAAATGTCTCATCTGTCCACGATTCATGTCTTCATAAAATACAATTAACCATTATTAACAGAGGTAATGCACGTTACCTTCAACACCTTGGTTTATCGAAAACATTTTAAATGTGTAATGGACAACTGTTGTTTCTTATTTAATACAATTAAAGCGATGCTAACATTTAAGACATAAGATGAAGACCTATGTCGGTCGTATCCTTACTGGTTACAAGTGTTTGACATTTATCAAGTTTACCTTTCACTTCGTTGAGTATATTTTTTGAGGGGTGGGGAGGGTGGGGGGAGGGTGTTGGGTAGGTAAGTTGGTTAGTCTTAATTTTCAAATTATGCTCAAGATAGCAATTATCAAGCTATATTGACAAAATTAATGATTGACAAGGGCATTTAAACAATTTTCGATTTTTATCAATGTTAAACACTTATGGAAAGCTATTATCGAAAACAACATCTTTTTTATTTTCACGAAGTTTGTCCCTTTGATTCAGGGGACTACTTACATGTATAGGCGAGACAATTAAGGAAGTTATGCATAATGTTATCTGTTAATGAGATACACTACGTCGTGTGGTAACTATTTTCGTTATATCTAATTCAATTGATTTATTTTTAATTATAAATTGAAATATTATCATGGCCATTATTGATTTCACCAATATATCAGTGCTGTAGCTTGGAAAAGCGAGGTAAAAATACCATTGTTAGCTTTATATGTATTTCTCCAAATCGCGTTAGTAGCAAACCTTTATTCTGAATAACATACCGTTATAGATTGATCCTTCGATGTATTTCCTAAAAAGGGAATTGAAAGTAAAGACATTCACGCTTTGTAATTCCTAAAATAGTTGTAGTAATAAAATCAAACAATCGAAGTTAATCGAACCCGAAACATCAAAGAAATATTCCCGATATTGATTATTGATTGAGTGATTCTTAACAGGTGCGAGTATATGAATCGACTCTGAAATGAATATAAGTTGTGAAGGCTATTGATGTTCAGTATAGCACACATAATTACATTAGGCCTTGGTCTAGGAGAACTGAACATGTTGGGTGGGCCATACAGTATGATAAACCGTGCGAATGGCTCAAACTTTATTTGATTTACTTCACATACTATAGAAATGAAATTTTCAGATTATTAAATAATTTCGTCGATTAAATGAAATATTCATTGAAAATACTATTCTGATAAAAATCTGAGTTTACTTTCCTAAAACCAACTCCTAATCCCAATGGTTGTAACTTATGGTAAATGTCTTTTCTTTTCTGAATGAAGGTATTTTGGATGTGACATTATGGTCAAAGACAATGAATTCTAAACTGATACTTTCGTTAATGACATCATGATAAAATACGTTATTGTTGATGTCGAAGTCGTGGTTGATGAAACTGTTGAAGTGAAAGCGTGATTGATGAAGATAGGAATTTCAAATTAATTTATATTGATTGATATATTATAGAAGAAATATTGGCCATTCAAGAAATAAAATGATTCTTGTCAACTTTGTATTCATGTTAGTTACAACATAATAATATGTTGTATGAAGGGAAACACATACGTTTGTTAAAATACGTACTGACAAATACTAAAGTTATATCATAAAGCGAAAATGAATACTCGAAAAGAAAGAAACTTGAAAGAGACCACGTTACATCCAATATGTTTTAGTATTACAATTTGATAATAATTATTCAGTTTGCAGTACATTGTACACATCGAGACTTACATCAATAAATTTTCGATCACAAACTTTATACTCGTAGGTTGAATATACCACAATAACTCAAAATAGTCTTTTCATAAAGTCGGCCACGGGAACGAACTCATTTGATCTTTGCAGAGGAAAACAGTTAGCTCCTTTTAATTATGTAAGGAGTATTGTTCCTTTTCAACGAACCCGGCAGCAAAACACAACACAAGCATCGCCTGACTTCATACCATATAGACACAGGGACCAAGCCCTTGCCACTATAGGCCAGTGGAAACCTCTAAACTCTCATTATTGATAGAACAGCTAGCGTGATTATATACGACACATAGGCACTGCTGTTGAATGTTTCAATATGTCAGAACTGGGTTACTCTTACTAGATGTTCACTTTCATTTATGTTGTTGAATATCGTTGAATAAATCAATACTGAATTACTGCTAGTGACTGTCATTATAGACATAAAAACCAACCCAAATTCGTTTTATTGTTGAAATTATTTAAGTTTTTTTTTCTTTTCCATTGAATGATGTTGAATCTAAGTTCTAAGGCTCGATTTGATAGTTGTTCAATAACACAGTACTTGGTTACTGTGAGTGACTGACGATATAGACAGGACCAAGCCAAATTCATTTATTGTTAAAGTTATTAAATTTCATTATTTCATCCATGATGTTGATAAATCAGTTACAGGCTCTGGTGTTGAATGATGTTCAATATGTCAGTACTGGGCTACTCTCACTTAGTTTTTTGTTTTTGGTTGTGAATTTTGCTCAATAAATAAGAAATAGGTTACTGCTATTCCTGTTTAATTTATTTTTAAGAAATAATGATAAAGATGAACAGCATCCCTAAAGGGACAGTGGCACATTTTATGGGAAATATAAGGTGATGTCTGGAAAATGAAAATAAATGGTTACAATTGAAATATGATGTATTTAAACGAAATGAAGCAGTAATAAAACAAATAAATAACGTAAAGTTCAGCCATGCAAATCCTTTTTCTTACACAAAATGAATTTAAGGTGTTTACATAAAAATGGCCGCCAATGGACTTTATGTGAATCTTAATTATTTGTTTTTTGACTATGGATGATTGTTTTGTCTAATGAGATTTTGGACATTATCAACATATTACATTAAGCATTAACGTACAATTATTAGTGAAAAACTGAAAATATCAAATTTTCAAAAACCACGCATCTGCCCCTTTAAATTCTCACGCCATCGACTCAAAGCGCTCAATAGTGAATGTTGTTGAATGATGTTTAATAAATCAATTCTGTGTCATTGCAATAAATCAGTTGGGCTATTAAAAGGGGTCAGGGGTTCAAATTCGCGGTAAGACCGTTTCATGGTCTGTTTTTAAACGTAAATTTCAAAAGGGAAGCCTGAGAACTGTAAACGTTGTAATCTCCTTCAGTGATGAGAACTCAGTTCATTGTAAACTTTAAGTAATAATGGACTCTACGAACTTTTTATTTTTTTTTTCTATTTAAGGAGAAATATACATATGGTTGTTTTGAGTACACAAAACTATATCTTGCAAAGGTCACTTATTTATTGTCAAAGCTGTTTGCTTCTGTTGCCAAAAGGCCTTTATCGGCTATGAAATTGTAAATCTTGAGTTGGTTTTGTTGACATATTTATAACGTTAGTAAATTGTCAAACTCTCCAGTTACATGCGTAATAAATCTTAATAGAAACGATCTGAAGCTTTACAATCTTCTGATTCAATGCTTGATTGAGATTGATGGCACACCTAAATGATTTCACGGTTCGTTAGGTAAAACATTTTATATTGTTCACTAAACGGTCCATCGATAATAATAGATTATATTTGGATATTTTGGTTTGACAGTCTTGCACAATTGGAATTCGTCGATTAATCATGCTATTAAATGGAATAGTATATTCCTATTATATTGCTTAGCTAGATTCGAAGTTGGTTTGGTGATATCTTGCGGCATGAAATAAATAACAAACTATTAAATTTGATATCAAGCTTGTATATAGTGAATTATATGTATACTACCACTAAGCTACAACAACTACTACTACCATACTTCTGCTTTTACAACTTCTGCTGCATCAACACCAAATAGACTACTGCTTCTACAACTACTTCTCATATTGCTACTACTACTACTACTACTACTACTACTACTACTACTACTACTACTACTACTACTTCTACTACTACTACTACTACTACTACTACTGCTTCTACTACTACTACTACTACTAATACTACTACTACTACTACTACAACTTCTACTACTACTACTACTACTGCTACTACTACTACTACTACTACTACTACTGATACTACTACTACTACTACTACTACTACTACTACTACTACTGCTACTACTACTATTACTACTACTACTACTACTACTACTACTACTACTACTACTACTACTACTACTACTACTGCTACTACTACTACTACTACAACTGATACTACTACAACTACTACTACTACTACTACTACTACTACTACTACTGCTACTACTACTACAACTACTACTACTACTACTACTACTACTACTACTTCTTCTGCTTCTACTACTACTACTACTACTGCTACTACTACTACTACTACTACTACTTCTACTACTACTACTACTTCTACTACTACTATTGGTGTATTATTACTTCTACTACTACAGTTACTACTACTGCTAGCGTATTATTAGAACTATCTCTACTACTACTACTTCTCCTGCTACTACAATTCCTACAATATTACTACTACTGCTACAACTACTACTACTTCTTCTGCTACTACTTCTACTGCTATTGCTACTACCACTACTACTATTACTACTCCTCCTTATCCTACTTCTACTACTACTACTTCCAATGCTACTACTTCTACTGCTATTGCTGCTACCACTACTACTATTACTACTCCCCCTCATTCTACTTCTACTACTACTACTGATAATAATAATTCTATTACAACTACTAATACCACTACTATTTCTACTACTACTACTACTACTTCTACTGCTGCTGCTGCTGTAATACAACAACTACCACTATTCCCACTACTACTACTACTATTTCTACTACTATTACTACTACAACTACTACTACTACTACTACTACTACTACTACTACTACTACTATTACTACTACTACTATGACTTATTCGGAAATACTACAACTACTACTTCTACGTCAACTTTTAGTACAGCTACTATATACAATAAAAACGTATATTTCTACCACATCATCCTATATCTAAATAAAACTTCGTTGTCCACTCTTGGCCGTATTTTTCAACCCAAAAAATTGCATTCATTGACATTTATTCTACACTGTCTACTGTAAGTTGTATGAAGATTGTTAGAGTCACAGGTCAAATAAGGCAGTATTCAACAATTCAATATGGTTAGTTCAAGACGGTGTTATCTTAGTAGACAAATACTCGATAAGAATCACAGGGTCAAAAAGAAAAGAACACAATGTTTGTGAGAGTCGTTTCCCCAACGTATAAACACAATTATCACAAATGTTGAACGAAAGTCAATAGTCTGTGCGTTTCTTTTGTGGCTCAGTATATTTGCCTTCATGCTAAACAAGATGTTTTTCTCAATGGCACATGTTATCATTTATTGTATTGTATATATTGGCACGTATATCTACCATACGTTAAACATGTTTTCTATGTATATTTGCATATAATGAAGATCCCACATAAAAACAACTTGTTTTCGAACTTTACACAATAAGTTTTACAGTTAATATTATTTATTCAATTACTAAATTTGTTTTCCAATATCGAATTATGAATTGAGGATTGAATCGTTAACAAAGGAATAGATTTAACTTTCTCCCAACCTCTACCTCAACCCAAAATATACATGTAAGTTTTGTATACATCGATCTTTCAGTGTAAACGCTTTAGAGTTTCAAAGAGCTATTTATTGTTGGTAAATACATATTCAACCACTTCTTAAGTTGGACATTTGCGTTGTTTGGACCAAATAAACACATGGGACTATTAATCAATTCGCTAAATTAACGTTAATCCTAATTGCACATTTTATCAACAAAGCTCTATTTGCACGCATTTTTACAACATAATAGAAGTCCTAAATAAAATGCAAACGTTTTATTCAATCAGGTTTGTATGCCTTAACACCTTTCACATCAAAGGTTCGTTAGAAGTTCAAAAAGGCGTTATAAAACGGTCAGTTCCATTCCGAATAATACAGCTTTATTGCACGTTTCCTTATTATCGGTTACGTTGGAGGTTTGTTGTATCTGACGGTTTGTGATTTATATCCCGTCATATTGAGACCAAGCAAGTCATATCAAGGTTTTATTGTATCTGCGAAACCCTTCTGAAGTCCGCTAAGGATACTGAAGTACTTCGATAAGGACGATTATCAATCATAGGATTCTAGCTGCTTCACATAATTACGTGAATATGTATAGACAGAAGGACAGTCGGTGATATGCACACGCCGCTTATGACTGAAATATTGCCCAAGCGGCGTAAAACTACAACTCATTCACTCAGTGATATGTGCAGTGAATATCTCGATTTTTGTGCCTCTGGCTTGGAACTTGTGATAGATGGATGTAAATATGCTGTAATTAGGTTTTTGAAATAGTTTACTATGACAAAACGCGTTTTCCAATTAGTTGATCATCTTTAGATGCTGTAAGATTGAAGGGAAGGTGTGGTGACTCTTGTATTGTGGATATAATGAATTGAGTAACATGTGAACTGTCAAATGTAAAATGTGTAAATATTTCATTCTCTTGAAGATACTTTCACAGCAGAAACAAAGTTTGATAAGGGTGGAACACTGATCACTGAACACTGAAAAGTTTTCAATGATGAGAATGAATTAAGAACAATATTTAGGATTTTTACATTTATTATGCTAATATCGTGTTAAACTTTCGCCTTCTCGTGAGGATTAGATTTGACAATTTTACTTTCTATTATTACAAAACAGATTAAAATGTTCCGATGCCTTTAAAGAAAGCAAAATAAACGATCAATGTTAACATGTATAAGAAACAAATAAACTGAAAATTATTGCTTTCTTGACGTAGAAGTGAAGAAAATGCAGAAGTAAACAAACTCATACGTGTCAAATTACAAACATGAAATTTCCCAACCAAGAAAAATAGTCTTTGACATTACACATTTCACTTTTTAACAGAGACTCATAAATCCATAAGAAAGACCGTCATTAGGAGTTGCCAGCTATAGAAATGCTTATCGGGGGACTAAACGTGTCACAGGCCATATATAATGCAGCACTGAGAGGAGCCGGGACGTTGTTACAGCGTGTGGACTGATTGTCCGTAGAGACCTGTGTTACATGGGTATTCATGGATAATCTGTTCTTGTGGTATTGGATTTCATGGATAATCTGTTCTTGTGGTATTGGATTTCGTGGATAATCTGTTCTTGTGGTCATGGATTTCAGGGATAATCTGTTGTGGTCTTTGATTTCATGGATAATCTGTTGTGGTATTGGATTTCATGGATAATCTGTTCTTGTGGTATTGGATTTCAAGGATAATCTGTTGTGGTCTTTGATTTCATGGATAATCTGTTCTTGTGATATTGGATTTCATGGATAATCTGTTCTTATGTTATTGGAATTCATGGATAATCTGTTCTTGTGATATTGGATTCATGGATAATCTGTTCTTGTGATATAGGATTTCATGGATAATTTGTTCATGTGGTATAGGATTTCATGGATAATTTGTTCTTGTGGTTTTGGAATTCATGAAAATCTGTTCTGATGGTCATCGATTTCATGGATAATCATTCAATATCTTACTCAAGGCAACTTAACCTTTTTGTTGTCCTGAAAACAGTAACAACTTCTGATCTGTTAATCTTATAATTTTTTAACAATCTTTCAAAAAAGCATCTTATTCGGGATAAACCCAGTAAAGAAGGTTGTTAAACAACTTTATCATTGGTTCATCCTTTTATCGCTCAAGTCGTCATATTATTTTCGATGAATCTGTCGTCTGCTTCATATGGTCATCACGTAGACATCTGTCGTCTGGTACATTGTGTTAAATCTTGCACATCTTGCACGTTTTCAGAATCAATTTCTCTGTCTCTGGTTTTTCAAATGTCTTCTGCATTTATCTTGCATCTTGAAATATCTTGTTACCATAACAATTAATAACTTTTCATTCAATGTTTGTCAACAGTTTATTGTGATCCTTTAGCCGATTGGTCCAAATCTCAGCAACTTGCATTGCGTGTGTGTTTCCTCGCGGACAGATCAATGAGGATGATATCAGACGATTAAGGTGGGTAATTGTCTCCAGGGCGGATCTGCAATTCGTTATAGTTTGTTCCTGATCACGCAATGTTTAAACGATGCAGCTCCATGTGTAATTTACTCTTAGGAGATTTGGTTGAATCGATTTATAGCTGCCCATGGAAACATTTCGAGGACTTTATCGATTACAGAAATATTTGGACATTGAGTGGTTTGTTGCTGGACTGATTTTGGAAGAAGCATTTTGTTTATGCGGTAACATGAACCATTTTATTAATTGAGCACGAAGTTTCTTTATGGAAGTGATGAACATATTTCGTGGTATCTTTCGATGACGAATGTTAAGACATACTTACGTTTGCGCATGTTCAGTGTCATTTTGCAATATTTGTGATCATTCCTAACCCTCACACTCAATATCCTGAAGAACTCGCCTGATAACAAATGTGTGTTTATGGATCTGTTGCTGTGTTCATATAATAAAAGGATGACATGGAGAAACATTGTGAATAAGTTTGGCCAGCTGGAGGGAGAAACTTGCTATTTATTGGAAAGAAATAAGTGATAGCGAAATAATAAACGATGTCAAATGATGATTGAATATAGATAGCATCTATATATTGTACATTTTTCAAAGAAGTATTTCTAGGTCATTGGACCACTTATAGCATATGCTAAAGAACATAGTGTCACCAATTTAAACATACATTGAGAGAACATTCACAATTACAAGGTTCTCCAAATAGTGTATCCACTGATCCTAGATATACAGAGGACATCAAGCAGCTGACCTTCACACAACAAACTACAAAAATGTTATCGGCAGAAATGAGTAAATGCCACATCCAACTTTATGACATCAACGGACACTTCAAAAAGCCTGAGTTCACATCAGGGATATTAGACAGAGATGTACCTCTAACGTCAAGCAGAAAGCAAAACAGGAAAACCAGATACCTTCTCAAGATAGCAAGAGGAATACAGTCAGGGTTACATCACCATGCCCACGATACACCCAAGGAGGTTGAGCAGATAAGTGAATATGTCTCCGAGCCTGGAACCCTTTCTACTGTTGATATAGTTCAAAGCAAGCCCCTTATGATCAAGAGAAGAAGGACTGTTCATGGTATAATTCCTCTGGAGGATAAGACAGTTATAGAAGTTGATATACCATCTCAAGGGATGACATCTTCCAGCCAGGACACTCAGACGTCAAGCTCAATCAACAAATACAGAACAAAAGGTTACTTTCATAGGTCACAGGTGTCTTTCACAGCAAGCCAACCTATAAAACTCAAAGAACGAGGGATCGAAAGTTTGAGTCGAATCTCAAAATCAGATGTTGGAGGTTCCTTCGAATCTCTGGAAAAATCCAACATGGAGGTCTCAGAACTCTGTGCAACAACTGAGGAGGATGTTGAGGAAGAAGACATAAAATCGACCTCATTGGTTGATGTCAGGTCAGATCGACCTCCAAGGAAAACATGGCGCCGTCTGGCGACCAGGATCCAGTATCAGCGTCAACTCAAGTACGGGAAGTCCTTCCAGAACCTTCTACAGCAGAACGTGCGGAAGACGTCACGTGACAAAGCGGAAACGGGAATGATCAAGAGGCAACGGACTCTTCGAAAGATACGATCGTTTGGAGACCTTACCGAGAAGTACGAATTCAGAACGTTTCGAGTGAGTATCAACTTTTCCTTTCTGTAACGGCTCAATTATCGTCTCTCAAATGCTGCAGTGTGTATCATGCTTTAAAGTGACAGAACACATGATTACAACTTTATTGGTACTAAATACATAATTTAATTCATAACCAGAAAATGCGGAGTAGAAAATGCGAAGATAAACTTATTTTAAGAAATCAACGTCGTATGTAAACAATGTTAAACATATATTTGGTTAATAACACAGAATATCAAAATGTGCGATGTTCGATGTTCAAAATCTTCAATCGATTTCCAACTGTACATATGGGCTTAAGTTTAGCAAACACTATGTAAAGATTACATGAAAACTAAATACGTAAGGTTTCAGAATTTTTTTATTTTTGATAGATTCATTATCTAACAGTATAACAAGGAAAAAACAATTAATACAAATATGGTTTCACGACTTTCGTATATTTGCATTTAAGAAATCCTGGTTTCCAGGTACAAGTTTATGCTGTGATATGAAGTTTAAGATAAATATCAATATCAACGTAAATAGATACATTTGAACTCTAGACTGTGCGCTCTTCTATGCATCTTTAAAGTAATGAAACTAAAATGACGGCATTTCCAAGAATAGAATCTTTCAAATTAACAGCAATATGGGAAATAGCATGAAACAAAATGTGTATAAGGGACTCATACGCACTCACAAAAGACCGTAGTATATGATATTGAATGAACTACAATTCTACAAAAACTACATATTCTACAGAGTTGGATGTGTATAACACTTTATAAATCAAGAGTTAACCCCCGTGGTAACGGTTTATGTCTAGCATGTTAATGTGTATAAAGGGACTCATACGCACTCACAATAGACCGTAGTATATGATATTGAATGAACTACAATTCTACAAAAACTACATATTCTACAGAGTTGGATGTGTATAACACTTTATAAATCAAGAGTTAACCCCCGTGGTAACGGTTTATGTCTAGCATGTTAATGTGTATAAAGGGACTCATACGCACTCACAATAGACCGTAGTATATGATATTGAATGAACTACAATTCTACAAAAACTACATATTCTCCAGAGTTGGATGTGTATAACACTTTATAAATCAAGAGTTAACCCCCGTGGTAACGGTTTATGTCTAGCATGTTAATGTGTATAAAGGGACTCATACGCACTCTCACTAGACCGTAGTATATGATATCGAATGAACTACAATTCTACAAAAACTACATATTCTACAGAGTTGGATGTGTATAACACTTTAAAAATCAAGAGTTAACCCCCGTGGTAACGGTTTATGTCTAGCATGTTAATGTGTATAAAGGGACTCATACGCACTCTCACTAGACCGTAGTATATGATATCGAATGAACTACAATTCTACAAAAACTACATATTCTACAGAGTTGGATGTGTATAACACTTTATAAATCAAGAGTTAACCCCCGTGGTAACGGTTTATGTCTAGCATGTTAATGTGTATAAAGGGACTCATACGCACTCTCACTAGACCGTAGTATATGATATCGAATGAACTACAATTCTACAAAAACTACATATTCTACAGAGTTGGATGTGTATAACACTTAATACTGTTAACCCCCGTGGTAGAGGTACAGACCTAGCATGTTTATATGTAAGAAAGGAACTCATACGCACACATAATGGACTATCGTAAGCTCGTACACTATTGACCTTTTTGAAAGAGAGACTGTGGTTTGATAATGACTGTCATTCAAGAGACTGTATATGCGAGCTTATGTGTGTTAACAGCTCATTGAGTTCTCTACAGTCACATTGCCCCTGAACTTAGACTTTTATTGGTACTTAGTCGGGCTATATAAGACCATAAGAGACTCGGTTCATGATAAACAGCGTGTACGTGAATGTAGTATTTGCCTAGCTATAAGTGATTTATTTACAATAGGAAAAGAGTTTTACTCATTGTTCAACTCCTTTGTAGAATCTAGTTAAGTTTGGTTATTTACCTACATTTCAAACAGACAGACAGATTTTATTCAGTAATGCGGGCCGTGTGGCCTATGTTACAATGAAGTTCACAATATTAATTAATTGGTCACGTGATTCTTAATCTAAATGATTTACAAAGGTATACAGAGGTTAACTTGATAACATTTTCATTTTGACAATTTAAAATACTTTTTAGAGAAAGACAACCTGCATATACATATTGTATTTGTTTCAAATAATGCGCTCGTAAAATTAAATATTTAGCTACATTTACTGCATTTCGAGATTGTATGGATTGAGTCCACGCGGATTTAAAGGGGCAGTAGCACGTTTTTAGGGGGAATATAAGGTGATGTCAGGAAAATGAAAATAAATGGTTCCAATCATTATACAATGTATAAAAACTAAATGGAGCAGTAATAAATCAAATATACAATGTAAAATTAAGCCATGCGATTCCTTTTCTTACACAAAATGAATTAAAGGTGTTCACACAAAAATGGCTGCCTATGGATTTTATGTGAATCCTCATACTTTGTTCTCTGACTACGGATGATTGGTTTGTGTCATGAGATTTATGATACTATCAAAGTAATACATTTAGCATTAACTTATAGTTATCAGTGAAAAATTGAAAATACAAAATTGTCAAAAAACGTGCTACTGCCCCTTTAAGTCCTACTTTATTTCATGCAAAGATAAGCAAAAGTGTATTGATGAGAAAACGTTTGATTTATTTTAAATACGTTTAACTTAATCAACGCGAACTGTGCCAAATATTATTTCAAGTGTTTTAAGTAAGAGTTGTCGTAGCCTTGCAAATTATCATAAAGATTTTCAAAAAGGGTATGAACAATAGTAAATGTTCTGTCAAAGGCACTTTGAAGCTTGGTGCATATATATTTATCTTTCGGTATCAAGTTATGTCGAACATTTAGTCTCTTGAAAATATTGGTATGCTAACAGATCTTGCAACACTTGATCAAAAAGTATCAAAATAAACACCTGTAATGCTACTGTATTCAAACAAGAAGGAATAATGGTAGTTACAACCTTTTATTTGTTTGCATTTTGTTAAGCCTAGAGGAAAATGTATTTTGTAAAACGAGATATCCGACACAATAAGACTTCGTTATATTAATAAGCCATGACCTAAAACAAAGAAATTGAATTTCAAGAAACATAAGTTTACAAAACTGACATTTTCCTTATACTCTTTTGTCATATCATTTTAGAAATTGTTTCTCAATTTGTATTATTATCTATTTTCATATAAATTTGGCACCACAATCGAGCCAGTGAAAATTGATATTAACGGTCTGAAAAGGGGCAGTAGCACGTTTTTTGATAATTTTATATTTAAAATTGTTCACTGATAATTGTACGTAAATGCTAAATGTATTATTTTGCTAGTGTCAAAAATTTCATTACACAAGCCAATTTTCCATAGTCAGAGAAGAAAGTATGAAGACTCACCTAAAATCCATTGGCGGCCATTTTGTGTGAACACCTTTAATTCATTCATGGCTAAACTTTACATTATAAATTTACATTATTATTACTCCATTTAGTTTAAATACATTGTCTTTCAATTGATACCATTAATTCTCATTTTCCTGACATCACCTTATATTCCCCCTAAAAACGTGCTACTGCCCCTTTAACTTCTCACTTCACATAAAAAATTATAATTTTAAGGAATTTTAAAGAAATTGACACTTAAAAAGCCTTGAAATAAAGCTCATTTTGTTGGCAGAATGAGTCTGCATGTTAATGTATTTAGTAAACCCGAGATTGACATAGTACATGCATTTCCGCACTGATTAGCCTTCCTGCGATACATAATGTAGGGGTTTATGACACATTCGTAATAGAGGGCACTGCGTTCATTGTCTGGGCAGGTTCTTGAAGGACACCTTGACATACAATCATGTCCTTTCAGAGGCACCATTTTAAAATCTAGACAAAACAATATGAGATAATTCTCATGCGGACTAATTCTAAATTCTAAAGATTCATTGTGCCTTAAGAAACAACTTGTCATAAGGGATCTGTATTATATGTCAATGTATGACCTGTACTTTGCCTTTTTACATGCGCACTTTACTCCTTAGAGTATAATTACTCCTAGGAGTATTTTTGCTCCTAGGAGTAAAAGTATATTTACTTTACGTTCCATTGGAATTTAAGGACCCTTAAGTATATCATGATTTGCTTACAGTAGAAATATATTTTTTCATAGAAAACTCAATGTGTGAAATGCAAATCTTGAGGCAGAGAAGAATTTAACACAATTTTACCATAGATTTTGTTTGGTCAATCAACTCCTAGTGTAAAAGGAGTGAACGCAGCTGGTTTTCGGTTTTAAAAGAATGACACCAACAAAAAAAACCCACATTTCCTTCATTAGAAAACATGCTCTCGTCAAGTTTAAAAGAATAATCTTGAATGCAAGTTATTATAGTTGAAAACATTATAGTAGTGTTTAAAAACTATATAAATGCAAGTCATTTACCTCAATCTAATCATTCAACTATGCTAATACTATAGAAAATGACAGGATACTCACAGGAGTAAAAGTAAATATACTTTTACTTTACCTCTAGGGGTGGAGTATTTAACTCCTAGGAGTTAATATACTCCTATAAGTAAATTTGTTGTGGGCTGTTTACATGGCACGTTTACTCCCTGTAAGTATATTAACTCCTAGGAGTAAATATACTCCTAGGAGTAAACGTGCTCATGTAAAAATGGATTTAAGAGTGAAGTTCTATGATTTCCGTCCTAGGAAGCATGCAGGTGTCTCCAATATTTATCCTATGTAGAAATGATATTTTCTATGATTCTTTTCTCAGCTAGCGAGACAACTCGAATTATTTGACTTTAACAGAAGCATTGTGTCCAGAAACGTCTTAACTCATCATCATCCGTTATGGTTAATTGCCAGTCTCTGGTTAATAGCATGCATCTGTGCCCTTTTTCGAGTTTGTCATTTTTCTGCTTAAATGGCAACATTTTGATATTGATTTAAGGGTACTGTTCGTTTTCGATGTATAAATGTGAAGGTACTCACCGTGTCACCACGATTGGTAAAATGCCGCTCAAAATGGTTCGGATGGATCACAAATGTTGACCATTTGGAAAGTGAGAAACATCTCTGTGTTTGCGAGAATAACACCCTCACACACTTGTTCATACATAAATTCAAATAGATAAAAGCACATATAAAATGATAAAATATAGTACACAATGTATTACACAAACTAAAAGTACGGTATATAATACAGTTGATACTAAGGTTGTAACCTATGGACACAATAATATTACATTTCAGGTGGTTCTTAAAACCAAATCAAATTCAGACTTATGTAATTAAATAAATTCCGCAGATTCATGGCTCTGCGCATGCAGTTCATGATTAATGTTTTTCTAATAATAATATCTTTTTCCGTGACATTAACTTATCAGCAGTCAGAATATATAAATAGTATTCATGTTAGTATGACGTGTGAATTTGGCCTCCGCGAATATATATGACTGTTTTTAGATGCTCATTGAAAACAGGTATTTATCATATTAATAGCAAGTTGTGGATGATTATTTGAGATTTCGTCAATTAATGTCATAAACTATGTCAATCAGGTTGGAGTCAAAGCAAATGAAAATTAGACTAACTGACGGAGTGGCTCTTTTTAGTAAACGATATGTTGCAAGGAGGTTGTCGTGTCTTTGGTATTTTAAATAAGTACACATAATTCATCAATGGTTGTTTTCACCCTGTTGTGGTGGCACTTTTGTATAATATGCCAAAATATACCTTTATGCATTAAGTTGCAAATAAATTATATCAACGTGAGTTAAAAGTATATTCTTATCCGTTTTGATTTTAAAAATAATCTAATGCATATCAAAGAAAACGAACAAAGTCAATGTGAATCTCCCAAATCATATGATTCCTATGTCCAGAAAATCGACCAAACGTTCAGTTTATTGCGAACTCTGCTATTTAATGTATGAATTTTTCAACACCGCAATTGGAGCGTTAATTAATCTCTTGCCACATCGCGTGCAATGAAGCAAAGGTCTTAGCGTTAAGTGAGGTGTGGCCTTTAACGCTACCATCAAAATCTACTTTCCAATATCAAGCCATTCCATTTCTTCTCCAGGAACCAGACGCTGCCAGCAATCTTTCTATATGAATTTTGAATATCTCGTATTCAAATATTTCTGTGCATTGACAGTGTGGACTTGAGAATTCACATAATTTGTCAAATGTGGCTGCATGTGACAACACGATGCCTGAAGTTGAACATTACAGCTGATTACTGATATTTTGGATATTTCATATCTTGTGCGGAGGTTTCATGTTGATCTGGAGTGCAGTTTTAACGTCAAGTGTTCGAGACGACCCTTTACAGAGACTGTCCCGATAACATGCCTCATGTACCTTGACAGTTTTCAATATTCCATATCCTTTACATGGAGGATGTTGACTTGTTTTAAGGAAGGAGCAATTTGTGTCTGAAAAAACGAGAGCTCATCTAACCAAAGCAGTTATCAAGACTGTTTCATTGGTGTCTTGTTAAGTTTTTGATTTTTTTTACATTTTGTGTTCAATTAACGTTGCGATGTGAATTTGGCTGTCTCATAAGCTTGCCAAATTTCAATTTTTTAGAATAAAGGTTTTAGTAAATTAAAAATGTAAACATTATTTGGATGATTCCAAATTTTTTCACTTAATCGTTTTCTACAAAATCCAAATTTTAAGCAAAAACATTACCTGAATTGAGAAGAATTCTGAAACATTAGAACTGTCTATTGTTTATCTAAAGGTCTAATGATCATTAATTCAATAATCAAATACCTAAACAAGAATACAAAAACTGTCATTTTTTAATCCAACAACTTAAAAGATGCCAAACTTGTAATTAATGATATGTTATATAAGTAAAAAGTCTGCATGAGCTTGCTTATTTATTTCAAAGATTCAGAACTGTCAGAACTGTCACAATTTGAATTTCTTGTTGAACTTTAAACAAACATCTTGACCACAATGTCTGCGATGGGATACTTCGTCCGTCAAGGAATGAGACTTGTCTTCGTGAGACGTAGAAAGAAAGATGATGAATTTGATCAACGTGATGAACCATTGGACATTCCAGCTATTACATCTGCTAAAATTCAGTCAACGAAAATCAAGCATGAACTTGAGCTTAGAAAGGCGAAGGTAAGGGGTGTTTTGGTTTTATGTGGAAAGCTAAGGCGTCGGATCAGCGGTCGATAAAAAGCTAAAGTATGATTCCCGTGGGTAAAAAGGCCTTTTATAGATTACCAACTTCTTTATTGTAGAAAGTAGCGAGTTTCAATATAGATCCTTGTGCCGATTTCAAGTAATTTGGGAAATGAGTACAGCAATGTTCACATATATGAATGAACTTTCAACAACAAAGATGTTAATCATCCATTAAATTTCTTGTCTTCTTAATAATTCCAACTACTAAAATGTCTCTCTAACAACATAATCCCGTAGGACTTAGCAACATTTCTCATGAACAATTCTGAATCATCGTGTACGATTAAAATTCAACTACGAATGTTTACTGAAGATACAATAAAGATATCTTTCGAAGCAATTTATTTAATTTTTTATACTTAAATCATTTGAACTGCAGGACAAACTTTAAGATAGATAATTTCAATTTTGGATGAAGTGGAACAATTGTTGTTATTGTAGTAAATCGGTTTTTATTCTAGCAAACTCAGGCGAAATCCCGTTCTCTGCTGTTACATTATTTAAAAAAACTATATTTGGGATTAATGACGGATACAAGGGACGGTAGAGTTTAGCTTTAGATATATAAAGGGCTCCTCGGAAACCAAACTGAATGAATGTAGCCAAAAATACAACGTTATAAATCTAAAGAAGAAATTATATACACACGTAACATGTTTGTAGATGATAAGCGTATCCGTCTATACATTTAAAACATTAAAAGGTGTTCGCACTCAAATGGCCACTAGCATCCATGTTGATCCTTCATATTTTTAGAACCATGTTAATCGGCTTGAGATATAAGATTTGTACCCTCTTAAAGATAAACATTTAACATAAACTAATGTTGTCTGGGGAACTTTGATGCAAACAATTTTAACACTTACATGCTTATTCAGCTGTCTAATAGTTCAAACGTGATGCGAGTAATAACGCGTTAGACTAACTCACACGAGACCCAACCTCATTATCAATTGATCAGCCAATCATCTCTTTCCGCTATAAAGAACAATAAAAATATCACAGCTAGAATAACCATACAGGTGTGTTTGACGAAGATTTAATTATGCGGTACATATGAAACGGAAGTACGGCAGTAACGTACTTTGAAAATTCAATTACTGACAGAGTTTGTCCGACTAGAATATTTTTGGGCGGGAGTCAAATATTTGACTTGTGCACCTATGTTATTGATCATCGAAAACTTTGTTGCACAATATATATCACTTGAAGGAGATCAAGCGATTTCGGGCAGGATATGACGTAGTAGAGTGGTCAATTACATGGAATGATATTTTTTGACATTATAAAGTTAATGGAATGATATTTGTTAAACAATAGTCTTAATGTAATTAAATTTATTTGGCATCATCAAGTACATTCAATCATTAATTTTTGTTTGACACAATCAACCACTATACTCACAACGTGTCATTGAGATGTAAACTTCATAATGCTAATGATTTTCCCGCATTGGGAATGTAAGGGGAGTGGAATATTCTGAGATATACACACTTTAGTGTGAACAAACAAAATATGATATTAAATGATAAATAATATCAGACAAGTGTCTACTGTTCACTAATTTATCAATTCATGATACCAGAAGCCACTTTGGTGGCGTATAAGGTGTCCGGAAAAAAAGTCCTCGGAAAAAAGTACCGGAAAAAAAGTCCTAAATTCAACTAGGAAAAAAAGTCCTATTGTAGATTTTAGGTAACAAAGTATGAGAAAATAATAAACTTTTGTTGTAATTCACTTTATTCAGATACAACAATGCAATATTGACTTTCATGGATGCATCTATACACAAAGAACTTAATTAAGAACCGCCCATTTTGTAAAATTAAATTGGGAGCTCTTTGAATATTGTGAAATATTTGATGTATTGACCACTCTAGATATACAACACAACAATTGCCATTTTATTCACTAATTAATTGACATTAAAAATCATTAAAATACAAAATAATTGAAAATATGAGAAAAAATGTGAGACCACTGAAATTTGGCTCAATATAACTATTGTCATTGGTGAGAAACCACGCATGAAACTTTGGGTTTTTAAAATCAAAAATAACAATTTTGATCCTTAGTTGACATTCAATTAGAGAAACCTTTTTCTATCATGCACGATAAAAGCCTAGCAGAACATTGAATTTTCAGTACTTTTTTCAACCATAATTTCGAAAATTTAGAAAAATTTCAAGTCTGAGTAAATTTGAGATTCTTTGAGTTGGACTTGTTGGACAAACACTTCTTTTCCCTTTAGATAAGCCATTATCTTAAACAGTCGCCAGTTTTTCTTAGTGAAGCTTTTTTCAAATTTGATATTTTATAATTTTGTGATTTTGAAGGCTCATCACATGAGACTCACATCACATATACTCTTGATTGGTGCTTAACTAATCCTTGATTAATCCTTATTTAATATAACAGTTGATTCAATAGATTGAGATAAACTCACATTTTCTTAATTCTTAATTAATCCAAAATGCCTCTTAAAGGGGCAGTAGCACGTTTTTTGATAATTTTATATTTTAAAAATTTCACTTTTAATTGTAAGTAAATGCCTAATGTATTATATTGACAGTGTCAACAATCACATTACACAAGCCAATCATCCATAGTCAGAGGACAAAGTATGAGGATTCACATAAAATCCATTGGCGGCCATTTTCTTGTGAACACCTTTAATTCATTTTTGCAAGAAAAAGGAATCGCATGGCTGAACCTTACGTTATATATTTGAATTATTACTGCTCCATTTAGTTTAAATACATTGTCTTTCATTTGAAACCATTTAATTTCATTTTCCTAACATCACCTTATATTCCCCCTAAAAACGTGCTACTGCCCCTTTAAAGTAAAGTCTTAAAGTTAATTAATCCATATTTAGATATCACAACATCCTTCTTGATACCTCAAGTACAAACAATTCATGTTTTCTTAACAATATCTTTGATGTTAATGTCTATTTAACCTATTTTTATAGTAATAGGACTTTTTTTCCGGAGGACTTTTTTACCGGTACTTTTTTTTCCAAGGACTTTTTTTCCAAGGACTTTTTTTCCTATAATCGCGTATAAAGCAGTTTGATTCAAATTATTCCCTATTATGAAAGGAATGACAGTTCCGAGGAAATAAGTACTTTAGAATTATACTCATTATTATAGACTTCAGCGATACTATGATCTCTGACTTCACACCACCATCATAACCTTAGCAGTGCACTTTAACAAAAGAAAAGCATCAAACTTATACAGAGAACTTTTAAATATTTTGCGATTATTTCTTAACTAAAGAACCAAATTGTGCTATAAATTTTCACTATGACAAATACAATTGTATCTCTTCGAATAGGATAGAAAGTTCATATCTTCACGAGTGCCGCTGCTTCTAGAGATGGGATAAACATGATAATTGTCAAGAAAAATACATTTTCTAATAATTTTTGATCCAATCGTTGTTTTTTTTACCGAAGTTCTTTTACTTTGAATCGGCTCCCTAGACATACCATGCCATGATGGGCACGACATTAGGTCAGATCACTGTTTATCAGTCCCCACTTTCTGATGACATGGTTTTACTTTTGAAAGATCCGGGTACTTCACCGCAAACGTTTGATATATAAAGATATGTACATCAATGTCAATATATCCCCTCCAAAGCATTTACATATCCATTTCCAATAATTCATCACTTCACTTACTATTTTTGTGTGAAATCCTCTGTACTTCTTACAACCATTACAATCTCTGAAGGTCGGGGAACAGCATATTTCTTTCCTGAAAATTGTATTTAAATTTCCACTTTATTTTCAGCCCCTGTACAAATTCCGGCGAGCTGTTCGGACGGTTATAGTGATGATGAAAGCAGCCACCTATAACAGGTAAACATTGACTTTGTAAACGATGAATTTCAGACCTAAATTCAGCTAAAGGAGAAATAACAAAAAAAGGATATTGTGCGCAAGATATGTTTAACACAGGTACAATATTTTTGGGAATGAATGTAATGTGTTACCAACTATGATCGCGCTCGATACATTTTGCAGGAATAGGTGGGTTTTTCCACAAACAACTGATCAGTAACCGAATGCGTGGCTACATGAATGATTTTGGGAACACCCTATTAACTAAATTGTTTAAAAAGATGTTATGAAAATCTCTTGATAGAATCCAAGAAATCAGGAGTCGCTTGTAAATTCGTCCTCGGTCAATATCGGTTAAGTGTTGATCACATAAACATGTAAATTGTTATTACATAATACAATTATGATTTTCATATTTTCTTATTTTTTTTACAATAATGCCTTGCAAAACACCAACATGATAACTCACTGTACGTTTGTTCTCCTACCTGCGTTTCCTGGTGCAAATATCATCTAATTTGGAATGTCTATGAGGTATCCTACCATTGCGAAAATGAAACGGGTTGTGTTTATATTTCACTACAGAAGTTAACATTCATTTTGCAGTAATATATCTGTATGACATACCTAACAATTATCCGTAACAAGTTTGGCAGGTCATTTAAGTTTCCAGCATTCAAAATTTCAAAAAAGGTATGTTTTCTCTACAAAACCCTTCACAAGTTAGCAACAATTAACTTTGGGCCTTAGTCATAAATGTTCATTTGCAATAAGTAAATGCCATTGTGCTGATCTTGTTCTCAGAGAGTTTACATGGAATACTGTAATCGAAATTCAAGAAAATAAGAATTTCAAAAATATGACCCCGCACATTTTTTTCACCATGCAAAATTATACTGACCAGGCGATCACAAAATATGGTAAGCGAATGGTCATCTTACATATGGACAATTGGTGAACTTTTGTCAGTGCTGGTATTTGATTGACATCCAAACAGCACTCACATTACAAGACATATGCACGAAGATACACTAGCAAGTGAACATACTTCAGATACGCAGCTGTATTGACATAAAAAAAGGATACAATTTGCAACTATCAAATTACTTTCCCCAACAGCCAGACCTCAACCCGAACAGACAAGGACATGTCTTGGACCCAAGTCCACGATGAAGCAGGGACCTCAAGACGAGCTTATGAACGTTTCGGGTTGACCTTTGACCCCAGCGTGTTTAGGGCAAACAGAGAAGTGGGTATTAGTATGTGGTGGCGTTATTCTAATATCACGTACCAGTCATGTAATATACTTCTTCGCAAAAATAGAGTGAACATATTTAAAAGCGACTTCACCCGTTAATGGCATTTGTTTTTATAGATGTAAAAACTTATCAATTGAGTATCATATCTCTTGTACTCATACCCAGCTAAATACAGAAGCTAAGTTCAACTTCTCCATTTGAGTCTCATATTTCTAATATATAAACCACTCCGGCCCAGCTGAATACAGTTGCTAAGTTCAACTTATCCTTTAGATTATTATATCATTTTTATTTAGGCCCAGCTAAATACACCTTATCCATTTGATACTCTTATCACTTATAAATACCACTCAGGCCCAGTTAAACATAGATGTACTCAACTTATCCGTTAGATTCTTATATCTCTTATATTTATATCACTCAGACCAAGTTAAAACAGATGCTAAGTTCAACTTATCTCTTAGATTCTTAAATCTCTTATATTTAGGCCCAGCTAAGTACGGAAGCTAAGGCCATCTTATCAATCGAGCCCGATGAACGCACGGAGGAGCAGCTCCACCTGACCCTGATTAACCTGAAGACTGCCGTGGACGCCTTCGGCGAGTTCCCTGTCAAGATGCAGATGTCTCTGGTCCGAGTCGGCTGGTATGAGCAGTGAGTATACATTAATGGTAATCTTTAGGGAATAGTTCCGGCCGACGTTGGGCGCCAAATGTAGAAGGAACTAGAATCCAATATTTTCATGTCGGGATTGGAACCCGGGACCTCGGGGTTGAGGTCCTATACTGAGTTTTCTGTCAAGATGCAGATGTCTCTGGTCAGAGTCGGCTGGTATGAGCAGTGAGTATACATTAATAATAATCATTATAAGTATTATAATGATTATAATGATTATTGACCGCGCTTATCCACCAAGTGGTTGTTCATGGCGCTGTAAGTAAGATGTATGATATGAGCAGTAAATAATTTCAGCAAGGAGTAAAAGGGGAATGTTCCTTCGAATTATTGTTTACTGCAAACCGCGAGTTCGCCCTTGGTGGAAATTTGACTATAAAGAGTTACAATCGAGGTGTTATAAAGCAAATTTGTAGCCTTCATCATCAATTTTTGTCGATAAAGTTCAGGTTTGCCCCGAGACGTTAAGAAATCATATCATGATTTCATGATTTCACTTTGAATGTTCAGGACAAAGCTGTGTTTTATTGCAAAATGCCTGACCGTCGGATTTCTCATTGACTAGGTACAAAATAAGTAAAGATGTAGAAATAGTATTATTAATTGCTATAGGTTATCAAATACTCCCCGTTTGTACATAATGCTTTAAGATATTTAATGGCGTAGGATTGGATTATACTGTTTTGAAGAAGGACAATAACACATATAAGGGGTGACAACTTTTTTTCTTCTGAGATTGCGTCACAGTCGTTTTTCGTTGTAAAGCGATTTTATATAATAACTTTGAGAAGCTGGTTGAAGAAGGAGAACAAGTTATTATGGTCAGTCAACTTCTTTATTGCATGTAATGCGACGTTTCGGTGTTCAGTTGCTTGATAACGGTGTTAGTATCTACACCGAAACGTCTCATTTCATGCAATAAAGAAGTTGACTACCCATAATAACTTGTTCTTCTTTATGAATGCTACTAAAAATGAAATTGAAATCCTATTACACTTGTCAACATGCAAATTGATATCAGACTGTACAATCAACATGCATTTCTGCATAGTGCGACTAAATTTATTCTATATTCTGTATTGGTCTATGTGTTGTTGACTGCATAGATCCCTGTCTATATGAATATGCATCCATATTACAGTTTCGAGAGAAGGCGGGTGATCATCAGACAAGGTCATGTGGCTGAGAACTTCTACTTCATCCTCTCTGGAACAGGTATCTGCGTAGTATAATTCAAATATCACTACCACATTTTATAATACTACACTGACTTCAAAAAGAAACTTTGCATCATTTTGTAATGATTCTGATTGAAGAATAAAAAAAGATGGAAATTTAAAACAAAGTACCTCTTATGAATCAATCTATTGTTTAAACAACCAGCGAATCCAAATTAAAGGTGGGAAATCCAGTTTTGCACTTATTTGATCTGAAGTGGGCATGGGTCAAACTTTTGGTTGTTCAGACGTTCGTTTAAATGATGTTTTCGCAATAATTTCGTTCAAGTACGAAAATGTGCTACTTTAGTACCAGGTTTGAGCAGCCCGAATGTTATAGCTTCCAAATCTGCCATGATTAACAAAAAAGGTCAAACATTAAATTACGTCTTCTGTCAGCAGATTCAACTTCACATTTCGTCTGCATCGAAGCTTTTCCATTAATGGGAACGTGTGGACACAAGTCTTATTTGTCATATTAACACATCTTTGAGTCGTACAAATGGCAACCAGTCTTAAGAGCTCAACAATCGCAATTAAATCTTGTTATTGCATGCCAATTCTGACGCTATTACATCGAATGAAATGTTTAGTGACCAATAGCTATCAACTTAGCAGTTGATGAGCTCTGATTAGATCTGTCCAAGTTCATAAAGTGCACGAGAACATAACAACATGCCGACCTTTGATTTTAGCTATGACATCACTAAGAGACAACGTTGGTGGTGGTCTAACGTCACAGATATCGGCTCTCAGGCAGCGAAAAACAATAGTTTTTTTGTGTTTCAGGGTTGTCAGCAATCCTCACAACCTCTTTTTAAAGCCGTATCAAGTTACCATTAGAAATGAAGGAACGCTACCGATTCTTGTAAAATGGGCTGGTTTTTTTTATCAATTTTGTCAATTTTCAGAGGGGATTCGCTATACTTTGCTATACCGTTTTTTTATTTTAAGGTGTTTTTTTCACTATTAGAGTGACAAACTGTCATCATGTACAGTTATTTATCATATAATGGGCAGTGTTATCTGTGCAATAAACCAATCTTGTAATCATGTTATCAGATCCCTGATAACAATGCAAATGAGGTCAAAACCCGAACTATTTTCTCAAAACTCCATGCATGTCATGCGAGTCCTAAACCGGTCTCTAAACATTGATAACGTCGTCGGGAGTTTTAAGGTTTTGTGGGTTTTTTATCGAATAAAATATCGTAAACAAAATCTGTCAAAACTTATCACGCATTCGTATTTTAGAAATAGCTTGGTTATCGAAGCATTTCAAGTTGCTTTCATTGTGCGTTTAAAAATAAAACGATATGCAGCTAACAATATCGGCTATCGAAAAAATAGGTGCTTCAATTTTCGTGCGTAACATAGGCCTAGATCGCTTTGGTCGTGTCGCACGGTTACCAACTTATCAGCATAAACAAATCATATTCTAGTGAAAGTACAGATTATCTAGTAGCAGAGTAACAAACGCAACAACCTCACCTTCGCAAATAGTCGACGTTTAGTCTAAGGATACCGCCAAAGGCTCGCATAATACAAATTTTATTCCTATTATATGATATTAATGATACGGAAACACACTCGGTTAATAATCTCTATTTAACGTTTTCGTCACGTGACTTAGTTCCAGCATGAATATTGCTCAATTAAATGTTTGAAACTTGAACCTGTGGGTTTCAACTATTTCATTGCCAACGTAATTGAAAATGTAAATATGAGATCGTTTTCAAAATTTCAGTTTTAAAAGTGCAAAGTTTCTTTTGGTATTCAGTTTATTTAATACTATCTTATTTAGTACTGTCACGTTTGTATAAATCAGTTTTTCGCATAACGTTGAATGTATTTCCTTGTCTTTTACGTCATCGATCAAATGTTGAAGTTTTCACTGTAGCTAGCTGTTGAAATTTTTTTCGTTATGACTGTTTTCTTATTTATATTTTCATTAAATTTTCATTTGATAAATTATTGTTATTACCAAAAGATGGGTCAATGTTACTTTAAGGCAAAGGTTACAAAAACTAGAACTGAAAACATTTTAACAAAATGAAAAACGTTTGAAATGATGTTTATGGTTTCTTTTTATAATTGTACATTATCTATTTATTTGCTGAATAAAATTAAAACATTTCCAAACGATTAATTTTAATTGAAAACAATCCACACAGCTATGGCTTGGATTGTCTGTTTTCTGGAGATTGCATGAGTTGAGAGAAGTTGTAAGATTGTCAATGTAATAGGGACTGAATTACATTTTGAATTTCCGTAGATGATGGTACTTTGCACAACACAGGAGAATATGATTTTCGCCTTCAATAAACTTTGAATTTTCAGTAGAACATGCTTTACAAATTCTTTGGCGGCGGAGAATATCTTTATGACTATCTGAATTGTTACACTTTGATCCAGCCGTGGTGACGGTTCTGGAGACAAATAAAGAGACGGGAGAGCAGTACGGTATTACGGTCGCCATGCTCAAGAAGGGGAACAGCTTTGGGGTATGTTTCAAAAACGTTTAACAAGCTTTCGTGTTAAATATAGTTATACATAATAGGTAGTGAGAAATGGATGTACAATTTTGGTACAATTGGGTACGTATGGTTGTTTATCATGTTAACAAAGCAATAATTAAAAAATTATTCAATACTTTTAACAAACCTTGGTATGTGGTTTGCTCAAGTGGAGGAGTGGTGTCTTTTGCTACTCTGGTTATTCTTAATTTTTATTTTTCTGGTTTCCATCGAAACAAGTTGAACTTAGAACATATGTGGGATAGGGTAATTTTCTGATTAAAAGTTGGAGCGGGTGACATCAAAGGGCATCACATGCACATATTTCTAATTGAACATTATACAGTAGTCCATATGCAGGTAAAGAATGAAAACAGGTTTTTGGTTATATTTTTTATTCAATGAATTTTGAAAATAGCTTGTTGTTGCAACAAGTTTTGATGTTTTCTGTGTATATCAGATGCTATAAACATGTATTGCATGCGTAAAATGTCAAAAAATGAATAAAAAATAACATGAATTTGTTTTCAATGTTATTGTAAATCGTTTAGTTTGGTATATTTTTTGCGTGTTAACAGAAGGCTTTGTACATGATGGATTAAATATAAAAAAAAGTAAATCGTCATTGGTTTTTTTTATAAAGGTAAACTACATTATATACTTCCAAAGTACACCATACGGAGTGACTTTCAACAATCTTCTCCAAATACTTCCAAGTTTAGTTTGGCTTAGATTCTTTTTGCGTGTTAACAGAAGGCTTTGTACGTTATGGATAAAATGCATGAAAGTATATCGCCATTGGCGTTTTTATAAAGGTAAACTACATTATATACTTCCAAATTACACCATACAGTGGTCCCTTTTTTTTAAAACAATCTTCTCCCCATACTTCCAGGTTTAGTTTGGCTTTCGTTTTTTTGCGTGTTTACAAAAGGCTTTGTACGTTATGGATAAAATTCATGAAAGTATATCGCCATTGGCGTTTTTATAAAGGTAAATTACATTATATACTTCCAAAGTAAACCATACGGTGGTGACTTTCAACAACCTTCTCCCCTTACTTGCAGGAGCTAGCCCTGATGCACGGAGCACGACGGAGCGCCACAGTGACCTGTAAACATGACGTGGAGCTCCTAGCTGTGGGGCGTCAGGACTTCATCGATATCTTCATGACAGTGGAGACCAACAGGGAAGCAGACCACATACACTTCCTCAGGTCCATAGACATGCTGCACGGCTGGCCGGTCGAGGTCATACCGCCTAATGATCCCAAGAAGTGCATCTATACCTACTTCAGGTGGGTTGAACAGGATACTACACGAGCTTTTAGGTGTAATTACATTTTCTGTAGGGACATATTGGTTGCTTGTTGATGCTATACTATGGTTATATCGACTAAAGAAGTGTATTAATGGCCTTCGAGGTCATACCGCCTAATGATCCCAAGAAGTGCATCTATACATACTTCAGGTAGGTTGAACAGGATACTACACGAGTTCAGGTGTAATACCATTTTCTGTAAGAGGGACATGTTGGTTGCATGTTGATAATATACCATGGTTATACTGACTAAAGAAGTGTTTTAACCGGGCCAGTTTAGGTCATACCGCCAACTAAACCCATGAAGTGCATTTATACCTACGTCAGGTTAGTTGAATATGATACTAAACGAGTTCTAGAGTAATATAAATATATTTTCAAAACGAAGGCTCAGTATCGGTATATTACTAGAAAACTGCGGTTTCATACGTGTCGACATCAACATATTGTGTCTGTTAATTCAGTTGTTATATACAAACGTTAATTGCCCAAAAAATATATTATAAAGTACATTTTCAGCTAGTTATTGTCATCAATTGCAATGTTGTATATGACTACATGTAAGTATAGAATAGGTAACGACATTTTACGAATGCTTGATGGACATTTAATTACATTGAATCGTCTTAATGGCAATGTTTTATCTCATTGAATCCAATATTATCGGAAATGATATACATCCGTCACGGTCACGCACTGTGCAAAATTACAAGGACAGTAACAACATGGAAGGTTCCGATTTTTTAATGTTTCAAACGAGATTTTAATTGAAGCGTATTAATGTCACTGTTTTATCGCATGGAATGCACAAATACGGGTGATAAAACGTTTGGTTCCAGGTTCTACTGTGTAAGGACAAGAACATCGCAGACCTTATTGATTTTATGAATGCTTCAAACTTGTCTCATCTAGTGCATTGTTATGGTAATGATACAAGGCATATATTTCTTCCAGACGCGGAGTCCTGTTGTGTAAGGACAGTAACAACACTGACTGGATCTACGTGGTAGTGACGGGATCATGTCGGGTTCTGAAGGCTCTGTATGCTACACTGGCAAAGTTCGAGAAGTCTAACTCGGCTGAGAAGTCTAGGCTCAATAACGACTTCAACAGTATGTTTATGATTTAAAGTAGAAAAACATTACCTTAGCTATATTGTACTTAAAGGGGCAGTAGCACGTTTTTAGGGGGAATATAGGGTGATGTAAGGAAAATGAAAATTAATGATTTCAATTGAAAGACAATGTATTTAAAATAAATGGAGCAGTAATAATTCCAATAAATAACGTTAAGTTTAGCCATGCGATTCCTTTTCTTACAAAAAATTAATTAAAGGATTTTATGTGAATCTTAATTTTTTGTCCTCTGACAATGGATGATTGGCATGTGTAATGAGATTTTTGACACTGTCAGAATAATACATTTCGCATTCACTTACAATTATCAGTGAGAAATGCAAATTATAAAATTATCAAAAAACGTGCTACTGCCCCTTTAATATCTTGCACATATTTATATTATTGTTTTAACAAAGTTTTTGAATTAACATTTTATGATATGTTCATAATAAAAAGTTTCAAAACGTTTAGTAATGCCATACATACTCTTAAGATTTCTAAGCTACCAATTAGTTCTGTAAATCAACAACCGATTGTAATTTTATAGCTAAACGGAAACCTCATTGGCGACTTATTTGCATTGTTTCATTGTTCTTCAGAAATATAACAGAATAGAAACGGAGAAATGAATCAATTTGTACGTTGTAAGGTATAAAACACGAGATCTTTGGTTGATTGGTTTGTTTATAATTTCAGAATTTTCCAGTATTTCACTACCGGTTTCTGCGCGGGAGTCCCCGGAAGAGTGTGTGCCTCGTTGCTTGCTGAAATCTCGGACCGGAAGTCGTCAGTCCAAGATGGCGGCCAACAAAAGACAAACCAGTCTTCCGGTTATCAGGAACAGGACTCAGGAAGAATGTGTGTATTGGTGTCGAATCTGTGAAGACTGCTATTAGAAGAAAACATATCTCCAAGATTGAATTTCAAATTCCCTTCAAAGTACAAAAACCCGTTCAACTAGATTTCTGATGATCAAGAACGTGACAGATGAGATTAATAAAGCATGACGCCATTTGAAATCGCTGCATTGCCTACTAACGTATGTTTTCAGTATTTAATTTTTTTCTCTCACTATATTATAATGTAATGTATTAATTCCATAGTATTTGTTGTTCTTACAGTGCAACATTCAGCCGAGGAGCATATCCGTCAACTGGACGAGAGGTTGGGGGAGAGGGAAAACACTATCGACTTGTTTAACGAGGTGAGCATGGTTTACTTAAACGTTTACTGCATATCTGCTTATGTTGAAAGGCAACTCTTTCAGAAAATTAAATTTTATCATCTTCGGTGACCATGCACTTGGTATTCCCATCGCCTAAAGGTTTTGAAACGGCCCCTGAAATGGCCCCATGACTTATGTGGCTCCAAAGCTGCCTTAGTGGTCTACTTCAGTTCTTCAGACGCTGTTTAATGGAGGATTTAACTATGTTGAAGAACAGACACCTGTTATAAACAGTAAAGAAATAATTGTCAGTTTTGCATACCAATCAAAATTGTTCACAATTTCGTTCAAGACGCAAGAAGATTATGCCTTAACAAGATGCCTCGCTGATATTTAATTTTATGATGGCACATTTAGTATTGGTATTGCCTGCTTTCTTATCTCGAAGGTAACTTGATTTTGAATGTTCTATTGCCTGGGTAACAAAAAGAACACTTTATGCATGTCATTGTCCTATTAAGTAAAATGAAATTGTGATGTTGTACGGTACTTTTCAGATTCCACGAAGACATAAACAACACAGTAACGGGGATAAAGAGAAGGTGTTTGTACAAATCCAAAAGCTAGGACCGAAGGAGATTTATGTATGTATAAGAATCCCTCAAATAAATCAAAGAAACATTTTCTCTATACGTTCTACTGTGAATAAAAATATGTATATATTGACACAAAACTAATCCCTCCATATTTGTTCGAAGGGGATGGAGCAACCTGTACTAAATATAAACTGAAACGCAGCTGTTGTGAAATAACGTGAACATTAACGAAGCCATAAGAGATTTCTGTCTTCCTTTAAATGATATACCACGAACATTTTCATCGGAAGTTGAAATGTGAGGGTGAAAATATTATTCCCTCCATGTTTGTTTGAAGGGTATGGAGCAAGCCGTCTTCAGTATGATGGGAAACACAACCAACACCAGCCTCGTTTCCGATGGCGCAGAATGCGTGCTCATAAACCGGAAGTTCTTCCTGCAGCACTTGTCTGAAAACACAGCTAAACGGATAAGGAAAATTGTATGTATGATTAAGAAACGGTGGGCCTTGTTTCCTAAACATATCTATTTTTATCTTTTTCTTCTATAAATTACCTTTGACACATTGTTTATATTATTTAGATTCCGATGCGTTAACAGTGATGTTCCTTTAAAGGAATTCAATATCCATACTCTTAAACACTTTAATAGACATTTAAACAAATATTTAAATGACTTTAAGAAGATGGTAGGACCGTGTAGATTTTCACTTCTTAATCTTTTAAATTCGCTACGTTTTGGAGCTGGTGTCTATTCTGTCCTACAATACATGATTAAGAAGTTACTCTCTGGAATAGGTTGTATTAGTATAAGAGGATGGATATTTTCAGATCTTCAAAATACGATTTTAAACACGTAAGTTTCAATGGACTGTCAACTTCTAAAAGTTTTTAACATACATAAATCTCCTTTGGTCACAGCCTTATGATTTGAACGAAAAAAACCTTAATATTTGCTCAATTGTAAAAAACAAGACAATGAGGATAGCTAAGGAAGATTATATGTTTCAGATCCGCCCAATACCGTCTGATGAGAGTCTACAACAGAAGCTGCAGAACAAAGCCAACTGGGAAGCCTACAAGTCTCTCACCATAGCGGAACATCTCGTGTACAGGAGGTACCTGCAGGACTTCCTCAACCTCTGACGGAACCGGATTTTGCAAATTTTGCAAACGTGCAAAGGGACACTATTGCAAAAGGTCCGGCATGAAAATCGACTCCCTGAACAGGATCTTTTCAAATGGCACAATTATTTTGAAACGATTTATTCAGATGATACTGAAGTGAACTCAAGCTGCCAGTCTCTGCAAAGCACTTCATCTTATCGTTTTATGCCTGATATTATGCATTTCACAGTTTGTAACGAAGGAAAGACTGGTCTTCAGTTTCATTGAACTGTCAACATCTAGGTGTTTTAAAGAGCGAAAATCGCACCTTAGCCGCTGGTCCACATGAGTAATGTGAGATTGAAGATATACTTCAAAGCAAATCGCTTTGAAGATCGATTTAACAAGGCTCTCCTGTGTAAATAAATCATCGTCAAAATCTTACAGTACTGTGATGAGGTCAGATGTAGGAATACAAAACTGTGATATCAACATGTCCATGACTCAAAATGCTATGGTGTCATCAGGTGCATCGCACATCTTTATGCCATCAAACATATAACATCATGTTATGATGTCATGTACATTGTTGTGTTTCGCTTATGCAACTGAGTTATTAAGTTGAGACTCTGATAATGCTTAGTCGTCCAACTTTTAAAAGTATACAAGTGTATTTCTGAATGCGCAATGTCAACAAATGCATAACCGAACTCTTCAAACAGAATTTGTTGAGGGTGGATGTTATTCCTGGTTTGTAGGCTGATGGATTGAGTTGTGTTCATATCCGATTCCAAATTGTATAGACATTGGTTCCAACTTGGATTTGTGTTAAGTGTGTTATATTCAAATATGTTGCCTATGAAAATGTTGTAATTATCTAAACATTGGATGTGGTTGTCAGATCCTTTGCCAATGCATGACTTTGAAAAATGCTATGTTGTCATGAATTGCATGAATCATAAATACCATGACGTCATGAAGTTTATGACTCGAAATGTCAAGTGTGTAAAAACGATATGATGAACTAATAACTTACATGTAGTAAATAATGCTTTTGCCAAACGACTGCATTCGTGTTAGAACTATTTCCAATGTCTATAACAATTTCCCAGTGTCAACTAAACAAGGAATGAGATGAAAAGGAACAGGTTATTGTAATAAGATATTGTTCTGAGTGTGGTTTGGTTGATTAGAAAATATTTTTTTCAGTTGTAAATCAACTTTCCAAAACAGATGATTGAATTCACCTTTTACGTTTTTGCAGAATTACGATCGGCTGAATGTCTATCGAGTTTGTGTCTCAACAAGTAATGTTACAAACGTTTTTCATCAAGATAAGCTAAATGTGATATACTGTTTCACAATAAAGATATTTTGTAAAATTGTGTTCTGACTATTCATTGAAGGTAGCTGAGCTTATTAATTTTAAAAACATTGTGGTTCTTGCTAGACCCCAAAACCACGTTTTTAAACCTATTTTGCTTCTTTCTCAATGACTAAACATCTTATTAATTTAACTAACTAAAGCTTCGATATGGTTATCTGTATTTTCAACATTAACCAGGTACCCAGTTTTAAATCTGAGAGAAATTCATATTATTGAATCACAATCTCTACCCAAGATGACACCACATTATTCTCCTCTCATTTGCTGTATAAGTCACATTTACGTGATAAGCTTTTATTGGTGATAGTCAACTATTATGCACACTGCCACAAGTTTCAGAGAAATATTACTTGCAACACATTTTGATATCTAGAGCCGAATATCAAGATACCATTTGATAACGAACATAGAACATTAAAATATGAATTAATATTGTTCTCTGTGTTGTAATGTGTATTTCTGAAACGAAAGAATTGTATTTCTTAAAAGTTAAAATAGTCTGTGAATTATAGAATTTATAACCAAATGTTGTGAAATAAAGAATAAATTAGATAATTGATTAGCATTGTAGGTCAACGGAAGTGGTTGTTGATAAGGAACTATGTTGACATGTTGTAACAGATCTATTACAACATCATTCTGACTCAGTCGTCTTCACAGAAGAAACCATTTGTTAAGGTGTGCTAAATAACCCCAAGCTTATAAGCACATTGTGCGAGTACTTATAGTGTTAGATAAGGTATATCGAAGCAGGTTATGATACATATGGCTTTAATTATCGAAGCGTAAAATCCTTTTGACTCTTACTTATTACAATCAACGAGTGTCGATTTTGAACAAGCTCATTTATTCCGCAAGATAGATAACCTAATAGTTTAAACTGTATATTCCTACGTCATAAACTATGAGGATTAATGTGGTCACATGAACATGAAATCGTTTATTTTTGACGTAATAGATAAAAGGGAGATTATTGTATTTGCTTCGCTGTCAAATCGTAACGGAAACCATCAACGTTAAGAACTTAATCATCTTCATCTTTATGTAAGCAATAAAAAGAAACTATAGGGTATCATGTGCAAATTTAATACAGATGCTCTTTGTATTAAATTTGCACATGATACCCTATGGTATTGGAAAAACTAAAAGTCTGTAGCCGGATTTGATACATAAATGCCTTAGTTCAAAGCAAAGAAAAAACGTGATGTTTAAACAATATTGATCAAGTTAAGTAAGGAAATTAAGTGAGATTTTCACAATGGAGATTTTAAATACGAAGAAAAGTCAGTTTTCTTGAAGTTGTTATCCAGGAAATGTTGCTTTTCTTATACATGTATATGTTAATATGACTTTGTAATTCCCTTTAAAGGCTAAACATGAAAATAATTCTTAGAATTAGTGGGTCTAGGTCAAAGTGCACATGTGCACATATGAAATATATGTAATATACACTTATACATCTTCATATGTGTGATAAACCAAGTCATTGACACGACTAGTCACGTGTAGTATAAGTGTAATCTACCCAATGCATTGCAGGCTTGTCAATCAATCGACTTTAGAAACATAAGCTTATTATTGTCAGCGATTTCTCGCATCGACTACTTCCGATTGAGTATTTAATAAGCTTGGTTCATATGGTGCTTCTTGCATGGGCCCCGGGCAGTCTAGAACATACGTTACATCTTGTGTAGTTACGGATATCAAACCCGGCAGATTGAGTCAGTATAATGTAAACTCCCTGTGAATTAGAGGGTGAATTGTTGAACGCGTTAAGAGACATACTTTGGCTTTACAGGAGTATTGAGGTAAGTAAATATTGAATTTGTAATAATTTCATATCAAGTGACGATTTTAAATTTAAGTTTTTCCAATTCGCAAAATTTTATTTTGGAAGTTACAGATTATGAGATATTGAAACAGGTTGAAATTGCTTCCCTGTACCTATATAAGGATTATCAGTTGATAATTATAATTTAATATAGACACGTTAAACTTGATTTTGCGTTTATCAGAGGTTTTAACAGAGAATATTTAAATTTGAATTGCATCATTATAATTTTTCAATATATGTTTTAGACTTTATTTCGATCCAAGAACACTTAGATTCTATGGATTTATTCGTACATGGATTGCCGCAATTCTAATCAAATTATTTCATGCAATATTTTTATGAATCCATCAAGATATTTTAGATTATTATGATATTCTAAACGTAAATGTAAGAATTGAGCCGAGATAATACATAGTTTCGGTTTTAGATCAAATTAAATCATTGTCTTAAAAAGTGACAGAAATAGGAAATAGCTAATCTAGATTGAAAGACTAAGTCTTAGTGTGTAGGTTGGTGACAAAGGAGCAGTCTGATTAACACCGACAGCGGTCCGAGGATTAACATTGTGAAATGTATCGACTCAACCGAAGTTAGAACTCAATCCAGCCGGGCTTTCCTCTCCGTCACATACCTTGTATAGAAAACGTTCGATTTCCGGGAGCGATTACATATTTTCCAACCATAATTTTCCGAACACATTTGTCGATTTTAATCAGACTGATAATGAATTGCAGTTAATGTTGAACAAAAATTTAAATTTCTTACGTCCATTGATTCATCTAAGTTAAACACACATGCAAACTTAATTGCAAGTCATATCTGATATTTGATGTTCCTTTCCCAAACATTTTCATTATCTACATTGCTTTTATTCATACATTCAACTCTTCATCATAAATAAAATTCAATATTTACACTATTAATTATCAAAACATCCGTGGTTTATGTGTGTTGCTTTAAAATCATTCAAATGATTGTGTTTCTTACTTTTTAAATTCATCGACCACATCCCCTCATTCCATTGGCTGGATCGAAGGCAAACATGGACATGAGTAAATATTTTGAATATTTTGTATGTACTTTGATTAGTTATACCCACACTATCCTCAACATGATGTTCTTGATATAAAATAACAACATATATCATTCTTCTGATTTATCTGGAGTTACCTCCCTTTACCAAGCAACCATTATGAAGATACAAACACACACACATACACCACGTGATATTGATTATCTATGCATCATGAGAAGTATTTAAATGAATTATTATACTACATTTAAATCAAAATAATGTCTATCATTCTCAAAGAGCTATAATCGGCCATGATTTGTCGTGCATTTGACTAGTGTATCTTCTTTTAAATTCTCATGTTATATAGTGTATGTTATACTATACGAGCTATAGTCGACTCATGCTAAATCAACAAGGGTACGAGTACTCACAAGTCAATTATATCCTTTGAAAAAACTCTTTCTACTTGACATGTAAATCATACAACTTATTCAACGCCTGTTTCACACCTCACACCCCCTCACATGTACTGATAAGCACCACATGAATATTTTGATCACACTGAACAGTAGTCGACTGTCAGTGATATATCAAATGCCGTGCGCTTGAAATTGTCGAAGATTGAATAAAAATTCTAAGACTATAACTGTAAGATTTATACTTGCCCTCAATGGCGTCCTATCAACGAGTTCCGTTTGACACATGTCACCGTTTTCTTAGCAGACCTCTTGTTGTTCACCCTTTTGGTTCATGTGCTAGATATGAAAGCGGTTATTACCTTTATTAATTGGTTAAAGTTTAAGTTAACATTTCTTAAAGAAAACTTTTTGGGTCGACGAGAGGTGTCTGCAACGGGAATCGAACTTAAGCATGCTAACAATTTCAGAACCACATTGTATGTCTTTGTGATACGGAAAATGTACATGAGACATATCCCGATTTGAAAAAAGTTTATATATCGTAAACAGTTTTCATTGAAAGCATTGTAAGCATAATTCAAAATCAAAATCATATCATAATGCCATTTTTTACATACATTAAGCTATTGAACTCCGTGACCTTTCTAGCAATCATACGTTGGATTTCTCTGAACACACCTTCAGCTGGTTTCTGCAATGAATGAGAGCTCTTAGGGTTTTTATCTATGGCATATATATATAATACAAGATATGTGTACACTTATGACGCGTGACTGACAAGCGTGCCCCAACGACGATCGAGTGTTTTTAAAATATTTATTTACATATACATAAACGATTTCTACATATACAATACACATATCGAGAAAAAAGAAATTAATGGAACCAAATCAGATTGTCATATAGTAGAGAAAATGTTGTTGCATTTGTCAATAATAAATCAGTTTTAATGTAGACTTATGTGATTGAACTTAATCGGTATTTTGAGAATGATAAAAATAAACTATCTTGGAAAGAGGGTTTACCACTGACTTTAAATTGACACTTAACTATTTGAAAAAGAGTTTAATAGACTGGCACGAATCATGGCAATCATAATAAATGAAATTAATTGTAAAAGAATTGTTGTAAAAAAAAGAAATAACGTCTGTTTTATCCAGATCTAACTAAAACAGACAACTACAATGACAACATAACCATACATGCAGTCGCCAATTTAGCTAACAGCATTTGTCAACTATTTTTGCAAATAAAGCTTGTATGATTGTCGGTGTTTTACAAATAATCGAACATTGACATATGATATGATATAAGTATGATATATGACAGAATCTAATATTGACTATAGGCGAAAATGAAGTTCAATTAAAATTAGCAAACAATGCATTGTCGAATATAACGTATCAAAGTAACTTAAAAGTTGGTGATGATGAATTTATTTTACAAAGTTGATAAATGAAATATATGAATCAATATCTTAACAAATATCAGTTATCGATCTTTTTAAAGTTTTATTTAGAACATCAATCATACTATGCAACAAAACGAGCATGTCCAAATTGTAATCAGACCAACGAATGCCTTAAAGAAGAGTCGGGAGTGTATACCTTAAAGGGGCCGTAGCATGTTTTTTGAAAATTTTATATTTTCAAATTTTCACTGTACGTATGCTTAATGCAAAGTGTCAGAAACCCGTTACACAAACCAATTATTTATAGCCAGAGAACAAATTATTACGATTCACATTAAGTCCATTGGCAGACATTTTTGCGTGAACACCTTTAATTCATTTTGTGTATGAAAAGGAATTGTATGGCTGAACTTTACATTAAAAATGTGATTTATAACTGCTTCATTTAGTTTAAATACATTGTCTTTCAATTTGAGCCATTTATTTTCATTTTCCCCACGCCTCCTTATATTACCTGTAAAAACGGGCTACTGCCCCTTTAATCTATCCATGAGTTACGTTTATAGTCAGAGATCTATCTATCTATCTATCTCTTACCTCGATTAGCAATGGGTTCTCCCAGTTAGTAATATGAGATGTTCTTCTTCGTGTTATTGATTTTCTGTACTGTACACAATGGGTTGATTTAGTGTGGATTTCCTTATCAACCTCCTGAACGCTCAGACCTGTGATCATTACAAACTGTTAGGGCACAGCTGAACGTCGTAAAGTTGTGGTGACTTTCCTGGTTGTGTGTGACTTGCAGTGACTTTCAAGTTTTGAGTATGACTTGCAGTGACTTTCAAGTTTTGAGTATGACTTGCATGTAAATATTGTCATGTTGTGAGTAGTTGGAAAGATATATATGTGACATTTTTGGATTGTTTGGATTTTTTGCGATTTTTAGAAAATACCAAGAATAACAGAATACACGTGAACATTAACTGTTTGAGTCATTAGCTCAATGTTGTGATGACTTTCCAGTGTTGTGTGTGACGTTGTGGCAATTCGTGTTCATGTTGTAAAGTTATTGAATTTCTGGTGATCATCTCCTTAAAAAGGCATTTAAGACTGCAGTTGTAATAAGCTGAATTGTGATAAGTTCCCGGCGATGCCGTGACGTTATTGTGACTTGTAAATGTTGGGATGATAAGATTTCTTGCAATTGGATAGTTGGGTTTTTGTGAACTTATTGATGATCATTTTCCAAAATACAAAGACATAATAACATTACAAACCTGCGATGGACATCGACCTTGTCAAGTAACGGATACTAGCAAAAAATGATGTGACATTGTCGTATTTTTACGACTTAAGTGCATAGAAAAGTTGAGGTTAATTTCTGTGAAGTTTGACACAGTGTGGTTTTAGATCACTTTCTAAAGGACAAAGGCAAAGAGAATTCAATTCAAAAGTTGAAAGAAATTCAAGTAAAAATGGGTGAGTTGAGTATTTCGTATCTTTACTACAATCGACATAATCATAAATAATGATAATTATAACCTTAAAGTGATTTTGAAATAAAATAATTTAGTTAAATTAGTTGTTAATGTACAAATTAATCATTTTAATTCTATTTTTTTCAAGACATATTATGTTTAACTTAAAATAACAACAACGAGTTTTATCCAAATACTAAAGGTTTTTACTTTCAAATGTAACGAATTGAAGGAAGCTGAAAATCACAATTTCAGAGCAAACGGTGGACATTCGACAGAATAATTGGTTGTAATCATTACCGAGAACTTGGTATGACACGTATTACATAGACAGATTGAGCTTTGATCATAACCATAAGTAAAGTTTACGTAGAGAAAATTTTTGCAGATATCTCCCGGTAACCAAGTTATATAGCTTAATATAAGTTAATCCTTGCTTTCGCGTGTAACGTTGTAGGCTATATACTTCACATAGCGTTATCATCAGGCGTGTTTCTTCTTTTCGTAGTTATAACCTGAGAAACAACTCTAAACCTTCAAAATTGTCAAATTCATGTCCCAATTTCAAAGAAGTGTCAATGAAATATGAATATTTGTGAAGTCAGTATTTCCAACACGCAGAGGTGTCAGTGGAAAGCAATTGCCCCACTGTATATGATAATACACGAAAAAGGTTGAAGAGATTCAAATGGTTAAACATGAAGCAACATCAACATATCATGGCGTTATAGCATTACGTAGATTTCCTTTGAAGAATATGACGTTAGGAACATGTCTTTCTTAACCGCTGGCGCCTATCACTGTCCTTTGGAGTACACATGAAGACAAACGTAACAACTGTACGGACTATCTCTCCTCTTTAGTAGAGATAAGCCTTTAAATAATAACATTGAGAAACAGGGAAAAAAACTACCGTCCTCTCCAAGCAACGACGATCTAGATCGTTATGTTCATTAATCCTCTCTCAATACCCCTACCTGTAGGGGGATATATACTTATCACTTCGGTATTTACATAACGTTATCGTTAGGAGAGAAACTCCTGTTATTGAGTAAGAGCGGCATGTCCTTTATATTTGCAACTTAATAGGTAGCACAGGTAAAAATCTTGCAGGTGTGATCAGATAAGGATGAAGCGAAATATATCATTACACCTTAAATCAAACAATTTTATCTTATGTCATGTATTGATTACAGGCAATTTAATTAAAAAGCCAATATAAATGTTAATTAAAGCATTTGCAGATGAGAAACATTTTTGATATGTGACGGGTTTGAGTATTTGTTACAGACAAGAACGAGGAAGAACTCAATACGTTGCTAACAATATCATTGATAAGTGCAAGTCTTCTGTATCTTCTTTTGTCTAAATAAACCTCTGACTTTCTGCTAAGGGGAGGTTCAAGAATTTGTTTTAATCCTTTTCTATGAAATTGATTGTTCTTAAGTATTGAAATACTTGTATGATAACAGTAAGAAGTCGGGAAGCTGAAATGTTTTGTGGGACTATTTTAGCTAAATTTAAATTCAGATCTCCTATTTACACTCCAGTTATAACAGAGACAGAGACATAGACAATCGGAGACGGAGAGAGAGCGAGACGGAGGAGACGAAGTCGGAGAGACAAAGAAAGAGACAGCGACGGAGACTGAGACTGAGACTGAGACTGAGACTGAGACTGAGACGGAGAGAGAGACAGAGACAGAGACGGAGAGAGAGAGAGACGGAGAAGGAGACGGAGAGAGACAGAGACAGATACAGTCACAGATACGGAGACAGAGAGACAGAGAAACAGTTACAGAGACGTAGACGGAGACAGAGACGAAGGAGACAGAGACAGTTACAGAGACGTAGACGGAGACAGAGACAGAGACGAAGGAGACAGAGACAGCCACAGAGACGGAGACGGAGACTGAGATGGTGATTGAGACGGAGTCAGAGACATAAAGACAGAGACGGCCACGGAGAAACAGAGAAACGGAGACAGAGACATAGACTGAAAAAAGACAAATATACATATACAAGAAAATAGCGTTGTATCAAGAGAACAGAAACGTGACAGATCGTTTATTTTCACAAATTATGTTTTCTGTAATAACAATTTAGATTTCTTTGAGAAAGTGTATAGATAAAAAGAGAAATTACAGTTACGTGTACACTCCGTGTATTTTTATCTAATGTTTCGTTGTACACTCTCATTAGTTGAGTTCAGCAGGATTTCTCATAAATGATTCTGCTATACTCAATTCCTTTCCGCTCTCCCCTGATATGTTCCACACCAATCATACTGGCTGGCATCAATTGTATCGAGGCATTTGTGTGAATTATTTACCGTCAGCGTCAAAGTCAAAATTCAGTGATGGAAATAGATACAATGATTGTTTTTGTCGTGTAATTATCACGCAATATTGATTTAGCTTCTCAACTTTTACCTTTTTTACATAAGGACTGCACACAAAGGACAATAACGATTGGTTGTCAAGTAAATCCTAACGCTGAAAAGTTGCGAGAAAAAATCGAATGATAAAACTTACACTGGTTATTCGTAATGGTTGCAGCCGGTATTTTAGCAGAATTTCTGCTGCCCACAAGTGGTTTTCATTTTGACGAGAATATAAGGCACAAGGGTATATATTTTAGCCGTCGATAACGACTTTTTACTTTTTTTAAAATCATAATATCCGTTTGTTTCTACCTTGGCTATATTTCTATATCAGCGTGTACATATCATGCTCCCAACTGCAGAAGGCAAATTGTCCTCTCTCGAACTGTGCGCTCAGTCGTGATAAATAGCAACAACAGTGATACCTTACAGACGGATGGTGATTTTACAGCACTTGGTCCAATCACATCCTGATATACGTTTTTATGCTATTTCTATCTTAAAACTTCGAGAAGTCGTTTTTGGGAAGTGACAGAATTATATAGGATAAAGATTTAAGCCTTCCTATGGATTTGAATTGCTAACCAAAACGCTAATTTGATAAATTTGGACAATAAATGATTATGGTATAATAGTTTTTGTGTTACCTAAGGTTTATCACTCAATAATTATAAACAAATTATATAGCGCACATTTTGGTAACAATCTTCAACATATATACATACTGTATAACGTTCACATTTAACACAAAAGAATCGAACACAAGGGTTGTGTCAAGAGCTGAATTACGGGATATTTATAGGATATAGATTTTAAGTAGTCCTGAAAGATGTGAATTCAAAACAAAACGGAAAAATGTAGAAAACGAATGTAGTATTTACCCCCTCGGTAGTCTGTTAAATGGATTATAAAGGGACGGGTAAACGCACCCGGTGTCGTCACCTGTTATCTGGAATTCATAAATAAACAACCAGGCAAAAGAAAGTATACACCACAGTTTGTTTAAATTTACTTAATATCTAAGAGACATGTGATGTGAACTATACATATGGAAAAAAGTTAAGCACCCCCACCATTTTTCAGCTGCCAAAGTTGCCTGATAATAAAGGCGATGTGGTTGTAGAAATAATCATATGGTATGATAGAACCATAATTTAGCATTTAAGGGAAGAACGTTTCATCCTGATAACGTTTCGCATCTTTTGGATATTTGCATTCATAAATTGTTGTAGTTTTTTATGTCAAAAAACAAGTTACATTATTCTGAGAAAAGAAAGTTGTTATAAGTAGTTGTGATGTGGGTAATTCAATTCTTTCAAGCCCTCCAGTCAAACTTTAGTATCAACATTTCAGTCAAAAGTCACTATTTAAACCTCCAATAACCTTCAAAGTCTCAAATTCTCCAAAAACCAAAATTCAAGGAAAATGGTTTTATAACAAAGATTATCAGTGTCAACTGTAATGACCTCTAGAAATCAATGAGAAGTGTTTGATTAACAGATTGAACTCAAAAGAATCCAACAATTATTCCAAAATCGTATGATTCCAGCCATTTCGTCAATAATTAACAATAACTGTTGAAAAAAGGTATGCCATTTCAACGACCAGTTACTTCCTTATTTTGTAAGAAAAGAGATGATTTGATGTGTGAAGTCAAGTTGGTAACACCAACGTTATTTTTGATGTCTGAAACCAATTGTCTAATGCCTAGTTTTGGCACTACAGCCATACTTATTTTTGGTGAAATTTTAGTACCATTACAAATTCAAACGTAATTTCAAAAATGTCTACATGGACGATCTTTCTCTGAAGGGATTATTAACAAAATCTATATGTTTATGTTTAAAGGCATACATATATTCACGGTACCGTAACTTTGGCATAGCATCATTTTTAGTTTTCGAAATTAGGGGGTGCTTAACTTTTTTCCGTATGTATATATTATATTGGTAGTAGTTTGAATAAATTGGTGTCCGGTAAATGTTAATATTTAAATATCTCTATTTAAAGTAGGCAGGGGTAAGAAATGGAATTTACACTCTCATTTACTCTCAATAAATAAAAAGGCTAATAATTTTTACATATAATAATGTCTTTCTTGTTGATTCTTTAATAACATATAATAATTTATTTTTTATAAAATTTGTGTTATTTCAAAATTCATGTTAAAACTTGTTTTAACATAAGTTTCATTTTTTGAAACAAAACAACACGAAAAAGTACTCGTTGAACGATGATTCAAATCTCGTTCTCATCACTTTTAGAATACAAAAAAAAACAAATTTATTTGCAATAGAAAATGTTACACGTGATAAATTCAACTGAAGTGTCTTCTTTCTTTTGCGTGTCAGTTTATTCTATGTGATTGAATGACAACTTCGTGTTTTTTGGAGAAGTATCAGAAGATATCCTGTTAATAACATTAAAAAAATGTAAAGCCATGAAAGTATTTAAAAAAAGTTAAATTCAACTCTTATCCATCACAATTTTACGACTTTACTAAATACTGATAGAATTCAGTTCTAGATTTACGTCATTTAATTTGTCATTGAATTCCGTTTCATTAAGAATCAACCACCTAAAGCAAATCAACAAAGAACTTGTGTCATTAATTAAGACGGTATCAAAACAGACCCCTGTCATCTCCCATGTTGTTATTGCAGCACCATACGGAGAAAACACATTAAATATTGATAGTAATTGGTAAGGAAGGGTCGAAAAGTCACTGTCAGAGACAACATCCAAACACATGTTCCTCTTTGAGATTAATTACTGTTGGACAGTGATCTATCAAGATCCTGGAATCATCAATTATTTGTTTGGAAGATTCCCTTCCATGTTCTTCATTTGTTGTAGCATGTTGGAGGATTTATGTTGGATTTGTGTTTACCACAGGGCTGACAGTTTTACACCTCTGGCGTTGGATCCCTGATGATAAGAAATTTGGTTCAACAAATGTAATGTGTCATACCGTTTCTTGTAGCATGTTGGTGGATACATGTAATAACTGCTGTTACACCTTTGGCGTTGGATCCCTGATGATCAGAAATTTGGTTTAACAAATGTAATGTGTCAACCCGTGTCTTGTAGCATGTTGGTGGATACCTGTAATAACTGCTCTTACAACTCTCGTGCTGGATCCCTGGTGATTTGTAATTCAGTTCTATACCTTCAACGTGTCAACCTGTGGCTTAAACAGTGGTTGTAGCAACTGTTGAAACTGTGATGTAACCGGAATGGTTACAACTACTTCTTTGGAACAGTTTGTCTTCACAACTCTTGATTCAACAATAGATATGCTGCAATCTAACATTCGTATATGAAAATTCAAATATCAATGCCTATGCCATCATAACTTTGGCATACTCCTTTGTTTTCCACAGTTTTTTTGAGTGGTGTTTGGAGCTGTATTGGTGTATTCTGGTTTAAGATTAGTGATTATCTTGTTGTATTAAAACTGTTGAAAACCAGTTCATGGATTTAACAGTTGATTTACAACCCTGTTTCTGTGAAAGTCCTGACATAACCCTGTGGTTGGAGCACCTTGTTCTAACCTCCTGTGATGTGTTTACTGTTGTGTGACAGCTCAATGGAAATGTTCGAGTTTTGGTGTTAAGTTCTCACGTTACTCAATGCTGTTCAACTGGTTTTAACAATTATGGTTTTTACCTTTTTCTAAATTTTGCTTGGCTTTAGACGTAAAAGGTTGAATTTTTTGTTTTTGTGAAATTTGGGTTTTATATCACATTATTAAAAATATAATGCATAATAGTTTTATGAATTCTTATGAACCTGTTCGACGCTGGGTTTTACAGTATTTGTATTTCTAGGGACTAGGGAAATCGATCGAATTTGAGTGGAAATGGTTGAAAGTGGTTTGAAAGGTGACATCACTTCTCTTGGCGTCATGTGATGGAATAGTTTGTTATTGTGATGGCGAAACGTGCCTCTGCTTCATATTTCGGTGTATGGAAATATCTCAACCTATAAGCAAAGGGAAAAGCATGCAGTATAAATTGAGTCTTTTATCACTTCACGTATGTAACGTCATGTCTTCATGTGTCTTGAATCACATGGCTTCCTGAAAGAAAGGATACTTGTTCATTTGAAATCATAGTTCTACATGAGTTAAAGCCCGGAGATATCTGAGAGATATCATATCAAGATGCCTCCACTTCAGGAGTTTAAAGAGTTTGCCATGAGGGACCGATGGCACCGAAGCGTAAGTTTTCTGTTATGATATGTCTTTATTTGCGCACAGGTTCAATACTTTGAAGAAATCACAATCACTTATTCAGTTGATAGCATCCATTGATTAAAATGCTCATTGACGCCTCGTTTGATCCCCATGTACTTTGACGTCAACTGTTCAATTATACCAAACTGCTTGAGAAATACATAATGTCAATTGATTCAATAAGTAATTTCACTGCTTTGATGATGAGGCATCGACATAATTAATGTAACTACAACTTTGTTATATGTCTGTTATGACTATCATGTGTCATTTGAGAAGATTTGGTCTATGTATATATTCTATATATATTCCAATAAGTTGAAGTTGTTGAATTTTTGTTAATGAATAATATAACAACATAAATGGCCGGTGTCTAATTTCAGTCATAATGATTGATTTAAATTCATACTAAAACGAACATGTATCCTATTAATATAAACATCTAATCTTGAAGTGATCTACCTGATAACAGTTCAAAAGTTATAGAAATAATAGAAGTAATAAACAAATAATATCAAATACTCCTCGACATTATGAATATATAAATATCTCTTACAATATTCCCTATTCAATACGTATAGCAGGTTATTACTCCCGGGATGTATCATATTACTGCCACTGCTTCTTTTTATGACAGCCCAATACAGCAAGTCTTGCATGACGAGTAACTAAATCCACACCTTCTGTGTATTATATTAAGAATAATACTTGCTATAGTGACACTATTGTTAGGAGATGATCACAAGTTGAGATAACATATTGCAACAGTTCTCCTGTAGACAGCTAGCCTGTATCACAGTCTTCTTAGGTGTATAATCGTAGTTCCTTGAATTTTGATAACTATTAAGAAAAGATGTTCTAATTAAAACTTGGATCATTGATTCACATTCCTGTGATAGTATTTTATGCTCCATAAGGATTGATGCATATTCGTCCGTATAGTTTAAGAGCATTAAGTCAAATCGATGTTCTCTGTTTTCTAAAAAGTACCTTTTATTCTAATGAATGCAGCTCCTAAAACAGTATTACACGGGTGCACGTTTAGGATCTTCTGTGTGCACTTTACAGTGCACGTTTAGAAACCCTTAAACCGTCATTCTATAATCTATCACATTCTGAACATACTTCTTGAGGTAGAATAAAGTTCCTTCTATGAACAAATCAAATATGTTGTCAAAAGACCTCATTGCAGTCTCGTTTGCCTTAAATAATCATAGAATTAACTTATGCGTAAAAGGAAACAATATCTGCTCTTGAAAAGGTTGACTCATTATCGCCCATTCAACAAGTTAATGGCTTCAATCTGAAGTAATCAAATCTAGATTATAAGAGGACTATTAAATAACGTGTCATAAGTAAGTACATAATCTCCCAGCTCGTGGCTTAGATCTATAGGCGGTCTTCCTCGGGAATAGATATGGTTAATGATTTCGAGTATTCTTTGCTTTAAGCCATATCAAGTTTTGTACTAGGACGTATAACTACGATAACGGTATGTTACACTTTTTGTCATTTGTGATGATAAGTCTTATCAATGTTCTTGATTAAGTACGATATATCTGTCATTCACAGTTTTGGTGACATATGTATGTGTGACAGTTTCTTAATTGTATGTTACTATAACATTGCAACGATCGCGATATCTCCATGATATTTGACCTATACGAACGAGTAATCGAGTCAATGTATATCATACTGATAGTCAACATATATCTCTAAGGTATTTACAGCAGTTATTAGCTATTAAATTGTGTTGATGTATATACAGATATGCCATGAGGAATGACAATTAGTACTTTTATACAAACTGAACGTCAAAAGAAACTGGCGATAACTTATTTATCAATAAAGTTACAGGTCTGCTATTTTAACACAAAACACTAAACTGATAGAGTGTTACAACACAACATAGCAAATTTCTCTGAACACGTAACTTTTTATGATATTCAAATTCAAAGAGGTGTAACATTTCTTTTGTCGTTCAGTTAATGTTACTCTTTTCTTGTCTGTCATTCTAAAGTCATCCTACACCAGCTTAAAACGCTGATTTCCGAACTGTCAGTTTTATGCCTTCCTGTCGACCCTTGAGTTTTCTTTTAGGAAGTTTTGCGTAGGAAGATGATCTTAAGTCTAATTCAAAGGCTTCTGCAACTGACACTATTGTAAATACTACACCATCTACATTCAATTAAATTTGGATAAACGCAAGTTCATTAACTGTCATTTGTTCGAATAAAAAAGTTTTTCGACTAAGTTTCCTAATTTCAGGCTGTCGCACGTGCCTCACGCTAGATAAATATATTAGGTTTCCAAAATGTAAGTCAACGCCATACCAGGCTTACGGCTGAGCATATGTTTCTGTGAGAATGCAAACGTTCCAACAGAATGTGATCGTTGTCGCCGATTCTGAACATATTACCTCATTGTTTTATAAATTACCATACTTACAGCTCTTCAATCCGTCTATCATGGGACAAAATGTCCAATTAATGGGGAAGAAGTGGACATCATTAATGATAAAACCATTATCAAAACAAAAAAGGTTATCATCAAATATTTATTCATTTAATCATCATTCTCATCTTGAAATTCTTCCATCGATCCATCGATTAATAGGTACCGTTAATCATGAACTTGCCTAACAACACCACTAGAACCAATGACGACACTAATGTTCTTGTATATCAATATTAAAGATAGTCTTCATTCTCACATTCCATCATCAATCATTTAACCTAGCATTATGATATAAACACCTCATACCCCTCCCCTTACTTAATATGGAGTCCACAACATCCTTCGTGTCCAACGCTAACGTGTATATAGAACGTTTCATTTCATTTTAGAAAAACGTGATAATCATTTAAATCTGTTTGAAAAATCATAATAATCATATAAATCCTATTCTTGCAGCGCTTCCATCGGGTCGCCATGGAACGCAAAGCTCCCTTGTTAAAAAAGGAGTATCAAATGTCTATGGTGTCCAACGCTGACAAGTATGACAAACGTTTCAATAGAATTAACTAATATGCATGATAATGTGAAAACCTTGTACTGAATCAAAATTATCATATAATCCAATCTTACAGCTCTTCCATCGGTCCATCATGGAGCGGAAAGCCCCTCTACTCAGGAAGGAGTCCCAGATGTCTATGGTGTCCACTGCTGACGAGTACATAGAGCGCTTCAACAGCATGACGACCCGCTTCAGACTCAAGTCCCTGGTGAACGACGCCCTGACCCTAACCCGACAGAACAAGACGGCAGCCACCGTCAACAAGGTTCAGGATGAGGAGAACAGGAGGAAAAGGAAGGCTAGGTTCAGGCTCGCCTTCAGGAAGATGCCTAAGCTTTGCTCTCTCGTCGGGGAGATTACCACGGTGAGATTTGATTACGTTAAGGTTAATTACCCTTACAAGGTAGTTATTAAAAACAACTTTTCGAGGGCGGAGCCCGAGATGAGTTTTTTTAATTAACTACCGCAGTAAGGGTGATTAAACGACTTACACCACGTGGACATACTTATCTTTCACGTGTATAACATATTTTGCATGATAAAAAATGATCTACAACAATATTATTCCTTACACCACTAGGGAAAGTTATGTCCATTGTTCTGACGAGTCGTTTTTCTGAATAACCGAACCTCACCTCGGTTATTTCCATGTGTTGAGGTTGGTTATTGTGGCAATGCGAACGGCCGCGTTGGTTATTTAGAGTTTTTTTTATTTGACCCTTCATTTCTCTCACGGGCAGATACCTTACATCCTCGGCTACGCCTCGGACTTGGTATCTCCCCTCGAAAATTAAACATTCGGAATTTTCGAATATTGCCTCTCGGCTTCGCCTAGAGTCAATATCCGAAAATTCCGAATGTAAGTTGGTTTTTCAAAAAAAATTTAAGCAACCTCTAAATAACTACCTCATTCGTTCGCATAACCAATATAACCATCCCAACCAAAATAATTGAAAAGAATACACAACAAACATTTTAAGCATTTTATTGAATTGTGAATTTCAAAGTACATGTTTCGACAATTGTACCCCAATTCGTTTGGGATGGTGTTCCATCATGCATGAGAGGGGCGCTACTAGTAGTCATCTCTCCATCACTGCTTCTCAAATAGGCGGTCACAACTGAAATATGAACAAAATTGAATATAATGTCGCCTCGTTTAATTGTTTCGAAAAAAACGATGATTTTATTAGTTAAAGTGTGCACATATTCAAAGACGGATTTGCGACCAATATTCGAATGGTATAAGTGTTTTCTTGACCTTTTCTTTATTTTTTAAAGTTAAGATATATTATCCGATATCGTTTCAACGAAAGTCATGAACACTTCTATCAAGAGATCTAAACTTTTACCCTTTATATTTGAATTATTGAAAATGAACCTTAATACTGTATTTTTTTGCCATGAGACGGTTAATTCCGTGTATATGACATCACGGTTCTGAATGTCTTGTTTAAGTGACAAAGCATGTTATACGTTAATCTTATTTTGAAATGACATATATCATTATACTCTGAATGTCGTTTGACAGAAAGAATTAAGTGTTTCATTTAACGTCTCCTTATTATTCAACTTTTCGTTTTGTTTAGGTTAACAAAAGTTTACAAACGTTAGAATAAATTGGCTCGCCAGTTGCTACACTATCCGGTTTTCGATCTTTTCTTTGTAACTATATGACCAGCAATTCACAACAATACTCACCTACATTGTTGTTTCTGTGTTGGTAGACGTTGTCAATTCAGTTTCACAAGATCATTATACAAATACCAGAATTGAAATCCTACCTCTCACTAACTCCACTTCTATGAGCTCTTGTTCACTATTTCTTCACCTGAATTGAAAAGCCGGTACCAACAGTCCCAAATGAATTGCGTCGAATGACAGTCGTCGTGTGACCACGTGTTGAGAGACAATCTTGCACGAGAATCGCGTGCGCTGTTTCGTCACGTGGGCGGTAACTGGTACGTTTCGGCGCACTGTTATTTTTGGTGCAAACAATAACCGACCTAATAAAAAAAACTCTAAATAACCAACGCGGCCGTTCGCATTGCCACAATAACCAACCTCAACACATGGAAATAACCGAGGTGAGGTTCGGTTATTCAGAAAAACGACTCGTCAGAACAATGGACATAACTTTCCCTAGTGGTGTAATATTGTGTAAGGGACAAATGCAGTACAACTGCATTACATAAGACTTGTGTATCATGTAAATATCATATAATTTGTCTTTGAGACATCATTTCATTATTCAAAAGCGACAAATAGTATTGTGTTGTTTATTTAAATTTTCATGACATATTCTCACTTTACATGTCTTTGGTTAACATGTGGAAATGGTATATCTTTAATGTAATACGTATAAACAAAATGATGTAAATATGATAAATTTCAAGTTTTTTAAAGAAAATATCTTCTTTGTGAAATAATCTTGCACCGTTGACTTGATTATTCATCTATATAAATCGCTACGGTGTGGACATAAATTCATTTAGAAAATACAAATCCGCACTGTCTTAGGTTATTTTACGAGAGCATCATAATATTCGAAAAGCATCACGATTTGATATATGTTTAATATTTAGAGGTTTTTAATCACAAATATGCAACATTTAGACGATAAACGTTTACAAACAAGAGGGGTCCTTTATCCATTTACCATGTAGCGTCTATAGAGATTACCAAGCTGTAAACGTAATCATATCACCAATATTACCGTTGTGTATGCATCAACAAGTATTATTTTATACATCAGAGAAATCAATATACTCGTTGATTTATTGTTGACAGTAAGTATTCTTATACTATTGGAGTCGTGTTTCAGGAATTATAGACTAAAGACTGGAATTTTCTTTTCAGAACTTGGTTATCCCAAAAGTCAAATCTATGTAAGCTTTAAATAGAAACTCGATCAATATCGGTTAAATTTCAGTTACCATTATATTTGTTTAATTAAATCTATTTTATAACAATGACATTTCCACATTAAAAATTCAATATTAAAATTTATCTCATCGCTTGTCAAGATAATGAACGTCTTGTCAGAACAAACAAAACACCTGAAGAAGATTTGTATCCTCTGAAAAAAATAGAACTGTACTTTTATCATACATTTAGTGTCAAACATTTAATAACATCGAGTAAGTATGAAACATATCAGAGTTCTCCAGGTTCACTATTTGAGTTACAAAGAAGACGCCTGGCTGTCTGTATGTCACATACTCACCGAGTTCAGTAACTCATGTGTAAATGTTTTGCATGTCAATGATATTCTTTAGGGGTTCATATACAAAGAAATATCGTAATCAATACGTATGCGATAACAACGTTATTGAGTGTGTCTCTGACTTAAATTAAACTTCACAAAAAGTTAATTAGATGGCAGTTTGGCAGTTTGACAGACACTAGGAATAATGTTATACTGCTTGTAAAGATACGAGACAATTATATAGAAATAACACACATCCTAATCATTTGAATATATTGTGAAAAGAAAAATTATTTTATAAATTCAATTAACTCAATTCTAAATGTATGGAAACCATGAAAAATGTAATTTTCTTGATAAATCACGTTTGAAGAAACAACTACCATGCTAATATAAATAAAACTAGCTTATACGTTACGAAAATAGTAAACTTTAATGACATCACTGCTGTAGGAGTTTTCGGGAAGTACAGTGTTAAAAGAAGTACATTTTTCATGCAAACATAATGAAAAATGATATTGTAAAATACATTAAATCTCACCTTCGTGTCTTCTTATGTCATATATATCAACGCTCGTTGATAACAGAAAAAATCATCTTCAAGCATCGGGTATTTGTTAACTATATAAACTTGTGGTGATATGTTTGGAATCAGAGGACACTTGGGTGAGATTCTCTTTTTATCTATCATAATTTTCATTATTCATTTAAACCGTTTTAATATAAGTATTATTCAGATGACTGTTTAAAGTATGAGTGTAAACTTTGAGACCATCGAACTTAATATTTAAGTTTTCAAAAGTTAACTTATGCAATTTTGTAATCAATTTCATTTTGCAAAACTCATTATGTGATGTTCATTTTGTAATAAAATTAGATTGATGTGTGGGGATATAAAAGATGATTAAATGAGTAAAATTACTAGAAAAACTTCTGGTGTCAAATTGACCTTTATCATATTACTTCTAAATCGGGACTATATATCATATTCATTACCTGAAGTGATACGTTTAATAGAAAGGTGTTACATGTCCGGCTACTTACCATTGTTCTCCGTGGCACTTAAACTCAAGCGAAGCACTCAAGCAAACTCACAAACAAACACATTCAATACACCGGCTTTCAATACCTTTAGCAAATAATCGTTAAGCGTTAATAGAATGGCGCTAACTAGGCAAAACGCTGCATTTACCAATTATTCTATATGTCAATACTTTCCCTGTTAGCTTAGCAGCTGCAAAAATAGCAGACCGAGTTCCGTCTACTGTTACGAATTACTAATATGGTATTCCATGGCTTCGGCGCAAATATATCAAACTGGGCGCCGGCTGTAGTTACCAATAACTGTATCATGTTGCCCGGTTTCGGAGCATTTGCTCTGCGTGATTAGTAAATAGACTCTGGTCACGAAATGGTTTGTTTTAGTTATTGTAACAGTGCAAGGGATAGCTGGATCTATTGTTAGTTATCAGTTATGGAGGATGAAAACACAACAGATAATTCGGAGGATTCGGCCTTCTTGACAGATTCTGGTGAAGAAGTAAGAAATTTAGATTAGACTTATTAATAACATCAATGTTTATGGATATTTCTGGATCGCACTTCTCCATTGACTAGTGCATCCTCAATGTTCTTTAAAAAACGATGTTTTTTCTATTTGTATGATAAAACAATACTAGACAATTTTAGTATGATTTGAACTATATAAAGATATGTAAATGTCATGGTTAAATGAGGTTTCAATTCTTTACACTGTCTATAATGTATTATTGTCAACACTATCAGTTGTAACGGTCTTTTCATATTTATTAGAGAATGGTGTGTAGGGGGATAGTTGTTAATTCTTCGTGTTTACGAGAGTGGTCATTTAAAAACGATCATTTATGTATTGCAATGCGGACCAAAAGAATTTAACAAAAAAACATTGAAAATTGCCCAAGGGTAACCTCGCGAAATAAACAAAAGATTATGTCGTCAAAACAAATACTATGAAATCTCATCCACTCAAATACAAAGTGACGAATTATCCTGTGGAGTACTTAATTTCTATTTGAGAAAATAATTGAAGTTTTAAAACAAATTATAATGAAAAAACCGAAACGGAGAATAAAAAGCTACAAAGATTTTATAAACAGTGTAAGATAAATGATAGAAACAAATGTCCAGTCTAGCAGTTTACAGATAAATGAGACAAATTTATTGCATGTCAACAGATAACAGTAAATTAACAGATAAATGTTGGAATGATGTGTTCATTAATCTCATAAATATATACCCGGAATTCTAGTCAACATCAATCACAATCAAATCATATTTGACAATTCAAGCCTTACTTATTGACCTGCAGTTGAACTGTATCCAATCCGAGAACGTTAGCACTACATACATACACGTTTATGAATAGGTCTAATGGAGTCAGGGAATTAAAATGATTTGTGATGTCAATTTCGGAATGTTTATTAAATTATATTTACAGACACATAAGTAAGAAAGTCTCTCAACAACACGTTGAGTGTACATGTATGTTTACCGTTGTCACAAATAAGGGGTGATTAAAGGAGCAGTAGCACGTTTTTATGGGGAATATAAGGTGATGTAAGGAAAATGACAATTAATTGTTCCAATTGAAAGACAATATATTTAAACTAAATGAAGCAGTACTAACTATAATATATAATGTACAGTTTAGCCATGCGAATCATTTTTCTTACTCAAAATGAATTATAGGTGTTCACAAAAAATGGCCGCCAATGAATATAAAATTATCAAAAAACGTGCTACTGCCCCTTTAAAGGTCAGTGATTGATTCGGTTAATATGTATCTCCACATGACAGTTCTAGAAGGGTTGTCGCCAACAGCGTTTAGATACACCTTAACATTCATATCAATACTACTGACATCGATGCAAAAGTTCACTGATTTGACTGACTGTCGGTAATTTATAAATGTTTTAAAATAATTTTGTTAATGTCAGTCGGGTGTATTCTGTATATCATTTTATATTAAATATGCTGTGTTAGGAATCAATTACTGAAAAATATGGTAACAGAATTACTTGTGATACATATGTTCAATTTACTTCTTATATCATATCCATTGCGTCAATTAAGAAGCCCGTCGTCAAAGATTTCTTCCGGTTATTTTTATTCAATTACAACAGAAAACTATGTGTACTGAAATCTGTTATCCGTCCAAATAATGATTTTATGACGACAATTTTACTGATCTAGTTGAAAGGAAATATTGTGACACAGATGAAATAACGGATTCACTAATCAACTGCATCATATGAGGAAAAGTGTATTTATTGTTCAGTAATATGTAAGAGACAGGTATAATATATCTAGTTGTACATGCTTATTGTTGACAGAGAAGAGCTCATCAGTTATTTGTACCATGGAAATGAGTTGTTGTTATTTTTTCTTTAAGGCAAAAAACTACTTGTCGTACCTAATCATAACTTACATATATGTATCCTGTTAAAATCTGTTTTCTGACGTTGAAAAACAATATTTTGGTTTTACGAAAGGGAAAATGAATAATATTCAAATAACGATTCCCGTTCTAATAGACACAGTTATCATACAATGGATAGTGTTCTCGGCATAATAAAGCCAACGGATATTTTCGATATCCGTTTGGGTCATATACGGATAGAGATGCAAATTTCAAGGTCAAGGTAGGAACTTCTTTTTAAAATTCCGATGACGTCACAAGCGAACATTTTGAACGCCTTTGGTAACGGAGAGAGACATGCAAATATAAATTATACAATGAATAGAGATTAATTTAAGAAAACTCAACAAAACTGTATGGTTCTTCAGCCATATGTATGACTTAGCAGTGCAAAAACACTGCAATCGTGAGTTGAATGTACCGATCGAACAATTTTCTCAAAGGTACCAAAGGCAGTTCAAGATTCATGTGTAAACACTTCATTTACCGTTCTTCAGTGTTCATTATACTTTAGGTTTGCTTAGTTTGGATTAGAGACTGCACAGCCTATCTTCTAGTTTAGATCTCCGTTTATGCGCGTTGTAACGCAAGCTGCCATTGCAACTTAGCCGAAGGGAAGCAACTCTTGCCCCAAGTGAGATAGACTCGCCCTCGTTGTTACTGGAAGGTGATAGAACGTGTGTTCGAATCCGTCAAAGACACGTTAAATTTGTTTTTAATTTGAAAATCATCTTTTTTTATAGTACTTTGAAATGTTAAAACGTTGGAGTTGTGACTTAATGACTTGCACGGTATTTAAAGGCATTTATAAGGAGGAATTATATTTTGTCAATTCACTGTCGCAGACATTACACCGTTCATTTTCATATACCGATGCGCGCATCTTTTAAAACGATGTCAACTATCAAAATGGTATTATCAAGCATTTTTTGTCGAATAAAATTTAAAATGACATTGTATGATAAAGAAGTTATCACATGCTCGTGTGTTTTTGGATCGTAAATATCCTGCATTAGGAATAAACACTATGTATTTAGCTCGCCAAGGCTCGCAAAATACAATGTTTATTCCTAATGCAGGATATTTACGGTCCCAAAACACACTCTCATGATAACCTCTATATACATGCCTAGATTTCTAGTTTTTCTTGTTACTAGTTTTGATATGCATCACACAAAAGATTTTTAATGTTTGCAATTTCCTCTGTTTTGCTTACTGATGTTTCTTTTCATAATTTGCAGCCTTATATGAAATTTCGCCGTTGTGCTGTAGCCATCATGCGTCTGATACAAGTCTGCAACCTTTGCAAAGAGTGAGTAATTAACTTTATCCATGACCCTGGTTAAATACTGATATGACCCTCTTGAGCGGGAGGATGAATTATTTATACCCCGGCACATGCAAAGCCTGAAAAAGGCGTGCAGATTGAGCGTCTTGAAATGTACAATGTATGTTACCTTGAACACAAGATCAAGCTGGTTTCTTTTGATCAACCGATATGTAGCTTTGAACAAATTAAGTCAAAGGGTTTACGCAATTAACGTTTTTCTTTATCTCCATATTATATGCGTTTTGTTTAAACATTCGGTAGGATAAATTCGTTATACCATTCAGACGCGGGACGCATGGGGAGATATCAGCCTCTCGCTTGGTGTTATGCAACTGGCCTTCAGCTCGTCCCATAACACCAAGCTCGAGGCTGATATGTACCCTCTCCATGTACCCCGCCTCTGAAAGGTATAACTTATACTATTCGCATTTAGAACATTCGAATTATTCACAGATTTTTGGCTTGTGGAAGGAGTGAAGCCGAAAGAGATAAATTTGCGAGAAAGCAAAAGGAAACGTTCCGACGTTTTTTTTAACAGAAAACAAATTACTGCTGTCACAGAAGGACGAGTTTGGATGACTTGCGTTATAAGAATACTCATACAATTTCATACATCAGAGTTAAATACTTGTATGTTCATATTTGTCCAAATACATTTGGAGCAAGAAATAGCTCTTATTAAACGTGCTGCTAGCCAGAGTGTTTGGAATTAAAATATTAATACTATGAAATTATATGCTTAATCAATCGAAGATGTTAACCGCCTTGGAAATGAAAAAAACCCTGCTTTTAAAGCGTGTTTTTTAAAAAACGTGAGCAGTTGTTGTTTTAAATTCATAAATTATTGAAACATCAATGTTGTTTTTGAAAGTTATTAACAAGTTGTATACATAATACTGTTGTCAGAATTACAACGTCTTTTAGTGAAAAAAAAACATGTTTCGGAGTATACTTACTCCTCAGTAAGTTATTCTTACTCAGAAACGTCAAAGCTTTCACAATAAAGAAGTCGTCATCTAGAAAATTTAGCTTTCGTATCTTGTTTGTTGTATGGCGAAATTTGTTTTGTTCTTGAGTGCATTGATATCGTTTTTGTTCGGAGAGTGCAATCACAAATTTGACATTTCACTTCAACATCTTATGACATGTACTTCGTAAGCAAACCAATAATTACTACTATCACTATTACTTATATGTCTTCATTCCGTTCATTACATATCTTTTTACGCAAAGCCTAAAACGAAAGTTTCTGAACTGTCAGTTTTATGCCTTGCTGCTGACCCTTGAGTTTTCTGTGCTGGCTCTCTAGTCTGTAGGGCACTATAGCAGCACAGAAAAATAAAGGGTCTGCAGCAAGGCATAAAGTGACAGTTCGGACACTTGCGTTTTAGGCTTTGCGTAGGAATATGTTAAATATCCTGTTCACCGCCAGGTTGTTGGCGGAGAAGGTGAAGAAGGAGTCCTGGTTTACTCTCATTGACAACATGGTGGCCACCGCCGAGTTGAAACAGAAGAAGAGAGGACCACGCCCATTTGTCACCTTCGTACCCAATGAGAATCGAGAACTGGTCCAGTTGACCTTTGACATTGGAGAATACAAGAAAGATCGAAGAGCTGAGGTAAATATAATGGACTTATCTACACAAGAGTAACAAATCATTTTCTTCATGAGTGTCAAATTTTATGACGAGTTCTCCCGAAATTGGTGCGTTTGCCGCCTATATGATTTTCAGTAACATTTGTTGTTTTTCATTTCCTTCTGTGCATATGTTTACATTTATTGCGTGCTTTCATTAAACGTTAGGAACTTGAGATAACATTTGCCATGAAACATTTATGGCTGTCATAAACAATAAAGAAATATTTATTTCTGTAAAGATATAGACTAAAAAATCTATGACAGTTCGATAACTAGTATAACGATATAAAACATACTTTCGAAATCGTTTCTTTAAATCAAATATATCTGTTCCTTTGACTCAATATCAATCTGCAATATGCAATATGGACACTTTTAATTCTGAGAACCAAAACTGGACCAATAAACACAAATACATTTTCCTGAAATATGTAAGATAGTCCTAATGATCACATTTGTATCAATGACTCTATGACCATCGCTATTTATCTTTGCTAAATGACGCTTTACTTTATGTCCGGATTCGTTAAATATGGAAAAAAATATGATCTTGTAACTTGAAGAATCTAAATGAGAAGTATGATACATTGTGCTTCAGTGAGGCTTTGAGCCAATGTAGAATATCTATTTCGCAATACCGTATGGTTATGCTGGATAAGGTGTAAATCCATTGTTAGTAACACGATAATCCAGCTTTATGCACATTAAGACCTTAATCCATTATGGAGGCGTCATTGTGATATGTGAATACTGTATCTAACTGTTAATACTGAGACGATAAGGTTTAGTCTATGTAATACACACAACAACATGCCAACATGTATCATGCGTTTGAGTGAATAGAGACGTGGCAAACAGAACCCATGTAGTGACTGACAGCAGTTTCTATTCGAAGGTCAACTTTGAATTATCCAAGTGGGGAAATATTGTTTTGAACATTTATTGAAATCTTAAATATTAATTAAAAATTGTTAAACATAAATTGGTACAAAGGTGACGCGAACTTCAAAATAAAAATAAAAGGAACTACTAAAAGGAACATTTAGGTCAAAAGAATTCGAGTAAATATGATTCATTCTCATTGTCTCACTGAACTTTACCTTCAATTTAAATGAATCCGATAAGTATTATAAGTATCATATTATATTGTATTATAAGTATTTTAAACGTCTGAACTTATCAAGTATTTGTGTTTAATTCGTTCCAAAAGCATTTGCATCAGCAGCCAGCCCTCGTAAAACACAATATCAATTTATTCACGTGAGAATCTCCACACAATTGGTAGTTGTTGTACAATGTACACACAGTTGCTATAAAATTTAATAAGCCGAATATCATATAAAAGAAAGTAACACATGTACCTACTTGATGACCATAATCTGGATCATTGGAAACATCAAACTCAACAATAAAATCAACAACCCATTGCATATCTTCACTGTCGGAGAACATTACAGAATACCTTACAAGGCAACATGTTTTAATCTTGATATTGCGTTTCCCAACAGTCACACATCAAATTGAATATGTAATTTAAATACGTTTTATGTCAAATTGTGTCAAATCTGAAACTCGTAAAGCGAATATATCAAGTTATTTTCAAATAAAGATAAATTAATTTTTGTGAGCCAATGCATCGTGAGATATGTGATAGATATACCCACCATTCCCGAGGTGTATCGCTCAATATATATTGAGTGATGCACCGAGGAAAGGGTGGGTATATCTGACTTACACCCCACTCCGGTCGAGTAATATTTGACGAAAAAGAGCTATCACCCTTCTCTATGTATATATGTCTTGACCTAACTAGATCAAAAAATATAAACAATACTCTTCTTATAACGTTTCAAAAAACATAAACTGACTTAATTACATTAAAATTGTGTACAAACTATTACCTATACATTGGCTTATATAGGAAAATCCAACAACCTAGACATGACACAACAAAAAGTACCCCAACCAGTATCAAGCCTCAGTAGCTCAGTCGATAGAGGCGTTGCATCGCAACATTAAGGCCACTGGATCGATTCCCACTTTGTCCGTTAACATTTCTCACAAATTCTAAATTTTACAACTCCGTTGATTTGCCAAATTTGAAAATCTCTACACCTGACTTAATGTGGGTGTGCAAAAAAGAATAGGTGTATTAGAAAGTTGTGGTGTATCGGTCATTATTTCAACCATATACCTACAGTTAGAACAAAGGAAACCATAGCAACGAGACTGGAAGTGGGGTATAATTTCAGTTACCCAATTGGGAATATTTGAATACTCTTAATATCATAACCAACACGATAAAAGTTAAAAGTAATTAATCATTACTCCATTCATCTCATCGTAAATTCTTTCACCAAAATGTAGTCATTTGCCTCTTCCACTACGAGATGCAACAACAAAGCAATCAAATGGAAACAGTGCATTGTGTTGTGAAATTGACGAAGATGAATTCACTTGCATACGAAATAATGTCACTTATCTGGAAGGTGCTGTTTAATCAGTAGGTGATAACATGTCAACAGAACAGAACAGAAAAAAGGTTATCATCAAAAGTATTGAAACCCTCAGGTTTTTACAAATATATTTAACCATTTGCTTTGGAGTCATACAGGTATTTACAAATATATTTCGCCTTATTCGGGCAAAAGGCTACCACTAAGAGAAAATCGTCTTTTACGCCGAGATAATTTCAGTAGTGTTGGAATTGCCACAGATCTAAACATTGATAGACAAGTAGTTCGTTACACATTTATAACGTCCCCGTATCCGCACAGAGAAACAACCACCTGTCTTCACTTGATGATCAAGACGGGAACTCGATATCTGCAATAAATCGTTATATTGGTCCTTAACCCGGATCAGGTTTGTCATTAAGGACATGGTTTGATTGGGGCGAATTGATTAATCATGCTACTGATTGATATGTCAGATGAAAATGATTGCATATAAATTGCGTTTTATCGGTCATCATAGTGGCAATAAATCTAATTTATATTAAAAAATTGCAAATTTGTCATTAAACAATTAATACATTATCTGTTTATATGTAAACCAGACCATAGTAATCAAGAATCGATAAACATATCATGGGACAAGAATTTGTTATTATTAATGTAAACAATACGGATATTGTCAGTTCTTGCTTTTGTGTGTTCTATCATTTGCTTTTCGTCAAAGCATTCACAATTTCTTCGTCAAAGTATTCACAATCTTTTCTTCAAAGTATGCACAATCTTTTCGACAAAGCATTCACATTGTTTTGTCAAAGCATTCACAATCTTTTCTTCAAAGCATTCACAATCTTTTCTTCAAAGCATTCACAATCTTTTCACCAAAGCATTCACAATCTTCATCGCTTGAAGATATTTTTCTGTTCGTACCTTTGACAATATTAGCAAATAGGATATCAAATTAAATATCTGCTATATTTAACTTATTTGTTTTGATGTATTAAAGCAATAAATAAAATAACATTCCAGGAAAAAATTATGTATACACTACATCCTGTGACTGAGGCTAAATCAAACCGCCTTTGAAGTTTGATTTTGACATAGGATAGTAAATGTTTCAATAATTGAATGAAAGACAGACAAACAATAAAACATATTTTGTATGTTGGAAAAGGAATGTTGAGGATAATTCACAAGATGATCAAATGAACGTACGGAGATTTTTCTAATTCGGTTCTAGTAGACATTTTACGATCTTAACTTCTTGGGGCTTTTTTATATGCCAATATGTTTCAGAATACACCAATAACTTATCCATACATTCTTTACTCAGTAAAAATACATCTTATCAATTGTTTTCAGAGTTACATGACAGAAGAGTTCCGCGCCACCATGAAGCAGGTCCCGGGAAGCAGATCTCCTGACCAGCTCGCTTGTGTAGGTAGTAATACAACAGATAAAGAAAAGATAAATTGTGACACTTTTAGGTAGTCTTAAAAACAGATAAAGAAAAGTTACATTATGAAACTTTTCTGAAAGTATTTTGCTTCTGTCAAACTATTTAATCATAATTTTAATGTTAATTTACACCTTTTCTAAATAAAACATACATGTATGATATATGTCTTCATATTTAATGCTTTATATACTCTCATAGCAAACTGAGGTACGTAACCACTCTATACAGGGTATTGTTTATCCACTTCTCCTCAAAAACCATTCAACAGATTTAATTGAAATCGCACACATGGCTTTTAGGCATCCTAAGGGTGTGCATCTCATATTTTGTTTTTCAATTTTTTTATTTTTTCCAAATTTCTGACATGTTGAACTTAGGTAAATTTTGGGGCAAGTGAAAGCTCATAGTAGTGTGATAGGGGGTGTTGTTTATCCACTTCTCCTTAAAATCCGTTCAATGGATTTAATTTAAATTGCACACATGGCTTATACTGTAGGTATCCTAAGGGTGTGCATCTCATATTTTGTTTTTAAATTTTTAATTTTTTTTCAAATTTCTGACATGTTGAACTTAGGTGAATTTTGGGGCAAATGAAAGCTCATATTGGCATTGCTAAGGGATGTTGTTTATCCACTTCTCCTCAAAAAGGACTGGATAGACTGCGCTGATCTTTCAAACATGCTTTATAGGTATCCTAAAGGTGTGCATCTTATATTATGTTTTGGGAATTTTTAATTTTCTACATTTTAATGGAGGTTTTAACTTAAATCAAGCTAAAGATGTGCATCTCTTTTTAAATTCTATGGTTGAAAACATTGAGAGCTTTTTTATTAGCTGGGGCATCTGTGTCCCATGGACACAAAATTTCTAGTTTGTTTTGGTTGTGTGAAAAAATATCTAATATTGAACAATTTTATGAAAAGAAATATTTTGATAAAACACTTCATATGTTAAAATCAATAAATGATCAGCCCCTTTCTCCACATGTAGACATGGTGGGGGTTGAAAGTGTAAATTTGATTTGTACCCCCTGACTACATTGAAATGTATTATGAAAAAGAAATAACCCGACACCAGTATATTTGTCCTCACTCCTGCATATATATGTTATTATGATAGCGAGATAATCAAATTCATTGCATGTCTTTTAGATATTGACTAAATAAAGAAACAAACTGTGGTGTATACTTTCTTTTGTATTTCAACTATTTTGTCCTGTTTACAGGTGATAAGAGCCATGAAGGCTATATCGAAAGATTTCAACAACTACCCGCTGTATGTGCAGAAGAAAATTGCTCAACTTGCCTTCTTAGATACGTGAGTAGTAATACGAAACTCATTTTAAAATAAAAATAATTGTAACTTTTCGCGATTTCCGCTTAGCCGGTCAAGAAGATATTGCCCGCCTTCACCGTATGAATTGGCTGAAACTTGAATTTTTGAAATCGAAGTCAAAAGTAATAAATGAGGAAGCAGCTTTTGAATAATGAAAAGTTCTTTTCAATATTGATGGATTTTTAAAACTTTTGAATTTGTCATGACCATTCAAGGATAATTACCTAATCAATACGAAAACATAAATGCATTTGATGTCATATTTTGTATTTACGATATCGTTAAAGCAAAAATGCATTAAAACGACACTTCAACCAGATATTGTCCATTTATGTCAGATAAATGGTATTTCTTTCAATTTACACCAACGTGTACTTTTAATGTTTTCCAGATTTGCTTACAACCGAGTAATAGTTAAACGTGGTCTACCTGCTGATGGTTATTACTTCGTTCTCTCAGGTGTATGTAAGTATGATACAGTAAACCCTGGTTATAATGACAAACAGGAAATAATGCCATTTGCTAATGCTTTTTGGAACACAAGTCAGTTTTCCCTGGCCTTTTTGCCAACATGTTTCTAAACGCATTGCCTGGGTGTAATGCCAACCTGGATAAAGGACTATATTTTCTCTTCGACATATGGTCTTTTAATGTCCACACACAGTTGAAGTATTTGTGCATCCATCTAATCAATTAAATGTAGTATCATTTTTGTATTCCGTTATTCTCTCAAATTGATGATTGAATTATTCAAGGCACTAGCTGATGCACTGCAGCTGTTTTATGTACAATGATTGATTGTGCACGCGAAATATTTAAAGATGAACAGCATATTAATCATTTCATTAAGGGAAATATATTTGTACAGATCCATCAAACTTGTACTTTTTTAAACAATCCTTGTGTTAATTAATAAAAGATTGTCATGTAACTGGTAACATTTCCCCATTTAAATTAGATCAATTTGTTACCCTGAGGTAACGCACTGAAGTGCATTCAACAGTAATCAGTATCATCCACATAGTTCAAATCCTTTTGAAGGTTTAGAAACGAAGTCCAATAAACGTGTACAAATGTTAACGATAGTATTCATGTGTATACAAATATTATTGACAGATGTATAAACCCGTTCTTCATTATGACCATTTCTCCATTTCAGTAATCGAGAAAGTCGAAGGAACAAAAAGGCCAGTCGAGATAACTACGGGACAGAAGTTTGGGGTAGGATTTCGTCACAACTATTGAAATTTCTTGTGCAATTTTCATACCATATTATTCTATTACAAATTCATGAATTTTGTTGCCTTTCACTAGTGTTCATAACATGGTATTTGTTTGCTTAAAGCATTCTTATTCAACATAAATAACAGACAAACTGTGAATCTGTAACATATATGAATAGTTTTACCTCTCTGGCAAAGGACCGTCCCCTTCCTAGCCATTGAGATCAACGTAAACCATGTAGATGTCTTATCTTACAAACTTCGAAAATATTATTTATGTCACATACATATCACCGTTTATTGGGAAGATATGAACATTAGACAGTGTACAAGCCATAGTGTTTTTAAAATATCTATTCAAATTTGTTCCACACACGTTGCAGGAGGAGGATCTGATATGTGGCTGCAAGAGGAGACACACAGTGCTGACCAGGACAAAGACTGAGCTACTCTATATCCACAGAATAGTAGGTCGTCTTCCGAAAAAATCTAACCTCTATTTACTGTTAGTCGTGCATACTAAAAATATAGATGGTTTTAGCTTCAGAAAACTCCTTAACTGTACTTCTTTTTAATTGTGCATACTGAAAATGTAGGTGACTTTTAGAGAATAGTAAGTCGTCTTCCGAAAAACTCCTAAACTTTATTTTTTCCTGTAAATCGTGCAAACTAAAATATAGATGGCCTTTACAGAATAGTAAGTCGTCTTCAGAGGACTCCTTATCTGTATTCCCGTCAATCGTGCATACTCAAAATATAGATGGCTTTTAAAGAATGGTTAGTTGTCGTCCGTAACTTCGATGATTGTGTATGATGCATACTTTGAATATAGATGGCTTTCAGCGAATAGTATGTCGTCTTCCGACAACTCCTTAACAGCAATTCTTGTTTATCGTGCATACTAAACATAAAGATGTCTTTTAGAGAATATTATGTCGTCTTCCAAAATACGCCTTAACTTTATTTTTGTATATCGTGAATACTTAAAATATAGATGGCTTTTAGAGAATAGTAAGTCGTATTCCCAAAAAAATCCTAAACTTCATTTTTGTAATCGTGCAAACTTAAATATGGATGGCCTTTAGAGAATGGTTGGTCGTCATTCGAACAACTTCTTAACTTTATCTCATATATCATGCATACTCAAAATAAAGATGACATAGTAAATCGTCCGAAACTTCAATTCTATCTGCCCTGGTATAAAAACTATGGTTACCGAGGGATTTTTGGTCAGTAGTTTTCATATTTTGATCGTATTTATTACACACCGATACACGATGATTTTTCACAACTATATGGTTGTCGATAAAGATACATAGTAATGAAATTATTTTACGAACGCTTCCTCATTGGCATAGATTTAAATCATAAAAGAGTACGGTCCATTGCATGAAATCAATTATCATTGACGAGCGTTAATGGCAGTGTTAATCTCGGTGAAGACGCGTGAGAAAAAATTGAAGTCAATTTAAGGGTGCTTTGATTACTTCGTTTAGCAACAGTAGCGTTAACATCGGCCAGCAAAGATAACAAATTGATAGCACTCCGTCAAACTTAATGTAGTCATTGTACGGGCGCTTCAAGCATGTAGCTTCTCCAATCGAAGATCAACAGTAGCAACAGTGACACAAACACAACACTTCACGGTTCGATATGAAACAGCGTGTATGTGAAATATAATACGCCCCCAGTGCTTTACCCCCGACCACTAATCCCTGGACTATTACGCTAATCACGGGTGACTGGGCCCATCAAACGTATTATCTCTAATCCATATTGTCAATATAAGATTAAGTTTACTTTGTTGAATTGGTTATTGACTTCTTGTGAAATAGGGGGTAATATTTGACCCGTCAAACTTAGTACACGAAGAAAACAGTTTAAGTAGAAGCAAGTATTTCAGTGGATCTACCACGTCAACAAAATGGCGTATGTTTGCACTTATGTAAGTTCTTACTTATGTTTTACTAATTTCATTTTCATTTTCAAAAGTTTATCTTATTTAATGTACTGTTTTACATATATTGATGTATTTCATAGCATGACAATATTTCTGATACTACATATGTTCAATACTTTACAAAAGGATTTATGTCAGTCAATATAGCGATTTAACTTGAACAAGTTTACGCTATCAGTAAATCTAAATAAATTTTGATCAACTAAATTTAGATTACTATTGACAGTATGACATACTATAAAACCTGTTGATCTAAATTTATTTGGATTGGCCATCAGTTAGCATATAAATGACTATAATTGTCTATAATTATTGACTATAATTGTTAATATTTCTAAATGAGTGTCCTACTTCTCCAGTTTCAATTAAGTACAGTGTACATCCAAACTTCTGAACTTTACCAAAGAATCAGTAAGTAGGGAAATCTTACCGATTGAATCAAACAATACTCCTGCGTTTTTGAAAGGACTTCATCGCCGTTTTTATCGTTAGATCGTATTTGGTCTTAGTTCCCAAATTTCATAAATGCACGATTATACACATATGTCACATACATGACATCTACAACCTACATGTACCCTCCAAAAAAGAGATATTAAAAAATAAATCAGTAATTATTCAGTACTTCATACCTTTTTGTATCATCAAGTTATTCAAATGCATGTATATAACAAAACCGAAATAATTTTAATGACAGAACATTTTAAGTAGTGTTGTATATATATGAAACTGTCGTGATAAAAGTTACCAATAACAAACATCAATTGGCGTCACACAAACAATAACAACGTCATCACACTACATTATTATTCCCTAAGTCAGCGATATTCATCCCCACTATTCACAGCATCATAATGAATGGACATAAAATCTCCCGAAATACACTCCCGTTAGATTGTGATCAATATTCCTCGTAATCTGGCCATTGATTATCTGCTAAAATGTAAATAAATACCAATGAGCGTGCCTCAAATGAGACTTTACCTCATTTGCATCAGGATTATTGCGGACATGGGATTGATAACCACGGTGCGTTCAGGAACGTGTATCTTCCCCCCGGAATCCTACATGAACATGGATATGTTCAAGGTGACCAGGAAAATCTGGGTGAAACGTGTGTGAGAACACAGCCGGGTTGCTTTGAACACGATATTGAGCGGGTAATGATTCCTACCCGTGATTGATGAGGTCCGAGAAACACGAGGTCTTGTCTGTCATTAGCAAATACATGTACATTTCATCTGGAGACTGCTTGGTATACTGCTTCGTCGTGTACGGCTTGTGAATCGAATGTAACTTTAAGGTGGACACTGGTGATGGTGTTTGGTTTGTTTATATGTTGACTGTCAATAGCATGTCGCTCTATCGGACCGAAGGTAAAATCTTGAACATTGGCTTCTTGCCCGTCGTTATACTTCAGTAGCAGACTGTTCCTGGACTTCGATGGTATTTGTTCGTCAATTCAATAGAAGTTTGTTATTGAAATGAAGTTCTTTCTGTGTCACTTGTCGGAATGTGTACGTTTCAGTAAATACAGTTCTTGGATAATTTAGTTGAACAGTTCTTGGAGCGTGATCTTTGCTTACCATTGAATGAATATTTAAGTGTGAGATTGTTCTAAGACTTTAGATTTCGTGTACTGATAATGGTGATAGTGCTTTCTTTGTTTCATACGTTGATTGCCAATAACCATGTGCATTTTGTCTGACCGGAACTAGAAGTCTCGACAAATGTCAATAGGTCACTGTCAGAGGGAATGAAATTCTATCCTCTACTGGCATGATAGCATGAAAATCTCTCTTTGATTTAATCGCATGTAGGCGACTACTGTGAAATATTGTGCATGCTTGGAACTTTCTTGCTGTTTTCATGCCAATTTCGCAATTTCAAAAGGATACCTATCATAACATGTTGACGTTCTTGTACAGTGTTTATTCTCAACACGGATAAAGCTGTTAACTGCCTGTACATACCATACCTGACCTAAAACGGGAATTCCATCATAATCTGCTTGTCAATATCACTAGCAAGGGTTAATACCAGCGTTCAGTTATTGGTATGATATCAGCAGATTCTGTATAACATTGACAACAGAGGCATTAGTTTGGATTTCACCACCTGGACATAGTTTCCTGGCCTGGATTCATAAGCTATTCAGGGTGGACAGAATATCTTATTGATCAATATCACAATCTATTGTTTGTGTCGATTGCACTCCTGTCAGTCAGTGATTTTATTCAGGGAGATGTAAAAGGTATGCCATTTCATTTTGAAAAGTTTTTCATTAACTAATGACTTTAATTATATATGACGGGAACAGTTTATTTATGTACCAATTGAATTATTATTGTTATTTCCCCCAAAGAATGTTTTAAGCTTTCTACAAGCCTTTAAATCAAGTAGGACGTACATGAATCATACTACTACACTTCTTTATCTTTATATAATTATTTTTGTGCATTTGATTTTTAAAGAAAGGTATCATTCTAAATTATGACCACTGTACCACGATATAATTACACTGTGACTGTATTAAAGGCAACGAGGCCGATATTACGTAATAAAATTCTGATTCTGAAAAAATATTTTTTCTATTTGTGTCCATACGATAACCTGTATGTATAACATGAATATGTGCATTATATGATACTTAAGAAATGAGGTTGAATCATGTTTACTTACCAAGCGTTGGGTATATACATGTAAGTGTCATAATAGATAATGTTTAACAGTGCTCTTAAGTCACAATTGACACAATTTCTTAGTAAAATATAATGTATGCAAATCCCTTTTACCGATTTCTTCCTAAGTGAGAAACAGGAGGTCTTTTTTATTCAGAGTCTTTTAGGTACGGGAACTTGTGCAAAACATAGGGTGGTTGAGTTTATAAATTACTTACTTATCAATGTTCATTTTTCCGAAATTCCCTGTTTGATGGTATGATGTGCTGTTAACATTATTTTCAGTATTTACAGTGATTATTATGGTCAGTGACTCCATGAGTTAACATATCTGCCACTTGGTACACGTTCATTAGTAATTATGGGTTATATATATTTAAGGTCGAATATGGTTATTCTAAGACTCTGGGCCTAGATTTTCGAAGCTATTTTAGTCCTAACATAGTCGCAAGTACCATACTTTAACATTAGTCTACGACTATCTTAGCACCAAGAGAGCTTCCAAAATCTAGGCCCACGTTTATAAGTAAATCTGTTTTGGTGTTAACAAAGGCGAGTAGAAGGTATATCATTTTTACTCCTTTGCAACCGAAATGGTTTGTTTCACCATCACCTTCATGTATATATAACATAAAAAAACGCCCTTAACGCGATAAGCTATTATTGTCTTAGTGTTTATCTATTTGTATTTCAGGATTACCGGAGTATATTCGACATGACCGACGACTCCAACAATCCAAAGAATCTTGAGATATGCAAGTAAGTAATTATTCGTCATGTTTTGTGTTGACGTTTAAGGAGTAATAATTTAGTCAAAAACCGCCAAATTTTACAGTATAAATGGTCGTGATCGTGAGAAGACACTTTGAGGTGAAATTCCTACACGAACCTCGACTCAGAGAGAATTAAAATTGAACGGATATTATTCGACGTCGGTCAAAATAACAATACATTTAGTAGGATAATACTGTAACTGTAATTTGGACAAGACATTCGTTATATTTGATAAGTTAGACATGAATCTGCAAAGGTTGCTGTTGTTATCATAACAATTGAATCCATTTCTTTTAACATTTAAAAAAAAAAGACAAATCAACCAAGCTTACAATGTAGTGTAGCTTCTAAGTCAGATTGAATTGTTTACGCTCAATTCGTCCCATAACAATACTTTGTACCTATACGGTCTCGTGTGTACGTACCTCGCTTGTTACACAGCCGTATCGAGTTTGGTAACAATAGACAGCGGCGGGTACACACAGATTGTTTATTATGGCAAACAGAAACATAAGCTATTGGAATACAGTGATCTCTTTGTAGGTTCTCATTGTTTAACTCTACAAGACTGTTAGTTTTGGTACTAAGTTGGGTTGATTTCAAATTGAAATTGCCCTTTTAGTTTATTTCGTACTGAACGTGGATAAACCAAAACTGGATTTGCGTATACAAAAATGAAGATTTAATAAAATTATTTCTCAAGGAAGCAAAGGTGCCAAATATTGACATAAAGGTATTGTTATGTTCATGTTATGAAAAGTAATCATTAATAAAAAAAATCCAAGTTTTATACCTTTATGAAATTATAACAATATTTTCAAACAAGTTTATTTGAATGGTTTGACAATGCACTGATAACAAGCATGCATAATTCATCTAAAGTAAAAACTGAAAGTTATTAATGTTTATATATGTTCTTTTTATGTGACATGGAAATTGAATCTTTAACAATAATCATTAATCGTTGCAAAAGGTTCTATATTCCTGTTACTCCTTCCAGGCAGCATATAGTGTTTCAACACTTCCCGATGGCACGATTGGTGGAGAATCCGGGCATATGGAGTGCTCTCAGATACAAGCAAGTAGCCCTTTTACACTATAGAAGTTTCACTTATAAGGTTATTAAACAACACAACATATAAACACAATTCATGAGCACCAAAGAGCGTTTTATGACAAAAAAATATCATACAAGGTTACCCTTCACCTCCACTTTTATCACTATAAAGGCGTTTTTTTTTCAGTTAAATGGAATATGCATCAACATTTGTCTCTTGATAAAACGATATATGATAATATGTCAACGAGCGTTGCACGGGTAATGACCTACAATAACTCAAGTTCCTTTTCGATGTTATGTTATACACCGGGAGAACAAAGAACACAACATGTCCAATAATATAACACAAGGCATCACGAAGCGTGTTGGCCCTTCAACACAGGCTACATGTATTTCATTGTTGGGCTAAGTCACTCTTTGTTCTTGGCAGTAACGTAGTTTCCTTTATCCGATTATACGAGCTTGATTAAGGATTCAGTCAATGTGTCTGATTCTCTGAAACTTACGCCATGATCTCTTCAATCTCCAAAGTTATAAAAGCAACTGTCACAGCTTGTCCTTTGCTATAGTCTTAAATAAAATGCAATGGAGCAGTTACTCACCTTTGAACATATATAATGCAACGGAGCGGGTGGTCACCTCTGAACTATGGCATACCTACTCTGTGTATTGTGTTTCATTGATAGTAATGGTTTATGTTCAACTGACAGGTACGGGAGGCTGATCGCCAAAGACAGCAATGATCTGGAATGGATCTACGTCATAAAGTCGGTACGTGAACAATACTCGTCAATAATCCATAATTAGCAGCGATTGTGTAGAAAATCTGTATTCTGTAACAGCACCTTCATCGTATTTTAAAAATAGCCAAAAGGCACACAAGTTTGGTCAACTATTCAGAATAGTTTCGCTCAATTTGTGACAGTTTCTTCTATTATACTTTAGAAAATAGCATGTGCACGGATACAGAATTTGGCAAGATTTTACAGACGCTTTAACATCGTTAAAATGATATTTCGGATTCACGAATAATTAAACCATCATACCTTTTATCTTAGTTTACAGAGAAAGTATCATATATAGGAGTTAAGACCAGACAAATACGATGAAGATGACAAAGGCAAAAATGTCCCCTTAACTGCGGTCTTCACATTATAATTCAATACGTTAGTAAACGCTACAAAATCATATACATAATTTCAAATGATAATATTTCACCAACAAGCTACTCATGTCTCAAGGGCGAGGCTTCAGTGTTGAGGTCCTGCACTGTCAATTCGTTTTGCGGCTTCCAACATCATATTTCCATGATATGCAATAACAATATTTTACCAACAAGCTCCTCTTGTCTGCACCCGCCTCTCATAGCTGAAATATTGCCCAAGCGGAGTCAAGCATTAACTCACTTTTCTTGTCTGCAGGGCGAGGCCCGAGTGTTGAGGTACCTCCACACAGACCACATCGACCTGAAGGCGAGACGGAAGAAGGTCATGTCCGCCATGGCGTCCCAGTCCCCCTTTCACAAGAAGAAACAGATACTCAACTTCATCGAGGACCGCGACTATAGTGAGTCATGCTGTTAAACGCTTCAATATGGAAATGTTCGTAAGAAATATCATTAGAAATTCAGGATTTCCTCAAAATCATTAATTTCTATCTATTCTATGTGGTCAGTTTTAAAATTTCATCAACCTACGTGTACATCAAGTTTATCTGTGACGTTTGCAACAATGTTCAGTGTTAAGCTTTCTCTCTAGTGCGCAATTTCGGATTCCTTACCCATAATATTGCCTAATATCACGTGACCTAAAGCAAATAGAATGTACATGTACATTGTAAATATATAAATTAATGCAAACCGCATGATCAGAGAAGTTCAACTGATCATTCAAATATTTGCCGGACGTACATAAATATTGCCTTCAAAACTGAAACTTCGACTTTAATGAAGGCATGATTTTCAAATGTTACTTGCAACGATATGCACAGAATCACGAACTTCAATACCTCGAACTATAAAAAGTTACTAAGAGAGAACTTTTTGATTTTGATCATCCATAAAAATCCTAGTTTTTTATTACAAATGTGTAAATGTTTTTTCAATGCCCCTCATCAGTTAATGAATGAATCATTTTGCTTAATGTTGTAGTCAAGACCTCCTACAAGCCTACAACTTACAACCCAGGACGTCGACAGGGAGCCATGTCAGCCCCTCCCACCCACCGGCGTTCTTACATCGGCACCCACAGGGGCTTCTTCAGTTTACCAAACACCCCCGCCTGTAAAGCAGATAACAAGCCTCTGACTAACAACTACACCCATTCAGTCATTATAACCAACGAGGACTCCAAGGAAGAGAAAAAACTGCCACAAATCGTCGTCAGTGGGGAAGCCATTGAACCGTCTGAGGTCGAGGTCACTCAGGAGAAAGGTCAAAGCGACCTTGAAGACGGGGTCGAGGTCATCAATCTCAAGGACACGATGAAAATGGGCCAATCAAAGATCTGCATGGCTCGGAAAGGGAGTCTGTGTCGATCTCATAGTTCGGTGAAGTCAGCCAAGACCCACTCCATCACTCAGATCGGGAAAACGTCGCTACCCGCCTTTGTTCAAGTGGAGACCTTACATCCGGGACAAGTGTTTGTAAGTTGTGAACTGATTGCAATCTTCTATATAAATGATTTACCTCATTAAGAATGGCAAATGATATGCATAACTATATCTTGATCTTCGATGATCATGGAAAAACACTTCAAAACTGTTGTTGCCGATATAAAATGACCGCATTTCTTTCTAACCTCTTTTCTTGCAATGCATATCCACAACAGCGATTTAGTTCGGTAATTAATGCTTGCAATAAATTTCAAAGAACGGGTCTCTATGGATATGTCTCTGCATGCAGATTACTATTTCATTCCTTCTCGCCATAACTTGAAAAGGTTACATTTCTACCGTAGATGATAGAAAAATGAAAAAACGAAACAAATATGGTATTGAAATACTATTCAACTGAACAGAAAATGAAAATCACATTTATATGTTGTGTTCCTTTTTATAACATCAACACTCTTTTATAAAAACATTGCTACCTAAAGACAGGATTTAATCTCCGTGTAACTATTTCAGGGGTTGCGATCGTGCCTCGACCCGGAGGAAAGAGGGCCGTCTGTTAGCCTTGTAAGTAGCTTTTACAATATCAAAACAACTATATTATTAATCTACATAAGATATGCAATTTTCCGTGTAACATGATAATAAGAACTATGGTATCCTTAAAACAGGTGAGCGGCGAGTGTGAAATCCTCCAAATCAACAAGAAGTTCTTCATGAAACACTGTGACGATGCTATCTATGGACTTATCCGATTGAAGGTAGGTCCGTTATGAATCATGAAGTAGACGATCAATCAGCTCAGTGGTTCAGCAAATCCTCTCTCCTCTTTGGCTGTTCCTTTGTTGTTTACAAGATTTCGTATGATAACATATTTCATTTAAAGTTAATGCACATACAAAATTATTAATTTTTGGAGAAGTTATGCTAGCGATGAGTCTATTTAAACAAATCGCGAGGTATGTGTCTATGATAGCATAATGAAGAGGAAAAAAAGAAAAGGAGTTTCTAACGGAAGTTTGTTTTAACATGAAACATCTTCATCATGTGTAGTATATGTGATGTCACTTTCAGTACTGTTCCTAGTTGTTACATTGAAAGTTTGTATGATGATGAATATGTTTTACATTGTGCATAGGACCTATTTTAGTATACATGCATACATTGGTATAGCCTATTAACCCTCCCAGGTGCTCAAAGTGCTTTCCTTTCCTTCAACCAAAGGATGCATTTCGCAATCTCATCACCCCGAGAACCACGAAAATCTGCAGCCATAAAACGCACCGAATTATAGGACTTTCAAATTAAAACATGTTGGTTTGAATGAGGAAGAATTCTATGGATTTTCCAACTTCTTTATTACAAGAGTGCGATGTTCCGGTGTAGATACGAACACCGTTTTCAAGCAAAATAGGATTCTTCCTAATTCATCCTACAACTCATGAAGTCATGTTGGTTTGAATATTGAATTAAAGTTCATTTTCACAAACCTTTGGTCATTAAAGTTACCAACATGTTGCAGGCCAAGCCCTTCCCGACGGAGGAGGATCTGATAGACCGCTTGGACGCCAACCTGCAGTGGGAGGAGTATAAGAAGCGCACACTGTCCCAGTACCTCAAGGAGACGCGCAGGCTGGACAGATGAGTGGACAGCGGTCAGTGGCAAAGGGCACCTGCCATTATATATTACAAACTCAAACAGTGACTGGACTTTACCATAGAAGAAGTAACTGAACAATCGTATGTTTTGGTTTGACAAACTTGTGAAAGCCGTAAGAGATGTATGGACAGTTGGGTGCGGCAAGGGACGCCTATCGGTCCAGTGTTATTCGTTACAAACTGAAGTGAATGACAGACAATGTAATAGTTCGAAACCCCTGTGGAAAGTTGTGAGAGATGAGAGGGCTATGACAAGGGACACCTTTCAATCCAGCATTATTCGTTATAACCCCGAAGAAGTGACTGAAACACAATCATATATTTGCCAACCTTGTGAAAAGAGATGCGTAGACGGTTGGCAGCAGCAAGGAACATGTATTATATCAGTGTTATCCCTCACAAACTCAAAGACGTGAATGACAGGCAATATGATAGTTTGAAAACCGCGTGCAAATTTGTGAAAGATTGACAGTGACAAGGATCATGCATGTGTCCAATCTTATTAATTCAAATCGAAGAGGTGACTGGAGCACTATATAATAAACTTCATTTGGACAACCTTGTTAGTCGTGATGCATTACGAGTGTTGTTCATTGAAAATATTCAAAACAGTGTTTGAAACATATTCGCAGACCGTGTTTGGACAACCTTTAAACTGATAGATGATCGTACAGGAACGTCTGACAAGGGACAAGGGATTTGGGAACACTGAGAGGTGATCAGCTGACATTGATCTCATTATTCGTGTATGATTAAGGATTGCCTGACTGGAACATAGGACAAACGGTACAACGTTTGCTTTATTTGAGATCTTAACATGGCAATGTTAGACTGAGGCGTGAAGCGTTAAATATTTCAGATTTCAAAATAATATGTATAGAATACTAATTTATTCATTACTGAGGTTTTAAGCTATAATGCGAAGGTGTCTTGTGTCTGTTTTAAACCGGACATCTGAATTCAAAGAGTTTCACTAAATTTTCTCTGTCAACGGAAAGCGCATAACAATGATATCAAATTATCTTATAGAGAATTCTGGAAAAGTAAGAACGAAGATAGTGCATTTTTAAATTTGGTTTTTAAAAATGTGAATAGTTACTTGAAAACTGTCTTTTTATTCACAAACTATCTTAAGTGACTTTAGTTTCATAAATGTCGACATGAAGGGAAATATAGATGTTCTAAGGAAATGAGGGAATGTAATACAACGCTGTTTTATTTGTGTTTTTCGGCGACAGTTCTATGATGAAAAGAACGTTCGCTCAAGAACGACATTTCCTTGATTGAGAGTGTGCTGTATGTCGACATTTTGGTGAATTACATTGTGCTCTGGAATATCAAGTTATCAAGAATGATCATACTGGTTCAGAATAGACTATTTGATGAACTAAGTGTTCGAAAATGTTGACATACCTAATATTTTATGCTATATATGAATGAAGTGAATCATATGTCCAATTTTTTTGTGTTTATGCCTTATAAGTTGTGAAATATACCTATCAGACCTGCGCGCTTCATTGTGTGTGTCTTCATTATCAATGCATCTATCTTCAATGAGAATAAGCAACCCAACAACATCAAGCTGCTATGAATATACATCATGTCAGGGACTATATGGTATGAGCTAATGGCCCGTGTTTTGCGTACCATTTTCCTTGAAGCGCTTCAGACTGAGAATAATACATTTTAAAATCTCTTTCAAATCGTAGTAAGGTTTAGCTTATACCACATCAGTGCCTTCAATATATACATATTTATCATATAATGGGCAGTGTTATCTGTGCAATAAACCCATCTTGTAATCATGTTATCAGATCCCTGATAACAATGCAAATGAGGTCAAAATCCGAACTATTTTCTCAAAACTCCATGCATGTCATGCGAGTCCTAAACCGGTCTCTAAACATTGATAACGTCGTCGGGAGTTTTCAGGTTTTGTGGGTTTTTTATCGAATAAAATATCGTAAACAAAAACTGTCAAAACTTATCACGCATTCGTATTTTAGAAATAGCTTGGTTATCGAAGCATTTCAAGTTGTTTTCATTGTGCGTTTAAAAATAAAACGATATGCAGCTAACAATATCGGCTTTCGAAAAAATAGGTGCTTCAATTTTCGTGCATAACATAGGCCTAGATCGCTTTGGTCGTGTCGGTTACCAACTTATCAGCATAAACAAATCATATTCTAGTGATAGTACAGATTATCTAGTAGCGTAGTTACAAACGCAACAACCTCACCTTCGCAAAACGTCGACGTTTAGTCTAAGGATACCGTAACTGAACTGCGTAACAACAATGACAATGCAGCTTTTCAAAATGCAGTTAGAGTTACTTCCCCTGTTGTAGCGACGTTGACAACTGGTTCTTACACGTTTTGTGTTATTAAAAAATACAATGTTTACTCGTGCATTGGAAATCAGACTGAAAATGTTCATAGATTGAGGGAGACGTTTCTATCACTGTGAAAAAATCATTTCATGAAGGAATTATATGATATTAATGATACGTTAACACACTCGGTTAATAATCTCTATGTATTTACACTGCACAGGGATCAGTATATTACAAAGACAAAGATAATGTCGGTGAAACCGCCTTTCTGTCTCGTCTGGTGACAGGTGACGGATGACAGGCATCTTCCTACGCAGAGCCTAAAAGGCCAGTTTCCAAACTGTCATTTTATGCCTTGCTGCAGAGACTCTACTTTTCTGTGCTGCTATAGTGCCCCTACAGACTAGAGAGCAAGCACAGAAAACTCAAGGCTATGCAGCAAGGCATAAAATGACAGTTTGGAAACTGCCTTTTAGGCTCTGCGTAGGAAGATGCCTGTCATCCGTCACCTGTCACCAGACGAGACAGAAACCGCCTTTCTGTCTCGTCTGGTGACAGGTGAGAGGTGACGGGTGAGAGGTGACGGGTGAGAGGTAACGGGTGAGAGGTGACGGGTGAGAGGTGACGGGTGAGAGGTGACGGGTGACTAGACCTTGATCAACCAATGTTACCCTAAAACTGAACTTGAATCCAAGCAGGGACAGCACAACCATTCTCAGTCTACACTGAAGTTCCGCGCTCAGCTGGCAAAGTTATGCCCACCATATTTTGGGATGCATAAGATATTTTATTAATTGTTTACATGCCACACAAAATAACAATGAATGGTCAATATAATGCCATCTTAAGATGCAATGTTGTCCTTCTGCGTTTGCAATATAATTCTCAAGTTCACCATAGGGTCTAGGGCTGCACAGGCCGCTATACGTGAATGTACATATATGGATTCGAACAGCTGTTCACCCACTCTAAGCCCAGGCTAGCCCCCAGCGTCAACTTCCTGTTCAAATAAATGAAATCCGCCCTACGGGATGACAAAGACGTTGAGGCTGCCTCAGAAGTGTGGCAAGGGGGGAACTGTGGTATCGAAAAAAAGAGAAGGATATAAAAAGAATAAGGTTATGAGATGAAAGGCTATCATATTGAGAAGTAAAAGTAAAAAGGTTGTGTGAGTCCATTTATATTGAAGCGTATTGAACCTCGTACAACAGAGCACATGGATCAATGTCTTTCATTGATGTGTATGAGGAAGTATAATTGCTTTTGTCAAATATAAAGTCCTTCTCAAGTCCAATTCTTATATTGCAATATGTTATTTCTCAGTTTTCAGTTCTCAGTTTTCAAGTTATTGATTCAACTTGTTAATATAGACTCAACTCTTCACTTAAAATTTTATTTATTTCTCAAACCACTGGCAGATTAACTGAAACAAAAATAAAAGGCTATTTTGAGTCACATTACTCACAAAAACAACCAATTAAAACTGGAAAAGTATAAATACTAGAAAATAATGAAATCAAATGTGTTTCGTATATCTGTGTTACTGTGACATTTTTAAAATTTTGATAACAAAAATTTAATACAACCGTCTTGGTATCACTCTGTTTAAGATATTTATTTTGTTGTTGAAACTTTAATATGTGCCATTATGTATTTATATAAAATAAATGTTATATTCGGTTTTTTCTTCATATTGGCTAATTGCAATACTTCACTCAGGGGCAAAATAAACGATACCAACTTTTCAAATGAATACAAAACAAAATCCTGTCGTAATTGAAATGCGACTTGGAATCACTTTTGATAGGCACATAAGTTCACTGTTGTGAAGATGTACTCACAATTTCCAACATCAGAGTATGATACTTTTAATTGTATGATTGTTCAAATACACGAGTGGTCTTTAAACAGCCTTTTCTTTTTTGAAATTAAGAAATTTTTAAATTTGATAAATCAAAGATGTTGTCTCAATAAAAAGGCTTGATAGAAATTAATTTGTTCATGTATTTTGTCTGAAAATTGATTTAAGCACAAGCAATTTTGGTCATTTTCAGTATCCTATCTGGTCTAGTTAAGGAGATTTTTAAACGACGTTTTTTGAAAGGCATGTTTTTCCAAAGCGTTAAACAGATATTTCTATGGAATTAAAAACCTAGTTCAATCGTAGCTCTCACTCGTTGCTAAATCTAAAATGCATTTCACATGGTATCGTTTCTTTTGCCCCTGAGTGTATACAAATAGCAATTTGTCATGTTTGAGGCATGAAATAGGAAACCGCTACAGCAAAGAAGTTCTGCTCATCTGTATCAACAAAAAGGAAAAGTGATAAGTACTAGTTGTGCAATAACGTCGAAGCATAAACGCTTGTCTTATAGTGCGAGGGAAAAGAACAGGAAATAGCCTCTCTGTGTTAAATGGTGTAGATCCTGTTTGTTCCATTCCCTTGTTTCGGCTTCCTGGCAATCACGTACTGTCGGAGCTTTCCAAAAAGAACTGTATAGCCTGGGTTTTAACGCCACAAATATATTTATTTGTCCCAAAAAGGAACCCAATTCAAGCATACTCACTACTGGGATTTGCAATTTGTAACTCAAATTAATCCTTCACATTGTTATTTCTAAGATAAAAATTTATTTATAATGTTACAATGACCTGTTTAAGTGACATTTCAGTACTCTTTGATCTAACACTCATGATAAAATCGATTAATAATCGAACTACAGAAGTCCTACAATAGACCATCAAAGCAATCCATTGGTTCACATTTGAAATATTAGAAACAAAATTATCGAAAACGCTAAAACATACATATTTGCGTAGAACTTAAACAATACTGCCTGTTTGACTGACATTTCAATACTCATTGATCAAACATTAGCAAAAGAATCTATTAATAATCGAACTACAAGATACCTAGTATAGAAAATAGTTCACCGATGCGATCCATTGATTAATATACTAAGTAATCGAAAACGCTGAAAAGATATACATTTATTTTCAATGTTACAAATACCTGTTTAAGTGACATTTCAGATTTACATTGATCAATGTATGTTTGATGAATTAAAGGTTATATTTTGATTTTTGTATATAAATGTTACAAAATGTTTGAGTGACATTCCTGTACTTGTTGATTATGTGTCACAAAGTGTGTCAGAAGAAGGTAGAAGGATCAATACCGGATATTATCGATTATTATTCGCCCGTGTTATATACCACAGTATAATATTTATAGCGCAACAGTAGTGAGTTATTATGACGTCAAAGTGTAATAGCTTGGTCACAATGGCTTCGAAAAAGTTAGTTTTCAGCACTCTGTAGGCAAGTTTGCTTGATTTTAGGGCAATAACAAAATACTAAACTCCCTCCCATTTAAAACTAATTTTATTTGATTTGTGAATAGTTTGGTATCAAATTCTCTTTCGCTTTTTTTTATACATTATGCGTTATAAAATAAGTATTAAAGGTCAACGATATTGACTGATTGACATTGACGTACATTAAAACGTGTGATTTAATGAAAACTACAAATATGTTATTTTATTTTTGCATAGAATGTTGCAACCCTTAAAATGTCAGAAAAGATTAGAAACATCGCATTTCACAAGTTAGTATCATCACAGAAACGTCGCATTTCATTAGGTTTGTATATACATTCAACTCAACGTCGCATTTCATCAAGTTAGTCCTGTTTACCAAGTATGATTATTTGTTGAAGGGAGTCTATTTTGTCAACAGGCAAATATTTTCCCACATGGATTGGTATTGGTGAAATAAAAAGTTTATAAAACAACTTGAGTCGATTTTCAAGCTTCTTTTAATATATTAGAAGTTTAATCTTAAGTGTCTCTTCGAAAAGTATTAATGCTAAAGTTACAAATTCATTTAAAGCAATATTTCACACTTATCCCAAGACTTTCACCTTAAAATTGAGCCATTAAATTAATAATCGAAAAGTCGAATAGTTATATAGGTTTCCTCTAGGATTTTGCAAAGCAATAAAACCATGGTCAGCTGTGCCATTTGCGAAAAGAATTTGAAAACCGAAATATCAAATCTGAAATACAAGTTTACGTCCATGAAGTTGCACATGATTTTTATCTTGTTTTCTTAACTTTTGATTTCGACAATACAAATCCCTCTTTTTTCACAGAAAGACTTATGGAATAAGGATATCGTTAACTAAATATAAATTCAAGGATAAGAAATCATTAACAAACAGATTACCTAAACAGTTCATAAGGGAATTCATAAATACAGTCATAACATTTTAAAAATTTAGTTTTAGTAAGTATCTTTTAGAATTCAATTTATGACCATATTCATGTGTGACATAGTCAACAAAGAATATTTAGTATTGAATTTCAATCAATGAATTTCGTTGTTTAAAATGAAAAAATGAAAATCTTAAAGTAGCAGTATTAGTTTAACAGTTATCTCGTCAAAACGAAACAATGTATATGTTACCAATTGCAAGAATTCTTTTGTTAATTGTTAGTAGTATGTATTCTGAAACGTTCGTTAACGTTTAAGACTCCGCAACGCTATCTTAAGAATACAAGGAGTTTATGGATTATCTATTTAGAAGTTGATAATCCAGAAACTCCTTGTATTCTTGATAGTTCTACCTTTTAAAATGCCTCACAAACAACCTATCTCTGTCTTAAATGATTAAAAGTTGTTCACATTTAAATTGTCCTCGGTATTTTCACTTCACTCCCGTTTTTTAGGGTAAACTTATGATATGACCCTCTGGAGGTACGCATTTGGCGTAAATTTATATTCAAGTCTACCAGGCGCTTGTTACTTGATCAAATAGTGACTATGTGCAGAATATTAGTCCAATATTATATAAACTGACTTGCATAAGAAACGCAATCAACATACAAATTGTTATTGAACTGCACGTTTTTTGCGTTTTTTTCGAGAATGATGTTTGTCATTAAAACAATCGATTTGAAGAAGAAAACATGCCACGATTAAGCGCTGCAGAAAGAGAGAGAGCCATAGGAATGCTTCAGGTTGGAGCAACTCAGAGCCATGTTGCAAGGATCATGGGCTGCAACAAGTGTACAATTGCTAGACTTGTCACACGTCACAGACAAACTGGCAGTACTGCGGACAGGCCCCGGGGTGGAAGACCGAAGGTTACGACTGTACGGGAGGACCGGTATTTGCGCATCTTGCACCTCCGGAATCGATTTCTCCCTGTCGCATCCTCAGCTGCAAATGGACTTGGACATCCGGTCAGCAGATGGACCGTCGCCCGACGACTTCGCCAGTATGGTCTACGTGCCTGTCGAGCCCTCAAATCGTAGCGTTAGCACGCAATCAACGATTTGCAAGACTGAGGTGGGCCAGGGACGTACAGAGGTGGCAACAATGAAACTGGGGGAGAGTTCTCTTCAGTGATGAAAGCAGGTTCCAGCTGTTCCATTCTGACGACCGTGACAAAGTTTACAGACGACAAGGAGAACGTACAGCCCCGTGCTGCGTCAATGAGGTGGAACCTTACGGTGGCGGTAGTGTGATGGTCTTGGGTGGCATTTATGGAGACCAGAAGACGGATCTTGTTATCCTAAATGGAAATCTCACCGCCCGTCGCTACATCGACAATGTCCTCAGACCTGTTGTGCTGCCGTTCATGCAACAAAACCAACGAGCGATGTTTCAGCAGGACAAAGCCACGCCCCACACTGCTCGTATCACCAGAGACTTTCTTGCTGACAACAACGTGAACGTCCTGCCGTGGCCTGCCCGCTCACCGGACCTCTCACCCATTGAGCACCTTTGGGACCAACTGGAACGTCGAATTCGAAACATCAACAACCCCCATTGACGAGAAACGCCTTGGCCGTCGCCCTACAAGAGGAATGGCGTAGGATTCCTAACTTAGACGTTAGGAGACTTGTGCACTCTGTTCGACGCCGTGTGAGGGAGTGCATCATTGCCAGGGGACGGTACACACGATACTGACTCTTTTGTGATACCTTTGTTTACCCCTCCCAGGTGCTCAAAATGCTTTCCTTTCCTTCAACCAAAGGATGCATTTCGCAATCTCATCACCCCGAGAACCACGAAAATCTGCAGCCATAAAACGCACCGAATTATAGGACTTTCAAATTAAAACATGTTGGTTTGAATGAGGAAGAATTCTATGGATTTTCCAACTTCTTTATTACAAGAGTGCGATGTTCCGGTGTAGATACGAACACCGTTTTCAAGCAAAATAGGATTCTTCCTCATTCATCCTACAACTCTTGAAGTCATGTTGGTTTGAATATTGAATTAAAGTTCATTTTCACAAACCTTTGATCATTAAAGTTACCAACATGTTGCAGGCCAAGCCCTTCCCGACGGAGGAGGATCTGATAGACCGCTTGGACGCCAACCTGCAGTGGGAGGAGTATAAGAAGCGCACACTGTCCCAGTACCTCAAGGAGACGCGCAGGCTGGACAGATGAGTGGACAGCGGTCAGTGGCAAAGGGCACCTGCCATTATATATTACAAACTCAAACAGTGACTGGACTTTACCATAGAAGAAGTAACTGAACAATCGTATGTTTTGGTTTGACAAACTTGTGAAAGCCGTAAGAGATGAATGGACAGTTGGGTGCGGCAAGGGACGCCTATCGGTCCAGTGTTATTCGTTACAAACTGAAGTGAATGACAGACAATGTAATAGTTCGAAACCCCTGTGGAAAGTTGTGAGAGATGAGAGGGCTATGACAAGGGACACCTTTCAATCCAGCATTATTCGTTATAACCCCGAAGAAGTGACTGAAACACAATCATATATTTGCCAACCTTGTGAAAAGAGATGCGTAGACGGTTGGCAGCAGCAAGGAACATGTATTATATCAGTGTTATCCCTCACAAACTCAAAGACGTGAATGACAGGCAATATGATAGTTTGAAAACCGCGTGCAAATTTGTGAAAGATTGACAGTGACAAGGATCATGCATGTGTCCAATCTTATTAATTCAAATCGAAGAGGTGACTGGAGCACTATATAATAAACTTCATTTGGACAACCTTGTTAGTCGTGATGCATTACGAGTGTTGTTCATTGAAAATATTCAAAACAGTGTTTGAAACATATTCGCAGACCGTGTTTGGACAACCTTTAAACTGATAGATGATCGTACAGGAACGTCTGACAAGGGACAAGGGATTTGGGAACACTGAGAGGTGATCAGCTGACATTGATCTCATTATTCGTGTATGATTAAGGATTGCCTGACTGGAACATAGGACAAACGGTACAACGTTTGCTTTATTTGAGATCTTAACATGGCAATGTTAGACTGAGGCGTGAAGCGTTAAATATTTCAGATTTCAAAATAATATGTATAGAATACTAATTTATTCATTACTGAGGTTTTAAGCTATAATGCGAAGGTGTCTTGTGTCTGTTTTAAACCGGACATCTGAATTCAAAGAGTTTCACTAAATTTTCTCTGTCAACGGAAAGCGCATAACAATGATATCAAATTATCTTATAGAGAATTCTGGAAAAGTAAGAACGAAGATAGTGCATTTTTAAATTTGGTTTTTAAAAATGTGAATAGTTACTTGAAAACTGTCTTTTTATTCACAAACTATCTTAAGTGACTTTAGTTTCATAAATGTCGACATGAAGGGAAATATAGATGTTCTAAGGAAATGAGGGAATGTAATACAACGCTGTTTTATTTGTGTTTTTCAGCGACAGTTCTATGATGAAAAGAACGTTCGCTCAAGAACGACATTTCCTTGATTGAGAGTGTGCTGTATGTCGACATTTTGGTGAATTACATTGTGCTCTGGAATATCAAGTTATCAAGAATGATCATACTGGTTCAGAATAGACTATTTGATGAACTAAGTGTTCGAAAATGTTGACATACCTAATATTTTATGCTATATATGAATGAAGTGAATCATATGTCCAATTTTTTTGTGTTTATGCCTTATAAGTTGTGAAATATACCTATCAGACCTGCGCGCTTCATTGTGTGTGTCTTCATTATCAATGCATCTATCTTCAATGAGAATAAGCAACCCAACAACATCAAGCTGCTATGAATATACATCATGTCAGGGACTATATGGTATGAGCTAATGGCCCGTGTTTTGCGTACCATTTTCCTTGAAGCGCTTCAGACTGAGAATAATACATTTTAAAATCTCTTTCAAATCGTAGTAAGGTTTAGCTTATACCACATCAGTGCCTTCAATATATACATATTTATCATATAATGGGCAGTGTTATCTGTGCAATAAACCCATCTTGTAATCATGTTATCAGATCCCTGATAACAATGCAAATGAGGTCAAAATCCGAACTATTTTCTCAAAAGTCCATGCATGTCATGCGAGTCCTAAACCGGTCTCTAAACATTGATAACGTCGTCGGGAGTTTTCAGGTTTTGTGGGTTTTTTATCGAATAAAATATCGTAAACAAAAACTGTCAAAACTTATCACGCATTCGTATTTTAGAAATAGCTTGGTTATCGAAGCATTTCAAGTTGTTTTCATTGTGCGTTTAAAAATAAAACGATATGCAGCTAACAATATCGGCTTTCGAAAAAATAGGTGCTTCAATTTTCGTGCATAACATAGGCCTAGATCGCTTTGGTCGTGTCGGTTACCAACTTATCAGCATAAACAAATCATATTCTAGTGATAGTACAGATTATCTAGTAGCGTAGTTACAAACGCAACAACCTCACCTTCGCAAAACGTCGACGTTTAGTCTAAGGATACCGTAACTGAACTGCGTAACAACAATGACAATGCAGCTTTTCAAAATGCAGTTAGAGTTACTTCCCCTGTTGTAGCGACGTTGACAACTGGTTCTTACACGTTTTGTGTTATTAAAAAATACAATGTTTACTCGTGCATTGGAAATCAGACTGAAAATGTTCATAGATTGAGGGAGACGTTTCTATCACTGTGAAAAAATCATTTCATGAAGGAATATTTCTAGACTGTTCACAACTGTACATCGCCGACAATATGACCTTCACCTTGCTTTATTGTGAAAGCAATTACTCCGCGAAATCTAGGTCAAACATATTTTTAGAAGGTATCATATTTTCGTTTAAATCCTTTTATTTCAAAATGACATTATATGATAAAGAAATTATTAACCTCGTGTGTTTCCGTATCATTAATATCATATAATAGGAATAAAAATATATGTATTATGCTCGCCAAAGGCTCGCATAATACAAATTTTATTCCTATTATATGATATTAATGATACGTTAACACACTCGGTTAATAATCTCTATGTATTTACACTGCACAGGGATCAGTATATTACAAAGACAAAGATAATGTCGGTGAAACCGCCTTTCTGTCTCGTCTGGTGACAGGTGACGGATGACAGGCATCTTCCTACGCAGAGCCTAAAAGGCCAGTTTCCAAACTGTCATTTTATGCCTTGCTGCAGAGACTCTACTTTTCTGTGCTGCTATAGTGCCCCTACAGACTAGAGAGCAAGCACAGAAAACTCAAGGCTATGCAGCAAGGCATAAAATGACAGTTTGGAAACTGCCTTTTAGGCTCTGCGTAGGAAGATGGGTGACAGGTGACAGGTGACAAGACCTAGATCAACCAATGTTACCCTAAAACTGAACTTGAATCCAAGCAGGGACAGCACAACCATTCTCAGTCTCCACTGAAGTTCCGCGCTCAGCTGGCAAAGTTATGCCCACCATATTTTGGGATGCAAAAGATATGTTATTAATTGTTTACATGCCACACAAAATAACAATGAATGGTCAATATAATGCCATCTAAAGATGCAATGTTGTCCTTCTGCGTTTGCAATATAATTCTCAAGTTCACCATAGGGTCTAAAGCTGCACAGGCCGCTATACGTGAATGTACATATATGGATTCGAACAGCTGTTCACCCACTCTAAGCCCAGGCTAGCCCCCAGCGCCAACTTCCCGTTCAAATAAATGAAATCCGCCCTACGGGATGACAAAGACGTTGAGGCTGCCTCAGAAGTGTGGCAAGGGGGGAACCCGCAATGTTCTACACTGTGGTATCGAAAAAAAGAGAAGGATATAAAAAGAATAAGGTAATGAGATGAAAGGCTATCATATTGAGAAGTAAAAGTAAAAAGGTTGTGTGAGTCCATTTATATTGAAGCGTATTGAACCTCGTACAACAGAGCACATGGATCAATGTCTTTCATTGATGTGTATGAGGAAGTATAATTGTTTTTGTCAAATATAAAGTCCTTCTCAAGTCCAATTCTTATATTGCAATATGTTATTTCTCAGTTTTCAGTTCTCAGTTTTCAAGTTATTGATTCAACTTGTCAATATAGACTCAACTCTTCACTTAAAATTTTATTTATTTCTCAAACCACTGGCAGATTAACTGAAACAAAAATAAAAGGCTATTTTGAGTCACATTGCTCACAAAAACAACCAATTAAAACTGGAAAAGTATAAATACTAGAAAATAATGAAATCAAATGTGTTTCGTATATCTGTGTTACTGTGACATTCTTAAAATTTTGATAACACAAATTTAATACAACCGTCTTGGTATCACTCTGTTTAAGATATTTATTTTGTTGTTGAAACTTTAATATGTTCCATTATGTATTCATATAAAATAAATGTTATATTTGGTTTTTACTTCATAATGGCTAATTGCATTATTTCACTCAGGGGCAAAATAAACGATACCAACTTTTCAAATGAATACAAAACAAAATCCTGTCGAAATTGAAATGCGACTTGGAATCCCTTTTGATAGGCACATAAGTTCACTGTTGTGAAGATGTACTCACAATTTCCAACATCAGAGTATGATACTTTTAATTGTATGATTGTTCAAATACACGAATGGTCTTGAAACAGCCTTTTCTTTTTTGGTCATAATCTTTGGAAATGAAATACAAGTATTAAGAAATTTTTAAATTTGATAAATCAAAGATGTTGTCTCAATAAAAAGGCTAGAAATAGATAGAAATTAATTTGTTCATGTATTTTGTCTGTAAGTTGATTTAAGCACAAGCAATTTTGGTCATTTTCAGTATCCTATCTGGTCTAGTTAAGGAGATTTTTAAACGACGTTTTTGGAAAGGCATTTTTTTCCAAAGCGTTAAACAGATATATCTATGGAATTAAAAACCTAGTTAAGTCGTAGCTCTCACTCGTTGCTAAATCTAAAATGCATTTCACATGGAATCGTTTCTTTTGCCCCTGAGTGTATACAAATAGCAATTTGTCATGTTTGAGGCATGAAATAGGAAACCGCTACAGCAAAGAAGTTCTGCTCATCTGTATCAACAAAAAGGAAAAGTGATAAGTACTAGTTGTGCAATAACGTCGAAGCATAAACGCTTGTCTTATAGTGCGAGGGAAAAGAACGGGAAATAGCCTCTCTGTGTTAAATGGTGTAGATCCTGTTTGTTCCATTCCCTTGTTTCGGCTTCCTGGCAATCACGTACTGTCGGAGTTATCAAAAGAGAACTGTATAGCCTGGGTTTTAACGCCACAAATTTATTTATTTGTCCCAAAAAGGAACCCAATTCAAGCATACTCACTACTGGCATTTGTAATTTGTAACTCAAATAAATCCTTCACATTGAAACGGATTAGGACCAGGATTTTCTTGAATACTCGTTTGTCGATTTCTGTCATCGTCATCATTTCTTATAAGTAAAAGTTGTACATTACTACAGTACATTTTTATTGATGTTTCTGGAAACATTATGTATGCGTGGTCTCATATGTCTCATCGATGCATGGTTTATAAGTATTGGTTTTCACCTTTGATCGCTAACACTCAACTCCAGAAAACATAAAAGACAACAGAGCGATTCATTGATTAATATTTGAAATATTAAAACCAAATTATCGAAAACGCTGAAAAGCTATATTTCTAAGATAAAAATTTATTTATAATGTTACAATGACCTGTTTAAGTGACATTTCAGTACTCTTTGATCTAACACTCATGATAAAATCGATTAATAATCGAACTACAGAAGTCCTACAATAGACCATCAAAGCAATCCATTGGTTCACATTTGAAATATTAGAAACAAAATTATCGAAAACGCTAAAACATACATATTTGCGTAGAACTTAAACAATACTGCCTGTTTGACTGACATTTCAATACTCATTGATCAAACATTAGCAAAAGAATCGATTAATAATCGAACTACAAGATACCTAGTATAGAAAATAGTTCACCGATGCGATCCATTGATTAATATACTAAGTAATCGAAAACGCTGAAAAGATATACATTTATTTTCAATGTTACAAATACCTGTTTAAGTGACATTTCAGATTTACATTAATCAATGTATGTTTGATGAATTAAAGGCTATATATATTTTGCGTTAATTTGTGTATATCAATGTTACAAAATGTTTGAGTGACATTCCTGTACTTGTTGATTATGTGTCACAAAGTGTGTCAGAAGAAGGTAGAAGGATCAATACCGGATATTATCGATTATTATTCGCCCGTGTTATATACCACAGTATAATATTTATACGGCAACAGTAGTGAGTTATAATAACTCACATTGTAATAGCGTCACAATGGCTGCGAAAAAGTTAGTTTTCAGCACTCTGTAGGCAAGTTTGCTTGATTTTAGGGCAATAACAAAATACTAAACTCCCTCCCATTTAAAACTAATTTTATTTGATTTGTGAATAGTTTGGTATCAAATTCGCTTTCGCTTTTTTTTATACGTTATGCGTTATAAAATAAGTATTAAAGGTCAACGATATATTGACTGATTGACATTGACGTACATTAAAACGTGTGATTTAATGAAAACTACAAATATGTTATTTTATTTTTGCATAGAATGTTGCAACCCTTAAAATGTCAGAAAAGATTAGAAACATCGCATTTCACAAGTTAGTATCATCACAGAAACGTCGCATTTCATTAGGTTTGTATATACATTCAACTCAACGTCGCATTTCATCAAGTTAGTACATGTATACCAAGTATGATTATTTGTTGAAGGCAGTCTATTTTGTCAACAGCCAAATATTTTACCACAGGGATTGGTATTGGTGAAATAAAAAGTTTATAAAACAGCTTGAGTTTTCAAGCTTCTATTAATATATTAGAAGTATAATCTTAAGTGTCTCTTCGAAAAGTATTTTCAAAATGCTAAAGTTACAAATTCATTTAAAGAAATATTTCACACTTATCCCAAGACTTTCACCTTTAAATTGAGCCATTAAATTAATAATCGAAAAGTCGAATAGTTATATAGGTTTCCTCTAGGTTTGCAAAGCAAAAAAACCTTGGTCAGCTGTGCCATTTGCGAAAAGAATCTCGAAAACCGAAATATCAAATCTGAAATACAAGTTTACGTCCATGAAGTTGCACATGATTTTTATCTTGTTTTCTTAACTTTTGATTTCGACAATACAAATCCCTATTTTTCCACTGAAAGACTAATGGAATAAGGATATCGTTAACTAAATATAAATTCAAGGATAAGAAATGATAAAGTAGGATATCATTAACATACAGATTACCTAAACAGTTCATAAGGGAATTCATAAATACAGTCATAACATTTAAAAAATGAGTTTTAGTAAGTATCTTTTAGAATTCAATTTATAACCATATTCATGTGTGACATAGTCAACAAAGAATAATTAGTATTGAATTTCAATCAATTAATTTCGTTGTTTAAAATGAAAAAAATAAAATCTTAAAGTAGCAGTAATAGTAATACAGTTATCTCGTCAAAACGAAACAATGTATATGTTACCAATTGCAAGAATTCTTTTGTTAATTGTTAGTAGTATGTATTCTGAAACGTTCGTTAACATATAAGACTCCGCAACTCTATCTTAAGAATATAAGAAGTTTATGGATTATCAACTTAGAAGTTGATATTCAATTAATTCCATGTATTCTTGATAGTTCTACCTTTTAAAATGCTTCACAAACAACTTATCTCTGTCTTACATGATTAAAAGTTGTTCACATTAAAATGGTCCTCAGTACTTTCACTTCATGCCTTCTTTCAACGACTCCCGTTTTTTAGGGTAAACTTATGATATGACCCTCTGGAGGTACGCATTTGGCGTAAATTTATATTCAAGTCTACCAGGCGCTTGTTCCTTGATCAAATAATGACTATGTGCAGAATATTAGTCCAATATTATATAAACTGACTTGCAAAAGAAACGCCACCAACATACAAATTGTTATTGATTTTCAACCAACGACAAATATTAATTGAAAACATTCTGAACATGTCGCACGAACACAACCTTAATGTTCTGCGCTCGAAACTGCACGTTTTTTGCGTATTGACGAGAATGATGTTTGTCATTAAAACAATCGATTTGAAGAAGAAAACATGCCACGATTAAGCGCTGCAGAAAGAGAGAGAGCCATAGGAAAGCTTCAGGTTGGAGCAACTCAGAGCCATGTTGCAAGGATCATGGGCTGCAACAAGTGTACAATTGCCAGATTTGTCACACGTCACAGACAAACTGGCAGTACTGCGGACAGGCCCCGGGATGGAAGACCGAAGGTTACGACTGTACGGGAGGACCGGTATTTCGCATCTTGCACCTCCGGAATCGATTTCTCTCTGTCGCATCCTCAGCTGCAAATGGACTTGGACATCCGGTCAGCAGACGACTTCGCCAGTATGGTCAACGTGCCCGTCGAGCCCTCAAATGCGTAGCGTTAGCACGCAATCAACGACTTGCAAGACTGAGGTGGGCCAGGGACGTACAGAGGTGGCAACAACGAAACTGGGTGAGAGTTCTCTTCAGTGATGAAAGCAGGTTCCAGCTGTTCCGTTCCGACGACCGTGTCAAAGTTTACAGACGACAGGGAGAACGTACAGCCCCGTGCTGCGTCAAGGAGGTGGAACCTTACGGTGGCAATAGTGTGATGGTCTGGAGTGGCATTTATTGAGACCAGAAGACGTATCTTGTTATCCTAAATGGAAATCTCACCGCCCGTCGCTACATCGACAATGTCCTCAGACCTGTTGTGCTGCCGTTCATGCAACAAAACCAACGAGCAATGTTTCAGCAGGACAACGCCACGCCCCACACTGCTCGTATCACCAGAGACTTTCTTGCTGCCAACAACATGAACGTCCTGCCGTGGCCTGCCCGCTCACCGGACCTCTCACCCATTGAGCACCTTTGGGACCAACTGGAACGTCGAATTCGAAAACGTCAACAACCCCCATTGACGAGAAACGCCTTGGCCGTCGCCCTACAAGAGGAATGGCGTAGGATTCCTAACTTAGACGTTAGGAGACTTATACACTCTGTTCGACGCCGTGTAAGGGAGTGCATGGTTTAAACATATTTTATTTCACAAAATGAAATAAGGATTGGTGAACAAGCCATTGGGCTTATTTGAACACCGCTCCTTTACAACGTATAATACATAACATGACAAGCGACGACAACGATGTTGATAATGATATTATTGAAAAATATATACAAACATGAAATATTATTTAATCATATCTTGCAAGCAATACATTCAGTTAAGTGTGTCTATCTACCCATGTGTAGCAAGAGATATATGGTAATTTAAATCTTTAAGAGTTTTTTACGTCATTTTTAAAACGTTGGGTTTTATTAATAAAAATGTGAATTGAATCAAGAATTTTGAGATTTTCAGAGTGGGTTAGTTCTTTGTTTCCATTTAGAAGAGTATCAATGCTATATCCGTTAGTGTAGAAATGCAAATTTTGTCTTAAGTGGTCATAATTATGGCAAGTAAGAAAGTAGTGCAAAGCGTTTTCAGTGTTATATCCACAGGAGCAGCGTGGGTTATCGGATATATGTCGGTTATATCTATCGGACTTCAGGTTGCTACAACAAAGTCTTAGGCGGCAGTGAACAATTTGACAAAATCGAGTTCCGTAGTTTAGGTCAAAATATAACTTATTTTCGTTTTTATTGATCAAAGTTTTGAATTCTGTTAGAGAACAGGTCTCTTTGAAATCTGGTAATGCGTTCCATAGATGTATGGTATTAGGTAAAAATGATTTAGCGTAGGAAGTAGTTCGACTGTAAATTCCCTTTATTTCAGAGTTATTTCTTAAATTATAGCTTGATGTTTCGGAAACCGAATTTGGGATCAAATCACAAAGATAGGGTGGGAGTTCGTTATTGAACATTTTAAAGAAAAAGGTTAATTTTTGACAATATCTTCTACTTTGCAGTGACTGGAATTTGGTTTCATTATAGATTTTGTTGTGACTTGTACCACGAACAGCACCGCATATTGTTCTTAGGGCATCAAGATGCAAATTCTCCAATATTCGCGATTGTTCATGTGTACAATTATCCCAAATGTGCGTGCAATAGTCAAATATCGGTAAGATATAAGACTTATACATCGTATCCAATGTTTTACGCGATAGTCGATATTTGAAACTCCTCAGACAACTGATCATAGGGCGAGCTTTCCGTACAATATCATCAATATGATTATTCCATGCACAGTCGCTTTGGAGTGTTATTACTAAATGTTTATGACTTTTGACTTCCTTTATTATTGTTCCGTCCATGAGTAGATTAGGTTTTACTTGCTTAGTTTTTCGCGAAAATTGAATAGATTCGGTTTTGTTGGGGTTAAATGTGACCTGCCAGTCCCGGGCCCATCGTGCTATTTTGTCTAAATCATTGTTAAGACAAGCAGCAGCAATTATCGGATCCTCAATGATTACGTACAGCGAGGTGTCATCCGCAAAGAGACGAATATTACTGTCAACATCACATACAATGTCATTAATGTATATCAGAAATAAGAGTGGTCCTAGAACTGAGCCCTGTGGTACTCCAGCGAGGACAGATTTCTTATCTGATCTATACCCGTTAATTGCAACCCGCTGTACACTGTTTTCTAAATAACTTTCAAACCACTTTAACAGTTCACCTTGAATACCATATGATTCTAGTTTACGAATAATTCCTCTATGCCAGACCTTATCAAAGGCCTTAATTATATCACAGAAAACTGCTCTAACTTCTTTCCCTTCGTCAAGAGCTTTAGCTATAAAATTGTATAGAAATGTTAACTGGTTTGACGTGGAATCCCCTGGCATAAAACCGGATTGTAAGTTTGATAAGAGGTCGTTGTCTCTTAGAAAGTTGAATACGTATTTAAACACACACTTTTCAAAAACTTTGGATAAGCAAGATGTGAGTGCGACGGGACGGTAATTTGAGCATTCATGTACGCTCTTTTTTTTGTGAATAGGTATAACCGATGCTTCTTTCCATGAAACGGGAAATACTGACTCGTCAAGTGATAAATTAAATAATTTTGTAAGTATCGGTGTTAAACTATTTGCAATGTACTTGAGTACTTTATTTCCTATCCCGTCGGGACCAGTTGCTTTCGAGGTGTCTAGTGATAATAAAATATCACGTACGTCATTGCGGGTTAAAATGATTTTAGTTAAGGTTGACTCATTGCGAATTTGTAATTCAGGAAGATCTCTATCTGGATCTTCAATAGTGGACTGCGCTGTAAAATAGTCCTTAAAAACATTAGCGATTTCTTCAGGGTTATTATAGACTGTATTGTTTTCAATGATTGTTTGGAATTGGTTGTCATCTTTACGTGATTTTATAAACGCTTTCGTCAGTCGCCACCACGTTTTTGTACCGTGCGAGTTATTTACTGAGTCTTCGATCTTAGTAATGGATATGCGTTTAGCAGTTCTAATAGCGGAGGTAACTTTATTCCTTGCTAATCTAAAATCAGCCCATTTCCCGGGATGGTTTGTTTTCTTTGCAATTTTGTGAAAGCGGTTACGTTTTCGAATCAAAACTCTTATCTGGCTTGTCATCCAAAGCGGGTCGGCTGGTCTAATGGTGACAATCTTATTTGGAATACATTTATCACAGATATCTTTTTTAATGGATGTTAAATTGGATGCAACCTGGTCCGCATCTTTTGAAGAAAATAGCGCATCTTCGTCAATATCGTTTACGCTTCTGTTCATACTTACTGTATCAGCTAACGAGTAGTTATAAACTTTTCGCTTGTAGTTTCGATTAGACGGCACTGGTTCCTTAATCGATACAAATACCGGACAATGGTCACTACAGACAGGGTCGAGGACCCCAGATTGATTTACAACATTATTATTTGAAACAAATATCAGATCTAGCAAGGTACGAGAATATGGTGTAATTCTCGTTGGTTCAGTTATGATCTGTTTTAAATCAAACATTAATTTGATGTAATCAATTTTATTTCTATTTACTCGAAGGGCGTCAATGTTGAAATCACCGACAACTATTGTAAACATGTTTTGGTCTACTGCGTTACCAATAGACTCTTCAATTAGATCCCAGTACTCGGCGCTTTTATCCGCTCGGTAGATGGATCCTATAAGGTAGGAACGGTTTTTACATTTAATTGTTAACCATATTGCCTCAAGGCCGGGTAATTCAAGGTTATCCATACGGTTGGCATGCAGATTACGTTTTATGTAGATAGCAACGCCGCCGCCACGAGTTTGTCTATTTTTCCTGAAGGGAAGGTGATATCCGGGTATTTCTACATCAGTACTGGGGATGTCTGTGTGCAACCAAGTTTCTGTTAAGCATATTACATCATATGAGCGAAATTCAGCTTTAAGTAAATCGATCTTATTCTTCAGACTACGAACGTTTAAATGTATTATCTTAAGGTCATGGCAATATTTTGGTCCTGGATTTGGATGGATATCACCGCAGCATAGAAGAATGATAGAAACAAATATTGATACTCTAGGCCAGTAGAGACAGAGGAACTTGAAACTTCGTACAGTTTTCATAAAATGAACAGAGGATTTTGAGTGTAGTTTCATTGCAAAGGAACCCACTGCCTGTAAGTGTGCATCATTGCCAGGGGACGGCACACGCGATGCTGACTCTTTTGTGATACCTTTGTGTACGCCACAGAACTCTAAACATTGTAAAAACCACAGAATTCAACCAAACTTGGTGATCTAATACCGGACAATGCACCCCTGTGTGATAAACTTGCCTCTCTTATGTCGTCGTAAATGCTGATTGTTATTATTTGTATGAAAAACGATTTCAAGGATATCGTTCTACGAAATAAAACGACATTTGTTACCATTATTTGACTGTGTTTTATTTTATACAATCATATATTGTGGTGGAGTTTCTTTTGCAAGTCAGTTTATTATACATTCTTTGGTGTCATCATCAATTTATTGCCAAGCAACATAAAATTTCAAATTTTATTTAATCAAGCATAAAATCATGTTATAAGGAAACAATTAGGAAGTCCGTTTCTTATAAGGGACCCCAAAACGCCGACTTACAAGTTTATATTCTGATCTTCGTCCAAAAGGTGTCTGCACATTTGCTCATCTGGCCGGTAAGATTAATCAACAAAATTGATTATCGATAATCAATGACCAATAATCAATAACTCAAATGAAACCTTAATTTTCACAATATTTATTTCAAAACATCTAACAACATCTTTATTTGCTGATACTCAATATATATATACAAAAAAGTGTACAAGTATAATTATATTAAGATAATATCATATGTTTGCTTTCCAACGAAGAGATCACAATTATAAAGGACGAATTTGATTGAAGCTGAGTCTTGTAAATCTCCCAAGGGCTGGAAATGTCATGTTGAAATTATATTTATATGTATACTCGCATAAATTTGAGGTGTAGAAAAACTTTGAACAGAAATATTCAAAGGTCACTATATCTATACAAAACATATTTATAGATGACTTGAAAAAACACAGCACACCTATTAGAATAAACATTAAACAGTACTTAGCATATGTGCTTCAAAGATAACTTAATTAGCACGTTTTGAGGGGGAATATAAGATGATGTCAAAAAAAAAAATTAATGGTTTTAATTGAAAGACAACGTATTTAAGCTAATTGGAGTAGTACAGATTCCCTTTTCTTACACAAAATGCAAAGGTGTTTACACAAATGGCCGCCAATGGATTTCATGTGAATCTTCATACTTTGTCCCCTAACTATGGATGATTGGCTTGTGTAATGATATTTCTGACACTGTCAAAATAATACATTTAGCATTAACTTACATTTATCTGTGAACAAAATAAAATATAGAATTACCCACAAAATGTGCTACTGCCCCTTTAAGAACCGTTTTACAGTGAGAAATTCTCAACATTGATATCAGTAAGTTAATGTATTCACACTTTTTCTCAGATAGCTATTAATTGACACAAATGATTAAGTGTCATATTGATCTCAAGTTATGTCGACATGAAGTTCAACTTTTAGGATTTAATCTCAAATTAATGTGTACAAAATGTACAAATCATACCAAGCGCACTGTACAAAAGAGCGATGTTTGTCATAATCCGGATCGTGAATAAAATGGTTAGAGAATAAATTACTCGACGTTATATGTAGATGTCGGCGGTAAGCTTCCTATGACCAGTCCCACCTGTCCAAACTGTCCCGTCTTTCCCTTCGTTCCCTTCTTTGCCGTCCTTCCCTTGACGACCCAGGCCAGTGTCCCCACTAGCCCGACCAGAAGAACACCACAGGTGCCAACCACTGCTGCAATGATTGTCAGCGTCTCTCGGGAGGACTGGGAATAAGAGTAGAAGAGTAAGAGAAATAATAATAATAATGGGTATTTATTAGGCGCACATTTCCATCCACTAGTGCATGCTCAAGGCGCTACCAACGTTATAACCCTGAGGTAACAGAGGTACACTTTGAATAAAGTCTCTTGCCCAAGGTGACACAGGTGTGGGGCAGGGAATCAACCCTTCAAAACTCTCAGTTTATTCAGCAATGAGCGAGTAACCCACTCATCCAGCGAGCCGCGCCCGTTGTTGCTGAACTACACTGATAGCGGTCGACTGAGCATTGCACAGGACCACGTGCCACCACCAGGCAAATCTTGTAACTATAGCCTTGGTACAATAAAACTGTTAGTTGCAAACATATGACGAAAGCTCACCAGAATTGTTTTCCTCCATATGTGGTTTATCACAATGCAAATATCATGTACGTTTGATTTCGTTTGTAAGTCAATGCAACTCTTGTCCGACAAACGTCCATGCTACAATGCAATACAAACGACATCACAGGTACATGATATCTGCACGAAGAAGGCAAGGTGAGATACTTTCAAGTTGCAACTGTACATACTGCAATTCAATGGATAAAAGCTTGAGTTAGACAAGACAGAGTCCATTGCTCCTTGACTCATCAGCTTTTCATGACAGAGATTCAAAACTTGTGAATAAACATATGTTATTTCATCCTGCTACATCAGCGTATATATATGTCTCCGCGATATGCTACAACCTAGGGCATCATTTCATTGGCTTGTTATATATATAGCGATTCGGCAAAATACTATAGCAGGATATCAGGGGATAGGTTGTATCATAACGCGGAGATATATACACTGCTGTAGCAGGATGAAGTTATTTCAATGATGTGGTTTTCAACGCCTAAACATTAGGTTATTGCAAAACCTTCTGTTTACAATCACAAATCACTACGGAAACCGAATTTTCCGATAAGCCAACGGTAAATTTTCCCATTTAACTCTGCTCATATGTTTTGAACTTATCTATGTTAAGATAAACGACAATGCAACTAAACGTTACCATGAAAATGACAAAACGTGATGCATTATTCCGGGTAATGTTACATTTTACATCAAGATGTCAGGAATCATATGCATAGTTGACCATGCGTTTTATATAAAATGTACGCTTCATGCAACACGGACAACTGAAGCAAATCGGCGCTGCAAGTGACGATGACCATAACATTTGCATATGTAAATGAGCAATGTCAGTGTTTTCATCGGTTGTGTTTGAGTGAATGTTTCCAAATATTTTTGACAATTCTTTCTAAATTTATGCATTTAAAGACATTTTTTTCATGACTCAAGCATTTGACTGTGCTCTAAGATAGATAGAGACCTCATAGCAGTACATTTTCGGGAGATAAATGTACGATTGTGAGATGCTTGGCCTCGGCGTTACTCGTCCTCTATCTATTACTAAGTAGTGAATTAGACGCCATGTAGTGATATACATGGACACGAAGAGATTATGATGAATGAATGTATACCATAAATGAAGTTGATACAGTAAATGAGATTGATGTACATAGTATTGAGAGAGATGGACAAGCATTGGTTTGAGGCAAATAAAATTATGAGATAAGTTGATGGTACGCATTAGGGATGTAATATCATATACACACCTAGGGATGATATGGTCCCATTCCCTTAACATTGGTTCATTCTCATATCAACCTCTTATGACGTCATCATCGGTTGTTCATCCATATCGCCCTAGGGCATTATTTGATATCAGACCTTGCCAATGACCTAGGGAGTTATGAGATATCCAACCTTTCATGACGTCATACATTTAGCTAAATCATATCCTCGTCCGGATACTGAAAATCTCGGCTTCGCCTCGACTTTCAGTATCCTCCCTCGGTTAAAACACGTCGGTGTTTTTTAAATATTACTCTCGTCTTCGCCTCTAGTAATATTTAAAAAAACACCTCCGTATAAATGTTATGGGGTCGAAAGATGGCATAAAGGTTAGATATCTCATAACTCCCTAGGTCAATATGATCAGTATCGACTGTGGGTGACGATTTTATCAATGGTTTCGTATGAAGTACATGACAAGCTTTAAATTTTTTTTATTCTTTCATGAAAACGGTACATTGTCAACTCCTATATTAGTTCCTGAAACCTTCAACAGTTGGGTTTTCTGTCAGAGGCGTGATTTCGGTTTGTGTGCAGGTACGGGGTGATCTTCGTAATTCGGTAGATGCTGTCCTGTAAATCCCTGATGTTTTTAATCCACTTGTTACCTGTAAGAAAAATATAATTCCACTTAATTTACATCATTATATTAAAATGTTAAAAAGTTTATACTCAACGCTCAAATGTTTCTTTTGCATTAATGCCAATATATCTTTAATCGTGAAGACTTATTTAGGAACACAGTAGCAATTCCGTCAATCTCAGCACACCAATTTCGAAACAGAAATGTTGATTTCAACAATGAGTACAAACAATAGCTCATGCCAACCATGTTTTAAGACTTTGACAGGTGAACTAATGGTTCATGTAATGCTAGTATTAAAAACTTGCACTCATTGAAAGAAATATGCAGTTGGACTAACATATCCCTTACCTTCATTCAACATGGATAATCCGTGTACACAAGCTGCAGATGTGTTTCTGTCTGGAAAAGACGTGTCGCTGATCCATTAACATTTAAAATGCCCAAATGCATCGTAACACAAAAATGACAATATAATCCAGTGAATAATAAAATATGCGTTGATTATGGATAGTCCGGCACATTCCACTGTTCACACACTTGCGCTCCAACAGCAAATATCCGAAAATTGTTCCTTTATTGGACGTATGTAGTTACTGTAGCGTTTTCTTGAGCTGGGCTCTCGAAAAACAGTATCCATTAAGTTTTCTTCGCTGTAAGAGTACTCCGACAAGCACGTGTTGGCCATCTTGAAACTATCCTTGCTGTCTCGTCGCTTTGTCAAGTCAAATGATAAGAGCACGTGCATTTACACGCAGGCGCATACGTCACCGCGACATTGCTTGCTGATTGGACAATGCGATCTTCACGACAACAGACGAGCTCGTAAATCTCGTGCAAAGTATTGCACACGGATAAGTTGTTCTTGCTGCCACGCTATGCTCGTGTGGTGTACTCTGTTTTGCATTCATAATGTATTGGACGAAATGTGATAAATGGGCAATTATTCCTTTAATTTTGATATTACTGCGTTCCAACACAATTAAAACATTAATTTAACTATGTTTTCCTCGGCGTGTATGGCAAATAGTAACCTATGCCTCGGTTGATACGGGAAATATAACCCCTCGGTTCCCTCGGGATTATATTTTTCCCGTATCAACCTCGGCATAGGTTACGATTTACTACTTATCTCTGTTGAGGGCGGGGCCTATCTTCTTAATGGTGACAGCGTCAAGGAGTTTTCTTATTTTGAAATCTTCTTGATTCTTTTCGGTGGTTCTAATGTTTTGCCAATTGATGGTGGGATCTGGATGGTCAGCGATGGCAAATTTGGAGTCATTCTTCTTACTGAGGCCTGATGTTCTTTATTTCTGTTAGAGAACGTTCGTGATGTTTCACCAACATAGGAGTCACCACAATTGCATTCTATGTGGTAAACAACACCTGATGGGTCTAGCTTCTGGGATGATCTTGGTCTTCCTGTGGCCCCATTGAGATTTTGAATGGGATTTTCTCTTGTGTCAACTACGTCTATGTTGGCTTGCTGCTTCAGAAGTCGGCGAATGTGATGGCTGGTTGGTCCAAGGTAGGGGAGGCTGACAGTGAAGGGGGCGGTCTGTTGACGGGGAGGCTTGGTTGTTGGGTTGTTGGTCTTGTTGAAGGTACGGTTGACGAATGCGGCAGGGTACTCATTGTAGGTGGTGGAGACGTCTTTGAGGTGTTTTAGATCAGCATTCAGGGAGCAGATGTTCTTTGCACGTCTGGTTAAGGTAGATATGATGCCTCTTTTGGCATGGATAGGATGGTACGAGTTAGCTTGCGGTAAACGGTGGTGTTCAGCTTGTTTTCTTCTTTTTGGACAAGGACATCTCGGAAAGGGAGTTTGTCTGCTTCAGATTTCATGTGAAACTGCATCGGGGATGTCGGGCATTTAGGTGTTGAAGTAAGCATTCGGGTGTTCAGATTGGGAGAGGATGACAAAGGTGACGTCTACCTTCTGGAACCAGCAGGTTGGTTGGACTGGGAAGGTCTGCAGAGCTGTATCTTCTAGGTGGGTTATGTAGATTACAGTGATGAGAGGGGAAAGGGGTGACCCCACGAGAAGCCCATGGGTATGTTGGAATATCTTGTCTTGCCAGGTAAAGAAGATGGAGCTAAAGCAAGCGTTATACACTGTACATTGTTGAATTTCTTCTACTCTGGTTTTTATGATGTCAAGGCCCACTACACTCTTGCTATATACCTGGATTTGTCTAAAGCTTTTGACATGGTTGGTATAACGGCCGGCGTCGGCCGCATTCAAAAAATACTTAATAAGGCCTCTCAGGCAACATAATTAACTTAACACCCCTTGGGCGGTTATATCCCTTCTTTTTTCAAATGGTTTTAACTCGTAACTACCGTGTTTACCCTTTACACCCCTTGTGAAGTTATTGCCTTTATTTTAGTTGAATTTTATTAGCCGTAAGCTCCATTTGCGCAGGTTGGTTATCTCATAACCACCTTGGTCGGTTATACGATTATAAACAAATGCAAACAATTTCACTTGTAAAATTTTGAGTTTTATTCAAAAAAGAAAGTTCAGATTTATGAAGAACGAATGTAGGAATCGAACCAGTGATCTTTATGTTATCAAGCAGCGCCTTTATCAGTTTAGCTACCGAGGATCCATGCCACTTGATGTACATTTTGTTGTGTCATGTTTGGATTTAAATCTTTGCTATAAATATATACCTATATTGCAATAAAATTGTTTTTAATGTCAGGATTCAAGTTTTTAGTTGTTAAACCCTTAGCAGGGGTCATTGAAGTTGTTTATTTTTATCAAGACATGTTAAATTCTTAAAATATATCACTAAAACGTTTATGAATCAATTCTTTAGAAATAAATTCAGTTGAAACCATTGCAGCAGTGTACCGCGGGAGTGTAAGTAAAATAATAACCCGATTACCTCTTGCTACGCCCTTGCAAGGTTATTTCCATAATCCCTCGGTACCGGGTTATTATTTACTACACATCCAGGATTTCCTACACAATCGTGACCTTCCTATGGTATCTGACCTCGCTTTCGCTCAATAGTGATTGTATATTGTGAGTCATTATTGCAATAGCGATAGTATATTGTGAGTCACTATTGCAATATCGATAGTACATAGTGAGTCATTATTGCAATATCGATTTTATATTGTGAGTCACTATTGCAATATCGATAGTACATAGTGAGTCATTATTGCAATATCGATTTTATATTGTGAGTCATTATTGCAATAGCGATAGTACATTGTGAGTCACTATTGCAATATCGAAAGTATATTGTGTGTCATTATTGCAATAGAGATTTTATATTGTGAGTCATTATTGCAATATCGATTTTATATTGTGAGTCACTATAACAAAAGCGATAGTATATTGCGAGTCACTATAACAATAGCAATAGTATATTGTGAGTCATTATTGCAATATCGATTTTATATTGTGAGTCACTATTGCAATAGCGATAGTATATTGTGAGTCACTATTGCAATAGCGATTTTATATTGTGAGTCACTATTGCAATAGTGATAGTCTATTGCAGGGAACTATTGCAATAGCGATAGTACATTGTGAGTCACTATTGCAATAGCGATAGTATATTGTGAGTCACTATTGCCATAGCAATAGTATATTGTGAGTCATTATTGCAATAGCGATAGTATATTGTGAGTCATTATTGCAATATCGATTTTATATTGTGAGTCACTATTGCAATAGCGATAGTATATTGTGAGTCACTATTGCAATAGCGATAGTATATTGTGAGTCATTATTGCAATATCGATAGTATATTGTGAGTCATTATTGCAATATCGATAGTACATTGTGAGTCACTATTGCAATAGTGGAAGTCTATTGCAGGGAACTATTGCCATAACAATAGTATATTGTGAGTCACTATTGCAATAGTGGAAGTCTATTGCAGGGAACTATTGCCATAGCAATAGTATATTGTGAGTCACTATAACAATAGCGATAGTCTATTGCAGGGAAATAGTGCCATAGCTATTGCGATAGTCTGCTATTGAAGGAAAGACAGATGGTGCTGCTTTGTTTCTGATGATTTCAAAGCACTAAGCAATCTGTTTTCCAGTATTTGACAAATGTAAGACTTCTGAACTTAATCTTAAGGACTGAATTGACCAAATTGTTGGTAGTATCGATAGTTAGACGTATTATCGATACCTTTGATTGTTTAAACAGTTACTATTGAAAACGATCTATCGGCACAGAAAGTATCGAGATAAATCGATGGTTTGATCTTTTGTTACACCCCTACTAGAAAATGTTTTTTGTTAACTTCAAAGACGACAAGTAGGCTATTATTCTAGTTTCGTTTAACTGATTATGTAACATTGTATGTAAATATTTCAAAACGTTGATATCGAATTTTATATCAAATAACGATCTTTGAGTTTTAATCGAACTGTTTAAACTTGATAATAAAGTCGTTATAGTTACATAGTACCGACAAGTGCATTCCCCTCTCGGCCTCATTGCGTGTCAATATGCAATCGATTACAAACAACATATCCTTCAATGACTGACCAATCAATGTGTATTCATTAAACCTTAAAAATCTTATTGACAACTTCTTCAGGTCCTCCAAAAGCCGCCCTTTACTTTCCGTGTTCGTCACACAAGGCAGCCATGCGCTCGAGAAGTTGAGGAAACAAGAACATTTATTTCCGTTGTTGCCATTCAACCATTCTATGACCGTGTCCAAGTTTCAGAACGTGGGTCAGATCGATATGCTTAGTTAATCCGGGTAACTGTCACATTCTGGTAATGAATAATTAATACGGACAGACAGACAGAAGATACAGCCGCCTTTGAGATATAACTAACCAAAGTAATGCAAACATTTTGCTTCCTCTCACGTTAATTTTAGAACAACATGACATCGCTGCTACCCCTGCTATGGTATTCGATAAGTTGTTATGTGGTTGTAACCTTTATTTGTTCCATATGTATAATTCTAGTTTTGTTCCTGTACTGTACTGTACTGACTGAGTTATATAAATTGAACAATGAAGATATTTGTCCTAGTATATACACTAGACACACTAAGTACTGATATATGTGATTTACAGCTGTCTTCAATCCTTCAGGTAAAATAAGTTAAGGGTCATTATTTGATTGAATATTCCTTTGTCGATTAGGACAAATATTCATAAGCATTAGAATAAATACAAACAAACCAAACCCAGTTCAAATATATTGAGCTATATAGAATACTTATAATTCATTCGTGGTTGTCCTTAATGCCTGTGTGAAACAATGATGTATTGTAGTTGTTGCATTTCTGCACCAATGCAGTGAATGAGAAATGTTTACTTTAATTACCAATGGCCCTTTTGCTTAAATACGTGGCAAAGCATGTGTTCCTGACGGTCTTTCTCCTGAATGTGGAAATACCTGTATTTTAAACTCTGATGACATCCACTGACTGGTCAAGAAGCATTGTTCCCTCTACATATGAAAACAAGGTATAAATGGTATAAATCATAATGAAGGAATTTCTGTCTCGGACCTTTTTTGGAAATTATTTACCAAGATTTTAAATGAAAGTCATTTGTAGATTTAAATACTATTGATATTGTTTTTATATTACGAAAGAAATTAACGTTAATGCTACAGATTATTTGCACTTTATTACTGGAGTTCGACAGGGACGTGTACTTAGTCCTCTTAATGTTAGCAATGTTGATAACCAATTAGAAGGATATCTGTTGATAAAGAATGCAGATGCATGCTTGTTGGACCAGGCTTTTCAGAAATAGATATATGTTTAAAATTTGTCTAAATGTCTAAATTTGCGGTTATTTGATATCTTTACGATAACCCTTAAATATATAATAACTCTTAAGGTACACTATTTTCCATCCTGTCTCAAGGTACGAACGTTTCGCTAACACCACTTATATGTTCCCTGGGCTCAGAAGTTAGATTCGCTCGCGCGGCCCGACTTTGTATATAGCCAATCTAATCATTTTCTCGTTGAAATTGTATCGAGAAGGTGGCAAGAAAATTAATTGATTGGCTATATCGCCGCGCGAGCAAATCTAGCTTTTGAGCCCAGGGCACAGATAAGTGGAGTTAGCGTAACGTTCTTACCCTGAGACAGGATGCGTTCGTACACTGAGACAGGATGCGTTCGTGCCCTGAGACAGGATGACTATTTTCAGACTTCGTAATCAAAAGCAGTTCAAACATTTATTCATAAAGCTAATAAACTCTTATTCGAAACAAACAACTCAATCATCAATCTAGATATCTCCCTTCAATCATTCTATTTCAAATAGGTAGCACACATAATGTCTATCAAACTTTATTTTTTCGAAATACAGGGTTTTCATGTTTCCAAAATGTTTGACAATTTTCACGTAATATTTTGTAAATATATTCTTGATGTAAGCATCATAAACACAAATATGGTTATGTATGTTTTGTAATACACTTTTAAGATATGTACAATTCTCGTGTAAATTATTGTGTATGAATGAAAATAGATACCAAAACCTTTTGTAGAAAAGCCTTGACGAAAGTGATCGTAAATCATTGATTAACAAATTAGAAACATAATTTGTACATACAGTTAAAGTAAGGCGCGAGAGTTCCAAAACGTACTTAACAAAGTTCTCGTCTTATCTATAACATTCGAAACAATTGCTTTCACTTCGAGCATATATATGTTGTTAATTAAACCATTTAAAATTATTATTATTATTAGTAGTAGTATTAGTAGAATTAGTAGTAGTAGTAGTAGTAGTAGTAGTAGTAGTAGTAGTAGTAGTAGTAGTAGTAGAAGTAGTAGTAGTAGTAGTAGTAGTAGTAGTAGTAGTTGTAAGCTTAGATTTGAAAACAAATGACTAATCAAAGTGATTTGCCTGCAATTATATGATAATCCCCTTTTTATACTTTTATATGTTATGTGGTTGCAGAAAAATAACTGCTTAAGCAAGGACACGTCAAAGAAGGATCTTACGAAAACAATCTACGAACGATCATACAATACATCTTTATTTCGTCAGATATGCCCTTGGCCCATGAAAAAAATTGAACGTCACAATGAGATTTTCTTATTGCTGATTGTCATCAAAAGGTTAAACGTGCTACTCACATCAATGCATCCTTTCAATGTGGTAAATCATCAATATCAACAATGTTCTATATCAATCAACCGAAATCCTTTAACTAATCTTTTTATCTTTGTTCAAGGAAATAAGTGTTTACATTTTCTTATAAACAATGTATGTCTGAACGTAAATTCTAAACGCGTTATCCCTCCAAAGTAATTAATTTATTGATTACCTTTCTGTGCTTGGTTCGTTTGTATAGATCAGACCAAATGACAAATCAATTCTTCTTCCATCCGGAGTTTAAACATTCCTAATCTAACGGGAAGTCCTGGGTTTGAACATAATGGAGCTCAGACTGCTACTAATAGTTCTGAGATGTTTAGAATGTCTTCTTCGTATTAAAGGTAAGATCATTTTGATTTTTTTATCGTTTATTTCTTTCTTGTATATGAACAAATTTGAATTTATGAATTAACTGCATGATTTTCTAAGATAACGTTTAAGGTTACAGAAGATCCAGTGTATTTATGTTATCTGTTTTAGCCACGTCAGTTTACGTTATCAAAATTAGCAAAATTCTATACATTTCATGTACACATATTTGTTGCATTAGTATAAAGCAAAATATGTATATTTTGGATAAGAAAAACCTTATCGGCGATCACTTCATTTATCGTATACAGCATGAGAAATTGAGCTAAAATATTTTACAACATAAATGTTTAATAAGTTGGTTTTTATACTTGTAACGTTACAGAGCAGTCTTTTTAAGAATTATTTGTTAGAATGATATGAAACAATTACCTTTTCATACAATTAATATGCTAAATAATGAAGTTATTTATGAGCAATTTCAATTCTTTATAAAGGAGAGCAATTCCAACAGTCTTTTCAACTAAGTATTGTGTTAATGTCAATATGCAGTATTCCTTTGTTTGACAACGATAAATGAATATCTTTTGAAAAAGTTCAAAGTGGAGTCCATTAAAATAAATTTGTTTCATTAACAATAAATTTCGACTTCACAATTCGAGAACTCTACTGATCTCTCATCTATCTATATAAGGAACAACGTTAGAAATCACGTCAGTTGATCACACTGACATCATCGACGGCTCGGCGTATGGAGTTGACCTTACAAACTGCTCCTCTCTGACCTTCTCTGTGAAGTCTTGTGATGCAGCATATCTTCTCCTGGGTGATGCGTCCCTTGCTGGCTCCTATGAAATCCTTATCGGTGGCTGGGTGAACACCGCCAGTGCTCTGAGACATTGCGGGGACTGCACCATCGTGAAGCAGGTCTCAACTGTGGGTGTACTGGGTTGCGATTCATACAGGTCAGTACTCGTGATGGTAGCGATGTGTGGTGATGATGGTGATAGTAGTTATTGTACTGGTAGCAGTGATGGTATTGGTGATTTTTGCAGTAAGAGTTAAGGTGTTGATGGTAGTTATTTTGATGGTATTGATATTGATGATGGCATTTATGGTGATGAAAGCGATATTGCTAATGATGGTGATAGTAGTTATGGTGATGGTAGTGGAATTGATAATGGTCGATATGGTGATGATAGTGATATTGCGCATGGTGGTGATGGTCAATAATTGGATATATTTATATTATATTGGAGTCTTTATTTCCTCCATATTAATATAAACATCACATTGAATCAAAGCTTACAACAGAAAAATATTATCATGATTATGTAGAACACTTCTAAACATTAAATATTTTACGTATTAATCATTGTATTTACAAACATTTTATTCCATGTACATACAGAGAGAAGCGTAACAAAACAGTTTCACTTAGTATTGGATCTAAGGCGTTTAAAAGTTTAAGAGTCATTTTCTGCTGCAAAGAGAAATGATAACATATTTTGATCATCTTGCATTTCAAACATAACGTAAGTTTCAACATTAGGCAGGTCAATTAAGCATGTAAAGAAGTCATTTCGTTGTTGTAATAAGTTTAGTGTAGAAGTATATTGAAATCATAGTCAAAAGTTTGTTTGTTACAGAGGGCGCACTCTCTTGATATTTTACATCTTGATGATATCTTGACACAAAGTTGCAAGGCTGATTTAAAATCAGGGTGTTTATATGGTAGTTGTCAGAGCACATGAAAAGAGAGTTTTGTATGAATTGTTGCATAAAATGACATATTTGAGCGATAAAGAGTTTGAGATTGCCACAATTGTTCTTCATATCTATGTACATATGTATTAATAATTCTTCTCCAAACATGTTTCGGAGGAAATATACCTTGAACAATGTATCTATCAACAAATGTGTTCAGATTGTATTTTCTAGATATTGATAGAAGATCATCACATATGTTTGTTGATTTAATTGGAGTTGTTATAGCAGCACAAAAAAAATCCTTTGCAAAGTTATTACACTGAATGCGGCATAAACTTGGTGGTTGATTATTGATATTTGTAGTTGATCTGACCGAATACTGAAATGGTAGAAATTTTCAACACTGATACTCTTAATTTATCGTCTTCATCTCTGACTATTTAAGAACACTTCTTACACATGATGGTTTCATAATCACTTATTGCCGAGTTTTGCCTTTTATGGTTCCATTACAAGGATTTCATTAATGATAATTATGAATATTTCAACATTGTGTTTCAGAGACTTCTGGATATCGTGGGAGGACAGCAGGCTAGCCCTCGGGGAAGGGAGAGTGATTCAAGACCAGGTGATCCTTGACGAGCCCAGTCCGGAACTTCATCAAATATCCACCATCGGCTTCATAGGCTTCGATGCACAACCTGCAACCTTTATACTTGGTAGGCAGGTTAAGAAAGTCTTTTGTACTTAATATCTTGCCAACATTACTGTTCAAAACATGTTGTAGTTACCTGTTTCCAGCTGTAACCTATCTCCTCTCTAACCAGTGGACTTGTTCCTGAGTGGTACAAGATGGCGTAGGTCACTCCACTACTAAAGAAGCCTTCATTAGACAACACTATAATGAAACATTTCAGACATACGAGTTTATTATCTTCTAATCTTCCTTTTATATCTAAGGTTCTTGAGAAGATCGTTACTTCAAAATTGCAAAATCATCTATAGAATAATTACCTTTAAGGGGTATTTCAGTCCGCCTAAAAACAGAGGCACAGTACTGGAACAGCCTTTCTGTGTGTTCAGAATGACACTGAAATGACATGAAAATTCTGGACAACCAGGAAGTACTGATACTGGTGTTACTTGACAGGTCTGCTGCTTTCGACACAGTTGACCATAACATAGTTCCTCAGAGGATGGAGCACACTCTTGGCATAACAGGTTATTCCTTGGAATGGTTCCGTTCCAATCTGGGAAATCAACATCTACAAGTTCAAGTTGTTGGCTATAGATCTCCTCCGTGTGTGATGCAATATGGCGGGCAACAAGGGTCAGTCCTCGGGCCCATGTTGTTCATAGTGTCCATACTGCCCCTTGGCAACGTCATCAGTAGACATATGCTGATGGCAACCACGTTTACATCAGAGCAATAAAAACCTGTTCAACTGACAGGTAGGCCCAGTTGGAATCGTGTATCTTGGATGTTCGTTCCTTGGTTAAATCCAATTTTGAGAACACTGAATGATGAGAAGACTGAATTCATGATCATCGATTTACAAAAACGACAGAAAGTAGGCACGTTCAAACTGTCTGGGTAGGCACGTTTATAATTGGTACACACGTTTAATCTGGGTAGTACGTATATTATGGGTATGCGCGTTTATTATTTGTAGGCCCGTTTATTCTGGGTAGGCACGTTTTTGTATGTGTAAGAATGTTAATTCTTGGTAGACACATATATTAAGGGTAAGCATGTTTATACTGGGTAAGCACGTTTATTGTTTTTAGGCATGATTTTTCTGTTTAGGCACGATTTTAGTGGGGAGCATGTTTATTCTTGGTAGACATGTGTAGGGTAAGCTTATCGAATCATTATCAATATCGTTTACAATTGATCAATCATAGTGAAAACCCTTATTATTATATGATGTCGTTGAATTCTTTATCATATATGAATGAATGATTAATGGGTTGGAAACCATGATAGTCTTTAAATGTTTTCTTGGACACTCAATCGTTAATCACGAGTATTTAGGCGTGGTCCGTATTGAGGTCAGGTTGTCACCTTATCCCTACTTTATAAGTACTTCCTTCACATCGCCAGTCTCAGTTCCCGAACAGACAAACAGACAGACACTTGACCATGCTTTAATCCCATGGTCAATCCGTCATGCCTTATGAGTCAAACATTCTGTGATATTTTCATTGTTTAGTAGAATGTTAAAATTAGAAGATAAATAGTTGCGTTTGTAAAATTTCCGGGATTCATTCACCCGAAATTGAACTACTTATCGATATTGTAACATGACCGTTAGTTATAAGCATTTTAAGAGCGAACTCTATGTTTGCGTAGGGAACTCTGAGTTGAAGGATCTAACGACTGATCCATTATTGTTATAGGTGTTCGCAGGTATAAAGAAGAAGGAATGCCCAGTGTTATAGACATTAAAATAATGTTCTTATATTGCAAACCAGTTGCACACATAACGATGAGATCTTATAGTTTTCACTGTGAAATTTATGAGAGAGAAAACAGTTATATAATTCATAAACCAACAGGAACAAACCCGACTGAACAAATATCTTAAACTCGCCCAGACCATTGTGACGGTGACGCGATCATTATGACGTCATGACCGTTGGCCTTTGTGACGTCGTGCCATGGGAACGGCATTCGAAAGAAACCGGCCGCATGGCATAAGGCGGCAAATTCGGATAAACTTAGCCAATTAAGAAAGTTTAGTTACATAAAACTAAAGCAAATAGCAAAGGATTTTTGGCAACTACGGGAACGCGCAAGTTAGAAAATGACAACAACAACAGTAAAATGTGAATCGGGCACGATAATTGAGAGAATCAGAACATTTTAATGTTGAGGCGGACCAAATAATGTATCCTTTCGCGGTGATTCGCCTCAGCCAATTTGCGGGTGTTCATTGCCATTTAACACTGGGAAATCCTTCAAATCAACCAATCAGAAACGAGTATTTACCAAAGTCATGTTACAATCGTCAATCACAAATGTTTTGGACGTGGTCCGTATAGGGTATTATTTGTAACCATTTCCCTACTGATATATTCCTCCTTTACACGATATTCAACTCTCTGGGTCCAGTGAAAGGAAATAAAGTTTGACCTCTTCATGATTTTTTAAATCGTTTAACCCTTATAGTTAAGGATGACGCTAGAAATTCATTGATTCATCCCTTACCCACTCCATTGTTTTATTTGATATCTCAACTTGGATTTAAATGATAAACTTTGAAACATTTCTAAAAAATACTCTAAAACTCTTTTCCAGGGTCACCCTGTAGGACGAAGATATCGCTTGAAGTGGGTGCGATGAAGTATACTGATGGAATCATGTCGGATTCTCTCACCGATCTGGCATCTTGTATTAGAAGATGTCACGACACCGAACACTGTGGTATGTTCAGTTACAACTCGGGGCTCGGCAGGTGCCTCACTTTCAACAGGATTACGTCATCATTCTCTCTGACGTCAGAGGCCGGGTGGAAGTCATGGAGGATAACATATTGTTGATTTTAGTGATATAATAAAGAGTAATTGTATCTCTAAACCAGAAAGCGTTTAACTTTACTAGCGGTGCAACAAGGGGGGATAAGAAAGACAAGAGTAATTCTATGGATGAACAACTTCTTTATTGGACGGTGGCGACGTTTCGGTATAGATTCTTATACCGTTTTCAAGCCATAAGAATCTATACCGAAACGTCGCCACCGTCCAATAAAGAAGTTGTTCATCCATAGAATTACTCTTGTCATCGTTATACCATCAACTTCTAGAATGCCACTCAAACAGCTCAAGGGGGGATAAGATACAAGTTATGTTTCATGTGGTTACAATCTTATTGCCAAGATTTTACTAATTTTTTATTTATCTATCGTTAAGTTGTGTTATCTTACCATATTTGAAATGTATAAAACTTGAATCGGTTCCAGCAACATAATGACGTCAGGATCGTGTCATTATCTTAGGCCGTTTCCGATTGCAGAGCTTTTTTGTTGCACAGGGCTAATGACTGAAAACACGGTATATCATATACTTGATAGCGTTCTCGCCATATTAAAGGGGCAGTAGCACGTTTTAGGGGGATTATAAGGAGATGTCAAGAAAATTAAAATTAATGGTTCAAATTACAAGACAATGAATTTAAACTAATGTGAGCAGTACTAATTCAAATATATAATGTAAAGTTTAGTCATGCGATTCCTTTTTCTTACACAAAATGAATTAAAAGTGTTCACACAAAAATGGCAGCCAGTGGGCTTTATGTGAAACCTAATAATTTGTTCTTTGAATACGGATGATTAATTTGTGTTATGAGTTTTTTGACACTTTCAAAATAATACATTTAGCATTCACTTACAATTATCAGTGACAATTTTAAAATATGAAATGATCAAAAAACGTGGTACTGCCACTTTAAAGCACATGGATATTTTCAGTATCCTTTTGGGTGATATATACGGATGGAGATGCAAATTTTAAGGGTCAAGGTCGGTACTTTTTTCCTCCGGAAATGTCCGATGACGTCACAAGCTTTAAAGATTTAAACTTTTTTTAATAACAGAGAGAGAGACATTAAAGCATAAATGATACATTGCATAGACGCTTTTTTAAAACATAACAACAAAACTTATTTATCCATATGTATGATCAAGCATAAACCGTTGCAATCGCAGGTTGAATGAAACCGTACAATTGCGTACAATTGTTCAAACAACTTCAGTGGTCTTTACTTTAGGCTTGTTCAGTTAGGATAAGAAAATCCACAAGATATCTTCTAGTTTAGCCCTCCGTTAAATTTCGCAAGCTGTCATTGAAACTTAATCAAAGGGAACTACTCTTGCTCCTAAGTGAGATGGACGTGGCGTTAGGTGAAAAAACATTTAAATTAGTTCAAATTCGCAAAAGACGCATGCATTTTTGTCATTTGAAAATCATCGTATGATGATTTTTAAAACTTAAAACTTATAAGTCGTGATACAATTACTAAAGGGGTAATTAAAAGCATTATTTCAAAAGAAGGAATTGTGTTTTCTGTAGCACAACAGCACACAAATCCAACGAGAAGACCATGTCTAGTTTTTAATTGGTATTATTATAGGTGGTACATTTACATTACCCTCCAGGCCGGTGTTACATTCACATCTTACGGGTACACGACAGAGTCAACCCAAGACCCTGTCGTGCTGCTCCCAGTGTGTCCAGGCCTGGAGTCTTGAACGAGTCTTCACCAATTCTTCCTGAACTTTGATTTCAATCATATCTAAGTATCATACATAGCGACGATTACATGGCAACACAGTAGCAACGAACAACATACGGTAACCTAACAGGTTTATATATTACAAGGCTACAGAGTTAATACTGGACAACGAGAGTCCGGACTATATGGTGAGCTTATAGCTTACACATGCTGACCATTGCTATGGATGCCTAAGGCTATTTACAGGAACAATAGTGTTTCATTTCAAAATTCACCGTCACAGTCATGAAACTGTTCATATGCATATATCAATGCGCGGCTCATTTTACAACAACATCAACTTTAAAAATAGTATTACCAGGCATATTTAATTAAATTTCCTATACACATGGCCATAGTTTCATGTAGGTAGTTGCATGGAAAGCATCAAATACACTTTCCAGTGATTGAAACCAACTGGACACACACAATCTAAGTTTCTATTGTTTTGTTGGGGTGTCCATTTATGGAAAGCAACAAATCAAAGAATCAAAAATGGATTGTAGTCAAGTCACTTGGTTTCCGTAAAATTAGCGATTTATTAGTACAAGAAACCAGAGATCCCAAAACGATTACTTCAGTACAAGCTCGATTTCAGAAACGTGATATTGATTTGCAATTAATAACTTCGACTTGTTGACTTGAATGATATCTCTCATATATCTGTATGGTGACGATTCCTTTCCTCGTAAATACGTCAATCATAATACATTCGATTATACTTTTGATAAACATCACATCCTGTTTAAGCCCCTATCAATATTGATAGAAGGTTCACACAGGATAGGTTATGATAAACATTCATATCATTGAACGTTTATCATATATCTTTGTTTATGGCCACAGCTAAAAAATAAAGGCTATTTTTGGATTTTTTTTAAAATTGATGCCGGGAAGATATCGGTTATTCGCCTTACCGGTCGCTTGTTATTTACAATTAATACATGGAAAATGCCTGTTATATTAAACTAGTGTTTTTGATATAAGATTGAAAAGACTTTATAACGAGGGAACGTCAATAGGTTCATCAATATATAAAAGTTGCCTACAGTTTCTATTTTGATTTTACTTTCGATATATATTTTCTCCTTTGAAGTCGATAGCTTTTGTCCATTTGTCTCGACACTGCCTTTGCCCTTAAAAGAGAAGTCAGCTATATACTTGCTCCTTCAGACACGTCCAAGATGTCGTCTGGATTTCATCTTCATCGTATTATCTTGTACATTCTCTCCCCACAAAGACAGATCAAGTCATGAAATATTGATACAGCCTCTGTTCTATTATTCCGACATTGTGGGCTAGAATGGGAGATGCCTGATTGGAGGCAATCAAAGTTACTTTGCAATCAGCGACGCTGTCCTAAAATCTTCACTTTGGCTACTGAAACATGGCAAAAGCATTGTCATATGAACCACCCTTTCAATGCTAGAAGCGCTGTCATTGAATAAAGAAATTCAAATTGATTGTGGTGCACATTTTGTCCGCAAGTTAAGCTGCCGGAACCCACGGATTTCGGCGTAATAGAACAGAGGCTTTATCAACATTTCATGACTTGATTTGCCTCTGTGGGGAGAGAATGTATCTTATTACGCAACACAATACACATTGGTCAGAGGTTTATGAATTTCGATCGCAATCACCCTTTTATCTGTGAGAAATTAATAACTGCACGCTATTCAGTAATGTACTGTCCATGATTTCAATATGGTGGCTTAACAATATGATCAGTGCTGAGTGTTTTGTTTTCGAAGTTAATGTATCTCAATAGTGACCACAATGGCTTTGGCATTGGCTTTTTGAGTTTACTGGTACCAACGTTTATGAAGTGATAGACATCCCCTCATTTTGTTAGGGTGAATTGATGAGATGTACTATCCTGTGAAAATTAGCGGCAACTCGAAGCCTGAGGATGTACCTTATAAAAAAAAAATTATATTACTTTAACGAAAATATGAATTATCACAATTTAAAGTTATTCTCCCTTACTAAGATACCAAAGCAGGAATTTCAAGGCAGATGAATAAGCAATAGTTGACGAAAGGCTATCAAACGAAATTGCCTGTTCATGTGGTTATCCATGTGAAAATTCTTATCATTATTTTATTGAATGCCATTTATATCATCATGAAAGACAGCTGTTGTTCTCCAAAGTCCTTGATCTCGGAGTTATTCCATCATTAGAAACAATTTTGAAAGGCAATGTTAGGTTAACCGTGGAGAATAATACTCTCCTCTTCAAATATGTACAGAGTTATATCAGTAAAACTAATAGATTCAGTAATGTTCACATTCAGTTACTATCAACTTGTCAGTCATTTTAATATTTGCCTTGCTATATCCATGCTACGATTATCTTGTATATTGAATAATATATACATCACTTTTTGTCTCTTTTCGTTATATATAACTGTGTCAGATTGTATTACTGTTATGTAAATAGTATCATCATTGATATTGTAATCAATTATATTTACAAAGCTGCACTGTACATAATTGCACAAACCTTAATTGTAAAACCTGTGTTAATATATGAAAAATTGTAAATCTTTATAACATATGTATATTAATCAATTTTGTATTGGAGAGGGCCCAGTAAGTGTTTTCACTTTTGCCCGATCCATTTGACTTTTATGTTTAAACCAAAGGCTAAAACGTCTGTTTATATTCCAGAGAACCATCCATTAAAATCTACAATTTTAATGAACTTTCAACTTCCATCAAATAGCCTCAATTATTTTTTGTGGAAGCCTGTGATTTACATCTCAAATAAAACTGATTATCCAGATAAGTCAATTTTAATTTGTAACATGAATCTCTTGGATAGAACAAAATGTACCTATAAGTCAAAAATACTTTTTACCTCCTGTATTAAAACAAATAGCAACAATATCATTATTTTTTTTTTTTATTAATTTTTTTGGCAAATTGGATGATAAACTTGAGCGTTTAAATGTTGTCTACAAACAATGCACGCTGTGTTCTTCTCGTCTTTGGTTACAATTTGAACGAATTGGAAAAACTATATTTGCTTGTAACATTTAATTCAAACCATTATAATACGGATATGAGGTCATTCTATATCAAGAAATTGAACTATTACACACGTTTTACCACTTTCATGGCAAAAAAACATCACAAATGTACTTAGTATCGTTTATAATGATCAGTGTTACGTATTGACTAATATATGATAGGGAGAGGCATTGATATATTAGCCTATTGAGATTGGTTGTCAATACGTTATCTTATCAAATGTATGTTTAAATCATTACACAATGCAATACCGATACTTGAGGTACAACGCAATGGAGCTTAGTAGTAAACAAGGACCAACACAGACTTTAGAGATTGTCTCCGGACTTTTGTCCCAATGTTATTTACATGAAATAGTTATGTGTTTTGCGATTCGTTATCATGCATGATATTAGACGCTACCTCTGGTTTATTGTAGAATGTGTATTAGTTTTCAATGAGAAAAGACGCATCAAAGTTTTTCTATTTGATCATTTTGATCAAGTGTGGAGTTTTAAGTTCCCAGTTTGACATACAAATTGAACACTAGATAAGTGATGTGCGTAGTATAAATATATATATTTCAAGAAAAGAAAATAGGTAGATATATATGCTTCAATGACGTAAACATGGTTGAACCGCATTTAATTGTTTATGACTCTATTACTAGATCATTGTTGGCATTTATCGTCTTTGAGATTCATCGCAAAATACATTATGTATACATCAAAAAAGTTCATTCACATCATGAGAATTGAAAATATGGTTTCAACATGTAACGATAATTCTGCCTTTATTTGGGGGAGGGAGCGGGTACTTAATATTTTTCTGTGTATGTACAATGACTTCTTAATAATTAAATAATGATGAGGACATTTTATGGCGTTATCCAGGTACTAATAGCCTGCTTAAACGGCTACCTACATCATTACTCCAAGGGAATTGAACTTTCAAAGCAGCATATGCACGCTCTAAGCTCGACAATGTAGGTCCGTACATCCTGTTTTCAAGTATCCAATTTAACAGCTAAGAGGACTGAGTGGAATGTTGATGAAATTCCTTGGCCAGGGGCACAACAGTATGAGACCTCGGTCAAATTTTGGTCTCCACTGGGAATCGAACCCGGATGGTTGGCGTTTGAGGTCGGCATGCTAACCACTACACAACTGGGCTCCTCAACATATAACCACTTGTAATTCAATGAAAATCAAGCCTCTGTTCAGTACATGTGCGGTGTCGGTTTGTCGGTATCGTGCTATACAAAATTGATTTGGAGTACAGCATCACAACAACACTTGACACAAGTCACTTTATTTTATATTCTACTTTTTTACTTAATGCATCAATACTTAACAATATATTGCAATAGATAAATTATAAACAAATGTGTTTTCAATGTTCATTGTCAACGTCTATGGTCCCTAACCTGAGCGCCACATATGGATGCCGGTTGAATACTCCCCAGGGAGTTGAATCGGTGAAAGAATACTTTTGACCAGGGGAAACAACAAGCGTGGATGGATATGTGCGCATATACCAGTTGACATTATTGAACGCTGGTTGGTTACTTTTTCAGTAATTCTCTTTCTATAGACTACGTAACAGGATCTTCATTTAAAAAAGAGCTTCCCGTCAAGTACAGTAAATCAAAATTGGACTCTGTTTAAGAGGAGAGATAAGCCTTGACGTAGATGTACATGTTGAGTTTCCTTGATCCGTTATTTAGGGTTCTGTGAAACAGAAAGATTTATGTAATACTTCAAATACTCCGGGATCCGTTATCAAGAACAAGACATGATTTCATTGGATATCTTAAGCGGGAAGTCTAACTGTCTATGAATATAAAGAAGGCTATAAAATGACGTTTCGTGAATTGCGTCTTTGTATATAGATAACGACTCTTATTACATGGTATTGGATAAGTTCTAACATACGAGATAGAATCAACCATGTATAGGGTTGTGGCAGGGTTACTCCTTGCATCCTTGACTGTTGATGCGTTCTTCCCAAACAGGCTGACAAGCATAGATATTGGTGCAGGTACACTGACACACGAAGACATCACACAGATTGGAATTCTTAAAGCGGTTGCCCTGTACTTTGAAGACAACCCGAGGCCTGGCAATCAAGTTGCCCCCGGTTCCCTAGTTGAAATGGACAACATATCAGCAGCGAAACTCTTTAAGGAATACTATGGCGGTGAGTTTTAATTATGTTATTTATGAAATTTTATTTGAAACCTTTCCAAGAATTGTTCAAAATAGTTTTGTTTAAGTCATACATGCTAGGGTAGAGCTATAGATCATTCTGTTTTGAATATGCCTTCACTTTTGACTACTTTCTATCTTCTGTATTTTGCCAGTAATACAATATAATCATCATGCCACCAGAGAAGTAGATATCGAACTTGCACATAAAATTAGGAATCTGACTCACAGATCACTGTTGTCCGATTTTGTTTTATCAGGTCATGTGTGTACAAACATTTTCGTCAGAAGAATTGCGATATTTTCAAATTGTAAGCAATACAATTATCCAAAGCTGTTAGATGACAAATTGGGACGAAAGCAACATGTGTCAATAAAAACATATTTGGACAGTCAGCATGGCGATTATCATGTTACCTATTTCATTTGAAGATATAGTTACAAATCTATTTTCATACCATCTGATCAATTATCAAAGTAAGGGCGAGCATTCAGAATAAAAAGCTTTAAATTATAAATATCTGATTAATGCTAGCTTGAAGTCAGCCCAATTGGAAAATTTGAAAACTTCTAACCTCACACCTTTTAAATTTGTATGTAAAAACATTTTCAGTAGGTAAGCTTCCCTGGTAAATAAAAAGTATTTTTTAAAGTCAAGAAAGTAACAATAACTTTGAATGTATAATGTCTAAGAATATAAAACGATTAATGTTTGGCGTCAGGTATCAACGAGGGTATCGTATACTAAGATATATAAACGGATCTATTGAGCAAGGCAATAACATTAATAATATTAGTAAACCGACATAATAAAATTGCAATTATTACATGCATGATAGTAATGCACATTTGTTGAATGTTTCATTCACGATTACCTGTTTGATGTATGGAAACTATAAATACTATGAATACACCAAACAAACTGTTGACAGGGAGCCGTATTTTAAAGGGGCAGTAGCACGTTTTTTGATAATTTTATAATTTGAATTTCTCACTGATAATTGTAAGTGAATGGTAAATGTATTATTTTAAAAGTGTCAAAAATCTCATTACACAAGCCAATCATCCATTGTCAGAGGACAAAAAATGAAGATTCACATAAAATCCATTGGCGGCCATTTTTGTGTGAACACCTTTAAATCATTTTTTGTAAGAAAAGGAATTGCATGACTAAACTTAACGTTATATATTGGAATTATTACTGCTCCATTTAGTTTAAAAACATTGTCTTTCAATTGAAATCATTAATTTTCATTTTCCTTACAACACCCTATATTACCCCTAAAAACGTGCTACTGCCCCTTTAACGTTACACAACAATATTTGATGTTGGGAAATAAGTAAATAACACCGCCTGTAAACGGCGAGGGTATAAACTATCCTTATCAGTAAAAGTGACAGCGAGCGTCTAATTCAAATATTATCTTGGGTAGTGTTATTCTTAATACATTTTTGATTACTTTACATATTTTTCAATCTATTAAGATTGATTGATCATTTGTTCTGAAATCTTATCATGTGTTTCTGTACGTAAGCAGATAGACTTTTAAATGCGTGTATGCATATGTTATTAAACGTTATTTTTTACCATCCAACAAAAAAAATATACACTTTCTTTGTATTTAAGAAAATAATCAATTTTAAAGTTTTCTTAAAAACAAATTCTTTTTGACTATGAGAGTCATGTGTTGAAACATATTGAAAGAAATTAATGATATTCAATGGCGAGGAATATACTTAAGTTATAAAGCGTTTGTATTTAACGTTTAACATTTCTTTAAAACTAAACACTATCGTATTCTTGATATTTCAAGGAAATTCAATTTTAAACTCTTCTTGACAATGAGAGCTTATGATCAAAATCACGTCAAATGAAATGAATGATAGAAAATTCCTCGTCATTGTATCATGACATATCATCTTTTTTCAATATTACCAATCAAAGCGGAAGCCAACGCCAAAGGTCTACAAGATATGATTGACAACATCGCAACTCACAACACTCAAGCATATGCGGACTCCATCAGCAAGTCAGTCTGGAACTGGAATGGAGAGACGATTCAAGAAGGTATGACACGGGTTGTGAAATACATTGACTCAAACAATTATTTCTTTTCATTTTCGAAAGTCTTCAGGGTATACATTCTTGAAAGTTGGTCTTATCTCCTTACGTTTTAAACTTCCTTATCTTGGTATCCTTCCACAAAGCAACCTTTACTAAGGTTCACCTTAAATCCCATTGCACAAAGGTTACTTTATGACTTTATTACTTATGATCACTTTGGGCTACTGTGGAAGGGATCTTTATCTTATCCAAACAATTCTTCTTTATAATATTCTCTTCAAAGATTTGAAGGAATACGTAAGAGAAAAATGCCATTGCTTAGAAAGGAAGGAACGTACGCCCTACATATAATATATATATACGTATATGACTATAATCAATGATTATGGTCGTTGGTACATGTAGGAATGTCCGTCTCATTTCGATTCACATTCGTGTATTTCATTTCAGCAAATGTGCTGTTGTCTTCAATCCGGGGCAATATCATCAAGACATTGAAACTGCCGGACGACCATTTTGACCTGGCATACGAGCAGATAGGGCATTATTTACACATCCTCCAGATGTTCTACAGCAACACCAACTGGGTCGAAATGTTTGGATCCGAGGCGTATTATAATCTGGGTGGGTTTCTTTCCTTTTTGCAAACCATTTTGGTTCTCTTTGAAGACGTCGTATTGCCAATGACATTTGAAAACCTTGTAATGAAAACGTAGTAATACCAATGACAGTTGAAAACGTTGTAATTTAAAACGTTGTAATGCCAATTACATTTGAAAACGTCGTAATACAAATAGCATTTGAAAACGTCGTAATTGAAACGTAGTAATACCAATGACAGTTGAAAACGTCGTAATGGAAAACGTCGTTATACCAATAACATTTGAAAACGCCGTAATGTCAATGACATTTGAAAACGCCGTAATGTCAATGACATTTGAAAACGCCGTAATGTCAATGACATTTGAAAACTTCATAATTGAAAACCTCATAATGCCAGTTAAATGTGAAAACGTCGTTATCGAAACCCCATAATGCCAATGACATTTAAAAACGTCGTACGGGAAAACGTCATAATGCCAATGTCATTTGAAAACGTCGTAATGCCAATGACGTATAAAGATATAACCTACCGTTTTTATCCAGAGTAACTGAAATGCATTGAAGGGAGCAGATTCGCAGGCCGTTTCGAAAATACACTATCAGATGCATGAACTAAAATGGCAAAGTTGCTGTTTTAAAACAAAGTAAATATCTTTAAATGGGTTTGATGTAACGGTAAAAAAATTGATCTCTGCTCAGCGAATGGAAATAATCCAAACCCCCTAGAGCAGGACGTCATGCATGTTATTATCGTTCTTACAAAAGTTAAGACTGAAGAGAAAGTGTCACTAGTAACATTTTGTAGGTTGATTAAGGGGATTTACACAAAACTGTTTTTGAAACTCCAGATTATATGATACAATTAGACACCACAGTGCATCCAAAAGTATACGCAATGGCACATACTGTTGAAATTTTAACACGTTGTCTAAACTTTCATTGTCTTTTTAACTGTCTAACTTTTTGAATTTTGAAATTCAAGATGAAAATACAACAAAAGTAATTGCATAAGTGTATCAAAAAAATACTGCAAATAAATTATCTTACAGGAATATCCGGAAAGCCTCTGTATGCACAAGCCTCTCCGGACATGGCGACGTGCAAGAATTGTGGGTAAGTCGGTATTACAAAATTGCACCAACACCTTCAAAAACAAATAAGTTATATTCGTCATAATAATGCAATGACAACCACATAGGCTAAACTTAACAATAAAATGTGTCGTCCTTTTTCATTCAAATTTGCTATCAAATATTTTACAATAGTCGTACGTTTTAAAGTGTTCAAATGAGTAAATCACACAACGGCTTCTTGCAAACCACTCACAGCAAGGTGCGTGTCCAAAAAGTGCATTTGTTGATATGGTCTTTCTTTTGAAAGGGAGCGAGGTGATAAATCCTGCAATGAGACTCTCATCGATAATGGTCAGGTGTTAACCAGCGGATATAAGAGTGGACAGGATACAGTGAAACCTCAGAGTAAGTATATTTCATCTGTTTTCATCCATGTGAATTTCCTAATTTTGTTCATCTCATATTAGGATGGAACGAATTCTTATGCGCTGGACCTATTAATACATTTTGCCATTTTGCCTTCGTCAATTTCATGACATTACCATTATTTTAAGTGAAAACGTCGAAATGATAAAGAATGCGACGTTAAAATGCTGCAATGACATGCAGATGTACATTTACACATAGATGTATTATTTGTCATTAAGCCTTGTGACAATTTATTTCGGGTGATGCATAAAACTCTCACCTAATTCTGATATATATCGTACAGTCGTTCAAAAAAGTTAAAATGTCCGCGGCAACGTCTTTGTGTTTATTCTATATGTTCAAGTAAAGATGAAATGAAGTTTATGAATATACCACTCAATAATCCAATATTGATAAAATTCCCTTCATCCTTTATCCAAAGCGAGCAGGGATATATACAACTTGTAGGGAGACGTGATGATGTGAGAATATGGAAGTGTCTGTATGATTCTTACCACAGGGGTTCGAATCTTGGATTGTACCCTGACAAAATATAAATTCTAAAACCTGAATGTTTGAGTTCATATGGTTTATATATGTTGGGATAATGTTAAATTCAAAATTTAGACGAAATCGGTGCAAATGGGTGCAAAAATCCAATTTTGGGAATTATATTTTATTAGGGTTCTATCCGAGATTCGAACCCCTGTGATTCTTACTTATAGAAGATGCTAGAGAGTTCTCTACCGGGAAGTGCAGTCACGGAGGAAGGTTGGACACGACCAGCACCACAGTGGCAGCAACAGGTGGCATCAACAAGGACTCCACTGTGGAGTCTCTCTCTCCCCACTTCTATCTTCACCACCAGGCAGCACAGGCCGCCATCAACCACACAACCTTCTTCTTCAATGATAAGGGTGCATTTTCATATTCTTAAAAATAGCTTAAAAGCAGTCAAACAATCGGTTTGTACGCTTGCAGCACAGTCAACCACACTACCTTCTTCTTACTGACAAAGGTGTTTTTTCACATGCTTAATATTAGTTTAAAAGCAGTCAAGCAATCGGTGTGTGTGTTTTGAAGCACAGGCGGCTATCAACCACACTACCTTCTTTTTCAATGATAAAGGTGACCTTTCATACTCTTAATAATAAAACAGTTTAGCAATCGGTTTGTGTATGGTGCATTTCTTGTTTCATCTTGCTCGTTCGAGTCAGATGACAAACTTACTAACATTCGTTCACTCTATATACCTGGTAGGGTAGATCGCTATTTACAACAGCGTGCTTCTCCAATGATGACGGTGAATTTGGAACGTGGGCCGCCAGCAACCATCAAAGTTTCTTCTTAATTTTTAAGTTATAATTTTTGCATTTATTTTGTATACGTTGAAGCATAGGTAGCCATTCCAATAAAGAAAAATGCAAAATATTTCTTAAATTGACTCTCAACCCCGGGGAAGGAACTTGTTTTCATTAAGGAGTTTTCCCACAAGGTCTGACAGCAGCCCACTTGCGGAACACGGTCGGTTATTAATCACACACAATTTTTGTTCGATTCTAAAGATAATTGATTTGCATCTGCCTATAAATAATCGATAATTTCAACGAGTTGGCAAGCTTTCAGAGTTATATCATAACCTACCATCAAATAATTCTGATGGAAATATAGGTTAAATGCGTCTTAAATAGTGAATATACTTCAATATATCTTTCGGCCCAAAAACGTTTACTATGTAATCGAATGTCGATGAATTCACTTTAATCGTTCAATTTTGTTCTAGTTTATGGTCTCCGCTACATAATTGACCAAGACAAATACCAACGCTTTCTCCAAATGAAATCTGGCAACTCTCTCGTCTTTGTCGTCGACTCCACTGGTTCCATGGCTAATGATATTAGGGAGGCGAAAAATCAGATCATCAAAATCATACACCAACATGTCGGTACGCCATTGGAGCCGTCCCACTACGTCATCGTCCTATTTAATGACCCAGGTATGTTTAAGAATTAAGTTTATGTGAATATGTGAAATTTAGTGTAGAGAAACTGCTTTGTAACTCGCCTCTGTAAGATTTTGCAGTGCAATATCGCTGCAAAAGGTGCATCTACGAAGTTGTGCTTCACAATGATAATATAGGTATATTTACAGTAAGTGTTTGTGAATATGTGAAATTTTGTATTGAGAAACTGCTTTTTTAACTTGCCTGTTAGATTTTACAGTGCAATATCGATGCAAAATGTGCGTATACGAAGTTGTGCGTCACAATGATTGCATAGGTATATTTAGTATAAAGTGTTTGTGAATATGTGAAATTTGGTGTTGAGAAACTGCTTTTATAACTTGCCTCTAAGATTCTACCGATGTAGACGGATGGATGTTACTCAGTGGGCAGACCATTGTGTGTACGTAGTTGTGTGTCTCAATGTCTCACCGAAGTCATAATGACAGCAACTCGCCTTTCATTTTAAACATTTATCTAAATCGTTTTTGATTACAATGCCAGTCAGTTTCATGTCATATATATGTTTGTTTCTGCACATAATCGACAATCATGTCACAATTATGCTCGATGTATGTGGGCGAGTTATAGACAGTAAGCATTTATTACTATCCATATCACTCGACCTTGTTGGTTGATATTCATCTAATTCATTTGTAAAATAGAATAAAATGCAAAATCGTTCGTTAAATCTACTAATTTTGTTGATGTTGATGTCTTTTCTACAACTGCCTGCGTCTTTCGTGTTGTTCTATATACAGAAAACCTTACACAGGCCTTTCAAACGGAAAACAGCACTGAAGCTGTCAACTACGTTGACAATATAGTGGTTCATGGGGGAGGCGACTGTCCGGAATACTGCATGAGTGGAATTCTTGCAGGTGGCTATTTTTCATTCATCACCCAATCAGTTCGGACTCTACAGCATCATAAATCGTCTATGCCATTTGTGTAAAACGATAACGGTCTGTCCAGTGGCAAATTGTATTATATATTTTCTATACATATTTACGAGCTTGCAATTCGTTATTTTCCAGTTCAAATTTAGAAATTTTGATAAAAGCTATATTTATGCATAACCGTTGTCAAATTCGGTACATTAAATAAAAAAATTAAATGATATTTGTATCATAAACTGATAACTTCAAGAGTGTCCGAAATTTTTTATGTTTATTTTTCACAGCTTTGGAGATAAGTTTCCACCCAGTCATCTTCGTACTCACTGATGCCTCTGCAAAGGATTTCGATAAAGCACCACTAGTCAGTAAACTGGCTGGGCAGAACAAAGCTACAGTGACGTTTCTCCTGACTGGGATATGCGGGTCAAGAACATCAAGAACAACTTTTGGACGAGGTAAACATTACTAAACGAGAACTACTTGCAGAGATATGACCCTTGAGTTATTGTAGATCCATGTACACAGAATGGAATGCTGTGATAGAGGCTCCTTTTGCATAAAACACCTTAAATGTGAATTTAGATATCTGCATGGAATTTTGACCAACGTAAACGTCAACCTGGACTACAACTGTCTATTTGGTCCAATAAGATAAAGAACAAGTGCTCTAGATTTCAAATCCTTCATTACAAAGTCGCGACGTTTTGGTGTAGGTTATAATACCGTTATAAAGCAAGTACAATACAGAAAGCCGTAAATTCATAGAATCTATTTCATCTTACCAACTTCTTAATGTCTCTCATTGATTCAATAGATAGTGCATTAAGTTATGAGTGATGTTCGGTATGACTGAAAGTATAAAAATACCATGCATAGTGTGCCAATGCTTGTGTAAATTGAAAAGACATACTTCGTTGACAAGAGAGTTAGTAAATATGTATCTCAGCTTTTAAAACATAATTTAGCTGGTTTAGGGTATATAGTCCATTTGGTTATACCGTTGACTTATATTTTAATATCGTAAATAAAATAAGTAATAAGTTGATAAGTCACTGTTAAACGAATATTGTTGATATCTCCAGAGCGACGGGACGTATCCCTCCCCACTGGTATTGACGTCTACAAGAACCTGGCCAGTTCAACCGGGGGCTCTCTCTATGAGACCACTAAAGGCGGAATATCAAAACTTGCAAACATCATTTCCGTAAGTTTGTTCGAAACGATTTAAAAATGCAACAGATATCCAAGAGTTTTGGTGCTATAAAGATACAGAGTGTTAGGGTTTGTTTAAAAGGAGTTGTATATGTATAGGTAAAAAGGCGAACAAGTCTCACGTGAAGTAATTGTAGATATGAAAAATAAAGTACATCAGACGACACTTGCTGTGGGTATCTGTTGATTAATGACGCATTTCGATTTGTTAACAAGTCTTTTCAACAGTGTTGTATATATTGTTATACGTAACATTCATCATACGCACATATAGTATTTCCATCTTGTTTAGCTTACAATAACACCAGTTCTCGTATGATCTTTTTGAAATCAAATTTATATTAACTTTGTTCATTCTAATGACAAAATCTATGATCCCTAACATCAGCGTTGAGGCAATAAACAATGGTATTGATTCTTGTATGTTTTGAACAAATGTAGCGATTTATTTCAATGAATTGCTGAATTGAGTTTGAGGACTACAGGGAATCTAGCTATTCTTAAACCAAATCAATTCGTTGGTGGACACAGACCTGCCGAGGACCCCAAGTAGCATTGTACTATACAATCTTGGAAAATAAAATAAATTTTTCCTTTACCAATTTGAATATTTCAAGATATGTACGGCTCTAGCTACATGCAATTAGTTTTGTAGTTTTTCACATTTCATCTTCCAAGATTGTATGGTACATCACTAGGGTTAGGGAGTAAGATCATGATGACTGTGAAGAGAACTGTAACAGGCGAGTTGAGTTAACGTCTCCAGCGTGTCTACCTTCATTTCGTCTGCAGGAGGTGGCGGTGACTTCCCCAGTGACGATCCTAAAGAGAGAGACCCAGCCAGGATCAGGGGACATCACCATACATGTGGACAGCACCATCACCCAGCTGACACTTGACATCACTGGAAGCAGCTCCAGCTCCCTGAATGAGAAGATCTACAATCCAGCAGGTATTGCAGGAAACTAGATCATGTTTGGACATGGCATTACAAGTAAATGTTCGCCATGCCTTGTGTCGAAAATATTCGGCACTACAGCAGTGTAAAAAAGTTTCTGATTGGCACACACTTTTGCTATTACAATATGTCTCACATGTCTTGCCGAGGATTTTATGAATAAGTATTGATATAAATTTTGTATCAGAGGACTCTTATGCATTTTTTGACAGGTTTCAGTGATAATTCAGCCTCTGGCCATAATATTGCCATTAGGCATCAGTTGTCAACTTTTTTACTCCAAAGCACTGTCACAAGAAGATCTACAATTCAGCAGGTATTAGGGAACACCATAATTACATGCAATCTCATTTAAATCAGGTCGAAACTTTCACTCCTACGTCGCTACGTTTGACTTATATGTCAAGTTATAGGACCACGAGAAGAAACGCTATTTGGCTCGGGCTCGGACGTTTCATACCATCATGTATTGTAACTTTCAAGGAGTGATCATTGTAGCATTAAAAGAGTTTTTATTATTATTTTTATTTACATATACAACAGAATGTCATACCTTTTGCCAACAGTGTGTATCAACATAACATAACCATATGTTCAGTTCGAAATGGATATTGTGATAAATTATAGTTTTTGGTACCATATAAGCACCCAATCTGTTTATTCAAGGTAACCTGCAAACGTTGAACATGAGTGTAACCGACCTCGGTGTTGGAAAACTGATCAAGATAGCTGTGAGTATCATCAATGATAATCAAAACAATGTTTATACAATAACACTGAGGTTTTTGACGAAAGTATTTTAAGGGAATACCTTTTTACCTTAGAAGCGAAAACTTCATTTTGCTCAATTAACTGTATGCTTAATATCATGTTAAATGATGCTGTCCCTTTCCATAACTTAGTTAGTTTATCTGTCTATGTATGTTTTATATTTCAATTCCTCTAAACGCAATCACTATTACCTAAAAATATGTATTTATGGTACTTTCCATAGAATCCGTACTCTGATTACGTACTCATTAGGCGTTTGCGTTTATAGTTCAATTTGCCAAAATATATTTCTCTAAAAGCACAGTGTACTGAAAAAGTGGAATTTCACTTTTCAAAAAAGAAATTCGCCCTACGAGCTTGACTTAGATCCACCTATTGTCATTGTGTTATAAAATTTCTATGCCTATTTGCATTATTTTCACTCTTTATATAAGTGCATTTATATATAGTCAGATGCCTTAAATACAATAAACTGTTTGACTTGACTTTACTTTTACTTTAAATCATCGTTTATTACATAAAGTGCAATTTACAAACCTTTTTCTCACTATATGAAGTGCCCTACCTGCAGATCGTATGACATGGTACATTGTACTTTGAAATAAAATCATGAGCAATACTTTTGTATTCTGTCCAGTCCCCGACTCCTGGAACCTGGATACTCTCTGGAATCAACTCGGGTTCCTGGAAGGTTCATGTCACTGCCCTTAGCTCGTTGGACATCAGCACCAAGTTTGTACACCTTGATCCAGCAACTGGCTTCGAGTTCCAGATTAAAGGAAGGCCGATTGCAGGTAGGAAAGATGCAGATGTCGTTCATATCCTCATCCTATGTCCGATCATAACATTAATTTCATTACCGGTTCAATCAGATGATATACATATCTATAGATACCAGTATGAGGAAATCATAGGGAATATGTGTTATAATTTCTCAACTTTACCTAAAAAACATTTACGAATAGGGCTTGAGCACGGGAAGGGTACAGAAATACTACGTTTCTTGTAGCTTACTCGAAAGTACAAAGTAGGAACGCAAAATGAATCTAATTAAAAGCAAACATCAATGTCTAATCAAAGCAGATCTAAGTAAACTATTATGTATAATAAACACGCAGTTTAAAAGGTCATATTATTCATAGAACAATGAGAAAACAACACTTATTTGAATCATCGTGAGTGGCCATTCATGTGTGTAAATTAATAACTTATAAGTGCTCGTTTCAGGACAAAAGACAACGATCATTCTAACAGTGCCCTCAGCAGATTTGATTGGTTCCATGGACTTCATGCAGGTTATCGACCCTGACCATAAGGAAATAGGACGATATGGGAATTTCACTTTGATTAAAGGGATGGGCGAATCGTCACTCTACAGGACGGAGTTCCAACTGCCTTTAAACGTTAGTTAATAGAATTCATATTCAAAATTACTTGTTGAAGTCAATCAATGGTCCAATGTTAATTTTTTTAACAAAAAATAGTTTTGAACATATGAAGATGCGTTTTCCTTACTGATTTATTCCGACGTAATTAAGTTCTTATTTTTATTTTGATAAATAAATTTGAATCATAATCAACTCTTATATGTCTTTGATGAAACTTATAAAGAAACAATTTTAAAATCTCTCAATTCAGCAGTTCCAAGTGGCTCTGTGGGGAAAGGACTCTGAAGGGAATGTTTTCAGAAGACTTCACTCCAGGAAAGTAGTACCCGTAGCAATACAGTTGGATCTGATGCCTGTTTATGGTAAGTTTACTTTTGTCAACATTATAATTTATATTGGGAAATAAACAAAGGTAACCCTGAATGGTAACTGACTTTCATTTAGGGTTAAGTAAGCGCAAGATGTATCACTTTTTTATTTAAACAATAAGTAGTCCTTAGTTATATTATAAAAGGGCCGAAAAGCGTTTCCACTTGCAATTGGTGACTTAATCATTTCAGAATTTTGTTAAATGTGTTAAACATTTTTAGAATAATATGTGGTGGCCTTTGATATTTAGTTGACCTTTGGGTGATTTCTTTATCTTGAGAAACCATTTTATTAATTCGGCAAGATTGTTGCATCCAGTAACAACTCTATTTTAAAAACAATGGTCTGTAATTTCCATACAACAATGTCATGAGAAACCATTCAGAGCCTGACGTGATACAGATCAAATGACTATTTGTTACAAAGAATTAAGCCCTGTATCGGCGAACCGCTAGTTGTAACCTTCATTGTAACATACATTCCGTATAGCACAAGCAGGCAACTTGAAGCTTCACTTTCGAGTTAAGATTGTGTAATTTTATAGCCATTTGTCGTTTCAGAAACCCTGTATATTGGCGAGACGGTGGTGATAACCTTCACAGTTACCAACGAAGGAGATGCCCAATCCAGCATCACTGTAACTATAGAAGATGACAGAAACTTCTCCCAGGCTCCGACAAGTCTTGTATATCAACTCGACCCACACAAACAAGCAACTGGAAACTTCACTCTCAAGTCAGGATCCACACCAAATGTTATTGTGTGAGTAAAAGTAGAGTGAAACTCTTTATCCAAAATTAGATAACATCACGAAGGCGGTTATCAGATCCAGTGCAGTGTTGATGATCATTCAGATCCCTGAGTTTTTCTGAGTGAAAGTTGTTTGTTATGAATAATCCCTACAATATATCAACGTAGAAAGAGTCGTTCCTAAAGAATGATTGATACAAAATGAAGGTATATAGAATTGTCTTAAGATGCTTGAAATACTAACATATGAGAATAACATGATATTAATATTGTAACTCTTTCAAACAAAGCGTGTGCAAGTTAAATCATTTAAATTAGTATTAGCACATCGTCTAAATATCCGCTTACGTACTTCAAACTAAACGGTGAACTTATGTATACCAAATATACATCAAAGAGTATCGAGCCCATTATGATAATATTCAAATTCTCAAACATGAAAGTAACCATGTAAGTGTCCGTTTAAACAGGACCGCCACCATCATGGCCGTTGCTAAGTCTTCCACGGGCGATAACTCTCAGTATGGCTTCAGACGGCTTTCCACGAAAGAAAGGATCATCACGGTAAGTTGACAGAACTTATGTTGTAAATATAAAGCATAAGAAAACAAAAATAAGTTTTCGCTTACGATGATATGGACAAAAGCTACATTATTACACAGGAGACATATTTCTTCATACCAAATGTACAAATCAGTATTTCTACATGAAATGCAAAATTATAAGATTTTTTGGGATAAAATATTTTATATCCCACACAAATCTCTTGGTCTACATCAAAAGCGTTGCTTCCTTTTACATTCCTAATTGTAGCCCGAGGACAAGATCAAACCTAAGTGTACCATCACCTCCATGACTGGCCCCTGTGACGACACGATGGTAGATCCCTGTGTGTGTGGTCAGTATGAATGGACAGCAACTGCCCACATCTCGGACGAGGGGTTCGGTCTCTACCAAATAACCTCGTCGATGAAGGGAAGTGAGGGGTTCATGCTTGAGTCATTCACTCAAGGACAGACGATCGAGAATGGAACGGTTAAGGCTACAGTCACGTAAGTGTAAAAGGCAGTAGAAGGGTTTCTTAGAAATTGTATGTCTCAAATTACTACCAATAAGTATTAACATAAACCAAGTGTATCCTATTCAGGGTGTAAAATAACACATCAATAGTTATAGAAGACATTGTCAAGAGAGTATCAAGCGAAAACTGCCGCCAGCCATTTGTATCTGAAGTGCAGGTTTTTATGATTGGAGGTAGGTAAAATGGATCCCCGTATCATTTTATTTTAGTTTTGGGACTTAAAACATTGTTTTACTATTGAAACATGTACTATAGTTTCTTTTCGTTAGATCTGTTTATTTACATAAAATATGTGATGCTGAAACTCTAAGTGTAACGGTGTGTAGTTAAACGTATTTCATTGTCTTAATATAATCTTTTTCATAGATATGTTAAGATCCTTTAGCATATGTAATGTTACGATCCTTTAACATATGTAATGGAACATGGTTTGCTACCACTGTGTGCAATCAGTTCAATTAATTTTAAAAAATCTTCTTTTACTAACAATGAATGTTCGAACACAATGAATCAAAACTCTCAGGCCAAGGTAGATTAACATATAGTCCCTGAAAAAAGTGTTTTCACTAAAGTTTTAATTCTGAATATTTGATATTAAAATAAAAGGAGCCCTGGACAATTCTTAATTTCAGCTAAAGCTGAGGCATCTAGACTTGCCAACATTGTCTAGAGTTAAGAAGGCTCCTTAAATGTGTTTGTGCTTTATGGTCTGGATTACAGACTAACTCCAAGGTCTAAAAACTGTGATAAAATCGAAAATCTCCTCTAAAAATCAATTTTTTTCAGTCGGTAAGCGTTTAATATAAATCTATCCAATTTATTCCAGAGGGTTTAGAATCAAAGTTCTTATAAAATATATATTTTCAAGCAATTTATTTCAGAGGAACATGCTGCAGCCAGCTGGTGTACATCAGTGTGGTGGACATGGCCAGTAACACAGGACAGTGTGAGATCAACCCGTCTCCTGGTCTGGTGGTCGCCTCCAACCAGTGTAAGAGGGACCCTGGTGGGGAGGATGAGGTCAGTGGGTGTTGGCTTTTAAAGCCATAATGGTTTTGAACGTTTTGAAAAATAATCATGTTTTTGTCAAGTAAGATAACTCAAATGATAAATTCTCATGCTTGCGAAGTAGCTTTTCAAATATCGTAGCTCATGGAAGAGCATGTGAAGTATACGAAGGGAGCATTCATTCTTTAGTCATAATTGATTGGATAAAGTTTCTTTCAAATAACATTTTATAGGTGAAACGATATACAATATCCAGTATCAGTTTTAAGAGAACTAAGTTCTGTTAATGTGAGTAAAAATATGGCAATCTTGAATCAGAGATGGAAATGACCCGAGTAGCTTCTTTTAGACAAACTTTTGGAGCAAATGCCTTTTTTCCAAAATTGACATTTTTCGCCATGACCTTGGACATCTCTGTTGTAGTAGATGTATTGCTTGTTACACTTGTGAACAGATGTATATTTCTGTATAAATGCTCTGTTAATAACATGTGTGTCTGTTTAATAACAGTTCTTTATTTTTCGTCATGACCTTTAACATCTGTTTACTAGGTGCATGTGTTTTCCACTAACAGATAAAGGTATCGTAATGGTCTGTTTTGAGGATATTTTAATCTTATTGACAGTTCTCAAGACATACCTCAGTAGCCTCTGCTAAACAAAACAGAGGAGAATTCTAAAGTAGGAGATGTATTGCTTTCGCCTCACAAATTTATCGATCTGTATCATGCTCTGTTTATGATGTGTTTCTTTGTTTATTAACAGTCCTAAAGACAGACCTCTGTAGCCATTATTAGACGAACCTTTGGAACAAATGCCTTTCATGATTGGTTTAAACATATTTATTCACATAATGCGGTGGGATTGGCAAACAAGCAAATCAGTGCTTATGTTAATGCCGCTCCCTTTCATAATTAACACTGTTCGTCAAGTCCTTTGACATCTGATTTAGTAGGTTTATTGTTGTTCCAATAACAGTTGTTTCATATTGCTCTCTTTTAAAACGTTTTTGCTTCTTATTCCCAGTCCTCCGGACAGACGCTGACCATCATTGCAGCAGTGGTTGGCACCTGTGGTGTTCTTTTGGTCGGTCTGGTGGGGACAATAGCTTATGTCGTCATCAAGGGAAAGAAAGGGAAGGTGACTGGAAGCAAACCTTCGAAGCCAAAGGCAGCATATAAATTCGAGTACTGAGGTTCTCTAGCTATACACAATCTGGAGGGGGAGCAAAGCTAATCCAATAGAAAAAGGACTTGCATTTGTTTTCTAATCTATCCAATGGAAACGAACATAGTTTAATTAAATTGATCTTACATATTATCTAAATGGGGCAGTTGTGTCTACGAACATATAAATTTGTACACTTATTTTGTGTGTGTCATTTCAGGTTACTTAGTTTGAAAATACTTACGATTAAATTTTCTGCTAAACAGGATAGCTTCACTAGTTTTTGTAGTTAAAACTGTGATTTGAAACAAATCGTTTTCATGCAAATATAATTTAAAGTTGCTGTTAATACATATTGTTCTTTATATATCATTATAGATGTGTTTTGTTTTCTCTGCCTTTTATCAAAGCTGTTGATATGTTCCTAATCGATTTTTTTTAAAAGTTGTTTATTTAAAGATGATGTCAAAGATTGAATACATTTACGTTCATAATTCTTAAAATATTTATTCAGCATCCTATATTCAATTTAGTTATTTGGACTATTGATAATAAAGGTTAGATAAAAATATCTCGCAATATTTCAGTTTACAGAGGTTATTCAGTGAAATATTTGCCGCTCAAATATTTTAACATTATAAAGATGTTCATTTAAGTGTACTTCAGTTTTGCTTGTTATCAAATCATCCGCCCGTCAATGATATTTTTTCAATAAAAGCGCAAAATCTTGTTTTGATGGTTTTCTTCTCATATCACCGAATGTAAATTCAGGAATTTGGTTATTTAATTTTAGTATACATAAGTTTCACTGTCTATCTTTAGCAATACAAACAGTTTTTAACTTTTTCCGCAAAAATATCGTTTCCTTAGGATTGAGTATTGGTCTGTCTGAGGTTTTTAAAAGGTATTTAGAGGCAAAGGCTGAGATAATTCAGTGTATTTCATACCCTACATATCTTGCTGTCCATTTTCGAAAAATGTTTTTTGAAAAACGTGATAAATAGAAATAGATAAAATATAAAATACTTTCCAAATTCATATTTCAACTATTACTTATGTTTGCTTCTCCGACGTGGGGACCAAGTGGTCTAGGTGGTTGCCTGGTGCCGTCTGGATGATAGCGTGGGTTCGAGTCCTTGTACAACCATGTGTTCTGTTTCAGACGGCATCCGTACAAATCCATCCTGTCTCAGGGTACGAACCTTACGCTATCTCCACTAATCTGTACCCTGGGCTCAGAAGCTAGATTCGCTCGCGCGGCCTGACTTATGATATAGCCAATCAAATCAAATCATTTTCTCGTTGGAATTTTATCGAGAAGGTGGCGAGAAACTGATTTGATTGTCTATATCCCATATGGTACAAATCTATCAAGGTTGAGTCGCATGTCCGTACTACACTGTGAGTGAGTGATTGCGGGAGTGCAGGACTGTGTGAGTGAGTGAGTGAGAGAGCTCTAGAGACTTAAGCAGTATTTCTGCCAAAAGCGACTTTACCATTTAACTTTGAAAAACATCAGCATTCGTTTCCCAGCCATTAATTGTATCACCCTATGGCTTTGATACAAACAGGCCACTTTGGATAGCACTTAACTATACAAAGTTGGTCCAGACTTCAATTGAGAAGTTCCCAGACATAGTCCAGTCACGAGCAAAAGAAACGACGAGATGTTTTAGTCCAACAAATTTACGACTGAAATGGGGTTAGGCCTACATCATATCCTCAGAATAGAGGACATTCTGTCAGTAGGTAGGAAAAATAGTTTGGAAGATATTCTGCAAACAAGGAATGCGTTGATGGACGAAACAATATTGGTGAGCAAACCTTTGAATCTTTTGTTCTATATTTTAAGACGTCATTCTGCTTATCTGCGGAGCTCCTACAATAGCATGGGTACTTCCATTATTTCTCATAGGAAGTCAATGAGTTTGAGCGATATAAACAAACAAGAAAAGGAAAGTTCACACTTCATTTTAATTTATCAAATGTAAGATTTTCAATTACAAATATTTCGAGCTTTTAAAAAGGTTGTCGCTTTTTCGAACTGATAAGAACAGGAGTTAAGTCATTGTTCAAAGAGTAGTTTAAGAGGTTTTTTTTTCAAACTAAAATTTTATGTCAATAAATTGTTTGCTTTAATTGATTTTGTTGTATCACAAATATCAATTTCCAAGGATTACATATTCTACGTGAAAATAAATAAACTTGCCTATTCTTTCACATATTGACAACATTCTATATCTGGTACATGTAGGGTTATGAAAGTGTAAATTAGATAGATCTTAGATATTAAGTAAGCTGAAACAAACTTTTAAAATTCAAACAAATTGCGGTGTATACTTTCTTTTCCTGACGTTTATCGGTAATTACTTGAAAGTAAATTTAAAAAAAACAACTTTTGGAAACGTTAGACAAAATGTTTTTATCATTTGAAATTATTCCTTGATTACACCTTCAAGGTAAGTTGGAAGACTTTTTATTCTATCTTTTAGGTATTGAAATGTAATGTAATTAAAATATATCAATTTAACATGTGTCGAAGTCTACCTGACAAAAAGACTGCCCGGTAAAACTAAGGCAAAGCATACTACATGTATCTAATAATAAAATTTCTTTTTCTAGTTTTGCAGATGATATATAATCACTTTTAATTTAAACAGCCTTTTTGGATTTATTATTTCATCATATTACTCTTTATTCAGAGAGATTAATTTATCCCCAAAACAGGGAACTTTTTTATACATTGCACAAGACAATGATTTTTGGTTTTTTATTGCTTAGAAAATAAGAGTTTTACCTGGAATTTGTAGAGTTTTAAAAATCAACACTATTTAGTTTATACACATTTTTATGAAATGATACATGTTTAAACAGAAGGCCCACGATAACAGGCCCGGATTCTCGAGATATATACATTTCGAGCTGAAACAACAGAAAGGGGAAAACCCAATATTCTATTTTTAGATATACCGAGCATCGCTGCGTTTCCGGTTTTATGAAAATGGCGGCTGCTACAGAAGCAGATGAGGTTTGTTAGCTGGCTCGTATCACTGTTATTTAGTAAAAGTCTGTGGCATTGAGACGTGTGATTGACTACTATGTAAAGAATTAGTTGGAGATTCAATTATCACCCTAAAATTATGATTTTTATTCTAAAAACGACTTGCATTTGTCGGCTCACTGTCAGTCACTCAGCTGCTCAGTGTCACCAGTCATTTTTTTGAAAGTCTTTACTCTAGGACTAGTCTACATGCATTTAATAGATGACAGTGTCTCTTTGGTTGTTTTTTATGTAAAACTATGTTCCCCTTTTATACTAATTTTTTTTATCAAATTTTACTTCAGTGAATTGCTTTGCCTGTCGTTTATTTATCAAGTGTCCACTCTTCTTAATCAAGCTGTCAAATGTAAATGAATAAAGATGATACCCTAGTTCAGTTACAAGATCCAACTTGTTTGTCTATTTGTTTACTTAAATGTTGTCCATTTTTACTTCAGGAGCAGCCGCCCCCTTATCACTCACTCTTCACAGCGACTACAGACCGCGTCACAGCTGTCCAACAACCCCTGCTGCAAGCTAACTTAGATTTGGAGATACCACCCCCTCCGCTAGATGACGTCGATGTACCCCTCACACCCCCGGGAACTTGTGACACCCACATCAACATCGCACCAGTCGGGCCGCCACCCCCTTATGAAGCAAGTTTTGATGGTATGGGATGTAGATTTCATTATTTGTAATTACCACTAGAGCAATGATATGCAAATATGACCTGCTGAGTTAAGGGACTCACAAAGATGAAACACAATGTCTTTTGAGTACTTACAGATTTTAATGAGTACCGTATTTCCTCGAATACAACCCCGGGGTTCTATTTCGTTCAGTAACCCCTTACCCCTCGGGTTCTATTCGAGGCCCGGGTTATAATGGAGGCCGGGTTGTATTTCTTCAGGTCTGAATTGACGTTTCAAAATCTTCTAGGAATGGTGTTTCATGGAAAATTATTGATCTAGTTCTACATATCTCGTGGCATTGCTGTTGATATTCATTCTTTTATCAAAATCCGTATAAATCCCTGCAATATACGGTTTCCGTGAAGTATATACTATCGACATATTATACCAGTATTTATGTTAGACCCGGGTTCTATTCCATACCCCGGGTTCTATTAATGTCAGCACCCCCTTACCCCCCGGGTTATATTCGAGGCCCGGGTTGTAATGGAGGCCCGGGTTGTATTAGAGGAAATACGGTACCTTGAGTAGAATGAAAACCTTGCATCCCGCAACTCACCGCTTAATGTTTTATAAGTTCTTTTAAAATATTGCGAATATTTGAAGCAGGGCTCAGGTGGTAAATTTATTTTTGATTATGATAAGTTTTATGATAAGCATTTGGCTTTGAATGTTTTTGACTTGGGTTGTACTATGTTGTGTATTTCTTATGAAAAATGTTCTGGCTTTATATATGTGAACACAAAGCGTTTTGGGATTAGGGAGGGAAGATGTGTAGCTATCAAACAAATAATTATACTCTTTGTCACTATTGAGAAAATCTTATAAACTGTACTGTTGTGTTGTTTCAGACTCGCCGCCCTCCTACGACACGCTGTTTGGCCGAGTGATGGCCATGCATAATCAGAGTACCGGGAGAATCGACTTCATCAAGAAGTTCTACACATTGCTGAGGGAGACATGTAAATTCTGTTTCTCATTTTGAAATAATAACTATTAAAGGGGCAGTAGCACGTTTTAGGGGGAATATAAGGTGATGTCAGGAAAATGAAAATTGAAAGACAATGTATTTAAACTAAATGGAGCAGTAATAATTCAATTGTTTAACGTAAAGTTTAGCCATGCGATTCCTTTTTCTTACAGAAAATGAATTAAAGGTGTTCACACAAAAATGGCCGCCTATGTATTTTATGTGAATCTTCATACGTTGTCCTCCGACTATGGATGATTGACTTGTGTAATGACATTTTTGACACTGTCAAAATAATACATTTAACATTAACTAACAATTATCACTGAAAATTTTAAAATATAAAATTATCAAAAAACGTGCTACTGCCCCTTTAAGGGCCCCTAAAATATTGGGGTAGGAAGCATTATCCCTTAACCTTTATCTTACTTCTCCTCAGTAATCTGATGGTATGTGAAGCCTAATTCTTCAAATATGTTGTCTTTGATACAGAATTATTTTTTATTTATGACCAAAACTATTTTACATCTATAGGAAGATCGTATTTGCAGAGCAATATCTTACATGGAGACCAAAATTTTTAATTTGTTCTTGATCCTCCCTCAAATATTGGTGCTCATTACTCTCTTCCTGCTTTCAAATCAGAGAATTGGATCATCAAAATTTCTCACTGAAAAATAAAAGTTTTATTTCTACTCATTTGTTTTAAGTTTTCAATTACAGATTATAAACTATGTAGACCCAATTTACCCCTCCACCTTAGTAAACACTTAATTACCAAAACTATGTTTTTAACAAGTTAAAGTTATGAATATCTGCATGTTGAATCAAAGTTATGCACTAGTTCCCTGTGCATATTAAACTTTTGTTTGCTAAGATGCAAATGTAATTTTAATGAAAAATGAATAAGATTGTTCGTTAAACATTAAATGTTCTATTTCAGTGGGGTGCACTCTCTTCCTTGGTATCATCATGGCTGTTCCTGTCACAATGATTATCATGGGTAAGATAACACCACATTTCTCATCCACATAATGAAACATTATCAGTGTCTTGCATTCATCTCTGGCTAGGTTTTTCTCTAGTGCGGGTATATATATATTTGAACAATATACATTTTATCAGCTTTCGAGGAACAATTGACTATAAATAACTGACATTAAAGACGAAAGATGTAGGGATTTCTAACTGTCAGTTAACTAATTAAATATTATGATGATAATGATTTTGCCTAAATTGGATACTGAATGTAAACATTTTGGAAATCTGACCATGCAAGAGACTCATGCAATTTATTTTTCCATGTATTTAAAAATTTTCAGCTTTTATGGCTAGTTTAATACCTAACTACTCACTTGTTTTATAAAAATGCTATTTAATGCGACACCATTTAGTATCCTCTTTATTATGGCAATACAGGAGCTGTTCATTTGCACATACCACAATACACATTGTGGTGCAAGTCGCTGACCTAATATGCTATCCTATATCTACGCAGGATGTATGCACCTGTTCGACTGCCCCGCGGAGCAGTATATTCCCCTTTACTTACTTGTGGGAGGGATCGCAGTCACCGCCAAGATCCTGAAAGCTCTCATAGAAATGTACAAGTGCAAAGATCCGGCCTGTGCATCTCTCAAACTCTCCACGGCCTCAAACAACACGCTGGAGGTCCTCCTCATCTTCTTTATAGTCGGCTGGTTTATAGCAGGTAACGATCTGGAAGCTTTAATATTTTTTGATCTAGTCAGAAGGAGTTTTCCACGGTTATTATGAGATAGACAAGGCTGGGAAGGCTCCCGGATCCACTAAAGGATGCCGGCTGGTTAAATAACAGTAGAAGCTATAAGTAAAAAAAATAAAAATTATTTGGTGTTGATAGGTTTTCTTCTGTCAGATTGAAACCCACGCATCTAGCCTTTTTTTCAGATGTTGACAAGGGAAAGAGTTTACTTTATTCCCTTAGCTAAGAATAACTTTGAAATACTGACTTTCAAGATGCTTCTTGTTTCTGTTCATGAACACCATCAAAGATTCTTCTTGGTTTGATTTGTGTATAAAATGTTGTAAATTTGTGTTGTTTTCTCTTTCAATTTGTCTTTTTCATGAAAGTTTAAAATTTGTTTATGCTTATTTTCATGAATAGAAATTGTTGTTTCTTTTGTAACTACTTCTTCTGTGAATCCCCCAAAAAGATAATCATTTTTCACAGCTGAATATCGTAAAGCCAAACCTTTTTGATTAATGTTGATTTATTTGTCATCTTCTGAGTAATATTTTTATATTACAGGAAATATGTGGATATATCGTACCCACGGACGCTTTGACAGTCGAAATCCAAAAGCAGCGAACTACTGTTCTCCATATGTGTTTTACTTTGCCTTTTGGCTGACGACATCTGTTTATATATTGTTTGCTCTATTTCTCTGTTGTATGTATGGAATATCAGCCCTTGGAAGCAAATCATCTTAAGATATTTGTCAGAACATGATCATGTATAACAAACGGCTCAACTTACTGTATCATGCAAGTGACACCCATGGCTTCTGAAACAATGTGTTTGAAATATGATTGAGTATATTGTGAACATATCTTTTCATAGAAGCAAAAAGCTTGAAATTTGTTTCATTATGCTCCAAATTATTATATGAATTCACGCAGCTAATGGCTGAAATATTGCCTAAGCAGCGTTAAACAATAACTCACTCCCTCTCTTAACCTTCTGCCTGTTGAATTGTTTTGAAGTTTTTGCTTGGAGCTCCGAAAGTGTAAAATTTTTACAATGACGTCACATTGGATTATATCATATTTAGCTTCTCTCTTCTAATTCTTCTAATAATTGATTGCAATGAATATGAGGGGATACCAAAATTCATCACCAACATTGATCTTGTCACAGTGTCTAGGCGGACGGGGTGCTATCACTATCATGAACAAATCAAATGAAAAATTCTATAAAAAATTCTATAATCTTTTTGCATTTTAAGATGCAGTTTTACATCCATTGGACATTTTATTAGCACAGTTACGGTCTTGTGATAAGAATCATTTGTTCCATCCCATTTTGCTCGGGCTATCATCTTGGTTGGTTTGTAATAAATTGTTCATAGGTTGATATGTCAGTTTATCATATTTGTGAGCTATATATTCATTGGAATATTTCAGCATATATACAGACTACAAGTTATTTGCTGCATCACTTATTGTTGGGGCTTTCAGCTTGTCTTTTTTATTTGACATTTTCTGAAGCCTGTTCTTTGATTGGTCTATTTATAAATTCATTGTTGATTGGCTAATATCTCGGCCAATGAGTTCTCAATTCAGTAGGCAGTGCATTGATTGGCCTATTTACAACTCAAGTGTTGATTGGCTTGTATCTCATCCAATCAAATGCCATTTCTATAAGCTTTCAATTCAATTGGCTCATATCACAACCAGTTTACAATTTCTGTAAGCTGTGTATTTTTCACCATTTCTCCATTTTCAAATCATTATCATCTAAAATGCTTCCTTACTGTCAATATTATTGATGGTATAAATAGCAATATATTCACTATTGGCAGACACATATCAAATTTATCATCAAAGACATTGACATTGATGTTCTTTAGAAACTGTAAAATATAGCTTTAAAAAGTTGATCTATATAACCTGCATTTAAATTGATACATTCCATTGTCACAGCGATAAAATGGATCTTATCCTGAGAACTACAGTTTTCAAAAGATGTTTCTGAAAAAAAGTCTGAAAATTATTTACAATTTTGTTATGAAATATGATGAATGAATAAAGAGGTCTCATAAAAAAATATACAATTTCTAAAGTCTGTGAGACATTCTATTATTGTTCCAAATAGTTTAAATAAAGTGCAAATTATAGTCAATTATCATCAGTGCAATATTTAATTGATCATTGTCACAAAAGTATTATGATTTTTTGTTTAATTTCTTTTTCATCATGCATTCAAAACTTCCACTCATGGAATATTAAATGCAGTTTGGTTTTATGTTTTTGTTCCTGAGTTCTTGATGATATCTTATGTACTTATGTTTGAAAAACATTTACCGTGTTGTAATGTATAATATTAGAATATTCAAAAGATGTCTATCAGTTACTCAATGTCTGAATATTTTCAAACTTGAATTTAAATAATAGCAATGTTTTACATGTTGTTTTTTTGGGGGTTTTTCTTTGCAAAATATATAAGAAAGATTAATGATTTATTTGGGATACAATGATTTTATTGGTGATTGGAACTACAGATCCAATGGCTCTATTTTTACAAATTGTAAATAATAAGTGCTGTCCTTTATTTGAAATTTTGATAACACAATAAATGTAATTGCTTCAATATTATTAACAAAGCTTTAACTATTGCATTTATCTATCTGTGTCTAGTCAAACATATATACTTGTCTTTTGACAAATATATATATTTATTGTGATATTTCATTTCTTTTTTTATAGTATTTGTGTACAATATTTAACTTTTTTCATAATGACCAAAAGGTCTTTGTTGGCTTTGTTTGTTTTACATTGTATCTTCGGATTGTTATTGCTCATCGATTGTTTCTTTATGATTATAATATTTAATAGAATTGTATATAATTTATGATGTCATAATCAAACTATACTCATTGCACCTTGGTGATAAGTAGTTAAAGAGACACAGAGTATGTTGGTAGGATCACATATGTCAAATTTTGAAATCGATGTTATTACATAGGGAACCACTGAAAATAACAAGTTAAAGGTCAATCAGTACATTAGAGCGAAAATACGGCCATTCAAAGTCAGGATTTTGATAGAAAACCGGACAATGTGGCTCCAGTGGCGCACGCAAATTCGCCAAACTTAATTTTGAAACCTTGTCATAAGCTGACAGGAAGATATATTGGATTCGATAGTGTTTATTAGGTATTGTAACAAATAGGTAGGTTAATTGTATGCGTAATTTCGAATATTATACGTATTTGAGATATTTTCTTGATGTTTCCATAAAATCAAGCATTTTATAGTTACGGTATTATGCATAAATGGATATATTTGCAAGTCCAGTCATGAGATATGAACTTCAATCAGCATACTAGATAATTTGTAACTTATCAAAACCAAATAAGATTTTAAGAAAGATACTCTGTGTCACTTTAAAGTTTATTAATTCTTTATTATCATTGTTTTTTCTTGAAGAAATGTTATGTTCTTGCCTTATTTTGCTTATCCAAATAATTCAAAAATTTTATGTTAATATTATGATTTGGAAATTTTACATTCTAATAAAAAGCATATCAAGTTGTTTGGACATTATCATTTACATCTTTAAACTTATTCAAAAGGTAATACCTAAAGGTCACCACAGTTCTATTTTCAGAGAAACTTATGGTGGTTTGAGAACGCTTACATCTGACTAGATATCTACATCAAAGAGCATTCCCCACACAAGGCAGATGCTAGAGAATAATTTTCAACATTGGGGATATAAATGTCTGTCTCTTGATTATTGAATTTTGTTTTCACTAGATCATGAAAAGTACATGTATATATTTTCTTTTTTTTGTAGTTTTTAGCTCATCAGGCCTCCAGAAGCAGAAGCCCCAGAGAGCTGAAATTTTATGAACAGGCACCTTGGCATATGGGGATTCTAATTTGTAACTTTTGTGACCCTGTGCCCCCAATTAAGGGCCACAGGGGACACGCCCTTAAAACTTTTTTTCATCTTCATCTCCAGAAGCAGAAGCCCCAGAGAGCTGAAATTTTATGAACAGTTACATTGGCATATGGGGATTCTAATTTGTAACTTTTGTGACCCTGTGGCCCCAATTAAGGGCCACAGGGTCCACACCCTTAAAACATATGTTCGTCTTCTTCTCCAGAACCAATGACTCTAGAGAGTTGATATTTTTGAGTGCAGGTGCCTTGGCATGTGGGGATTCTAATTTGTAACCTTTGTGACCCTGTGACCCGAATTAAGGGCCACAGGGTCCACACCCTTAAAACCTATGTTCGTCTTCTTCTCATGAACCAATGACTCTAGAGAGTTGATATTTTGAGTGCAGGTACCTTGGCATGTGGGGATTCAGATTTGTAACTTTGGTGACCCTGTGACCCCAATTATTTCTAAGAATCTAAGGGACCATGAACTAAGAGATTCCGGGGGTATATTGTTTTTCACCTGTCCGTCTGTCCGTCCGTCCGTCTGTCCGTTTGTCCACAAAAACTTTAACCTTGGTCATAACTTTTGATTGGTCAGAGCTAGGTCTTTGATACTTGACATATGGATCCCTTGTGATGAGACCTTTCAGATAACACCATGACATTTGACCTTGTGACCTTGACCTTGACACAGCGAGCAGGATGCATCCGGGGGCATTCGTGTTTCACAAACACATCTTGTTCATCTTCTTCTGCAGTAAGAAGCAGAAGGCCTAGAAAGCTGAAACTTTGTGTACAAACACCTTATCTAGTGAGGATTATAAATTGTAGCTTTGGTGGCCCCATTGACCCTACCAAGGGGGCACCACATTGGCCACACCCTATATAGCGAAATCAAATGTAAAGCCTGATGAGCTACAGAGCCCATGACTCTATTTTTGTTTGGAGCCAACGTCAACTATCTGTACTTCCAATGCTTATGAGTGTAACTTCATTATGAGGAAGCCTATTGCTTTTAAAGGGACTGTCCTATTGTGGTATTTATTATGGAAACGAAATTCAAAGGTATATTTCAGTTTATTGCATATAATATTGTTACTAAATGATTATAACATGACCAAGGTTTAAATAAAAGGGGAAAAGCCAATTTCGTTTACCCAGATAGGACTGTCCCTACCAATCATTCTATGATAAGTTAATATACTTCTATTAAATTCTATAGCTTTCTATACAATTTATAACTTGTAAGTTTTAAGATCGAAAACAAGTTCCTGGTTCCTGGTTGAAAAATTTTGCTTTTAAAAAATCATTCATAAATTTGAAGAAATCCTAGTTCTTGCTACATGTATACATGATTCTTGAATCAGTTACGAGTGCGAGAAAAATATGTGTACTTCATTTTTCTTGAAGAGAAATATTCATGATTTGTATTTGCAGTGAATGACAGTCCTACAAGTGTTTAGGTTCTTGAAATCTTCCTTGATGCTTTATACTCAACAAACTTCACTTTAACACAGTTGAGTGGTTCTTTCATAGAAACTCTGAACACAATTATTGATTTCTGTTGACTAAGAGATTTTATGTGCGCTTTTTCTGCTTTTAGTACACAAAAAGAACTTTCAGAAGGGAGAGAAAGAGAGAATAGGTTTCAAGGTTAATTAAGACTGGGAAATGGAGAAAATATATTCAAAACGAAATAGATACCTGAACTTTTTAAAGAGATCATTTCAAATGCACTCCATTAACCAAAGTCACAGAGATAATATTATCAGAACTGAAGGAAATCAGTCCATATTACACCCAGCATATAAACATATTTCCATATGTGCTAAAAACTACAATTCTTTTAAAGGGGGGTAACAGGAAGAATCTTAATTTGAAATGAAAAACAATAAATGATGATTATATAGAATACAAGATATTTAAGATATTTGTGAAAGTATACGACATTTTGTTATATCTAAGACACTGCATTTCAATGAAAGTTTTTAGGGTAATTATTTCCTGAAGTAATATTAATGTAACTGTTGTCTCACAAAGTTTTGTTGTCTCTCAATAACTATACTCTCAAGCATGTTTAACTACTACAGAAGATTGATAAGGATGGACCATAACCGACTCGAATATGCTGCTTTACAAGAAGATAGACTTCTATCAAAATCATCTTGGGTCTCAACTATTGAACAAATTCTTCAAAACGCTTTCCCTACTTCAAATATTGTCAACATATCCTCACTCCATTTTACAGAATTTATAAAGTCTCAATTTGTTAACTTGTATCCACAGGAAATAAATCAGCTTCCGTCTGATAAAGGAAAGAAACTTCGCCTGCTTGGGCACATTGGAGATTCATTTCAATATAAGGACTATCTATCGTCAATTAAGAACAAGGAGCATCGTAAAGTTTTAAGTATATTACGACTTAGTGCTCATCAACTAGAGATAGAGAGGGGTCGATACAACAACATCCCAGCTGATAGTCGTATTTGCAAGCAATGCAACCTAACGGAAGTTGAAACAGAGGAACATTTTATATTGCCATGTCCTAAATTCCATAATCAACGTTCAGACCTCATCTGTTCAACAGGTCTGACGAATGCGGGGATGCCAAAGAAAGATCTCCTAACTGCCATATTAAACCCTAAGAGTCACCATGCCTCCAAAACCACCAAATTGTTGTATGAATTATATCAATACAGATTAGGTTAAATGGCATGCAGTGTCATTGTGTATAATAGCATATCTCTGTTATTTGTTATGTATATATTATGTATGTCATGAAATTTGTTTATACTCGTTTTGTACACTGCCCAAGAAGGGTGTTCTCTGTGCAAATAAATTATCTTATCTTATCTTATCTTATCAAACATTACAATGAAACTTTAAACAGGAACAGGGAAACATTTTTATCACTTATTGACACTGACAACTTATAGGTTATTTGATTTAGATATATGATATATATTAGCTATGATATCCGAATGATATGATTAGGATGTGAGAAATAATTCGACCATGGACGTGATCTCAAAATGTTTTGAAAGTTTGAGGGTCGAATTGATAGGGAAATTACGGTAATTACATCTCTAACAACCTTGCATAACTTATAAGAGATTTGTTCATAAGTTAACGTTGACACATCTTTTGGTATTTGACAGTTAACAAATGATAAATAGTAAATGTGATTTTTCTTCAAAATTATTGCTCATTTTCAATTTAAAGTCGGTTAATCACATTACATCTGTTATCTGTTAGTTATGGTGTCCAAACACACAGAGATGTAACTCTGGTTGATTGGAAGGTGTGCAAGTTTGTTTGTTTTTTCTTTTTGTTTTGTTTTTTGTTTTGTGTGTATGAAGTGAAAAAATAATAATAATGTATTGTTCGATTTAATACTGTTTATTTTACATAAAATTGTGAAAAATGTCTCTCATAATCCTTTTGGGTGGCCGATATAAAAAGGTGAATATTTTTTAATGTATTTTAATCATGTATTGTATTGGGTGAGACAGTAATAAATAATATCTCTCTGTATCGGGAAATGTTCACGAGAGTTCGGCACAATGTTTCATATATTGCGACCTTTCTGCAGTCCATGCAGGCTAATATAACCCACTTGAGCGCGATAGATTGCTAAAGTTGTCCAGTAAAACTGGGGAAAGGCACATTTGTATACAAAGTAAATTTCTTTCTATAGCTTCTATGTTATATTCAATATCTATATCAACATTCACATTTAATTTGTTAATACGGATTTTTTTTGTCATATAAATAAAAAGGTTTTGGTTTTCATTCGAAACTTAACTTGCCATTGATATAGGGACATTTATAACTTTTTTTTCTTTCTATGTCCACAAATTCATTTCCAAAGCTAAGTAAGAATTTACAGATAATTTCTGGATGATATTTGTACGGTTAATGTAAAAAAACTACATTGCTTCGATTGTCCTTATAGATAATTTTAGCTGTCATTCTTTGCCTATCTTTGTTACTCGAAAAAAACCCGACTATCTCCGATAGATTCCGAGTGAGCTGGTGCGCGTCACGTGACTTCATGGACACGGAAACAAAGATGGCGTCTGTTGACGAGGAAAAGGGTTATCAACAGGTTAAATATTTGACATTTTTGTATTAAGATCATTTTGTACGTGCAATTCAGACAAGCCCGATTAAACGAAGTGGTATGAAGTATTAAATTAAATTACTCATATGTATAAAACTGAATGACAAGTGTGTTTAGACGAAACTGGATTGGGACTGCTACTGCCAAGCTTGTTTTGTTTTCGTAACTGACGTTAGATGGTATGCTAGGTGAGATAGAAAGTAAGGTATTTACTATTTTCTCGGACTTTAAAGAGAAATATACTAACGAATGATATAATGATTCATTCGTAAATCGCACTGTTATCTACACCTTTAACTTTCGCTTTTCATTTCCCATTTGAAAAGAAAAACGACGCAATACTGGAAAAACACACTTTTTATGTGATATCACAATTATATTTCTTGATATCAAATACTATGGTTGCTGAAATTAAATCACAGGGACGCACAATGTGCCAGTTTTTCAGACGGTCAACAGGGACTGGGAAAGGCAGAAGCCATTGGTTGTGGTTTTTAAAAAAAAAAATTATTGGTTCCAAAGAATTAATTACACATATAAACATACATAGAGTTGTCATGGCATAACAATAGATTGAAGGGTACAAGGTTACATTTGTGATAATAGTTACACAAATAGTTATATAAACATGACATAGGATATTTCATGGATGCAAGTAAAAGTTCTAATGGTCAATAAGTACTGGTAGGAGAGGGTTCCATTTGCGATTGAAATTATCTAAATCATTTTTCTTTTTGGAAATAAAGTTTTCAACAAAAAATATTAGTTTCGGAGTTTTTATATATAAGTGAAGATTGGGAAGTTTATTTTTTATACTGCATAAATAAATGAGCCATTGGTAATTTTGCACATTGTATGAAAAAAATGGCCCATAAAAATTCTGAAGTTTTCTAATGATATAAGGGAAATGGCTCATTTAAAATTCAGAATATCATTAATCAGCCTGAAAATGGCCAATAGTCAAAGATGTCTTTCCCAATCCCTGGTCAATCAGGTGATATTTGTTATTGACATATTCTTGTATATTGAATTTGTTCTTAACTTGTTTACTGCAAATATCTTGCTTATTAGCTCATCAGGACTGAAAGTCCAGATGGGCTTATGGCATGGCCCGTCGTCCGGCGTCCGTCCGTAAACTTTTGACACTTTCGACTTCTCCTCATGAACCATACACATTAGAGGGCTGAAATTTTGTATACACACCTAGGGATGATATGGTCCCATTCCCTTATCATTGGTTCATTCTCATATCAACCTCTTATGACGTCATCATCGGTTGTTCATCCATATCGCCCTAGGGCATTATTTGATATCAGACCTTGCCAATGACCTTGGGAGTTATGCGATATCCAACCTTTCGTGACGTCATACATTTAGTTAAATCATATCCTCGTCCGGATACTGAAAATCTCGGCTTCGCCTCGACTTTCAGTATCCTCCCTCGGTTAAAACACGTCGGTGTTTTTTAAATATTACTCTCGTCTTCGCCTCTAGTAATATTTAAAAAAACACCTCCGTATAAATGTTATGGGGTCGAAAGATGGCATAAAGGTTAGATATATCATAACTCCCTAGGTCAATATGATCAGTATCGACTTTGGGTGACGATTTTATCAATGGTTTCGTATGAAGTACATGACAAGCTTTCAAATTTGTTTATTCTTTCATGAAAACGGTACATTGTCAACTCCTTTATTAGTTCCTGAAACCTTCAACAGTTGGGTTTTCTGTCAGAGGCGTGATTTCGGTTTGTGTGCAGGTACGGGGTGATCTTCGTAATTCGGTAGATGCTGTCCTGTAAATCCCTGATGTTTTTAATCCACTTTTTACCTGTAAGAAAAATATAATTCCACTTAATTTACATCATTATATTAAAATGTTAAAAAGTTTATACTCAACGCTCAAATGTTTCTTTTGCATTAATGCCAATATATCTTTAATCGTGAACACTTATTTAGGAACACAGTAGCAATTCCGTCAATCTCAGCACACCAATTTCGAAACAGAAATGTTGATTTCAACAATGAGTACAAACAATAGCTCATGCCAACCATGTTTTAAGACTTTGACAGGTGAACTAATGGTTCATGTAATGCTAGTATTAAAAACTTGCACTCATTGAAAGAAATATGCAGTTGGACTAACATATCCCTTACCTTCATTCAACATGGATAATCCGTGTACACAAGCTGCAGATGTGTTTCTGTCTGGAAAAGACGTGTCGCTGATCCATTAACATTCAAAGAATGCCCAACTGCATCGTAACACAAAAATGACAATATAATCCAGTGAATAATAAAATATGCGTTGATTATGGATAGTCCGGCACATTCCACTGTTCACACACTTGCGCTCCAACAGCTAATATCCGAAAATTGTTCCTTTATTGGACGTATGTAGTTACTGTAGCGTTTTCTTGAGCTGGGCTCTCGAAAAATATTATCCATTAAGTTTTCTTCGCTGTAAGAGTACTCCGACAAGCACGTGTTGGCCATCTTGAAACTATCCTTGCTGTCTCGTCGCTTTGTCAAGTCAAATGATAAGAGCACGTGCATTTACACGCAGGCGCATACGTCACCGCGACATTGCTTGCTGATTGGACAATGCGATCTTCACGACAACAGACGAGCTCGTAAATCTCGTGCAAAGTATTGCACACGGATAAGTTGTTCTTGCTGCCACGCTATGCTCGTGGGGTGTACTCTGTCTTGCATTCATAATGTATTGGACGAAATGGGATAAATGGGCAATTATTCCTTTAATTTTGACATTACTGCGTTCCAACAACGATTAAAACATTAATTTAACTATGTTTTCCTCGGCGTGTATGGCAAATAGTAACCTATGCCTCGGTTGATACGGGAAATATAACCCCTCGGTTCCCTCGGGGTGATATTACCCGTATCAACCTCGGCATAGGTTACTATTTACTACGTACAAGTACCTTAGCATATGGAGATTCTAATTTGTAACTTTGGTGACCCTGTGACCCCAAATAGGGTCACAGGGGTCACAACTTTAGAAACCTATTTTCATCTTCTTCTCCAGTTCCAAAAGGAGTAGAGAGTTAAAAATGATATGTGCAGACTCCTTGGCCAATGGGGATTCTAATTTGTAACTTTGGTGACCCTGTGATCCCAAATAGGGTCACAGGGGTCACAACCTTAAATACCTATTTTCATCTTCTTCTCCAGTTCCAAAAGGAGTAGAGAGTTAAAAATTATATGTGCAGACTCCTTGGACAATGGGGATTCTAATTTGTAACTTTAGTGAACCTGTGACCCCAAATAGGGTCACAGGGGTCACAACCTTAAAAACCTATTTTCATCTTCTTCTCCAGTACTAAAAGGACTATAGAGTTGAAAATGATATGTGCAGACTCCTTGGCCAATCGGGATTCTAAATTGTAGATTTCGTGACCCCATGACCCCAAATAGGGTCACAGGGGTCACAACCTTAAAAACCAATTCTCATCTTCTTCTCCAGTTCCAAAAGGTCTAGAGAGTTAATATTGATATGTGCAGACTCCTTGGACAATGGGGATTCTAATTTGTAACTTTGTTGACCCTGTGACCCCAAATAGGGTCACAGGGGTCACAACCTTAAAAAACTATTTTCATCTTCTTCTCAAGTTCCAAAAGGTCTAGAGAGCTGAAATTATATGTGCAGACTCCTTGGCCAATGGGGATTCTAAATTGTAGATTTCGTGACCCCATGACCCCAAATAGGGTCACAGGGGTCAAAACCTTAAAAACTTATTTTCATCATCATCTTTAGCTCCTAAAGGTCTATTGAGCTGAAAGACTGCATGTAGACTCCTTGACCAATTGGGATTCTAAACTGTAGGTTTTGTGATCCCATGACCCCAAATAGGGTCACAGGGGTCACAATCTTAAAAACCTATTTTTCTTCATTAGATGACAGTCTATGGCAAATTTATTTCTCCTTGGATACTTTAGTGTGGACTTCTTTCACTGTCTGATATTGGCAATAGTGCTGGTATTGGCATATAGTTTGCAAAACGATACATCCCGATACTAAAATTTGAGTCACTACGATATATTGCCAAAGTATCGCACATCCATGCTGCAATACGATACGTATCCCGATTTTTGGGTGGCGATACGATACGTATCACGATACCTACATCTTTGATTGTAATACCAGTATTAGGAAATAAAAAACAGTACTTGAAGTTGATATGCTCATACAACAAATACAACAATATCAGTGTATGGCTTGAACAAACTTTCTTTGTCACGCTTGGAACGTTTTGATATAATATGATGTAAAAATGAATAAAACATAGTACTGTATAAGTATAGAATACTGGACAAAATAATTCAATTTATATTTGAAATTTATATGATGTATATATTATCTTATCAGGAGATCAGTGAACAAAATGTTTAATCCTAATTAATTAAAATATTAATATATCCCAAACTTAGGATATAGGATATTAGAAATTAGGGGGACAAAGAGGGGGGTCGGCCTATACCTGGGATATATGATGCAGATGAACAAATCAAGAGACCAAGCACGACTTTCTGTCAACCTAGCGAGATAGCGAGTCGATGTTTACAGGTTTACACATGATGCACAATCATCAAGGTCATGTCTGTATCTAATTTGTAAAATAAAATAAAAACTTTTGTATTGTTGTTGTTTTTCATGAAAATTTACAAAAAGAAGTGTAAAAATATATATTGATATAATAACATAAGGATTCAAGCAACCTTTACGTACTGTTAGATTTCGGCAGATTGATGTGCCTTCACTTGCATCCACGATCGGAAATTGAAACCTGAGTTTCCAAATATGATCAAGAATTATCACTTCGGAAGGCTTGTTGTACAATGTAATGGTTTAATAGGACATATCTTCGATCTTATTTATCATATTTCTTTTCGAAATTCAATAAAATCTTTGTCAAAGATACGTACACTCGTGGAAGAACGATGTTTTACATTACCTTGAATCTTAATCGTAATTTCGAGATGACAAATAACATTATTCATAAAGTTTTGTGATCATGGTTATATTTCTGACTATTATTCATCGAGTTTTATATACATAAATATTTCAATTAACTGTATGATAATTTTGAAAAAGTAAAATATAAGACAACGTTTAAGAAATTCCGGTATATGTACGCATTTGATATTGTATCGACAATATGTTGTCATGAAATTATTACGACCACGTTTTATGCTTCGTACATCGTTTTTAAAGCGACTTGTGATTGGTTAACCTAAATAATTCAGCCAATGAAAAGGCTTGTAACGAATACCTCATTTCCAGTAAACACTTTCTGCAACAAAGGTTTCTGACTGTCGTTTGTTATGATTTGCCGAGAGCGATGTAATGAAACTTGTTTCATTATCATGTGACATCGCGATTAGCCGATATTCAAAGGTAAACATCGATGTATTGCGAACGAATTAAAGTATCGTATCGGGATATATTTCTGAACAGAGGTTTGTATCGATTCACTGTATCGGCGGCCCATACATCGATGCATCGATGCGTATCGATGAATCGTCCCACCACTAATTGGCGATCTAGAAAGTGTTGAATAATAATACATTTTTTTTTCTTGCAATAGGTAACATCAGTTTCATTTTTAGCTCATCTGGCCTGTATAAAGCAAACTTGATATGATGCCTGATGAGCTACAGAGCCAATGGCTCTATTTTCTTCATAGTTATTAGGGTTTTGGGGTTAGATTCTCTCTTATATGAATTACTGTTTGTAATGCATTGCAGTTAATAATTGTCTGCACATGTAACATGCAGCCAGGACTTAGTTCTGAGTCCTATTAGTTTTGCATTGATGACATAACCCTAAGTAAGCTTCAATTCACATGACTGGTTCCATTTATTGTTATCAGGCTTATATCTTAATATCATATATATATAATTACAGATTTTGAGCATATGAACAGTGAACATAATAAACAGCTGTGCATGAAAATTGATGAAATGATAATTGAAAATACCATTAAAATAAACTTTTGACAATTCTGCTTATATTGACTGTTATTAATCACTGCGATCATCTAGCTCTTCCCCAAAAATAGCATTAATGGATTGACTTATTTCAAAATTAATATCACCGTTTCAAATTTATACTATAAAGGATATGCTTTGAATGCAATTTGTAGAAGTGTTGGACTTTCAATTTGTCATCACAAGGTGCTTTAGACAGTAATTATTTTCAATATATGAGAAATACCTAATGAAAATTAAGTTGGCCTAACATTGCCTTTTAACAGTTTTATTATTTGGATAAGCTGAAACATTTGCAAACACAGAGTATCTAATAAGATCATGCCTGCTTTGTGGGAGATCTGAAATGACTAATGCCTAGTATTGAAACAAATTATATATATATATGATATCAAGACTTTGAAGACCTATCTAGAAGTGGTGGACATAGAAACGCCAATATTTTCATGATAATAGCTTTATTGTTATCGTCATTTTCGCAATGAAGAAGTTGTAAAAAAATTATTCTTTAGTATAAATATAGTATTTCTGTATTGATGATATACCTTCTATATATGCTAATATTGTTATTACTAATATAATGGTAATATTGTTATTCATGCAGGGTCCCCCACCCATGTACTCGGGGACCGATGCCTCTGGGAACACTCTACCTCCTCCCCCCTCGTATACACAGGCAGCTCTCGACCCCACAGGTAGGATATTGAGTTCATTGGGATATAAAACTCTTTATAGAGACACTCCATTAGTTGTGAAGCATGAGAATTTTCAGGTGATCAGGTGAATCCAGCATGGGACCATGGGCCATTTGGCACATAGGACTAAAAAGGATCTATTTAATTTGACTTTTACTATACATATAAGGGCCATGACCCATTTAAAATTCAGAAGATTGCTAATTAGCCTGAAACTCAACTCTACAGTATATCAGGTAGTTAAAAGTACACACCCTGAGTTGGTTGTGTTTTAACTAGAAGTATAGAGAAATATTGTGTAACGACAATCATGTATCGCCTCATAGTATTTTTTTTAGCGGTATTCATTTAATGTCATTGTCTTAGAGTTACGCTCCTTATCAAGTAAAAAAAATATGGAAGACACGATGTTGGAAGTTGAAACTTTGGATGAGTTTGTATTGGATTTCTTATAATCTTATCGACAACTTCTGTATTGCATATCATGTAAACTATGAAACGGCAAAGAACCGATGAACTTTAATTGGACGTTATCTATGAGTATTGCAAGCGATGGAATGTGACAAAAACCAATGAGAACATGTGATTTGAAAGTTGCATAAACCATGACTTGTGTAGATAGATAGTTTTATTCTGTCAAAAAGGCCACAGGCCCACAGGACATAACATGACTTGTGTATAACTTATTGATAGTGACAATTTGAATGAATAAAGATTTACATGTGGATGGTGCTCACCAATTAGTTAAATGTAATTTTAGTATGATAAAAATCATATACCTGTACATGAAACTGTTTTTTTAAATATTTAAAATGAGCAGGCAAACAGAAATCAAAATGTTGTTTTTTGTAAGTTGCCATTCAATCCTAACCAATGCCAGTCCTATAATTCAGAAACGCTTGTTACTTTAAAAATAGAATTTTACATGAATTATTTATTTACAATTGAACAGCTGGCAGTTATATTTATTTACAGATGATAATGAGTGAGCTATTTCAGGCGAAAAACATCATATCGGTGACAGCTGTACTCTCAATCCTATTTATTGCTTGTACTTTCAGCAATTGAGCTAAAGAGACAGAACAAACTATTTTACACTCCCTGAACCTTTACCTTAAGATACCCAATTTCTTTGGGCATTTGATAACTGATAGATAGAATGCTGCTTGCAAGCTCAGTAGATGTGATACAGCATTCCTATTGGTTGATTAAATGCCACTCTGAAATAAACGTCAAACAATTAATTTATGTACTCTAGTACGTTGTTAATTTACATAAAGTTTGTGGTTTTCTTATCTCAAAGACTTAAAGATGTATGTGTCTCACATTTTAATCATAAGACGTGAAATTGAATATGTGTGTCTGGCAGTGATTGGGAAAGTAAGGGCCCATTAAAGTTTGAAGTTTGCTATTGAAATAAACGGCATAAAGAAATCAACTAAATACCTTGAAAACTCCCATTGTTAATGTCTTACCCAATCCCTGATCTTGTATCATATGGCAACTGTTGCATCAAGATACATCGATATACCTTTTTGAACGGTTGCATGTTTACTCATCATTGCAGAAAAGTAATCATTAAATAAACTAATCAATTCATATGAGAAAAGTATCAAGTTGTGAAATTAGTGCATGTTGTTTTGTTGTGGCAATTATAGCATAACTATCATGAAATATCCAATTTCATATGAAGATAACATTATGTTCTTAACAAATGCCTCTAGTCTCATTGGAAACTGTTGACGACGGTATCTAAAAACATTTCACTCGTCTCTATTTCAGAACCTCCACCTACCTATGAATCGTTGTACGGCAAGGTCAAGGCCGCTAAATCTGAATCCAATGGAGTGACCGACTTCCTCAAACGGTTTATCTTGCTTCTCGCAGGGACAAGTAAGTGCCTTTAAACCGTAACCTTGCTATTTTCAAACTGTCAAGACCATAACATCTTACTTGATGCCGGCTTCTTTTTCGAATTAAAGGGAAAAGTAAAAATTATTTGTAAAAACCTCAAATTCACCGACAGTCTCTCCCCACAGAGCTTAATCAAGTTGTAAAATGTTGATCTAACCACTTTTCGGAAAAGACGAATTTGCTGGTAAAAAAATTGGACTAGAAAATATTAAAAGAATTCAGCAAATGTTATCATTTCATGCATGGAAAGGGTGGTTCTTGTCACCTAGACCTTTGCCATGTCAAATTGAAAACTACCATGTTGATTGAATGAAAACAGCCTCCTCCCTATCTATCCTCCCTATTTTAATGATAACAAAGATTGGATCAACGTATTCATTCCGTTCCCTCTGTTCACTCAATTCAACAACCACGAAGTAATTTTAAATTTCATTTGCCAAAATTTTTATTTTTCAGTTTGTGTGATTCAATTCAACATGATCATCTCTTTTTCAGTTGGGTGCACAATTCTTATTGGATTGGTGATGGCGGTGCCAGTTGCAATGATTGTTGTCGGTAAGTTGTCCTTTTGAATTAGTTATCAAGGTGAATATTTTCTCTTGAAGTTGATAAGTTTGTTGACATTCTGGCCTATAACCTTTATCTCTTTTGTCAATTATTGGCCTGACTGTCCAAAACTGTAAACTGTAAACTAAAAGGGGACAACTTTTCTCAAAAACTGTTTTAGTTAGGACAGCCAAATTTGCTGTTTTTCTTCAGGGAATCAATACATTGATGTGGTTCGAAAAGCAGAACTGCACACGTTTTTCATGAAGTTTTTGCCCTTGTTCCTTTGTTTTAACTTTGTCTGAGGATGTTTTCATAGAGGACAACTTTTCTCAGAAACCATATAAGATAGAGTAAACAAATAAGCTGTATATCTTCAGGGTATCAAATACCTTTATGGAGTTGGAAAATGAGATTTATGCAACTATATTTTACAGAGTTACAGCTCTTGTAGTCAAATGTTGGGAGCTATGATGAAAACTGATTTGGGACGGGAGGTTATCGATGACTATATCTTTTTGTTCTAATTTATTCTCTCATTACAGGTGCCCTCCACCTTGAGGACTGCCGGGCTGAGCGGTTCATCCCGATCTACCTGGTGGTGGCGGGCAGTTTCTGGTCCTTCCTCAGCTTGATGAGTCTGTTGAAGCGGTGCTGCTGTAGCAAGGAGGACGAAGGAGAGGAGGAACAGAAGAAGAAGAGGAACCCTTGTGAGACCATCATCAACATCTTCATGCTCTGCTGGTTCATAGCAGGTAAGATCTGTGAGACCATCATCAACACCTTCATGTTCTCCTGACCATCATCAACACATTCATGTTCTCCTGGTTCATAGCAGGTAAGATCTGTGAGACCATCATCAACACATTCATGTCCTCCTGACCATCATCAACACATTCATGTTCTCCTGGTTCATAGCAGGTAAGATCTGTGAGACCATCAACACATTCGTGTTCTCTTGCTTTAGGTATGATGTGGCCGCGAGTCGAACCCCGGCCTCCTGAGTTGACTCTCAACCAACCCAGTCATATAAGGTCTTTGTCAACTGCAACCAGAGACCAGCAAGTAAATATAAGATCATCAATCATATGTGATCTGACAATATGTGGTGTTGTGTCCTTGTCGTGGATATATGCACATTACAAGAAACCTATTATTAATAATATTATCATTATTTTCTTTCAGATGACTACAAAATTTGACCAATTTTTTGAGTTGTGTCTTTCTCATGGATATAAGCAGGTTACAAGAAAGGTAATATAATTATCTTGTTTCAGGCAACGTATGGGTGTACAGGACGTACGGCAACTATACAACGGACGACCGGAATGCAGCCAACTACTGTGACGGGACCCTCTTCCTGTTTGCCTTCTGGTTGATCACAGCAACCTACATCTTAATAGGAGCCATATGCTGCTTCATGGCCCTCAGTGGATGCATAGCCGTCTTGGTCAACACCGAGTAACCATGGCGTTACCATAGCACTTAAACAAGGGGACATTGGTATCTATGGCAACTATTCTATGGAGGAGGCCTTTCATGGTCGATACAGAAGGTCCATGGCAATACCATAGCAACATCACTTGTGATCAGGTGATATTGGTATCCATGGCAACTTATTTAGGAAGGAGGCCATGTCGCTAATGGCTGAAATATTTCCAAAGTGGTGCTTTGCAGCAACTTAAGGAAAGAGTACATCTATTTCATTATAAAACATCTTCTGTATAACGGTATTTTAGCGACCACTTCTATATCTTATGTACCTTATCTTTGAAAAGAAACAAACCTTTTCTGTTGAAATCATGTTTTTAGAACACATATCACATTTCATTCCACTTTACCCGAGTAAGGTCAGTCAAAATAAGCCAAAGAGATTGTTATGTTATTAAAATATATACACTGTTAACTGGTCATTTAAGTCATATTTATTGATAACAACTTCTAAATTTTTGCCCTATTGTCAGATGAACGATGAAGAATTTCAATATAAAGTTTGTTATGATGCTATGTATTATTATTAGCAAAGAAGATTTTTTTTCATGTGTGAAAAAAGCTTTTCATTGCCATGATGGAATTAAGATCTTACAAGATTTTTACTCGCAGTACTACAGTTGGACCTTGTTTTTGGGTATCAAAAAATTTATGTGAAATGAAATTGCAGTGGTCATTTTTTTCAAATTGAAGTTTAGACATAATGTCTTGCATTCTAGCATGAATAAAACTTTAAATGATTGTAAATAATCACCATGACAGTTTAATAATATAAGTTCTTCATTCTTTATGTATATCTCGTGCTTCCAGAAAATATATCATCTGTTATATCTCTGGGCTTTTCTATTGTTCCTGAAATGTAACCTTAACACTAAGTTGTTTCTCTGAGTTGTTATATATTCCAATGACTCTTTTCTGTGTTAAACTGAAGAACTGAAGAGTTGACAATTAGTTTTTGTTCCAGATTTAGTCAGATACAAAATTGTTAACCATAATCCCTTGAGGTAGAAGGGTGAATGTCCTTGATCTTTATCTCAGGCAAAATGTTTTTCAGGTATTCTGCAACACCGTCATATTTGAATCTACAGAGCTCCAACGATACCCTCATATGTTTCAGACCTCAAGCCATTTATCACTATTGACATTATCAGCCAGTAGTATCTAGCAGCACTACCCAGATGATAAGTCTATTAAGCCTGAAATCTTGGTGGTAAATGGCAGATATATTGCTATAGTGCTAAGATATTTGTATCCTGCTCCTTAAACTAAACTTCATTGGTTGATAAATGACATGTCTACAAGATCCAAATGTCATTGCATTCGGCCTGAGGTATCAGAGTATTAGAAGAAGCTTTGTGGATTCAAATACCTGCTGTTGAAACATATTATATATTCTATTTTTTCCTCATCTTAGGGTGATTGTTAGGTCATATTGTTTTAAGTTTGATTTTCATGTGAATATTTAGAATTTTCTTATGTTGAAATTTTGCCCTGTTTTTTATCTTCACATGAATTACTGGGTATTGAACATATTGATGTTATTTTTGTAAAGCTCTGAATTGCTAGTTCTGTGTTACAGTACTTTTCTGACTTTAATGATGATGTTTTATTTCTACCATGGGAAGATTTTGACACTGACACTGACAGACATATTCATTATTTGTATATAAAAGTTGAAGTTGAAATATTTCTGTAACTCTGACTGTAGACTGCTGGAAAAATATGTGTAGTGAGGTATTTTTTAATCCAAAGCATGAATTTTGTAAAAGATACTAAATACTAATGATTTTTGTTTTTGACTTTTATGACTTTTTGTTTTTGACTTGTTACTGGTTACATGATGAAATCAATTTATGGAACATTACATGCTCAACTATTGTCAAACCACAATTTAGAGATGCAAATTTCCACGAGAGTGTTTATGCAATATTGTTATAGCCTGTCAATGTTTGCCAAATTCTGAGCAATACGCTATTCACAACCATCAAGCTTCTCCATCTTGCTGCACATAAGCTAAAGATGAGCTTTAGGGTAAAGACATGGTATGATGAGAAGATATTTTAAGATGATTGTATATGACTTTCACAGATATTGTTTACATTAAGAAAAAATAACTAAATAATCCAATACACGATTCCACAGTGACAAGGCATTTCTTTATCAGTTAAAATTTACAAGCAACAGTTGATAATTATCTAGGCACTGAAGTATTTCCTCAAGGGAAAGGGAAATATTGTAATCTTTCAAAAAGGAATATTTCTATTTGCAAGACAATCCATTTTGAAATAATAAATGTAAGGGGCTATTATCATGTTGGTTAACTCACAAATCTGTTCCATTTCAAGGCTTTCACGCTCAAGTGGTCAAAAGGTTTCCTTGTTATCCACTACATATTCAAAGACTAAATAAATACTTTGAGTAACAATGTGTTTTCAACTTCTTAACTAGTATTTAGGAGGAACATTATCAATCAATCACAAATTTAATGAGGTAACTTAATGCTATGCTTTGAAACGCAACTTACTATGTTCCAAATTGGATGACATTAACCTTGATTTAACAGTAAGAATATTTTTCCACTTGTGCTCAGAAGAAATATTTAGCCATTCACTATCATGCACAAAATATGAGTCTTGTGAGAATTTGTAATGTTCGATGCTTTATCATTGTACATTAATCTTAAGATATACTGTTCTATGCAGCGACTTACTTGTTTTATCCAGATGAATGTTTTTTGTATATATACAAATTCTTAATGTATTAAGAATGATACATAAAATGTCCTGTTGACCATTTCATTCCTTGTGGCCTGAAATAAGGCTCATTAATGTGTTTATGTGCCTGTTGTTTTGGGATGAAAGGCAAATATGCAGGAAAAGCTTTTCTGTCAAAGATTACGACGTGTCCCACTAATTAATCAATTATTTGCATTCCCAATAATAAAGCCAAAACAATTCTGTATATTTATACCTGTATACTTTTACCTGTAATTCAATTCATAGTTGATATTCAGCACGTGTAAAACAAATCAGTGAGAAGGAAAATCTTATTCAAAATTGTTTAATTTATTTTTGTTATATTTATCTTATAATGATTTAATAGCAAAATATTATGTTTTCTTGTAAATTTTAACTCAGTCACTTACTCATTTTGGGTTGTTTGCTGAATATGAAGCTTTGTTTTTATTTTTCATGAGAACCCTGTTGTTGTATATAAGGTGATAAGTAATATACTCTTGGTATAGTCTTGGTATAAATAGGCTATTTGCTTTCAAATTTGATAGTAGAAGTTTGTAAATACTCTTTGAATTATTTATCTGATCAGATGAGATGAAGTAGTCTTAGTTTAAAGAAAACGAATATGCGAAATGTATGTTGTTTTTAGATAAACCTGATTCAATAACACAAAACAATTATTGATTTCATTCATACATTCCAAGTAAATTTTGATTTTTATCATAGCAACACTTTCTGTCCACAATGCTCACTTTATATGGTATTTGCCTTTTTGGCTAATTTTGAACAACTTCCTTTTTGTAAAAACTTGATTTGGATGGAAGTTATAATTATATTTTTTTAGATATTTAGTTCTTGCTTATCTTATTTTGCATTTTGGTTAACTCAATGTCCAGTTAAAAGTGAAAAGTTTTACTTTTTATACCCCCGCTACTATGTAGTCGGGGGTATATAGCGCTCCGTGTGTCCGTCCGTCAGTGCGTGGGTGTGTGCGTCCGTCCAAAATCGTTTCCGGAGCATTACTCTAAAACTATACCACTTACAAACTTCACATCTGGTATGGCAGTAGCCTATATGATGCTGTTGTGCCTTTTAGGGGTTTCATCTCAATGGTTCAAATAAGTTTTGAAATTTTGACCAAAAACCAACCGATTTCTGGACTTTGTCTCGTTTCCGGAGCATAATTAAAAACTATACCCTTTGGAAACTTCAAGTTTGGTATGGCAGTAGCTTACATGTTGCTGTTGTGCCTTTTAGGGGTTTCACCTCCAATGTTCAAATAATTTTTGAAATTTTGACCAAAAACGGTCAGATATTCGTACTTTGTGTCGTTTTGGATCAAAATTTAAAAACTATACCACTTGGAATATTCAAACTTGGTATGGCAGTAACCTATATAATGCTGTTGTGCCCTTTAGGGGTTTTAATTCCAAAGTTCAAATAATTTTTGAAATTTTGAACCAAAACAGTCCGAAAACAGTAGGTTGAGGATCAAGCTTGTAAATATATTTCCTAATGACAAACACATACCGTATAAACATTGTAAATGTGACTGTTTTGCCTTCAAGTTATCTTTTGGGAAGTAACCAAAAGAAAGGGATTGTGAACTATTGTGATACTCATATGGACACTGTATGAACATAGAACATGACTGATGTTGAATACATGCAAAGAATACATATATTAGAATGTTGATACCACTGCAAAGAGTACATATATATTGGAATATAAATTGACCTACATGGAACTGAATGGATGTGTTGAAAAACATTTATTATCATAGTTATACCAGTTCACACCTATTCAGACAAATTAAATCTAATGTTATTTTCTATATATTTCTATATGTGATGGAAAAATACGGTAACAATCCTAGGACTTATCAGAACATATGACTTTTCACCATTTTCGTCAAAGAATAGCGGTCAAATTACAGCTGGGGGTATGTGAGCTGCGCTCACTTTTGCCTTGTTTTCAAAGCAAAAGATTTATCCAAATGCAGAATCAGAGAAGTGCTTGTTGTAATTTTAGAATAGTTTGCCAAAAATCATGTCTGTCCATTATACCGCTTGGTAACTTCATCTTCCCAAAATATTTTTTAGTCTTTCATGATTTAAACTATTGCTTTGAGAAAACTCTTTATTATCACATTAAAAGCTGATACTGAGTCATGATTTGTTCAGGAGCTCTAGAAGTATTTCAATGTTGATGTGAAGAATTATGTGTTCTTTTCATATGCATGGTTCTAATAATGTTGTGATTTGTGTATTTTAAAATAGGATGTCTTTTGGCAATAATGGTAATTTGACACTTCTATGTTGATTGTTATATTTATTATGTAACTTGTATGTCAATAGATTGTTTTACATAATATTTGTTTTTGTTGTTTTTATATACAATCAAACCTGGTAATGGTTGATGTCAACAATATAATACGTGTCTCTAACCAAGAGTAGTGTCTCTTATGAATCTTTATTTGAAATTAACCAATCAAGAGAATTGACTTGTATGAATCTTTATTTGAAATTGACCAATCAAGAGAAGTGATTTGTATGAATCTTTGTTTGAAATTAAGCAATCAATCAGCATATAACTAGTGAATGATGAACAATACACATTTCAAGTAGTCATAGTCATAGTCAAGTTTTATAGCGCCAAATCCATGCTATATAGCGTGCTCACAGCGCTCAAAGTGTGTTTTTTATGGAAAGGCAATTTGAAACAAATGGGTTTTTAACATCTTTCTGAAGGTCTGGTAGCATTGGCACTGGCGTAGTTTAATGGGAAGTTGGTTCCACTCTACTGCAGCAGAGTAGGTAAATGATCTCCCTCCGTATCTGTCCAGTTTTACTCTCCGCACTGTGAGAAGCATCTGAATGGCTGGTAGCACTTTACCATCTCACACAGATAAGAAGGAGCAGAGTTACTGAGACACTGATGAACTATACAAAGTACTTTGAAATTGATCCTGTATCTGATCGGTAACCAGTGAAACTTTCTGAGTATTGGTGTTATGTGGTTGAACTTTTTAGACAGAGTCACAATCCTTGCTGCCGTATTTTGAATACGCTGCAATCTATCTAGATGGATTTTAGGACAGTTTATAAGTATGCTATTACAATAGTCAAGTTTTGTGATGACAAGGGAGAGACAGAGGAGTGTTGCAGTATTTTTGTTGAGACAAGGTCGAATTTTGCCAATATATCTGAGTTAGAGATATGATATCTTGCAGAGGTAGCTGATATGCTTCTCCATACTGAGTTCTGAGTCCAGGAAGACACCAAGATCTTGCACTGAAGAAGATAGTGGAATAACCGCACTGTCAACCACAACCGAATCAATGGAGCACTTTTGTAGCCTCTTGGACGGACCAACCAATAGAGCCTCAGTTTTATATGGGTTCAGCTTCAGCATGTTTGAACCCATCCAGTTCTTGATGTCTGAACAGCAAGCAGATATACTTGTGCTAGCTTCTTGTGGAGAAGATGGATTCGGCTTCATGAAGGACATCAACTGAGTGTCATCAGCAAAACAGTGGTATGGAACATCATGATTAGAAGTAATGTTGCCAATTGGTCTGGTGTATAAGGTGAAGAACTTTGGCCCCAGGACAGACCCTTGGGGAACGCCGCAAGCGAGTGTCACAGGAGTTGCAGTTACATCATTGACAGTCACTGACTGATGCCTGTTTGTGAGGTATGAGGTCATCCATTTGAGAGCTGTACCGGTTACACCAATATCAAGCTGGAGCCTGTTCAGCAGAACATCATAGTCTTATGATTGATTAAAACAAATAGCAAGCTGTTATGGAAGTAATCGAAGAGAATGTAAATGTTTTCTGCAATAACTTCAAGTGTCTATGTATTTTTAAAAAATCAGAATGAGAATAAGTCAAACTGGAGTAATCTGGAATAATTTCTTATAGTAAACTTACATTCTCAAATTTCACACTGTACAGTTTTTGGTGATTTCTGTTCGTTTGAGTGATAGAAATGGAGGTACAATCGGTGTATAGTGAAATTCAGGATAGTCTAATTATTAACGTTTAAAATAACTTCATATCCTCCTAAAAGTAGTAATATCATGAATAGGAGAGTATAACATTCTGTATGGTAAGACTTTTCCCAGGTTATGGTATACCATTAACTCCTGTCTGGATTTGTGATACTTTTGTCACGTTGGCCTTCAATTTAGTGATGATCATTGCAAATACCTCTACATCTGTATTACAATCACCCAAGTTCGGTACTTCAAGTCTCTGGCCTAAGATCCTTTTAGTTTGTCTCTGACACATTGGATATAAAGAGTCGTATAAGTTAGAGCAGCCAATCATTCATATTCTACTTTGAGAAGATTTCATAAATTAGCCCTACAGCAATGTCATGGAGTAAAATTAAAACTATGTGAAACGAAAATTTTCAACTGAGAACGAGGGAGAACTCGGCACACAAAATGATTTGTGAATTTGACGAGTATTAGATAAGCTTGACGGTCCTATTAAATATATGTATACATGCTTCTATTGAGGCCTCTTAATTAAGAAGCAATTATACAGTTTTGAAGATCATTGATTTCACACCCAGTTGACTTTCTAGTTATATACTAAAACTAAAGATTAAGGGAGAGTTACTGTTTGATGCCGCTGGGCAATATTTAAGTTAACAGCAGTAAGGCATTAAAGGGGTGAGTTAAGTGATATGGGGTTTAACACCGCTTTCAAAATTATTTCGCTTATATCACGGCTTGTAGTACTATTGCAGGGAGAAATCCAGCAGCACTATTTTGGCTATGCATTGCGGCGAAACCTGCGAGCATTAGCTGGAACTAGCGAATCATGGTGATACTGCGCTGAAATTCAGTTAATCATCGCACCAAAACTTTACTGCGTGAAGAACAATTCTCTACTTCAGAAAAAGTTTCGAACCCCAGCTCTTTTGATCCGAAGCCTAACGCGCCAACCACTGAGCTATCCCGCCCCTAGAGAGACAACGAAAAGGAAACTTCTTAAATTATTGAAGTTCAAGGTTTGGATAAAAACTAAACATTTTTCATTCATATTTTCTTAAATCATTGAGAAATATTTCTCAAATCGTTTTTGCATTTCTTGGTTGAGTTTATTTTGTTTTCGTATAAGCGAGAGCGATTCATGTTAAATGAGACCTGAAACTAATTTATCCCGAGTTGTTAGTATTCCTTTAAGTGTATTTTGACGACACAACATGTCATCAGAGTGTTGATCATTCAGATAATTTAATCTGTTTCCTCCAATAATCAGGGAAAATGAGGAATTATTCCAAAAATAGCTGGAATCATTTGTGAAAACATATTGGAATCGACAACATGATTTGAAAAAAGAAGTTAAACTGTCAACATGCCAATCACCTGTCATGTTGTTTACAAATTGAAAAGGAAACTAATTTCTTCCTGTGTTTAATAAACAACTTTAACATAACTAGTCTGCTCAAAATGAGCCTGTCTAAATCCGAACTATGCTACACCAATACCGTCTAATACTTTTTTTAGTTTATGGTACTGTATATTACGTTCCTTTGATAATGATTTAAATTTGTCTTTCTACTTATTTCTTCGTATGAAATCTTGACAATAATTATATATAAGCACGTTTGTCCTTAAAGGGGCAGTAGCACGTTTTTTGACAATTTTATATTTTAAATATTTCACTGAAAAGTGTAAGTTACTGCTAATGGTATTATTATTGACAGTGTCAACAATCTCATTACACAAGCCAATCATCTATAGTTGGCGGCCATTTTGTGTGAACATCTTTAATTCATTTTGTGTAAGAAAAAGGAATCGCATGGTTAAACTTTACATTATATATTTGAATTATTACTGCTCCATTTGGTTTGAATACATTGTCTTTCAATTGGAACCATTAATTTTCATTTTCCGGACATCATCTTATATCCCCCATAAAACGTGCTACTGCCCCTTTAATATGAGATTTTTTCTGTAATAAATCACCTGAATGTTTAAACCTGCGAACACTCCTGAGAGCAGCATTTATATTATATGCTAATGGCATAGTTAATGCATTTGTATAAAGATTTATGTTAACATTATTTCGTTTATAGTCATTATCTGATAATGATGAGTTGCGAAAAATTAAGCCTTTGGTTGTTTTGTTCATGTTTTAGATTCATCTGTTATGATGGATCACGATAGCCATTATGCCACGATTTCCTGAATTCCATTACTGTTGTCTACCACGGTTGTTTTAACTCGCAGGTAAATCTCTTTATCACAAATATTGAGATAATGGATTCCTGTCACGTCACAATGTTTACTTGTATGACACTTATCGAACATTTGTTGATATGAATAAGAGAATAATCGAAATCATAATCAATATTGACATAAATCATTCTGGTTTTATGTAACCGAGAAAACGTTTTACTTCAATTGTTATCCTTGAAACAATCCTTGTATTAACTTTTTGTCAAATCATGGTATGATTCCCATGGAAATACTTGTGTCAGATCTTTGAAACTGTTTATTTTCGAGACATGTTAAACATCAATGAGGCATATGGGAAGATGTTTTACTTCGTTGAAATGTTGTACATGTGAGGTTCAGTGTTATTTTAGTGAAGAATTGGATTGCGGTTTGCAATGTGTAGGTTTGCAATGAAGATAATATTATCAAAGCTACATCTTAACTTTTGTGAACCACATGAGATCTCTGTAACTTTCTAAGAACATAAGGACACTTGAGGATATCTGCTATTGAATGTTGTCAATGGACAAGTTATGTTAACATTTACTGCAAAATAATTCTTTTTACCTATATAAAGCATTCCACTTGAAATGAAATCAACAAATGAGTATTTTTTATGTTTGTGTGATGTCACCATTAAAGTAATAACAACTTAACATGTTCATCTTTATTTGAAATTAATCATCTAGAGTTGGTTAATTATACTTTTTAAAGTTGATAGAAGTTATCAGCAATATTTCATTATTGTATTTTAAAGTGTCTTGTGCAACACAACAGTCATTGACAGTTGGACATGATAGGCTAGCGTTAATCAAGTCAACAATTTGTTTTACATTTCGAGATAATGTAAATTTTGGCCCTCCAACCAAAAGATCATTTACAATTAAACTTCTGTTTCTCTTGTCTTCAATAAAAGTTTATAAAATACCGTATACGTCATCATGCAAATAAGCCTTTCATTCAAAGACGTGTTTACTTGAGATCAGGTCACTTGAATGTGTTTCAAAAGCTGTCAATGTATATGATGATATCATTGATACAATGATTGACTCAATATGTTAGAAAAACACCTTAACGTTAGAAACACGATTGTCAATGGCATTTAAACGAATTTTCAAGAGCAACATCACAGACTTGCTCACTCATTGTTGCTAAAGGTGGGTTTACATGCCGCACATTTACCCCCGGGGGTAAATTTACCCCCAGGGGCAAAAGTCAAATATTGCATTGCGTTTATATGAAATGAAATTGCAATACCTAGGGGCATAATTTCTCTTCATATATTGACTTTTATAAGGATTTTCAGTTTTGCCCCCTGGGGTATACAAAATAAAGTGTTTACATTACAGGTTTGCCCCCAGGGGTATTAATACCCCCGAGGGTATCTGATTTGCCCTACCTCCAGACCAGGGGCAAATAATTCGCACTTTGCCCCCGGGGGTAAGTATACCCCTCTTAAAAATTGCGTTTACATGACGAAATTTACCCCCCTGGGGCAAAAAATTGCCCTTACCCCCGGGGGTAACCGCACATATATACGGGGCTTAAGATGCCAAATTAACATCTTTGCTTTCCGGTACCTAAAGCAAGAACGAACATAGTGATAAAAGGAAAAAACCACAAGAGAGCAGGTGACATATTTGTTTCTGACTCACTAAATCAAGGATTGACTCCTGACCAGGTAGATTTATGAGTGAGTGAAATAGTACACTTGAAAATCAGGTGATTTCTTTAGCCATATGCTCAAGGCTTCAAAGTAGGTTATTTCTGATAGTTAACCAAACCACTGATAAAGAATAATTTTTATGGTTAAATGATTACTTGTTAAGCTTTTTAATCTTTCCAGTATCTATCCAGCTATTATTTGTTAGGTAAGAATTGAATAAAAGGCACAATTTAATTTCAATGTTCTTAAATTATGAAAAAGCAGGGCGAATAACATTTAAAAGGTCCTCTTGACAAACCATATTTTTGAAATAAAAGAATATTATCTTAAATAAATCATCGTAAATTTCATGTGCTTTTCAAATGAAACATTCATGGTTACAATTTACGTCAAACTATCAGTGTTCATGTTTCTATTCTAAATGACACATCCTTCATCAAATTATCCCAAAGGCAAACCACATGTTATTGATATGATGGAGAATGTCTGGTCCACTATTTACTGTAGGTGGGAGGAACACTGGACAAACAGAATTGTCGGATTTGTTCTTGATAGTTACAGATCAATCTCGTTTGTTTAATTAGTTAGATGCACATGTGTCATCGGTCATTAATGAGGTAATTATTTTGATATTGCTCTGGTAATTAGGTAAGAAGGTTTAACTCCTAGTTTCTGATCATCACCAGATTTTTACTTTACTGATGTGAATAGGGCAAAACAATGATATCTTATGTGTCACATCGTATTTTGACTTTTTGTTGATAAAATGGCAGAAGAATGTCTTTTGGAAATATTATTTATTGAATTTCTTGAAAACATGAATAATACTTAATTCCAAAGTCCTATCTTCAGAAGGCCAAGTATCTGTTAAATCTTATTAAACCGAGGTAAACTAATTAATTACAAGGAATTCCCAAAGCAAACCACATGTGATTGATATGATGAAGAGTGTCTGGTCGATATTACTGAATGTTGGAGGAACACTGGACAAACAGAGGAAAACCAATTGTAGCCATGTAAGCCAAGGTTACTTATCAACTGTGTTTCAATTGCTAGATGCGGACACGACAAGGTAATCAGGGTAGGGTTTGTAATCATTTTCCTCAACCTTTTTCCAAGAGTACAACGTTTCAAATTATTTGACATATTGTTTTCGTTTTCTGATCAGATGTCACTCTAAAGCCCCGTTTATATGTGCGGTTACCCCCGGGGGTAAAGGCGATTTTTGCCCCAGGGGGGTAAATTTCGTCATGTAAACGCAATTTTTAAGAGGGGTATACTTACCCCCGGGGGCAAAGTGCGAAATATTCACCCCTGGTCTGGAGGTAGGGCAAATCAGATACCCTCGGGGGTATAATGCCCCTAGGTATTGCAATTTCATTTCATATAAACGCAATGCAATATTTGACTTTTGCCCCTGGGGGCAAATTTACCCCCAGGGGTATATGTGCGGCATGTAAACCCACCAATGAATATTAGAAGAAAAAATATTCATTGATCAAATATTTAATTCATCCTCTTCTCATTCTTGTAATAATATTATGTCATAATGTTTTTGCTTGGTAGCTGACTATCATTTATCACAACATATACAAAAGTACAAAGGTTTGTGAATTGAACCAATTTACTTCCTAGAAACTGCACTGTCTAATACAGTATGACTAAAAGTAAGTTAAATAAAGTCATGGCAACATATCACGATGTTCCACAAGGTTCTAAATACGAACATGATACACTTCAATAACTCAATAATAATTTCAATATACTTAGTATTTAATGTTATTTTCATTTCTGCATTTGTAATCTAATTTACATTTATCTGTCTCGTGTACATGTACTACCGTTAGTGGAATTTTTAATTATAATAATGATAATGATGATAACTATGTAAGTTTAATTCATTGTTAAAATTGAATACATGTGAAATCCAAGGCATTCACACTTCCCTTTTCTTATTCCAACAAATGGTCAGAAGGCAAATGGTGTAAGCATTTTGAACGTGAGATCCAGCTTTAAAAGACCGAGTTGATATAAAAGAGTGACAGAACGACAGAACAGGACATCAAGTATACTTAAACTAAGTCTCCTCATGGTTATTTGACGCAATGTAAACCTTTACGATAAACTATCTTTCAAACACAAAGTCTATCATCATCACCATCATTAGTCTGCAAGAGCCTGGTGTGTTTCCTTTCCAGCATTAATATTTGTAACCCAAACATTCTCTCCCCATCAAGATCAAGTCATGGAATGTTGATACAGCCTCTGTTCTATTACGCCGACTTTGTGGGTTAGAAAGGGAGATGCCTGATTGGAGGCAATCAAAGTTAGTTGTGCAATCAGCGACGCTGTTCGAAAATCATCATTTTGGCTCCTGAAACATGGCAAAAGCATTGTGATATGAACGAGAAGCGAGAAGCGTTGTAAGTTGAAAAAGAAATTCAAATGGATTGTGGTGCAAATTGTGTCCGCCAGGGGAAACTGCCGGAACCCACGGGTTTCGGCGTAATAGAACAGAGGCTGTATCAATTCATGACTTGATCTGCCTCTGTGGGGAGAGAATGCTGTGTAACCATACTTTGAACAGTTTTTAAGAACGTCAGAATACACACGATATAAAGGATACGATATAAAGAATACGTAAGCTATCCAGATCAAAATCCTCAGAGAAGAAAGGAATGGTTAGTGGTGACTTCTGCGTTGGCAGGTAGGGTAAATCATTACAAGGTCATAATCCTGTTTCAATCACTTCAATTTGGACAAAAGCATAAGTATAATGTTTAATTAACAGATTTGTTTTTTTGTCATTTGTTTCCAATCTATTTCGCCAACTAATTTATATTTGACAGTAATATCATTTATTTAATTTCTGATGACAGTCCGATCATATGGCTCGACTGGTGTAGAAATGTAATTTCAAAATCTAATTTGATTACATCTTTGATTGGAATCTTTTTGGATCAATAATCTTTTCAATGAATAATAATTTATTTTTGTATAACCTGCTTGCTTCTTGTGTTTAAATCATTCATCGTTGATTTCATCACTTTCTTGTTTTTCTGCTTTACTTGATTTATCCGTCATGTTCAATAACATCAATATGCACAGATGGATGTTATGGAAGTAATTTTTGATATTTCAAGAGAGGAAATTGTTGTTTGTTTTTTAATTAAGTTTTACTCATGTTTCTGGCACTAACTTTTGCTACCATGTTCTCAGATAAATACAAAGGCCCTAACTCAAAATAGAATTCATATAAAGTAACGCACTTCCCCAAGAAATTAAATTCACATCTTTTCAAAGAGTCTTACCAGCGCATCATAATATACAGACGCTGGCCATTAGTGCGTGGATTTGTCTATTTGATTAAAATTATTTAAAATTTACTTTTAATGACTTTGAATAACTTAGGTCAATGTTCATACTACTTGCGAGGGTAAGTATACAATACATTGAAATGTCAAGTGATCATTTTAAAATGCCTTTTGTAAAAAAGACATGTTTGTCTTAAATATTTTACTGCGTTTAGAGCATTTTATTTGGACACTTCAAGTAAATCTGTTGTAAGAAAAAGAAAAAGAGAATTCTCCTATCTTGTACACGCGTCCATGAAGAAAGTTGAATTAAGTGTTTGTCAAAACTGATTTATAGCCTAATGAACTAGACCTCAATAAACCTTACTCAAATGAGTGAGTTATTAATAGTGCTGCTTTGGTAAATTGCAACCATTAGCGGCGATTTTGAAATGACATGATGACAAATATGTTACATTATACAGTTTACTGGTCATAAATTCTAAAAATGTGAAACTTAATAGTTAGGGCAGTGATTTGATATCAATTATTCAATTGATTAATATTGTTTTAATACCAGACTTTTTTGCTATTTTGTTGTTAAATAAAGTCCAGATAAAGATGAAAAGATATTTGCCTAAATTCAGTTCAATAACTGTGCACTTCAGATCATAGTAAACTAAAAATTCACATTTCTCTCAGTAGACATACTCATACAGTTGCGTTCATATTATCTATTCCATACTAAAAAAGAATAATTTTTTTAGATAATCACAATTTGAGATACGTCTTCTACTAGCAATATGCAGATAAGGATAAAACAGGTTCAGTGATGAGTCGGAGTAGTCAAATAGTCTACCTTTTAATGGTTTTATATCATCAAATATGAAATATATTGATACATTTGAATAAAAGTCAAAGAAGTATAACACGGCTTTTTCTAAGATTTCTTTTCTGAAATTGAAATTGTGATACTTTTGTAACATTGATCTTCAATTGGTAGCTATTTGGAAATACCTCTTCATCTGTATTCCAATGAACCCAGGAAGATACTTCAACTGTCTGGTCTGAGATTCCTATAGTTTGCCTGTGACACATTTGACATAGAGAGTCGTCATAGGTACAGGACCTATCTTTTAACGTTCTACCTTTAAAAATATTGGAGCTGAAGGTATTTATTGGCAAAGATGCAGGATTTATGAGAAAGATTTAAACTATTCAAATCCAATTTAGTCTAATAAGAGTGGAAGCAAAATCTCAGAAGATCTGACACAATTTTTAGAGTAAATTTTATGATTTTAAGATAAGCATGAACGATCCTCTTAAATATAGTCATGCTTGTTTTTAGATCATTTTATTTAACGCAATAATACAGTATTATGTTTTGAAACTCTTCCACTATGACTCTTTCACTTTTTTAGCTCATCAGGACTGAAAGTCCAGATGGGCTTATGGCATGGCCTGTCGTCCGGCGTCCGTCCGTCCGTCGTCCGTCCGTCGTCCGTCGTCCGTCGTCCGTCCGTCCGTAAACTTTTGACACTTTCGACTTCTTCTCATAAACCATACACATTAGAGAGCTGAAATTTTGTGTACAAGTACCTTAGCATATGGAGATTCTAATTTGTAACTTTGGTGACCCTGTGACCCCAAATAGGGTCACAGGGGTCACAACTTTAAATACCTATTTTCATCTTCTTCTCCAGTTCTAAAAGGAGTAGAGAGTTAAAAATGATATGTGCAGACTCCTTGGACAATGGAGATTCTAATTTGTAAATTTGGTGACCCTGTGACCCCAAATATGGTCACAGGGGTCACAACCTTAAAAACTTATTTTCATCTTCTTCTCCAGTTCTTAAAGGACTAGAGAGTTAAAAACGATATGTGCAGACTCCTTGGCCAATGGGGATTCTAAATTGTAGATTTCGTGACCCCATGACCCCAAATAGGGTCACAGGGGTCACAACATTAAAAACCTATTTTCATCTTCTTCTCCAGTTCTAAAAGGACTAGAGAGTTGAAAGTGATATGTGCAGACTCCTTGGACAATGGGGATTCTAATTTGTAACTTTGGTGAACCTGTGCCCCCAAATAGGGTCACAGGGGTCACAACCTTAAAAACCTATTTTCATCTTCTACTCCAGTACTCAAAGGACTATAGAGTTGAAAATGATATGTGCAGACTCCTTAGCCAATCGGGATTCTTAATTGTAGATTTCGTGACCCCATGACCCCAAATAGGGTCACAGGGGTCACAACCTTAAAAACCAATTCTCATCTTCTTCTCCAGTTCCAAAAGGTCTAGAGAGTTAATATTGATATGTGCAGACTCCTTGGACAATGGGGATTCTAATTTGTAACTTTGTTGACCCTGTGACCCCAAATAGGGTCACAGGGGTCACAACCTTAAAAAACTATTTTCATCTTCTTCTCAAGTTCCAAAAGGTCTAGAGAGCTGAAATTATATGTGCAGACTCCTTGGCCAATGGGGATTCTAAATTGTAGATTTCGTGACCCCATGACCCCCAATAGGGTCACAGGGGTCACAACCTTAAAAACTTATTTTCATCATCCTCTTTAGCTCCTTAAGGTCTATTGAGCTGAAAGACTGCATGTAGACTCCTTGGCCAATTGGGATTCTAAACTGTAGGTTTTGTGACCCCATGACCACAAATAGGGTCACAGGGGTCACAATCTTAAAAACCTATTTTTCTCCATTAGATGACAGTCTATGGCAAATTTATTTCTCCTTGGATATTTTAGTGTGGACTTCTTTCACTGTCTGATATTGGCGATCTAGAAAGTGTTGAATAATAATACATTAAATTTTGTTTTGTAATTTTTTTATAGTTTTTTTTGCAATAGGTAACATCAGTTTCATTTTTAGCTCCTCTTGCCTGTATAAATTTAAGCAAACTTGATATGATGCCTGATGAGCTACAGAGCAAATGGCTCTATTTTTAATGACATATTCTCAGTAAAGAGTAATAGACATGTACTGTTTGGTGCCTATTGGCAATATTCAGTTTATAGCAGCGTATCAATAAAAGACTAAACAACTTACAAAATTTACACATTATCTTTTCATCTTTAAAAAAAATCTTTTCAAAGGCATTTTCTTTTTGCTTGAATAAGTAATTTTCAAAAATCCAAATGTCATATTTAGTGATCTTGAAGATGCTTAATCATTGATAAATAGATATCTCGAATCATTATTGCATGACTTGTTGAGTTTTGCTGGTTGCGTTAAATAAATAACGATGATGTACAATCTGAACTGAAACTAATTTATCCTGAGTTGTTATTATTCCTCGAAGTGTATTTTGACGACACAACATGTCTGTGTTGTTCATTCAGATAATTTAATCTGTCTTCCCCCATTAAGCAGGCAAAATTAGGAGAAACAATGAATTTGTCCTAAAATAGCTGGAATCATGTGAAAGAAGAAATTACACTGTCAACGTGCCAATCATCTGTCATGTTATTTACAAAGTGGTAAACTTACTTTTACAACTTAACTATTAAGTTCAAAATAAGCCTTATCTAATCCGAACTAGGCTACATGAATTGCTACTGGTAGAACTAATATACTGTTTAATACTTTCTTTTGATAATTGTTTATATGTGTCTTTCTACTAATTAATTCTTAGATATACATGGAATCTTGTCACTCCAAATGTCGCTGTATGACGGATTTCCACAATGTATTTCATACTGAATTGTTTGAAGATTTGATATTTGTAATCTCAATTTATGGATCTGGATCTTACCATTTGAAAAGTTACTACCGTTTCATTAGCCCCTGGGTATATTAAACTTACTAAATTATTGTTTTCAAAATATCTCATATATGTATTGCTGTTGGGATAATACTGCCTATGCAAGAGGTAACAAAAAGGGGATCATAACACTGAAGAAATACTGCAGAATTAAGTGAAAAGATACTTTTATCATCGAGCAAATATATCAATAATCATTTAAGTAATTATATTTATTGAAAGCAATTCCTAATGCATTGTTTTTATCATTCTAACGCGAATATTAACTTTGGTGAGATTTTTGTATTGAATAAAATAATACGGGTACCGTCTATCATTCTGAGAGCAGCAATTTGGTTGTATGTTACTGACATAGTTAATGTAATTGTATAAAGCTTTATGTTTACACAATTTCGTTTGTATTCATTATCTGACCCTGTTGTTGATGTGTTTCTGTTATAGATTCATCTCATACCATCATGAATCATGATGTCCATTATGCTATGATTACCTGTATTCTATTACCATTATCTTTCTCATTTGTTTGATGATCCCAGTTGTAACACCTGACTGGTAAAGCTCTTTATCACATAAATTGAGATAATGGATTTCTCTCACGTCACAATGTTTACTTCTTTTTACAGTTATTCAAATTGTTGTTGATATAGATCAAAACATAATGGACAATTATGATCCTTTTTAAAAAATTAATTATTCAGTTATTCAAGAACAGAGTTTTTATCTCAATGTTTGTTATATTAGATAATAAATCAGAAATGTTATCATTTTGTTCTGCTTGAATTACATTACTATTACGTTGATAGCTTCATAGCTAATAGTTCGTTTCTGCTCAGTTATAAAATGATAAGAATAAGTTGGAGTAGAACAAGTAATCATTTCCAATTATCATTTGCACTCTCTTGTAGACATGTTAAAATTGTGAAAAAGACCTTTATTTTATAACTAAAAATGATCATGTTATCATATTGTGATGTTCACTCAAATAAGATCAGAGTAAAAAACAAACATCCGCTAGAATGCCAGATGGCGTTGATTTTAAATGCTATTATTAAAACAAAATATTTTAGAATAGGAATATGCATTTACAATTACAGTATTTTACGTGTTACATGTTTTGGTGAAGTTAGATGTTGTGTTCAGTGATGTCATTAATGCTAAACTGATTCTCAGGAATTCAATCAAACTATGTTTAAAGTGTTTCTTTGAATCAAAGTATGTGTGAAGAAAAGAACAAATAGAGGGAAGATGTTGAATCCATGTCCTGGTTTATTGAAGTCTTATTAGAACAAATAGAGGGAAGATGTTTTGTTTGATGTTTTATTAGAAATAATTGGAACACATTACTTGCAACAAAGAACTTTAAAGACATGTTACTGATATTTAGTAATATCAACTTGTAGGATAGCTGTCGTTAAAAGTTGTTAAAAACTATATTGTGTGAAAATGTACTTTAACAGAATGAAGGATTATATGTACATTCTTTTAAAATTGTTTTAAATGTGTGTGTGTTTCTATTGTGCCATCAATACAGGAAATACCAGTTCATGATGTCAATTTTAATTTCTACTCCCCCAATTTGACAAAAGCAATCAGAAATATTAATTTTTTCCATTGGAGCCTTATGCAAAAACAGCCATGACAGTTGAAAATTGTAGTTGTACCTGGTAAGCAGACGTTGATTAGTAAACCAATATTTAATAATTTCATAAATATTGAAATTGCCTTTCCATCAAATGACGGTTTACAAATACTCATTTGTTCCCCTCACTTATAAAAAAAACAAAGGAAATATCATACCAATAAGAATATAATTTACAGATGCGCTTGGTTGAGATGACATCACTTGAATGTCTTACAAAAGGTGTCAAATGTAAACCTGATGTGATGATACCCCTGATACCAACACTAAGTAAAACAATATGTTAAAACTCTGTTTTAAAACATTGCTATATTCACGGCTACACAAACCTCTAGATCTCACTTAGAAAGTTGTTACCACTTTGTTAACCTTGGCTCTATCATGTATAATGGGGATCTCTATCCAACTACACACTTGTGCAGCAGACAGGATGACATAGTTAATACCTGATGCTATTTTGGTCATTCTTAGATCGATAAAATCCTGCTAGAAGTAAAATCTGTGCTTCATGTTAATCAGAAAATGCTTAAGTGGAGGAAGTGATCTTTGTGTGTTTAGTTGGACTTACTGAGGTTGGAATTGCCTGCAAAAAATAACTAGCGATATGTGACTTGCATAGAAAAGTCAACATTTGTATCAACACAGTTATTTGATACACAAGTGAACATCAATGATATTATAAAGGCTTTGACCATAACTATATATTGCAGTAATTACAAAATGGCTTTCCTTTTTCCTCTCATGTCATGATTATGACCACAAACATGAACATCAGACAGGGGGACATCTTTATATCAATAAAGGATCTATAATACTAGGCTCTTAGCAGCGTAAACGTTTCAGTCTGTTAGAAATGTAAAGTTTGAGACTTTGTCAGTGATTGTTTTTGGTGTTAAGAGATATTTCGCATTACTACTTTCCAGGAAGCGTTCATAAAATGTGTTTTTATGCTATGATAATAGGATGAAGGTGCGTGTATTGTATATGCCTTGTATATAGCATGTTTCTTAGTAAATCTTGCTATCTTGCTATTTATCATATAGATTATATCTATCTGTCTTTCTATCTTTACCAACTTATTTTCATAAATGAAAAATGAAATGATGATGAAAGGAATGTAAGTTATATTAATTGTTAATTAGAATAAATATGAAATCCAAGGCATTTAACTTGTTATCCTGTTTCAACAGAATGTCTGAAAGCAAATGATGTAAGCAATTTCAACATAGGGTTCAGGTTAAAACTACAGAATTTATATATAAAGAAGAATGTTTCTATCAATGATGTGTTGTTCAAAGGATAGGTATTCAGCATATTTATACAGAGTTTCATCACCCTTATGTTGTTCACTGTCAACCTTTTGAACACACAGTATATAATTTTTTAAGAACATGGTGTATTTCCTTTACAGCATGAATATTGTAACAATATTTAAATTAGAACCATTTGTGACGATATCAAGAATGTCAGAAGGTTTTCATCCTGTAAAAATCTCTTCAATTTGGACAAAAGCTTTGTTCATTTTATTGATTTGTTTTTTCTCTCATGTCTTTCCAATCCACTAAGTTATATGATATTTGACTGTTACATATCATTTATTTGATTTCTGCTGACAGTCTTGTCATATTGCTCCTGGGAGTAGAAATGTAATTTTAAAATGTAATCTGATTGCGTCTTGGATTGTAATTTCTTTTGGATCAATAATCTTTTCCATGAATAATAATTTATTTGTTTATTGTATCTGCATGCTTCTGGTGTATAAATCATGATGTCAAATCATGCTCAGTAACATCAGTATGATCAAATTGATGTCAAAGCTATTGACGCAATTTCAAGAGAGGAAATTGATGCTTGATTTCCAATTAATTTTGCTCATGTTTATGCCACTAACCTTTTCTCTCTCTGAGAACAAAATAAGCATGTCCATGACATTGTGCAAAGGAAAAATATGAAGGATTTTGTAGAGAAACATAGAACAGTGCTTTCGAAATTTTGAACCCTTGTCATTTAATTGAACTGTTAAAATCGTTACGGATAACTGTTAGGTATTGCATACTCATATGATATTGCAAAATGGATGTTAACACATGTAGTGAATTTTTAACAAGATACATTTTGTTTCGGAATTCGGATGAGGCATTTCCTCTCAAATTGGATATATAGAGTCGTCTTTGGTACAGGCCCTAATTACTGAATCATCTACTTGTCAGAATATTTGAGTTAAGATTTGTATGGGCATAGAAGCAAATCTAATTAAATAAGATTTAAACACTTAAATCTAAGTCTGAAGGTGAGAACATTATCTTATAAGTTGTGATACAAATAATTTTAGAAATTTATTAAGGAAAGACAGCATTCTCTCAACTCAGGTCATGTTTCTATAAAGATATCTTAATTAAAAATCAATCATATTGATGTATCATAGGTCTTAAATTCTACAAGCCTTTGAACAATGTACAGTATGTTCTGATGGTCAAAGACTAGACATATTAAATATTAAACATGAACAAATTATTTTCAGAGGCCGATTTCATTCTGTTCAACTAGTAAAGTATCAACACAAGTTAGAAAGATTACAGATGACATCTTTATTTAACTTGACAATGAGTTTATTTTGAGCATAAAGACGAATATTTAAAATCGTTATTGCAGTACTTAGATTGGTGTCTTTTGTTTCTATACAATTCAACTACAAGAAGAACTGACACCAATCTCTACTGAGTTATAGTATTCCCAGAAGCGTATTTTTATGACACAACAGGTCATTAGAGTGTTGTTCATTTAGATGATTTAATATGTTTTCCTCCACTTATCAGGCAAAAAGAGGAGAAACAAGGAATTATTCCTAAAATAGCTGGAATCAATGATGAAAACATATTTGGAGTTGACAACATGATTTGAAAAAAGAAATTACACTGTCAACATGTCAATCACCTGTCATGTTGTTTACAAAACAGTGAAAGAGTCCATAATTTCTTCCTGTATGCAATTAACCTTTACAACGCAACTATTCAGTTAGAAATAAATCTTACCTAATCTGAACTATGCTTCACCCACACTTTTGTAAGTATTGTACTCTATAATATTTCTTTTGATAATGATAAAGTCTTTCTATTTATTTGGAATCTTTACACTAAAAATGTGTCCAGATTTGTTTTAAAAAAACACTGAAAGGGCAATGACAAAGTTTATCAATTCTGCAGTAAATGTGATTGAATGTCTCCCTTGTATTTCATTTCGATTTCTTTGAATATTTTTTAATGTACTTTTGTAATCTGAATTGATAACATCTAACACCAATAGGATTTCTACATACGTTTTTTTTATCTCAATTCCAATAATTCTAGCCAAAAACATTTTGTAAAATCGATTTCAGGACCATAAGAGTATTTCATTGAACGTAAAAAAGTGAAAAAGTATCATACTCTCATGTTATTGCAGTTAGTTCTTTACAATACATTGGCCTACACAGGTTTTAAAGGTCGCTTTTTACTAGACTTTGATTTTTTAAACAGTTAAAGTTGGTATCGTTTCATAAGCCCCTGGGTGTATTTATCTAACTAAGTTATTGTTTTCAAAAATTGTAATAGATTTATTGCTGTTTGGAATAGAAAGAGTTTACAATATAGAGAATCGTAACACTGAAAAATTCTGCACGATAAATTGTTAGGATATTGTTAATTCAACCATTTATTTTCATCAGGTGGTCATTGAAGAAATATATAAATATTCATAACTTCAAAATGTTCATATATCACTTATTATGCCTTGTCCAGCATATAACTTTACCATTGAGTTGAAGGTTAAGATATACTAAGGGTAAACTAAACATTAAAACAGCTGCATTTCTGTCATTACACTACAGCACTATATACTCTATGTCAAATATACCCCAGGAATATCGAGTAACTAATAACACCTTTTAGATAAAAATAATCATTGGTAATTATTTCTGTTATCAAAGCAAATCCTAACGCCAGTGAGAGATTTAGTGTTGCCTTGCATAAAATAAATAAAAAATTGTGTTAGGTTATTAGTGTAAGTATTTAGATCAGCCAACACTCAGAGCAGCATTTCAGCTACATGTTAATGCATAATTAATATATTTGTATGAAGCTTTATGTTTACATTAGTTCGTAGTCATTATCTGATACATGGGAGTTACGAAGTATTAAGCTGTCCTATTGTTGATGTGTTCCTGAAATGAATCCCGATATCAATTATGCCATTATTACCTGAAGTCCATTTCGTTATCTTTCTCATTTGTAAGTTAATCACAGTTGTTATACCTGACAAGTAAATCTCTTTATCAAATAAGGTGACATAATGGATTCCTGTCTCGTCGCAACGTTTACTTGTTTCACAGTTATCAAACAAAAACAATATCGTGGTTATCTATTAAATAATAAAATCCTTTTTGTAAATAGGAATATGCAGGTTTACTCAACATTTACAGTGACATTATTTTACATGTTGTATTGTCCTGGTTTATTGCAGTCTAATTAGAAATTATTGGAACACATTGTTTATAACAAATAACATGAAAAACGTGTTAATGATGTTTAGTACTGGATCATAGATGTCATTTAAAGTTGTCAAAGGATAAATCACTTTAATTTTTGTTCATTGTGACAATAAAGGAAATACTTATTCATGTTCATTAAGGATTCAGCCATTAATCGTGTTTCTCTTTTTATGATCTTTTCACGATTCTTGTTGACACTGTTCAGCCAATACTGCTGATGATATCAAAGCCAAGTTTTGCATGTTGGTAGACCTTATTGTGGAGACATGAAAATTAGCTTCTAGTCTATTCCGCCCATTGGTAAATGACGAAGTTAGACCAAAAGTTAGGAAAAATAATTTTGAAAAATGCATTTAGATACCTGCAGCGGGTTTTGGAAGAAACGTAATGACAAATATTGCAAAAAAGTAAATTGTGGAAAATTCGTAGGTCACGTGGTTTAGCCGATATCTTTCTTTTGCCCTTTTTAGAAAAGTCGCACCTGGAGAAACAGGATTCGGCTAATACTGGTACTAGGAGGCAAAAACTAGCATGTGATGTAGCTAAGACATTGGCTTATAGCAAGTCTGTTACACAGTTTGAAAAATTGGAAAATTCTAAAAAATTCAGATGTGTACATTACCATTCACATTCGGACCTCCTTATTATGATCAGTCCTACTCTCGTTTTGAAATTATGTGTTTTGTTTTATGTTTTATGTTTTATCATTACTATTAAGCACTTTTTTTATACATCAACAGACAGCCTTTAAAAGAATTGAAAAACTGGAGAATATCACCAAAAAGTCAGTTGGTCCTTTAAAATTGAATATAAAAGCTTTGAATATTGTCAATTTTACTTTCGTTTTTAGTTTATATGATACAGCATTTCTTTCCTTGATGCTGTCAAATATTGTCGAGCTTTATCGATCACCAAAATGAACACCAGAACACAATTTTGGCGAATATAAAATCAATAAGACTAAGCTCTTGGCAGTTTCAGTCTAGGCAATGTTAAGGTTCAGTCTGTAAAACAATGGAGAAGAGGAGACTGTTGATAAGTCATGATCCTTGTTGGCATTAGTTGATATTTAATATTTCTATCATTCCAATCACAGTATATATTTGGATTGCAATGATTGGAATATGTTTTCTGTTACAAAAAGATTTGCATATTTAGGGACTGCTCTTTCTATTTAGTACAGCTTTTGTCCTTGAAGCGTTCATAAAATGTGTTTTATGACTATGAATGACAGGATGAACGTGAAGGTAAATGTCACAACAGGTTACGGACACTTTCACAGCTGTCCGTTGCAAAGCTGAATGTTTGGCAGATCTATCCAGTCATTGTAAATAAAATTTAATCCCTATTGAAATCATATGATTAATTTCATATTTATATATCTATATTTATGAATTGTAGTTGATGTCAGTCGAGAGAAGAGAAAGAACCAACTTTTCATCAATGTGTCATCATGTAGAACAATATAACAACACGTCTAGTAAACTTGATTAAAGTATAACCCATGACAGAATTCAATGTTTAAGGAGGTGGTTAACTCTTTGATATGGTATGTTCAATGAATTGATGATTGTGATGAACAATCTGACGTGCTGAAAATCAAACATATTGCTTGTGTACATACTTGTGATCTCTCACGTGTTATTACCTCTGATCCCAGTTTCATTACCTAACAACAAAACGAACGGCAATATGTATCAAATTAAGCAATCGCTTAAGCCAAGGAGTCTGCACACAAAGTTGCAGCTTTCTAGGCCTTATGGTTCTGGAGAAGAAGATACCACCAAAGCTACAATTTATAATCATCACTAGTCAAAGAGTCTAACAACAAACGACTTGCAATCTTTATCAACAGAATTAACCAATCACTTAAGTAATGAGACGAAAAACTATTTTAACATATTTTAAAGAAGATAACCTACACAGTTGATGAATACTTCATCCCTGAGATCTGATGAAACGTTCACAGTTTAGGAACTCCATTGCATAATGCAATGTCACTCTGGAATATCCTCCAACAGCGGGTTGGACCAAATTACTTTTTCAGATTAGGTGGCATTTTTATTTCTCACACACTTATTTGAGAGAAGGATTAATTTTAGTCCAAACCAAGATTAGATGTTTCAGCATGTAATATACATTAGTTGGAAATAGCCAGGAAATGACTTCTTCAGCCATTAGCTCAAGTCTGAAAAGTTTGTAATTTCATTGAGGTTAACGCAACCATTAGTGAAGATAGATTACATTGTTTTATGGATAACGTTCACATGTTATGTTCTGTCATTCTTTTCCGTATATTATCAGCTTTTCCTTTCCTACGATTAGAATGTAGAACACAAAACTAGTCTTATATATATGAAAATTTAACTGAAATGTGAAATGCTTAAAAACAATTCATTTTGAAATATTTGATATACAGGGCGAATTAAAATTAATGTTTGACCTTTTGACGTTTTCAATAAATAGGTTTTTGTTAAGAAAAGTTTAAATAATGTTTCGAAGAAACAGATATTGCCGCAGGGCATCTCTGAAAAAAATCAGTATACATTTTATATGTGTCATACATGTATACTGTGTCAGTTTAACAAACATCATTCAGCAAACATGCTAGTATTTTGTCTTCTATAAGTAGTGTCCTGAATTCTTTTAGTCCGATTCCTGTCACGTTCCTTAATCAAGGATCGCTTTAGGCAAATCATATGTAATTTGATGGAGAGTGTCTGGTCAACTTACTGTTTGTAAGTGCTTGAGGATTTCGAATCAAATGTGTTTGTTAAATGGGTTAGATGCAAACACAACTTTCTGAATTTGCTTCAAATATAATCTGAACGTTAGTTAAAGGGGCAGTAGCACTTTCAGGTAAATTTTAATGAAAAACTGTGTAAATTTGTATGAGTTTTCAATGTGAAAATAAAGAAAATATTTATTCGTGTTCATTTAGGATTCAGCCATTAAAGGGGCAGTAGCACGTTTTTAGGGGGAATACAAGGTGATGTCAAGAAAATGAAAATTAATCGTTCCAATTGAGAGACAATGTATTTAAACCAAATGGAGCAGTAATTATTCAAATAAATAATGTAAAGTTTAACCATGCGATTCCTTTTTCTTACACGAAATGAATTAAAGGTGTTCACATAAAATGGCCGCCAATGGATTTTATGTGAATCTTCATACTTTGTCCTCTGACTATGGATGATTGGCTTGTGTAATGAGATTTTTGACACTGTAATAATAATACATTTAGCATTAACATACAATTATCAGTGAAAATTTTAAAATATAAAATTATCAAAAAACGTGCTACTGCCCCTTTAAGTCATGGACGTTCGCTCTGAGTTGCTCATATCAAGTCCAAAAGTATTCCCTTTAGATGTCATATAGCCAATTCTCATATATATATATATATATATGTGAAATAACTTTTTGTGAATATATATATGTTAGCGGCAATAAGGGGAATCAGGCAGTAACGTTATTTCCTAGGCATTAAGCTACTGCCTAGGCAGTAACTTATTGCCTAAAAATTTCAGGGAATAAGCTTACTGCCTAGATAATTTTGGGTGAATTCTGCTTATTGTCTTAGGCAGTAGTGCTACTGCCTGAAGACATTTAATATATTATCAATTATATTTATCATCATAAGATAAATGTAATTGTAAAAAATCATTTTTTAATTCATGTTTAATCTTTGTCAAAGATTAGATTGTTTGTTTGGGTTAAAAGCAGACAATTGAAAATCAGCTGATTGCTTGATTGATATGGTGAGCGAACTCACCAATCAAGCCTGAATAGCTGAGTGAAGCTTGGGCATCATAACTTGGGTTAACTTTCACTGTCTGTAAATAGAAACAGTTACTATTACTCGAAACAAATGGAACAAACAGATGACTTGATCGAGCTATATTCCCCACAAATGGTACAACATTCTTTATCAATTAAAGCTTTTTCTAACACTGTATTGATGTATTGATTCCATTTGATCATTTACATACATTATATTGGCAGTTTTCTTTTCAAATAAATGGACAAATATTTAATATGCTCAGGATTGCTAAGGGAATTGAAGGGAATATGAAATAGTATGGAGGAATAAGTTTCCCCCGTAAATGCCTGTAATTGGGGCAGACTATTAAAAAATGATACTCATCTTCTGTAACATTCTTATTACAATTAGTGCATAAATTGACAAAATAATTCTTAAACATATTTATCTGTATCTAAATGCGATTTGAAGCTAGAGTAGAATCTAAAATCATTCCTTCCAACAAGTCTGCTATGCCTGGAAAGTGTGCATGAATAAATCATAATTGCCAAAATCCTGCGATATCAAAACATATGAAAATCTCATTGAAAACAGTAACATACAAATTATTGTTACCCAGTTAACTTTACCATTACTATCCTGTATTTCGTAGCATGCTTTTAGATTTTGACTTCTGTCCACAGAAGCCTTCACCAAAATCCAACACAGCGAATGAAATAATAATACACAAACTGGATGCCTTCCAACATCTCCTAGTACAACACGATTTGGAGTCAATTTAGAAATATTAAGACACTTCTTAAAGAACAAATTTCTCGATTTCACCTCTGAAGGTAAACCCCAAAATTTCGGAACCATAAACCAATATTGGCATTATCTTAGTATCAAATACTTTATGAACTACATCAAATGTAAGGGATGGGTAAGCCGTAATCATTTTGTGACACTTGATATGTACTTAGGCAGTAGCGTTACTGCCTGGTGAAATTTGCAGGCAGTAGTATTATTGCCTAAGGCATTAACGCTACTGCCTGGTTACATAAGACTTTCTCCTTATTGCCTAGGCAGAGTCTTATTGCCTAGGAAATAACGTTACTGCCTGATTCACCTTATTGCCACTAACATATATATATATATATATATATATATATATTTATATTTAAATATGTGCAACCTTCCATTTGTAATCATACCTACATAATGGTCGAAATGAATTCGTCGTATAAAAGAAAAATGTTCCAGTCTGAACCATCGATGTTTACTATTTCTTATATATATGTCTTTGTGTCTGTGTCATTTGACATTCAGGATCTTAATGAAATTGAAACACTTAAAGCCATATTTGACAGCTGACATGAAACCTTTATGACGTCGTTGTCACTTAAGTCATTTTTAATTATGAAATAAGTCTCATCTATTATAAAGAAAAACAGACGGCACCAAGTCACAGTCAACATTGGCATTTTGTTTTTGTAATGTATACACTAGAAATATTTCACTATCAAAAGCTTATTTATTTGAAGGGGTTGAAGAGATATCTCTATTTTTAGTCAAGTGTATGTGTAGTGTAATACTTCTCTCCTACCGAAATCGCTAAACAGTGAATTTAAAAATTTGTTTTGATAATTTTGTAGCCATGATTAATTGTTGAAATTTGACACATTTGTCATGGTGACCTACTACTGATAAATGGAAATCCTCTTCATGTATATTCTAGTCACAAAAGCAACCTACTTCATTTGTCTGGTCGGGAGATTCCTCTGGTTTGTGTCTGACACATTTAGATATAGAGACGTCTAAGCCAAGTTGGTGACAGTCCTTGATGGAAGTTTCTGAAATAATTATTTGCATGACAACACGTGACTTTTACTAGACAAAAAACATACCCAAATTTTAAAAATATTGATAAAAATCCATTATCTTTAAAAGGATCGTCTAACAAACACTTCGAATATTAAAATCATCTTTTATTGTTGAATAATCATGACCTGAATCAAATCCTCAATTCAATCTTGAATCAAAACCTAAATTCAATCCTGAATCGAATCCCAAATTCAATCCTGAATCAAATCACAAAATTCACTATAACTAAAACTACTATATATTGGCGGGGTTAATATTCTCATTACTCAATCATGATGGCACACCATGTCATTAGTGTGCTGTTCTTTCAGATAATTGAATTTGAATGCTTAAGCTAATCAGGCAAAATGAGGAGAAACAAGGAATTATTCCTTACATAGCTGGAGTCATTGATGAAAATAGATTTGAAATTGACAACATGATTTGGAAAAAAGAAATTACACTGACAACATGTCATTACCTGTCATGCTATTTATATACCATCGAAATAGTTTTATTTCAACCAAAGTACAAAGAACTCCTTTTCTACAAACCTCTCAATTTTAAATAATCAGAATATCAGTCTTATAAAAAGCGAGTTGTATTTTAACATCAACTAGTTAATGGTTGTATTACAATACAATCACCTTCACAGTAAATTGCACAATCATTACTTGATGAAAAGTCTAAGCATATCAGAAACAAGTTTAAGATGGAAGTTCATGTAAGCATCACATATCAATAGATGGCAATACTGCTTTGAAGGAGAGAACATGTTTTGAACTAAAAGCAAATTAGATCAAAATAATCATTGCACTTTTAGTTATTGGGTGTCTATCAGTTTAATTTTCATTGAAACGTTCCATAAAAAAAATCTAAAACAGAAGGGAATGAAGAAGACTATTATTTGGGTTGAATGTAATAATACCTGTTACAGTAACATAAAATCTCAACTATAGCTTAAGTGGTAACAAATGGAATACCAATGTAGAATATTTACCTCATGCCATATCATAAAGCGCAAATTACAAGTACAAGTGACTCTTAAAAGCTAAAACACGCAGGTATATATTATTAAGAATTTTCCATTATCTACCACAAGAAAGCTGCCCGCCCCCCCCCCCCCCCCATTGAGTACAGAGAATTGCCCCCCCTCCATTGAGTACAGAGAATTTGCCCCCCACCTCCTCACTTATACAATGACATCTATCATAACTTTATTTGACTCTGAAATTATGACTGCTCACAAACAGATAAGAATGATTATTGAAGTTGTATGAATAATGAATGATGAAATTGTTTTAATTAAAGTTCCAGAGATATAATCTGATTTGCAAACGTATAGGGGAATTGTAATACACTCAGTTGGTTGTTAGTCTCTGATGTCTAATAAATACACAAAAGTCCGACAAAAACGGCAAAAATCATAGTTTTTGATCATATATACTTTCAACTTAATAAAACTTCATCATTACATATTTTACTTAATGGATCTTTAATGGATGTGGGGTTACTTCTGCAGATTTTAAGTAGAACAAAGAACGTGATAGAAAATTAATCTTGGCCATAGGAAATGATCAATAAGCCTGAATTGCTATGTTTTTATTAATCTAGACTGGCATTTTAAGATCTCTGGAGCAACAGAAGTGAAAATAAAAAAATTATGGAACTTCAATTGGAATTTTATTTGGTCCGGTAATCTTGCAATCTAAACATGGATATCTTATTTTATTATGTAGCTGTCCCTTAAAGGGGCAGTAGCACGTTTTTTCATAATTTTATATTTCAAAATTTTCACTTATTATTGCTAAATATATTATTTTGATCGTGTAATTAATCTCATTACACAGGCCAATCAGCCAAAGTCAGAGGACAAAGTATGAAGATCTACATAAAATCCATTGGCAGCCATTTTTTTTGTGAACATCTTTAATTCATTTTCTGTAAGAAAAAGGAATTGCATGGCTTAACTTTACATTATATATTTGAATTATTACTGCTCCATTTAGTTTAAATACATTGTCTTTCAATTGGAACCATTAATTTTCATTTTCCTGACATCACCTAATATTCCCCCTAAAAACGTGCTACTGCCCCTTTAAGGACATTAGTGCTTTTAAAACATCAACATTGAATTTCATCTCTTTTACTTTTGCTTGAGTTGTCTTCTTTAATTTGTTTGCAAAATACAATCGTTTCATGCTTTAAAGATTATTCCCCTGAAAGAATCAAAACAGTTCATTCAACGAACAATTTTGGCCTCTTTTCCATTATTGCTTATATTTGTTTTTGTTACTTTGCATCTATAAAGATATGAATTAGATCGATGACCTCAGACAAAAATACAATTGTCTTCTTGTAAGGTTTTATTTACATAATTTGAAGACTTTTAGCTAGTTATATTTCAGGATCATGAAACCCATAGTGTCTGACCTCTAATATGACTGGAACAATCCAGAACGTTCAAATCAACAAAACACTTGTAGCAATGTTTGGGAAAGTGAGTATAATCTGTACGAAAGACAGAATATACTTGAATGCATATTTAATGTTGATGAATATATACACGATTTAAAACTCTAATATCCGATTATAGCTTCTTACCCTTGTATATACAAAATCTTTTTTTTGAGAAATTGACAATCATGTAAAGAACGTCTCTGTGGTAAAGACTTCACTTATTGTCCATTATGTGAAGAACGTCCGTATCTAAAGGATTTCACTTATTTTATTGTTTTCCTTCTCTCAAACGTGATAAACTCAATACTGAATGGTTCCTCTGGTGTCAGATCTCAACATCTGGACAAATTGATTTGTGGATGACAAAACGTTACGTGTTCTTTGTTACAAACGTCATCAAAATCTGAATAACATATTTTGTGACTTGAAAAAATCATACGATACTAATAGAATATGTCTCAACTGCCAAATTGCAAGTCAAACCATCATCAAATATCTACAAAGGGAAAGCTTAGTAACGTTTTATGCTGTATGTTACAGGTGTTTTATTTCAACGCTTCAGGATAACATTTCTTTCTATGAGCATGTAAACCAGGTGTGTATAAATATTTACTGTGACGTTGTTGATGAGCCATTTATAAGATATGAACACGTTGCTAACATTATAGAAAGATAACATTGTTGGAAAAAATATGTATTTGTATGTGGTACCCATCATTAATATAAAACCTCACCTTATTTCCATCCATTGCAAAAAATACAAAGAGCCTAAAAATGCCTCATTTCTGGTGAAATTACCTGCCCATAGAATATGACAATATTGCTTTTCAAAACGCTGAATTAAAGCTAAACATTTTTCACGGGTCTTTACCAATTCACTTTCACATCCCAAATAGGCATTAATTGTCAGAATGTTTACATGCACACAACAAACTAAACAATTCAAAAGGGTTTATTTGTTATATCCCGTATGTAATGGTTGCATAATCTCTGTTTTCGGGTTTGTAAACATTGAATTCATCTTAATACGTTGGCAGTGTGTAAATGTCGTTAAACTATCGCTGGTCTTAGCATGACATACCAATTAAGATGATAATTTGTGTAGCTGTAATATCCAGAAAGTCGATAAGCATGAATTACATGTTCGATAATATGATATTGGAAAATATTAAGTTGTTTAAAGTGTTTATTAGATAACATTTCATCATTGATGATATATACATAAGAATACAAAAATTACTAGATTAGTGGGTTAAAACAAGTTACTTAGATAATATGTTACTAGAAGGAACATGGGGTTTGGTGTAATTATACGATACATAAAATGGCTGAAATATGATTTAATATTCAAGTAGGATTAAATATATCTATTGACTTGTCTACCAATCAATACTTGAATTTTGGTAAGAGAATAGATTTTTGATATATGTTCATCTGAAATGAGATAATAATGAGGACAAATGAACATTGCAAACGGCATTGATATTCTTTTAAAATGGCTATTCTGAGGACTAAATTGTGACTATAAAGACTGAAAAATGAATTAAAATTCTAGTATAATTAAAATACATCTATTTATTTGTCTACATGTAATGAGCAAAGATATACGTTGCAAATTGCTATTGATATTCTTTTGAAGTGGCCTAATGTATTTCAAACAGAGTAAGACCTTTTAGAATAGCCCATGTTCTATTCAAAACTGGCATTGACATTAACAGGTGCAAAGCTGCAATTAGATAGAAGCCATCACCCGAGTCAATACTGCAAATCCCTTGAAGGTAGGTGCAGGGCTACACTAATTAAAGGTAACATTACACATTTATTATTTTCATGTTTGCATGTTAAAGGCAACATTTCAAGGTAGTTAGTTTCATGCTGGCGTGTTAAAGGTACAACATGATATACAACATGTTACTGTTTTATAATTGATACATAGAACTAAAATACATGTTATGATTCAAAAATGGAAATGTCAGAGAAAATATTAATGTAAGTAATGAACTCTGTGCCTTGAAGTTATGGCCTCCTTGCAAAATCAACACAATATTTTTTTCATAAATAAGTCACAAGTATAAAACATTATTTGAATACATGGCTTTAGAAAATGATATTTCCTGATCGTGACAAACAATATTAACTTAGAATGTAGAGTCATTTAATTCTATGACTAAGGAGGTTAGGTACAAAATATTGAGGTATGAACAAATTAAGCGTTATTTTGTTGATTGATATGTCTAGAATGTCATAAAAATTCCATGTCACCACAGTATGTGTTAAAGAGGAGACTTCCCGTTAGGGCACCTAATGATAAAAACAAAAGCTAAGGTCTAAAAGGATCAACATTCCATAGTGCAGGTTTTTAATTTGTATTTTGTTATTTCCTGAGTCTTACACAATCTCGTCTCTTGACCTTTTAGTTAAGAGGATTAGTCATAGGGAATGTTCATTTCACTAGAGTACGAAATAAAACCTAAACCGGATATAATAAATTGATCTGTCTGTCTGACGAAAGGTTAAGTATTCCAAAAGGAGATTGTTTTCCAGACAATATTTCAATAAAATCTGAGCTCTTAATTTGTTTCACATGCCATTAACCAAATATGAGTTGAACATTATTTTTTAATTTATGTTAATACAACTTAATTTGTTTCTTTATCATCATCAAAGATAAACCAACACAAAACATACCAAAACAGTGAATACAATTTTGTTCTTTAGAATGTATGTATAAAATGCTTACCAATATGGCCAAATAGAAAAGGGATTTCTTTTAAATTGTTTGTGACTGTAAGATATAATACTTGCTTGCTAGGCTTACATTTTCTAGCATTATGCAGTTTTTTTATTTACAATAACGACAAAGATTTGCTTAGATATGATTTCAATTAAGGTGAAAAAGTTCCAGGTAGTTTGAAAATTCAGTTTTTGTTGTCTGTAAATTATAATTATAGACATTCCCTCTTGTTGTCGGGAAGATATTCACTATATCTATATTCTTTGCTATTATGTTATTTGAAGCAGTTCCCAATTAGAAAGTAAAACTTCCAATTAGATATAATAATCAATAACATTTGTCATTAAGAGTGTTTGTTGATACATTGTTAAATCAGAAAGAATAATTTAAGAAAAAGAGCACAACGTTACCTTTTTGAAATTTCTTCCTCATAAATGAAGACCACAATATATTGTAACCTAATGACCCTTTAAATGAAATTTGTTTTGTATTTAAGTATAGTTTTCAGGTGAAATCCTTGATCCATCACGTGAAAGTGTGATTACCAAAACTGATTAATATTGTTCTCCTTTCTCAAATTATTCTCTGGTGTCTCTGTGTCTCTCTTTGTGATGTTGACCTGGAGTTGGTAAATGGAAACCTCTTCAATAAATTGTTCTTATAGCAGTAACATGTTGTAGATTTGAATTAATTGTATCTAAATACAGTGTCCTACCAAATAGAAGCTAGGAAATTGTATATGGAAAACATGTAATGTTTAAGTCTTTTGTTTAGGACCAATGTGTGTCCATTGTCCTCAATATTGAATAATTCAGTGGAATTGTGATGTTTAATATTGTAGATCCTTAGGGTGTTTAGTGTGAAGTTTGTCTGATCAACTGCGACGTACATGTAGAGTCACACAAATATCCGAATTAGTAAATTCCTCTAAAAAGTCTTGATAATTTATTTCTACTTTAAAAAAAATCTGTTTTGATGTCATGCTTTTATACATTTATTTAACTTTCAAGTGTACGCGAGGTAAAATTTTCACTGCTTGGGCAATATTTTATCTATACATTCGTTGCTGTCAATTTCGAGAAAATTGCCAGAACTAATCCAGAAAGTTAATATTGCGAAATTGTTGATCTGTTTATGTGTTAATAAAATCAATTGTTAACGGACCAAAGATGAATAAGGTCAACATTCTGTTTCCTTTTTAAAAGAAATTTGATTTTTTTAGATCATAGTTTGTCAAAGATCCTTGCAATTTAGAGAAATATCTATATAACATGAAATAAGTTAAAAGCTCATATGAAATTTACGTGACCATATTCATTTTAAGATTTTGAGGTATTTTTATTTTGTGTTGGCTCGTAGGATTTGTGTTTAAAGTAGTGGTGGGGTTGTTTAAGCGATGAAAAATCAGACACATATAAATGTGACACATGAATTCATTGTTTTTCTTGACAGTGACACTAAATTTATGTTTCAGACAATGTGAGTTGAAAATTATTGTGTTTTAAACACACATTTTATGACTCTATTTTGGTCTGGTAAATGTAACCTTAATTTTGGTGTCCACTTACATGTATTACATGAAAATCAGTCTAATCTAAATGCAATATAACAATACTTTTCTGAAATAATTATTGGAAATCTTGGAATATATAAATGCCATGTTTCATTTTATTCGGAATATCGATCTCAAGTATAAAGAGAAGTGTAATAGAAATTACATCGAAATGATAACTTATTAGCCATAAGTATCATGTTTGTAGTTATTTTCATCAACATGGATGTATAGAACCGATACAGAGAATGTTCAAATGGTTTGGTTTATATAACGATTTCTTACCCAAATATGTCTTGATAAATCTGTACTTCTCATGACCTTCAACAGAAGAAACATGAATAGAAAAACAATAAAATTTGATGGATGTTAAATTGCATTTTCCTTTAAATCGATATTCGTTTCTATGAATAGTAAATGTTGTAAACGGCCCTTCAGGATATTGCTTTTAAAGCATCAACGTTGATTTTTATCTCTTATATTTTTGCTTGAGTTTTCTGTCAAATACAATCAGCTTATGCATTCACGATTTTTCCACTGACTGAATCAAAATAGCGCCTGCCATGAACAGTTTCCCTCTGATTTAATTTCTTGTTTCTCTATATCTAGTTAGAGTTTTGTATTTATTTCTATATATGATAATGCCTTCATGATGAATGTTGTCCAAAAAGCTTCTATTTACATTATTTAAGGACTTTTTTTGCCATGATACCTTTATGTTTGACATCTTTTATTATTGGTACAATCCTAAAAGTCAAAAATAGTAATTACAGTTTATCAATATTTTTGGAAAAGTTAATATTTTCATGTTTTACAGTGTACATGTATTCAGTGTACTTGAATGCATCTTAGGCGTATGCACAAAAAGTGTCACTTAAAACCACACCAAGGGATTCAAAGTTCAATGCCTTTGTATTAAACAGCACTTTTCTAGGATGCTCAGAGGTCTGTGTCCTAAGGTCTTGTTTCACTTCTGATATCATCATCTCGCTGAGAAGCATTGCTTTTTGCTATTTCAATGCTGGAAGAGAAATATTAGCAAATTAGAGAAAATGTTAGCCATGAATATTCAGTGTTTAATGTTTATCAATTGCCCAAATATATTCCATCCTCGATTATCCAGCGCTTTTGTTCCGATAAATCTACACTACAAGCCCTGGAAAACTTTACGAGGTTTTATCTCAACATGGATAATCGAGGATGAATATATTCATGCAACCGTCAATCTAATATATATATTGTCTTTTTCAGGAGTGTTTTCTCTGTTTTGGATTTGTCAACGTTGAATTGATCATGATACAATGACAGTGAGTAAATGTCGTTCAGATAATAGCTTGTCCTATGTACGTTTGTCTCTTACACATAGAGTCGTCATGGGTACAGGATCTAATCATTGAACCATCGACTTTGAGCTAAATATTTATTGGCAAAGATGCAATTTAATGAAATACTATTTTAATGTTAAAAGTTAAAGTCTTAAGGTAAAAACAAAATCTAAGAAGTGGCTACACAAATACTTTTACAAATCTATCAAGGAATGTTAATAACCATTCTCTCATATCAGGTCTTGTTTCTATTGAGATATCTTATATAGATGTACTACAGGTCTTCGATTCTACAAACATTTGAGTAATGTTAAGTTTGTGTTCTGATGGTAAAAGACAAAACATATCAAATAGAGACATGAACAAATTACTTTCAATTCGATTTTGTTGGACTGGTAAAAGTGTTCTTGCATCAACACAAGTTAGAAAGATTACAGATGACATCTTTATTAAACTTGACAATGAGTTTATTTTAATCATAAAGACTAATATTCCAAATCGCTATTGCCTAACAAAGCTCGGTTTATTTTGTTTCTATACAATTCTTGTAGAATAACAGATGAAACCAATCTATACCAAGTTGTTAGTATTCCCAGAAGTGTCATTTGATGACACAACATGTCATTAACGTGTTTATCATTTAGATAATTTTATATGTTTTCCTCCACTTATCAGACAAAATTAGGAGGAACAGGGAATTATTCCTTAAATAGCTGTAAAAGTGTTCTTGCATCAACGCAAGTTAGTAAACAGATGACATCTTGGATAAACTTGACAATGAGTTTTCTTAATCATAAATACTAATATTCCAAATCATTATGCATTACCAAGTTTGTTGCTATAGGATTCATGCACTATAAGAACTGAAACCAATTTATCCAGAGTTGTTATTATTCCTGGTAGTGTATTTTGATGACACAACATGTCATTAGAGTGTTGTTCATTTAGATAATTTAATCTGTATTCCTCCAGTAATCAGGGAAAATGAGGAGAAACAATGATTATTCCTAAAATAGCTGGTATCAATGATGAAAAAGAAATTACACTGTCAACATGTCAATCACCTGTCACGTTTACAAACCAGTGAAAGAGTCCATAGTTTCTTCCTGTGTTCAATTAACTTTAACAACGCAACTATTCAGGTCGAAATAAGTCTTACATAATCTGAACTATGCTTCACCCATTCTATGATAATGATTGGAGTAAGTCTCTCTTTTTATTTGGAATATTTACACTTCTAATATGTCCAGATTTGTTCTATAAAAAAACCCTGAAAGGGCAATGAAAATGTTTATTCATTCTGCAGTCAGTGTGATTGAATTTCTCTCTAGTATTTCAGCTTGATTTCTTTGAATATTTTTTAATGTATTTTTGTTATCTGAATTGATAATATCTTACACCAATACGATTAATTTTCTACTAACGTTATCTTGTTAATCTCAATTCAAATAATTCCAGACAAAACATTTTGTTAAATCGATTTCAGGACAAAGTAAAAGTATCATACTCTGATAAATGATATTGTAGTTAGTTCTCAACAACACAGTGGCCTATGCAGGTTTTCAGTTGAAGTTGGCATCGTTTAATAAGCCACTGGTTGTCTTAATCTAACTAAAGTATTGTTTTAAAAGATATAACAGTTTTATTACTGTTTCGAATAGAAGGAGATTACAATATAGAGAACCATAACACTAACAATTACTGCACAATGTAATCAAGGAATTCTGTTAACTTGATTATTTATATTTCATCAGGTGGTCATTGAAGACATCTATCAATATTCATAACTTCAAAATGTTCATGTATCACTTATTATTTTGTCCATTATAGGACTTCACAATTACAATTAAAACAGCTGCATTTCTGTCATTACACTACAGCACTATATACTTGATGTAAAAAATACCCAAGGAAATTCGAGAAACCAATAACAACTTTTAGATAAACATATTCATTGGTAGTTATTTCTGTAATCAAAGTCAATCTTAACGACAGTGAGTAACTGGTGTTGTCTTGCATCAAATCATTTGTGTTAGGTCATCAGTGTAAGTATTTAGACCAGCCAACACTCAGAGCAGCATTTCGGCTGTATTTTAATGACATAGTTATTATATCTCAATGAAGCTTGATGTTTTCATTAGTTAGTTAGTAGTGATAAATGGGAATTACGAAGCATTAAGCTGTCCTATTGTTGATGTGTTCCTGAAATGAATCCCGATATCCATTATGCCATGATTACCTGAATTCCATTTCGTTATCTTTCTCATTTGTAAGTTTATCACAGTCGTTATACCTGACAGGTAAATCTCTTTATCAAATAAGTTGACATACTGGAATACTGTCACGTCGCAATGTTTACTTGTTTCACAGTTATCAAACAAAAACAATAACGTTTTTATCGATTAAATCATAAAATCATTTTTGTAAATAGGAATATGCAGGTTTACTCAACATTTACAGTGACATTATTTTACATGTTATATTGTCCTTGTTTATTGTAGTCTACTCAGAAATAATTTGAACACATTGCTTATAACAAATTACATGAAAAACGTGTTAATGATGTTTAGTACTGGAGCATAGATGTCATTTAAAGTTGTCAAAGGATAATTCACATTAAAACTTATGTAACTTTTAATGCAAAAACTGTGAATTTGAATCTGTTTTCATTGTGACAATAAAGGAAATACTTATTCATGTTGATTAAGGAATCAGCCATTAATTCCTATTGTTATTGGAGCGTTTCTCTTTTTATGATCTTTTCATGATACTTGTTGACACTGCTTAGCCGATACCGCTGATGATATCAAAGCCAAATTTGGCATGTTGGTAAAAACAAATTGTGGAGACCTGAAAATAAGCTTTCTTGTCTATTCTGCCCATTGGTAAATTACCAAGTTGAAAAAAATAACGTGAGACCTTTTAGAAATGCATTTAGAGACTTGAAGCGTTGTTTAAAAGGAATGTAATGACAAATATTGCGTAAATCACGGTAATAATCGTAGGTCACTTGGTTTTGCCGCCATCTTGTTTGTTTTTTGCACTTTTTAAAAAAGTCTGAGCCCATGCACCTGGAGAAACCCGATTACACGATACACACTTAAAAAAATTGGAAATTTAAAAAAAAATTCAGATGTGTACAGCAACATTTCCGACCTCCTAAATATGGTCAATCCTACTCTCGTTTGGAATTTATATGGTTATTTTTATGTTTGAAAAATCAACAACTTACTTACAACATTTATCATTACTATTAAGCACTTTTTTATACATCATCAGACAGCCATAAAAAATGAGAACCTGGGGAAAAGCACAAACAATTCAGATATGTCCTTTAATCTTGAAATAAAAAGCTTTGAATATTGTCAATTTTACTTTCGTTTTCTACTTTATATGATACAGCATTGCTTTCCTTGTCTCAGTCAAATGCTATGGCGAGCTTTATCATCACCAAAATATACACCAGACAGGATGATATTGCTTTTGCATCAATAACATAACACTATTTTGACGAATATAAGATCAATAAGATTAGGCTCTAGGCAGCGTAAATGTTTCAATTTGTAAAAAAGATAAAAGAGGAGACTATGTTGATAAGTCATGGTCATTGTTGGCATTAAGTGATATTTAACATTTCTATCATTCCAATCACAGTAAATATTCATAAACGTTGCCAAACTCAATGCATTTGGATTGAAATGATTGAATTATGTTTTCTTTAACAAATATATTTGCGATTTTCTTATTTAGAACATCTATTGGAAGCGTTCATAAAATGTGTTTTATTGCTATGAATGGCAGGATGAAAGTTAAGGTAAATATCACAACAGGGTTCAGACACTTTCACAACTGTCCATTGTAAACCTGAAAAGTTGGCAGACTTATCAAGTCATAGTAAATAGAATTTAATCACTATTGAAATCATATGATTAATTTCATATTTAAATATATATTTTTATGAATGGTAGTTGAAAGAACCAACTTTTCTTCATTTAGTCATCATGTAGAACAATATAAAAACTAGTAAACATGATTAAAGTATAGCTCAGGACAGAATTTTATCACTATTGAAATCATATGATTAATTTCATGTTTATATAATTATATTTATGAATTGTAGTTGATTTCAGTCGAGACAAGAGAAAGAACCAACTTTCACCATTTCTTCATCATGTAGAGCAATATAACAAAGCTTCTAGTAAACTTAAGGTATAACCAAGGACAGAATTTAATGATTAAAAGGGAGTAATTAACTCTCTGAAATGGTATGTTAAAAAAATTGATGTTTGTGATAAACAACCGGACACGCTGAAAATATTGCTTGTGTTAATTCTTATGGTGTCTCACATCCCTGAGATCTGATGAAACGCTCACACGTACAGTTCAGGATCTTCATGGCATAGTGCAACGTCACTCTGGAATATCTTCCCATAGAGGGTGGGACCAAATGACGTTTTCAGATTAGGTGCCATTTTTTTCTCACACACTTATTCGAGAGAAGGATTGATTCTAGTCCAAACCAAGATTAGATGTTTCAGCATGTAATATACATTAGTTGGAAATAGCCAGGAAATGACTTCTTCAGCCATAGGCTCAAGTCTGAAAAGTTTGTAATTTCAGTTACCCAACCACTAGTGAAAGCAGATAAAATTGTTACGTTAAAATGTCATAATCTGTCATTCTTTTCCGTATATTACCTTTCCTAAGATTAGAATGTAGAACGCTAAAACTAGTCTCATATATATGAAAATTTAACTGAAATGTGAAATCCTTAAAAAACATTTCATTTGGAAAAAAAATTATGTAAAGGGCGAAAAAAAAGTTATTGTTTGGTCTTTTGACGTTTTCACTAAATAGCTTTTTGTTAAAAAAGTTTGAATTATGTTTCAAAGAAAGCAGATACAACTGCTAAAGCGCATCTCTGAAAAAATCAGTAAACATTTTATGTTTCATATAATGTGTCAGTGTAACAAACAACATCATTCACCAAACTACCAGTATTTTGTCTTCTATCAGAAGTGTCCTGGATTCTTTTAGTCCGATTCCTGACACGTTCCTTAATCAATGATATCTTGAGGCAAATCATATGTGATTGATTTGATGAGGAGTGTCTGATCAACTTACTGTTTGTAGGTGCTGGAGGGTTACGAGTCAAATGTGTTTGTTTAATGGGTTGGATGCAGACACAGCTTTCTGGATTTGCTTCAAATATTTTCGGAACGTTAGTTACATCATCTCTGAGTTGCTAATTTTAAGTCAGTTGCCATCAAGCATTCAAATGTTGGTTTTGGAACTTTTTCTTCTGAAATGGGCTCCAGCAATTCCAAAAGTATTCTCTTTAGATGTCATATAGCCAGATAAGAGAAAGAGAACCTGACGGGATCAAGTCAACACAGACATTAACATTGGTATTTTTTTATGTAATTTATTCGCCAGAAATATTTTACTAACAAAAGTATTATTTATTTAAAGGGGTTAAAGGGATATCCCTACTTTTAGTCAAGTGTTTGTGTTATTACACTGTGTAATTCTTCCCTCCTACCGAAATCGCTAAAAAAAAGTGAATTGAAAAATATGTTTTGTTAATTTTGTAGCAATGGTTAACTGTTGAAATTTGATACATTTGTCATGGTGACCTGCAGCTGATAAATGGAAATCCTCTTCATGTATATTCTAGTCACAATAGCAACCTACTTCATTTGTCTGGTCGGGAGATTCCTCTGGTTTGTGCCTGACACATTTAAATATAGAGGCGTCTAAGCCATGTTTGTGACAGATGGTCCTTGATGGAAGGTTTTGAAATAATTATTTGCAAGAAAACACTTGATTTTTACTAGAACAAAGCATACCAAAATTTTAGGTATATTGATAAAAATCCATTATCTTTAAAAAAGATAGTTTCTAAAACACTTCGAATATTAAAAATCATCTTTTATTGTTAAATAAAAATGGCCAGAATCAAATCCCAAATTCAATCCTGAATCAAAACTCATATTTAACCCTAAATCAAATTCCAAAATTCAATCTGTAAAATGGTAAACCGAAAATGTGTAGTGTTGTAGTTTGTTTTATCGAAATCATTGTGTGTAAATTGTCTGCATCATTGAAAGCTTTGTAATTCATTTGTAGATGATTAATATTTCTGTAGATTGATAGAGCATTTTCTCTTGTTCAATTTTCTCTGCAATATTGAATTTTTGTTAAAAGTACCCACGTAAACGAGTATATATTGGAGTGGTTAATATTCTCAATACTCTATCACGATGACACACCATTAGTGTGCTGTTCTTCCAGATAATTGAAGTTGAATGCCTAAACTAATCAGGCAAAATGAGAAGAAACAAGGAATTATTCCTTACATAGCTGTAGTCATTGATGAAAACAGATTTAGAATTGACAACATGATATTAAAAAAAGAAATTACACTGACAACATGCCAATCACCTGTCATGTTATTCATATAGCCTCGAAATTGTTTTATTTCCACCAAACTACCAAGAACCCATTTTGTACAAAACCTGTCGAGTTAGATTGTTCAGTATAGAAGCTATTTTTTGTGCTTCCAAAATTGCCTGTAATTATATTGTGAACTCAATAACATATAATTTTCGTTTTTCCAGAAAAATTGTTCGAGATATATACAATTCAGAATGACATTATCTCAATTTACACTAATCAGAATATTTATCTTATGATAAGCATGTTGAGTTTTAACACCTAATCAAAGATTATAATTACAATACAATCACCATCACATTAAAATCTGTATAATGCTGGTACATTGTACAATAATTACTTGAAGAAAAATCTCATAACTTGATAATAAGTTTATGAATGCATTGAATAATCAGAAAAAAAGTTTAAGATGGAAGTTCATGTAAGCACAACAAATGAATGGACGGCAATAATTCTTTAAAAAGGAAAGTACATGTTTTGAACTACATGTAAAACAAATTAGATCAAAATGTTCATTGCACTTTTAGTTATTGGGGCTTATTATCAGTTCGTATCTTATCGAAAAGTTTCATGATTAAAAAAAATATTTAAAACTCAAATTGAAGGGAATGGGGGAAATCTTGAGGAAGACCAAATCTCATCTATAGCTTAAGTGGTAACAAAAGGAATACCACACTAGAATATTTACCTCTTCACTGAAGTGTCTTCTTGCATTTCCTCATTATTTAGGCTACTGTTTTGTTGTGACTATGAGGCATGTAGGGTCACACAAATTTAAGATTAAAAGAATGGTTGTCATTCTCTTGATAGAGTTAAGTTATTAACATAAATGTAGAAGTCAATTATTGCAGATGAAGTTTCAAAATCTTTATATATTTTACCTGTGATTATTGAAAATTCTCACATTTTATAGAAAAGTGCTTGAAGTTGAAAATCATTTGATATTACTAGAAGTAAGTTCAAAGGAATGTCACCAAGATAAAATAAGTCCCAAAACTTATTATTGGCATTATCTTTCTCATGGAAAAACACCTCCTCAAACCTTGAAAACTTCCATAAACCGTGAGTATTCTCTGATATTTGAAACTCGAAATTTGTTATATGGTTTTGGTCATGCCACATTATATATTACACAATATATACTATACAAATTACGTTAGTACAAGTTACTGTAGAAAGCTTTAATTACGCAGGTATATATTGTTACGAATGTTTCATTATTTACGCCCCCCCCCCCCCCCCCCCCCCCCCCTACTATACAAATTACGTTAGTACAAGTTACTGTAGAAAGCTTTAATTACGCAGGTATATATTGTTACGAATGTTTCATTATTTACGCCCCCCCCCCCCCCCCCCCCCATTGAGCTAAAAGAAATTTGCCGACAAAAACGGCAAAAATCATAGTTTTTGATCATATATACTTTCAACTCAATAATACTTCATCATTACATATTTTACTTAATATTTTAATGGATATGGCGTTACTACTGCAGATTTTAATCAAAAGTAGAACAAAGCAAGTGATAGAAAAAAAATCTTGGCCATAGGAAATGATCAATTTGCCTGAATTGCTATGTTTTTATCAATCTAGACAATCTTGGCATGTTAAGTGCTTTCGGAGCCACAGAAATTAAAAAAAAGATGGATCTTCAATTGGAATTTCATTTGGACCAGTAATCTTTACATGAATATTTTATTTTGTAGCTGTCCCTTCAGAACATTAGTGCTTTTAAAACATCAACGTTGAATTTCATCTCTTGTATTTTTGCTTGAGTTGTCTTCTTTAATTTGTTTGCCAAATACAATCGTTTCATGCGTTCCTTTTTTCCACTGAATGAATCAAAACAGTTCTTTCCATGAACAATTTAAGCTTCTTTTCCGTTATTGCTTAATTTTGTTTTTATTATTTTGCATTTATTAAGATATGAATTATATAAATGACCTCAGAAAAAAAACCCATTGTCTTCTTGTAAGTTTACATTTAGATAATTTGAAGACTTTTTTTAGGTACATTGTAGTTATGTTTCAGGATCATGAAGCCCATAGTGTTTGACCTGTTATATGAGTGGTACATTACAGAACGTTCAAATCAGCAATTCACTTGTAGCAATGTTTGGGAAAGTAAGCATAGTCTTTACTTGAATGCCTTATTTAATGTAAATGCTTATATACACGATTTAAACTCTAATATTCGATTATAGCTTATGCCCTCTTTGTATATACAAAACCTTCTTTTTGAAAAATTGCCCATTATGATTTGAACGTCTCTGTTGTAAGGATTTCACTTATTGCCCATCATGTAGAGAACGTCTGTATCTAAAGGATTTCACTTATTGTGTTATTGTTTTTCGTCATTCAAACATGATACCAAAGGTCCACACGCAATACCGAATGATTCCTCGCAATACTGAATGATTCCTCGGGTCAGATCTCAACATATAAAAAAGGAAAGCATGGATGTCTGGAAAAAATGAAAACTTTGAATAACATATTTTATCACTTGAAACCATACGGTACTAATAGTATATGTCTCAACTGTCAAATCTCAAGACATACCATTATTAAATATTTACAAAGGGAAAGCTGAATTATATTTTATGCTGTATATTACAGGTGATTTACGCTTCAGGATAACACCTCCTTCCATGAGCATGCAAACCAGGTGTGTATAAATAGTTGCTGTTCCTTTACTTATGAGCCATTTATAAGATATGAACACTTTTCTACATTATAGAAAGATAACAGTTGGACCAATTACTTATGATAATTCTCATATATACAAAACGTCACTTTGTTTCTTTCCATATACAAAAATGACAAATTGACTGAAAATGTCTCACTTCTGGTGACTTTACCTGGACGGAGAAGATTACTATATGCTATTGGAAACGCTAAATTAAAGCTATGCTTTTTTAACGGTCGTTAACCGATTCACTTTCCGATCCAAAATGGGCATTATTGCCTGAATGTATACATGCACACAACAAACTGAACATTTCAAAAGTGTTTATTTGTTAATTCCGGTATGTAATTTTGCATAATTTTTGCTTTCGGGTTTGTTAACATTGAATTAATCATAATACGTTAACAGTGTGTAAATGTCCATTAGATAGTAGTTGGTCTTAGCATGACATACCAATTTAGAAGATAATTTGTGTAGCTGAAATATCCAGAAAGCCGATAAGCGTGAGTGTTATGTTCGATAAAATGATAATTGAACAGCTTTGGTAGCATAATATACAATGTTAGATTATGTTCCATCATTGATGATGTATACATAACAAGTCAAAATAGACTACATTAAGGGGTTGGAAATAATTCATTACTTTGGGGACATTATGGTACAAGGATGAACATGTGGTTTGTCGTATTCATATGATGAATATAAGAGCTTAAGTATGAATTGTTATTCAAATAAGTTTAAAACAAATCAATTGACTTGTCTACATATCAATACATGAATTCTGAGGAGGGAATTTATTTTTTTATATGTGTACATCTGAAAGTGAGATAATATTGAGCAGAGATAAACCTTGCAAAACAGAATTTATATTCCTTTAAAGTGTCTAATATCGAACATAGTTAGATCTTTAAACAAGAATACCATATGTTCTATACAAAACTGGCATTAAAATTAACAGGTGCAAAGCTGCCATTTGATAGAAGCCATCACCCGAGTCAATACTGCAAACTGCTTGCAGGTAGTCGCAGGGCTACAAGAATTCAAATTGGTAGATTGTGTCAACAGATGCACGCTGTATCCATCCAATGATATTTCCTCTGTCAACAGGACACAGAATGTGAAGATGAACTTGACTCCTGTATGTCAGTGCTATTTGTTTTGTTGTTGTCTAGGCCTAGTGCATGAAATGATTTAAACTTAGGCACTTCTATATCTGAGAATGAAAGGAAACATTACAGGCTTATTATTTTCATGTTGGCCTGTTAAAGGCAACAGTACAATCTGGTGATTTTCATGTTGGCGTGTTAAAGGAAACATTACAGGCTTATTATTTTCATGTTGGCCTGTTAAAGGAAACATTACAGGCTTATTATTTTCATGTTGGCCTGTTAAAGGCAACAGTACAATCTGGTGATTTTCATGTTGGCGTGTTAAAGGTCTAAAAGGTTACAACATTCAACAGTGCAGGTTTTCCTTAATTTGCATTTTATCATTTCCTTAGGCCTCTCTTTGAGGAAAAATGTCTTACACAATCTCGTCTCTTGACCTTTTATCTAAGAGGATTAACCATAGAAGATGTTCATTTCGCTAGAGTACGAAATGAAAAACTTAAACCGGAAAAAGTAAATTGATCTGCCTGTCTGAAGCAAGGCGAAGTATTCCAAAAGGAGATTGTGTTCTAGACAATTTTTCAATCAGATCTTAGCTCTTAATTCTTTTCATTTAAATATCATTAACCATATATGAGTTATTTATTTTTAATTATTTTTTAGTTTATGTTAATGCAACTTAATTTGTGTCTATATAATCATGTGGTTTATAAGAGATAACTAACCCAAAACATTTCCAAACAGCGAATACAACTTTGTTCTTTAGAATTTATGTATAAAGTGCATACCAATATGACCAAATAGAAAAGGGATTTCTTTTAAATGGATGATCTTTGTGTCTTGCATCGTGACAGTAGGATTTGCTTCTTGCTTGCTAGACTTACATTTTTTAGCTACAATCGAGATCTGTTTAGATAGGATATCAATTAAGGTGAAAATGTTTCAGGTAGTTCGAAAATGCATATAATAATCATTCCCTCTTATTGTCGGGATCATATTCCCCATATCTATTTCTTTGCAAGTTATTTGAAGCATTCCATTCCATTATATATCAATAACATTTGGCATTAAGATTCTTGATTCATTATTAAATCAGAAAACATAATTTAAGAAAAAAAACCACTGTAAACCTAGTTGTTAAATGAAGATCACATTATATTGTAAAATAATGACTCTTGTCCTTGTTCTTGTTTTTTTTCATTTCTTAGATTTCTCTTTGACATTAAATGTTTTACACAATCATGTCTCTTGACCTTTTGTTTGAGAAGGCTGAATCACCAGAGATTTTCATTTTATTAGGGTACAGGATAAGAATATGAATGTTAATTGATTAAAATTTGATATGAATTTTCAAGAAGCAGCATTCAGATTGAGTTGAGTGGTTGGAATTGGGTTAAAAGATCAGTCGGACTAGTCCATGAATGTTCCTTTGAAATATTTTCATATCGTCCAATAAAATCACATAACATATGATGACATGTAGCCTACTGATAATTGTTATTAATGGTATTGAATGTGATCAGTTTGCACTGAGACCTTTGATTGGGTTGATCGTTGCAAATACCTCTTCCTCTGTATTACAATCACCCCAAGAAGATGCTTCTCCTCTCTGTTCCTAGAATCGTATAGTTTGTCTCTTACATATTGGATATATAGAGTCGTCTTTGGTACAGGCCTTAATTACTGAATCATCTACTTGTCAGAATATTTGAACTAAGATATTTATTGGCATATAAGCAATGTAATTGAATAACATTTTATAGGGGCAGTAGCACGTTTTTTGATAATTTTATATTTTAAAATTTTCACTGATAACTGTATGTTAATGCTAAATGTATTATTTTGACAATATCAAAAATCTCACTACACAAGCCAATCATCCATAGTCAGAGGACAAAGTATAAGGATTCATATAAAATCCATTGGCGGCCATTTTTTGTGAACACCTTTAAATCATTTTGTGTAAGAAAAAGCAATCGCATGGCGACACTTTACGTGATATATTTGAATATTAATATTAATTATAAATTATAAATTTAAATACTTTGTCTTTCAATCGGAACCATTAATTTTCATTTTCCTGACATCACCTTATATTCCCCCAAAAAACGTGCTACTGCCCCTTTAACACAAACAATCTAAGTCTGAAGGTGAAAACAAAATCTTATAAATGGTGACAAAAATAGTTTTAGAAATTAATAAGAGACATCTTAATCAAAAATCAATCATTTTGATGTATCATAGGTCTTAAATTCTACAAGCATTGGAACAATGTACAATATGGTTAAAGACAAAACATTTTAAATAAAAACATGAACATGAATTATTTTAAGAGGTCGATTTCATAAAAAAGTAAAAGTGTTCTGGCATCTACGCAAATTAAAAAAACTACAGATGATATCTTTATCAAACTTGACAATGAGTTTATTTTAATCATAAAGACGAATATTCTAAATCATTATTACATTACTAAGTTCGGTTTATTTTGTTTCTATAAGATTCATTACAATAAGAACTGAAACCAATCTATACCGAGTTATTAGTATTCCCACAAGTTTAATTTGATGACTCAACATGTCAATAAACTGTTTATCATTTAGATAATTTAATATGTTTTCCTCCACTTATCAGGCAAAATGAGGAGAAACAAGGAATTATTCCTAAAATAGCTGGAATCAATGATGAAAACATATTTGGAGTTGACAACATGATTTGAAAAAAGAAATTACACTGTCAACATTTCAATCACCTGTCATGTTGTTTACAAACCAGTGAAAGAGTCCATAATTTCTTCCTGTATGCAATTAACCTTTACAACGCAACTATTCAGTTAGAAATAAATCTTACCTAAACTGAACTATGCTTCACCCATACTTATGTAAGTATTGTACTCTATAATATTTTCTTTTGATAATGATAAAGTCTTTCTATTTATTTGGAATCTTTACACTAAAAATGCGTCCAGATTTGTTTTATAAAAACACTGAAAGGGCAATGACAAAGTGTATCAATTCTGCAGTAAATGTGATTGAATGTCTCCCTTGTATTTCATTTCGATTTCTTTGAATATTTTTTTTTGTACTTTTGTAATCTGAATTGATAACATCTAACACCAATAGGATTTCTACATACGTTTTTCTATCTCAATTCCAATAATTCTAGCCAAAAACATTTTGTAAAATCGATTTCAGGACCATAAGAGTATTTCATTGAACGTAAAAAAGTGAAAAAGTATCATACTCTCATGTTATTGCAGTTAGTTCTTTACAATACATTGGCCTATACAGGTTTTCAAGGTCGCTTTTTATTGGACTTTGATTTTTTAAACAGTTAAAGTTGGTATCGTTTCATAAGCCCCTGGGTGTATTTATCTAACTAAGTTATTGTTTTCAAAAATTGTAATATATTTATTGCTGTTTGGAATAGAAAGAGTTTACCATATAGAGAATCGTAACACTGAACAATTCTGCACGATGAATTGTTAGGATATTGTTAATTCAACCATTTATTTTCATCAGGTGGTCATTAAAGAAATATATAAATATTCAAAATGTTCATATATCATTATTTTGTCCAGCATGTAACTTTACCATTGAATTGAAGGTTAAAATATACTAAGGGTAAAATAAACATTAAAACAGCCGCATTTCTGTCATTACACTACAGCACTATATACTCGATATCAAATATACCCCAGGAATATCGAGTAACTAATAACACCTTTTAGATAAAAATAATCATTGGTAATTATTTCTCTTATTTAAGCCAATCCTAACGCCAGTGAGAGATTTAGTGTTGCCTTGCATACAATAAATTAAAATTTGTGTTAGGTCATCAGTGTAAATATTTAGATCAGCCAACACCAAAGGCAGCATTTCAGCTACATGTTAATGCATAATTAATATATTTGTATAATTAGAAAATGGATTTGTTACACTTATTTCCGGGATTCTGATTGGACGAGAGCGCTCAAAAACCTGCTGCCATTTCTCGATAAATGCAGAAAAATTTGCAACCATACCATGTGCATTCATTCCTTGTGACGTCACAATCACTTGACGCAATAGTTCGGTTTTGACAGTTGCGAGTTACGTTCTGTTGCAAAGACAGATATAACATATCTTATCACTTCCCACCTGCGTTTGTAACAAATAAATACATTCTTCTCCCTAACACAATCCATACATTCACCGGAAAGACTGCATTTAAATAACTACGAGTCCTCAAGCCTGTTCGCTCGGCAAACGGCGGACATTTTGAACGTCTTGTGATATGCTAATTATGGTTATTCCGAAAATGCGGATTTCGGTTAAAACGAATTGTGATTGCATGGGTGTCAATGGTTGCGAAAACGAAATTAAATCTTCGGCCGTTTTAGTTTATGGAGTTCTCAATTTTGATTCAACTTTGTATTGTTTCGTGTAACAAACCACAATTTCACGACATTGATGACAGATTTTTTGAAAATAATTAGTAAAAACTTTGTTAAAATGTTGATTTTGTAATTATAAGGATTGTTTTACATGTTTTGTGCCTCTATCGATGAATAACAGCAACAAATTTTGTATAAAATCGCTACGCTTAAATGAAGCTTTATGTTTACATTAGTTCGTAGTCATTATCTGATACATGGGAGTTACGAAGCATTAAGCTGTCCTATTGTTGATGTGTTCCTGAAATGAATCACGATATGAATTATGCCATGATTACCTTAAGTCCATTTCGTTATCTTTCTCATTTGTAAGTTAATCACAGTTGTTATACCTGACAAGTAAATCTCTTTATCAAATAAGGTGACATAATGGATTCCTGTCACGTCGCAATGTTTACTTGTTTCACAGTTATCAAACAAAAACAATATCGTTTTTATCTATTAAATCATAAAATCATTTTTGTAAATAGGAATATGGAGGTTTACTCAACATTATCCATGACATTATTTTACATGTTGTATTGTCCTGGTTTATTGCAGTCTAATTAGAAGTAATTTGAACACATTGCTTATAACAAATTACATGAAAAACATGTTAATGATGTTTATTACTGGAGCATAGATGTCATTTAAAGTTGTCAAAGGATAATTCACATTAAAATTTATGTAACTTCTAATGCAAAAGCTGTGAATTTGAATCTGTTTTCATTGTGACAATAAAGGAAATACTTATTCATGTTGATTAAGGAATCAGCCATTAATTCCTATTGTTATTGGAGCGTTTTATGATCTTTTCACGATACTTGTTGACACTGCTCAGCCGATACCGCTGATGATATCAAAGCCAAATTTGGCATTTTGGTTAAAACAAATTGTGGAGACATTAAAATAAGCTTTCTGGTCTATTCTGCCCATTGGTAAATTACAAAGTTGGAAAAAATAACGTGAGACCTTTTAGAAATGCATTTAGAGACTTGAAACGTTGTTTAAAAGGAATGTAATGACAAATATTCCGTTATTCACAGTAAAAATCGTAGGTCACTTGGTTTGGCCGCCATCTTGTTTGTTTTTTGCACTTTTTAAAAAAGTCTGAGCCGATGCACCTGGAGAAACACGATTACACGATACACACTTAAAAACAATCCTACTCTTGTTTGGAATTTATATGGTTATTTTTATGTTTGAAAAATCAACAACTTACTAACAACATTTATCATTACTATTAAGCACTTTTTTATACATCATCAGACAGCCATAAGAATTGAGAACCTGAGGAAAAGCACAAACAATTCAGATATGTCCTTTAATATTGAAATAAAAAGCTTTGAATATTGTCAATTTTAGTTTCGTTTTCTACTTTATATGATACAGCATTGCTTTCCTTGTCTCAGTCAAATGCTATGGCGAGCTTTATCATCACCAAAATGAACACCAGACAGGATGATATTGCTTTTGCATCAATAACATAACACTATTTTGGCGAATATAAGATCAATAAGATTAGGCTCTAGGCAGCGTAAATGTTTCAATTTGTAAAAAAAGGTAAAAGAGGAGATTATGTTGATAAGTCATGGTCATTGTTGGCATTAAGTGATATTTAACATTTCTATCATTCCAATCACAGTAAATATTCATAAACGTTGCCAAACTCAATGCATTTGGATTGAAATGAATGGAATATGTTTTCTTTTACAAATATATTTGCGTTTTTCTTATTTAGAACATCTATTGGAAGCGTTCATAAAATGTGTTTTATTGCTATGAATGGCAGGATGAAAGTTAAGGTAAATATCACAACAGGGTTCAGACACTTTTACAACTGTCCATTGTAAAGCTGAAAAGTTGGCAGACTTATCAAGTCATAGTAAATAGAATTTTATCACTATTGAAATCATATGATTATTTTCATGTTTATATAATTATATTTATGAATTGTAGTTGATGTCAGTCGAGACAAGAGTAAGAACCAACTTTCACCATTTCTTTATCATGTAGAGCAATATAACAAAGCTTCTAGTAAACTTAAGGTATAACCAAGGACAGAACTTTATGATTAAAAGGGAGTAATTAACTCTCTGACATGGTATTTTCAAAGAATTGATGATTGTGATAAACAACCGGACACGCTGAAAATATTGCTTGTGTTAATTCTTATGGTGTCTCACATCCCTGAGATCTGATGAAACGCTGACACATACAGTTCAGGATCTTCATGGCATAGTGCAACGTCACTCTGGAATATCCTCCAATAGCGGGTGGGACCAAATTACGTTTTCAGATTAGGTGCCATTTTTTTCTCACACACTAATTCGAGAGAAGGATTGATTCTAGTCCAAACCAAGATTAGATGTTTCAGTGTGTACTATACATTTGTTGGAAATAGCCAGGAAATGAGTTCTTCAGCCATAGGCTCAAGTCTGAAAAGTTTGTAATTTCAGTAACCCAACCACTAGTGAAAGCAGATAAAATTGTGTTATTGATTACCTTAAAATGTCATAATCTGTCATTCTTTTCCGTATATTACCAGCTTATCCTTTCCTAAGATTAGCATGTAGAACACAAAAACTAGTCTCATTATGAAACTTTAATTGAAATGTGAAATCCTTAAAAAACATTTCATTTTGAAATATTTAATATACTTGGCGAATAAAAATTAATATTTGACCCTTTGATGTTTTAACTAAATAGCTTTTTAAAAAAAAGGTTTATTTTATGTTTCGAAGAAAACAGCGCATCTCTGAAAAAAAAAAGTATAAAATTTATATGTGTTATATATTGTGTCAACAAACAACATCATTCACCAAACTCCTAGTATTTTTTCTCATATAAGTAGTGTACAAAATTCTTTTATTCCGATTCCTGACACGTTCCTTAATCAATGATATCTTGAGGCAAATCGTATGTGATTGATTTGATGAGGAGTGTCTGGTCAGCTTACTGTTTGTAAGTGCTGGAGGGTTACGAATAAAATGTGTTTGTTAAATGGGTCAGATGAAGACACAGCTTTCTGGATTCGCTTCAAATATCTTCTGAACGTTAGTTAAGTCATGGAAGTTCGCTCTGAGTTGCTCAAATCAAGTCAGCTGCCACCAAACATTCAAATATTAGTTTTGGAATTTTCTCTTCTGAAATGGGCTCCATCAATTCCAAAAGTATTCTCTTTAAATGTCTCACACACATATAGATATAAATATGTGCAACCTTCCATGTGTACTTCATACTTGACAAGAAAGGTCAAAATGAATTCATTGTATAAAAGAACATTGATCTAGTCTGAACCATCCGATGTTTACTATTGCTTATATATATATATGTCTTTATGTCTTTGTGTCTGTTTCATTTGACATTCAGGATCTTAATGAAATTGAAACACTAAAAGCCATATTTGACAGGTGACATCAAACCTTTTTGACGTCGTCGTCACTTAAGTCATTTGTTATCTATTACAAGGAGAACCTGACGTGACCAACTCAACACAGACATTAACATTGGTATTTTTTGTTGTAATTTATACACCAGAAATATTTCATGAATACAAGTATTTATGATTTGACGGGGTTAAAGAGGTATTCCTACTTTTAATCAAGTGTATGTGTTATTACACTGTGTAACACTTCCCTTCTACCACAATCGCAAAACAGTGAATTGAAAAATATGTTTTGATAATTTTGTAGCTATGGTTAACAGTTGAAATTTTATACATTTGTCACGCTGACCTGCCACTGATAAATGGAAATCCTCTTCATGTATATTCTAGTCACAATAGCAACCTACTTCATTTGTCTGGTCTGGAGATTCCTCTGGTTTGTGCCTGACACATTTAGATATAGAGGCGTCTAAACCAAGTTTGTGACAGATGGTCCTTGGTGGAAGTTTCTTAAATAATTATTTGCAAGAAAACATTTTTAACAGTCAAAAACATACCAAAATATAGGAATATTGATAAAAAATCCAATGATTTAAAAAAGGAATTGTCGTAGGAAAACTTCATTTACTAAAAATGATATATTATTGTTGAATAAAAATGGCCTGAATCAAATCCAAAATTCAATCCTGAATCAAATCCAATATTCAATCCTGAATCAAGTAAAATTCAACCCTGAATCAAATCCAAAACTCTGTAAATGGTAAATCGAAATGTGTAGTGTTATTGTTTGTTTTATCAAAATCATTGTGCTTAAATTGTCTGCACCAATGAAAAATTTGTCATTCATTTGTAGATGATTCAAATTTCTGTAGATTGAGTGAGCATTTTCTCTCATTAACTTTTTTCTTACTCGATCATGATGGCAAACTATGTCATCAGTGTGCTGTTCTTCCAGATAATTGAATTTGAATGCCTAAACTAATCAGGCAAAATGAGAAGAAACAAGGAATTATCCTTAACATAGCTGGAGTCATTGATGAAAACAGATTTGGAATCGACAAAGAATTTAATAATAATAATAATAATAAGGGTATTTGTATAGCGCTGACTTCCACCGCACACTGACGATGCTCAAAGCGCTGACATCGTCCATATATACAAGCTAAACACTGTTCACTGTTCATATATACACAATAAGACAGAAAGTTTGGAGAACTAGATGTAGCGCTGGAAAAGAAATGTTTTGAGTCTGCTTTTGAAAAGGGGTAGTGTTGGGGCAAGTTTAAGGTCTAGAGGTAGAGAGTTCCATAATTTGGCCGCAGCATATTGAAATGATCTAGCACCGAATGATTTGAGTTTATATGAAGGAATTGAGAGGAGAAACTGATCATTGGAGCGGAGACATCTGGAGGGAGTATAAACAGTAATGAGGTCTTGTAGGTAGACTGGTCCCATCTGGTGGAGGGCTTGAAATGTTAGTGTCAGGATCTTAAACTCGATGCGTTCACGGATGTGTAGCCAGTGGAGAGATCGGAGAATAGGAGATATGTGGCAAGATGGTTTGCTTCTGGTAATGATTCGGGCGGCCGTGTTCTGTATCTTTTGTAATTTTTGGAGGAGTGTGTTGGATATGCCAATTTACACTGACAACATGCCAATCACCTGTCATGTTATTTATATAACATCAAAATTGTTTTATTTCCACCATAGTACCAAGAACTCCTTTTGTACAAAACCTGTCGAGTTAGACTGTTCAGTATAGAAGCTATTTTTTTGTGCTTCCAAAATTGCCCATAAGGTTATATGTGAATCAAAATCAAGTTTATTTCGTATAAGGCCCACGTACAATACAAAATAACAAAAAAAATGTATAATTTATGGTAGTGGAAGATGGACAATCAAGTATAAAGAGAGCGTAGCGATAATGAATCCTTAATATAGTTGGAACAGGCCAGTGTAATTGAATGATCAGTGCACAAGTATTTGCTGCGTAAATCATGATAAATTTTGCATTCAAATAAAAAGTGAAATTCATTTTCAACAATTATTGCTACAAATATGACAAAGACGTTGGTTCCTAGGAAGTCCGTCAAATCTACCAGTGTTTTTATATATGGGTAGTGCACCAATTCGTAACAATGTAATTCTACGCCTTGCTTCTTTAGATTTCAAAAAAGTAAGATATGGTTATATGTGAACTCAATATCATATAACAAATAAAAATATTTTTTGTTTTTCAAGAACGATGGTTCGAGAATGTACAATTCAAAATGACATCATCTCAATTTTAACTAATCAGAATATTAATCTTGTAAAGAGTGTGTTGTTTTTTAACATCACCATCACAGTAAAATCTGTATAATACTGGTACATTGTACAAGCATTACATGATGAAAGTCTACGCATGCATTGAATGATAAGAAATAAGTTTAAAATAAGTTTATCAATAGACGTCAATAATTATTTAAAGGAGAGTACATGTTTTGAACTAAAAGCACATTAGATCAAAATGTTCATTACACTTTTAATTATTGTATTTTTTTCAGTTCGTATTTTGTTTTCATGATAAACAAAATGAAAACACAAATGGAAGGGAATGGGAGGGGGGGGGGGGATCTTGGGAAAGACTGTTATTTGGGCTTGATGTAATAATACCTGTAACAGTTACACAAAATCTCAACTATGTTCATTGCATTTGTAATTATTTGGTTTCTGTCAGTTCGTATCTTATTGGAAAGTTTTATGATAATAAAATCTAAAAAACACAAATGAAACGAAATGTAGAAATTTTCAATCATTTGTATAGAGACTGTTATTTGGGCTAAATGTTGTAATACCCACAACAGTACCATCCAATCTAAATCTATAGCTAAGTGGATAATAACCTCGAACTCTTCGCTCACAATATTTCAGAATACTAATGAGGACAATTTGACAAGTCTTGAATTCTTCTATATATAATCACATCTTTTCCGTCTTAACATGCCCGAAGTCGATTACATAGTCTTATATTACCGGATAGCAGGGAATAAGGGTTTGATGTAAATTAGGAACTAGACGGTAATAATTGGAGAAAACACTACTTCCGTGTAGTCATCATAGCTGCTTCGGCTTGTTTTCGAGTAATGATCATGTGGCCATACGAATGTCACACGAAGCTTAAGCGATGTTGTGTAGATTTCCTATAACATTCGTGTGACCATGAAGTGCCATTTTCAGTATAATGTTAAGTTTCATGTAAACTTCGCGTTATCATCGGGACCTTCGCATAGACTTCGTTTATTGTTCGTTTATGCTTCGTGACGCCGTCGGTTCTAACTTTCTCCAGGATCACCATCGGAACACCTCCGGCAGTAAATTCGAATGTTGACATTCGTATGATGTTCGGTATATTTGGTCAGGGAATGTGTGACACAGTCATTATAGAATATCATCTGATGTCTAATAAGCAACAAATACGGCAAATGCCCAAAAAATGTTCCTGAAATCATTTAAACCTTTAAACTGAATTATATTTAATCATTACATATTTTACTTTGCTGGTTATTTCTGAAAATTTTAATAAAAAGTAGAACAAAGAAAGTGATAGAAAATAAATCTTGACCATAGGAAATGATCAATTAGGCTGAATTGCTAATTGCTATTATCAATCTAGACACTCTTGGCACGTTAAGGGCTTTAAGAGCAACAGAAATGGAAAAAAAGAGATGGATCTTCAATTGGACTTTCATTTGGACCGGTAATCTTTACATGAATATCTTATTTTATTTTATAGCTGTCCCTTAAAGACATTGGTGCTTTTAAAACATCAACGTTGAATTTCATCCCTTATATTTTTGCTTGAGTTGTCTTCTTTAATTTGTTTGCCAAATACAAGTGTTTCATGCGTTAACAATTATTCCACTGAATAAATCAAAACATTTCATTCCATGCTCAATTTTGGTCTCTTTTCCATTATTGAATATATTTGTTTTTGTTACATTTATGTGAATTATATCAATGACCTCAGAAAAAAATAACATTGTCTTCTTGCAAGATGTAATTTACATAATTTGATGACTTTTAAACTAGTTATTATAGCTTTCCGCCTTTTTTGTATATACAAACTATTCTTTTATAGAAATTGCCCATTATGATAAGAACGTCTCTGTTCTAAGGAATTTGTGACTTAAAACAATCATACGGTAATATTAGAATATGTCTCAACTGCCAAATTGCAAGACATACCATCATAATAATAATAATGTGCATACTTATATTGCGCCTTTACCACGTCCTAAGACATGCTCAAAGCACTACAATATTACCCTGGGTGTACTTTCACAGCTGCTACTAAGCGCTAATCACGACCACGTAGGTCAGTACATCCAATTCTCAGGTACCCATTTTAACAGCTGTGTGGACTGAGTACAATGTGGATGAAGTGCCTTGCCAAGGGACACAACACAGGATGAGACCCAAGTCACACATTTTCGGTGTCTTCACCGGGATTCGAACCCGGGTCTCTGGCGTGAGAGGCCAGCATGCTAACCACTACACCACTACTACACCACTACTGCTCCTACATCATAGACTATTTACAAAGGGAAAATTTATTAAGGTTTTATGCTTTACGTTACAGGTGTTTTATTTTAACGCTTCAGGATAACATCTCTTTCCGTGAGCATGTAAACAAGGTGTGTTTATTATTTGCTGTTACTTTAATAATGAGCCATTTAAAAGATACAAACACTTTTTATTTTATGGATATTTGTATAGCGCGCATATCCAACCACTCGTAGTTGCTCAAGGCGAAACATTATAGAAAGATAACATAGTTGGACCAATTACTTATGATACCCCTCATATGTTTAAAATGTCACCATGTTTCTATCCATAAACCAAAAAAAAAAAAAACGGAATGAAAATGTCTAACTTCTGGTGACATTGCCTGGCCGGAGAATATGACTTTGTGCTATTTGTAATGTTGGATATGCATTGTGGTTATGCATCTTTCACGGGTCTTTGTCGATTCATTTTTTTAATCCTAAATGGGATTAATTGTCTGAATGTATACATGCCCAAAACGAACTAAACAATTCAAAAGAGTTTATTGGTTATATCCGGTATGTTATGGTTGTATAATATTTGTTTTCGGGTTTGTAAACATTGAATTTATCATTATACGTTGGCATTATATAAATGTCGTTAATTAATAGCTGGTCTTAGCAAGACATACCAATTAAGATGATAATTTGTGTAGTTGTAATATCCTGAAAGTCCATAAAATGATAATGGAACAGCTTTAATAGAAATTTATTCAGTGTTTATTAGATAATGTTTCATCATTGATGACAATACATGACAATACAAAAATGATTACATTAGTGGGTTGGAAACATATATCATAATATTATAAGTTATCACATTGCATAGCGGGTTACATCGGTATTTATTATTCCCGCGAAAGGTTTTATGCAACGAGCGGAACGCGAGTTGCATAAAACCTTTCAAGGGAATAATAAATACCGATGTAACCCGCTATGCAATGTGATAACGAATTTATCTTACCGAATGTCTAAAACTATTATTAAAAGCACAATCAGAAGTGAACAAAACCTTTATTTCAAAACAACAACAAAGGTCCGAGTCACGGCATACTGGATGACCTATGACCTTATCACGTGACTTTGAATGATTGACGTGGAAGCACGCTTTACTCGCGGGGTATAAGGGATTTATTCTCCCTCGGTGAAGGTGTATATGGGAATTTGTTAAGGGTCACGTGAACCAATCAGAGATCGAGATTCTTACATGAGGTAGGATAATATATCATATCAGGAGGTACATGTGGTTTGATGAAATTATATCATAGATAGAAGGCCTGAAAGATCAATTAATATTCAATTAGTATTAAAAAAATCTATTGACTAGTTGACATATCTATACTTGGATTCTGAGAAGGAAAAATATCTAATTTTTATTTTCTTAACATCTGAAATGAGATAATAATGAACAAAAATAAACATTGCCAAATGGTACTGATATTCTTTCTTAGTGTTTCAATGCATTTTCGAACATAGTTATACCTTGAAGAATATCCAATGTTCTATAAAAAACTGGCATTGAAATTAACTACAAGAATTCAGATTGGTAGTTTGTGTCAACAAATGCACGCTGTATCCATCCAATGATATTTCCTCTGTCAACAGGACACAGACTGTGAAGGTGAACTTGACTTCTGTATGTCAGTTTGGGGCTATTTGTTTTGTTGTTGTATAGGGCTAGAGCATGACATAATTTAAGTTTAGGCACTTCTATATCTGGGAATGAAAGGAAACATTACAAGCTTATTATTTTCATGTGGGCGTGTTAAAGGCAACACTACAAGCTAGTAATTTCATGTTGGCGTATGAAAAGAAATATTACAATCCGGTGATTTCATGTTGGCGTGTTAAAGGTAACACTACAATCCGGTGATTTGCATGTTGGCTTGGTAAAGGCAACATAACAATACGGTGATTTACATGTTGACATGTTAAAAGTACAAAATGAAAGCTTATAATAATTTGTATCTGACATACAGTGTCATCTGAAGCCATGTTCGTGATCATACAATGTTTTTAAAATAAGAATTAGCATCATTACACATGGCTAAGATGTTATTGAGTTAATGATTTTCGAATTCAAGAAAAATAGAGCAAAACCTTTCTTTGCAAAAGCAATTTCCTTCACATATGACTATGTTGTACATTTGGAATTGTCAAAAAAACGTAAGTCTTTTGTCTACGATCTGTGTGTGCATTGTCTTCAATAGTAAATTGATCCAAACATGTCTTGAATCTGTACATGTCATGACCTTCAACAGAATAAACATGAATAGAAAAACAATCAAATTTGATGGATGTGAAAGTGCATTTTCCTTTAGATCGATATTCGTTTCCATGAATAGTAATGTTGTAAACGCCCCTTCAGGATATTGCTTTTAAAGCATCAACGTTGATTTTTATCTCTTATATTTGTGCTTGAGTTGTCTGTCAAATACAATCAGCTTATGCATTCACGATTATTCCACTGATTGAATCAAAAAAGCGTCTACCACGAACAATATTTAAGGACTTGTAAATTTATATTTCAGTGTCATGATATCGTACGTTTTGACCTCTTTATATGATTGCTATCATCCTTAAAGCCAAAACTAGTAATTACAGTTTATTAATATTTTAGAAAAAGTAAATATGTTCATGTTTTACAGTGTACATATATTCAGATTAGTTGAATGCACTGTAGGCGTCGATGCACAAACATGTGACTTGAAATCACATCAAACGATTCAAGGTTCTCAGCCTTTGTATTTATCAAATCAGCAAGGATGCTAAGAGGTCTGTGTTATATGGCCTTTGCTTTGTGTCAATTCTGATATCATTAAGTGGCCAAGAAGTATTGCTATTTGCCATTCCAACGCTGGAAATGCGATATGATTTAAGTCATGTCAAATGTTTATCAATTGCCCAAATGTATTAATGCAATCTTTTAATCTTAGTGACTAAAATAGTTATTGGCTATTTCCGGAATGTATTTGCTATATAATACCTTTGTTATCGTGTTTGTCAACGTTGAATTCATCATATCACAATAACAGTGAGTAAATACCATTCAGATATTTAGTCTTTATATACTACGTCAATCGATATGATAAATGATTTTGCTGTTACATGTATATCAAGAATCTATCTATCTACTTTGTTGTACTGAGTTGTTTAAATGTGTATGACATAGTGAAGTTTTGCACATCAAGCAGAACATTTGCACTCAATATCACACGTTTCCACCTTTACGATTACAAATGCAAAACAATTTAGTGTTAATTAAAGTTATTAACATGTCATTTAGTTCTTTAAAAAACACTATAGAAAGTCTGTCCCAATAGTAGAAAATGAAAAATATAGAAGAGGGTTGTGTCTGTATTGTTCAGGAATTTTGTTTTATCTTAGTTGAGAATTTCACAAACAATGTACCCTCAAAAAACTAAATTTCAAAGATTACAGATACAAAAATATATTTGATTTTACGACAAGAGAAAGTACAATTTTGAAAATAAAGAGTTAAAACGTTTCAGTTATAATATTTTGTTAGAGACAATTTGTACAAACTAAATATATGTTATTCATGAAGCTTAGTCTACTGGTAAAAGGTTACAGCATTCAACAAAGCGGGTTATCCTTGATTTGTTTTTTTCATTTCCTGGATTTTTCTTCGATATAAAACGTCTTACACAATCATGTCTCTTGACCTTTTATGTAAGAGAATTCAATCACGGGAGATGTTCGTTTCATTAGTGAACAGGATAAAAAAATCCTAAACCGGAAAAAGTAATTTCATCCATCTGTCTGAAGAAAGGTTAAGCATTCCTGGGGAAAATTGTATACTAGACTTTTTATTTTTTAATGAAATCTTCACTCCTTAATTTTGTTTAATAAGTTTTGTTTCCTGACGACAAATTTGACGGGAGGTTTGACTGTGTTTTCAATTGACGTTATTTACTATCTTTTCCTATAAACATGTTAGATATTATTTTGTTGTTGTGTCCTTGGATATGTGAATCAATCACATTATCCTCATGTAAGAAAATACAAGATAGTTTTCGGAAATGATTATTTCGCAAATTGATTTCATATACGAATATAGAACCTCGTGAGTTAGTTAAAATGACTCACAAATATTTATTAACATAGATTTGAACTTTTGTCATTAGAAGCTATATTTGAAATGAATCACCCCAAACTAAGTAATTACTAGATAGTTTTAGATATTAAGAAGAATGATGTCTAAAAACAATATAATTATTCAGCCTTCACGAATTTTTACACAAAGCTGTTAAGACTATGATACATCTTAACTTAGTGTTCTGAGCTTGTTGACAAATCCCTTTCAAAGTGTATATATGTATATGTATATTGTGAAATAAATATGTTTAAAACTATCTTAATAGATATCGACCAGAAGAGCAATAATTGTCAACATTATCAATAGCCTGGAGATATCACAAATATTAGATTTTTAAAAAAAGTTATTGTGTGTACAATGTCTTATCGAGTCTGTTCTTTAATCGTGCAACCATTACATTACCTAACATTAAATGAAATTGTTTTGAAGTTAAACTCTTTATCCTTAAACTGGTACATGTAAAACGATGTATGGAATTGATCTGTAAAATAGTTGTGCCAAGACATTGTAGAGTTGAGAAAGCTATTTATGCAATGTATATGATAATAGATAAATCTGTACCCATAAATGTTTTTGGAATACAAATTAAAAACAGGAGCCAAAATTTGACAATGGTTCATTTCAATAAATTTTTAAATTTTTAATTTGGGTTTTACTATTAGACTGTCTCTTATTGCTTTCTTTAGGTAGAGGCGTCTTTTTTTAAGATATGTTGGTTGTATGGGGTGTGTTTTTTTTGGGGGGGGGGGGGGGGGGGGGTGGTCTAAATAAGGTACATCTTAAATCATGGATGTCTCTCTTAACTATGAAACATACTACGTGGTGTTAGAGTTCTCAAGTTTTAATTTGAATTCTAAGCCATCATACACCTCCTCGGTTTCTAATATTCAAATGTTCTCAGCACACAATAATTTTGAATGCAGATGCAAAAAACTATTAGTATAAAGGCATGCATGCGTTTGATCTAGACATTTTATGGAATACTATTATAATGTGATCGTTTCTTATGTTGATCTACAGTTGTGTTCGGCAGTGAAATGACACATCATCTATATTCGTTTCCCATATGTTTTTAGATTATCATATTTTATCTATGGTAGTTGTCTGAGTCAGTCGGGGTTTTTGAGTGTTCTGAGATAATTATTGTCATTACAGTTGATAAATGCATACAATCAAAAGTAACACGATCTGTTGTCAACTATTTTCGATATGAAAAATATTCATAAATGAAGAACCTGTACTTTTTTGAAAAATTCTGGATCAATATTAGTATAATGGATGAAGAATTAAAAAAAAAGAATTATTTTTTTACCATTCGACTTTTCGGATAATTTATGTTTTTTTGCGTGGATAATTTGTCTTTACCAGATAACCTCAGAGTTTACAAAGGATTTATACTGTGAAATAGAAAGTAACTTCTTCCATTTTTCAGTTTGCTCTCACAATTGAGTATAGACTCGATGATTCAATCTTAGCAAAAGCAATTGTAAAAATATATTGATGTTCAAATGAATTCTCTTTGATAATATCTAACTTGTGGTAGAAATCCGGGTTTATATGAATGTACAATACCTGATAGTGACCCAACAAGAAGCAACTCCATTAGTAGGAGCATGAGTCAATACTAAACGCTAGGTTAGCTATTTAAGATAATAAAACATATGCAAATTGTCAATTACAGTGGGTTGAACGTTGACTAAACAGTAATTACCTCAGTGAAATCATGCCATTAGATAGAAACCATCACTTAAGTCAATACTGCAATCAGCTTGAAGATAGTTGCAGGGATACGAGATTCAGATTTTGACAAATAAGTAGCATGTGTCAATATATGTGGGCTGCTTCAATCCAATGATATTTCCTCTGTCAACAGAATGTGATATGAACTTGACTCATGTATGTCAACCTGTTTCTGTTATTTTGCTGAAAGCTATAGCTAAGAAATCATTTGAAGACATGGACAATACAAATACCTTATATGAACTTATATGATATTTAGTCTTTTTCGTGTTAACTAGGTAAGGGTAAAAACGTTCTCAACATTACACTGCATCTGGAGTGGTGCAGAAGATATAAAAAATAAGTTCGTTAACTTTATAATAAAAGAGGATGTAATAAACTGTTATTCTAGAGAGGATTCCTGTTCTTAACTGTACTACTTAGTTATTGATTTTTCCATGAATTTATCAAAAGTAAGTACTTGTCTATAGTTGTAGACTGGCGTGTCTTTTGTCATATCTTGAATGAATATCTTTTAAACAACGTCTTATTTCTCATAGTTATACTTGGTGTTGTTTGTTCAAACTGCTTTTTGACAAAGTGTCATACTTACTGGTACAGTACATGTATATATACATCATACTGTATACTCATCATGCCATTTTGTATTTTTATGGTATTTATAAAAGCATTTGCTCCTTTACCAATACGATGCCATGTGTTGCGAATCAAATATGTTTACCCCATTTATTGAATATTGTCATTGATTTGGAAATATAAGGATAAACTACAATTGTTGAAATTATTTTTTTTAAAAGAAGGACTTGAAATGATTTACAAAAAAAGTTCTTCGAAATACTCTCTTATCAGTTGTTCAAGAACATAATCAAACTATGAGTTTAAACTCTTAAAACCTCTTCACACCACTTGAATTCTTCTAAAGCATTTCAGAAAGCCAATTAAATCAGACTTGAATAATGTATAACAGTTGCCAATGCTATCATTTTTTTCTGTTTTAGCAATCGGAAAATATCGTTCTGTTCACAATCGAATAAAAACCTCAAAACACTTTAAGAACACTTCAAATTTGATTATCTAATTTTGGTACGAATCCTTATGATTACTCGACAGTACAATCCTATATAAGCATATTTCCATTATAGCATATTGTGTTCTTGTTTTGTTCTTCATGTTAAAGCGAAAATGAAAGTTTGCATTCTATTCTAGTTGATTGATATTTTGAAGGCATTGTAATGACAAAAAATTACAAATGACATCATTTTCGCAGGTCGTTTGAATAACTTAATTTTGAATATGTACAATTAGTTGATTGCAAAAAGTAGAGCCACTGTACCAACTGTGATTTTCAAACCAATAAATTAAATGCCATGAAAAGGCCACAAATTGATATTGCTTAACACGATCTGCCAACAACTGCAAAACAAACACTCATTTATCTAATAGCATTATAGTTTGATTCAAGAATGTCATATATGTATACTGTGCCATCTTCAAGAGTAATATCAATCATTTGTTTCATTTTGCAGCCTTGTAGTAATTGCTTTGGCATTATCAAGATTTTTATATCATATAATATTACAAATATTATTTGTGCATTCATTCATTCAAAGAAAATTCTGATGGCATATCAATGCTTGATATGTTTGAATAAAATATGACAACATGAACATGACATCAATTTAACTTAAGACAAACAGCCTAGGCAATATCTACAAAACCAAAGTTATAACTCGTATATTGTACAAACAACTCACTACCTATTTACTGTAACAACATCCTTTATATATAAATATCTTCTTTACTTTATCACATGCATCACTATACTTGCTCGAGACAGACATTAGTAGCTATGTCGAAAAATCGCATACTTGAATAAAGAAGTTGTATATCCATAATATTGCCTTCATCTTCTTATAGAATGTAATTCAAAAAGTGATATACAGATATGCTAATGCATTGACATGAAATACAAACTTACACGTGTGTCACATGGAACTGTACATGTGTCCTTTCGAAATAAAAGCAATTATTGAAAAAACACAATTAATACAATATTATCAAGAACAAAACAAATTCTGCTATATAATCAATGAACAAAGGTTTGAGCAAAATAGAAACATAAGATGAATTGAGATATAAAATATCAATTGACAAATGCCTTGTATAAGATCGAAAGGCCAAAATTGTCATAATTATTAGATGTTTACTACATTTGTAATTTTTGTTAGTTCTATATTACAAATAAAACAACTTTTTAAGCAAGTCCTAATACAACAAAAGCATTGGAAACATTAGCATCAGTGGCCCCAATAAAAATACGTTGTGTCACCTTTATGGTTTGCAGGATTCCGTTTTTGGACGGAAGTAGTTATCTTTGTGAACACTCTTTAATAATTGACTGGCTAATTCTCGTAATATGAGTGCAGAAGAATATAATAAGATTGATTATTTTTTAAATGGTGTAAATGGCCACTTGTATAACGGCCTTAGATGGTAACAGTGCGGCTTTTAGTTTATAGTCTGTTGCTGTTTCCTGTCGAGACATTTGTATAGGATCTGTCCAAGAGCGCAGTATGTCATTAACTCTTTAACCCCTGGTCATGCATCACGTCTCAATACCTGGACCACTCGTCGGCCAAACTGAATATTATTACAAACTCGATAGATTATATTCACAACATGCACTCTTTAAAGGTTACAAAACTCAATTGTGCGGCCGAACTTAATATGTATCTTTTTAATTTCCTGGGTTTCTTTTTGAAAAAAATGTCTTACACATTCACTTCTCTTTACATTTTATTTAAGATGATTCAACCATAGATGTTCATTTCATTCGAGTACAGAGATAAACAAAAAGTTCTAAACCGGAAAAATCAATTTAATCAATCTGCCTCAAGAAAGGTTAAGCACCCTTAGGGAACTGTACACCCGATTTTCTTATTTTTTAATCAATCTTGGCTGTTGATATTTTCTTTTATGTTTCCACAAATGATTTGGTCAAATGACTGTTTGCTAAATTGTTCCTTTCACTAATTTTTATATAACATGTTAATAAGTACATTTGAGTAAAACATTTTTAAATGGTGATTTTTACTTTGTCATTAGAATTTATGTATTAATGCATCATACGTTTTGTAAAGAGGAATGAGGTCCAATGAAACAGATTAACCATTTAAGGTTCATGAATGTTGAAACAGAACTGTTAAGACAATGATATGTCCTAACTATTCTATATCGACTCGTAGAGCAATAATAGATAGATAGCAGCTTTAATCTTTATCAAAACTATCAACAGGCTCGAGATACAAACATATTGACTTGTTTTAATGAAGTAATTGTGTAAATGCATATCGAGCCTGCTATTACAATAACTAACAGTAAATGACATGGTTTCGAAATCAATATCTTTTGTCCTACATTGACAGATGGCAAAATAAGTCTGAAATTGAACCATGAACTATTTGTGTCAATACATTGAAAAAGCCATTAATCACACACTTACAACATGAAATGGACTGGTTAAGAAGTCAGTCAATTACCTTAAACACCGACAGCAAAAGATGTGTCAATATTTGTCAACTGTTTCAGTCTTGAAACTTTATAACTTTCTTATTTGACTTTTACTATTAGACGGCTTCTGTTTGTTTTCCTTTATGCAGAGGCGACTTGTTAAGGGATATTGATTGTAGCCGATGTGATTCAAGTAAGTTACAACTTACAAATTATGCTGTTATCTCTTAAATAGGAATCATTATTATATGGAAATGTAAATAAGACTGTATCATATACATAATAATTGAATTTTAATGCGTGTATGATGAGATGTCCAGGTTTTGTTACTTTTGTACTTGTTATTTATGCATTCAATGATATAATTTTTTTTGATGAAGTAGATTTTGCACACGGATCAAATAGTATGTCTTAAAATATGTATTTAACTCTCATGAAGTATATTAAAATGACATGACATGTTTGATATTTAGTCGATAAAAGTTCCATTTTAAGTTGAGCCTAAATGAGGGGTCATTAGTTATTCAATCAAATCGTTGAAATGTTGAGTCATGTTGTTACCACACACGTCAACTCAATACAACACACGTGTCGTAGAGGTTAGTATGTCATCAGTTGAACGTATGTAATAGTGGAAAATATTAGAGGTGTGACGATATATTGCAGTATTCATAGATCGCGATACTAAATCTGACAATAGACGTATCATGATACATTCTCTAAATCGTGATATGTATCGTTTACCACTAAATGGCTTATTTTGCCTAAAAATCAGAGGATTGATAAAAAATTACAGGTTTAATTTTGCAAAAACCTTGAAATAGTGTATCGTGATGTGTATCGTATCGCCATGTGATATCGTGATACGTATCGTATCGTGAAACATCTGTATCGTCACACCTCTAGAAAATATCAATCTAAGTCATTTCTATTGACATATATTAAATAGACACTATTTTTCCTGTTCAGCGATTGGTCAACACGCCGTCACGTGGTGGTTTACAAGATATGATATTGACTTGAGTTTTCTGATAAATTACGATATTGACTTGAGTTACTAAAAATAGACGAGGAATCCCCGAGATGTGGGCTTCCCCTGCCTTTCAACCAATCAAATCGCTTGGTTTGACGTCATCGTTCCTCGAGCTATTCTTAGCTGCTCAGTGATGGCATCAGCGTCCGAAAATAGAAGCGAGCGTGTCGCTGACATCTCAGGAGAAAAACAAAAGGAGATTCTGGAAAATATTGATTCGAAAAATACCAAAAGATCAACTAATACCGCCGTGAAAGTTTTTCGAGAATATTTACAACAAAGAGGGAAATCTGCTGATTTTGAGAATGTCAGCGAAGTTGAACTTGACGCCTCACTTGCAAAATTCTACCTGGAAGCGAGATCAGAGAAAGGTGAACATTACAAGAGGGTATCTTTGACGTCTTATCGCCATGGCATCCAAAGACACCTGGAGAAAACAAGAAAAGGAATATATATCATCAGGGGCGTCGACTTCAAAGAATCGGCGACGGCGTTCAAAGCGATGGGAAAGGAACTCAAAAGAATCGGATGCGGTGAGATCAAACACTACCCACCTGTTGCCGAGGCTGATTTAGCGAAACTCGACTACGTCTGCAGGTCGGATTCACCGCTTCTACTTCAGTACAAGGTAAATGTCAAGACTTTTATCAAACTATTAGTCAATCGAGTTTTAAAAACATTGTCGAGGGATTACCGAAATACCTTCGGCTTACCTTCGAATTTCATGAAAATTTTACAAACGATCGCTTGTCAAATAACAAAAGTTAACAACAGTGTTTTAAATAATAACAATACATCTTTAATTTTACAGGTATTCGTTGACAAATATGCTGCATTTCGGAAGACGGGGACGGGAGAATCTGTCAAGTTTGAGAATCAGTGACCTAGCTGTAACCACGGACGCGGATGGCGACATGTATGTTTACATGACCCGAGATGAGCAAACCAAAAATCACCAGGAGGACGGCGATCGTGCACAGGGACGAATGTATGAGAAGAAAGGTGTGTGATTGTTTCGTTTTATGATAAAATTATTAAACATGAGATATTAAATTAACTTACTATAAACATTCCTGAAAAGATACGGAAGCCATGACTTTGCCAGTATTTTGCTTACTAACGGAAAGGGAGACAACTCTTGGCGTCAAATTGTTTGCAACGTACTTTAGGTTTAGTTGTTATTACGTCCTGAGTTCCAATAAAAAAAAATTTTTTTTTTAAATTTTTTTTAAAATTGTTTTGCTTCGTTTATATCTTCCAGACAATCCCAGATGCCCAGTGAGGACGTTCATCAAGTACATCCGACGCTTGAATCAAGACTGCCCAAAACTTTTTCAGCAACCAAATTCGAAAATGGAAAATGGCGATTATTTTCATGCTGCTCCACTTGGACATAACCGACTTGGTCCTATGATGGCGACACTCAGCACAAAGGCAGGTTTATCGCAGAAGTACACCAATCATTCACTTCGAGCCACGACAGTACATGTATTGGATGCTGCACAGGTACCATCGCGACACATCATGACAGTCACGGGACACAAGGCGGAAACTAGTCTCAAGACCTACACTGGTTACACTGATGACAAGACGAAGAAGAGGATGTCTGCTACCATCAGCAACATGACCTGTGCTACTTTGGAAAAGAAGAATACACTGCCTATCCTCAATGATAGTGACCTTACTGACTTTCTCACTGACTGTGATTTTGATGAAATGTTACAGACAATGCCTGTACCAGAGTCATCTGTGTCCGTACCAGACAACAATTCTATGCATGTACTCAACCACAACATGACAAATCGATTGATGTTTCAAATGCCTGGACCAGTTCTTAATAACTGTAATGTCACAATCAATTACAACTTCAAGCAGTAAGCAAGCTGTACAAACAATAATTCTTTATTGGAACTCGCCCTCCTAAGATTGATAGTCAACTTATAGTTGTTTTTGATGTTCTTGCCTATATATTAATTAAGTCATTTTCTTTGTGGTGATGTGAAACCTATTGATGAGCTGTTAACCTGAGACGACATAGTGTTGGATTAAACATTGTCAATGTTTACCCGTGGTTGTCTTTTGTAAATTTAATAAAACAATTATAGACTCTTGTAGAGGTCAATATCGGTTTTCATTGACCTGAGTAAAACAATATCGACCTCGCAAGCTCGGTCGATATTGTTTTACTCAGGTCAATGAAAACCGATATTGACCTCTACAAGAGTCTATAATTGTATAATATCTAAATTCCATTAAAAAAATCAAAAGCAGTCTAGGAACTAGGGATCTGGGTTTTGGAATCTTTCAAGAAAATTTTTGAAACAAAAAGTTCAATTTGATAATCAATAATTTCTAAAATTTCTAAAATGATATGAACTTGTTATAATATAATATTTAACAAATCACCAGCAGCTAATAATCTTTCTCTACCTTTTAAGTACTCCTTGCAATGGTCTTTAAAAGTTGTTAACGTGACATGACAGTTCCCTAATTTGTCTCCAAATGTGTCTCAACAAAAGATATTTCATTTGTTTAATTATTTATATGGTTACATGATAGCCTGAAAATGTGTATTACTTGACCGTTACAGTGAGTTGATATTGAAACAGCCATTAACAACCTCACTGCAAACCTTTCAAGGATATAATTGATAAACAGAGTTAACATTTCAAAAAGTTTTAAAATACTCGCAAGATCTTATTATTTTATTAGTTATTTAGTTTGTGTCAATAGATACGAGCTGTGTCCATGAACCTGACTCATTTTTGCTGCTATTGTTTTGTTGTTGTCTTGCTGGAAATGATTTAAACTTAGGGCAATGTGACAATTTTCTTGTTTGCCTGTTAAAGACAACTTTACGAGTCAGTTTTTTTTATGTTGGAGTGTTAAAGGACGGTCAGTTTAAAACGTTCGGGTGTTGAATAATAATGAATCTGGGAAATTTTACAAAGGCAACTTTTTATCTTTTAATTAAGGTGAATTGACAAGTATGAATGTTAGAACCTTCAAGTCTGGCTTGCATTTGTATTTTCTCATTTCCTGTTTTCCTGCTCGCGAAATATGTCTTACATGTACACAATCCCATCTCTAGACCTTTTATTTAAAAGGATTCAATCCTAGGAGATCTTCATTTCATTTTATTATAGGAATAAAAACTCTTAAACCGGAAAAATCTGTCTTTCTGTCTGACGAAAGATTAAGTTTTCCTAAAGGAATTGTACACCGGACTCCTTAAATTGTTTATCAAATCCTGGCTGTGGTTATTTCCTAGTTAGTCATAGTCTTTGTCTGTTTTGTCTGTTTTGACAATTGATTTTGAATACTTCTTTATTCCTTTATATAAGACCACGAGAGTTAGTAAACAACCAAACTCAAAATAATTCAGTGATTTTAACTTTTGTTCTTAGAACTAATGCATAAAGTTAATCATCCTCAACTTAGTAAATATTAGATTATTGTCGGAATATTCAAAAGAATGAGGTCAAATTAAACAGTATATGTACTTAATGAACTTAAGAAGAAAAGCTTATAAGACTTTGATATGTCTTTACTGGTTTATATCAACTCGTAAATAAATAATGGTAATACCTTTCAACTTGGTCAACATTATCAAAAGCAAATAAAACAGTTGTTGACTTCATCAATAAAGTAATTGTGTAATTACATGGTATTATTTCAGCCTATTGTTACAATGCACCCATTTCATTAAATTAAATTTGATGCCATGGTTTTGACCTGAAACTGTTGGTTATGAACCAATGTGTAAAAAAGTAAATGGAAAACGAGATCTGGAATTTATCTTTGAAACATGTGAGTAAATACACTGTAAGATCGAGCAAGCTATTAACAATGCATTTATCTAATTAAATGGAATGGCTTAACGTCATCATCTAGGTCAAATTCCTAAAAACGCTGCCGGGACAAAGAGATTAGGAATCTGTCAAATTGGAAACATTTGTCAATATTGCCATCTAGAGATCTTGTCCTTGTTAAATTGACTTTCCTTATTTCCAATTTCACCTTTGCTATTAGACAGCTTCTGTTTGTTTCTTTAGGGCGGGGGATTAATTTAATTAGATCTAAGTCATGGCTCAGTTACCATAATTTGAATATATCATTACATGCCAATACAAATAAGACATTATTTTTTAAATGTCATAAATATGTTATTTTTCTATCTCACTTATGTCAACGGTTCAAAGTCCAAACATAATGCAGAAACCAATTATTGATAGAAGAGTGAAACGTTTTCCAGACAACCAGTAGTTACTGGAGGGAAGTATTCTTGAACCTACAATCCAATCTCCTTATGACAGGATTCAAAAGCCCGGATAGAGGACCTCCACATCATTAATTTCTTTTTATACAAACATCTTTTATCAATATTGTGCGTTGAGGTAGAAATAAAAAAAGTTGCACAAAATCACAAATAACTATGTTTATCTGAAAATAATCAAAATAATAATGGAAAATGCTTTTTTTTGTTGGATTTTTAGGCTATCATCTGAAGGATGCAATCGGTAAATTACATCTTTATTCTGTTGACCAGTTTTTGCCTGCGAGCTATTACTGTAATTGGAGATTCATTGTTATTGACATTATCAAAATCACTTAATTTCTTTGCATTTGAATCAGAAACACTTGAAGTAAAATCGTTCTTTTGTTGTTCCAAGAAGAAAATTAAGAAAAGAAATCTAATTTAATGTCAAATAAGCACATATGTGAACTAAGTAATAACAGCACTTGCTTTTACTGTCATTGACAAAAAATGTACAGGTCTAACGAGGTAAGTTTTAGTTAAAATACTCTGTTTCAAAGGCATAAATTTTGAGCTTAAACATCGGGAACTTAATTCTTTTTTTGAATGTTTTATGTTCAAACTTTGTTAATATCGAAACTATATGGATACACAACATTGTGATTCTTTGTTATGGTGAGCTAAAATTTGTTTTGATCCTTGAAATTGCTCTGTCATCTGTGTTAAATCATTTGAATTCCTTCATTGACTTCATTTGTCTTGTCAATAGATAACCATGGTCTCTCTCTAATTTTTGTCTTACTCTGTCTGTTATTTTGAAATGTACTGAATAGTTTTGAAATTAGGCTTGATTTTAGTGCTAATGGTTTCAAGCCACACAATCTAATTTAAGACAAAATTGATTTGTTTAATATGTTATGTTAAACAAAGTCAAATCATTCTCACAATTTAAGAGGATTCAAGAAGACCATATCACAATTAATTAATTTTTTAACCCTCTTGTATTTTGTACCTCTTTTGTCAATGAAGTAATATATCCTAAGGGAATAAAAGATATCTGAACATTGGAATATGATTATGAAAGTAAAAAGTTATTAGCTTGATTTGATTGTATAAATCTTAACGATTGTTTGTTGATGTTTTGATAAGCTTATCAGGCTTAATTTTACACAGAAGCATCTACGAAATTGTTTCTTACAAATAGCATGCTTAATTAATCAGATGAATTGATTTATTTTCCTATCATCAGAAGGCATGAATGTTAAACATTAAATTTATAAAGTTAAGCATTGTTGTTGAAAAACTTTCTTACGTTTTTATTGATGACACATCATTCAACTCATTCGCAACTTTTCCAGATTTGCTTACACAACACATCGCCCCAAAAAGAATAAATAAGGAATCATTGCATAATCAATGGGGTCATTGATAAAACATTGTGTTGAATTGACAAACGGATTTTACACAAATGAATTACACTGTCATTATGTCAAGTCAATCACCTGTCATGTTATTTACAAACCAGCGAAGTTGTCTTTAACTTCTTTCAGTCTTCAATTAGCTTCTACAGGACATAATAGGTCTTTTATTATTCAAGGTGATCTACAGCAATCGAGCGGTTGAGAATAAAGTCAGTAGCTGATTATCTGTTTTGCATTGAAAAATACTATGTTCATTTAATCACGCGAGATAATAACATTAATAGGTTTTCACATATATATCACTTCAAATCATTATATTGTGTGACAATTTCTTTATTTGAATTGAAAATGTTTCATTATCAGTTTATAAACAGGGTGGCTTTACTTGATTGGTTCAGAGAGAGTATGTGTATAGTCTTAAGATAAGTAGATTTAGTTGGCCATATATATTCCTAATGAGCGAGAGATAATTTTGTGCATCAATTAGTCAAATATCAATGAATTTATACATATATAGAATTTCATTTAGTTTGATTATTAATAGGGTTAAGTCATCGTCTATTCGATCTTGTCTTTTTCTATGTCGAGCTTAAATTTGTTATATTCGGTTGACTTTTAGTGAACCAAATAGTGACAACATCAGTGAGAATATTTATTTACAAAGAGGCTTTCTCCTGAGTAAATAATTCGAACGGCTTGAAGATAGTTGCCGGGGATACAATATCTGAAATTGGTCACATTAGTAGTTTGTGTCTATAGAGATGATATTTCCTCTGTCAACAGGACACAGACTGTGAAGATAAACTTGACTCTTGTATGTCAGTCTGCTTCTGTTTGCGTTGCTGTAGGCTAGGGTAGATACAGGAAATAGTTCTAACATATGGGCAATGTCAATTCTATCCCACGAAAATATTTGTTTTGTGGTAGCTTGATAAGCTTGACAAAACCCTTCAATTAACATTTATGTGGAATAATATATTTATTAGCTTTTATAGAAATGGAATCCGATTTCAATCAAGGAGGGAATTTTGTTTCTTAATTGCAGAACTCAGTGTTGCCATGGCATCATGGTAATGTTACAATAAAATCCTTTGTGGTAGTAATTAAAATGCAACATTTTAAATGCATTCCGTGTTTTAAATATCAAGAGTATCTCGTCCAAGATGTTTAAATATAATTTAGTGGTTTAACACTAAAAAGTATTCCTGTAACTCAATTTCCAAGTTTGGTTTGTCTTTTGTCATTTCATGAATATTATCAAAAAGAAGCAATGTTTCAGAAGATGCAACAACAATGTTTTATTATATCTTTTGCATTAGGCTGTTGACTATGATCCAATTACATGTTAAAGCAGCTTTACAGACATATCTTTGATCATTTACTTACATCAATTTAGAAATAAGATAATCAAATATATGTTTACTTTATTGTATTTTTCAAAAACAAATAATCAAACTGACAAGTTACTGACAGATTCAATGACATTAAAATGTTATGATGTTAATCCAGTGCGATACTACCAATTCCATCCAGATCAAAAGTTTGAGCACAGAATCAAATTATTTTCTTTCACCTCTAAAGCCTCTTCACACCCCCTCAATGTTCCAAAGAGGATAAAAAAGCCAATTAAACTGGACTTGAATAATGTATGACAGTTTCCAATAATTTTACAGTGATGTTGACACCTTGCACTTAGTTCTTTTACTCTTCAGAAAAGAAACGCATGAGCCGGTTTTTATTTAATGGTTATAACATGTCAGTTTTCACATCATATCCCATATCCGCCCGAGACCTCCATATAAGCCCGATGACCGCAGGCAAGAGGGCTGATATGAGTCGAGTGCTGATATGGGGTATGATTTGAAAAATGACATTTTGTAACCTTTTTATCATATATCAAACTTTTGTCTCTGTCAAAAAATTTTTTTTATGAAAAACTACGGATAAAAAGTTTTTAACAGAAATGTCAAATTACATGTAAGAAAAACCCGATCATTTCTTAATTAAGAGTTTAGTTTGAAACAAATGCTGTGAGCAGCTCTCCTTTTTCAAATTTTGAAATTATTTAACCATTGGATGATTTCAAAAAATATTTATAGTTAAAAGCGTCAATCACATCGTTTTCGGTAAAGTTAACGTTCAATCCAACTGTCTACAAGGGATATACTCTAACCAAACGTTCCCCCCGGGCTGATATTGATTTGGAATTGCGGACAGGTCTGATATGGATTTGCGGACATGGCGGCAATATGGATGCTGTGTCATTGCCTCTATCACACATGTAAAACGACCCATATCATTGATAGATATATGATAATAGATTATATTGCCTTTAGTCAACGGAAAATATATCACATAATTTCAATGGTAAGAAAATAAAAGTTCACAAGGCTATAAACAAAGTGTTGACAGCCACATCAACATCATTTTGTGTGTGTTATTAGACCAACATTTGGCACCGAAGTAATTTTGATTTAATAACCAATAGAAATATTCATCACATTTGCGTTCTAACAGGTTTAAGATCTTGTGTTTGTGGCAGTTTGTGCAGGACTTTGAACTATTTTAACATCAAACTTAATATGGCGTTCTGCGATGTGTTAATCAAGTGGTGTGAAGAGGCTTATTCATAAGATTTTGACATTGAATAATTATACTCATTTTAATGCTTAAACGAATAACAAAATTTGAAACAATATTTGCCTTTGCTTGGTTATAGTTACGACTTCTAAATATTGGTTTCTCTTTACAGATGTTCTTAAATACATTTTTGCAAAACTGTTTTCAAATTCTTCTTAAATAAACGAAAGGGCTTTAAAGTCCAGTTATTGCACTTAAGCTGTACATAATCTGGTAACAATTACGTACAGGAAAGAAATATGACCGTTGTGTTTCTCTATTCGTTTTCACAAAGGTCTACTAATATCAAAATCACCTATGAGTTTCTTTTTTTTGGGTATAGATTAACTAGTTATAATCTGAATATTCTAAAGCACGCCTAACTAAATTTAATCAGGGTTTTCAATTAGTATCAATAATATTCTGCGAGGTAATAGAAAAACAATGTTTTTAGACAAAAACAAGGTTGACAAGACTAATATTTAGGTGTTTTCATTTCCTGCTTGTTCCAGTGAAAAAAGTGTTACATAATCTCTGTACTTGACCTTTTGACTTTATAGGATTCAATCATCGGAGAATGTGCATTTCATTGGACTACAGGGATTAATGAATTTCTTTACACAAAAGTATTTTCATCTGTCTGCCTGAAGCAAAGCTAAGGTTTCCTGAGAACCGGTAAAACGTACTTTCTGTTTTGTCAATCTCGTGTTTTCTCTTAATTTATTAATAGGTTCTTTCCTACAAGAGCACATATGACTGGCATGTAAATTGAGTAGACTTCATTATTTTAGATATATGATCAATGGATATGTTTAATTATCAGATTTGTATTTTACAAAGATATTTTTAATTTGATCAATAGTTAATAATGAGTTTTTACGATTCTTTCCTGCAATTGATTTCAGATGTAGACTTATTTTAGATATTTGAATAATCCAGATTTTGATTTTCAAAACAAACTGTAAACATTGATATGAACTGTGGTATCAAAGGTCCATAGCATTAATATTTAAATCGCAAAGACATTCAAAGACTGTTGATATGTGTGATTGTCTGTCAGATCATCTATCAGGTTTGTATTTTACATTCAGTCATTTCAATAAAAGTGACTCTTGTTGACCATTAGGCATTAAGTTATAATGATGAAGTGAACACATGTAATGAAATATATTTAAACATTGATAGATCTTCGATGGGCAGTACTCTTTTCCTATGATGTTTTTGCTTGTCATTAAGAAATTTATAACATTTCATTTTATTTTAAAAGATAAATCAGCCAGAAATGCAGACCTTTTATCACTACAGGTAGCTTCTCCTTAATAGAAATACATCCGTAAGTTATTTCCAGTTGTTTAAAGGTAGTTGCAGACACAAAGGTTTGGTCAATGCAACCAAAATGTGAACTAAGCGCGTATTATGTGTATATGTCATGAGGGAGAGTCAGCATGTTGGGTGAAATATCTCGAAAATGCTAAAGGGGGGAGATATGGAATTGGTCAAATTAGCAAAATGTGTCAATAAATGGATCCGTTTTCATCCCAAGACCTTTATCATGTAAACACGACTCTATCAGTCTCTTATTTGACTCTTACTAATAGCCTGCTTCTGATTGCTTTCCTCTAGGCAAAGGTTTAACATGAAAGAATATCGATTGTAGGAAATGTTATAAAGAAATGTTTAACCTGAAGCAATGGGCCAATCACTTGGAATGAATTTATAGAAAATATAAACCACCGCGTGAATGATTTTATCTGCAATTTAGCATGACAGTGAATATTGGCAGTTGTGTTCTTGACGATTTGACGGTGGAATTCAACAATTAACATATTGGTGAGATGACAAATAATGGAAATAAATTATTTGGATTATCAGATGTAGAACTGTCAGTCGAATCTTGAATAGCGGATGAAAACACAATAGTCTTTACAACTTCAACTTTAACTGCTAAAATTTATTGGTTTTGCCTCTGCCTCTTTTGTAGTGTATGGCAACCTTGTGATGTTGTTATTATGGAATAATAACCTGTAACTGAAGTGATAAATAATTCAAAAGGAAACTAAAACTCTTACAAAACTAGCTTTGAGAGATATACAGAGTCAATGATGTCTGCAGATGCGATCATTATTCTAGTAACAGACCATTAATTGTGGTGAAAATGTAAAATGGTTTAAATTTCCTTGTAGTTGGTATCGACAACAATCAACATATCTCTGAACAAGTAAAGTCATTCCTGTGATGAAAATAAATGTTTGATAAAGATCACTATTAATCAGTGTACATGACATGTTGTTTGTGCTTCAGCAGTGGTCGTGTTCACTGTTCTTGTTCAAACAAATTACATTGTACATATGATCATTCATCTAAAATGTATGTTTTACAGGTGAACGAATTCCTTGTTTATTGAATTTTGGCATTGACTGTTATATCGCATTTTAGTGGGTGTTTAGTACGACACATTCACAAGTAAGTCACAAGTCAGTCGAATGTCTGCTTTTCCTGTTATGTACTTTGTATGACAACCTTGAATGAATAAATAACAAAGCTCCTTAGGCTGGGATACCTTCTAAATGTTTCAACTGAAAACAACGTGATAAAATGTCACTGAAACAATGAACAACCAAATTTATGCTTTAGAAAATCTGATTCAGTAGCTGTAAGCTGAAGCGAGGATTTAAGTGCTGTTAGAAAGTATGTACCCTGAATGTAATTTAAATCCATGTAGTGTGTTTCAATATCTCTGACAAGTAAAAGTCAATGATGTGCCCAAAGTTAAGGTTTTACAAAGATCATTATTAATCATTCTACATGAAATGTTGTTTGTACATATGTAACATTTGTTTACATTGTTCATGGAGAAAAGAGTCTTGTTTAATGATCCATGTTAGAGAACTAATTATCGGCAAACATATAATCTTACTGAAGAAACACAAGTTTTATTTCTCTTAGCAAGAACCTGATTTATATTATCATCAACATTAATCCCTAAGGGAACAATCGATTAGCATTACATGCCACGTTGCACAATATCGTGCACAATTTTTGAAACAAATGAAGTGAATGCATTAAAGTCTTAATCTCAGTTTTTGATTTGTCTGTCGTTTCCTATAAGGATGCTATCACTGCATCACATTTCTAGTTGCACATAACCGATATTATACAGGCATTTCTGAACTTATACAGCAGATGAAAGAGTAAATAAATTGGGATTACATCGGTAATTATATAAACGACATATCTCTAATCAAATTTCAAGAAACTTATGAAAATTGAGTGGATGAAGTTCTTGATATACTTCGACTGTTAGTCTTGTGTATTATGTTAAATTCTTTTGATTACTCGCCCTAATGAAAAACAGTTTAATATAGATGTTTTCCAATATCTGTCTATTCTAAACCAAAAACATGTTTATCTCTTTGATTGAGGTAGAAACAGTATATTTTCATAAATTTAACATACCTAATGCTGGATATTCCGGTTTATTTGTATTACAAGATGATCTCTTATATGATGTTTGACATATTCCGTGTCATGTACTTTATCTTATGTACTAGATCCATTACAACTAAACCATATTTTATCATCAAATCATCTGCAACATGTCCTTTGCGCCCTATATAAGGTTGTAGAGTTGCTATTAGATTTTTGATGGTATTGAACTCAAGGGTTTATTGCCAATTTTCATTGTGTCATTAAGTTTTGTCACGGGAGAAAGGTATCGAAAGGATTAGGAAAGACGGAAAATAAGGCATATTGAGAGACAGTAAGCATTTTTAGAACGACTCACAATTAGTCTGGCTTCTAACCGTTGACTTTGTCAGCTTGGGTGAGCCTACCAGGAGCATTTCCCATAAAGATTATAAAAACCTCAAATATCTTGTGGGTAACATAAAGCTGACAAATATTACTCTTCCTCGAAAGAGTATCAAAGAAACAGAAGGGAGTAAATGCGAGATGACCATTAAATGTCTTTAATACGACTGATCTTACTTTTTAAGACAAATATTTGATTTTTTAAACCTTGCAGAAAGTGTAAGCATTTTGATCTTTACTTGGCAATCAGTTTCTTATCAATTATGATTTTGTTAAATACCAATCATTTCTAAACAAAGCGTATTGTCGATATTGGGATGTATATTTGCAGTTTAGTGCTTATTGAATATAAGGAAATCATCGATAATGTTATAACAGACTTTGGATTAAATACGATTGACTATCAAAACTCCAAATAAGTGACGGGCATCTACACACTAGAGAAAATGTTGAATAGCTCAATATGACAACCAACTGTGAATTAGCAGCAGGTCTCGGCTCTGAATGAGATTACATCCATTAGTACTGCTGCTTGATTATTTGCTCCAGTAGATGTCATCATGGGCTGCCAGGTCAACATTAATCAACTCCCTTCATTTGTACCTCTCTGATGATATTGGATACCATGGCTTTTTTGACTCTATATGTATAGTACCCCAGATAATTGAAGAGCAAATTCAGTCCTTCCTCTCACTATCATATCTGATAGATGGCGCCACTATGACAACATGCCATAGCGAAATATAAGGTCAATCGCATTATCCTGTTTGCAGATTCAAATAATCCAAAATGTTAAATTACTCCAGGAAACCACTTTGATGAAGCCTCACCCCAAAATGTAGAGTTGAAGAGCAGATTATTGATCATGATAATTTCAAGTGGCAATTAAGAACTTGCCATCAGTTTCATATCGTGTCAGATGGCGCCACTATGATGACATGCCATTTTGAAAAAAAATGTGTCAACAGGCAAATTTCGTTACTTTGTGCTTAGATACCAAGGGCCAAAACGTCAAATTGCTTCAGTGCTGCCTCAGTTGTGTCAAAGCGTTTTGTCTAGGTAATAATTATATTATGAATTAGAACCCACTTCAAATTTGTTTAGAAGGACAAATGTGAATTTGGAAACTTGAAGTTTAAGACTACGTATATTAATAATAAAAAAAGAGATTGGACCATAAATACACCTTTGTCTTCAAGCAAAACTGTGAGAATGTCTATAATGAAACAAAAGCAATTGTGCTTGATGGTTATTTATTTCTTTTTCTTTAATGAAGGCGGAATCGCAAACTGTGGTCAAGAATAATGTCTTAAAAATTAATTCTCGTGTGTCAATATTGTTTTACAACATGTTCAAAACGTATAAAGTTAAACTCTAACATTTTGAGGATAAGTTCGTGGGTAAAAATATGAAAGGAACGTTAATCATAAATCAAATTAGTCATAAAAATGCTTTGCTGACATAATTATAGTGGCAGATTTAGCTTATTTTAGCTAAGTTCCAAATTGATTTATTTATCAGATTTTACGGACAATGATAAAACAACCGGGTAAAAGAATGACGGTAACAAGGTAAATGGACACTGACCAAATCAGCCATGATCATGTCTACTGAAGTGAATAATCAGCCAATTTCACTTCACTGAGAGATTTCTTGGAATGTTACATTAGTGTTTTTTGGCAATATTCAGATGACTGCTTTGTGACGGATATGGTACACACTGAAGGCGTCACTATTAGTCTTAAAGAAGTTTTGATTGGAGGTAATGACAAAACATGAGGCCGAGAGAGCGTCATCATTAGACGTACCTAAGATGTAAACCAAAGCACGCAAGACTGTCGTCTTTTATTCCCAACCCTTTAACTGAGATTTGCATGTGATAACTGATATTTGATCACTGACTGTTGGTGATCAACAAGCCACCTTTAATCAATATCCTTCTGTCAATACCCTGGGATGTCAAAAGATCATAACCCCTTTTACCAAAGGTATGTTCTATAAAGTTAACATTTCTCGAAGACAGGTTAAATGTAAGGTGAGAACCAATATGCAACGAAAACACTGTAGCAGTTGTCTTTTTCTGAAAAGTTCAAATAATTTGTTGATTATCAACATATATCATTTACACTTTGTTTGTATAATGTTTATTAGACTCTTTAATGTAAAATAAACAATGGGGCTGATATTTAATTACTGACTGTCGGTGATCAACAAGCCATTTTTAATCAATAACCTTCTGTCAATACCCTGCCATATTAAAAGATCATAACCCCTTTTACCAAAGGTATGTTCTATAAAGTTCTTCTAAAGTTTTCTTTGGTTTACTCCACCTACTATGTTCTTACAACTACACACATATGACTGGGGGATTTAAGAAAAAAACAATAATAACATTATTTTACCTTCAGGATTTAAGGTAACGGGAAACGTTCAATGCCATAAAAAAACTTTAAAATATTGTTCAGTGCAATCCTACTAATTCAATACAATTCAAAAGTGTAAGAACATATCATCTCTCTTAACAGCTCGAGTTATTCAAAAGAGGATAATAAAAGCCAATTAAACTGTATTTGATTTATGTATAACGGTTCCAATTCAACTCTGATGTTGACACCTTTTACTATATTCATATATAATATTAATAATTAAAACCTTGATTTGAAACCTTATTTCCTGATATCAGCCGACCCTCCAACGTTACACGTGCGAAGGCAGACTATTGTGGCTTGGTAAGCTAAATTCTGATTGGTCAATTCGATACGTGGGCTGACGCGACCCTCTACTAGGCCTTTTTAGACTCAGTATAGGAGTGAAACGGATAATATTAAGTCTAGGTTTACTTAGACTGCTTTAAAAAAAGAAATATAAAAAATGTATCAAAGGAAAATCATTTTCTTTAGAACAGGTATTTGTGTCAATTACATCATTTCCACTTTTCACATAAACCGATTATCAGTTTTTATAAGGCAGTTATTATTTACATAGAATGACTAACAAAGCAAGGATCCCTTTATGAATGTCAGTGCATTTATTGGTATCTCATAATAAGTAGTTGATAGGTTGCAAGTTATATGTGTCAAGTTTACTCAATTCATAAGCCATTTGATAATTCAAATAGCATGTATTCACTACCTGAAGAACATTGTTCTCTCTTTTGGCTGTAAGAGTTCATCATATCATAATTAATTTAACTTCAGAATTCCAAATAATGATTATGATCCTGAATCAGTTTTAACAGATTAAGATATTTATATTTCCTACTTTATTTGTAAATAAGGACTCGAGGCAACAAAACCTATGTACATAGTACTTGGTAAATACAATCTACATATACACAAGCTTAAGATTACTGGTCTTGAACATATTTCCAGTAAGATTTATGAGAACACATGGTGCAATATTTATTCATTTTACATTATTTCCCACAAAAGAATAAACACCTTTAATTAAAGAAAACACTTCAAGTAATAAAACTATTAAAGTAGTTACTGGCTCACTGATATTATGTCAACAGCTCAAACCCAAAGTCTGTGAGTGATCTAGCAGTGCGTGCTCATCTATATAAACTGCTCCTTAGTTCTCATAAAATGCGGTAAATCGGCTGCTTTTGCTAGATTATTAAGTAATTTACTGGATCTTAAGAGTCCTCTGGGGAAGTTTTTAGTTTTTAGTGTTTGTCTCGTGTTTGAGAGTGATTTTGCTATGGCAGTTAGGATATTTGTTGCTTTGCATAAACCACAATTTCTAAAGAAAAGCCGTTCGATGGTCCTTTCTTTTGAGTGATGTGTTATTTAGAGTAAAATGGTCGCTTTTTATAGAGATCGAATTTGAAGCATTTAGAAACAAATCTCTGTTTACATTTTGGAAGCCCACTGTGTTGTTTTAACAATTTCTTCTTTTGGGCAGAATTTGATTATTTAGATGAAAAGCAATGTCAGAACGTAATTAGCAATGCTCTTAGAAGAGAGCATCACCATGTAGTTAAGCGAATGAATTGCATAAATGTGTGCATTCAACATATTATAATTATGTGATGAATAGCGATACCTATATTCTATTTTGTCTATCATACAGTGCACACACTATCCTGACAATGTTACACTAGGAACACACTATCAAATGTTACTCAACTCTTATAACCTGTGTTTTGATGCGAAATTTGTTATTTCCCTGTTTCTGGAACTCATTTTCGAGGTCGTACCACATACAATGTCGGAAACCTCCAAATGTACATTTTGGTTTTGGAAATATGTTTATCAATAGAAGTGTGCTTTTCCCAATCTATTACAGGCTTTGAGCAATTGACAAGATTGATTCTACTTTTGAATAAGGATATGAGTACGTGCTAAAAGTGTAAATGAGATATTTATACAAAATACTGTCAGAAAATTAAATGTTCCTTTCTTTCTATCATTGCATGAACGTTTAACAGTAGATACTGTATCAGAGATAATGTGATCGTAAGAACGTACTATATATGTTTCAGCGGATACCCTCTTTTCATAAACGTGTATTCTTAACTTAAAGGCCATTAGCTTATTCCATTCTTAATTTTACAAAGAATATTTATTAACCATTAAGCACCCAACAACAGATGGATTGTGTCAATAACAGTAACTACCTTTCAGCTATGAAATAGTGCTCATCGGATTATCTCGATTTAAGTTCCCGTTTAAAAATAGCACTTGTAATGATAAAAAAATGAATAATTCCATGAATATTGATTTTTAGATAGCAATGACCAAAATATTACTATTCGTGATCCACAAACAATCGGAAGAACAGTCACACACAAAAAATACTATTTTTTTACATCAATTGTAAGACAATAAATATAATGGTCGAGTTATTACAGTTTTCAACATTCCACAAGTCAAACAATCAACAAACTCATTCTTGAAATCAATCATGAGACAAATAACTACAATGGGCGAGTTAATAAAGGCTTCAACAATCCCAAACCTATATTTGAAATCAATCACCAGACACATTCATACTAAATGGTGCCCTTGTGTAAAGATAAAGTGCTATAGAGAGTAAAATTATTGTCACTAGTGTTCACAGAAACACAAAGAGCTACTGGCTTGTATAACGGTAAGCACCTAAATAAAGATTGGATAGGAAACATTGATGGTTTAGAAAACAGGTAGAGAGAGAGAGAGAGGGTAGAGAGAGAGAGAGGTAGAGAGAAAGAGAGAGATATTTTTTTGAAGGGCTTTCGAATATTTATAAACTGAGAGAGAGATGATAACGGTATTTTTGAATGGCTTTCTAATATTTATAAACTGTTTTCGTGATGCGTGTTTGTAATATAGCCAGTAGTCAACTAGCATCCATATTAGTTGAAAATATGATAGCTTCATACGATACACAGCAATATTTTCAAAAGAATTATCTTATTTATATTTGTTTTATTATCTATGTAATATTCATCATCATTCAAAATATGTAACCTTTATTCATACTTGACAAGACCCACATAATGGTCGAAATGAATTCATCGTATTAAAGAAAATTGATCCAGTCCGAACCATCTGATGTTTACTCTTTCCCATATTCAGCTATATCTATATATATATATATTGATATTGATATATCGAATTTATTGCTTCAAAATTTAAACTTCATGTTGATATTCATATAGTTATTTATATAATTAAATGATGTATCTGATCTCGGCAAGGTGAGTGACATACAAGTGGAACTAATCAGATTAAGAAAAGCACTAATTGATCAACGGACACGTTCGATGAGAGACAATCTAATATTTACAAACATCCCTGAGGCTCCAGAAGGTGAAGCAGGTACTCCTGGTGATGCATGGGAAAATTGTGAAACTCTCACACGTAAGTTTATACAAGAAGAACTTGACCTTGACAGTAAGGACATGAAATTCAAAAGGGTTCACAGAATTGGTACCAGACATGTAACAAGCCAGGGTACCCGACCCCGTGCTATCATTGCCAAATTCATATACACACGCGAGTGGGATGCTGTCAAGCGATCAGGATACAAGTTGAAAGGCAAGCCATATGGTGTAACTGAGCAGTTTCCGGAAGAAATCAGCACTAATCGACGAGAAGTTTTGAGGCCGTTGTTCCGCACTGCACGGAGTCAAGGTAAACGCGCGTCAATGGTAATTGATAGACTTTACGTTGATGGAATGCTACAACACCCGACCGTGCCTTCCCCTATCGTGGCCCTCCAACTACACACCGGATGTTTACACGTGGCAACCCGACAACGAGACCGGAAGCGTAAGGGTGGCAAGGTGGACATGAACTGTGTCAGGACGAACATGTAGAGGGCCCCCAACATGTGACAGCTCAACGATGCCCGGAAACCATTCAAGCAGTATGTTATGAACAATTTATTTCACATAATAATATTATATATATTAATCAAATGACTCTACTAACACTTCCGAGTTACTTTGTGAAGTTTGACAAATAAGTGTTGTAAACCTAAATGTATGTGGTCTTAGAAAAAGACTTAATTATCCAGATCTTGTAAATAGTTCAAATTTAGTCGCATTTCAATAGACTAAAACTGATTTACTTGATGATATTGTGATTGAAGGTTACAAACTGTTCCTTAAACACAGAGGCATGGGTGATAGACGCTCAGGAGGTTTCGGCTTTGCAGTCAAAGATAGTTTATCACAATATGTCTCGTTGCTAGATTTCGATTCGGATTACGTAATGTGTTTTCAAATTTCAAAAATAATTCTTAAAAGTAAAGATGATCTTTTACTTGGCGTTGTATACCTTCCACCAGAGGGATCTAAGTATGCCACTTCCGACATGTTTGACCAATTGGAAGAAGCACTACTATATATGTTCTCCCAATCTGAAAACGTAATATTATCTGGAGATTTTAATTCTCACACTGGAACGTTATGTGACTATGTAAGACTTAATCAGCATTTGATCGTTTTAGATAATCTCGGCCTCCCATTCATTAGATATTCACAGGATAAAAGTAAAACTAATTATTATTGATTTAGATTAATCGACATCTGTAAAAACTTTAATATGTTTATATGTAATGGTAATATAGACAAAGACGCAAACTATGGTAAAGTTACATGTCAAGATACAAGCACGGTTGACTACGTCATATGCTCTTATACGATTCTACCACACATTGAAACATTTGAAGTTGTTGATTTTTCTCCCTTGTATTCAGATGTTCATTGCCCAAAAGCTTTTTTGATAGCAAGCAGAAATAGCAGTTTGAATGACCATGCACCGCCATGTTAAACTGTAAGCAGTTCGAGGAAACCAAAACGGTATGACTTATCGAAAAAGGACCAATATAGGAATAGCATTGATCTCTCCAAGATACACGAAGCAAGCATTGTTTTAGATCAAGTGAGTGACAATATTTCAACGAGTAACGAGCTCATTAATAAAGCAGCTGATATGTTTTCTGATTCTCTCACAGACGCAGCTAGAAATATTTCGGCACACACCCTACCAGTTCATTAAGATCTTTTAGCAATTGCAACAAAAAATAAAGGTAACAAACAATGGTTTGGAAAAGAATGTAAACAGAAACGAAGGCACTACCATAAAGCTAGAAAAAAATATCAACATTGCAGAAACCAAGTTAATCATATCTACTACCGACTTGCAGCTAAAGAATATAAGAAATGTATAAACAAGTATCTTAAAAAATACAAAAATAAGCAGAACAAGAAACGAGGGGAATACTGGAAATTATTTCATAAGCATAAAACAGCACCAAACTCTTGCCCTAGCATTAATGAACTATTTGAGTATTTCAAGAATGTAAACGCACAAGAGTATAATGGTACAACAAGTGAAGATATCAATAACACAGATGAACATTTAGACTGCCATGGTTTAAATGACTCTATTTTACCAAAGGAAATAAGCGAAGCAGCACTACGGTTGAAAAGAAGTACATCGTCAGGTGAAGACTTTGTAGAAAACGATTATATTATTGACTCCATAGATTTATTTATCCCCTTTTTAGAGAAACTATTCAACGCAGTGCTTGACACGGGCGAAGTTCCCGAGGCATGGTTAATTGGGGTAATCAAGCCTTAATATAAAGGTAAAGGTGACCCTAGTGATCCTTATTCATATAGACCAATTATAATCTTAGGTTGTCTTGGTAAACCCTTTACTAGTATACTGAACTCCAGATTATCCAACTTTTTAGATACTAACTCTCTATTATCTCCTTGTCAATTTGGTTTCCGAAAAGGTTACTCTACAATTGATAATATGTTCATTCTCAGTTCAGTTATCGAATTTTTGAAACACTCTAAGAAGAAATTGAATTGTGCTTTTATTGATTTTTCAAAAGCTTTTGATAATGTTTGGAGAGTTGGACTCTGATCAAAAATGTTAGCCTACGGTATCCACGGTAAATTCCTTACATTAGTACAAATATTTACTCAAATATCAAATCATGTGTTGAATTCAACCATGAGAAGTCAGCTTTTTCCCCAAGCTTTTCAGGGGTCCGTCAGGGTGCAAATCTTTCACCATTATTTTTGTTTATCTTCATAAACGATCTAGAATCATGGTTGAAACGTCTTAATTGCAATGGTGTTGATATGTCTGTTCAAAATAATATGTATATTTTTTCAATGGCGATGCTTGTATTGTTATATGCTGACGATACAGTCTTATTGGCTACGTCAGCGCCAGCACTACAGAAATCATTGGACTGTTTTCATGTATATTGAGAGAAATGGAATTTGACTGTTAATAGTAATAAAACTAAGATTGTTATATTTGGAAGTGGTACGCGTAGGGTAAATAAATTGTCATTTTCCTATGGCAAAGAGGACATTGAAAGAGTTGATATTTGCAATTACCTGGGTTTTAATTTTCACAAAAATTGAAAATTTACTTTTGGGCTGAAAGAGCTAGCAACACAGGCCAAAATATGTATGTATTTATTATTGAAAATGTCAAGGAACAACGATTTACCTCTTGATTGTGTCATTAAAGCCTTCGATGTCATGATTTTACCTATCATCTTATATGGATCCGAAATATGGGGTTATGTTAATATCGATATCCTTGAAAATGTACATATTAAGTTTTTAAAACTAGCTACGGGACTCAGAATGTCAACCCCTAATTTTATGTTATATGGTGAATTTGGAAGGTATCCAATCAGCATTTATGTTTCAAAGAGAATTATTGGTTTATGGCATAAACTGAACACATCCCTATCTCATCCTAAGTTATCATCAATAGTCTTGAACTTCATGTCACTTGATAGTGCAGTCAATAATCACTCTTATCCATGGCTCAATACTGTTGACAATATCTTAGACTCGTGTGGACTCAGTTATGTTTATAATTTTCCTGGTCGTTATAGTCGAATATGGCTACTTAATAAAGTTGAAGAAATTCTTAAAGATCAGTTTTATCAAAATTGGAGGAGCGCAGTAGAAATAATTTCCAAGGGTTACTATTATAAGTTGATAAAGGCTCGACCATCATTAGATGGATATCTGTTATTGCTTGGTGCGCCAAAGGGCACCAAGTATTATGATTTGATTCTCCTAAAACTTTTCTGAATTCTCTCTATATTACTCTTGATATTTTCAAAGGGAAGCCGCGCCAATCACATGTGTTGTATCCAAATCAAAAGACCAATGAACAGAGCTGTAGCAAAAAATGCATTACGTCACCATGTGGGTAATACAAAATATTTGGCACATTAAACTGTGGAATATGATTTCGCTTTTATGTTATGTTAAAAGAGAAACAATATTTTCTATTAAAGACGCTGATAAATGTTAACAGACTCAATCAAAAACATCTTCATTTGATGAAGAGTCTGCATTTGTTCCAGATAAGAGCATTATTTCGCATTCAATAATCGCAGAATCCACTTTTTTATAACCCACGAGATTTAATTTCACGCTGGGCTCACCTGGCGATTTAAAAGTAATGTTTGTGTAAGAACGATGGTGACATCGAAAAAAGACTTATGTTTACTAATAGGTAGATCACTTACGACCACGTGACAAGTCATACTTAACGATGTCACTAAATGTTTACGTTGAAAACATGTCTTTATTATCAAAGCTACTGAAATTGACTCGTGCTATATTTAGAATATGACCTACATCGCTGGTTCCATACGGTCACTATAAGGCCGCGGCTTAGCTCAGCGGAGCTGGGTTGAAATCCCGTCAGATCATCGGAAAGTATTTTGTTTATTATCTGTAATACTACAGTTAATAATTAACCAGCATGACAAGGAGATATGGTTTTGGCAGTACGTTTTGCACAATTTCCTGTCATTGTCAACGCTACATGGCAACCCATGCAGTGCTTTTACTTCAAGTAACAACATCACAATGCCATAACATCATAAATTGTCACTGTCACATCACTGTCTTGAAAATCTAGTGTTGTTGTGTTCAGAGATTTACATTTTTTCTCTGAGATCTCAAAAAGAGTGAATTTGAATGATAAATAGAATATCACCCTCGTGTGTTTTGATTTGAAATATACCAACAATCGTTGATGAATGTAAAAAATATTCATAACTTTCAGCAATTCGTGTTGATAGAAATTAATTTTGTGAAATTAACTTTGAGTAATACTCGTGTTAATATTACTGCTGTTATCCAGTGTTGTATATATTATCACCCAAATTGTTCGACAAATCACAATCTCCCTCATCTGCCTATGTGGCACCAAGCATGCCTTTTTAAAGGCTTTTCTTGTTACCCAAGTAAATAAGTTATCCTTTATTAAAATTCAGAACGTCTAACCATTACCTTCTTGTTGAGACAGGACGTTGGAAGAATATCCCAAGAGAAAATAGGACTTGTACATTATGTGACTCGCCGTCAATCGCTGATGAATTCCACTATTTATTTCGCTGTCCAGCTTTTCATGAAACTAGAATCAAATATTTTCCTGAAAAACTCCTCAAATTCTCAAACAGTTTATCTTACAGGCAGATATTTTCATCTTCTAACTTTATTGTTCTTAGAAACCTGGCAAAGTTTATAAATGTTATATCATCCACTATACATAAAGCTTGAATATACAGAGTAGTGCAAAAAGTATTCGGCAAATTGACAAATTCGGTCTTGATGACATATCTACGCTAATCTTTCGATGGCTACATCTCGGCTTCTAGAATACGCATCTGGTTACAAACGCGCCTATAAATAGATTGGGGTGTCACATGCTAGTCACGTGAGTTATGTGATCGTCTGCCATGAAAACTTCCGGTTTACCTGATGCAGACGACATGGGTCGGAAAAGTGCCGAATTGTCGCCCGGTGTTAAGAAAACGGCTGTAAGATTGTATCAGGTCGGCAATTCTATCAGTGAAATCAGTACAATATTGCAGAGACCCCGTAGTACAATAAATGATGTGAGTAAGAAGTTTTTAACAAAGGGTTCGACAGAAAACAAACCACGAAGAGGATGGGCCAAAATCGTGAGTGAGCGGGATTACCGTGTGTTAGAGAGACTTGTGAAACTTAACAGACGGGACACTCTGGGTGAAATATCTGCAAAATTTAATGAAAACAGGGAAGTTCCTATCACCAAACGAACAATTCAGTACCTTTTACATTCACATGGCTTCAAACGTCGGGTTTCAAAGAAGAAAGTTGTAGTTCGAGAGATCAATCGTAAAAAGCGAATTGCGTGGTGTCGTGAAAAGAGAAGGTGGACAGTGAATGAACAGTGGAAAAAAGTTGTATTTTCTGATGAAAGTCAAATTGTTATTGGACAGGATAAACGTGTATACGTGTGGAGGCAAACCGGCGAGGGATGGCGACCCGATTTAGTGTGTCCAAAAACCAACAGAAAATATCAAGTTATGATTTGGGGTTGTATTTGCTGGAATGGCGTGGGAACACTTACGGCTGTAGATGGTTATATAAATGCCAACAAGTACCAAGACATCTTAGAAACTAATTTATGGCCGGTTATTGCAAGACATTTCCCAAAAGATGGATATTTATTCCAAGATGACAATGCCCCAGTGCATCGTGCGCGGGTCATCAATGAATACAAGGAAACTAATCAAATCAGATGTATGAGCTGGCCAGCTCAATCCCCTGACATTAATGTAATCGAAAACGTTTGGTTATACATCAAAAGAAAGATTCAGTGTCGCGTTCATTTGATCACATCGAACGTTGAACTGTTCACGGAAATTCAGCGAATTTGGGAGGCTATCCCACCTGAATATATTCAGTCCCTGTATAATTCTATCCCAAGACGTGTGATGAAAGTAATTCGTCTCAAAGGACACCTTACACAATATTAAGTAAGTGAACTTACCTTTTTGTGATATTTTATATGAAAATTACCTATGCGAGAACGGAGATCACAACGTACTGAAAGCTGATCCGATACGGCGGCGGCCATTTTGCCGAATACTTTTTGCACTACACTGTACCTGTGTATGTTGACGTGTCAATTTAATGTAAAAATCTTCTTTTAAAGAATGAATGTATCCCATATATTTTGTTTGAAACCACCGCCATGTTGACTCTTTGTACATATACAATATATTTATTTGTACTCTTATACCACCAATGGTGGTTTGTGGAGAATAAAGTGAAGTTGAAGTTGAATATTACCGTCAGCACCAGCATGATGTAGGCAGCTTTAGTTTTGTCCAATCAATAACTTTAGCCTGATAGGACCCAAGGTTGCATATTGATTTCAGTGCTTATGGATATTGCATCTATGTGATACGTAGGTATATTCAACACGGAATATGTACTAAGAAACCATATTGTTGATGTTAAATATACATTTATTACTGAACGAGACGGCACACATTTGGCACGGGGTCATAAATGTCCAAATGCATTTAGTTCATTCACTAGTTTTGTAAACTATTTGCTGAAACCGTTTTCTAAATACAAATTTGTTGAAAGAGATGCACATATGTAAATATTCTATTGAATAATAATAATGAAAATTTTTAAGCCTAATATCCAGTGCAAGCACTGCTCATTGGCTGTACATTATCACCCTGAAGGAATTGTACTTTCAAAGCCACTACTAAGCGCTTCGCGCGACCTCATAGGTCCGTAGTTCCCGTATTCAGGTACCCAATTGTACAGCTGGATAGACTGAGTGCAATGTGGATGAAGTGCCTTGCCCAAGGATACAACACGGTGTAAAGCCCAGGTCACAAATCTTTGGTGTCTCCACCTGGATTCGACCCCGGTTCTTTGGCGTGATAGGCCAGCACGCTAACCACTACAGCACCGCGCTCTACAACATTGAACATAGCAATGCTAGCTAGTTATCCAAATAGCATAAATATGATTATTCAAATAAAGTATTCAAGTATCTACAATAACACAATTTCCGGACACATCTAGCAGAACTTATGATTCAATATTTAATAATTCAATAATATATTATTGGCCTTAAAATCTGGTGGTTTTATTACGTTATGTCTTCGTTATGTTGTTAAGGAAATATGTAGTCAAGGAAACCAGCCAGAGAAGACCCTAAAGTGAATAAACCGTTTGCTTATCTACTTAACTTCTGTCGCAATGACGTTTGTGTGAGTGTTTCCCAGCGAATATCAAATTATTGTTGATCATATCGCTACCAAGCCAAGGATGTGGCGGATTATTACAGCATTTAATGTATTAGATGTCCTCCCTTTGCCTTTTCAGACCGACTTGGGGAAGTTTTAACGATGTAAAGAGGGACTCTCTGCTTTTATCATCAAGTTCGTAAAGCCTATAATGCAATTTCGAGTCACAATAATGCAGCTATTTCAAGAATAGAAAAATATGAAGACAAGGTTTATGGAAATAAGGCAAGGCGGCATATGATCAAAGCAGATGTGTTTTATTGAAATTATTTTGAGTTCATGGAGGTAGTTCCCTTAATGTCTTACCATTAAATATATTAGATCTTGCAGAGGCCGGAAATCATGTAAATATAGAAAAAAGGATCACAAAGTTTTTTTAACAAGATAAGAATTTTGTAAAAAAATCACGTTAACCGCATGCCGTTCAACACTTTATCTGAAATATGTTGTTGATTCAAATGGAAGTTCGGGTGTTCTATTTGCATGAGGTATATCTAAAGATTATGATCACACTGAAAATCTTAAAAGTCTTAACGCGAGTTCGGCAATATTTGGAATATCTTATGTGTGTAAGGGATATGCTTGCATATAAGAAGAAGGAGTTATCAATTATCAACTGACACCATCTGTCAATACAATCGTTAGTCTGATTACGAAGAACATAAAACACTTCAATTGTAGCAATAAAAGAATGCATGGTGAGCAAGACGTGGGTTGTAAATATTGTTATTCTGACTGACTAGTTGCAAATTGTATGACACTTAGGTCACAATAAGCAATATTAGAAAGCATGCATGATAATTTAATCATGAATCAAAATATCTGATCTGAACATTGTAAATGAACAATGGTTACATATGGAAAAGTAACTAAACAAATCATTTTGCTTTGAAACACAGTGAATTCAATCGCAATTTATCACAACCATCCACTCAAGGAATATTCTTCAAACGAAACTTATCTGATGTAAAAAAAATAATTTCCAGCATCGATGTTCATAGGATATTATCAGTACCAATGACACCACTTTCTGCAATAGTGAGATATATTTTACTTTTTCGGACGCAGTCCCTTTTGAGATTCAACATCACACACTCCCTCTAGGTCAGGAAACACCGCCAGAAATGACAAGATAAGTCATCCTCATGACCAACAAAATAGATGAATTCCTGAATTGATGTTGTTTTGCTGAAATTATTATTATTATAAATTATTAAGTTTGTTTGATAAAAAGATTGTATCTGAAATAATTGTTGTCGCGCTGCGTTTTATAAGGAATTTCCAAAGTATTTACCCTGTATGTTTTTAAGCACGCACTATTTCATATTGTTCTTAATTGCAAAAGGGCAAGGCCACCAAAGAGCAGTTTCATTTTGCTTTTCATCAACGTGAATTTGAAGTAGAGTCATCATTCATGTTGAAAGTTGATATGAAAAGTAATTATAAATCACACAATAATAACGTTCGGCTTGGAATAGAAGAAATTTTTCACTTTAGACATCAATTGTTTAAAATTCATGACATGCACTCTAATTTCTTCTGTAAATCATCAAAAAATGTTAAAACAATTATCCAGTGTCATTGCACCAAGTGCAAGTACAAACTTCATTCAATGCAAATTCCTGATCAGTTGTTTACTCTGGACAATGACAGGACGCATCAACGTTGTCAAACGTGAATCTGACAGCTTGCACAAGATTTCCGTCCCTTCAGTGCAGCACGTTCGTGTCAATTTCATGATCAATTTCTTAAGGATTTTAGCAAATCGTGACGACAGGGGGCGTGTTGGGAAGCAATGGCGCACTTGGCGTAGGAGAAATGCAATTAGATTGCAACAGGATAAACATGGCTTTGTTTGTCATTAGGATTCAGCTTTGAAATAGATTAACGTCTTCTCGAATTAAAGTGCTAATGTGTTTAGAATTGATAGCTCAGTTTTTATCACGCTTGTCTATATGATTTCAGGAAAAAGGCATGAATCTGTATGTATGTGCTTGAAATAGTTTCTATTCAACTGAAATAAACAAAGACTATACCCAAAATATGCTATTAAAACTAAAAGATGCTTTTATCTATCAGGAAGTATCGAAGATTCAGATAAAATTAAATTTTTGTTAAGCATATTACAGACCGCCAGTGCTTGTGACACTCGAAACTGTTTTATATAATCTCAAAACGTGGGTCCGAATCTCGCCTTGCTCTCGACTTGAAAAGGTAAAGTAATTTCTACTAGTGCAAATAGTATGGACGTAAAGTCGGTACAATAAGATTTATTTCATTATCTGAAAGGCATGTATATCCAACATTGAATTTAGATAAACAATGCTTGATATTGAGAATTTGGTAACTGGCTCCAATTCTCATTAATACTATAGCCTTCCTACCAGTCTGTGTGAACTGATGTTTCAGATTGTTCACACTAAGTGTAGGTGAATGTCCTCAAACTGGCCATTAGATTTGCACGTGGAGCATGTTTGAGGCCGTTAGGCCGAAAACATGCTCCACGTGCAAAACAAATGGCCAGTTTGAGGACATTCTCCTACTTAAAACAAAGTTTAAGAAACCTGTCACCGAGTGTATCGCTTGAACGCAACTTGTTTGTTCACGCACGAAACTATTGGCGATTTTTTTCGATATGTAGCTTCACGATCAATCCGACCGTGTCAGTTTCAAGCATGTCGGATTCAGGTGAAGAATTGTTTCTTACACAGAGTAAGTTTTCTCAAGAAATCTCTTTTGATGTTAACTCCGAGTTTGAGGACTTGATTAATCAAGATGATAAAGTTGTTAATGACTTTACTGTCAGTCAGACATTTGATATTGGAAATACTTCAATTTCGATTCCGATCAAGAATTATTTGAAGGAACTCAAGATTTATTGGAAAACCTTGCAACGTCATCTCTGACGTCATCATTGAAGGGGTCGGACCAAGACATGAGCAGTAACCCATTTAGATTTTCTAAGCCGTTGTCCGAAAATGACATTAAGAAACTCTGAAAACTCACGGCCAAAGAATACGGTCAATAAAAGTGCCTGGGCAGTAGGCTTTTTGAAAGTTGGGTCAAAGAACGTAAATTTCGGGATCAAGCGGGCTCTGATTGGCTGAGTGAGTCAGAATCATTCCTCAATAGAGCAATGAAAATGTTTATTGCCGAAGTGAAAAATCAGAAAGGTCAGGACTATAGGGGGAATACCTTATATGAAATTGTTGGAAGCCTTCAGTACCATATTAGAATAAATGGCATTCCTGTCAACTTGTTTGACTCACCTGATTTCACAGAAATGAGATCAGTCTTAGATTTTAGGATGAAGGAATTAGCTAAAATGGGCGTTGGGATTGACAAAAGAAAGGCAGAAATTATAACTGAAGAAGAGGATCATCTGTGGAGTGCAGGAGTTCTGGGGGAGGACACTGCATAGAAACTCCTGGACACTTTAGTGTACTCCTTCGGGCTCAATTTTGCACTTCGTGCCGGGGATGAACACAGGCTACTTAGAATTGGAAAGAATTCTCAGTTAAAGCTGTTGATCGAGTCTAATGGTGTAAAAAGGCTGAAATACACGGAAGATATATCCAAAACCCATCGTGGTGGACTCAAGGACCGTCGAATTGAAAGGAAGACAGTTGTGATTGGAACCAACGAGACGCAGCCTGAAAGATGCGTCATGCGCCTATATGAGAAATATATGAGCCTAAGGTAATATATACAGCTGTCTTATATTTCAATATGCAATATCAAGTTTAATCATGTAACTTAAGTTCTATATATTTGTAGCAATTTGATAAGTTCTTCTCTTCATATATTAGCGATTTTCAGTTCACAATGTGTTTCCAGATTTGTTAAAATATTCAATTTTTCACTTCTGTTTAAGTAACATAATTTCCCTGTCTGTCAAGAACCATTAAGGGGTTATGTTATTAAGAAACAATTTTCGTCATCTTTATTAAAGTTTGGCAACAAATTAAATTTGATTCTGAAAAGTCCCCAATTTATCACTGTATTTTTATTTAGGCCGAAGGATTTCAAGTGCACAGCCTTCTACCTTTGAGATACCCAAAACATGGAATATGGTATGCTGATTAGCCAATAGGAGCCCACCCTCTGAGGTCCACTATAAAGCCGGTTGTGTCAGGCTGCTGATCTCCATGGTTATTACACTAACCGCTCTTTGAGGGCAACTGTTGCAACTCGCCTGTATAGCGTCGGCGTGGACGAACAACTAATTGCCGAGAAGACTGGACATAGGTCGTCAGCTTTAAGAAGTTACAAGGTATAACCGAGTTTATTATATTTAATTTGCATATTCAGTTGATCCATTGCTCCTGTCACATACTGTTAAAGAGCGACTCCGTGATTTTCATAACGTATTGTTTGGTTTTGGTTGCAAAGCTTAATGTCATATATGGTGATAAAAATTCAAAACATCACATATATTTTTCGCCAAATTACTAATAATAAAAATGGCCCTTCATATGCTCAGAAATCAAATTCAGATTCAAAATCAAACACATAGATACTACTTACAAAACCTATCGAACACTATCAATTCCTGTCTGTCGTTCTGACTACTTTTGATAACTTCCCTTAATATGTTGGTCTGATCGACGTCATCCTTGTCCGAATTTTGATCAAAATCGCGACTCTGTACCTTTGTAATGGCACTGTACAAAACCGATTAAGTTTTTAAACTCGTATTTTTCAGCAACAGTCGGTTATTCTTGTTAAACAATTAAACGAAAATAAATGGTTATATGTCACTCACTTAGTTGCTCTTTAATAGGTACAAACCACTGATAAGGATTCAAAAAGGAGATTTGTTTATGTATTTTAACTCTTTTTAATTGAACCATGAATTTTAAATCGAAATACAAAAATTCATTTTCAATAAACTTGACGATTCATAAAAGCGGAAAATCTGTAACTAACGACTGATGGATATTAGCTTTTAGATGTACATGCAAAAAGAATAACAAGACTGTCAGGTTAATTACTTCTTTTATTGTCAAACCATTATATTCAATGCGTCATTTGTTGTTTCCAAATTAATTTATCCTTGAATCTTCTTGGGACTATTTTTACCACATTCAAACATGGATCCATACAGGTTTCTTTTCGATAACATTCAATCGAGATTATACCTTATATTACAGAGGACTTCCAAGGCTATGGAGGAACGCATCGACAACATCGTCCAGCGTAAGGTGCCCCACTTGCTTTCTGAGGCAACTTCCTCAGTGACATCGCCATCTCAACTGTCCTCAACATCGATGACGTCATCCACGACAGCATCATCATCGACAACGACGTCTTCCGGCAAAACTAAGACAAGTTCTGCCACAGACAGTGAGCGGTCACTAAAGTTGGTACTCAAGGATGGTGCCACATTGTCATTGTCATTTTGAAAATTGATCCTGGACTCGACAATTTGAGATGTATTTCTACATCATGTGAATAAAGACCTTGAATTGTTTCGTTGTGGTTTTCTTGAAACATATCTGTGATGACTAACATTAAGTCGCCATTAGTTTGTCACGAATTGTCGTATCTTTCCAATTATTAACGAGCTTCCATGGTTGCGTTTTAGCGCACAAAACTATTGGAGACTTTCAGTAAAATAGTTCAATAATCCTGACTTACACCATCAACATACGATTACCAAACTTTCCTAATGTTTTCGTAACTTTGTTTTAATCACTGTTACAAGCGGTAGTGGCCTTTATAAACTGTACTATTTCAAAAGAGTTCATTTGAGAAAAAATTCCTACTTACAAAATCAGGCCTTTATCCAGTGCGATGACCACACACATATCATACAGTAGTGTTTAATTTACTGACTGAAATTACCAGAATCTCAGATTAGTTCCTTCATCATTTGATTATAACCTTTATCACAATATTGATCAATTATTGTTGACAAACAGGATACGGTTTCAATAACCTGTTATTTATTTCATGATTTATAAAAGATTTTGATGCGTGCAAAACAACTTCATACATGAACAAACCATTTTGGTTTTATTTATCTGAAACCGAAACCTTTGTCGCATACCTTGGCACACCATTGATAGTAAAAAAAACCCACTACCATTACAATTTCAGTATTAACTTCTCAAAATGTCAACATTATTCATAAGATATCACATCTATCTCATGTGTTTCATTTAAGCAATTTTGCCATAGCTTTGTCAGCAATACATGTTGGGTATAAATTTTACTGTGTTATACTTTTCTATAGACAGTAACATTAGATCCACATATGTTATTAAGATACAATCCTTCCATCTTTGTACTGTGTTTTACTTTTTTTTGTATAGACAGTAACATTAGATCCACATTTGTTACTAAGATACAACCTATCAATCTACTTTGGAAATATAAAATGAAATTAGAAGTGAGTTTGAGTTTGTTTAAAACATTAAGTACCTAATTATGGCCCAAACAATGCGTATATTTAAAAATCTTTATAAAACACCTGATATGTGCTTTTGTTTCCAAATGTTTCGTGATAAACAATAAATGTACTTCACAAAAAATCTTAATTATGTCAAATGATAAGATTTACAACTATTTATAAGATTTTACTAACTACAAAGACCTAAATTGTTTGTTACCTACGCTCTACTTTTATCTCGTTTTTAAAAAAATCACACTTATCCAATCAGAAATCATTCACGTTTATTTGTACATTTTCTCACATCGCCAGAGAGGATGTTTGATACATATTCCATTTTTTATGCCCCCGAATCGGAGATTCCGGGGGTATATTGTTTTTCACCTGTCCGTCTGTCCGTCCGTCTGTCTGTCTGTCTGTCCGTCTGTCCGTTTGTCCACAAAAACTTAAACCTTGGTCATAACTTTTGATTGGTCAGAGCTAGGTCTTTGATACTTGACATATGGATCCCTTGTGATGAGACCTTTCAGATGACACCATGACATTTGACCTTGTGACCTTGACCTTGACACAGCGAGCCTTTTCCGAAAACTTTAACCTTGGCTATAGTTTCTATACTGTCAGTGCTAGGTCTTTGATACTTGACATGTGTATCCCTTGTGATGAGACCTTTCAGATGACACCATGATATTTGACCTTTTCCGTCCGTCCGTCCGTCTGTCCGTTTGTCCACAAAAACTTTAACCTTGGTCATAACTTTTGATTGGTCAGAGTTAGCTCTTTGATACTTCAATATGGATCCCTTGTGATGAGACCTTTCAGATGACACCATGACATTTGACCTTGTGACCTTGACCTTGACACAGCGAGCAGGATGCATCCGGGGGCATTCGTGTTTCACAAACACATCTTGTTTCTTTGGCAATCATTGACAACACGATCATCAGTGGACAATAATACCCAATGTCAGGCCTCATGTGTATCGTTTGTGTTTGTATGTTTATACATATAAAAGCAGTGTTCCCCTGACTATGCAAAGAAACTAAGCATATTACATTAAATGACTAATATTTATGGATACTTATTTTCATAATTAAATTAGTTTATCGCTCCCAGACACACTACCTTAGTAACTATAAATAGAGGAAGGGATTAATACGGTCTTGGCAGCAAAAGACATAATATTTTGCTAATAATATGGCTGTTGCTAATGAAGTATGTTATTTATGTGATCAAAGACAGTAGTTTATGGCATGTTTATAGTTATCAGCTTTCTATGATGACCAAAATGATGATGGACTATTGTTTCATTTTTACACGTAGAATGAACACAGTATTATATTATATAGAGGATATTATATGAGTGCCCGTGACATACTATGTTTACGATACAAATTGCTAAATATTTGTATTTCCCGAGCGAGAGCGAGGGACATACTGATATTTAGGCACGAGCGTCATGGGCACGAATACAATATTCTGTTTATTACCGTAGTCCCAAAATTAACGAAAATTCTCCAAACCTACCAAGTATAGGCAGACACGCGGGCGGCGCCCCGTATAGATTGTGACGTCATAGGTAAACCGTGACGTCAAATCATTGTTTATTACGTGACGTCACAATGAAAAAGTGATAACATATGAAACATATAAACCTCGATAAGACTGCCCTCGTAGGTAGTAATAAACAATAATATCAATGGAATTGTTGTTCATTATTTTATGTCTTATGATTTAAAGAAAAAAGAAAAACCTCATGGATGCAAAGGTAATTGTTTTGATTGTGTCTGTTGTTCCATCCATAACTCTACAATATGTTTATCAACTTTTATTATTGATGGATTTTACATTTATTATGTATTTTCATTATGTTGCACGTTAACAATGAAGTATGAAGTTTGCAAGTTTGAAAGATCATAAATTGCAAGTTGAACAAAATTAAATAATGATTTTAAATGGTATGAAACGGGTTTAAGTACCAACATCGAAGGGAAGGAAACAGTTTGAAAAAAAAGGCTCTGAACTAACCGAAATCGACATGAAACTTTTACAATTACGCAGTTTCATGCAACAATTATATCAATCTGTAATACAAAGTACCAGGTGGAAAATCTAATTGATGTTTGTCCGTAAAATCGTTCTAATTACTGTACAAGGAAAGCTTAAAGTAGAACAATGAACCTCAAAATTATGAGGAGTCGGTTTGCATTTGCTCTAAATCAATGCCAAATAGAACTGTTTATACATCAGTTACAAATATACGGATTTTATAGACAAAAAAGCTTGAACTTATCAAACGTAAAATGTGAAATGAAAAGGCTAAACTACTTATTGTTCATGAAGCTTTATTAGGGAACAATGTACTGCGTGAAAATGAGAAACCATCTTGTATTGTTGTCTAAATCTTAGCTGATTAGTACTGTTTACATATCATTTTCAAATAAAAGGCTATGGATGATAAACCCATATAAACTTAGATGAATAGATGCATTGTGTACATCTATAGAAGTCTACATTGTCATGATCTTCAACAGAGAAGGGTGTTTCAGATTTATATCTTGTCCATAAATTATTTTCTAACGACTAAAATATTCAAGAAATTTGTCTTATTTCCTATGTAGAAGCATTCATGAATATGGTCGAGTAGATAACAAAAAATAAAAGTGTCATTTACAAAATCCAATATCAAGGAAATAGTCAAATTATAATTTATAAAATGGTGCATGTAATTTATGTTTTACGTGCTTCATCAACACTAGATGTTAATGCATGAGTTACGACGGCATGTTAGATTCAAGATTCTTTATTCTCTAAAACCACGCACGGTGGTACATGAGCAATTTTACATGTAGAGAAATAAAGATGCGGATTGCGCATGCATAACATAAAGAATAACACACAACAGCATATACACTATTACATATGTGAAAAAATGCATTTGATGAAGAGAGATATGTTCTTTAAAATTCGAAAGTTGTTACTTTTAAGGAGTAAATTAAGTTTGTGATGGTTTGGCCAATTTGAATAATAAACTTGTATATACTTAGCTCTAAGACTACTTAAGGCATGACATCTAGATAAATCGTGCATTTCGTCAGCAACCGCCGGTGAGTCACAGAGGTGGCATGTCCTCTCCTACTTTGGGATTCCATGCCACCAGAATTAAACATATTTTAGAACTTTCAATAACATGGGTAAACATCATTCATGTAACTTGAAAGTCAATAAAATTTGAAACTATAAAACTATGGGTTATTTAACTTTTCGGGAGGGGTTGAACATCTGTTTAATCATTTTTTGAGTTAAACCGACAGCATGAACAGTGATAGAACGTAAAATCTGTGAAATTTAAAAGCACTCAAAAATCCTGGCAAAATCACACCTTTGAGTGTCAAATATCAAGACATTTTGATTGCAGAAGTATTTGAATTTTCTTTCGGGACATAATCAATGTTTATATACATGACTTGTTTTTTATGCTTCAGTTTCAGATTAAAAAGTCATTATTGTTGAGTTCTATTTAAATATTAAGCAAAAAGCTACATAGTCTGTCTTCAAAAAGAGAAAAAAACGCCTTTTAATTGTGAACCATGAGAATATCAAGTCCAATGTAAGGAGATCACCTGGATGAAATCAAGAGCATTTTTAATCACAGGTCTAACTGAAATGATCAACTTGGCTTGAGCAAGACTCAATTTCAAATGTCAAACAGTCAAGGTTGTTAAAAGTATTTGTAAACAAAAAAACGTTGTGCATGACATGTTAGTTATATTTGAGTTAAATGTGCTTCAATTACACGACATATTAATGCATGAGTTGTGACTGCATGTAACAATTACAGATCTCTTAAACTCTTTAACATGACCGACATTCATGTATCTGGTTGTTCACATTCAGTGAAACATATCTATTTTTGAAATGGCATGTTGTCATAATAAGTCATTTGGCCAGGTATATAATTGTAATAAGAAGGACCGAAACTGCTCTAGTGTACCGCAGTAACAACACACAAACAAACATTAGGATCCCTATCTACAGTTGTGACATAACTATGATATATTTACGTAATTTCAATAGAATAGCATATTATCTAACGTTGCATTAATAGGTTTTGCGAGATGAGTTCTAATTAAATGTTTGTCAGGAATCATCCTACAGTAGTTTTGTTAAATTGACAGCATTTGTTATTTAAAGGGGAAAAAATCAACGTATGAACATTGATGTATAACAATTGATCAACATGTCAGTTCACAGTATACATCTGTTACAAACCTACATTTTCACATAAACTGACTAGTTCATAAATTGAATGATTTCAAACTAGCTTAATTTCAATTAAAATAAAAGTTACCCATTTCAAATAAATTATCTGTGCAATAACAACATAACAAGTAAGTCTATAAAACAACGTCAAATACGGTATGCAAACTTGTGGTACACACTGTAAATTACAAGTGTATATAATCCCTTTTGGGCTCACTTGAAACAAAGAGAATATGTCTCCGATCCTAGCAATCGTGCTCTTTATTGTCAATCAAAAGACAACAAAACGTAACAGATCATTTATGAACGTCTGAAAGCGTGAGAAATCGCAATAGATCCAAAATGATCGCGAAAACATTCGTAAATGATTGGTCATTAAATCGTAACAGTGAGTATTACATCCGATCAGAGCGTATGGAAACGTAACAGAAAGGTCAAATCAGAAAACATTTAATAAATTGTGACACAATCACAAAGATCCACTGCGATATTTGCTTCGTTTAAGATATTTGCTTCGTGTTAGATCGGCATAATCGTAACTCATTCGTTTTTCCAGTGTAAACGTAGCATAAATTATCGTCTCCTTCAAGTTCAATGTATTGAGATCACCAGGATGTAAAGGAAATAAGCAGCATCAATAATTGACTGGAAAGACTGGACATGGCTGGTCTACGAGATATACATTTCAGGAGAGATTTCCCTCTGGTAAAAGGGGTCACGACCCTTGACATGTAACTGTATTGACAGGCGAAGAAACTTGATTGACAGCACACCACACCGCCTGTAATCAAGTAGTGGCAATGACCTTTTCAGCTAATGAACTCAACTCGCTTATGAACTTGCCGAATTTTAACTACATATGCTTCCTTTCAATACCACTAATATGCACTACTATTTTGTATTCATTGACATATTTTTCTCAACTTTGTTTCTCACATTCTGATAGTTAGTCATTTATATAGATCATATACGAGACATGTCTGTTCATCACTTATATAACATTGTTAACTTTTTGCAAATTGGATATATTTTGCTGAGCAGCAGTATTACATATATTTGCAGTCGAATTCTTAGCTGTTAATTTCTAAACAGTTCCATGAATATGTTTCACAAAACGCTTTCATTAGATTGGTTTAATGACATGGGTATTGGCTATCGAACACACTCAATGAGAACTGTAAATTGCTCAGAGTATTCTGATATTGACACGCACGGATCTTGATTGACAAGATTGACGTTTTTCCGTGTAAGCATACATGGGCATGTGATTCTTATATTTAGTATATATTTCCCCAAAGTGTAATCCAATAAAAATATATCATTTCATACACAAGACTGGCTTCATTTACAATGATTGTTGGTATCAAACACTATAAATGAGAGAAATCATTTACTCAACAAATCCCTCTGGTTATGGGGTTATGACCCTCTGAAATGCTAGGGTATTGACAGTAGCTTGTTTATTCAGCACAGTGAGTAATCAAATACCAGCATAAATCATTCATCTAATGAATTCAGTCCACCACACACAAGCAAAACTAAAATAATGATTCTAATATCTGAAGCAAATCATTTCATTTTGGAATTAGAAAAACAGCTTTCACAAAATCGAGAGCTCGTCAATACATGATTATATTTCCTCTTTTAGGTCCTCTTATCATATTTGATCTTCAAGGTTAGGGTTTTATGTATATGTTTACGTCTTTACATATAAGGTCGAGAAAAGAATATGCTATAAATAAAGAAATGTAAGTCTTGTTAAAAAACATTAATTGTTGTTAGTTGAGGGTTGTTTTTGCAAGTATCAGAACAGAAAATTTCAATCTTTAATTAATAAAGCAATTCCGGAAATTCTTCTGCTTGAAACCCTTTGGAAATAGGAAGAACAAGTTTTATTCTGAATCTTAAAGTAATCGAAAGCAAATATAAGTCGAAGTCGAAGTAGTCAAAAAAGATCAAATCTGATTGAATGATTATATCTGAGAGTTATTTTTTTCAATTTTTGAAATATATACTTCTCACAGTTTTGTTTGACATGACAGACTGCTCTGATAACAAAGCCAATAAATTAATATTTTATGCTTCATAATTTGAAATAAACGCCCCAAGTCTGGCAGGTGGGTTTTCATTTTGACAACACAAACTCTACCAACAAAACTCATAACATGACTCTTCCCTCTTCCATGTCTACTATGTGGTATCTACAGGTTGCCGAGAACCCACTGTGCAACATTCCAGAGATCTTTCAGAAGTGGAATTGGCTGATTATTCACCTCAGTAGACATCATCATGGCTGATTTGTCAATGTTACTTTGCTTTGTTTACTTTATTCTTTTATCCTGCTGTTTTCTCACGGTCCAAATAAACTGACAAATAAATCAATTCAGGGATGAAATGAACGTACCTTAATCTACCAATTAAACTTAATAAAATTGCACATATTATATAATTCCTCAATTCAAAATAGGTTTGTTTCACTAAATAATTATTCATGTTTACTTCATGTTTACCTGTTGATGTTAAAAGAGTCCAGGAGAGTGAACAAGTTTTAAAAAGTTTTAAAAACAATTATTTATAACTGACAACCATACTTATTTGTAACTTGCAATGAAACTCGTGAGCCTTACTGTAGCAATGATTCTTCCCCTTTCACTTACTTACTTACTTTCGCTTACTACTACTTCAATATGGTTTCTGACGAACATCTGTTTGTGAGGTATGCTTGAACACAATAATTTATCTAAACTCTTTTTCCACATTAAAGGCATATACCTTTACACTGAAACTTTCATTTGCGTTTGAGCATCAGCCTCAATGATCTAAAGATGTATTCATGCTCACTTATGTCATGAGACTGTGACGTATATATTTGTAATAACATCTATTATCCCAATTATCACGTCCAGTCATAAAAGTCACAGTATCAAATAACATCATAAAGGTACAAGATTAATTTTGACCCGACCATCCATGATGAGATCTACTGGAGCACATAATCAAAGAGAAGATGGCTTAATGGACGTAATCTATGTACCAGTAAAGACCTGCTGATAATTCACATTTGATCAGCTGTCATGTGCATTGTGTATTCAACAGATGCATATGTGTTTAAACAGTATTCTCCTTCGTTTAGCATATTTGATATTCATTTGGATTTAATCTAAATTATAATCCAATGATGACCTTAAGTTCATGGTTAAAATGGTAAAGGATGTTTGGTGTACTCTGTACTGGAAGTCTCAATTCAAGTTCATTCAGCGCCAAATATGTCCCATTATCAACAATAGGGCACTCACTACAGATTGTTATAGATGCTATGTTATTTTACATTTAAGGATACTTATGAGAAGATATGACGAAGTTTGTTCAAAGTTTTCTCCCACTTACTGAAAGGATGTTGGACCTTATGATGTCTGTTATTGCAGAATCTACAAAAGGTTGTTTGTCAATCTCTCCTACACATACCTGCTTCGTTTCAATAAAAATGCATGTAGATTTTGTGAAAATGCTCAAGGACTATAATGCTTGACATTTGTTTCAATTAGGCCGAAACATTTGTAGTAACTTACAAGAGAGATGGGACAATACGTTTATGGCATATATAAAGACAACACATTAACCTATAAACTGTAAATAGAAGAAAAGTGAGTTCTATGCTTTGGTCAGGAAAATATTAGATATGTTGATCTTTATGGCTTATAAGGTATAATATTTCATGTGATCAAAGGTAGAGTTTATGATCATCAGCTTTCAATATAGACTTTATAAATATGGATTATCCGACTCAATCCGTCTACTTCCTCATTATTTTTGCCCTTAGAGATATACATTATTACTTTGTGTCATTTTTATTGTCTTTTGTATCAATGGCAAAGCTTCAAAAAGTTTGAATTATCGCACTGGGTGTTATTTGTTGTTTATGTGAGGCTAAATTAATTGTTTTAAAAAGTGTGCTTATCATTAATATTGTTTTTTATGCCTTTTCTGGCACTGATAGAAGGTAAAATCTTTTGATTTACTTATGTGAATGTACTTGTGTTTTTGTCAATATAAGATTTGAAGTTTTTGTGAACTGACAATGTAAGGATGTATTTGATTTTATTTATTTGTGAGGCTGCTTATTTAGAATGTACAAGTCTTGTTAAAAGATATCTGGGTACATGTTAATTAGCAATTAAAATATTGTGAAAAGAGTTTAACGCTTACTTGGGGCAAAATCAGAGTATATTGTTACTATTTTGTGACAAAAATTAAAATAAACTTATCAAGAAATAAAGTATGACACTCAATGACAGAATTCATTTTATCTTTTAGATCTTTCCCAAAAGATTTGAGCATACTTCCGATTTTCTCTTAGCAAAGAACATGTACAGACTTGATTCGTTAATAATTGATTGATCATTGAATTTTGGGTGAACAAAACATTAAACTAGACGTATAGTCAGGTCACCGTTATTACACATTATACATATATAAAATACAATATACAATTCATTTGTAAACATTTCTTATTCTCCAATATGTTATACAATTATTACAAGTCAACTAGATCATTTTACATCTTCTATTAATGTAGTTATGTAGATAAGTTTCAAAGATTTAATTTGCCAAACACAGACACCCCCTAATTCAGTTGCATATCTTGTAAATAGAGGTATAAACGTGTTATTGTTATACACGATTTCATTTATGAAGAAACAACTCACATTTCTAATTTCGTATGTAGTATAGTATGTAAGTAACGTTTATTATTCATATAGAAACGTTAATAACTGACATTTGCTTTCATGATGAAATAGTATGTTACTTTTGTGAAGTCATAGTCCAAGTTATGGATATCATCTCGATATATTGTGAAATCGGAAGCTAAAAAAATCACATGACTTTGACTTGGGTTTTCAAATGTAATAATTGGCGTACCACATTTCAATTTCATGGAAGATTTCCCTCTGGTAAAAGGGTTGACGTCCTTGACATGTAACTGAATTGACAGGCGCAGAAACTTGATTGACATTTGTGTAGCAGTATACCACACCGCCTGTAATCAAGAACTGGCAATGACCTTCTTAGCTTGCCGAATTCATTACGTCTGCCTCATTTCCATAATCGAAATGTCAGACCTAGTATTCTGCTGTTAACTAAGATTAATATTCTTAAAAAGTTTTTTTTGAACATGATTTTTGTTCTTGTGTTTACGTGGGTTGACCAAATTGTTTAAGGTAGATGAAGTATTTTCCACAGAATAAGACGTTTAGATTACGTAGCAGGCGTCCTTCGATTACGGCAACAACTCAAAGTCATTTACGTGTGGGCTTAAGACGGAATAATCCATCACAACTTCATAGTGTTTTTGTTAGAATCATATGTTTGCTTCATAAGGATGACGCAGTATTTATTTTCTATAAATAATTGAATAACACATTTAAATCGATCAGGTATTGATATTTAAGTTGTGCTAAGAAAAATGAGAAATACATTTGATAGTCATGCACTGATAGAGTTACTGGTTATTATTTCAAATACTAAGGAGCAAAACCCCCATCACCCCGTCTTTTCCATGTCAGAAATTGGAAATTTTTTACAAAGTTCAATTCGCTAAGACAATCGTCATGGTAGTATTGAGATACACCTAGTGGGTTTGAAAATCAGAGAGCAGTTATACTGGATCAATAGCAAGTAAATTCTAAATTGAAACCTGCACGCTGGGTTTCAATTTGCAATTTACTCGCTATCAATCCAATATAATCTCAATCTTTATTTCAATACTCAGAGGCCTCAGGCCTATAGTACATTGTATAGTATTACATAGTTCAATATACAATCATATAAATCTGTTTTACACAAAAAGCATAATTATATGTGATTCAGTGTTACTACTGTCTCCTGATTTTAAATGCGTGGTATAAAAACATTGCAAGATTTTGTATTTCTACCAATTTTTTACAGTTTAATAAGTACGATAATTTATCTTTAGATGGATGGACATAATAGAAGTCTTTAAGGTATTTTTTACGTAGTTCATTATAAAAAGGACACACAAGCAAAAAATGGTACTCATCTTCCAAGAGGTTATTATTGCACGATTTACATAGTCTCACTTCTCTTTTCATGTTAAGAAATCTGCCCTTTTCAATCCATAAATCATGCGAGGAACATCTGAAGCGTGCTAGACTTACTCTGAATTTTCTTATAGTAACACATGATAAATAATGCTCAGTATAGATGTAGTGTTTAAAAGCTGAATAATAGTTACATTTTGTGGATAGATGAAGGTTGGTAAGCCATTTTTGTTGGTAGATATCCTTAAGTCTTTGAGTAAATGAATTTAAGAATCTTATTGGAAACTCAACATTTTGTTCTAGCCATACGTAGTTGAAACCAGTTGTGACTAATAGCTTCTTTAAATCTGTTATCCAGTTTTTTTGTCCATTTTGGTCATATAAGATCATCATTTCATAACATTTTTTTGGTAAACGGTAAGAGGGCATGCATAAAAGTCTCAGCCAATATTTTATCATTTTAACTTGTGCATCTATAACAATCGCTCTGGTTTTTAAACCCACTAGTTTATCAACAAAATCAACAAGTATTCATCAGATGAAATGTGCAATGTCTTACATATTGATGTGCTTGATGCTTGTATAAACCTTAACACTCAGATTGACTAAAATAATTATTCTTATATGTACATTAATTTTGACTTTAGTCGTCAATAAATCCCTAAATTTTGTGGCACATGTGCCACATTTGAACATCAAATAAGCCTGTTGCAGTATATCTCTCACCCGAAGTGAGAAATATTGAATATACACCCACCACAACATTTCATTAACTAGATTGGCCTCAAATAACATAGCTATTGGATATCGAACTGTGTGTCAATGAGAGATGTCAATTGCACAGAAATTCCTTCTGGTAAAAGGGGTTATGACCCTTTGACATGCTAGAGTATTGACCGATGAAGGAACTTGATTGGAAGAAGCTGGTTCATCCACAACAGCCAGTAATAATAAGAAAATATTTTACGTTATACAAAACAAAATACACATGTTGTGAAGAACATTTTTTACACATCACTCGGGAATTTATAATCAATATATCTTTGAATGTTTAATACAAAACCATTTCACATTTAGATTTGCTTTATGTGACATGACATTCTTGGGTATCGAACGGTGTATCAATGAAAAAATGTCAACAATAAAAAATATACCTCTGGTAAAATGGACTAAGATCTTTTGACATTCAAAGGTATTGACAGACTTCAAATCTTGATTAACAGCAATCAAATATCAATATACATGTACATTCGTCACCTCGTAGAACTTTATCTACATTGTGAATAAAAAATTAGCAAGGGTGTCTACCAACTGTTAAGGAAAGAATGGAAATTTCAAAAGAAAAATAAAAAACGTGACAATGTCTTATTTATGAAAATTAACTCTCTTTTCTCTGGAAATTAGACTGCTTCTTATTTTTCTGTAAACGTTGACTACATGTTATCCGATTGTTATCACGTTTCCTTTCGAACTCATGGTGACCATTGCTAAAAAGACTGTCACTAATTGTTCATCTGCATGTTGCCAAGCACCGGCTGTGAAACATTCCAGATATCTTTCGGAAGTTGAAATGGCTGATTATTTACTTCAGTAGTCGCCAGCATGGTTGATTTGGTCAATGTCAATTCACTCTGTCTTTGTCATTATTTTCCCATGTTGCCTTTAAGGTCCATTTCATCTGATAATCAACTTGTTTTGAAAATGGTTGTTTTCATGACTCTTCTATTTCAACAAGTTTTTATCACTTTAAACAATAAATGTTTGTTGATGTTCAAATTTAACCATCGACGTTAAATACTTGTGATTATAAAGAGCTTTGAACATGTTGCATAAACATTGGCAGAAGAAATCGGAACATCCAAAATCATGTTTTAAGATATTTGAGATAAAATGAAATGATTTAACATTGACAGAGCTGACATGTACTGAAAAATAACATCCTAATTTGTACACCTTGTGAAAGTATAAAAAAATGAAAGAAAGCAAAGTCAAAAGAACTTAAATCAACCTGAAAAAAAAGTTACATGATATTATCTTATTTAAAGAAATGGTTCAAATTATGAAAGTTGCTATACAAAAGGAACAAGAGCGCATCCTCCTTGTATTATCTATGCCCAAAATGGTTTAGAATTATGCGAATTCAAAATTCTGACGAATGGGTATGATATTTGAGGAAAACTGTTATCAGGCAACTCACGACAAAATTCATTGATGGTTTAATTCTTTTGTTTTTCACATGTTCCTACCTTTATGACGTAATGACGTACCAGTGAAGACCTGTTGATAATTCACAGTTGGTTTGCAGTCATAAAGGATGTGTATTCTACAGTATGTCTTTTGTGTAAATATCTGTCTTTTATAATCATCCGGTTTTAAATCAAAATTATAGAAGCCCTTTTTGACATATTACTAATTTTAACTTGGTTAAAGCTGCTGTATCCTGCATTAATAGTCATATAGATGGCATCATGTTCTTTCATAAAAAACTGCAACTAATCATTCCATTATCAAGGACTATACTACTTATTGTTCAGAATGATGTATTTTCTTACAACATATAATCAATTTATAAGGATTCATTAAAAGGTTTGCTACACGCCTTCAAAGGGTTTTGATATCCAAATTCGGGCTAAAAGAATTTAAAATAGGTTTTGATTCCTTAAATTGTGTATTTCTATCCTCTTTTATCCCGATTCAAGGTAAAATGGTAGATGCCAACTTAATGAACAAACTTCATTCACATAATGCAACAATGGTATCTTCAGGTTTTAACTCCTCTGAAGGAGACAAGGATGTATGAGTTAGCTTTGCTTATAAATGATCTGGTTAAATAAAAAACTTTAAAATTTAAAAGATAAAGTGGTTTAGATTGAAAAACAGATGCCAATGTATTTAGAGAAGCAGGCCGATGTCACGAAAGAATTGATATAGCCTACCATTTTAATTTAGCATATATTTAATAACATCACTCTAGAGTTGTGTTGAGTCAATCTCCAAGGAATACTAAGAACTCAAAAGTTTTTTATATTGATGGTTATGGGTCAAATATAGTATAATTTCAATGACGTCATTGTGATTGTTTTACAATATAACAAGAACAAATATAGAGATGATTAATTCACTCTCTTACATATGCATTATATGCCTTTAAGATATATACTTCTCATTGTAAATGAATTGTAAATATGACAGGATATATTTTCGAAAATAATTGTCTTTTACATCTACACATGCATATTGCTAAGAATAATAAACTCTGAAGTATCAACAAATATCTTGATTTTCGCCTGTTATAGAAATGAAACTTGGGAGACACAGCAAATTTTCTATAAGACAAAATCCAACGAATAGTTAAGATCCTAATGCTTATATTTTCAATTTGAAAATATGTGTACTTCTATAGGGATAAGAATTATTAAAGGGAAAACACATATTCAATGTAGAGATGATTAATGTATGTAATGATCTGAAAGCAAGTAGAAGTTATCATTAGCTCTATATTATCCTGTAACACACTGTGATACAGGTTTTGCCCTCATCACTACAGTGTTTCCCTCCATGGCATAGTTTAAGATAGTTTAGATTAGTCTTTGATGTTTAACTTCTCCCATATTCTTGACAAACGACAGACAGACAGAACCTTCATATAACTTATATATCAACAGCCGTCAAAAACCTATAAAAGCAAACAGAAACATACCTATAGTGAAGTCATGTTTACAAAGGCCTTGATATAGAAAGAGTTTATACATGTACATGCTGCCAATTTGACTAATTCAAGATCACTAGATCTTTGTTTGTTGGCATTTTACCATGGTGTTAACTTACAATACAAGTATGTCGTTGAAATATGGAAATGTTACTAGTTCACATACATTAACAAATGTGTTGACGCAACTTGTTTTAGTTTTACTCTTTGAATCTTTTAGCACTTGAGCAATTTGCAGTAAGATAAAAACAGGGTTCTTTTGTTTTGTCGAATACAGAAGGTTCTATTTGCCTCGAATGTTTGAATTAGTTTTGGTTTAAGTATTAAATAGCTTATTGTTCCTTACGAAGTGTTAATGTTTGTTGATCTCTGTCACATGAAGTTTCAGTTTACAGTCTATTTCTATAAAATGAACGTCCCTGTGAATTCCCAAAGCTCAATTTATTTGTCCTTTCATCTGCAGTATAATTACAATATTGGTCGCTACTGTACTATAATCTGATTCAGAATAGAGATGTGATCCACTGATTGCATCATTCTAGGGAAGGACATGAAGTTAAATGATTAGTGATAAAGACTTTGATGCATTTACTTGATTTATTCCGAACATGAGCGTCATAAGTGCAAAATATTGTGCAATGTAGCATAAAATGACAATCTGAAATGCTCCCTATGGGCGCAATGTTGGTGATAGCTCTAATAAGATATTTTGATAAATTTAACTGATGTTTATTTAGTGAAGATAATATGTTTTCCGATCATAGGTTCTTTAACATGGGTAATGTTAAAACCAAATTTCCTTTGGACATGAACAATAAACACAAATGTTTCTTTTGTACAAACATCAATTCATGAACAATGAGTAATAATAATCTTTGTAAAATATCACCTTTGTGCACATCATTGACCTTTACTTTATATGCATACCGAATACATTGATTTGCAACTGTCTGTTAATGCATAAACTTATCGTATTGAAGAACCCTTGTTTCATTTGATCCTCGCTTCAGTTTACAGCTCAAATCTTGTTTTCTAAAATATATATCGAGCTGTACATTTTTGCACTGACCTTTTATCACACTTAATTCTATCAATGATACAAGTTCAAGGTATTCAAGACTAAAGTTACTGGTTGTTTATGCATTCGTGTTGTAACAAAATCACAAGGTTGTCATACATTACTAGAAAAGCAAATACTTTAAGACAAATAATTGAATTTCGGAAGTTCAAGACAGGTACAATTTTCGAGATCCGACTTACAGATCCATCTTCTTAATTTGAATTGTTGGCACATTTAACCACCACTGCAATGCCAGTACAATACAACAGTTAATGATAAATTCAAGAAGAAAAATCTGTTACAAATGGCCCATCCGAATGCATGAAATCATCATTCATCCATGAAACATAAATTATATTATATTTTAGATGAATGGTAACATGGGCAATGTAATTTGTTTATGTTGATGAACCAACAACATTTCAAGTACCACGATTAATAATGATCTTTGAAGATATAAGCTTTCAACACACCAGTGACTTTTCTTGTTCAAACACTTCTTTATGACATTCCCTAAAATCGATATTCTTTCAAACTTTACCGTCTGTAACAGTAGTAGACTATTGGTATGAGTCAAATAATGAATTGATAAAAGTCGTTTTAACACGATACATGTCTTGAGTTGGAAATGGATCCTTTTATAGACACATTCGTCTAGTTTGACTAATTCAATATTTGTTCCAATTGGAATTTTAAAAATATTGGACCAATATGTTGACTGTTAACAACTGGCGTCTAATGCTTTGGAATTGGTGCATAGTTAAAAGTTACGTTGCATTTGTGAATTCTTCAATGAACTTGAAATGCTTTCCAAATTCGCAACCTCTATATTATAAGAGTAGTCGTTCGTTGTGATAAAATGATGTGTATTTCTCCAAATGTTTGAGTTATCTTTCAAACGAAAGTATTAGTCATATATATGTGAAACACATTACGAATCCCATAATATACACCAATAGAATTTACACAGAGTACAATCTTTCAAACTTTTAAAATTCATTAACGATCCTTAAATTTCGATTTTTTTGTTTGAAAACATGGTTATTTACATATTGTATCATGCTCCATGATCCAGCGTCATTGGTGTTGGCTGGAAGTATAGACTGCTCCACAGGCAGAGACAGATGAAATTACTTTCAGGGTAAAAAGTTATATTAATCCCTGTAATCTAATGAAATGAACATTTCCAATGATTGAATCCTTTGAAATCAAAAAGTCAACAGCAGAGATTATCGAACACTTTTTCCACTGGGAGAAACAGGAAATGAAAAAAGCAATGGACTAGCTTATTACTTGTATAACTTGGACGCATTTCATTAAAGTTTATTAAGTTTGTATCATTATTTGTTGAAAAAACAAAATATTAATGATATTTGTAAACCTATGATACAACTGTTTGTAAGGATTACACAAAATCTGATTTCTGAGGTTTCTTTCTAAAGTCATAAATTGTAATTCCATGAACTAATTGTAATGTGTAGCATTCCCATATTAGAATGGGTAATAACACAGACAGCCAATTGTCACTAAGGTTATATGGTGTCAAGCCAAAATTATCATTCTACAATCTAGGAGAAACAAAAATGTCTTGTTAATAGACATTTGATTGATCAATATGTTTTCCCATATATTATTAAGCGGGTTAATTTGTTCTTTAAAGGGGCAGTAGCACGTTTTTTGATAATTTGATATTTTAATTATTTCAGTGATAATTGTAAGTTAATGCTAAATGTATTATATTGACAGTGTCAACAATGTCATTACACAAGCCAATCACCAATAGTCAGAGGACAAAGTATGAGGATCCACATAAAATACATTGGCGGCCATTTGTGTGTGAACACCTTTAATTCATTTTGGGTAACATAAAGGCATCGCATGGCTTGACTTTACGTTATATATTTGAATTATTACTGCTTCATTTAGTTTAAATACATTGTCTCTCAATAGGAACCATTTATTTTCATTTTCCTCACATTACCTTATATTCCCCCTAAAACGTGCTACTGCCCCTTTTTACCTCTTTGTAAGAATTCAACAAGTGTGAAGGGGTTTTCAGACTTCGACCAAACAATTTTATAATAATTTTAAAAATTGAATAGGCTGTAATGAGATTGTTTGCACTGGAAATTCTTTGTAATTTTATAGGAACATTTAACCATTTTAATTTCTCCGGTTCCTGTAAATTTGGTAAGTAAATGGTAACATCGGTTTTATCCTGAAAATTTCAAATAAACAAACAATATATCACATACTAATTACGTTTTAAGAACAGGTAGTTAAACCAGAGATCAAAGCTTATCACACAAAATCGGAAAAGTCTATGTTCTTCTGCGTCTTTGATAATGTTTTCTTCTCATATACCAAAATACCAAAAAGGTTAAATAAAGTATGGAAATTGAGGAATTATTCTCAGTCTAAAACTACAAAATAGCCATTAAACATTTTCCATAAACGTTTACAATCAAGACATTGAATCATGACACTTCAAGTATAAAGTGTGGCTTGGGAATATTTGATTATGTATTTGCTGACATGGCCACACCTTGCTTGTCATGTCTTAATAATATAAACTTTATGTACATAAAGTTTTTTTCCAAGTTTAACTAGAAATGTATTCATTAACAGACCCTATGATTAAATTTCTGTTTCCAGTTTAGGAATAAGAACGACTCTCGACAGTTTCGTGGTTTTTCACAAACTTCAATTTGAGTCCTATCTCCCTTCCTTGTACCATATCCGTCACTAAGTGGTCACCTGCATGTTGCCAAGAACCCACCATGTAACATTCCAGAGATCTTTCAGAAGTGGCAGTGGCTGATCATTCACTTCAGTAGACTTCATCATGGCTGAATTGGTTTATGTTGATTTACTTTGTTCACGTCATTATGTTTCCCTGTTGTTTTATCATGGTCTGTATTATTTGATAAATTAATCAATTTGGAACTTAAGATTTGTCAAAACACAGCTCAATCTATCACCATATTAAGTTCAGCAAAACATTGTTTTTGGAGAAAGGTATGTTTCAAACATGATTGTTACTACTAATTTATGATTAACGTTCATTTCATATCTTTACCAACAATGTTAGCCTCAGATGTTAGAGTCTAACTTAATAGTTTAAGTTTTTAGTTACTGTTAGTTTTTAACATGTTGCAAAAAACCATTGACAGACGGGAATCATTTTATGGAACCATTCTTAATCATAAGTTGAGTTGTTGTTCCCATTATAGCAGTAAATGTCCATCAAGTACAATTGCCTTTTGTTTCAATATAGACTATAGACAGTGTTACCAAAACCCACTGTGTAGCATTTGTTCCTGCCCTTATATTTCTTGCTGTGGTATCATTGTCCATATCATCTGGTGAGTAAATCACACAAGGACAACTTACATTTATAAAGCTTCATTTAACATCGAATCAAACAGAATGGAATCTGGAGATTTCGAAAAACACAGTATTTAGATAATTCAAATTCATGTTTCATGTCACATTCATTCTATTTCGTCTTGATTTTCTATGTAAGTGAATAGCTTGTAACATTATAGATTTAAAATTAGCATTGTAAATAATCTGTTCTTAATCTGTTCATTAAAGTGTCATTTTTTCCCGGAGTTATTTTACATTTTGGAGCATTTGAAATCGGCTTAAAGGGTAATGGAATCATTCTATAGAAGGTTATATATTTATCGCCATGACATGTTGTCATAGTGGCGCCATCTGACATGATGACATAGTAATTTAATTTGCTCTTCAATTATCTAATGTACAACAAGTCTCAAGTCATTAAAGTCACTGTATCAATTGTCTTCAGAAATCTTTAAAAAAAACACTTGATGAATGTTGACCTGACCTTCCATGAAGAGATCTACTGAAGCAAGTCATCGAGCAGAAGATGTCTTAATGGTCCTAATCTCATTCAGAATCAAGACCTGTTGTTATAAGAACCCAAATGGGTATACTGTATAAATCTGCCACCAAAAGACCATAAATGAACCAATTAAAAGATACTTAAATATAATTTTATTTAATAGTTTACATTCTTTTTACTTTATCTTTTACTTACCATGTAAAGCGACATTCTTTTTTTTTACACAACCTCGATTTTATATTTTCCATTCGACATATAGAATTATTTTTATTCTGTGCAGGGTTTGGTCTATCCCTCAATTACTGAAATAGCATCAGGTATTAACTATGTCATCCCGTCTGCTGCACAAGTTTGTGCTTGATAGAGTTTACTATCCCCTCTGACAGAAACATGGAAATCAATGCTGTAATTACACTTTAAGCAAGATCTTAGAGAAGCACCTTGCATGTGTTATCTGAAGTGAATGCATAACCATTATTAACATTAGTTTTATAATTTCTTATTCTTCCCCCAAAAAATGTGTAATCATATCTTTATTCTATTCCCACTTTGACACAGCAGTAGGTACTTTCATGACTGATATCATATATCATGTATTTTTGATAAAGCTATTATACAGATAGTTTCATATTAGAATTGTCATATCACATCTGTATCAGCCCGAGATCCATATATTAGCCCGGGCTGGTACAGAATGTGATATGAATATACTCATATATCATACTATTTTTATCAAGCATGTATATACCTACCAAAAAATAAGCATGGATATGATAAATGATAATATTTTTTTCCATGATCTATGTCCATATTATTGAATTACAAGACAATGAATATGTCATAAGAAATAATATTATCCTCAGAATGTTATTGAATAACGAGGATGTATCATTGAAAATAAACTATGATATCTATCACAACAAATTATAACAATCGTGAACAATTCTACCTCAAACGATAAGATAAGCATGGTATTTGAAAAGAAAAAAAATATCCAATAAGTATTTAAAGTCGTTTCTCATTGGGAAAATTTAAAGAACACACAAGTCCAATAGTTGACTGTGTTAAATACATCATTCACTTACACTAGTTATCATTTGCTGTTGATGACAATTCCCTTGTATTCCCAATGCTCAATTACTTTTGTAATTTCTTATTCTTCCTTAAAGGGTGTAATCATATATTTATTCTATTGAGACGTTAATACACTTCTCACTGCAGTCTGTACCTTCATGGTTGATATTATAAGTGTTAACATTGCTTAGCGGGTTACATAAGTATTTATTATTCCTGCGAAAGGTTCTATGCAACAAGCGGAACGTGAGTTGCATAAAACCTTTCAAGGGAATAATAAACACCTATGCAACCCGCTAAGCAATGTTATAACAAATTTATCTTACCGAATGTTTAAACACAACGCATATTTAAAAAGATTAAAAACTGTTTAGGCACATGACAAAGGTCAGGGTCACAAACCGGAAGTGTTGTTTTGAAAACTACATCATCAATCGTGTCAGTGCCTCGCTTAGTCAGAGACATTTCTTTTGATGAATACAGTTCCTAAGCATAATTTCGATGTTAAACGACTTTCCTTGTAAAGAAGTGGGAAACCTCGGGGACGAGTCGAGATGAATAAGATGAACAGATGCAGTTGTTTTATGGTCGACCATGATTTATTGTGATGACGACAGAGCCGGTAGTAATGTCACAACTTAGAGATCATGTCAGGTAGAGTCTCTACCCGACATTGAGGCTGGCTCTAAGCTGTGTCCGGCCTGGAACGTAGTACATGGACACTACATAACCGCTGGGTCAGTGTTGGCAAGATACCGAGTCCAGGGCATGGTTCTGCAGCGTCCAGGCTGCTGCAGTCTGTGGCCAGTGTAATATCCAGTCTGCATGTCTTCTTTGGTCCGGCCTTTGGTCCAGCCTGTCGTGTCCAGGGCTCTCCCTCCTTTTAAAGGCATTGTGGGATCACAGCCCGTGACACTCAAGCTTAGTTACTTGTTTCAATGGTTCCAATTTGCATCATAATAGCATAATCGTCAACGGCAGTTAATTCAGATTACATAAGGTTTGAAAGATAATGCACTGAGGCGTACCGTGACCATGCAAGGCTCGGGATAGCCACAGGCGATTATGTAATTAATGTACAATTTGAAAATGATAGATTATTGGGGAATAACTTTGGGGAAATGGCTCATTAAAGAGACTTTCAAAACATTGTAAATCATGAAATAATTACAAGGTTAATGTATCGTTAGATGCACGTTTACACTTGCAAGTCACACAACGTAACAGTGAGTGAATACTGATATATCGAATAAATGTGAACCGATTCTCATATGCAATGATCAAGAAAGCCGCGACACAATATTGACATGTTTTTCGACGAGAAACATTTTAAACACCAAATCTTATATTAATAAGCTAATTATGGCAATATACATGTATGTTTTTTTGCATTTATATAGCTTGCAATTACTGTGACTTTAGTTTGCATAAAGCTACACATTATTTTAGCAAAGGTAACATCAATGTATTCAAGGACACATACTTTTCAAGGAGCTCAATCTGCACGCTTTTTTCATGGCGGGGTATAAATAAGTTCAATTGCTCTTTACGTGATTGGTTCATGGCAGGGTATAAATAATTTATCATCCCGCTCAAGAGGGTGATATCTGTAGTTATCCAGGGTCACGTGAACCATTCAGAGATCGAGATTCTTACATGAGGTAGAATAACATTTTTTATGGGAATTTTCATATCGCATTCTGTATCAGAGACCCCAATATCAGCCTAATACAGAATAAAATATGAAAATCCCAATATTACTTTTATCATACATTTATATACTTACCAAACAAACAACAAAAATCATTGTTACATTTAAAATCTTTGATTAATAACATTTAGATGAGTGAATAATTTTATCCTGAACAACCTTATTGATGCAACTCTACAATGTCAATAACACGAATTCCACAGTTGACATCATTACAGGAGTTCAATACTACAACATGATGATGAAATGAGTGGGGAGCAAGGAATCTTTATTCAACCATGACACATTAAGTTTTGGTGAATGATATATTAAGTAGTCCCTAACATAGGCAGTGTAATTTGTTTTGAACAAGAACAATGTGCACGGATAGTGCACTTGTACAAACAACATTTCATGTACAATGATTAATAATGATCTTAACTTTCAACACTCCAGTGATTTTACTTGTTCAGAGATATGTTTCATGTGTTTATACAAATTACATGGAAGTTTACACCATATTCTGTATCGCCACAATTAATGGTCTGTAACTAGATTGATCGCTTCTGAAAACTATGGACTTCTTATAGCTATCAAATCTAGTCCTGTAAAAAATATAAGGGTTTTCATTTGTTCATTACAAAAGGTTTAGCAGGCATGGTGTCAGTGCTCGGTTAAACAATAGCACAAGATTGTCATACACTACAACAAAAACAGATACTTTGAGGCAACAAAATTGAAATTTGGAAATTTGAGTTTAAGTCGTAAAGCCTGGTTTGTTATTCCAGATTTGGCTGACACATCTTCACATCTGATAGTCGAAATAACCTACAGTTGGATATTAATCATGTTTAAGCTTCATTTAAATACTAATTTAATACCACATTTAATGCTGATTTATCCGCCTGTTCAAGAGGGTGATATCAGTATTTATCTAGGGTCACATGGACCACTAAGAGATCGAGATGGTAATAATCATCTGCAAAACTTGTTGTCAGGAAACTAAAATGGAGAGTATGTGACTCACTTTTTCTAAACAAAAAACAACTTATTAATTTATGGCTGGTGAAGTGATGGATTTTACTCTTTCATCCTGTTGGTCATTATCATGAATAACACGAACTAGAGGAAGATGATGGTAAAGTTTCTCCGGGTTACAGAGATGGTTATAAACTAAATTATTCGGGACATCTTAGTTAGTATCAGTATCAACGTGTGGTTAGTAGTTTCTATTTATGAATTTGATTTATGAAACTGTAAGACAATTGTTTATATATTTGTTGTATTTTAAGGTAAAATGACAAAGAATAATTCAAATATCCCATACATAAGATCGTATTGATAAATGAATGCAAGTGAAAAATGAATATAAATCACTGGTTATGATAACACTCGTGGAAATCTGAAGCTTCCACATTAATCATTGAGAATAACGTTGTATTTGTCACGAAAAGTCCAATTTTCGAAAAAACATTTGAAATGTTTTTTTTTTAGGAAGTGTCCTTAAAGAAATTTAAATAAAGCATGAGTCCATCGGTCCAAATACGTCATTCGCTCAGCAAGAAGTATTTCATAACTTGATCAGAGATAAAACTGGTTATCATTTGCTGTTGATGACAATTCCTTGTGTATTCACCATTGTTGATTTCCTTGCTCTTTCATTTCCAGTATCATTACAATATTGGTCACAGCGCAACTACAATGTACTGCACTTCAGTGCAATGCAGAATAGAGATATGAACCACAGATTTCATCATTCTGGTGAACAACATAAAAGTAAAAGCAAGAGATCAACATTTCAATGCATTTTCTTTACTTGTTAGAGATAACATCCTCATTTGTAAATGAGTTTCTGCAATGTAACATATAATGGCTGAATTTGAATTGATCGCATACATGTAGCACAATATATTGATGTTCGTCCATATATGATATACTGAAAAGAATAAAACTGATATATAATTATCCACTACTCACACTTTTAGGTTTAACGTGTATGGACAATGATAAAAATATCAAATTCAAGTGATTTTCAAGTTATTATCAACACAAACATAATAGATCAAAACCAAAAATTCTAGTTAAAAAAGCAATTCAAGTAAACAGTGATTCACTGACACTACGTAAAAAGTAAACTGATATTGCAAATCAACAACCAAAGTTTTTGCCGCTATATAGCATTACCCATGGCAACGAAAGTAAGTAATGTAAGTGAATGTAAGTAACTATATTGGTGTACATGTGGATTTGAAGGATAATATTTCTATTATAAATAGTCCTTATAATTTACACTAATATTGCTGATGTACAAACATTAATTCATGGCAAAGGATTAATAATGATCTTTATAACACATTAATTCTAACACTCCCGTGATTTTACTTGTTCAGGGAGATGTTGTATGTTTTTTACCACCTATTGAAACCATACACTGTATAAACACAATTGATCGTCTCTGACTAGATTATTGACCGAATCTGAAAAATAATTGACTCGTCAAAGCTCTCAAATCATATATGAGTCTAATTTCTTTCATCACTTCAATTAAGGAAATCATTGAAATGATCTAACAGGTCTGGCGGCAGCGCGTTCTTATTCATTGAATACAAAATCACAAGGTTATCATATACGTCAAACGATGCAGATAGTTGAACTTGGTAAATTAAAGTTGTAAAGGCTGGTGTGTTTTCATAAGCTATTTCATATTTGACTCACAGCGCCACATCTGATAGTCCAAAAACCCTTATGTTGGATATGTGTCATGTTTGATCATCATTGCAATGCCAATACAATACAACATCTTGTGCTGAATTCAAAAAGAAAAATTTGAAATGAATGATCCATCCATCATTCATATGTATAAATGTTGAATTGCACGGTCAAATCATCAACTACACTATAACCAATATTTTCACCGTTCATTTTCGGATGGAAATCAGTCAGCAGCGGTTTCTATTTTCTATCAATTCATTCCAAGTGATCCCTATACAATTCCCTACAATCGAAATTATTTCATTTTAACCTTTGCCAACAGGAGAGCAAACAGACGTAGACTACTAGTAGGAGTCAAATAAGTGATTGATAAAGTCTTGTTTACACAATAAAGGTCTTGGGGTGGTTACCGATTCATTTTTTGACACATTCTGCTAATTTAGCCAATTCCAATTTCCTTTTGGCATTTTCGAGATATTGGACCAAGATGTTGACTTTCTACAAAGACGCTTTATGCTTATAATTAGGAGTGCTTTCAGTGTTTGGTAAATAGCTACTGTGTATTTGAGTCAGTGTCTGCTGTGTCCATAATCAAACAACTTGAAGTGCTTGCCAATTTTGTAACCTCTGTCTACATTAAAAGCGTGATCAAAAGTCTGCAGTTTGCAACTGACTAAACATTTTTGTTGTGAAAATAAAATCAAAAGGTCAAGAACAGAGATTGTGTAACACGTTTTTCACTTGGAGAAGCAGAAAATGAAAAAAAGCAATTAAGGATAACATCTTGATAGTTCTAAACATGGTCTCAAATATAATACTTAATTAATGTTGCATATGTATTTTTTCGAAAACAATATAATGAAAAGCCCTGATAAAGTCGTTTTTAAGATTGCTTAAAATATGATTTCTAACTTAGCTTTAAGGTAATTGTATGAACTTAATTCAGAATTCGAGCAGTGTGAAAAGATATTGAGAGTAAAGTGAAAATAATATTATTCTGTTCTTTTGATTTGGATTCAATTGTTGAAATTGTTGAGTTGAAATAGAAATGAGTTTAACATATTTGTAATATCATTGCAAGTTACTTGGTAAAATTATGGTAACGTTTTTGTTATTTTTATGTTTCTAAATCGTTGTTGTTTGTATATTCATGTTTCCAAAATAATGACAATCTATCATGTGTCTGTAATCTGTATCATGCATCTGACGTCTTGTCTTGACAAGTACTGACTGAGGGTCACTCTGTTAGAGAAGAGATAAGATACGTTAAATCTGCATTTGCAACAGAACAGAATTCGCAACTGTCACACCAGGAATATTGCTTCAGTTAATTGTGACGTCACAAGAAATGAATGCAGATGTAATGGTTGCATGTTTTTGAGAGCTCTCAGCCAATAAGAACTGCCAGAAAAAGTGTATCTAAACCGTTTGATGTAATCAACATTCCTAACATGTTCCCAATTTCAATAAAAGGGCATAGAAGAACCAATAGCCAAGTTATACAATTCAGAACACTAATCTTCTCATAGATTAAATTGCATTTAAACTATTTCGAGTTTTTCAAAACCTTATGTTTTTTCTTTATCACACAAGATAAGTACTCGTATCAAACCATAAAAAAGCACTTATTTTCGATTCATCCAATGTATAGAATTTTCTTTGCCCATATGTCAAATAAAGTCCTACGCTAGCTCTAGCCTACAGCAAAGCAAACAGAAGCAGACTGAGTTACATGAGTCAAGTTCATCTTCACATTCTGTGTCCTGTTGACAGAGGAAATATCATCTCACATCTATTGACACAAACTACTAATGGAACCAATTTCAGATCTGGTTTCTCTGTGACTATCTTCAAGCTGGTTTCAGTATTTTCTCAGGTAAAGGCTTCTATTTAATGGAAGGTTGCTTCTGACAGGAACAAATCACGTAAGATTGTTTTAGTAGACATTATAGTAACTATAATAACAACAGAACATAAGGAATATTTTAAATTTTCTGATTTGATATATTTACTTTGAGTTGACACTATATGATAATGATAATAATCACCACGAAATTATATCCTGCCTTTATAAGCTTAATATCCTGTTCAAACTCACTAACAATTAGTCTTATGTCAGCAGAAAAGGAAAAATATAACAGCATATTTATATATTTACTTGTTCAGAGATGTTGCATGTTATTGATACCAACTACAATGGAATTGAAACCATATTCAGTGTGGACATGATTAACCCTTTAATGGGACAAACTTTGTGCAATAATATTTCTGCATCTTTTTCCACATAATAGAAACATGAGTATAAAGAAACATTCAGCCATATATTTTCACAAATTTATCTAATTTGGCCAATTTCAGATTTTGTCCGTTTTTAATTTTCGAGATATTTTACCAAACATGTTGATATTTAACCATTAAATCTAATGTTATCATTTATGAATGTCATTAATGCATTGTTTACAACATGCTTTAATTAACATAACAATACTATTTTGGTTTATAGCTTTATTCAAACAACTTTAACTACTTACAAAGTTGTCACTTTTTATATTAGCAATCTATATCCACAGTACAGGTGTGTTGTTACAAGAAGTCTGTATTTTTCAATTCAGTTGATTTTGAATAAATCTGAAAACCAATTCAGAAACCAGTCACATAAGCCTCTTGAATGGATGAATCTATCAAGGAACAATAAAAACAGCAAAAGCTCGATTGGCAAACATAAAGTAAAGTGTACTGAATCTTCAAATTGCTTAGCTTTGCTTCAGGCAGACAGGTAAAATTGTTTTCTGGGTAAAGATTTGTATCAATCCTTGTAGTCTAATGAAATGAACATTTCCAACTGATTAAAAATAAAAGGCAGAGATTATGTTACAATCTTGTCCACTTGCAAAAACAGGAAATGACAAAATTTAATGATATCCCCTTGATACTTGTAATATTGGCGTATCATATAAATATTTTTTCCGAAAACAAAGTATTGCTAATGATTGAAATCGTTTTAAGACTGCTTAAAATAAGATTTCAAATGAAGGTTTATGCATTTTATAAATAAACTTAGTACAAGGTGTCAACATCAGAGTGGAATTGGAACTGTCATATCCAGTTTAATTGATTAAAAATAGTTCTTTGATGTCATTGAACTTAGCTAGCTAATGCAAATCTTATAGGTAAAATCATATTATTATTGTTTTATCTAAAGGGACAGTAGCACGTTTTTTGATAATTTTATATTTCAAATTTTCACTGATTATTGTAAGTTAATGCTTAATGTATTATTTTGACAGTGTCAAAAATCTCATTACACAAGCCAATCATCCATAGTCAGAAAATAAAGTATGAAAATTCAAATAAAATCCATTTGCGACCATTTTGTGTGAACAACTTTAATTCATTTTGTGTAAGAAAAAGAAATCACATGGCTTAACTTCACGTTGTATATTTTAATTATTCCTGCTCCACTTAGTTTACATAAATTGTCTTTCAATTGGAATCATTAATTTTAATATTCCTGACATCTCCTTATATTCCCCCTCAAAACGTGCTACTGCCCCTATAAATCATCCAGTTATATGTATGTGTAGTTGTATGAAGAGATATCGGAGCTGGAGTAAACCATAGAAAAATGTTAACTTTATAGAACATACCTTTTGTAAAAGGGGTTATGGTCTTTTGACATGCCAGGGTATTGACAAAAGGATATTGATAAAAGGTGGCTTGTTGATCACCGACAGTCAGTTATTAAATATCATTTTATATATTTCCGTCACATCACTGAGCTCAATCTACAGTATACAAACACCATTTAAATAGTGTATGTCAATAATCAACAAGTTATTTGAATTTTTGGATGTTACAGAAAAATACAACTGAGGCAGTGATTTGTTGCATGTTGGTTCTCACCTTACATTTAACTTTTGAGAATTACAAATAATGTAAAAAAATCGATATGAATTATATTCAGACACATTGATTTTGTACAAAAACATTATTCATTGGAAGTTTTTGTCATCACATATCTTCACAGATAATTACATCTTCAATTGATAAAACAGTTTAAATATCTTCCTTCTAATCTCTTTGAAATTAGTCTGACTGGACTCGTTTTTTGTGAAAACTTTAAATACATAAAATATGATCCTTACAAAATATAAATCTTTGTTTTAGTATTTGGAATAAAAGACAATCTTGCATGTGTTTGTTATAGTTACATCCAAGGCACTTTTTATATATCTCCGCTTCATGTTTGTCATGATCTCCTTTTAGACTCAAAGTGACGCCTTCCTTGTACCATATTCGTCATAAAGCAATCATTTGCATGTTGCCAAGAACCCACTTTGTAACATTTCAGAGATCTTTCAAAAGTGCAATTGGCTGATTATTCACTTCAGTTGACTTCATCATGGCTGACTTGGTTTATGTTGATTTACTTGGTTCACATCATTGTTGTTCCCTGTTGCTTTATCATGGTTTGTATCATTTGATAAATTAATCAACTTGGAACTTAGGATATGTAAGTTTTTTAACATGTTGCAAAACCATTGACAGACGGTAATCATTTTTTCAGAAACATTCTTAAACCTAACTTGAGTTGTTATTCCCATTATAGCAGTAAATGTCCATCAAGCACAACACACATTTTTATATAAAGATAAACATTGTGTTTGCTTGCAGACACAGTTAAAATCCCTTATTTATAATTATTATACATAGTCTTAAAATTCAAGTTTCCAATTTCACATTTGTCAAATCAACTTGGTAATCCTTCTTAACAATTTTGAAGATGTTTTATCAGAAATGTTATAATTATTACTTATACTAAACGCTTTGAAGTAATTTGGCATATCAAACCACAACGTAACGAAATTTGCCTATTGACAAATACTTTTTTTTTTCAAAATGACATGTCATCATAGTGGTGCCTTCTGACACGATACGAAACCTTTTGGCAAGTTCTTAATTACCACTTGAAATTATCATTATCAATAACCTGCTCTTCAACTCTACATTTTTGGATGAGACTTCATCAAAGTGGTTTCCTGGAGTAATTTAACATTTTGGATTATTTGAATCTGCAAACAGGATAATCCAATTGACCTTATTTTTCGCCGTGGCATGTGTTTATGGTGGCGCCATCTATCAGATATGATAGTAATAGCGAGGACTGAATTTGCTCTTCAATTATCTGGGGTACTATACATATAGAGTCATAAAAGTCATGGTATCCAATATCATCAGAGAGGTACAAAAGAAGGGAGTTGATTAATGTTGACCTGGCAGCCCATGATGACATCTACTGAAGAAAATAATCAAGCAGCAGTGCTAATGGACGTAATCTCATTCAGAGCCACGACCTGCTGATAATTCACAGCTGGTCACATGTCATATTGAGCTATTCAACATTTTCTCTATTGTGTAGATGCCCGTCTCTTATCTGGATTTTTGGTGGTCAATCGTATTTAATCTAAAGTATATTATAGCAAGATATTTATTGTAAAATGAGTTTTTGCTGTTCTAAATGATCCCATAATAGAAACATTATCAATGATTTCCTTATGTTCATTTAGCACTAAACTGCAAATATACATCCCAATATCGACACTATGCATTGTTTAGAAATGATGGGTATTTTACCAAAAACATAAATGATAATAACTGATTGCTTAGAAAAGATAAAAATGCTTACACTTTCTGCAACGTTTGAAAATCAAATATTTGTCTTCAAAGGTAAAATAGGTCGTAGTAAAGACATTTTATGGTCATCTCGCATTTACTGTATGAACAATGGATACAAATGTTACTTATGTACAAATAACATTTCATATAAAATGATGAATAATGATATTTGTAAAACCTTTACTTTGGACACATCATTGACTTTTACTTGTCAGATATATTAAAACAGACTACATAGATTTGAAATCACATTCAGGGTACACACTCTCTAACTGCACTTAAATCCTCGCTTTAGCTTATAGCTACTGAATCTGATTTTCCAAATCATAAATTTGGTTGTTCATTGTTTTATTGACATTGTATCACTCTTTTAATGAGTAAATACATTTAGAAGGTATCCCAGCCTAAGGAGCTTTGTTATTTATTCATTCAAAGTTGTCATACATTGTACATAACAGGAAAAGCAGACATTCGACTGACTTGTGGCTTACTTGTGAATGTGAATACATAACACCCACTTAAATGTCAATGCGATATAACAGCCAATGCCCTAATTCAATAAAAAAAAGAGAATTCATTCACCTGTAAAACATACATTTTAGATGAATGATCATATGTACAATGTAATTTGTTTGAACAAGAAGAGTGAACACGATCATTGCTGAAGCACAAACAACATTTCATGTACAATAATTAATAGTGATCTTTATCAAACATTTACTTTCATCACACGAATGACTTTACTTGTTCAGAGATATGTTGCATGTTGTTGATACCAACTACATGGAAATTTAAACCATATTACATTTTGACAACAATTAATGATCTGTAACTAGAATAATGATTGCAGACATGATTGACTCTGTGAAGCTCTCAAAGCTAGTTTTGTAAAACATATTGGAGTTTCAGTTTCTTATTGAATTATTTATCACTTCACTTCAGTTACAGGTTATAATTCCATATATACAAAATCACATACACAGAGGCAGATACTTTGTGGCAAAACCAATGAATTTTAGCAGTTGAAGTTGTAAAGATTATTGTGTTTTCATCCGCTATTCAAGATTCGACTGACAGTTCTACATCTGATAATCCAAATGATTGATTTCCATTATTTGTCAGCTCACCAATATGTAAATTGTTGAATTTCACTGTCAAGTACACAACTGCCAATATCTTCACTGTCATGTTAAATTGCAGATAAAATCATTCACGCTTTGGTTTATATTTTCTATAAATTCATTCCAAGTGATTGGCCCATTGCTTTAGGTTAAACAATTCCTTATAACATTTCCTACAATCGATCTTCTTTCATGTTAAACCTTTGCCTAGAGGGAAGCAAACAGAAGCAGACTATTAGTAAGAGTCAAATAAGAGATTGATAGAGTCATGTTTACATGATAAAGGTCTTGAGATGAAAACGGATCCATTTATTGACACATTCTGCTAATATGACAAATTCCATGTCTTCCCCCTTTGGCATTTCGCGATATTTGACTTTTATGACGTATAATATGTGCATAACAGTTAGGTTGCTTTGACCAATCAGTAACTTCTGTGTCTGCAACTACCTTCAAACAACTGGAAATAAGTTACTGATGTCAATTTCTTTTAGTTGACAAAAATAGTTTCAATTATATGAGTAGCTACCTGCAGTTGACAATGGGTTTGCATTTTTTAAATTTGGCTGATTTATCTTTAAAGCCAAATCAAATGAAATAAATGTAATGGCGTAAATTCATTAACGATTTCTGAATGGCAATTAAACATATACCATATATCATAGCTCAAAGTAAAAAAGTACTGCCCATCAAAGGCCTATCAATGTTTGAAATCATTTTAAACATGTGACTAATATATCGTTATTATATATCATTATGTATCATTTTTGTGTAACATCATATATCATTATTGCGACTTACATGTACATATCTGATATCCAAAGTCAATTGAGGTATCTTAACAACCCATTTAAATCATTGATGAAATGCAAAAACATCTTTGTAAAATACAAACCTGATTGGTAGTCTAATCTATCCGCAGTTCTTAAACGCTTCACTCTGTGTGCGACTTAGACATCAACAATAAGGATACCACAGGTCTTCGTAGTGTTTATGGCTTCTTTTGAAAAACAAAACTAGATTTAACTCCATCGTAAATCAATTGATATGGCATTTATTTGTGCTCTCGTATGGAAGAACCTATTCAGAAAAAAATATTAGTAGCAAACACGAGATTGACAAAATTATGAAGTATATTGAATATGGCACAAGCTAAGGATATCATGAAGGCGATAAAATAACTAGGAGGAGCAATAAATAATTCCCTATATAATTTGTACAAGCGCAATGGTGAATAAATACAGCAAGCTCCGCGAAAAAGTCAACTTTTGACTTGTTATATCCGTAGATAAGTGGCCCATTTGATAGAGCAACTATCATTGAAAAGAGAAATTAATTGCCGTTATTTTGATATATAACATGTCTGCTAAAAGAAAAAAGAAAACGGTAAGTATCTCAAAAAGGGGTGTACAATGGCCAATATTACAAGTATCAAGGTGATTTCAGTCAAAATCAGTCAAACTACAGACCTTTTGTCACCACACTCATGTAATATAAAAATAGATTGCTAATATTAAAAGTGAAAACGTGGTAAGAATTTTCAGTTGTTGAAAAATGCTGGACAAGTATAGTACTGTTATGTTAATTAAAGCATAAAATAAATAGAATGTCCTAAACATTAGATAAAATAGTAAAACATGAATACCTTGGGAAAATATCAAAAATTAAAAAAGGACAAAATTTAAAATCGGTCAACTTAGATACATTTGTGTAAATAAATGGCAGAATGTTCCTCTATACACAGGCAGTGTGGAAAAAGTACAGAAAGTCAACTGCAAATAGTTTGTCATGTCCACTCTGAATATGGTTTCAATTTCATTGTAGTTTGTATCAATAACATGCAACACATCATTGAACAAGTAAATATAGTTCTTCTATGCCCTTTTATCAAAAATGGGTACTTGTAAGGGATGTTGACTTAATTTGTTATTATATTGCTTCTTTATTCTTCTCCACACGAGGGTTGATATAAGAGATAATTTAAATCATCTTCAATATGTGAAGTTTATAACAAGTCAACATTACAAGACAGGTGTGGTCATGTCACCATGCTATTGTATGATTGTAATAAGCACTTAAAAATTAGAAATTCAAAAGCAATATTTAAAATATATTCCGTTTTTATAGTACCACCTGACCTATTAATATATGTAAGCATATTTGTAAGATGTTCAAATTCAGTTTAGTAGTTTACACTTAGTTGTTTTTCAAGATTTGTATGTTTTTTTTTTGTCATTCCTGAATGTGTTCTGAAGAAATGAAACAACGAGCTTTTGTTGTAGTTTTGTGTCTAGTTGTGAACTCCAGTTCCATTATATATAAAACAGCTTTACAGACATATGATAGATTGTCATTATTTTGGAAATATAAAAACACAACCAACGTTGCTATCATTTTACTAGGTAACTTGCAAAGTTCAATGAATTTAAACACCTTTTACAATGCATTTTCATTTCCATTCTACGATTCCATCCAAATCAAAAGTTTAAGAACATAATCAAATTATTTTCTCTTAACTCTCAATACCTTTTCACACTGTTTGAATTCTTCAAAAGAGGTTCAAAAAGCCAATTTTACAGGCCTTGAATAATGTATGAGCGTTTCCAATTCTAATCTAATGTTGACACCCTCTACTGAGTTTAAAACATAACCTAAATTCTTACTCTTAATAATATTTTAAGCAAACTTAAAAACGATTTTATCAGGGGTTTTCAAGTATTATCAATAATTGTTTTAATATTAAACCTAAACTTTAATCTAAATTAGAAATGATATTTTGAGCAATCTTGAAAACCATTTTATTAGGGGTTTCATTATAGTGTTAATGACAAAAATATATATGCAAAATTAATTGTTATTTGAGACCAAGTTTGCAAGTGTCGAGGTGTAATCCGGAATTGCTTTTTTCATTTCCTGCTTCTCCAAGTGAAAAAAGTGTTACATAATTTCTGTTCTTGACCTTTTGATCTTAAAGGATTCAATTATTGGAAAATGTTCATTTCCTTAGGCTACAAGGATTGATATATATATCTTTACACAGAAAGTAATTTCACCTGTCTGCCGGAAGCAAAGTTAGTATTTTGAGAAGGTCAGATTTGACTTTCTACTTTGTTAATCTAAATTGTGCTCTTGATATTAGTTTTTGTTATAGATTCATGCCTACAAGATATCATAATTATCTAATTAATAATATGACTGTTTTGTCAATTAGCTTAAGATGTTGACTTCTTCTCCTAATATATGAACAATGAAAGTTCAGATTTTGATTTTTGAAACAATATATAAACAGTGATATAGCTTTAATCAAGTGGAAGAGTGAGGCTATCTTATCTTATATATGTGTCCCTCTCACCTAAACTCAAATATTTGTCATATGTTGAGCCACTGGAAAAGCAATCAAACCAAGCTAAAACATTGAAGAAATAACAATCATGTTAATGCTGATGTTTTGGACACAAATGACAAATAGGTTCAAATATTGATAGATATTTAATGGACATTATTAATTTGAAATGACCCTAAAATAATTATTTGCATAAGATTGAAGACTGATAATGTGTAATTACATTTTAAAAAGTTTCTTAGTCAGTGAAAACTGCACTCTTTTGGTCACGTTTTTTATGAAGATAAAGGTTACAAATTTGCAATTCAAAGTTGTTTGATGATGGAAAAAGCAGATGGTGATTCAAATACACGATGCCTGTTTACCAAGCACTGAAAACATTCCTAAGCATAAAGCCTCATTGTAGAAAGTCAACATCTTGGTCCAATATCTCGGAAATGCCAAAGGGAGAAGATCTGGAATTGGTAAAATTAGCAAAATGTGTCAAAAGATGACCTTTATATGTGGCACTCACTGGACTTTATCTCTTTCCCTTATATCAAAAAGGCTGGAATTGGTCAAATTAGCAGAATGTGTCAATAAATGGATCAATTACCATTCAAAGACTTATATCCTGTAAACACGACTCTATCAATCTCTTATTTGTCTCCTATAAGTAGTCTACTTCTGTTTGCTTTCCTGTAGGCAAAGGTTAAATATGAAAGAATATTTGATTTCCTGGAATTCTTTGAATAATTGTATGTCCTAAACACAGTGGGCCAAATCACTTGAATAACAGAAGATATAAACCACCGCTGACTGATTTCCATCAGAAAATGAACGGTGAAAATATTGGTTATGGTGGAGTTGATGATTTGACCGTGCAATTCAACATTTATACATATGGATGATGGATGGATCATTCATTTCATTCATTATTTTTAAATTCAGCACTACATGTGATATTGTATTGACATTGCAATGATGATCAAGCATGACACATATCCAACAGTAAGGTATTTGGACTATCAGATGTGGCGCTGTCGGTCGAATCTGAAATAGCTTATGAAAACACACCAGCCTTTACAACTTTAACTTTAATTTCTCAAGTTCAACCATCTGCTTCGTTTGTAGAATATTTCAACCAGTTTGTCTTCAATAAATAACAAAGCGCTATATAATGCGATCAATAAATCTAGTAAGATACAATTAAATCTGTTGATACAGAATATAGTTTCAATAGTTGGTAAAAACACATACAACATATCCCTGAACAAGTGAAATCCCTGGAGTGTTAAAATGAATGTTTTATGAAGATCATTATTAATCCTTGGCAATGAAATAATGTTTTACATCAGCATTATTAGTGTACATTGTTCTTGTTAAAAAAAGTTACATTGTGTATTTTAAGGACCAGTAGACATATGAGCATTCACCTAAACTTTATGTTACATAGATCAGTGATGATTTCATGTATTGCTAATCATCAGGTTGGAAGCACTGCTGATTTGTAATGATGTCAACTGTGAAGTTTGTGTTTTAACATTGAGTAACTTACATTCACTTACATTACTTACTTACATTGCCATGGGTAATGTTAAATAGGGGCAAGTGTTGTCGATCCGCGAATCACTCTACTTTGTACTCAGTGTGAGTGAATCACTGTTGAATTGAATTGCTTTTTAACTAGAAACTTTTAATATATTTTGTTTGTGTTGATAATGATTATGAATAAATTCAAATCACTTGAATTTGATATCTTTATCATTGTCCATATACGTTAAACCGTATAGTGTGAGTAGTGGATAATTATATATCAGAAAGTCATTTACAAATGAGGATGTTTATCTCTAACAAGTAAAGTAATTGCTTTGAAATGTTAATCTCTTGCTTTTACTTTTATGTTGTTCACCAGAATGATGAAATCTGTGGTTCTGCACCGCACAATATGTGATCAATATTGTAATCATACTACAAATTGAAGAGCATGGAAATTGAGTAGTGGGAATACACAGGGAATTGCCATCAACAGAAAATAGTAACCAGTATTATTACATGATTGAGGGTGAGATACTGTGTTCTGTCAGTGAAATACACTCTCTATCTGTTATCTCTCATCAAGTTATCAAATACTTCTGGCTGAGAGAACAGTGAACACACCCTATGCAAAAAAAAAATTCAAAAGTTTTACAACAAAATTCTTGACTTTCCTTGACAAATACAACGTTAATAACCATAATAACCAGTGATAGATAACGTGTTTTTTTTAATTAACAGATGTTTATTCACTTGCATTCATATATTGATATGATCTATTATAAATGATGTTTGAATAATCCTTTGTCTTGTTTGTAAATTACAAGATCCATTTTACCTTAAAATACAACAACTATATCAATCATGTCTTAATCTTTCATAAAGCAAGTTCATAAATAGATACAGATCATCAGACATTATATATTGATACTGACTTAGTTTTGAAGGCCTCTCGTCTAAACAGCATACATATAAAGGTTCAGGTAATAGTGCATAACCATTCATGTAACATGGAGAAACTTTACCATCATCTTTCTCTCGTTTGTGTTATTCATGATAATGTTTCATTAGTATTGTTATCTTCTATGTTAGCAATGACAGCATTATAATGTCCATGATTCTAATTCAGCAAACAGTGAGCTCTGTCAGCCATTAATGCGTGCAGCATAGCTAATAAAAGGAGCAGTTTGCTATATGTAACACTTATCAACAAATCAATGACATTTCGTAATTTTGTATAACAGCTTGAATGATATACCAAATCAGTTTACAAAGTATTTACACCAAAAGCAAATGACAGGCATTATCTATTCACAATTGATATCATTTCTGAAAATGATCCACTATAATGAAATATATTCATTTATCCCATAATATTAAGAGATGTTTCCACTTCGCACTCAACGTTACTAAAAGATAGTTGCAGACACAGCAGATACTAGTTCGTCAATGTAAGCTGGCTGTAAATACTTATAACATGTTCTATACATTAAATTACATGGTTGAAAGTCAACATCTTGTACAGAAAAACCAAAGAGACAAAAATTGAATTAGTAAAATTAGAAGAATGTGTCAATAAATGAAAAAAAATTCATACTAAGACCCTTTTGGTCTAAACCTCACTCTATCATGTTCTAATTTGACTCCTACTAGTAGTCTACTTCTGTTTGCTTTCCTCTAGGCGAAGATTAATTATGACGATTGTAGGGAATGTTATAAAGAATAGTGTGTGGTTGGTGAGGTGATGTAGGGGTTATTGCCACTTTCAAGTATTTTCCTTTTATCGCGGCTGCTAGTATTATTGCAGGTCAAAAGCCCGCAACACTATTGTGGCAATGCATTGCAGTGAAACCTGCGAGCATCGGCTGGAACTAGCAACCATGGGTGGTACTGCACTGGAATTCAGTGTAGCATTGCACCCAAACCTGACTGCGTGTAGAACAGTTCTCTACTGCAGACAAAGTTGCCGAGCCCCTGGCGGGATCACTCTCCAGGCCATATCAATCTGATGCACATTCAGCAGCTCAAGACATGAAAAGGTGCTGTAAAGACATACAGAAATGGATGTCAACCAATAGACTTAAGTTGAATGTTGAAAAACCTGAGTGCATTTTGACTCGGCAGAAATCAAAGCGTTTAGACTCACTACCATGTTGATTGAAATTACTGAAGTTCCTTTGCCAGAAAACGTCAAAAACTTGGGTGTTATTGTGGATGCAGATCTCTCCATGGAAAGTCAGATCACTCAAATAGTAAAAGTGTGTTTTATGCAGTTGAGGAATATTGGTAATATCCGTAAATTCTTAACAAAGGAATCTACCATCATTCTGGTACTGTCCCTAGTCATGACGAGAATCGACTATTGTAACAGCTTGCTTACTCGAGCCACAGCTGAGCAGATAAATTGTCCTCGATCCCTACGATCTGAGTCAAAACTTCTTTGTACAATTCCTAACACCAAGACAGTGCGATATGGCAAGCGCTCCTTTTCATTTGCAGCAGCATAAGCTTGGAATAGCCTGCCAGCATCACTCAGAAGATGCCCTGATCTGATTTGAACATTTATATGACTGTGCACTTCGAGCATGCATTAAGCATGGAGTAATGCGCGATAAAAGTGTCCTAGTAATATTATATTTGAACCATGGACCTCCGAAGCCTTACACCTAATCATTTGGAATGTCAGATGTGATTAAATTTGTATTGCAATGATGGTTAAACATGACACAAGTCCTACTGCAATTTATTGTGACTATCAGATGTGAAGATGTGTCAGTAAAATCTGGAATAACACACCAGTCCTTACAACCTGAACTTAAATTACCAAATTTCATTTTTGTTGCCTCAAAGTATCTGTCCTTGTTAAGTGTATGACAATCTTGTAAATGAATAACCAAGCACTGACACCATGACAACTTTTCAATGAAGAAATGAAAACCTTATATGTTTTACTAGATTTGATAGTTATAAGAAGTAAATTATTTTTTCAGGTGCGATTAATCATTATTGTTACACACCATTAATTGTGGCGATAGATAAAATGATTTCAAATTTGATGTAGTTGGTATCAATAACATGCAAACATATCTCTGATCACTGGAGTGTGCACAGTTAAGATCATTAATAATCATTGTACATGACAAGTTGTTTGTACAAGTGCACTATCCGTGCAAATTTGTTCTTGTTCTTACAAATAGCACTGCCTATGTTAGGGACTACTTAATATATTATTCACCCAAACTTAATGTGTCATGGTTGAATAAAGATTCCTTGCTCCCCACTCATTTCATCATCATGTTGTAGTATTGAACACTTGTAATGATGTCAACTGTGATATTTGTGTTATTGACATTGTAGAGTTGCATCAATAGAGATGTTCAGTGAAGTTTCTTATTGCCATGACTGATGTTGAATAAGGGCATAACCCTTAATTGTTGTTGGTTTTGACCCCCCTTTGTACAATACCAGTTTCTTTAATTTCAAAGTAGGGAAGTCAGCGTTTAACTGAATTGAATTCCTTCTTTTATCTAGAATTTTTTATTTAATTCAGTTTGTCAGTAATGGCATGAATAATAATTGTGTTTAATTTCAAATCACCTAAACTTGATATTTAACATTCACCATATATATATATATACAGAGTAAAAGTATCGGTAATGTATATATGTATGTAATACTGTTTTCCTTTTCACTATATCAAATTTCCATTCATGATATGCTACTTTCCACAACACAATGCACAAATGAGATCGTTATCTGAAACAATTAAAGTGAATGCAAATCAAATCTAGATCTTCAGCTTTTGTACCTTTATGTTGTTGCCCAGATTGATGAAATCAGTAAATCAAAACACTATTCAACATCAGATTGAAGTAAAGTTGTTATACAGACTTTGTTGTGATTATACTATAGATGAAAGAACAAGTAAATTGAGCATAGGAAATACAAGGGAACAAACGGCAAATGATAACTAGTGTTATTGAGTTAACAGATCCTTCCAGCTTAGTGGATGATGTATTTGACACAGTGTTTTACGTGTGTGTTCTTTAAATTGTCACAATTAGAAACGGTTTTCAATACTTATCAGATAAAATAAAGCCCTGATCTATTTTAAGTGGTCTCCCTTTGTACAGTTGACGTTTGATTATTGGCCAGAAAATTATTTTGTCACTTGCAGATAGGATTTGCCAGGGTTAAACTATCCAGTTTGGAAATTCAACCTAAAAGAAAAATGAATTCAAAAGTCCCAAGAGACGTAAGCTCAGGAAATTACCATCTCATCTAAATGTTATGAATCAAAGTTTTAAAATCTAACAATAACTTTTGTTGATTGTTTGGTAAGTATATATCTGTATGATAAAAATAGTATTGGCATTTTCATATTACATTCTGTATCAGCCTAAAGCTTTCGGACTGATATTGGGGTCTCGGGCTGATACAGAATGCAATATGAAAATTCCCATAAAAAATGATATCAACCATGAAGGTACAAACTGTAGTGAGAAGTGTATTAACGTCTGCATAGAATAGATATATGATTACACCCTTTTGGAAAGAATAAGAAATTACAAAACTAATGTTGATAATGTTTATGCATTCACTTCTGATAACACATACAAGGTGCTTCTCTAAAATCTTGCTTAAAGTGTAATTACAGCATTGATTTCCATGTTTCTGTGTCAGAGGATAGTAAACTCTATCAAGCACAAACTTGTGCAGCAGACAGGATGACATAGTTAATACCTGATGCTATTTCCGTAATTGAGGGATCGACCAAACCCTGCACTGAATGCAAATAATGCAATATATCCATTTTGAAAATATAAAATCGAGGTTGTGTAAAAAAGTAGCCTTTACACGTAAACCCTTAAATAAAATTATATTTAACTATATCTTATTTGCTTTATTCATGGTCTTTTGGTGGTGGATTAATACAGTATACCCATTTGGGCTCTTATCACAACATAATATTTTATGACTCCTGTGGGGAGAGAATGTGTAGGAAACTTGAACCAACTGTGAATTATCAGCAGGTATTGGCTCTGAATGAGATATCTTCTGCTTGAAGGGTCTGTTCCAGTAGATCTCATTATGGATGGTCATGTCAACATTGATCAATTTACTTCTTTCTTTATACTGTACATTTCTTAAAAGCTATTCAATGACAAAGAAAATGGTGATGAATTAAAATGAACACCAAGCATCAATTAGTGATAAAAAATAATTTTTGAATTTGAATTTTTAAAATACTGTGTTTTTCGAAATCTACAAATTCCATTCTTTTTTCCCGTTAAGTTTGATGAGGATATATAAATTTAAGATGTCCTTGTATCCAAAGTGATTTATTTACCAAATGATATGAACCATGATACAACAGCAAGAAAAAGAATGACAGGAACACAGCAAATCGACACTGACCAAATCAGCCATGATGATGTCTACTGAGGTGAATGATCAGCCAATTCCACTTCTGAAAGATCTCTGGAATGGTACACAGTGGGTTCTCGGCAACATGCAGATGACCACTTAGTGACGGATATGGAACAAGGAAGGGATCAATAGGAGTTTTTAAGGACTCCGACTGAAGATTGTTACAAACAGCGAAAATGTTGAGAGTTGTTGTTTAATCCTCAACCTGAAACAGAAATTCAACCAGTCTTTACCTTGAGCCATTTCAACACTAGTGACTAATGCTGGACTTTCGACCATAATAAACAATGTTAATAACAAATAGTCACAAGATTTCAAACCATAATTTCAAACATTCAAGAATCTTGAAAGGACTGTGAAAACTGTAAAAAGTTTTACTCTGTGAAAATTCCATTTGTGGATATCATAGAGTGAGTAGTGTGTTTCATTAATGTCTGACAAATACTTATGTTTGAAAAATAACTCAGTCATATTGCAAAATGCACCCCATTTGTCACAACAAACGACTACGACTATGTAGAGAGAGGTTGCAACGCAATGAAGCCATGCACCGATTTTAAGCCATAAAACGCCATTGCAAGTCATTGAACCCTGCTCCAACATTTTGAATATACCAATTTTCAAAAATGTGGAATTATAAAAATTAGAGGAATGTGTCCTTAAATGGATTCGTTTCCAATCCATGACATGTATCATGTAAACAAGACTCTATCAATTTCTTATTTCGCACCTACTTATAGTCTACTACTATTTGTTTTCGTATAGGCGAAGGTTTAGTTTAAAAGAATATCAATTTTAGGGAATGTTTTAAAGAAGTGTGTGCCCTGAAGCAATAGGTCAATCACTAGGACCACCACTTGACTCCTTACCTTATCGTGGTGTGGTGGTTTGTGTGCTTCGAAGACCCCGAGAGCTATGCCAGCTGGAGCTTACATGCTCCTGGTAGGGTCACCCAAGCTGGATATGTCGACGGGTAGAAGCTAGACCAAATTTGAGTCCCTCTAAAACCTGCTTTCTATCTCTTACTATGTCTTTCTTTCCGTCTTTTCCCTCATCCTTTCGATCCCTTTCTCCCTGATCTATCTACTCTCTTTTGGATGGCGACATCCACTTGTTTAATAACTGAAATATTGTTCAAAACACGTTAAACACCATCTCACTCACTCACTCACTCAATCACTAGGAACGAAATTACAGAGACCGTCAACCATCATATGACCTTTTAGTCAGTGCAGTAATGAAGATTTCAGGGAAAAACTTTAACCAAATATATGCTTTTGAAACAAGAAATGAGAGCTATACGGAGTCAACTATATCTTCATTAGATATCAATTAATGTTGTTACAGACCATTAATTCGGTCCACATGAAATATGGTTTCTATTTCCTTATAGTTCAAATCAATAACATGCAACATATCTCTGAACAAGTAAAAGTCACTGGTGTGTTAAATGTTTATGTCTCCAAAGATCATTATTAATCATGGTACATGAAATGATATTGGTTCATCAGCAATAACAAATTAAAAATGATCATTCATCTAAACATTTATGAATCATGGGTGAATTGTGATTTCATGTATTTATACATTCGGATGCACCATTTGTAACAAATTTGTTCTTCTTGAATTTAGCATTACCTGTTATATTGTACTGACATTGCAGTGGTGGTTAAATCTTACAAATATTCAAAAATAAATATGTGGACCTGTAAGTCGAATATCGACAATTTAATCTCTTGAACTTCTGAAATTTATTTATTTGTCTTAAAGTACCTGCTTTACCTGTAATGCATGCCAACCTTGAGATTGTGTTTAAAACTTGAATGCACGAACTACCAGCAGTCTGGGGTACCTTATAAATGTATCATAGATAGAATGAAAAAAGGTCAATGAATAAATGAACATCTCCAAATATACTTTAGAAAACAAGATGTGAAAGCTGTAAACTGAATTGATGATTATATGAAAAAAGGTTTTCAATACGAGTACTGCAGTAACAGAGATTTAATTGTATGCTCACTGAATGTGGTTTCAAATCAATGTAGTCGGAATGCATATCATTCAACATACCTCTGAACAAGTATAAGTCAATGATGTGCACAAAGTTGATATTTTACAAACATCTTTAATACTCAATCTACTTGAAATGATGTTTGTACAAACGTAACATTTCTGTACATTGTTTATGTCCAAAAGAAAATGGGTGGTATAAATTATCCATGTTAAGGAACTATTGATCGAAAAACATATTATATTTACTGAATTAACATTAGATTTATTTCCCTTATCAAAGTATCTTAATAGGGCTAGCATCAACATTGAGCCCTTAGGGAGAATTTCAGATTGTCATTTTATGCTACATTGCACAATATTATGCACAAATGACGCTTATGATATGAACAAATAAAGCTATTGCATAAAAGTCTTTATCTTTACATTTTAATGTTCATGTCGTTCCCTATAAGAATGCAATCAGTGCATCACATCTCTATTCTGAATCAGATTGCAATACAGTAGTGACCAATATTGTAATTATACTGCAGATGAAAGAACAAATAAATCGAGCTGGGGGAATTCACAGGGAATTTCACTTTATAGAACTAGTCTGTAAACTGAAACTTCATGTGACGGAGATCAACAAACATTAACACATCGTAAGGACAAATAAGCAAATTGCTACTTTAACCAAAAACAAAGAAAGTACAAGCATCATTAAAACAATCTTCGCAAAAAGAATCTTCTGTATTTGTCAAAACACAAGGACAATGTTCTTTTCATACTCCAAATCGATCAAGTCTTAAACCAATCAAAGAGTAAAAACTAAACAAGTTGTGTAAACACATTTGTTGATGTCTATTGACTAGTAACATTTCCATATTTCAACGACATACATCCATTGCAAGTGAACACCATGGTAAAATGCCAACAGGCAAAGATCTAAAAATCTTGAATTGGTCAAATTGGCAGCATGTGTAAACCCTTTTTCCATCTCAAGGCCATTGAAAACATGACTTCATCATAGGTATGTTTCTGTTTGCTTTCATATACTTTATGACGGTTGTTTATATATAAGTTATATGAAGGCTCTGTCTATCTCTCGTTTGTCAAGAATATGGGAGAAGTTAACCACCAAAGACTAAACTAAACTACCTAACACTATGCCATGGAGGAAAACACTGTTGTGATGAGGGAAAAACTTGTATCACAGTGTGTTACAGAATAATATAGAGCTAATGATAACTTTTATTTGATTTCAGATCATTGCATACATTAATCATCTCTACATTGAATATGTGTTTGCCCTTTAATAATTCTTATCACTAAAGAAATACACATATTTTTATATTACACTGAAAAGATCAGCATTTAGATCTTAACTATTCGTTGGATTTTCGATTATAGAAAATTTGCTGTGGCTCCAAGTTTAATTTCAATAACGGGCGAAAATCAAGATATTTGTTGATACTCATGAGTTTATTATTCTTAGCAATATGCATGTGTAGATGTAAAAGAATTATTTTTGAAAATATATCCTAGCATATATAAACACTCCAATATGATCTACTATTTATTAACAATGAGAACTATACATTTTAAAAGCAGATACTACATATGTAAGTGAGTAAATTGATATGCTTTAATTTTTGTTCTTGTCATGTTGTAAAATGTTGTCTCTATATTAAACAAATCACAATTTATATAGTTGACGTAATTTAATCATTAGTTAAAATAACCATATATTGTACCCATAACCATCGATATAAAAGATAAAACAGATCGATTTTCGGTTGTTAGTATTCCTTGAAATTTTTGCAGTGACTCAACCCGCCTCTGGAGTGATGTTATTCCATGATGCTAGACTATAACATCATATTTTAACATATAGATTCTTTGGTCACATTGACCTGCTTTTCTTAATGATTTCCGTTCTTTAGCTACTTAAGATATTACTTGGAGTTTACTTCATTGAGTCAACATAACCTGATGTTATTCCAGATGAGTATCTCCTGTTGCCTAAACTAATCAAGTAAAAAAATAAAAACAAATAAACAGCTGGGGTAATTGATGGAAACATTTTGAATTCACAACACAAAAATATTTTTCACCCTCAACATGGCAATCACCTGTCATGTTGTTTAATGGGGTTTTAGAGATTCATTTTCTAACATTCACAGTAGTTATTACTTCCTTATTCCAAAATGTTTGGTATTTAGCCGGATAATAGAGGATGGAAATAGACAATGCATGTCATCAAAACACTTTTTTTATTAGATCAAACCTTTATGTTTATTTCTTAATCAGTTGTATTAAATCTTGTAATATAATAAGTAGTTAGTGCATACTCGAGTTCATTGATGACTGGTTGCAGTGTTCGAACACGAGGAAGTCTACATAAATAGTGAATACAGTACTCAGGAGCTTTAAGCAAGTTAACAATGAATAACTTGGCAAAATTTAGATTAAAAAACAAATGATTATAAAAGACAGGTATTTACACAAGACAAACTGTAGAATACACGTCCTTCACTGGTCTTCACTTGTAATTAGATTACGTCCATTAAGACATCTTCTGCCCAATTATTTGCTTCAGTAGATCTCATCGATCATGGATGGTCAGGTCAACATTAATCAAGTTCCTTCTTTTGTAACTTTCTGATGATATCTGATATTGTGACATTAACGGATGTACATGTATGGTACCGAGGATAATTAAAGAGCAAAGTCAGTCTTTATTATTACGTTTATGTAATGTCAACTGGCGCCACTATGATAACATGCGGCTTCGCAATATAGAAACTATTCAATAGGCAAACGTTGTTTCTGTGTGGCCATTCTAAAGCCCAAGTGTGTCAAAGAACTCCATTGGTACCATTTGAATTAAAAACGGGTACTTTACACATTGACTTGAAAAACATACTTACAAAGGATGTTAAAAGTAGATTGTCAAAACTTGAAGTTTAAAGGTAGGAACTTGTACAAAACAAAATAATATAACCATAAATTTATTCTTGTCGTGAGTTGCCTGATAACAGTTTTCCTCATATATCATACCCTTTCGTAAGAATTTAGAATTCGCATTAATATAAAACATTTTGGGCATATATAATTCAAGGAGGATGCGCTCTTGTTCCCTTTGTACCGCAAATATCCTAATTTGAACCATTTCCTTAAATAAGATATTATAATATAATAAACTTTTTTCAGGTTGATTTAAGTTCCTTTGACTTTTCCTTCTTTCTTCTGACTAAAAAGAGTATAAGTCATTTTTATACTTACACAAAGTGTACAAATTAGGATGTCATATTACAGTTCATGTCAGCTCTGTCAATGTTTAATCATCTCATTTTATCTCAAAATATCATAAAAATGATTTTTGATTTTCTGATTTCTTCTGCCAATGTTTATGCAATATGTTCAAATTCTATAATCACAAGTATAAGACTGATTTTTGATTTTCTGATTTCTTCTGCCAATGTTTATGCAACATGTTCAAATTCTATAATCACAAGTATAAGACTCTTACATTGACTGAACGTCGATTTTTAAATTTGAACATCAACAAACATTTATTGTTTAAAGTGATAAAAACATGTTGAAATAGAAAATTCATGAAAAAAACCATTTTATGTTGTTGTAGTTGAATGAAGTTTTTGATCAAGTTTTTTTCATCTATCTTCATTTTCAAAACAATTTGATTATCAGATGAAATGGACCTTAATGAGGCAACAGGGGAAAATAATGACAAGAACAGAAATAATTGACATTGACCAAATCAACCATGATGGCGCCAACTGAAGTAAATAATCAGCCACTTCATCTTCCGAAAGATATCTGGAATCTTTCTGGAATTTGGAGTGGGTGCTTGGCAACATGCAGATGAACAATTAGTGGCAGTCTTTTTAGCAATGGTCAACATGAGTTTGTAAGGAAACTTGATAACAATCAGATTACATGTAGTCAAAGTTTACAGAAAAATAAGAAAAAGTCTAAATTCCAGAGAATAGAGTGATGATTGTCATAAAGTTCTTCCCTTGCTAATATTTGAAGTATACGCTGATAGAAACTCATGATATGTACTTGCTTTTAACAAAATTAAATGATTTTGAACAAGACTAATGTGTCTGTAAATTACTGTTATCGATTTAATGATTAATATCGATCTCATCATTTCTTCACGTTGTACTTTTAGCAAAATATATCAAGAACATGTTAAATGTAACGAAGTTAATATGTAAGCTTTTTATAAAGACAAAAGACATTGTCACGTTTACGATTTTTCTTTTGAAATTCAAATACTTTCCAGTTGGTAGACACCATTTGCATAATGTAGATAATGTTCTACGAGGTGATTAATATACTAGTATATTGATATTTGATTACTGGTAATCAAGATCTTAGCCTTTTTACCAGAGGTATACCTCCAGGCAAAAAATAAAAGACAATTTTAGATTAACCGTATTTATTAAATTTTTGGCATAAACTTATGAAATTTGGAACAGATTTAGATAATACAAATTGTATGAAACAAGCCGAAACTCAATCAGTTTACTTTTTCATGATATACATTGTGAAATCTGCTCAAACATAGATTTTTTCAAATCCTCTGTTGGTTCTGAAAACAACTTATGCAAAGTTAAACGAAATTTTTGTTTCAAATCTGCAGAATATTTTGATTCTATTGTTACAAATTTACGCGTAATCATTCGCTTGACAACTTTAGTTGTGTCTTGATCTTTTGAAACTACAAGAAATACATAATATGTATCTGAACGCCAGGAAGTCATTTTTTCGGGTTTTTTAATGTGTAAATTTGGTCATCAGCATGTTGCATAACATAAATATTTCCACTTTCTCTAATAATTGTGTTCAGCAACCCATCACATAAAAACTAAGAGTCTTTACTTCAATAAATAAAACCCATGATTTACAAAAGCGTCGATAATCAATTTTTTTCTTTTTTTCCCGGCACCATTTTGGACACTGAGAAATTAGACTTCGACTTGCACAGTAAAACCCCTGCAACTCGAAATCTCGCCAAAATTGGTTTAGAGATATCCCAAGGTATACCCTTTATTTCCAACAATTTCTTATCTCATTACCACACTGCATGATAAAAAACGTAAAGTCTTTGTTTTGCTTTGTTTTTCTGCATCGCGGCGGTCACTAGGAAGTCGTCTGCTACAGCGTCGTCACGTGACCCGACCCAACGACAGGGTAGATAATGCACAGAACATCAAAGCAATGTCACAGCGGCTAAAAAATTCCAAACCATGTCCGAAATTTTCAAATGGCAACCGAAAAACAAATTTTGAGAATTGTCTCATTTTTTTTGCTCGGAGCTATATGTTCTTTTTTAAATATTCAAAGAATACTGCTTGTAAATTCCCGAGTGATGTGTAAAATTGTTCTTCACAACATGTGTATTTTGTTTTGTATCAAGTAAAATAATTTCTTATTATTCCTGGCTGTTGTGGATGAACCAGCTTCTGCCAATCAAGATCCTTCATCTGTCAATACTCTAGCATGTCAAAGGGTCATAACCCCTTTTACCAGAGGGAATTTCTGCGCAATTGACATTTCTCATTACACAGTTCGATATCTATTGCTATGCCATATGAGGCCAATCAAGTTAATGAAATGTGGTGGTGGGTGTATATTCAATTTTTCTCACTTCGGGTGAGAGATATACTGCAACAGGCTTATTTGATATTCAAATGTGACACATGTGCCACAAAATTTAGTGATTTATTGACGACTAAAGTCAAAATAATTGTACATATAAGAATAATGGAATTGTGATTTTCAAACATACTTTTAGTCAAACATAGTGTTTAGGTTTATACAATCATGCACTATCAACAAGCATATCAATATGTAAGACATTGCACATTTCATCTGATGAATACTTGTGGATTTATTTGATAAACCTAGTGGGTTTGAAAATCAGAGTGATGTTATATTGGATTGATAGCGAGTAAATTTTGAATTGAAACCCAGCGTGCAGGTTTCAATTTAGAGTATACTCGCTGTCGATCCAGTATAACTGATCTCTGATTTCAAACCATCTAGCTGTATCTCCATATTACTATGACGATTGTCTAGGCGAATTGCACTGTAAAAAAATGTCCAATTTCCGACAACAGACAGCCGGGGGAGTTTTGCTCATTGGCATTTGAAATAATTTTAGCTGCGAGCAGGTATTTCTATCTGTGCGTGTCCATCAAATGTGTTTCTCATTTTTCTAAACACAAATTAAGTATTAATACTGGATCGATTTAAACATGTTGTTCAATTATTTACAGATAATAAATACTGCGACACCCCTATAAAGCAAATATATGACTTTAACAGAAAGCCACTATGACGTTGTCAAGGATTATGCCGTCATAAGCGCACATGTAAATGACGTTATTATAGTGTTGCCGAACAGTGTAGTGAAACAATTTAATCATCCCACGTAACATATTAATCTCTACTATGGAAATGAGGCCGATGTAATGAATTCGGCAAGCTGAGACGGACATTGCTAGTTCTTGATAGCTGGCAGTGTAGTGTACTGCTACACAAATGTCAATCAAGTTTCAATTCAGTAACATCTTAAGGACGTCACTCCTTTTACCACAGGGAAATCTTCCCTGAAATTAAAATGTGGTACGCCAATTATTACATTTCGGGTGTTTCTGATTTCACAATATATCCAGATGATCTCCCTAAATTGTACTATGATTTCATGAAAGTAAAATATTTTTTATTATGAAAGCAAATGTCAGTTATTTCAGTTGCTATATAAATAAAAAACATGATCTACTATACTTCATAAGAAATTAGTCATTTGAGTTATTATTTCAATAATGAAATCGTGAATTACAATAACACATGCATACCTTTATTTACAAGATAGATATACAGATCAAAGAAGAAATGGTTGTGTCCCTAGTCAATTTGTTGTGGCAAAAATCTTTTGAAACATATCCACATATTTAGTCCAACAACAATTTAGGTTGGAAACATTCGTGAATTTACATGTCACATTATTATTTAACCACATTTTCAGCCTATAATGTGGTAGTCGACAGAAAGTGAAATTGATTCGTTTGTGGAGCGCGGTGGTGTAGTGGTTAGCCAAAGACCCGGGTTCGAATCCAGGTGGCGACACCAACGATTTGTGACCTGGGCTCTACACCGTGTTGTGTCCTTGGGCAAGGCACTTCATCCACATTGCACTCAGTCTACCCAGCTGTACAATTTGGTACCTGAATACGGGAATTCGCAGTACGGACCTATGGGGTCGCGCGAAGCGCTTAGTAGCGGCTTTGAAAGTACTTCCTTCAGGGAAATAATGTACAGCCAATGAGCAATGCTTGCACTGGATATTAGGCTTAAAAATGTTCATTATTATTTTGGTATAACAGAGACATAACTCAGCAGTTACTGCCTGGTGAATATAGTGCTCTGTCAATATTGTTTTTCTTGTAATCTTCTCTCCTGTTTGAAAGGTTTAATTTGCGTCACAGCTCGTGTGTAAATATTCTATCATGCACCTTGATGCAATGATCTATCAATTTATGAATAAACAATTCCGTACATTTTCTTTTCTTTGGGACAGTTCTAAAAGATCAAAAGAATTCTGTCATTGAGGGAGTCATACTTTATAAGTTTTTTTCATATTTGTCACGAAAAAGTCACAATTGAATTAAACATAAATTTTGTTTCTACTCTGGTTTTATCCGCAGTTAGCTTTTAACATTTCTCACCATGTTTTAATTTCTATTTAACATGTACCCAAATAAATTATAACAAAACCTGTACATTTATGATAAGCAGTCTCAAAAATAAATAACATTAATACATCCTTCCATTGATAATTCACAAAAACTTCAAATCATATCTTGCAAAATTTTCTGTAACATTGATAAAACACAAAAAGCTCTGGCAGAAATGGCAAAAAGATAAAAATCCTAAAGGATTAAAACAACTTTTAAAACAATTAATTTAGTCTTACGTAAACGCCAAATGACTCTTAGTGGGATAGTTCAAACATATGTAAGCTTTGCCATTCATAAAAAAAACACAATACAAATGACACAAATAATAATGTATATCTCTAAGTGTATAAGAAATGAAGAAGTAGACGAATTGAATCATTAAAACCAATTCTATACAGTTAACATTGAAAGCTGATATAACGCTTCCTTTGATCACATGATATATTATACTTTATTAGCAGAAGACATTAAGACCATCTAAGATATTTGATAGTTCCCTGATCCAAAGATAGAAATAAAATTTTCTATTTACAGCTTATAGTTTAATGTGTCTGTACACGGAACAAATGTTTTCGTTATATTAGCCATAAAAGTCTTGTCTTAGCTCTCTGGTAAGTTAGAACTTAGCTCGGCCAAATTCAAACAAATATAGTGTGAAAAGCATTACAGCTCTTGAACATTTTTATGAAATGCACATGAATATGCTGGAGCGATTGGCAAAAAAACTTAATCAACTTAAAACTTTCAAAAATTAACTTCATAAAACAGAAATCATAAGGTTCAGCATCTTTTCACTAAGTGTGAACAATCTTTGAACAATCTTTGTAATTTGGTCTCACCATTATGTATTATCTATAACAATGGGTGGTGTCCTATTAATGATAATGGAACATATTTGGCCCTGAAAAAACTTGAGGGAATTGATCCTTATAGTACAGGATAATTTACATCACGATGCTCTTTGTTAACTTTGGCTTCTATAATTTAGATTAACTCCAATTGACTATCAGATATGTCAAACGAAAGGAGGGAGCATGTAATTTGTATTGTCTTTGAGGCATCCTAGTATTGCGAAAACGGATTATGTTGAAATTTGAGTACATAAGTTAACATTCAGTTTGCGTTAACATAGTTGTATGGCATCGCAAAAAGATAACCGTAACTAATTTGGCAGGGCATTGAAATGACCAGGGGTCAAAATTTCGAAAAAACTTTTTTGTATTTTCCCCTACAAAATCCTTCATTAGTAATCAATAGCTTTAGACATAAGCCATATTTGTTCCTTTGCATTAATGTAATGTAATTATACTGATTTTCTTTATCACAAAGTGCATATGGAATATCTAAATCGAAATTTAAGAAAATTTGAACTTCATGAATATGACCCCATCTGTCTATTTAATCATGCTAAATATCTAAATTCAGTACCAGTGACAAGACAATCCTGAAATATGGTTTGGGAATGATTATTTTACTAATGGATAATTGGTTGTTGTTTGTAGGTAGGTGCTCCTGGAGATATTTTATGGCCGTGAAAATGAAACCCAAATTACATGACATTTGTACTAAGATACACTAGCAAGTGAACAAACTTAAGGTGCGCAGCTGTACTTTGCCAAATGACCCATTATGACAACATGCCATTCCGAAAACAAAATTAGATATTGTTCACTTGGTTGGTGTCACCAAATCGTTAGTCATCGTTTTGACAAGGCGTTACATTCTCATGACTTGACTTGGAATCTTGTGTTCACACACTGATTTGTGTCATATTTAAAGGGCAGTAGCACGTTTTAGGGCGAATATAAGGTGATGTCAGGAAAAAGAAAATTAATGGTTCCAATTGAAAGACAATGCATTTCAACTAAATGGAGTAGTAATAATTTAAATATATAATTAAAGTTTAGCCATGCGATTCCTTTTTCTTACACAAAATGAATTAAAGGTGTTCACACAAAATGGCCGCCCATGGATGTTAGGTAAATATTCATACTTTGTCCTGTGACAATGGATAATTGGTGTGTGTTATGAGTTTTTAACACAATCAAAATAATACATTTAGCATTATCGTACAATTATCAGTGAAAAATATAGAATTATAAAAAAACGTGCCCCTTTAAAATAGTAGTAAGCAACATTTATGGATAAATCATGAAAGGTGCAGCATCATTGCTGCAATAATGATCCCCATATTGTTCATTGCAAGTTTTATGAAGTATGGTTTCTACCATTGTTTAAGTAAACTGTTCACTATAATTTGACTTTTTCACAATCACTAGGTAAACATGAAAAATTAATCATTATTCAGTAGTCAAAACCTTTTTGGAACTGAGGACTAATATTTATTCATGCAGTAGATTAGGCTATTTTCATTACATCCCTGAATTGATTTATTTGTCAGTTTATATGGACCGTGTAAAAACAGCGGGATAAAATAATGCCAGAAACAAAGCAAATTGACATTGACCAAATCAGCCATAATGATGTCTACTGAAGTGAATGATCAGCTACTTCCACTTCTGAAAGATCTCTGGAGTGTTACACAGTTGGGTCTCTGCAACCTGTAGATTACCACTTAGTGGATATAAGAGGGTCATGTTATGAGTTTTGGTGGTAGAGCGGGTGTTGACTAGATGAAAACCAGCCTGTCAGCCTTTTACAAATGTCCTTACCTTATGCAGTAACTTATTTATTTATAGCATCCGTTATCAGAACTGTCTGGCATCAGACTGTAACTCGCAGATATAATCATTGAGCCACTTGGGGTGTTTTTCGACTACTTCTACTTGTATTCCCATTCGATTTCTGTAAAATTCAGGGGGGGGGGGAAATGGTTTACACTCGTGCATGCTCATGGCGCATGTGAATTAATTAAAGTGTCCTAGATGAACAAACTGCTGTCTATGGACTTTATTTAGGTGAAGATGATGCTAACGGAAAATTGGATTTTGATTTTGCTTTTGCAATACAGAGGTACCTCACTAGTATATATTTACTCAACCATGGCATGCATGGTTTGATCGTTGTTTCAAATAAATTCCCTTTTGTATGTAATAAATAGATCACAAAATTCGTGAGTGTTGAATATCGAAAATATCTCAACTCAATATCTTCAAAGTTTTGATTTAATCACTTGCTTCGCTCATATATAAAACATAATATTTTAAAATATATCGTTGAAATATTTTCGATATTCAACACTCACTCGTTATGTAATCTCTATTTATTTGAATTTTGCTTTGTGCATGGTAGATTGAATTCACGATGTGAATAATTTATACTGATATTTGATAACTCGCTGTCCTAGATGAACAAGCTACTGTCAATCTAGATTCATTGTCTGTCCATACCATATCTTGTCAAAGGGTCTTTACCACATTTATCAGGGGATTTTGTGAGAAAATGATTCTCTCATTGATAGCAATCGATAGCCAACAGCAGTTGTCAAATGAAGCCAATCTAAGTAATTCAGTGTGTGAAATGATAGATTTCAATGGATTACACTTTGGGGAAATATACAACATAAAGGAATTACATCACGCCCAAGTATTATTACATGGAATAACTAACATCATTTAAAGTTTTTTCTTTCAGACAATATTTTAGTGGGTTACACTTTGTTTGAGAATAAACTACTTAAATGAATTACGGAACGGCCAAGCATTCTTACATGGAATAACTAACATCAATAGACAGTCAATCAAGATTCATCGTCTGTCAATACCATAGCATGTCACAGGGTCATAACCTTATTTATCAGGGGATTTAGTGAGAAAATGATTTCTCCCATTGATAGCGTTTGATAGCCAACAGTCGTTGTTAAATGAACCCAATCCAAGTAATTCAATATGTGAAATGATGCATCTTGATGGGTTAAACTTTGTTTGAGAAAAAGTTTCAAAAAGTCAGCAACGATATATAAGTGATATAGAGACATGACTCGTGATAGACATTTATGACTCACTGTTAGAATATGAAATCCACATTTAACTTACGCTATAAATATTCATAAATACCAAAAAACTTTGTTAAGTGTAGTGCATGTTTGTGTATTTCAAATAAAGTTCATTCGCAAGTTTAGTTCATTAGCTGAGAAGGTGATTGACACTACTTGATTACAGGCGGTGTGGTGTGCTGTAAATCAAGTTTATTGGCCTGTCAATACAGTTACATGTCAAGGATCGTGACCCCTTTTACCAGAGGGAAATCTCTCCTGAAATATGTATGTTGTACACAAGCCATGTTGATAATTTCAGTCAAAGTCATTCTATACACTAAGAACTTAATTAAGCACCCCCCTATTTTGAAAAATGAATTTCGGGGCTCTTGGCATGGACTATTTGGATTAATTTGATGTATTGACCACTCCAGATATAACAATTGCTTTATTTTTGACTATTTAATTGAACTAAAAATCGCTAGTGTGCAAAAATAATGAAAATATGAGAAAAACTGTGAGACTACTGAAAGTTTGCCAAATTTAACTTTTGTCATAGGGGGATAACTACACATTAAACTTTGGATGTTATGAATTAAAAATAACATTTATGATGCCTAGTTGACATTTATACAACACAATCCTTTTTATCATGCATGATAAGAGGATAGCAAGACATTGAATTTTCAGTACTTTTTTCATAAAAAATTTATAAAATGCCTACAATCTTAAAACTTGTGAGTAAATTTGAGATTCCTTAAGTTGAACTTGTTGATCAAACACTTCTTATTCCTTAAGATAAGCCATTATCTTTGACAGGGACCAATTAATGTTTTTTTGCAGTTTTCTTTAAATTCGATATTTGATAAATTTGTGATTTTGAAGGTTCATACTGCTTTAACAATTGACTTTTGCTATTGGGTTATTTACTAAAAAGTCATCAATTCACACAAAAGAATGAAAGTAATCACATTGCAGCAGAAAATATTGACTTCCATTTTAAATGTTAAGGTAACTTGGATTTTGACTAAAAATACCAAGTTTTTGTAAAGCCAGTGAATCGTAAACCGTATGAAGTTTTCGTTTCCACGCTGCTAGATGATCGTTTTTTTAAAACATCCTTATTGTTTGCCTGTTCATTTGTTTTGTTTATCATGAGCAGTGTTTTTCTGTTTGAAAAAATGGGGGGTGCTTAATTAAGTTCTGTGTGTATATTATTGATGCTGCTTATTTCCTTTACATCCTGGTTATCGCAATGTCAATGCTTTTTTTATTCCTCTCTTCTTGTATAAGACTCTAAAGCTGACCTTGAACTTGATACCTCAACCAAAAAACGTCTTCCTTTCTTCTTGTATACAGACTCTAAAGCTGAAAACAGCTGAAGGAAATAATTTCTATTCAGATTATGAATTATAAAAGCCTCTAGATCAACAAAGCCATTGGTTGAGTTTATATTTAATTGAAAGTCAACAATCATGATTCCTCAATCTGAAACTTATAGATACAAAACAACTCATGCATTTATATTGTGTTTATGTAGAATTTGTTAAAATTGTTTTAAGAAATTGTTGCAATCAAAATGTCCTAATATTTAACAGACTTTCTCCAAAAAACGTGAATTATATATTGATCCTTGAATGATTCAACATTTCACAAATGTTTCCTTCTATTACGGTTCATGCACATGGGTTGAACTTGCAAAATGGTGAACATGATTAAATTAAGCCCCTCCTTATTGAGTCTCTCTAATTTCAAATTTCATTGAACTACGAGATACATAAATGTCAATATACCTCTTTGACCACTACAGTGTGTTTACTTCTTTTAATCTGCAGAAGCCTGGACCACTACGAAAGCGTATTACTTACAGGAAGACACGTGCTATCGACATTGACAAGTTTGTCAGTGACGTCAACGAAGGTCTTCTGAGCAGACCTGTTCTTGATTCGTCATCAACTAGCGCAGATATCATCGATGAAAAGGCTACTGCATACAATGATGTATTGACCGAAACCTTGGATCACCATGCTCTGAGGAGAACGGCTAACATCGTGATACGCCACAAATCACGGTTCATGCACATGGGTTGAACTTGCAAAATGGTAAACATGATATAATTAAGCTCCTCCTAATCTAGTCTCTCATTCTTCAAATTTCATTGAACTACCAGATACATGAATGTCAATATACCATGTTAAAGAGTTTAAAAGATCTATAATTTGCAGTAATCATGCATTAATATGTTGTGTTGATGAAGCACATAAAACTAAAATGAAACTCTTTTATGTCAACGCCAACCGTTTACCTTGTTCACAAATACTTTTAACAAATTTGACATTAGAAGATTATTTGGGAAAATTAAAAAACTTTAAAAACTTTCAATTAGGTAGGTCATAACACTGATTACATCCCCTCGTCTAGTCTTCTTCATGTGTAGGTAGTTGAAAATTAATACATCTTCATATGTTAGCCTTCTATTTTTAACTGATATTTGAACAGTATAATTCGGCAAAGATTAAGGGAACATTGTAAGCTGGTTCCTCAATGTTTATATACAAGTTTGTTCTACACTATTACTTTACATGTACATTATGTATTTAGGATGATTATACTGAAAAACATCAAATAGAATTTCTACTCGGTAGTTTTTATTAAAGATTCATATAATTGCTTTATGAAACTGTTTAAACTAAGAATTTTTCAAGTCATTTGTGGTGCGTTCAAATCATTTCTTCAAATGTAATTCAATGTCATGCCAATTTTAGCTTTCCTTTGATGTTGGTACTTGTTTCACACAATTAAAAATCATTATTTAGTTATTTTTTAGTCAACTAGTTGCAATATATGATCAAAAAGCAAATCTCAAATTTAATAATCGATTTGTCATTTTTAAACTGAAACATAAAAGATGTCAAACCCCATCACATCCTTTGCTTTGTATGTTGTATTCACACAAATATCTAAGATATTGTAAAGTTATGGCAAGCGATTGTATATGACAAACAGACGAACAGAAAGCATCAATTCCATTTACATTCGTGAAGTTGGATTTGTGAAAGATCGAATAAAGGAAGTTGATAAATAATAAAAAGTAATATATTGGATTTCATACCAATGGCAATTTCATTTCAGGCCAATGCCTTTGTCGCTTTTGTTAATAAATACTGTGTGCAATCTATGAGTATGGATCAAACAATAGTCCATCAACATTTTGGTCATCATAGAAAGCTAATAGCCATAAATATGCTAATAACTACAGTATTTGATCACATAAAATATCATACTTCATTAGCAAAAGACATATTATTAGCAAAATATTATGTATTTTGCTGCCAAGCCCATTTTAATCCTTTCCTTTATTGATAGTTAATAATGTAGTGTGTCTGAGAATGATAAACAAGTTTAATTATTTAAACAAGTCTATAAACATTATTTCTTTGATAAGAAATAGAATATGCTTAGTTTTTTTCATTTTCAGGGGAAAACTGCTTTAATATGTAAAAACATACAAACACAAACGATAAATGTGAAAATGATATCTAACATTGTGTATTGTTGTCAATTGATAATTGTTTTGTCAATGATTGCCTGAACAAACGTTTGTATATGTATTACACATCTACTTTTGCGTTGTCAGAAACACGCAACAAACGGGGACAATAGCATGTTTTTTGTAAATTGTATATTATCAATTTTCACTGATAATTGTACATTAATGCTAAATGTATTATTTTGATTGTGTCAAAAATCTCATCACACAAACCAATAATTCATAGTCAGAGGACAATGAAGTCCATTGGCTGCCATTTTGTATGAACACCTTTAATTCATTTTGTGTAAGAAATAGGAATCCCATGGCTGAACTGAACATTACATATCTGATTTATTACTGCTTCATTTAGTTAAAATACATCGTCTTTCAATTGGAAACATTAATTTTCATTTTCCTGACATCACCGTATATTCCCACAAAAACATGCTACTGCCCCTTTACATTTATGGTTTATGAAAATACAGTTGGAAATAATATATAGCAAATATTATGAAAATAAGGTTTTTAAAAAAGATTTATAAATATACTAATTTCTTTTCTATGATAAAGTAACTTTATGTTTTTAACAAACTCAAAAGTTTTATTTTTGTACATTCTGAAATAAGCCATTTTCTTATTTGACAAAGGAAAATGTACTCACAAAATACTGTATGAACTACACTGTCGAACCTTTAATTAATAACTGTCAACGAGTAATCGTCCTGGTAATTTGTATTTAACGCATATGTACTAATTATGTACTCTATTTTTGGTCCAAAATTGTATTACTTTTCTAGTTTCTTTGGTGCTTTCTCCATGAAACATTCTAAACCAATTATTACGTTATAAATCTGTACGACCGTAAACCTTCGTTGGAACTCACTTCTAAACTCAATTTACATTTCCATGCGTCACATGTGTAGAGTTCAATTACTGATATAATCATAACTAGTCGGATTTGCTTCCATCCAAGCATATAAAACCACTGTATATTTTCCTTGCACTTTAATGTAAGTGTCATGAAGTTAAACACATGTTTACGTTCGTGACCTGCATGAAGTGCTCTTAAAATCACTTAATAGGTTGTGAAAACCTGAAACAAGAGGTTCATCAGTTCACACAGACTAGTAGGAAGGCTATAGCATTAATGAGAATTGGAGCCAGTTACCAAATTCACAATATGCATTGTTTATCTAAATTCAATGTTAGATATACATGCCTTTCAGATAATAAAATAAATCTTATTGTACCGACTTTCCGTCCATACTATTTGCACTAGTTCAAATTATTGTAACTTTTCAAGTCGAGAGGAAGGCGAGATTCGGACCCACGATTTTAGATTATGAAAATCATTATCTAGTGTCACAAGCACTGGCGGTCCACAAAATGCTTAGCAACATTTCAATTGAACATCTGTTTCTTTGATTCTTCCTAGGAGATAAAAGCATATTTTAGTTTTAATAGCATATTTTAAGTATAGTCTTTGTTTGTTTCAGTTGCAAAGAAACTGTTTAAATCACATACATACAGATTTTGCCTTTTCCTGCAATGACAGAGACGATCATGATAAAAACTGAGCTGTCAATTCTAAACACATTAGCACTTTAATTTGAGAAGACGTTAATCTATTTCAAAGCTGAATCCTTACGACAAACAAAGCCACGTTTATACTGTTCCAATCTAATTGCATTTCTCCTACGCCAAGTGCGCCATTGCTTCCCAACACGGCCCCCGTCGTCACGATTTGCTCAAATCATTAAGAAATTGATCATGAAATTGACACGAACGTGCTGCATTGATGGGACGGAAATCTTGTGCAAGCTGTCAGATTCACGTTTGACAGTGGTGATTCGTCATGTCATTGTCTAGAATAAACAACTGATCAGGGATTTCCATTGAATGAAGTTTGTACTTGCACTTGGTGCAGTGACACTGAATTAATGCTTTAACATTTTTTGATGATTTACAAAAGAAATAAGCGTGCATGTCATGAATTTTAAACAAATGATGTCAAAAGTGTAAAATTACTTCTATTCCAAGCTTAGGAGCAAACAAGTTGAATGTTAATTTTGTGAGATTTATAATTACTTTTCATATCAACTTTCGTACTTCCAACATGAATGATGACTCAACTTCAACATCATGTTTATGAAAAGCAAATTGAAACTGCTTTTTTAGTGACCTTGCCCTTTTGCACTTAAGAAAAATATGTAATAGTGCGTGCCCTTTGGAAATTCTTTATAAAACGCAATGCAACAACAATTATTTCAGATACATTCTTTTTATCACAATAACTTAATAATAACTTAATAATATATAATAATAATAATTTCACCACAACATCATTTCAGAAATTCATCTGTTTTGTTGGTCTTGAGGATAGCTTATCTTTTCATTTCTGGCGGTGTTTCCTGACCTTGAGGGAGTGTGTAATGTTGAATCCTGCAACGAACTCCGCCCGAAAAAGCACAATATATTTCACTATTGCAGAAAGTGTGATCATTGGTACTGATGATATCAAATGAACATAAATGCCGGAAATTGTTATCTTTACAGCAGATAAGTTCATTGGAAGAATATTTCTTAAATAATTGGTTGCGATTTTATACACTGTGTTTCAAAGCAAAAATGATTTGATTAGTTACTTTAACCATTGTTCATTTACCATTTACAGATCAGATATTGTAATTTACGATTAAATTATTATGCATGCTTTCTGATATTGCTTATTGTCACCTAAATGTCATACAATTGAAACTAGTCAGTCAGAATAACAATATATCCAGTAACAACCCACATTTGATCAACTCCTTGGTCAATATGCATCTTTTTATTGCAACAATTGAATTGTTGATAATTCCCTTCTGTGTCGTGATATATGCAAGCATATTCCTTACAATATTCCATATATTGATGAACTCGTGTTGAGATTTTTAAGATTTTAATAAAAATAATTGCAGCTTGATCAAATTTTTAAGATATTCCTCAGGCAGATGAAACATCTGAACTTCCATTTGAAGAAACAACACATTTCAGAAAAAGTTGTTGAACAGCGTGCGGTTAACAGTAAATTTTTTACAGAATAAAAAAAATAATTTTTTTTTTAAAGAACTTTATGATCCAACTTCTATACTTAAATGATTTCCGGCCTCTGTACGATTTAATTTATTTAATGGTAAGTCATCAAGTGAACTACCTCCATGAACTCAAAATAACTTCAACCAAGCCCATCCAATTTGATCATAAGCCACCTTGCCATATTTTCATAAACCATGTTTTCGTATTTTTCTATTCTTGAAATAGCTGCATTATTTTGACTTGAAATTGCATTAAAGGCTTTACGAACTTGATGATAAAAGCAGAGAGAGTCCCTCTTTACATAGTTAAAACTTCCCCAAGTCGGTCTGAAAAGGCAAAGGGGGGAATCTTATATATTAAATGCTGTAATATTCCGGCACATCTATGGTTTAGTAGGGATATGATCAGCAATAATTTGATATTCGCCGGGAAACACTCACTCAAACGTCCTTGTGACGTAAGTTAAGTAGATAAGCGAACGGTTTATTCACTTTAGCGTCTTCCCTGCCTGGTTTCAACGACTAAATATTTTTCTTAATAACATAGAGAAGATATAACGTAATAAAACTACCAGATCTTAAGGCCACTACTATGTTATTGTATTATTAAATATTGAATCATAAGTTCTGCTAGATGTTTCTGGCATGGTTTTATTGTAGATACTTGAATACTTTATTTGAATAATCATATTTTTGCTCTTTGGATAACTAGCCAGGATTCCTATGTGCATCTCTTTCAACAAATTTGTATTCAGAAAAGGGTTTCAGCAAATTGTTTTAATTAGTGAAATGAACTATATGCTTTATTTGGACGCAAGCAAATACGACTATTAAGATATCAAACCCTATTTACTTCATTGAGATGTAAACATGTTTGGTAGCATGCATGTATTCAAATAAAGTTCAAGTGTATTCATAGAGTCAGCTTTATCCTATTCCTCCTTCAACTTTGTGTTTGGCAAGTTTTATATGATCCTATCTTTATTAAACCATTTTTTTGTTTCGCTTTACATTCAACACCTTTCAATTAATGCTGTTTGTTTTACACATTTACACAATGTTTGTTGATATTCAGACTCCGAATGAAATACCGACTATTTGAGCCGACATTACCTATCTAATACAATCATCGTCTTACATGGTTTCTTCTAAATTTGTCAAGTTGTGTAAACATTTCAAATTCAGAAATTGTCCATATTAATTATTTCGTTAGAGTTTGGTGTTGGTTATGAGGTGAAGTTGAAGAATTAATGGTCAATAAATTCACCATTCTGTATCCACTGATTTTTCCTAGAACATCAATTCAAAAAAGCTTTGTAATTTGCTTTTTTTGATAAAATGTTATTTATTAAAGGTATATTTCAAATAATTCAGAAACTCATACCACTGTGCCAAATTTGCTGTATTTTGTATGTGACATACATGTATGTATATCTTACATCAACAATATTGTTTATAAGAACCTATTCCCTGGTTGAATATACCTACGTATCACATAAATGCAATATCCATAAGCACTGAAATCAATATGCAACCTTGGGTCTTATCACGCTCAAGTTATTGATTGGACAAAGCTAAAGCTGCTTACATCATGCCAGTGGTAGTCTTAAAGTACTTGATAAGTTGCCAATGCAGATTCTCCCTTCAAAGGGGCAGTCACAACTTGTTGGGGAATATAAAGTGTTGTCAGGAAAATGAAAACAAATTCAATTGAAAGACAATGTATCTCAACTAAATGAAGCAGTAATAAACTTATATGTAATGTAAAGTTCAACCATGCGATTCCTTTTTCTTACACAAAATGAATTGAGGGTGTTCACACAAAAATTTCCGTCAATAGACATTATTAATTTGTTCTCTGATTTTGGATGATTGGTTTGTCTAATGGGATTTTTGACACTATCACAATAATACATTTAACATAAACTCACAAGTATCAGTGCAAAATAAGGAATATAAAATTTTAGAAAAACGTGCTACTGCTCCTTTACCTTTAATTCACTAAAAAAAGACAGACCTGATTATATATAAATGTTAAAGGTCCGTGGTCTGTTGTAATGGCCCAAGGCGAGCCAATACAGTAATCCCTGAACGTTTATCATGGACAAAAAAAAAAGTCTTAATGAATAACAATTTTATGAATTATTTTATCACAGTAATCATGAATGCGATTGGTGAACTGTCATGAAGTTAAAGTTTTGAAACAGTAAATTCCAAATATCAATATCAATGATATATCATTTAATTATAGAAATGAATACATATAGATAATACAAGAAATATAAATAAGATAATACTTTTGCTGTGTAATATTGCTGTGTATCATGTTACGCTATCATCTCTTCAACTAATTTGGATGCTAATTGACTACTGACAATATAACCAACATTAATCCAGAGAACAGTTTATAAATGATAGAAAGCACTTAAAAACTATATTTACCATGCCTCCCCTTGTTAAGAATCCTAAATGTCAGCATCTTTGATGTATGACCCTGGTTACTTATTTTCTAGAGCAGCAACGTTTCCTATTCATTGTTTATAGGCCACTAACCATTAAATAACACGGCTACTGTGCTCCTTCTGAACACTAGTGCTAATAATTTTCAGTCTAGGTAAACCTAGCCTCACTATTATCCGTTACACTGCTATACTGAGTCTAGAAAGGTCTGGTTGAAGGTCGCGTCAGCCGACCTTTCTGCGACCTATGACCCTCCAACTTTATACCTGCTAAGGCCGACTATTGTGGCTTGGTAAGATGAGTTCTGATTGGTCAACTTGGTCACGTGGGCTGACGCGACTCTCAACCAAGCCTTTCTAGACTCAGTATAGCAGTGTAACGGATAATAGTGAGGCTAGGTTTACTTAGACTGAATAATTTTACTCGTTATAGCATTATATCTCAACTCAAGGACTCCATTTGGTATGAATGTGTCTGATGATTGATTGATTAAAAAATACGTTTGTGGATTGTTAAAGCCTGTATAAACTCGACCATTATAGTTTTTGACTTATGGTATATTTGAAAGATATGTTTGTCGATTGTTTGACCTGCAGACTTTTGAAGCCTGTATTACCCTGAGCATTGAAGTTATTTGTTTTATGTTTGATGTCAAAAATTTGTGTGTGGATTGTTTGACCTGCGGACTGTTGCATCATGTATATATATTGACCACTGCTCTTTAGATTGTTTAGAGCATTAATAATGAGGTCATTACTTTACAAAAAAAAATAAAAATTCCTAGAATAATTCATTTATTTTATCATTTCAAGTGCTACTTTAAAATAGAAACTTAATCTGATGTGAGGAGTTATTATACTGCTGATACTACTGACAAAATCAAACAAAGGAACTGGCACATCTTTTCAACCGCACATTTCTTTTCTGTGGAAGCTTTCATGAGCAATATATGTACATTTACATGCAGTGCCAATTACATATCGTTGGCTTAAGATACTGGTTGCTTATATCTTATACTCCAATGAACTTCTGTAAAGGTTAAGTACAACATTATAGTTGATCCTTATTTTCTTTAGAGATATATGATTATGAACACTGAACCACTTTTTATTACAACTAATTCATGGTTGACAATCTCTGTTGTTTTCATTTTATTCCCAATAGTTTTTTTCAAATTTTGTTACAAAGGAATAGAATAGGCTACATTTTAGACTTTGCCGATGTACAGTGCAATAATCTAATTATGAAAGATAAGCCATTCTTACACTGTGAACTCAAGATACTACTTATTGAATTTTTTCTTACCAGCCATATCCACCTAGTAATATGTTTGATATTTGAGGGGATGTTCCGATTGACAGAATATTTAAATAATATGAGAGCCTTTTTGTTCAATTCAATAAATGAATTTGGTAATTGATCACTAATATTGATAATATTTTTAAAGCAAACAACACAACTGTCGCACCTAATCAGTCTTATTCGTTTTCAAATTACTAAGTCATATCTGGAGTCAAATGTTTCAAGCGGCTGTACTTCTCAAGTCAGTTACCTCTGTTCCAACAAAACAAAACATAACTGCACTTCTTTGAACTCTAAAATCAGTTACTCCATCTCAGCATGCACACTGCTCAATACAGACTAAACCCTGACTGTCACTTTGGGTTTGTAAACTTGACACTGCTTTTTATGTTTTAATGTTTTATGTATTGTCTTAATGTAACATTTATATATATATGCCACACATAAAGTAATCATACAAATAAACAATGTTCATCATATGTAATTACTTCGGTTAATTCTTAAGTTATGTCAACATCAAAGGACACATCAACATCTTATAATGCATTATGAAAACTGCGAAACATTCAAGGTATAAAGGGGAAATCAATTGTAGCACTTTCACATGCCATTAACTAGTCAACAAGGAAGAATAAGCAGACAAAGCACTTTTTGGAATTGATGTAATACCATTACCTACACAATAAATTGTACTGCATGAACAGCGATCAATAATGAAGATATTTAGCTATGTTTTCTTCATTGCATAGAAAAGAAAAATTCACAACAATAAAAATCATTTTATCACCATTGTCTCAGGAAAAGGGCATCAAAACATGCATTGATCGAAAGATCTCTTTTGTTAAGAGTATTGTGCATATAAATGTCGTACACACTTTTAGCACATACTCCTATGCTCTTATACAAAAGGGGAATCAATTATGGCAATTGCTCAAAACATGTCATTGACTGACAAAAACGATGTTAGGGTGCACACAAACACGAAAGTGCACGAAGAAAGGGTAAAAATCATATTGATAAAATAATTTTTCTCCAAGAACTACTTATTGAGATTTCAGACATTGTTTGTGGTACGACATCAACAGAAATTTAAAAAAACAGCGAACTAAATAAATGTTTGCATTAAAATGCAGGTTGTATGAGTTGAGATAATATTGATAGTGTATTCATAGTTTAACATTTCCAGGATAATGTGTGCACTGCATAATATACAATGTAGAATGTTGTTATCACTATGTATCACATGACAAGAGAACAATTGTTAATAACATGTTAAATGTTCACCTTAATTACATGTAATTACTTTCTCTAAAGTACATGCTTATTAGTTTATTACGATTATGCAAAACTCTTCTCAAAGAGAATTGCAAAATTATGTTCTGAAATTGCTTTCATCTATATTTAAATTCTGACGAAAAAGATAACGTAAATAGAGATTTCATTCTACATGACAAGTTAACTGACCTCATGAGCTAGAAACAATTACTTTATAATCTAGCGAATGGTAACGATTTTACCGCACTTTATGAGAACAAGTTGTTTATAAACATTAGCAGGCAGTGCTAGATCATAATAACAAACAGACTCTTATTCTTGATGCTGGCTGCACTGTCAATAAGGCAGTGACTACTTAAATATATTTTAGTCGCAGCTTTGCTTGTAGTGTTTTCTTTAATCAAAGGTTTTGTTCTCTTGTGGAAATAATGTACAAATAAATCCTTAGGATCTCTTACTTCTAACTAGATAATTATTATTGTTATGGAACATTGTGATTAACATTTAAATGATGAGGTTAAATTAAATATTGAATTATTAACAAAAAGGAACAATGTCTTCAGAAAGTGTATACATACTGTCAACAATTATGAATAATTTGATAAGTTAGCTGATAATGTATATGTTCTGTATCCAAGCTGGTGATTTTTAAAACATCATCACTTTTAATACTCAATTTAATGTGCAGGTTGCTTTAGTATTTCAATAGGTTTTAATCATATACATGCACAATGCTACCTCATTATATAACACCAATTAAGAGAGGAAATTTTCTTATTCTCATTCAATGCAAATAATTACTTCCTTAATGAAAATTGATAATTGGTTAATCTGAATGTGCTGGTCATTGGAACGAATATCTGTGCTAAAGAAAACTCTTTACCATATCTTATTCATTACATTATACATTATATTTCCTATGTAAAGACAGTTCTACCTGTAAATATAGCAGCCCTTGTTTAAATCAATTGCTTTGAGGCCAAACGACTTCAATAGTAAAACCTGGAATCATAGTTAAGTCTTTCTTAATTCGAATACATTTATTCACTAATAATCCGGGTATTAACTTGATTTTCTGTCAATAAAACTCAGTCCTTGACAAACGTATTAAATAGAAAATAATACGGTCGGATTAAGGTCATTATGGCGATGAAAAACTTGTTCAAAGGTTTTTATAGAACTACCAAATTAACCGTCAATGCTTGGTAATTTCTGATGAAGTTCTCAAGGTCTTGGCACACACTATCATCATTCAGATTTCAAAACGCAATGTGAATAATTTCCTGTTCATTATTATAGACAAAAAACTTTTAAGACAGTCACAGATAGTATTAGGTATCTCATTTCAACATGATGATGTTGTTTTTTTCACGACAAAATTTCTCCGTTAACTGTGTGTGGTACTTGTAGGTTTGTGAATTGAACACATATTTCATTCATTTGCAATTTATTATATGAAATGTTTGATCATTTTCTCTGTGTTGACAATTATGAGATACTTTCTTTAAAAATGAAATGCTTTTGTATTCCATTGATATTTTATAAAATTAATATATTCTGCTAATCAGCCCTGTTGAAACATCTCAAAGCTGAAGTGTAGCAGTATTTTCCATGAAAACTTGATTGTAAATCTCTTTGTTTTAGAATATCATGAAATAACTGCTGATCGACATTTACAGTAACCTTTGATTCACGGCGCTTTATTTTACCAATATAATCTCACTCTATTAAGCTCCAGAAAATTTGATTTCAATGTCATAGATTTTAGAGTAGTGTATGTAGGGTTTCTATTTTGATAACCAGCAAACAACTTTTTTGTTTTTAATTTCATAGCAATTTATAAAGAAAAGAAACAAAAACTCACGATCTTTTAACCCAGATTTCCTAACTGGCGGCAGTAACAGGTTCACCTAAGGTTTCTTTCAAGCTTTGTAAGCCATGCATTAAAAAGGCAGTTTCCCAGGGGAAGCTAAACCTTTAGTCATTTACTTTATAATCTAGCAGCCACTATATGAGAACTCAGTCATTATGTTATTACATTCATGAAACATCTATCAACACATCAGAATCACATACACTTATGATGGGAAACATATAATAATATGACCTATTGACAGATCATGGTTTACCCATGGGATGTTGCTAACGCTTAAATGTGGTGTGATGATGTCGTTGTTAGTGCAATGATTAAGATTGTTTGTGCAGAATGAACGCTAGGAATCCACACAATTATTTAAGTACAAAATACAGTTCAATTAGATATTATCTTAGACAACAAACAATAATATGGAAATACATATACATGGATTTACAATTTCTTAATTGCAAAGAGATGCGACGTTTCGGTGTAGATACTAACACCTTCTTGAATCAAAAGCTGCTGAACATGAGGAAAAATAAGAAACGAATCCCCTTTTTGAAGAAGCCAATAAAGAAGTTGAAAATCCATATATTTGTATTTCCTCATCAAACCAACTTCTAAGATCCCACTGAAAGAAACAAACAATGATTTACGATAACTTTTATGTATAATAACTTCTTTGTTTATTTCAAACAATGTCTCTGGACGATTTTTTGTCATTTCTGTAGTGTTCATGTCCATATACTTAGGTCTTTAACATATCAGTTTTGCTATCTCTTAAGGCATACGTTAAGGCCTAAGTAACGGTACGTACTTGAAATTGCAAGAATCAATATTAATGCGTAATCAAGTGTGTCTCTTTATCAGCTTATGTGATTGTCAATAATCAAAGTAAAGGATGCTTTCCGCTCTGATGCTGTTGCCAAAGAAAACAAAACAAGAGAAAATTGTATAGACAAATACCTTTATAAAATGAAACTAAATCTATATATGCTTTGCAAAAGCTGTCATTTTATTCAATTCAGCAGAATAAAAAGTCGATATTTCATTATAAGAGTTGCAAATTGTTGTTAGCAAATGTAAAGTTAAATCGATCATACATTCTGTAATGCCACAAACAAAACCACGTCAACAAAAATGTAAAGAGAAAAATCATTTTTTGCCATAAGTATGAATGTATGGGATCGTTGCCGACTGCGCTGTTCTTTAATCCACAAATTCAATTTTCCTCTATCGAACCTGGAAACTACAATGAAAGAAATAGTGAGATTATTTTGTTCTCTTCAAGTATACTCACGTCCTTACCCCATATAAATCGATGTGGTTTCAATGAAGTAAACTGCCTTAAAGAATCGGGCACCAAAACAAACATTTCCTGTAATAACATACGTGTTTGAATATTGGCCTCAAGTTTCCTTTTCAAATTACTTTTTCAGATTACCTTGTGTTGACATAATGTCATGGATGTTTTTACAACGTATTCTAGATTTCTGACGTATATATCTCGAGTTTATGTTTTAGTGATTCTTATGGTGCCCTTTTGCTTTACATTTGTGAATTTCTTGAGAATAAGACATTCATGTGGGACAGGTTCTGTTAACGAGTTTTGTCTTGATTTCTGTTCTGCACACAACCATGTCCAAGGATTTTTCTTATTCTCAAAACAATTCAATTCTATATTGAAGAAGCTACACGTATAGTCTAAAAAATGTCGGATATCAGAATATACAAACAAAGGTTAAAAGACATCTATAGCAGATGCATTCGAGGAAAACTATTCATATGAGGTCTAAACTGATATTTTGCAATATACATGTACAAATCTAATCATAACAAAAAAAATCACTTCTGATCATTTGGTTATGTCCACATCAAAGAGCATAAAACAAAAGGAAAAACAACCTCATTGCATTGAGATTATAGTTTTTCATTCTGCATGGAAAAGACAACAAGGCAAGGAAGATTACAATATTTCATAAAGATTACAGTTTTTCATCTCCATGCAAGAGACAATATTCATAACACTGTCTGCTGTGATAACTGCAATATGGACATAAGCAAATTGATACACATCAGACATAGCCCTACATGATAAAGATAGTATTTTGTATTCTTCATTTGATACTCAAACTAATAAAGATTACAGTTTTGATGCTTACAAGAGACAGTATTCATAACATTGTCTGCTGTATTAGCTTGAACGTTGGCATTAACCAGTTGATACACATTTAAATTTGTGAAAGTGTATATATATCGTATTCATCAATGATTGAACTTTCGTCCATGGTGGTCTTGTTTCAAGGCGTTGTAATTTCAGTTTCAAATTTGGATCCATACGTTTGTATCCAGATATTCACCAACTTCACAAGGATTTTAAAGATAAACGATAGGCTCGAGACATGTCTTTAGTTCAGTGTGAGCTTGGAGTCTAACTTTTGTTTTTTTTAAAAAAGAGTTTTCATCAAATGAAGCTATGCCTATTAGGACTCTATTTCCCCTTATTATATGCAGAGGGAATCAAAAATATGTTGTGAAATATAAAATTAAAAAAATTCAGTTTAAATACCGTGTATAATTGCACAACTCACTTGAAAGGAACCATTCACGAATATATATTACTTGTACAAGAAAACGTTTGCATTAGGTTATATGAGTAGCGAAACACTGGACAGTGTCACATATCCAGGATAGTGTGTATGTCCTTCAGAGAGAGGTTATGTTTATAGACGAGAATACTAGACACTGCATATTACATACATGTAAGGTCCTATATTGTGAATTCTGTAGCAAATTAATTCACATAATTATGAACAATTGTTAAGTGCACACCTACATGCGCTAACATTCTACAAACTTGGGCTGATAATTTTATGCAAAACTTTTCTCAAAGAGCATTGCATGTTATGTTCTGAAATTACTTTTCATCTATATTCAAATTCTAACAAAACGAAATTGAAAAATCAACAGGTTTTTTCCAAAATGTAAAATAACGTGGTGATTTCATTTTAAATGCCAAGCTAACTTACAATGAATAATAAAGGTTAACGTTCTTTCTGGAAATTTGACTCGCATAAATATTTCCTGTTGTTAAGATCCTCCACTGGTTTTATTTCTTAGATTACATAATCATTTTATCATTTGTCCTATAGAAGTATATCATGAATAAGTAGGATTCAAATTGGATCTCTATAAATGCCACCCATTGACTCCCTATTGTCCTACTTGTAAATCAACAGATTACAACATTACTCAAATAAAAAAACTTTTATTCATTTTGAATGTTGATAACACTTTCCTTAATAAAAACGATAATTGGTTCATGTGAACTTGCAGATGATTGAAAAAGAATACCTGTGCTAAAGACAAGTTTTTACAATATCCCTTGATAAATCATATGTGCTTTGTGTAATGTATATAGCTTTACCTTGCTCATATAGCAACCCTTATTCGAGTTAATTGCATTTAGGCGTTATAACTTCAATAGTAAAGCCGAAAATCCCCTCTTTACATTGTAAAGACTCCTGTCTTCAGCTATAAACTATAAGGATAATTCTAATACATTAATGCACTAACATGCCGTGTTTTAGCAGTGATAAAACCACGTGATCTCTCCTCCAAAACAAACTTCCTTACTAAACGAGTTAAGTAGATAGCCAATTAATGTTCTACACTTTCATGTCTTTCCTTAGTCTTTGCTATGACTTTTCCTAATGAAAATTAAGAGGAAATAATGTAATAAAATTAGCAGATGTTAATAACACTTCTCAATTAGTGAATCCTTGAGTATTCATTTATGTGTTATACAAGATATTTATGATTGGGGTCACCAGGCTTTGTTATAACTTTATTAATGTATAAACTACCAAATTTGAAGGCCATGAGTAATCAATTTGGTGTATACTTCTAAGCAAGTTCTTTCATAATTCAAATTTCAAAACACTGTTTTAATATATTTCCTTTTGGTAATAAGCATGCAATATTATCATTGGCATTTTTATGAAAAGATTTAAGAATCAAGAGCATTTATTAAGGCGTTCATAAATAAAGATCTTAAATGTTTTTTTAAAATTTATATATGCAATATTGAATTTAATATGAATTCTTCTTCAGGTACATTCAATATATCACAACTTCTCAATTAACGGTGTGAATGGTATGTAAGTTAAACATATAATTCATCAATTGCAAATATTTTCAGAAGGCCATTTTTGATATGTTTAAAGCTAGCACCATTTGTAATCCAAACTTTGTTATGATCCTTTCTGTCCAAATGAATTGAATAACTCATGTCTGATGGGTATTTACAAAGTATGATTAACAGCGCTATATTGCACTGTTTTAAAGTTTCAGAAAATTGGATTAAAATATAGCATTGCTGAAGTAGTGCATGTGAACTGAGGTTTCAAATCTCGATAACCAGCAAACAGTTTACTTGTTTCTTATTTCATAGCACTAAAAAAACACACAAAATCGTGATCTTTTAAACCAGATTTTCTTTATCGCTGCTAACTGGCGGCAACAACAGTAGCAACTGTCGTTCCTATTCAGGTTCGCCTTAGGTTTCTTTCCAAGCTCTGTAAGCCATGCGTTAACTAAACGGTGTCCCAGGGGAAGCTTAACCTTTAGTCAATTACTTCATAACCTAGCTTACTCAGCCTCTATTTAAGAAATCGAAACAGAATATGTGCCTGAGCACGCACTGAACGACCACATACACATCTATAGGTTGTTAAATGGGTACAGCTTTATTGTGCTGTTACATTAACTGGCAGAGGGAAGAAAGTACACTTCAGTTGAATTTATATTATGTTAGATTTTAAAATACAAATAATTCGAGGTTTTGATGTTCTATTCAAAAACAAACAAGAACAAGAGTTTAATAATCGTTCAAAGAATACAAACATGTTTAATGATATTTTCAACAAAAAAAGAAAACAATTATGCTAATAAATTGTTCACATATAGATTTTTGAATAAGACAAACTTTCATTAACAAGGAAGACGCATAACATGTGAAAATCAATAAACATGCTTATTTGTTTCACATATCGACAACCTTTAAAGCGTGGTAGGAGGTATTCTTGTATAAATTCTATTTCGTACCCTTGCCTCCATAAAACAAATATATTTTACCAAAACTAGTACCAGTTTTCTTATTCAAACTACTGCAAATATGTGTTATTGTAAACATACCATAACTTAATGTATCATACACAATGTATGTCTCTTAGACATTAAGTAAATTTAAACAAACTGGGGTGTGTACTTTCTTTGGTCTAGTAGTACACTTAGGTTTATATATAACATGCTGTTCAATAACAGTTGTACTTTCAGGTTGAATAAGTTAGATATTAACTGTATTATTAAACAAAAGTAGCAGTGAGGATTGAACACAAATGTAATTTTATCAATAACATCTTCAACAAATCAAACAGTTGGTTGGTCACCTCACACAGAATTATTTTGAACAAAACAGAATAGCAGAGTGCCTATATCAAGTGGCATGACTAAATAAAAGAGCATCTAACCTTTTAGATACTGTATTCCTGAATTCCCTGTTCTGTATTCCTTTTCAATAATTACTTTATCACATTCCTTAAATATCTCTTAGCATATCATAACATTATCACATTCCTTAAATATTGCTCAACAAATCATAGCATTATCAGATTCTTAAAATATCTCTCAACACATCATTAATGAAATACACTGACGCCGCTTTCAAGAAAATAATATATATCGCTATGGATCATTATTTACCCATTGGTTGTTGTTCAAGCTTAAATGCGGTGTGAGGATGTTAATAATGTTGTTGTTTGTGAAATAATTAATCTGTTTTATGCGGAACCGATGCTAGGAACACGTGCAATGTTCACTCACTCTTAGAAACATTATGGTTGTTTGTGTGTACATTTCTTAAATATATTCATCACTTATATGGTATAACAATGATTCTTAGTATCTTTATTGGAATCGTATAAATCCAAAATTCAAAATGTTGGGTATTCGTTCCTGTATCAAACATGTTATATAATTATCAAATATGAAAAACAGCTCAACTAGACATTATCTGTGACCACAAACAATTGTTATGTGACAACTTCTTTGGATCAGAATTTTTTTATTGATATCAACAAGTTTCTGGACCTTCCTCGGTCACCTGAGACGTCATGAGAAATCAACAACAAAGAAGATGCTTTCCTTAACATTTAACTCTTATCATCAAAATAACTTTTAAATGCCTTTAAAAAGTTGTACAAACATACATGTAGTTGAATTTTACACCAACTTTGTTTACCTTATGTCCATATTCTTTGGTGTTAAGGGCTTTAACATATAATTTTTGCTATCTAATAAGCCATACAGATATTAAAACTGCTAAGAAATATAACGTTCCTCAGAATGAAATTCCCTTAAATGGATTGGCTCTATCAAAACTTATATAATTGTCAATCCTAGTGCCAACAATGTACTTGTTAGATCACACCAGCCGATAGAAAGGTAACGCTCTACTATCAATATAAGAAGGGAAGTAAGAATAGCATTCATATTTGTTTTTTATGCAACAAATGTTGTTCTCAGCTAATGTTTTAAAATCAATACGAAGTCAATAGACAAGTGAAAAATTAAGGATAAAAATCGTTCTGTGTCTTATGGTGAATAACAAATAACAAAACAGTTTATATAGAAATACCTTTACAAAGAAAATTAAATCTATAAATGCTTTGTGCTAATTATGATGTTATTCAAATCAGCAGAATGGCAAATTCCATATTCCAGTGTGCGAGCTTCATATTTTGCTTGGCAAGTGTGAAGTTAAATCAATTTGTTGCATTCTGTCAAGCAACAAACAAAACCATGCCAACGAGATATGTAAACACGAATAATGTTTGCAATAAATATGATTGTTTGAGATCCTTATGCACAACAATGGGATTTTATCCAAGCACCGAAATTCGATTTCCTTGTATCGAACATGGAGGTTTTAATATCAAATGATTGAAAAAACCTTTTGTTCTCTTCAAATATACTCACGTTCTTACCCAGGACAAATCAATATCCTTTCAATGAAGTAAATTGCCTCATAGAAACCCACACCACAACACTCATTTCTTGTAATATCATACGTGTTTGAATATAAACCTCAAGTGTCCTTTACGAATTACTTCTTTCAATAAACTTTTGTTAACATCATGTCAGGTATTTGATTACTACATATTCTAGATTTTGTCAGTAAACCTCTTCTGAACATGATACTCATTTGGGATAGGTTTTAGTTTAACCTTGTATGCTACATCTGTCCGTTTTTTTAATCAATATCTCTTAACAATGTGTGCACCCAATCATGTTCGTGGATTGATCCTATGTTTTAGTCTAGTCCAAAACAATGATAATGCCATAGCAAAAGGTAATCTAAATGTAGGATTTCAATCTATCTTAAAGAATTAAAATAATTTCTAAGCAGGCATAGTCGATATAATTAACTATTCATATGAGGGTAATGGGATTTACTAATAGTCATAGAATGATGTTTTCATGTGCTTGAAAACGCGTATAAAATTGTTACCTGTTATATTACTAATCTGTTCATTGTCAAAAACTAAAACTTACGATAACTACGTTCTACTCTGGTTTTACCCAAAGTTAGCTTTTAACATTTCTCACCATGTTTTAATTTCTAATTAACATGTACCCAAATATATTATAACAAGACCTGTACATTTATAATAAGCAATAATAAATAAAATCAATACATCCTTCTATTGAAAATTCACAAAAAATCTTGCAAAATTTTCTGTAACATTGATTAAACACAAAAAGTAAATAAACAGATTTTACCCTCTATCACGCTCTGAAAGAAATGGCAAACCGATAAAAACCCTAAATGATAAAAAATGTAAAAAAAAATTGAGGTAGTCTAACGTAAACGCCAAATGACTCTTAGTGGGATAGTTTAAACATCTTTAAGCTTTGCCATTGATAAAAAACACAATATAAATGACAAATAATAATGAATATATCTAAGTGTATAAGAAATTAAGAAGTAGACGAATTGAATCATTAAAACCAAATCTATATAGTCAACATTGAAAGCTGATATAAACGCTACCTTTGATCACATGAACTATTATACTTTATTAGCAGAAGACATTAAGATCCTGATCCAAAGATAGAACTAAATTTTTCTATTACAGCTTATAGGTTAATGTGTCTGTACAAGGAAAAAATGTTTTCGTTATATAAGCCATAAAAGTCTTGTCTTAGCTCTCTGGTAAGTTAGAACGTAGTTCGGCCAAATTCAAAAAAATATAGTGTGACAAACATTACAGCTCTTGAACATTTTTATAAAATGCACATGCAATTTTTGTTTGTTGAAAGATGAAGATGCTGCACTAACAGAAATCATAAGGTTCAACATCCTTTCACTAAGTGTGAGTAAACTTTGAAAATCGTCGTAATTTGGTCTCACCATTATGTTCAAATGTAAAATAAAATATGACAATAGATGGTGTCCTATTTTTGATAATGGGTCATATTTGGCCCTGAATGAACTTGAAGGAATTGATCCTTATAGTACAGGATAATTTACATCACAAAATTCTTTATAACTTTTACTATGAATGCATTGTTAACCTTTGCTTCTATAATTGAGATTAACTCCAATTGACTATCAAATATGTCCAACGAAAGGAGGGAGCTGGCTACACAAATGTGCATCTGTTGAATAACCAATGTATCTGACAGCTAACCAACTGTGAATTATCGACAGGTCTTCGCTGGTAATTAGATTACGTTCATCAATACATCTTTATACCGATTATTAGCTCCAGTGGATCTCATCATGGATGGTCAGGTCAACATTCATCAAATTCCCTCTTTTGTACCTTTCTGATGATATTTGATATTGTGACTTTTATGACTTGACAACACTAGATAATCAAGAAACAAGTCCTGTCTTTCATAATACAATTATAAATATACATCTGCGTATCATAAGTTTGTTCTCTTACACGTTTGTAGTGCAAATATCATATAATTTGGATTGTCTTTGAGGCATCCTAGTATTGTGAAAACGAAAAGGATAATGTTGAAATTTGAGTTCAAAAGTTAACATTCAGTTTGCGTTAACATATTCGTATGTCATACCTTAAAGAAACTAATTTGGGAGGACATTGAAATGACTAAGGGTCAAAATTTCGAAAACACTATTATGTATTTTTCTCTACAAAATCCTTCATTAGGGATCAATAGCTTAAGACATACGTCATATTTGTTTCCTTGCATTAACGCAATGTAATTGTACTGATTTCTTTCTCACAAAGTGTATATTGTCTATTAAAATCAAAATTTAAGAAAATCTGAATTTCATAAATATGACCCCATCTGTCTATTTAATCATGCCAATATCTAAATTCAGTACCAGTGACAAGACGATCACGAAATATGGTTTGGGAATGATTCTTTTACCAATGGATACTCAGTTGTTGTTTGTAGGTGCTACTGGAGTTATTTTATGGGCGCCAAAATGAAACCCAATTTACATGATATTTGTACGAAGATACATAAGCAAGAGAACAAACTTAAAGTACGCAGCTGTACTTGGCAAAATGACCCATAATGACAACATGCCATTCCGAAAATTAGATATTGTTCACTTGGTTGTTGTCACCAGAGCATAAGTCTTCGTCTTGACAAGGAGATACATTCTCATGACAAGACTTGGAATTCATCTTCGAAATAATAGAGAATGATGTTCAAATATAAATAACTGTCACTGAATGGATAAATGCCTTTTATGTGGTATATAAAATTAAGATAAATTCTTGTATTCAAGCATACCTCACAAACATAATTTTGTCATACTAAAGTAGTAGGAAGCAACATTTATGGTAAAAATTTGAACGGGGAAGTACCATTGCTGCAGTATTGATCCGTATATTGTTCATTGCAAGTTTTATGAAGTATGGTTTCTGCTGTTCAAAACTGTTCACTAACAATTGACTTTTTCACAATCACTAGGTTAACATAAACAAAATAATCATTATGGTCAAAACCTTATTGGAATTGAGGACTAATATTTATTCATGCAGTAGGTTAAGCTATTTCATCCCTGAATTGATTTATTTGTCAGTTTCTATGGACCGCGTTAAAACAGCAGGATAACAGAATGACAGAAACAAAGCAAATTGACATTGACCAAATCAGCCATAATGATGTCTACTGAAGTGAATGATCAGCCACTTCCACTTCTGAAAGATCTCTGAAATGTTACACAGTTGGTTCTCTGCAAACTGTAAATTACCACTTACTGGATATAAGAGGGTCAAGTTATGAGTTCTGGTGGTAGAGCGGGTGTTGACTAGATGAAAACCAGCAAGTCAGACTTTGGGCTTTTGCTATTGCAAACGCAGAGGCACCTCAAACACAGAGGCACCTCAACAGTATATCATTAGGCAACTATGACATGCATGGTTAATCGTTGTTTCAAATAAATAGAAATTCGATTGTGTATGTAATAAATAGATAACAAAATCGTGAGTTTTGAATATCTCAACTCAATATTTTCAAAGTTTTGATTTAATCACTCGCTTTCGCTCATATATAAAACATAGCATTTGCAAATATCTTGTTGAAATATTTTCGATATTCAACACTCACTTGTTATGTAATCTCTATTTATTTGAATTTTGCTTTGTGTATGGTAAATTGAATTCACGATGTAAATAATTTATACTGATATTTGATTACTTGCTGTGCTAGATGACCATCAATCATTTCATCGTCTGTCAATATCCTAGCATGTCAAAGGGTCATAACTTCATTTATCATACAATAGATAGTGTTCTCGGCATAATAAAGCCAAAGGATATTTTCGGTATCCGTTGGGCGTGGCTAAGGGTCATATACGGATACCGATGCAAATTTCAAAGGTCAAGGTCGGAACTTCTTTCGAAAATTCCGATGACGTCACAAGCGTTAACATTTTGAATGCCTTTAATAACGGAGAGAGACATTACAATAAGTATGATATATTGCATAGACATTGATCTAAGAAATAACAACAAAACAATGCATGGATATTTAGCCATTTGCATGACTTAGTAGTGCCAAAACACTGTCATCAGGGGGTGGATGAAACCAACCGAACAATTTTACTCACAGGTACCAAAGGCGGTTCAAATCTCATGTTCAAACACTTCATTTAACCATCTTCGGTGTTCTTTACTTTAATATTGTTTAGTTTGGAATGGGAAATCCACAGACTATCATCTAGTTTAGCTCTCCGGGCACCAATGTTCGTTCAATCGCTGTTTCAACGCAAGCTGCCGTTGTCACGTAGGCGAAGGGAAGCAACTCTTGCCCCTTGGTGAGATTGACTCGTCCTCTCGATGACGTCGGATTATAGAATGTCAGTTCGATCCCGCCAAAGACCATTTAAAATGTGTCTAATTTTTAAATACATCGAATTTTATAGATTTTTAAAATTTCAAAACTTTGTATTCGTGACAAAATAACTGAAACGGCAATAAAAGGCATATATAAAGTGGAGTTATATTTTGTCAATTCACCGTCAGAGTCATTGCTCTATTCATTTGCATATATAAATGCGCGAATCTTAAAACAACGTCAACTATTAAAATAGTATTATCAGGCATTTTTTCGAATTAAATTTTAAAATGACAATGTATGATAAAGAAGTTATCATGCTCGTGTGTTTTAGGATCGTAAATATCCTGCATTAGGAATAACACTATGTATTTAGCTCGCCAAGGCTCGCAAAATACAATGTTTATTCCTAATGCAGGATATTTACGATCGCAAAACACACTCGCATGATAACCTCTATTTATCAGGGGATTTTGTGAGAAAATTATTTCTCTCATTGATAGTGTTCGATAGCCAACAGTTGTTATCAAATGGAGCCAGTCTAAGTAATTCAATGTGTGAAATGATAGATTTAAATGGATTACACTTTTTGGAAATATACTACATAAAAGAATAACATCACGCCAAAGTATTGTTACATGGAGTAACTGACATCAATGGACAGTAATAATACTTTTTCTTTCAGACAACACTTTAGCGGGTTGCACTTTGTTTGAAAATAAACTATATAAATTAATTAAACCACGGTCAAGTATTCTTCCATGGAATAACTAGCAGCAATAAACTGTCAATCAAGATTCATCGTCAATAGACAGTCAATCAAGATTCATCGAATGTCAATATCCTAGCATGTCACAGGGTCATAACTACTAGGGGATTTCGTGAGAAAATGATTTCTCCCATTGATAGCGTTTGATAGCCAACAGTCGTTGTTAAATGAACCCAATCCAAGTAATTCAATATGTGAAATGATGCATTTTGATGGGTTAAACTTTGTTTCAAAAAGTCAGCAACGATGTATAAGGGATATACAGACATAGAAATTAATGACTCACTGTTAGAATATGAAATCCACAATTATGATACGCCATAAATATTCATAAATACAAACAGACTTTGTAAAGTGTAGTGCAAAAAGCAAATGTAGCAAAATTCTGCCAGTTCACTCGAAAGTTTAGTCCATTAGCTGAGAAGGTGATTGAGACTACTTGATTACAGGCGGTGTGGTGTAGAGTGAATTATATATTGCTCCGTGAATGATAAATTTCACAAATGTTTCCTTCTTTCACGGTTCATGCACATGGGTTGAACTTGCAAAATGGTGAACATGATTAAATTAAGCCCCTCCTAATTTAGTCTCTTTAATTGCAAATTTCATTGAACTACCAGATACATGAATGTCAATATACCATGTTAAAGAGTTTAAGAGATCTGTAATTGTAACATGCAGTCACATGCATTAATATTTCGAGTTAATGAAACTCAAATTAACTCTTTTATGTCATGAAATAAGCCATTTTCTTATTTGACAAAGGAAAATGTACTCACAAAATACTGTATGAACCTTTAATAAATAATTGTCAACGAGTAATCGTCCTGGTCATGTGTATTAAACGCATATGTACTAATAATGTACTCTATTTTTGGTCCAAAAATTGCATTACTTTTCTAGTTGATTTGGTGCCTTATCTGTGAAACATTCTAAACCAATTATTACTTTATCAATCTGTACGACCGTAAACCTTCGTTGGAACCCACTTCTAAATTCAATTTACATTTCCATGCGTCACATATGTAGAGTTCAATTACTGATATAATCATAACTAGTCAGATTTGCTTTCATCCAAGCATATGGAACCACTTATATTTTCCTTGCACTTTAAAGTCAGTGTCATGAAGTTAACACATTTCTACGTTCGTGACCTGCATGGAGTGCTCTTAAAATCACTTAATAGGTTTCTGATTACCTTGAAAGAATACTACAAAAGGAGGGTTTTAGAAAGAACAAGCTACAAGGTTGTTCATTCAATAGCATACAATTCTTTATAAATGTTCGATTAGTATCACGAGATACCACAACAAATAAAGGTTATTTCTCAGGAATCTAACATTCATTTGTTTTTAGAAGATAATTTTATATCAATATTATAAAACTCTATATACGGGATATCACTGCTCCTTTAAAATATATTTGGATCTAATGTTACTTTTTATACATAGCATAAGTATAACACAGTTAAATGAATGAAGGGTTGTATCTTAGTAACATATGTGGATCTAATGTTACTTTATATACAAAACCATTAGTATAACATAGTAAAAAGGATGAAGGGTTGTATCTTAGTAACTAGGAAATTTGTTATCTGAACAACACATATCATACAATAAGTGATCTGAAAGGGGTCATCTTCAATAAATATCCATGACTTAAGTTCTTGAGAATGAATACATAACAAATACAAAGTAAAAAAATGGTGTCGCACCCTCCTCTCCAAAATGTATTGCCTTTATCAAGCTATCATAAAATTGTTAAAATGAAACTAGATGAGATATCGTATGAATAATGTTGAAATTTTCAAAAGTTAATACCGAAGTTGCAATGATACAGCTTTTTACCAAAATTAACAATATATGGTATCCCAAAACTATGCAAGAAAGTTTAGGTTTCGGTTATTCAAACCAAAATTGTTGGTTCATGTACAAAGTTGTTTTGCAAAAGAAAAAAAATCTTTTATAAATCATAATAAGGATAAAAAGGTTAATGAAAACTCATACTCTTTTTCAACATTTATTGATGATTATAGTGAAGAAGGTTATAATCAAATGATTTACATTCGTAGGAACTAATCTTTTGGTGAGTTCAGTCAGTAGGTTAAAAAATTTTCTATGATATGGTGTGGTCATTGCATTTTATACAGGCCTGATCTTGTAAGAAGTATTTTTTCTCAAATTTATTGTTTTAAAATATTACATATTTTAAAGGCCACTACTGCTTTTAATAGTGATTATTGTGGAAAATCTGAAACAAAAGGTTTATCAGTTCACACAAAGTAGTAGAAAGTGTTTATTGGAATCGGAGCCAGTTACCAAATTCTCAGTACACGCATTGTTTATCTAAATTTAAAATTGCATATAAATGCCTTTTAGACAATGAAATAAATCTCATTGTACCGACTTTCCGTCAATAATATTTGCACTAGTACAAGTTATTGTACCTTTTCAAGTCGAGAGCAAGGTGAGATTCGAACCCACGATTTGAGATTATGAAAATCAGTATCTAGTGATACAAGCACTGGCGGTCTGTAATATACTTAACAAAAATCTAATTTTATCTGAATCTTCGATACTTCCTAACAGATAAACATCTTTTAGTTTTAATAGCATATTTTTGGGTATAGTCTTTGTTTATTTCAGTTGCATAGAAACTGTTTCAAGCACATACAGCTTCATGCCGTCTTCCTCCAATGACAGAGAATAGCATGATAAAAACCGAGCTGTCAATTCTAAACACATTAGCACTTTCATTCGAGAAGACGTTAATGTATTTCAAAGCTGAATCCTTATGACAAACAAAGGCACGTTTATCCTGTTCAAATCTTATTGCTTTGGGGTCCAGAGACCCCAAAGTTATGTAACATTTGATATTGAAAACTAATGGCAGAAGGTTCTCTCTATAATACTCTTGGAAACTTCAAAGAGAAGTTTCAACCAATGATATTTGTCTTAAGCATATTCTGGTATTTCGACGACCAATGGACAGAGCTGTTGCAAATTTATACCCACGTGACCATGTGGGTGGTACGAAATAATTGGCAAGCTTTAATTCGGAAACTGATTATTATAATAATGTTATGATGTAAAATATATCGTAAATTTTCAAAAATATATGGATGAGCGTTTACACCCTTAAAAAATATCAATTTTGCATGTGCATGTGAGCTGTTTTGTAGTTATTCGGTGTATTTATTTGCATTCCACATTCGGAAACGACATTCCATTTTTGTATCAACTAGGAATTCGGTTCCTTCAATTTTACGCTAACGCTAAATGTCCCGCCTTGTCAATGACTGATCGTTCACTCAATGCAATTTCAAAAAATAACGTTATGGGTGATTTGTTTACGATTAAAGGTGTCTTTCGAAGAAAGTATCGACACTTTCGACAGGGTCTAAAATATGATAAATTATCACCCAAAACTGTGTTTCAGAGGAGATATCGCTTTGAAAGTTGTAATTTTTCAGAAGAAAGAAACATTGTAGGCCTACTTGAATCACTCCCACCATGTGAGGTGTTAGATATTTCTAAAGATTATGTGTTAACGTCTTTTGCTAAGATAAATTCACATAAAGCCTGTGGACCTGATAATTTGCTAGGTGTAGTTCTAAAAGAGTGCAGAGTGCAAGTTGCAACTGGCTGATATTTTCCAAACGTTTTGTCAACTATCATTAAGTTTCCATCATGTTCCCACTCTTTGGAAAACATCAAAATTATCCCATTGCCAAAAAAGAAAAACAAGCCTCGGATATTTGTTACTTTTATCAACTTGTGTTGATATATTTGATATCAGAAGACACATGGGTGAGATTCTCTATATATTCTTTAATGTCATCCTATAATATAATGAAAATAATGATCTTGTAGCTGAGATCTTTTCTAAAATTTTTAGCAACTTTCGGCTGTAATACGATCAACACTCACTTAAGGAAAATTATTCTTGCAACATGTAATTAACCTGAAAGTCAATGGGAAATTCGTCCGGTTTAAACTAAATTTGCGGGTATTGGAAAACAATGTATCCCGAAAAGTTTACTAGCGCAACAATTTCTCTATTAATTAATCACTGACTCTTGTATTAAACTCACCGTCAGCTATCTTTTAAACTTAAAGCAACATAGATTTGAATTGCCATATTAATGTTTAGAAATTTTATATCATAACAATTTATATCATAATTGAGATAGGAGACGTATCTATCATTGGGTGGAATTTAAGCGGAACGAACGAGATGTTGTACTATGTACATAGTGTACTGATAACTATCACAACAAAGAGCAAAAAATATGCGTCTCCGATTTGAACAATTTATTCAAGTAAAAGACCCCGTCCCCGTCCCCGTCCCCGTCCTCCCTAACCTAAATCTCCTGGTTCTATATAGTGATACATAACCGGGTGTCCCAAAGCTTGCCTTTTTAAAGGCTTTTCTTGTTGCATTTCTCCTACGCCAACTGCGCCATTGCTTCACAACACGACCCCGTCATCACGATTTGCTAAAATCATTAAGAAATTGATCATGAAATTGACACGGGCGTGCTGCACTGATGCGACGGAAATCTCGTGCAAGCTGTCAGATTCACGTTTGACAGTGGTCATGCGTCCTGTCATTGTCCAAAGTAAACAACTGATCAGGGATTTCAATTGAATGAAGTTTGTACTTGCACTTGGTGCAATGACACTGAATTTATGCTTTTACCTTTTTTGATGATTTACAAAAGAAATGTGAGTGCATGTCATGAATTTTAAGCAAATGATGTCAAAAGTGTAAAATTACTTCTATGTCAAGCTGAGGTGCAAACAAGTTGAACGTTAATTTTGTGTGATATATAATTACTTTTCGTATCAACTTTCGGACTTTCAACATGAATGATGACTCAACTTCAACATCATGTTGATGAAAAGCAAACTTCTCTTTTTGTGACCTTGCTCTTTTAGCAATTAAGAAGAATATGTACTAGTGCGTGCTTAAAAACAAACAGGGTAAACCCTTTGGAAATTCTTTATAAAACACAACGCGACAACAATTATTTCAGATATATTCTTTTTATCACAAGAACTTGATAATATATAATAATAATAATAATAATAATTATAATAATAATAATTTCACTACAACATCATTTCAGAAATTCATCTATTTTGTTGGTCATGAGGGTAGCTTATCTTATCATTTCTGGGAGTGTTTCTGACCTTGAGAGAGTGTGTAAGGTTAAATCCTGCAACTAACTCAGCCTGAAAAAGTACAATATATTTCCCTATTGCAGAAAGTGTGATCATTGGAACTGATAATGCCCAATGAACATCAATGCCGGAAATTATTATACTTACATCAGATAAGTTCACTAGAAGAATATTTCTTAAATGAATGGTTGTGATAAATTGCGATTTTATACACTGTGTTTCAAAGCAACATGATTCGATTAGTTTCTTTTCCATATGTAACCATTGTTCATTTACAAATTACAGATCAGATATAGTAATTTGCGATTAAACTATCATGCATGCTTTCTAATAATGCTTATTGTGACCTACATGTCATACAATTAATATTGCAACTGGTCTGTAAGAATAACAATATTTCCAGTAACAACCCACGTTTGATCAATTCCTTGGTCAATATGCATTGTTTTATTGCTACAATTTAATTGTTGATAAATTCCCTTCTGTGTCTTCATATATGCAAGCATATCCCTTCCAATATACCAAATATTTATTAACTCGTGTTGAGATTTTAAAGATTTTAAAAAAAATTGCAGTTTGATCAAAATCTATAGATATACCTCACGCAGGTGGAAAACGCCCGAGCTTCCATTTGAACCAACAACACATTTAAGAAAAAGTGTTTAAACAGCATGCGGTTAACAGTAATTTTTTACAAAATAAAAAATTAAATTTTGTTAAACTTTGTGATCCCGCTTCTGTATTTAAATGATTTCCGGACTCTGTAAGATCTAATATATTTAATGGTGAGGGAACTGCCTCCATGAACTCAAAATAATTTCCATAAAATACATCCGATTTGATCATAAGCGACCTTGCCATATTTTCATAAACCTTGTCTCAGTATTTGTCTTTTCTTGAAATAGCTTAGCTATTTCGATTCAAATTGTATTATAGGTTTTACAGACTTAATGACAAAAGCAGAGAGTCCCTCTTTACATGGTTAAAACTTCACCAAGTTGGTCTGATAAGGCAAAGGGGAACACCTTATACATCAAATGCTGTAATATTCCGCCACATCCGTGGTTTAGTAGTTGTATTATCAGCAATAATTTGATATTCGGCGGGAAACACTCACTCAAACGTCCTTGCGACGTAAGTTAAGTAGATAAGCAAACGGTTTATTCACTTTAGCGTCTTCCCTGCTTGGTTTCCTTGACTACATATTTTGTTAACAACATTAAGAAGACATAACGTAATAAAACCACAAGATTTTAAGGCCAATAATCTGTTATTGTATTAATCAATATTGAATCATAAGTTCTGCTAGATGTTTCCGGAAATGGTGTTATAGCAAATACTTGAATACCTTATTTGAATAATCATATTCATAGTATTTGGATAATTTGTCAGGATTCCTATGTTCAATAGAATGTATACATATGTGCATCTCTTTCAACAAATTTGTATTTAGAAAAGGGTTTCAGCAAATTGTTAATTAGTGAAATGAACTATATGCTTTATTTGGACGCAAGCAAATACAATTATTAAGATATCAAACCACATTTACTTCATTGAGATTTAAAACATGAATTGTTTGGTAGCATGCACGTATTCAAACAAAGTTCAATGGTTTTCGTAGAGTCAGCTTATCCTATTCCTCCTTCAACTTTGTGTTTGGCAAAAGTTCTATAAAATTATGATCCTATCTTTATTAAACCATTTTTGTTATCTTTACATTCAACACCTTTCAATTAATGCTGTTTGTTTCACACATTTACAAAAGGTTTGTTATTATTCAGACTCCGAATGAAATACCGACTATTTGAGCCGACATACCCTATCTAATACAATCATCATCTTAAATGCTTTCTTCTAAAAGTTTCAAGATGTGTAAACATTTCAAATTCAGAAATTGTAAATGATTATGATTTCATGAGATCTTGGTGTTAAGCATGAGGTGAAATTTAATTTTCCTAAAATATTGATTTCAAATAGCTTCAAATAATTCAGGATTTCATACCACTATGCCAGATTTGTGCTGTATTGTATATTTAAAATCAACATTATTGTTTATAAGAACCTATTCCCTGTTGAATATATTTACGTATCACATAAATGCAATATCCATAAGCACTGAAATCAATATGCACCCTTGGGTCTTATCACGCTCAAGTAATTGATTGGACAAAGCTAAAGCTGCTTACATCATGCTGGTGCTGACGGTTATATTAAAGTACTTGATATGTTGCCAATGCAGATTCTCCCTTAAAACAAGTCACAAGTGTTTGGGAGAATATAAAGTGTTGTCAGGAAAATGAAAACAAATGGTTTCAATTGAAAGACAATGTAACATATATGTAATATGTAAACATATATGTAATGTAAACTTCAACCATGCGATTCCTTTTTCTTACACAAAATGAATTGACGGTGTTAACACAAAAATGACCGTCAAAAGACACTATTAATTTGTTCTCTGATTTTGGATGATTGGTTTGTCTAATGGGATTTTTGACACTATCACAATAATACATTTAACATAAACTCACAATTATCAGTGCAAAATTGAGAATATAAAATTTTAGAAAAACGTGCTACTGCTCCTTTACCTTTAATTCATTAAAACAATACAGACCTGATTATAAATACATGTTAAAGGTCCGTGGTCTGTTATAATGGCCCAAGGCGAGCCAATACAGCAATCCCTGAACGTTTATCATGGACACAACGAAAAAAGTCTTAATGAATAACAACTTTATGAATTATTTTACTAACACCACAGTTATCATGAATGCGATTGGTGAACTGTCGTGAAATTGAAGCAATAAATTCCAAATATCAATATCAATGATATATCATTTAATTATATAAATGAATACATATAGATAATGCAAGAAATATAAATAAGATAATAGTTTTTCAAAATATTGATGTGTATAGTGTTAAGCGATCATCTCTTCAACTAAATCGGATATAACCAACACTCATCCAGAGAACAGTTTATAAATGATAGAAAGCACTCCTTAATGTCAGCATCTTTGATGTATGGACCCTTGTTACTTATTTTCTAGATCAGCAACGTTTCCTATCCATTGTTTATAGGCCACTAACCATTAAATAACACAGCTACTGTGCTCTTTCTGAACACTAGTGTTAATACTTTTACTCGTTATAGCACTTTATCTTAACTCAAGGACTCCATTTTGTGTGAATGTGTCTGGTGATTAATTGATTTAAAGAATAAGTTTGTATAAGCCTGTATAAACTGGACCATTATAGTTTTTGACTTATGGTTAATTTGAAAGATCAGTTTATGGATTGTTTGACCTGCGGACTTTTGAAGCCTGTATTACCTTGAGCATTGAAGTTATTTGTTTTATGATTGATGTCAAAAATTTGTGTGTGGATTGGTTGACCTGCGGACCATCATGTATATATATTGACCACTGCTCTTTAGTTTGTTTAGAGCATTAATAATGAGGTCATTACTTTCCACCAAAAAAAACAAAACAATTTTCCTAGAATTATTCATTAATTTATCATTTCAAGTGCTACTTTCAATTGGAAACTTAATCTGATGTGAGGAGTTATTATACTGCTGATACTACTGATAAAATCATACAAAGGAACTGGCACATCTTTTCAAACGCACATTTCTTTTCTGTGGAAGCTTTCATGAGCAATATATGTACATTAACATGCAGTGCCAATTACATATTGTTGGCTTAAGATACTGGTTGATAATATCTTATACTCCAATGAACTTCTGTTAAGGTTAGGTATAACATTATGGTTGATCCTTACTTTCTTAAGAGATTTATGATTATGAACAAAGAACCACTTTTATTGCCCAGGACACAACTAATTCATGGCTGGCAATCTCAGTTTTTTTATTGTATTCCCAATGGGGTTTTTTTTCAAATTTTTGTAACAAAGGAATATAATAGGGTACATTTTAGACTTTGCCGATGTACAGAGCAATAATCTAACTATGAAAGCAAAGCCATTCTTACACTGTGAACTCAAGATACTACTTATTGAATCCTTTCTTACCAGCCATATCCATTTAGTAATATGTTTGATATTTGAGGGGATATTCAGATTGACAGAATAATTAAACAAAATGAGAGCCTTTTTTTGTTCAATTCAATAAATGAATTTGGTAATTGTTCACTAATATTGATAATATTTTTAAAGCAAACACAACTGTCGCACCTAATCAGTCTTATTCGTTTTCAAATTACCAAGTCATATCTTTAGTCTAATGTTTAGAACGGCTGTACTTCTCAAGTCAGTTACCCCTGATCCAACAAACTAATCAACATAACTGCACTTCTGCAAACTCTAAAATCAGTATCTGTATGTCAGCATGCACACTGCTCAATACAGACTAAACACTGACTGTCACTTTAGGTTTGTAAACTTGACACAGCTTAAGTAAGTTTTAATGTTTTAAGTATTGTCTTAACTCCTTTTTATATATATGCCACAAATAAAGTAATCATACAAAAAAACAATGTTCATCATATGTAATCACTTTTTTTAATTCTTAGGTTATGTCCACATCAAAGGACACAGCAACATTTTGTAATGCATTATGAAAACTGCTAAACATTGAATGTATAAAGGGAACTCAATTCGGGCACTTTGATATGCCATTAAAAAGTCAATAAAAACAAGTAAACAGACAAAGCATTTTCTAAAGAATTGATGTAAAACCATTACCTACACAACATGATTATACTGTAATACAATGAACAGCGATCAATTATGAAGATATTTAGCTATGTTTTCTTCATTGCAAAGGAATTTCCTTAGGAAAAGGCCATCAAAACATGCATTGATCGAAAGATCTCTTTTGTTAAAGGTATTGTGCATATAAATGTCGTACACACTTTTAGCACATACTCCTATGCTCGTATACAAAAGGGGAATGAATCATGGCAATTGCTCAAAACATGTTATTGATTGAGAAAATCAATGTTAGGGTGCACACAAACATGAAAGTGCATGAGGAAAGATTAAAAATCATATTGATATAAGCATTTCTCCAAGAACTACTTATTGAGATTGTTTGTGGCACGACATCGAAAGGAATTAAAACACAGCAAAATGAAAGAAAACGTTCTCATTTAAGCACAGGTTGTATGAGTTGAGATAATGTTGATAGTGTATTCATAGTGCAACATTTCCAGGATAATGTGTGTACTGCATAATATACAATGTAGAATGTCGTTATCACTATACATTACATGACAAGAGAACAATTGTTCATTACAGATGTTAAATGTACACCTTGTTGTACTAACATTCTCTAAATTACCTGCTAATTATCTTATTACGACTATGCAAAACTCTTGTTAAAGTGCATTGCAAATTATGTCCTGAAATTGCTTTTCATCTATATTCAAATTCCGAAGAAAAAGAAATTGGAAAAATAACAATATGAGTTTCGATAATGTAAACCGAGTTTTCATTCCAAATGCCAAGTTTATCTCATGAGCTGGAATCCATTACTTTATAATCTAGCGAAAGCAAACAACTTTACTGCGCCTTATGAGAACAAGCTGTTTATAAACATTAGCAGGCAGTGCTAGATCATGATCACAAACAGACTCTTATTCTTGATGCTGTCTGCACTGTCAATAAGCCAGTGACTACTTAAATATATTTTAGTCGCAACTTTGCTTGTAGTGTTTTGTTTAAATCAAAGGTTTTGTTCTTTTGTGGAAATAGTCTATAGATAAATGAATAAAAGTCCTAAGGTTCTCTTACTTCTAACTAGATATTGTTATGGAACATAGTGATTAACATTTAAAATGATGAGGTAAAATTTATATTGAATTATGAACAAAAAAGAACAATGTCTCCAGATAGTGTATACATACTGTTAACAATTATGAATAATTTGATAAGGTATGCTAATGATGTATATGTTCTATATCCGAGCTGGTAATTATAGAAACATCACCCCTTTTAGGTTTTCAATAAATGTTATTCATATACATGTACAATGCTACCTCATTTTATAATACCAATTAAGAGGGACCTTTCCTATGACTCATTCAATGCAAATAATTACTTCCTTAATGAAAATTGATAATTGGTTGATCTGAATTTGCTGGTCATTGGAACGAATATCTGTGCTAAAGAAAACTCTTTACCATATCTTATACATTACATTATACATTATATTTCCTACGTAAAGACAGTTCTACCTGTAAATATAGCAGCCCTTGTTCAAATCAATTGCTTTGAGGCCAAATGACTTCAATAATAAAACCGGGAATAATTGTTAAGACTTTCTTAATTCGAATAAATTTATTAACTAAAACTTCGGGTTTTAACTTGATTTTTCTGTCAATCAAACTCAGTCCTTGTGAAACGTGTTAAATAGCAAATAAGGTCATTGTGGCGATGTAAAAACTTTTTCAAAGGTTTTTATAGAACTAACAAATTAACAGTCAATGCGTGGTCATTTCTGATGAAGTTCTCAAGGTCTTGGCACACACTATCATCATTCAGATTTCAACCCGCAATGTGAATAATTTCCTGTTCATTAAGAACATGCCATTTTTTTACACAGTCACAGATAGTATTAGGGATCTCGTTGCAACATGATGATGTTGTTTTTATGACAAAACTTCTCCCTTAACTGTGTGTGATAGGTTTGTAAATTGAACACATATTTCATTCTTTTGCAATTTACTATATGAAATGTTTGATCACTTTCTCTGTGTTGACAATTATGAGATACTTTCTTTAAAAAATGAAATGCTTTTGTATTCCATTGATATTTTATAAAATTAATATATTCTGCTAATCGGCCCTGTTAACATATCTCAAAGTTAAAGTGTAGCAGTATTTTCCATGAAAACGTGATTGTAAATCTCTTTGTTTTAGAATATAATGAAATAACTTTTGATTGACATTTACAATAACGTTTGATTCACGGTGCTTTATTTTACCAAAATGGTCTCCCTCTGTTTAAGCTCCAGAAAATTAGATTTCAATGTAGTAGATTTTATAGTAGCGTATGTATACTTAGGGTTTCGCATTTGATAACCAGCAAACAACTTTTTTGTTTCTAATTTCATAGCGATTTAAAAACGAAAACAAAGCCCAAATCACGATCTTTTAAACCAGAATTTTTTACTGCTAACTTGCGGCAACAACAGGTTCACCTAAGGTTTCCTCAAGTTTTGTAAGCCATGCCTTAATAAGCAGTTTCCCAGGGGAAGCAAAACCTTTAGTCAATTACTTTATAACGAAGCAAAATCAGCCACTATATGAGAACTCAGAACCAGAATATGTGCCTCAGCACGCACTCTAGCCTACATAAACACCTATGAGTTGTTAACTTGGTACAGCTCATGATATTGGATATTTCTTGTTTTGAGAAATTATATTCAAATTAACACAAACATATCTTTCTTTAGAATATACCTTAAATATTCCCTTGGAGAAGTGTCTGTTTCAAGTTGCATGCTTATTTGTAATTGAGCATCTAGCCTCCAGTTATTGTATATTGAACTGAATTCTCTACCGAATATACCTTTACAGTAATTATGTTATTACATTCATGAAACATCTATCAACACATCAGCATCACATACATTTATGCAATGATTAAGATTGTTTGTGCAGAATGAACGCTAGGAATCCACCCAATAATCACCTACTATTACTATTATTTTTCTTTGTACATGTATTGTAAGAAATGTTTGATTTCAACTGCTATTGTAATGTAAATTTAACCTCTTCGATGCATTCATCACTTTTTGGATATGTTTATGAACATAAACATATACAAATCAAAATCCATTTATCAATAGATTTGAATGGTGACGAAATGACTCAGCAAAAGTGTATTTCTAATGATTAAACCCAATCATGAGTATCTCAACATACTGTTCGAGAACTTTAACTGAGACGTTTGTGAATAAAAACACGACAACAGAACACAACTAAAACACCGATAGTTTCAATGAATGAGTTTATTGATGAAAGTGTACTGACTGTACTTAGAACTTTCATAAGATTTCAGTGTAACTAATTTCTCATCTGTGAAGTAACATCAGCCTATGTATACAAACGAGAAGAAAATTATTTAAGTATAAAATACAGTTCGATTAGATATTATCTTAGACAACAAACCATAATGAGGAAATACAAATATATGGATTTACAATTTCTTCATTGCAAAGAGATGCGACGTTTCCGTGTAGATACCAACACCATTTTGAATCAAAAGCTGTTGAACATGAGGAAAAATAAGAATTGAATGCCCTTTTTGAAGAAGCCAATAAAGAAGTTGTAAATATATATATATGTATTTCCTTCTTTGTTTATTTCAAACAATGTTTCTGGACGATTTCTTGTCATTTCTGTAGTCTTCATGTCCATATGTTCAGTTTTGCTATCTCATAAGGCACACTGTAAGGGCTAAGTAATGGTACGTCCTTTAAATTGCAAGAATGAATATTATCTCTTAATCAAGTTTGTCTCTTTATCAGCTTATGTGATTGTCAATCCTAGACCAGCCTTTAGTAAGATAACATTGTCACATACTTATATAGTTGACTTGATACTCTTTTGAAATATTCTTGTTCTCAGCTAGTGTTTACAATGAAGTCAATAATAAAGTGCAAAGTAACGGATAAGTTCCGCTCTGATGCTGTTGCCAAAGAAAACAAAACAAGAGTAACGTGTATAGACAAATACCTTTATAAAATGAAACTAAATCTATATATGCTTTGCAATAGCTGTCATTTTATTCAATTCAGCAGAATGAAAAGTCGATATTTCATTATAAGTGTTGCACATTTTTGTTGGCAAACGTAAAGTTAAATCGATTCATACATTCTGTAATGCCACAAACAAAACCACGTCAACAACAATGTAAAGAGAAAAATCATTTTTGCCATAAGTATGAGTGTATGGGATCGTTACCGACTGCGCTGTTCTTTAATCCACAAATTCAATTTTCCTCTATCGAACCTGGAAACTACAATGAAAGAAATGGTGAGGTTATTTTGTTCTCTTCAAATATACTCACGTCCTAACCTCATATAAATCGATGTGGTTTCAATGAAGTAATTTGCCTTAAAGAATCGGGCACCAAAACACACATTGCCTGTAATACCATACGTGTTTGAATATTGGCCTCAAGTTTCCTTTTCAAATTACTTCTTCCGATTACCTTGTGTTGACATAATGTCATGGATGTTTTTACAAGGTATTCTAGATTTCTCACGTATATATCTCGAGTTTATGTTTTATTGATTCTTATGGTGCCCTTTTGCTTTACATTTGTGATTTTCTTCAGAATAAGACATTCATTTAGGACAGGTTCTGTTAACAAGTTTTGTCTTGATTTCTGTTTTTTCAAATAACACTCTTGAAATTACAATGTTTGCACACAACCATGTCCAAGGATTTTTCTTATTCTCAAAAAAGTTCTATTCTATATTGATGAAGCTATAGTCTAAACAATTTAGGATATCAGAATATACAAACAAAGGTTAAAAGACATCTATAGCAGATGCATTCGAGGAAAACTATTCATATTAGATCTAAACTGTTATTTTACAAGATACAAATCTAATCATAACAAAAAACTTATAATCACGTCTGATCATTTGGTTATGTCCACATCAAAGCGGATACAACAAAAGGAAAAATAACATCATTGCATGAATATTACACTTTTTCATTCTGCATGAAGAGACAATAAGGCAAGGACGATTACAATATTGCAGAAAGATTACAGTTTTTCATCTCTATGCAGGAGACAGTATTCATAACACTGTCTGCTGTGTTAATTGCAATGTGGGCATAAGCAAGTTGATACACATCAGATATAGCCCTACATGATAATGACAGTGTTTTGTATTCTCCATTTAATACACAAATTAATAAAGATTACATTTTTCATTCTTCAAGAGATGATATTCATAACTTTGTCTGCTGTATAAGCTTGAACGTTGGCATTAACCAGTTGATACACATTTAAATAATATTTGTGAAAGTGTATTTACATGTATAACGTATTCATCAATTATTGAACTTTCGTCCATTGTGGTCTTGTTTCAAGGCGTTGTAATTTTCCTTTCAAATTTTTGTATCCATAGGCTTTGCATCCAGATATTCACCAACTTCACAAGGATTTTAAAGATAAACAATAGGCGCGAGACAGGTCTTTAATTCAGTGTGAGCTTGGAGTCTAACTTTTGCTTTTTAAAAGTGGTTTCTCACCGGCCTGTTAAAAAAACACAAGCACAGTACTAATGGATATATTTACATAACCAAATCACGCGATCACTTCCTTTCAAGGGCGAACCTAAAAAGCCAAAACGTCTACTTTGTTGAGTTATCATCAAATGTAGTTCTGCATATTAGGAAAAGGTCACAGCCAAGGATCAGTAATAATTTTGGGCTGAATTCCATGACATTAACAATAAGACAGATGGAACCAACGACTCCTTTTCCCTCATTGTAGGGAATACAAAATATGTTGTGAACTTTTAAAAAATTAAAAAATTAAGTTTAAATACCGTGTCTAATTGCACAACTCATTTGAAAGGGGCCATTCAGGAATATATATTGCTTGTACAAGAAAACGTTCTCATTAGGTTATATGAGCAGAGAAACAATGGACAGTGTCACATAGCCAGGACAGTGTGTATGTCCTTCAGAGAGAGGTTATGTTTATAGACGAGAATACTAGACACTGCATGTTACATACATGTAAGGTCCTATATTGTGAATTTTGCAGCAAATTAAGTCACATAATTATGGCATCTGAAAAATTGTTAAGTGCACACCTTCATGCGCTAACATTCTACAAGCTTGGGCTTATAATTTTATGCAAAACTTTTCTCAAAGGGCATTGCAAATTATGTTCTGAAATTGCTTTTCATCTATATTCAAATTCTGACAAAAAGAAATTGTAAAATCAACACCGGTTGATTTTCAAATGTAAAATAACATGGACATTTTATTTTAAATGCAAAGTTATCTTACCTCATGAAACTTCCAGGCACTTACAATGAATTATAAGGTTCGTTGGGGAAATTTGACTCGCGTAAATATTTCCTGTTCTTAAGATCCTCCACTGGTTTTATTTCTTAGATTAAGTAATCATTCATCATTTGTCCTATAGAAGTATACCATGAATAAGTAGGAATCAAATTGGATCTCTATAAAAGGTACACATTAGTTCCTATTTTTCTACTTGTAGATCAAAAGATAAACATTACTCAAATAAGAAAATTATATTCATTTTAATTGCAAATAACACTTTCCTTAATAATAATTGATAATTGGTTACTGTGAACTTGCAGATGATTGAACAAGAATACCTGTGCTAAAGAAAACTACTTACAAAATCTTTTGATAAATCATATGTCCTGTGAGAATATAGCTTTCCCTGGGTAATATAGCAACCCTTTTTCAAGTCAATTGCATTCAGGCGCGTTACAACTTCAAAAGTAAAACCGAAAATCCCCTCTTTACATTGTAAAGACTTCTTTCTTCAGTTATAGACTAGAAGCATAATTCTAATACATTGATGCACGAACAAGCCGTGGCTATGTAATAACTTTATTATTGTATTAACTACCAAATTAAAAGGACATGGTTAATCAATTCGGTGTATAGTATATGTATGCTTTCATAATTCAAATTTCAAAACACTGTTTTAACATGTTTCCTGTTGGTAATAAACTTTGAATATTATTATTGACATTTAATGAACAAGATGAACAAGAATTTAAAGCATTTATTAAGGCGTTCATAAGTAGAGATCTTATGAATAATTAAAAATTTACATATGCACAATTGAATTTTATATAATTCGTCTGTATATTAAATATAACACAACTTCTCGGTGTGAATGGTAGGTGTGTAAATTAAACATATAACTCATCAATTGCATTTTAATTTTATTTAAAATGATTGAAGACTAACTATGTCTACACGCACATGACTTATTTACTTTCAGAATTCAATGTTTATGTCTTCTATTGGCATTGTATATATAAGGTTTCAGAAGGACAGTTTTGATATGTTTAAAGCTACTGTGTAGCAGCATTTGTAATCCAAACCTTGAAATGATCCTTTCTGGCCAAATAAATTGAATAACTCATGTCTGATCGATATTGTTAACAGCGCTATATTTCACTGTATTAAAGTTTCCGAAATTGGATTGCAATATAGCATTGATGAAGTAGTGCATGTATGCTGAATTTACTAGTTTCTTATTTCATAAAAAAAGATGCAAAATCATGATCTTTTTAACCAGATTTTCTTTATCGCTGCTAACTGGCGGCAACAATAGTAGCAACTGTCGTTCCTAATCAGGCTCACATCAGTTTCTTTTCCAGCTCTTTAAGCCATGCGTTAACTAAGCAGTTTCCTAGGGGAAGCTAAACCTTTAGTCAATTACTTCATAACCTAGCTAATTCAGCTACTATATGAGAACTCAAAATATCTGCCTCAACACGCACTGCTCGACCACATACACATCTATAGGTTGTTAACTGGGTACGGCTTGTATTGTGCTGTTACATTAACTGGCAGAGGGGAGATAGTACACTTCAGTTGAATTTATATTATGTTAGATTTTCAAATACAAATAATTCGAGTTTTAGATGTTCTATTCCAAAACAGATAAGAACAAGAGTTTAATAATCGTTCAAAGAATACCTAAACGTGTTTTAATGATATTTTCAAAAAAATAAAAGATTCTTTGCTTATTAATTGTTCACAAATTAATTTTTGAATAAGACAAACTTTCATTAACAAGGACGACGTATGACATGTAAACATCAATAAGGTGTCTATTTTTGCAGCATATCGACAACCTTGCATGGTAGGAGTTATGCTTGTATAAATTCTATTTCGTACCCTTGCCTCCATGGAACAAATATATTTTACCAAAACTAGTACCAGTTTTTTTATTCAAACTACTGCAGATATGTGTTTTTGTTAACGTGCCATAACTTAATATACTGAACATCTTTGAAAACGCACCACCTTTAATAGTTTGGATTTCCAAGAGCAAAGCGAGCAATCCGTGTATATTGGCCATACGTTTGTAGACCAATGTTTGGTAAAGAAAAGAAACAAGAACAAATCAAACAAAACGGTGAAGTTTTAATTCACTTGACCATGAAAGAAAAGTGGTGTCCAAATGGAAAGTCAGTAACGTGTTTGACCACCGTTAACAGCAACACAGCCTGTGCACCGTCTCCTCATTGAGCGGATAAGCCTCGAATAATGTTCTGAGGTATTCCATTCCACTCTTGTTGCAAAGCATTGTCACATTGATGTGCCAACCTGCAACATGCCCAAGGCTCGTTCTCGTTCCTCTGCTGACAATCTTGGCATTGCAAAATAAACTTTACTTTGACAGGTACAGCTGAAATGAGGATGAGTTAATGCTGACGGTTATTTATACCCCGGTTCAGCATGTTTTCCCGCATACAATTTGTGCTGTTCCTGTGTGTTGTGCATGCATTTTGTTGTTTTCATGTAATTTGTTCGATGATGTGTTCGGGCAATCCGTTCTCAGCTATATGTCGTTTTTTATGGTCTTTTGTGTTGTTAGCAACATTTCCAACCTTAATTTATACTCTAAAAGTAATAAAATTACCATAATTCAAAATTTACAGATGGTGCGTTTTCAAAGATGTTCAGTATATATCATATGTCTCTTAGGCATTAAAAAATTTAAACAAACTGAGTTGTGTACTTTCGTTAGTCTAATAGTATACTAAGGTTTATATATAACATGCTGTTCAATAACAGTTGTACTTTCAGGTTGAATGAGTTAGATATAAACTGTATTGTTAAAATATAGTAGCAGTGAAGGATGAACACATATGATATTTTTATCAAACAAATCTTCAGCAAATAATACAGTTATGTGACGAATACTTTGGATCCCATTTCTATGTTTTTTTGTGTGTACATTTCTGGAATATATATTCATCACAAATATTATGTATTCGTTCCTGTATCAAACATGTTATACAATTATCAAGATATGAAAAACAGCGCAATTAGACATTATCTTTTACAACAAACATTGTTATGTGAAGAATACTTAAAATGTTTTTATTGATATCAAATGAAGATTCTGGACCTACCTCAATCACTTGAAACGTCGTGAGAAATCAATAAAGAAGCTGATTTCCTTAAAATTTATCTCTTATTATCACAATAACTTTTAAATGCCTTTAAAGAAGTTCAACAAACATGAATTTTACACCAGCTTCGTTTACTTAGAGTAAACTTTTAAGAAGAATGAAAGGCGAATTGATAGGTGTTGAGACTAATTGTTTTAAGGGATACGAGATTTTGCTTCTTGATGAATGTCCATATCCTTTGGTGTTAAGGGCTTTAACATATCAGTTCTGCTATCTCATTAGACAAGCAGATGTTAAAATTCTTTAGAAATATAACAGTCCGCAAAGTTGCAAGAATGAAAATGGATTGGTTTTATCAAAACTAATATAATTGTCATTCCTAGTGCCAACAATGTACATGTTAGATCACACCAGTCGATAGAAAGGTAACGTTCTACTATCAATATAAGAAGGGAAGTAAGAATAGCATTCATATTTGTTTTCTATGCAACAAATGTTGTTCTCAGCTACTGTTTGAAAATGAATATGAAGTCAATAAACAAGTGAAAATGAAAGATAAAAAACGTTCTGTGTCTGATGGTGATACAAAAGAATAACAAATAACAAAACAATTTATATAGAAATACATTTACAAAGAAAAATGAAATCTATAATTGCTTTGTGCTAGTTATGATGTTATTCAGTTCAGCAGAATGGCAAATTCGATATTCCAGTATTCGAGCTTCATATTTTGCTTGGCAAGTGTGAAGTTAAATCAATTTGTTGCATTCTGTCAAGCTACAAACAAACCCATGCCAACGAGATATTTAAACAAGAATTATTTTACCATAGATATGATTGTATGAGATCCTTATGCACAACAATGTGAGTTTATCCACGCAGCGAAATTCGGTTTCTCTGTATCAAACACGGAGGTTCCAATGTCAAAATATTGATAAAACTTTTTGTTCTCTTCGAATATACTTACGTTCTTACTCAGGCAAAATCAATATCCTTTCCATGAAGTAAATTGCCTCAAAGAAACCGACACCATAACACGCATCTCTTGTAATATCATACGTGTTTGAATATAAGCCTCAAGCGTCCTTTTCGAATTACTTCTTTCAATAAACTTTTGTTAACATCATGCCAGGTATATGATTCTAGATTTTGTCAGTAGACTTTTTCTGAATATGATACTCATTTGGGATAGGTTTTATTTAAACTTTGTATGCTACATCTGTCCGTTTTTTAATTAATATCTCTTAAAAATGTGTGCACCCAATCATGTTCGTGGATTGTTCCTATGTTTTTAGTCTAGTCCAAAAACAATGATATTTTTCTATAGTAATAGGCAATCTTAATCTCGGATTTCAATCTATCTTAAAGAATTAAAACTGATTCCTAAGCAGGCATAGTCGATACAATGAAAACTATTCATATGAAGGTAATGTGATTTACTAATAGTCATAGAATGATGTTGTCAAGTGCTACACACGGCTATAATATTAATTTTACCAGTTTTACCAATCTGTTCATTGGTCACATTGATTTTCATTTTCATGATAAGGTACATGTAACTTCTGACCAAATTCATTATCTATGTCAAGAGCACAATCCTGGTGAAATGTTACAATAATGATGATTTCATTCTACACTGCTATATGTAGATGATAGTCGATCTACTTTCACTAATAACTAAAATAGGTTTCTGTATATCATAATATGTTGGTACGTTTTCTAGACCACAATTGCAAAATTCCATTGTTAGATGGTTGGATTTTTTTCAGAATGTGAATATCCTTCCTCAATAAACACTTTTTATCATAAAAAACCACTTGCACCTCTACATCTATGTAAACATGTAGTTTCACCAAAATAATCTTTTCTATGATGTCTATAATATCCACCAAGACTATCAAAAAGGTATGTTCAGGTTAATTACCAAATCATTGTTGTTTTGAACTAGATCTTTAAACTTTGAAAGAGAACTAATGTATTTATATTCTTAACTGATAAAGCATCCTATTTCTAGGCAGCAGCCATAAACTATCACTCTGCATGGCAGATTGTAAGCATCTGTATGACACATTAGCAAAACACTTACTCAATAGTATCCAGATAACCTACTTATCCCTAGGAGAAATAACTTATTCAGTTTTGATCACGACATTCAGATCAGTGTGATGGTCACAATTGCACTTTAGCTTGGCAATAAAGAGGGGATTAAACACATATCGTTGTCATAAACTGTAACGGTAACTATGTTGGTATTGGATTAAACGTTACCTTTCCATTACATTTGACATACTTTTTTACACAATGCTATGTCATCTTTAACTGCATAATAGCAGAGTGTTTGTCTATGTAGGTCAATAATTATACTGATTTCAAGTATTGATTATTAACTATTTGATGATCATTAAGGAAATAAAACAGTACCACATGGAACACGGAAAATCAATGACTTTGTGACTACTGGTGTACGACTTAGATCGACAGAAACCTTTTAACAACTGATTTTGAAATTCATATATTTGTAGAAAACTAATATTTTCAAGAACATTACACCTCTAAAAAATGATATCTAATATTTGTCTTGCTTTATAAGCTGTCTTTAAAACATTTTTTACTTGGGAAAATGTCTGTTCTTCTTGTAACATCATACATAATTGAATATCAGCCTCAAGTTTCCTTTTCAAATATCTTCTTAAGATAACCTTGTGTTTACATAATGTCATGTATGCTCTACCACATATTCTAGAATTCTCACATATGGATCCCGAGTGTATGTCTTATCTTTCTTATTCGTAGCCTGTTCCTTTCCTTTAATATAGTTTCTACTGAATATGACGATCATTTGGGAAAAGCTAAATGTGTGTCTACGATTATCTATTTTCAATAAACACCTTGAAATATAAATGTGTCCACACATCATAATCATCATGATCCTTTGCCAAACACAAAAGTCGGAAATAATAAGGATTTAAATTAATCTTACTGAATAAACACAAAAAAGTTATATATAGTTTCTACTGAACAAGTACAATGATTTGGGAAAAGCAAACTGTGTGTTAATAAATACCTTGAAATATCAATGTGTCCACACATCACATTCAAGGATTTGTTCTTATATTTCTTAGTCAGGTCAATAAAAAATGATCATTTGCCAAATACAATAGTCGCAAATGATAAAGGATTAAAGTAATCTTACAAAACAAACACAAAACGTTTGGTGAGAGTATATAATAGATGCAATGGATAACAACTGTTCATATGAGGGTAAAGTTATAAATATGCACCACCATTCATTAATATTGAATTTGAAAGATACCTATTATTATGAGTTTGAAGGTTAATACTCTTTTGGCAGTTGACTTGGAGTAAGGAGTAAGTAAGGAGTAAGTTACTTTAGTGTGATCCCAATAAATGACAATAATTAGATTACAGCATAAAAAAATATCGAATCATAACTTCCCAACAAGGTACAGTAACATGGATTCTAACAAATATTCGTACATGTACGATATTCTAAAAACAAATATCAAGTGAAACGTAGTAAGAGATGATTTGATTGTTCACTGTCACACTTATTTATCTTCTTTCTTCACTGAATTAAGTTTGTGTATATCATAAAACCATTGTAAATTTGTAGACGACAATTTACAAACGCCTTTGTGTGATAAAGGCATCATTATCTGCTTTTCAGATGGTACATATCCTCTATTAAGAATAGCCACTATGGAATTACTAATACAATGTTATGTCCCATTGCACTATATTAACATCACAAAAGCACACTTGCATGATAACAAATATATACATAAACATTAAGCAAAGTTAAAATTAAAGTTAAACAACAACATCTTATTCGTTAGAAAATTAAATCACTAGCCAGAAAAAAAAACCATAATTTTTTTTGCCTTGTTATTAACAGAATAAATCTATCTATAATCCTACACTGTTATTTCCCATTGCACTATATTAACATCACAAAGCACACTTGCATGATAACAAATATCTACATAAACATGTTTGTAGCAATATTTTTAAGTTAAAAATCAAGATCTTATTCGTTAGAAACCTAAAACACTAGCAAGAAAACAAAATGTTGCCTTGTTATTATTTGTCATTGTAGATATGTAGGCGACAATTTAAAAATGCCTTTGTGTGATAAAGGCATCATTATCTGTTATTTTCAGATGGTACATGTCCTCTATTAAGAATAACCACTATGCATTTACCTAATACAATGTTATTTTCCATTGCACTATATAAACATCACAAAGCACACTTGCATGATAACAAATATCTACATGCACATGTTTGTAGCAATATTTTAAAGTTAAAAATCAAGATCTTATTCGTTAGAAACCTAAAACACTAGCAGGAACAAAACCATAAAATATAAAAACAACAACAATGTTGCCTTGTTATTAGCAAAATAAATCTAAATATAATCCCACGCTGACAAAGCATAATATTTCCAAGTATCTATCTCTACGTGCAACACGCCATAACTCATCTCTCTGTATGTTGGTTTGTAATTATCTCTATGATATACAGGCCATCTACTTACTCAATAGTATCCCGATTACCTAGCGTGTTTGACCTAGTTAACATTGACCTGGAAAGGATTAGAAATTGAGCTTAGACAACGAAAACCCCATCCCCCAACTTTGGTACAGAATGACATCCTACAACCATTTGTCATTGTAGAAATGTAGACGACAATTTAAAAATGCCTTTGTGTGATAAAGGCATCATTATCTGTTATTTTCAGATGGTACATATCCTCTATTCAATGTAGCAGAATTCAATTTCCCTTTTTCTAACAATATAAGAAGTATTGAAAGGAAACATTTTCTCTTCAGATACACTCACGTTCTTAAAAATCAATATTCTATCCATGAAATAAATTGCCTCAAAGAACCTGGCACCACAATACGCATTTCTTGTAATATCATACGTTTGAAAAGCGGTCTCAAGTTTCATTTTCAAATAACTTCTTCCAACAACCTATTGTTGACATAATGTAATTTGAATTCGTTGTACAGAATAAATGTCATAGATGTAAAGGCAATAAATCGGGTCTCTGCATGGTTGCTGAAGCAATTCCGATCTCCGCGTGTAGCACGCCATTAGGTATCACTCATGTTGAATATGATTATCTGTAGTATGCACGGGTAATCTTACACAATACTATACTGCCCCAGTTAACGCTGATCTGGCTTGGAGTAATAACTTGGTCAGTTTTGATCACGACAATGAGTTCATCATAAAGGTCGAAATACTCTCAAGATAAAAGAGTTTATGTTTGTAGCCATATTCAGAAGTTTAATCTTAACAATCTAATCACAATATACCACAAGAACTAGCCAAAAGATAGGTTCTGTTTTATAAACAAACATTTAACTATGTATTTTCCTACACTGATTAAGCATCCTATTTCCCATTACTATCCCTACGTGCAGTATGCAATATGGTCTCTGCACGGTGGCTTAAGCATCATATTTCTGAATACCCACCCCTACATGCAGTATCAAGTATAAAGTATCCCTCTGTTTTTAATTTTAATTATATGTATGATATAGATGCAATCTATATATATAGATACTTACTCAATAGAATACTGATAACCTGAAATGATTGACCTAGTTAACACTGACCTGGTTTGGATGAACTTACTCAGTATTGATCATGACACTGAGTTAAGTATGATGATCACAACCAATGGCTAAAAGGGTTGAGAATTAAACATTGATGAAAGACATAATTATTGTGTCCTAAAAACTGTGTTTCACAGTAGATTTAGTTTTTGTGGGATCAATCAATATCCTCAAGGACATTTTGATGGAAGATCTTCCCACAACTTCTTTATGTTTTTAAAATTTCAAATCCGTTAAAGGGGCAATAGCACTTTAAAAAAAAAATTATTTTCAACTATTCATTGATAATTGTACGTTATTGCTAAATGTATTACTTTGATAGTGTCACAAATCTCATCACACAAACAAATTATCTATAGTCAAAGAAGACATTATGAGGTTTCACATACAGTCCATTGTTTATGTGAACACCTTTAATTCATTTTGTGTAAGGAAAAGGAATTGCATGGCTGAACTTTACATGATATATTTGATTAATTACTGCTTTGTTTAGTTTTAATTCATTGTCTTTCAATTGGAACTCTTTATTTTCATTTTCCTGACATCACTTTATATTGCCCATTAAAACTTGCTAATGTCCTTTAAATGTCGATAATAAGTTCGTTTTAAGAATTGAATGTCAGTCTGTGTGTTTGCACTGGAAAATGAACGATGTCAAAGCTCGTGTGAACCCAGCGAGCTTGCGAGCGGGTTCACATGAGAGTTTGAATGTAGCTTTGACATCATTCATTTTCCAGTGCAAACACACAAACTGACATTCAATTCTTATAATTTCGCACCATATATTGAATAGGACGGCGGAGTGATTTGAATCCTGTTTTATCCTTTGAACGAGTAACACTGCAACATACGACAAGAAATAACCCCAATTTGGAAAGAAACTGAATGTTTACCAAAATTGGTCTGTGTTCTCTGTATATGCCTTATGCATAAAGTCATGTCATGCTGTCCGCCATTTGCAGGGATGTCTTCGTCAAAATATGTAAACAACAGTGGTATTTTGATTATAATAACTGCTCTATCGTAACAATGTGAGTTTCATCTCCTGTGTATACATCGTGAGTAGAAGTTTGTCTTCGCAATGTCACACAGTACTCAATATTGATCGTAATATAAACATTTTCAAGCAACTGTAGGCATCTCGTTCCGTTCTTTTAGATCTTTTTGAAATAAATGATGATTAGCATATGATCTAAAGCAATGATAAAATGAATGTTTTTCACATCAAATCTTTTTCTTGGTAAATAAAGATATGATTCAAGCTCAATTGGTAAGTTTAAAAAAAACTTTATTGAATATTTTTTTATTTGATGTTGGACGGAGGATTAAAGTAGTTCCGGTGAATGTTCACACGACTTGAAAACATACGTACAAGTACATGTATGAACACTTTTTAGCTCATCAGGTCTGAATGACCCGATGGGCTTATGGCATGGCATGGCGTCCGGCGTCCGTCCGTCCGTCCATCCGTCCGTCCGTCCATCCGTAAACTTTTCACATTTTCGACTTCTTCTCCAGAACCAATGACTCTAGAGAGCTCAAATTTGATGTGGAGACTCCTTGGCAATTGGGGATTCTAAATTGTAGATTTCATGACCTCATGACCCCAAATGGGGTCACAGGGGTCAAAACCTTAAAAACCTATTTTCATCTTCTTCTCCAGTTCCAAAAGGTCTAGAGAGCTGAAAAGTTGTGTGTAGACTCCTTGGCCAATGGGGATTCTAAATTGTAGATTTCATGACCTCATGACCCCAATTGGGGTCACAGGGGTCAAAACCTTAAAAACCTGTTTTCATCTTCTTCTCCAGTTCCAAAAGGTCTAGAGAGCAAAAAAGTTGTGTGTAGACTCCTTGGCCAATGGGGATTCTAAATTGTAGATTTCATGACCTCATGACCCCAATTTTGGTCACAGGGGTCAAAACCTTAAAAACCTGTTTTCATCTTTTTCTCCAGATCCAAAAGGTCGAGAGAGCTAAAAAATTGTGTGTAGACTCCTTGGCCAATGAGGATTCTAAATTTTAGGTTTGGTTACCCCTTGACCCCAAATGGGGTCAAAGGGGTCAAAACCTTAAAAACATATTTTACTCCTTTTTCTCCAGTTTCAAAAGGTCTAGAGAGCTGAAAAGTTGTGTGTAGACTCCTGGGAAAATGGGAATTCTAAATTTTAGGTTTGGTGACCCCATGACCGCAGATTGGGTCACAGGGGTCACAACCTTCAAAACCTATTTTCATCTTCTCCTCCAGTTCCAACTGGTCTCGAGAGCTAAAAAGTTGTGTGTAGACTCCTTGGCCAATGGGGATTCAAACTTGTAGATCTTGTGACCCAATGACCCTAAATGGGGTCACAGGGGTCAAAACCTTTTTCCATCAAAAGTCTGATGAGCTACAGAGCCCATGGCTCTATTTTTTTGTGAGTTCATGAGGAATGAATCGATGAAACTTCGATCACATGACCATGCCCTAGACCAATCAACGTTCGGGAATACATGTAAACTTCAGAGTGTGAAATTATATAAAGATAAAACTGACACGGTAACCTTGAAAGTCCTTTTAAACTCATCCATTGCCCGTTCGTCTGTTCGAGTTAAAGGGAACAACTTTTCTCAGAAAATATTTAATTGGAAAACCAAATTTGGTATTCATCTTCAGGGCAGCAATGCATTGATGGAAATTTAAAATGATAAGCGTGCAATAGTTTTTTCCAGAGATACTGATGATGTCTGATGTGAAAAAGGATCTTAGTCTCATTTCGGGGTAGTCACAGACACTTTACAACGGAAGCACGATAATGATTTAATTGTCCATAAAAGGTCACATTCCTACACGGTAATTAAACAATGAAATATTTATGGAAAATATAATCTCAGTATGTATCACATAATAGTACCCTAATACGTGCTACTGCTCCTTTAATAGATGGGTAAAATCGAAGACATTTCAAATTGACATGTTTTGGACAAGCAACTTCCGAATATATATCCAATAGCATTGTTTAAAGTACAATCATAACAAAAGGGTTTAATAACATTTCCTTAAAAGAGCAATTTATTTATGTGTTGACAATACTTTATAATGTTATAATAAGTTTCTAAATTTTTAAAAAACTATCTTAGCAGAGAACCTGTGATTATTTTTGCGATGTTTCTTTGTTTTTATTGCATTCATGACATTCTTAACGTAAAGAAAGTTTTAAAGTTGATTTACCCTATAGATTTATCCGTCACATGAATGTCTGTATAAAATATTATCCTCTCATGGAAACTGTTACCAGATTTGTTTGAACATACACTGTACCCTCCATTTCCTGACAGTGAATTTGACTTAAACAAAGCAAGAAGATGATCGGGGATATTTGAAGTCGCATAGAACAGACAGCTGTCGTTTGTTCCCCACAGAAATCAGAGGTCTAAGAGAGATCATCCAGTCTGTGTGCTGTTTCCAAGGATTCTAACTCGGTTTGATGTTACATGGGACAGACAACTGTTTAGTTTCACATTGTTGTACATGTATGTCCGGTCTGTCATTTTATGTCGGTTTTACACGACCCTAAAAAGATCTATTTAAGGTGACTAAAATACGTAAACTACTCCTAATGAGGATAGATACAACTTCAGTTGTCACCTTGTGATTTGCCAGTTCCCATAGAGAAAGATTCTTTATTTCCTCCCGCTGTGAATCCGGATAATGAGATATTCAATCATTATATAAAGACAAAATAGAAACATCAAAAGAATATATACAAATATATAGCAAAGCACCAAATGTCGGTCCAAGCATTCAACTGGGTGAATCATATATGAATTGAATATGAAACATATCGTTTTCTTCCGACAATCGAGATATGTCATGAAGTCAATGAAGTAAGCGGAAAGTGTCTTAGATTTGCCAGTTTTCTTTCTTGGAACGAAAAATAATTGAAATATATATATGTGTGATGCTCGGGTTTGGTCCCTTATCATTCTTTTGTATTTCATACATATTTGTTAGTATTAGGTGTCTTGCAGGTAAAATACATAAGTTGTTGAATGACAAAAATACTTATTTCACATTTGATTTAATCGAGGGTAATGAATTTGAAAGTAGCCGTATTCTAACTTAATATAAAAAACTAGTGTTGTGCCATATGAAATGTCAAAACGGTTTCCATTGCATTAAAGGGAAACGCAACATGACCTCAAAATAAAGTAAATTTAGTTCAAAGATTTTATAAAATAGGCTTGTACTTTTTCCTATATTTTCTATGTGTATACAATGTAATGTTTAAGGCCAAGTTAGTCTTTATCCTCACACTTATAATGGTGGGGACGTTATGTTGTTGATTTACAAACTCATTTAAAGTAATATTTATTAACTGCAATAATAAGTCAAATGTATATATTCGAAACAATAGATACAAATAAATTGGCAGTACATTCAGTTTAATTCAAATTAACAATTACACTGATGTAGTAAGGCTATTCTATATTTCTATGTGTCAATTATTTCAATAAAAATAACCAAGTTAAAAAAGTCAAATAAAAAATGAACAAGTAAAAATAAACGGATATAATGCCGAATCAAGATTGTTTCATTAAGTCTACTTTCTATATTCACTGTGGGTACCCTTTGAAGGAGGCATAGATCAATATTGTCCATTACATCTTAAAAAGTGCCATTAAATTGTAAGATTTCGCTTGAACATAATGTTATTGGATGAAGCTTTAACTTTCTTTGGGATGCTTATAGTTATGCTTGGACTGACAATAAAATGGAGGTTAACCTGATGTGTCAACTGCTGTGTTTGGTACGTAAGGAGAAGTCAACAGCAATGTAACCTCTCATCACAATAAAACAGTCTGAAACACGTTTTTTTTATTGGTCTTGTTTAGATATTATTATTCAGATATGCATGTGTGTTTTTTATTGATCGTCAAAGTATGTATGTACAACCGTTTACGAGATACACAATCTAAAGAACCTTGAAACTAATCATCAAATGCACAACTAACAATGGAATCCTTTATCAAGATATATACATGTTTAAACAATACACATACTTATTCCTGAAATCAATCATGAAACACATAAAACCAGTTGGGTCCTCAGGTTTAAATATTATGCAATAAAGAGCAGATTTATTGCCACTGGACTTCAGTTGGAGTGCAGTTACTGCTCTATAATGGTGAGTAGGATAAGAAACACTGCTAGCCTAGGAAATCAGTATCCATGGTCATATATCAGAGATGTTAACATTAAGGAGTATGGACAAGTGGAGACTTGATATAAGTGGTGTTCTATAAATTCCTTCGATCATTTATGATCTCTTTCCTTGATGAGGGTTGGTCATTTGTTCAGTAGTCATGTATCATTAACTTTAGTGTTAAAAAAGATATTTTAGTTCAATATGTCACATATAATGTGTTTGTTTTACAAAAACATTTCAACTAAGTCAAAAGTGATTTTATGTGCTTTTCGTTTTGAAATGAGGTTGTGATAATGATTTTCTTAAGAGCTTTAAGTCTTATTATAAACTATATGCCTTCTTAAAGTTCTTGCTGAAGAAACGGTTTTTGTTTACAACTTTGGTTTAATTGGCATTCATTTTCCAAATAGTGCTCTGAGATGATATTCACCATTACTCATTTGGTATTTTTGGCCTTTGTTATAACAATTCCAAAACAGTATTTGCAGGATTTCAACATGAATGAGAACCTGAATATTTATTCAGCATAATGAATATTCTGATTATTTCCCAACCACACCACGAATGAATATGTATACTGGTGCACTTAGTGTTATAAGATTCTTCTATCGCCTATCAGAAATATAGATGGTTTAAATGTTGCAAAGAGGTAATCATTACTTTTTTAAAATCATAGATGTAATAAATATTATCTTATTAATAGCCATGCTTATAAAAATAAAACGTTTTGACTCAAGTTATATGTTGGAAATGTCTGGTTTGTTGACATTATAGGATTATAATTGCTTATTCTTGGACATTCATAAAGAAAAGATATTTGTGTATTATACAAATGTTACATTCAAAATTTGTTTCTAGAATTCATTTAGAAAGACAACTTAATGGCCATCTTTGTAATATAAGCACACACATCACCTTCGCAATAACCTGAATAGCTGTTTCGTAATTTTGTAGATATTGTACCGTGGAAAAAAAGTGTTTGTATCTTATCGTTGAATTTATGAATATGATCATTGTTTTACATACAACTAAAGCAGAAAAGATTAATACACAACTTCTGATCTACAATAACTTACCTCATACAATTTGTTTTAATATGTATTGATGTTAATTGCAACGGAGTACATTAGATATCATTTAGCGAGCAATGATAATAAATAAATTTTGAAAGGCATGTTCTTAAAACAAGGAATAAACTAAGATACCTTTCATTGGGCACTTGTGACATATGATATCAAATCAAAAATATTACATCATGAGTATAAAAGAACTAATCACAAAAGCTGAAATGTGCATGTTTATGTTCATGTAATTGCATGTGTATGCCAGTGTATATTTATTGCCAATTTTGCTATAGGACTCGTACAATGTATACTTAAACATTAGCATCAACACTAGCATTGTGTTGTAAGTCTGATCCCTGGAGTACGATTTATCATGGTAGGGTCAACAACATTTGCGTGGTAAACATCCGAAGGTGCATACCGATTTAAGAGCCTATGGATATTGCATAAATGTGATACAGTACTAAGTGTATGAGTAAAGTCAATAGGGAATTATTGGATTAAGATAAACATATATCTACAAGTGGATGTTTTATACTCATATGATTCACTTTGCCTATCAAATGTCCGACACACTCTTAACATAAGCGATACATAGGAAAGTTATTGAATTTTAGTCTCCCTTACGTGGCATGCAGTGATTTAGGGAATAACCGCTTTGTTATATTGCAGATTCTCCAATATGATTATCATGATTTGGACCTCAGTGGTCGAACAATATGAACTCATGTGTAAGATTAGCAATGTTTTATCCACCGTACATATAGACAATGTTTTCCAATCATTCCCTTTACTAATTATAAGGTTGATTGTCTTCCTTTGTGATACCTACAGTCTAGATATGGTTTGCTGAGCTAGTATAGACGAAAAGATGAGCGTCTTATTAAGTATAGCAGTTGCTGCTTTCTGTTGGCACCAGGGCCAGAGTCTCATTTCGAAAAACTGTTTTGTTTTCCATCAGTCATCTACAAATATAAGTTATACCATTCAGAGGCGGGGTAAACGGGAAGATATCCGCCTCGAGTTTGGTGTTATGTGACGAACCGAAGGCGAGTTGCATAACACCTAGCGAAAGGCGAATATCTCCCTGTGTACCCCGTCTTTGAATGGTAAAACGAATTTATCTTACCGAATGTTTAAACAAAACGCATATAATTTGAAGTTGAAAAGTAGGAACTTCGTAAGTCATTTTACTATAGTTTGTTCAAAGCTATATATCGGTTGATCAAAAGTAACTAGCTTGATCATGTGTTCGAGGTACCATACATTTTACATTTCAAGACGCTCAATCTGCATGCTTTTTTCCTGCTTTTTATGTGCCGGGATATAAGTGATTTATTACTCCACTCAAGAGGGTGATATCAGTATTTATTCAGGGTCATGTGGACCAATCAGAGATCGAGATTCTAACATGAGGTAGGATCATATAGGATGTATAGTTTGTGATTTTATTTAAAGATAGCCAAAAAATCACAGGGCATACATTCTTATAAACTCAATGTTTAGATCAATCGTCTGAAAAACCGCACAATGAAGCAAACTACTTGGAATGTAGGAATGCAATAATTATTCTATAAATGAAAGGAACGCTATAAAGATAATATAGAAATTTTGTTTCCATTTCATATCAGTAACAATGGTCATATATCACAGTTAACGTGTCTGAACATGCGAAACCTTTGTAAAGGTGGTGCTGTTGTAAATAAGTTTCAGTAATAATAAACTGGTTTAACATGGAAGTTGTTTCGAGTAAATAGTCATGAATTTATGTTATAAGGTGATATCATGAATATGCAATAAACATGTACATGTATGTTCATTTCTAAAAAGTTAATAAAAAACAACCTTATGCTATCATATGTATCTTTTAAATGTTTTCAACTTTTATATCCAATTAGAAGCTGCCTTGTTATTATTGTTGAAATCATGTTTCGTAGTTTATATGTAGTCTTAATTGTCGAAAAGAAAGAAGATTCGTAAATTTTGCTCTGCAGTGCTGTCTAGTGACACAATTTATTTTGAAATACTGATGGTAAAGGAAATGTCAGTTTGTGAAATGTTTGCAAGATCGATTAACCTCAAGCTAAAACTTGCAAAATAAAAACATTTCTCAAACGGTTTTCTAAAGGAACAATTACCAAAATGTTTGTTGAAAATACAGTTATGGGTCTACAAGAACAAAAACACACAGTTGATAAAAGTGGAAACAAATCAACATTGACATACATAAAGGTTGATGAAGAAATAGGATGAAATCGACCCTACGCATCCCCTTGAAAGCAGGTTTATATGAACCCTAAATACGGACAAGTAAATTTCTAAAATGGATTTGTGAAATCTCTATATAGTTTATGGGAATAAATATCATATTCATTGCACGGTTCAGTATTTGTTTATAATTCAATCCAATTATTGTGAAATCGATATGCTGAACACCTTTCTCAATATGCATTGGTTGAAAGAGTTGCAAAGAATTAGACATTCTATTGTACTAAGCAATTTTGCGCAAATTATCCCATTAGTATATATAACATATATATCTGATTATCCAAATAAGGTATTCAAGAATATACAATAAATCCCTTTCTGGAAATAACCAGTGTACCTTTTGATTCAATATTCAATAATTCAATAGAATATTATTGGCATTAACATCTGGCCGTTTTATTACATTATGTCTTCTTAATGTTGTTAAGAAAATATGTAGTCGTGGAAACAAGGCAGGAGAGACTCTAAAGTGAATAAACCGTTTGCTTATCTACTTAACTCGTGTTGCAAGGACGTTTGTGTGAGTGTTTCCCGGCGAATATCAAATTATTGTTGATCATATCACTACTAAACCACGGATGTGCCGGAATATTACAGCATTTAATGTATTAGATATTTCCCCTTTGCCTTTTCAGACCGACTTGGGGAAGTTTTAACGATGTAAAGAGGGACTCTCTCTGCTTTTATCATTAAGTTCGTAAAGCCTATAATACAATTTGAATAAAAATAGTGCAGCTATTTCAAGAAAAGAATAATCTGAAAGTATGGCAAAGAGGCCTTTGATCAAAGCGGATGCGGTTTAGGGGAATTATTTTGTTTTGAATTACCTTAAAGTGTGTCTTATCTTTGAATACATTAAGCCATATAGAGGCAAGAAAGCCTTGTGATATACAGTTGTTTGGAATAAGGACAAAGTCGCTTTTGACACATTTCTTTTACAGGGGAAAATGTTTGTAATCTGTTAACTGCAACTATCGAGATATATACTTTTCATTTCTAATGGTAAGTATACATCATACAGAAACCTTTCATTTTTTTAAAAAACAAAGGGCAGTAGAACTTTTTGTATGATTAGAAAATTGATATCACGAAAATGCAAAATAAAGAGGTATCTTTTAAATGGACGTGCAAGGTCCAGTTGAGGTATAAGAGTCCAATTACCTATGTTAATTGCATAAGATGTTCGCAAAAATGGCCACCAGTGCTATTTGCTTCATAGTTTATGATTTGTTTTACGACAATGGGTGAGCGAAGAGATGCTTGACTCTTTGAAGATGTGGTATAAATAAGGTTTGTTTGGTAGAATTTGTAGAAAGTTTGTTGATTTAAAACAATCCAATAAAGGTGACCCTTCAAAAATGAAATAATGAAACAGATATAGAAGGCTTGCATATCCAGAACTCCAGGGGAGATATCGCTCATCAACCCATTTCATCTATCTACATGTACAGTAGTCAGTGAAACTTATCTGAGTGAGTGAAAGACAGAAGAGGATACTTCAGCCTTGTAGAGTAAAACAACATATTGCCATCTATCCATGGCGGGTTCTCCCCTGTCATATTACTTATCTGAATGAGTGAGTGTTGTCAAGCGTTGTTTGGTCTTTTATTAGCCATTGGTTGCAGTGTAACTTTATTGTACTATTTAAGACAGACGTTGACTGTTTAACGGAAATATTGATAAGATGATAGTTTTTTAATGTAATCAGCGTTATGTCTTTCTGGTATTGCTCATTAATTATGTTTCACCATTTTTCAGTCAGGTAAATGATATGGGTAAGGCATTGACTTATGACAATTTTATTTTAGAAATCCAAAAATATAAACATGATGTGTAGATAATGACAAATTTACAAGTACTGGTGTTCTGTTGGTCTTCTTAAGTTGTTAATCGCACGATAGGAATATTAGAAAACGTTCTCTGTAATAAGTAATCAGTCTTTTTCAACTGGAAAAATTAGATAAAAGCGTATCCAATTCGCATACTTTGAAATACACTAATTTGAATCGAAATTTATGTCAATCATTCAATGAACAAATACTCTCCCCATGAAATCACCTTGAATTTCATAAATTATAATTGCCATTATTGGTGTTCATAAAAATTTGGTATTAATCTAGTGTCAAAGTTTATGAATGCATTTGAGAAAAACACTGAATGACATGAATATTGCGTTATGAGAACAAAGCAGACTGCTTTGATATGTTTGTTTAATCTTAGACAGTGAATTCTTTATGCTCTTTCATGATTCGATTATTTTAAGAGTCGATCACTATTGATAATATAAAACACATTTTGACATTTCAAAATCCTGCATTAAAACATATTACTTCTACAATCAACTCATAACATGCGATTCTCCTGATCAGGGAAATATATAAACAAATTGAGACAAAATGAATGTTTTTGAAACATGATGTATAATGTTTGAATAATTCCGTCTTCTGGTGGACCATTTTCCATCACATATTCCTTGAACGTTTCTCAAAATTGTCTTGTTTCAATATTCCAATATAAAAATGATACCTTCAAAACGAATGGCAAATGTGCAGGAAATACCTCTTGGAAACACTTTGGATGTTTTTAAGATACCTTTGATGTTTCTGAAAGATTATTGCTGTTTTGTCATTTTAATACTAAATACCCTATGCCTACTTGCACAAAATAATGGCATTTTGGTAGGGAAAACAATACAATTATACTGCAAATTATTGTTTGCAAACATCTGTTGTGATGGTGTACTTTTCCGAAAACTTTTTACCCTTATTGTTTTAAATTTTACATAATTATACTGAATTAGTTACTAAGGATTGTTTCCTTTGTTAAAATTTTTTATATTTCATTCCTTGCCAATTGTATCAATTATTTCAGAGATAACATGAGATGTGAGATGTTTTACCTTTAAATGTGTCTGACTTGGAACAAACGCTCTCATCAATACACTTAACTTTCAGAAACATTCAAACAATCTCATATGCAGTGAATGTACCAATGGTGTGTTTCAGAAAATATTTGTGTGACCCAAACATTTTTATCAGACATTCTTAAGTTAAGGGTTAGACTGGAAAAATAGAACGAATGGTTTCAGGAATCTCCTAATTTTTGTCGGAAAATATTGAAAAGAAAACTTTAAGCTGTTTAAGTTTTTGAAAGATGGTATTAACTGTTACGTTTTATGAGATGTGATATTCTTAGTTGTCCTTATAAAATTACTGCCAAAAAAAGCCATAATATACATGTATCTGCTAGTTATCGGTATTGAAGACAACGAATTGTTCAAGGATGGGTTCTCTATTTGAATAGAGGATATTGTATTTAATACAGTATGTTTGGCATCTATGGACGTTTGTATGTAATAAATACATCATGTCTACTCATATAAAACAACATATGTTAAATGTTTCGTTAAAGACAATACTCCCCTATTAGATCATCATTGATGTCAAGGTTAAAATTCCACAGTGTTGTTGAGCTAGAATATTTCTGAAAGATCTTGTTAGACAGAGGAGTTAGTTTCGTAATGAATAAACATAATAAACGAATCTACATGACATGTGACACTCCTCATTATCGTCACAGCAACTGAATGGAGAAATGTGCTAATTGGATAGTCTCATAGGTCATGATTTGTTATTGGATACATTTTTAGTTTTTATTTTAGTTTTAAATCAAATAATGTTCAAAAACATGTTTACGTTTTTTATCTTAATTTTCATATATTTCTTTTACCTCAATCTTCATAAAAATATATTTTGCAAAACGTCTTAACCATAAACACCTTTGATAACAAATGTTAATCTTTGTTGGCCATTTGTAACTAAAAAGTGCTTCGTTGGCTACATTTTAAAAAACAAATTAATTCAAAGCAAAGAGTTGGAGATTTTCGTCAATTTGAAGTTCATATTTCTTTATGGTTTTTTTCCATAATGAATTCAACCTTTTCCTTGCGAAATATTTTTATTTTATTGTCTCGACATATATTTGAACAAAGCAAAGAAGGATTTCGTGAATGTCAAACAAAATTAAACCGTCATACACAAACGGCAAAGTTACATTATAAAATCGACTTTTCAGATGGCACATTTCTTTTATTCATGAATTATGATTAGGGAATTAAGGACCTTAGGGAAGGCCAGAATTTATATTTGGTTTATAAGATCAACTAAATAAAGATTGAGAGCCATGTAATATCATTGAGGTATTTGTACATGTAGCAAATGCAACATATGGGCACAATTGAAGTATTTGTGTATGTTAAAATAGGGTTTATCTACGTAAAATAGAGAATACTAAACGAATGGTAATGTGATAACATTTTTAAGCAACGAGTGTATAGAATTGGTATCAGACGAACGAAAGTGAGTCTGATACCAAATTTCTTTTCACGATTTGCTTAAATTTTTTATCAAATTACAATGAGTTTAGTATTCTATTTATTACTCAACCCTCATACATGTATAAATATTTATGTATACAAATTGTCTAAACAAGAATCAGCTGACTTGGAACAATCCGGAAACCAGCGTATGAATTTCCATTAGTCCAAATAAAATAGTTCGCTATTTTTTTTATGTTTACACATGTCATAGGCCTATTAACATCATACAAAGTATACTGGTGAAACATATTTCATTATCAAATGATGCATTGAGAAAATAAACACTAAGAAGCAACGAAAACTGTCAACACATCATGCACTCGCAAAGTTACATCATCAGATCGCCAATTGACGTCATAGGAATGTGTCCTGTTTCTATGTCACGTTATTTAGTTTTAAAAATTTGGCGAACAGTGTCAATGGCAGAGGATTGATTGATTGATGACATTAAAATGAGTTACTGAATGTGTTGATAGGAATCGGGAGATATAACTTGAGTGAAGGTAGTTACACCATAACATGTTTGGATTGTGTGCTCGTTGAAAGGAAAGGTTATGGTGGCATCGAAGCAGGTAAAAAGTCGAAGCGCCATGTTTATGTTACGGCACAGAAGGTGGACAAGTGGTCAAGCGAATGATTGATTTGTGCTGGTTGGCAAAAAGATAATGCATTTAAAAACCGCTAAGATGATTTTCTTTCATGTAAATCAAAAATTTTGAGAATGTAAAATTTGACAGTCGCCACTTATGAGTCACGTGATTGGACAATGTCATATGACGTTCGAAAGTAGTTCCGTTTCTTTGCACGAGATGGTAACACACATGTGTGTTACCAACTCATTGTTATCTAATGAGTGATCTCCCCATGGTTGAGTAAAACGATAAGTTAAGATTAATTGTTTTGAAACAACATTCTGTCAAATGAATAACAGTGTTGACATTTGAAATTGTATACTTCGAAACCAAAACTAATTATCTTATGAAATGATATCAAATGTCAATTGTGTGTAGACACTTATTTGCGAAGGATATAAATCACTTCATCTAGATATCGATACAAAGAGACATATCACGTTAATTGGTTTTTCTCTTTATATTTTTAAAAAGATACCTTAATCATTTCTTATCCGAGTGCCTACTTCAAGTGGCAGGATTGAATAAAATTGCATCTAGCATCTAAGATTCCCTGTTCTGTATTAATTTCAATAATTACATTATCACATTCCTTAAATATCTCTTAACATACATTGTATCATAACATTATCACATTCCTTAAATATCTCTTGACATTTCATGATATTATCAGATTCCTTAAATATCTCCCAACACACCATTCATCGAATACACTGATGCTGTTATCAGGAAATTATTATAGCCTCTATATATATATCAATTTTTACCCATGGGATGTTGCTCAAACTGTCATGGTATGATTATTTTCATTTTATTGTTGTTTGTGCAATGATTATTCTGATTTGTGCGGAATTGACGCCAGGAAACCACAACATATCGACTTACTACTAGAAAAATTAGGTTTTTTGTTTGTACATTTCTTGAATATATTCATCACTAGGTGTAACTTGGTGTAACAATGATTCTTAGTATCTGTTTTGGAATTGTAGAACTCCCACATAGAACATGTTTGGTATTCGATCCTGTATATAATGATCAAAATATAAAAAAACAGCTCAATTAGACAACGAACAATTGTTATGTGAAAAATACTTATTGATATCAAATGAAGTTTCTGGACCTTCCACAGTCACCTGAAACGTCGTGAGAAATCAATAAGGAATCTGCTTTTCTTAAAATTTATCTCTTATTATCACAATAACTTTTAAATGCCGTTAAGTTCAACAAACATGAATTTTACACCAGCTTCGTTTACTTAGAGTAAAGTTTTAAGAAGAATGAAAGACGAATTGATAGGTGTTGAGACTAATTGTTTTCTAGATGAATGTCCATATCCTTTGGTATTAAGGGTTTTAACACATCAGTTCTGCTATCTCATTAGGCAAGCAGATGTTAAAATTCCTTAGAAATACAACAGTCCGTTAAGTTGCAAGAATGAAAATTCCCTTTTAATGGATTATTCTCTATCACAACTTATATAACCATCAATCCTAGTGCCAACAATGTACTTGTTAGATCACATCAGCCGATAGAAAGGTAACGCTCTACAATCAATATAAGAAGGGAAGTAAGAATAGCATTCATATTTGTTTTCTATGCAATAAAATGTTGTTCTCAGCTACTGTTTTAAAATCAATATGAAGCCAATAAACAAGTGAAAAATGCAGGATTAAAATCGTTCTGTGTCCGATGATGACACCAAAGAATAACAAATAACAAAACAAGTTTTATAGAAATACCTTTACAAAGACAAATTAAATCTATATATGTTTTGTGCTAGTTATGACGTTATTCAATTCAGCAGAATGGCAAATTCGATATTCCAGTGTGCGAGCTTCATATTTTGCTTGGCAAGTGTGAAGTTAAATCAATTTGTTGCATTGTGTCAAGTTACAACCAAACCCATGCCAACGAGATATTTAAACAAGAATTATTTTACCATAGATATGATTGTATGAGATCCTTATGCACAACAATGTGAGTTTATCCACGCAGCGAAATTCGGTTTCTCTGTATCAAACACGGAGGTTCCAATGTCAAAATATTGATAAAACTTTTTGTTCTCTTAGAATATACTCACGTTCTTACTCAGGCAAAATCAATATCCTTTCCATGAAGTAAATTGCCTCAAAGAAACCGACACCATAACACGCATCTCTTGTAATATCATACGTGTTTGAATATAAGCCTCAAGAGTCCTTTTCGAATTACTTCTTTCAATAAACTTTTGTTAACATCATGCCAGGTATATGATTCTAGATTTTGTCAGTAGACTTTTTCTGAACATGATACTCATTTGGGATAGGTTTTATTTTAACTTTGTATGCTACATCTGTCCGTTTTTTAATTAATATCTCTTAACAATGTGTGCACCCAATCATGTTCGTGGATTGTTCCTATGTTTTTAGTCTAGTCCAAAAACATTGATATTTTTCTATAGTAATAGGCAATCTTAATCTCGGATTTCAATCTATCTTAAAGAATTAAAACTCATTCCTATGCAGGCATAGTCGATACAATGAAAACTATTCATATGAAGGTAATGTGATTTACTAAAAGTCATAGAATGATGTTGTCAAATGCTACAAACGGCTATAAAATTGTTACTTGTAATATTAATTTTACCAGTTTTACCAATCTGTTCATTGGTCACATTGATTTTCATTTTCATGATAAGGTACATGTAACTTCTGACCAAATTCATAATCAATGTCAAGAGCACAATCCTGGTGAAATGTAACAATAATGATGATTTCATTCTACACTGCTATATGTAGATGAAAGTCGATCTACTTTCACTAATAACTAAAATAGGTTTCTGTATATCATAATATGTTGGTACGTTTTCTAGACCACAATTGCAAAATTCCATTGTTAGATGGTTGGATGTTTTTCAGAATGTGAATATCCTTCCTCCATAAACACTTCTTATCATAAAAAACCACTTGCACCTTTGAGTTTTGTAGTTTCACCAAAATAATCTTATCTATGATGTCTATAATATCCACCAAGACTATCAAAAAGGTATGTTCAGGTTAATTACCAAATCATTGTTGTATTGAACTAGATCTTTAAACTTTGAAAGAGAACTCATGTATTTATATTCTTAACTGAGTGCAGCAGTCACTCTGCATGATGGATTGTAAGTATCTGTATGACACATTAGCAATACGCTTACTCAATAGTATCCAGATAACCTACTTATCCCTAGGAAAAATAACTTATTCAGTTTTGATCACGACATTGGGATCAGCGTGATTGTCACAATTACACTTTAGCTTGGCAATAAAGAGGGGATTAAACACATATCGTTGTCATAAACTGTATTATTACTATGTTGGTGTTGGATTAAACGTTACCTTCCCATTCCATTTGACATACGTTTTAACACAATGCTATGTCTTCTTTACTGAATAATAACTGATAGTTTTTGCATAAGTAGATAATTGTCTATGTAGATCAATAATTATACTGATTTCAAGTATTGATTATTAACTTTTCGATGACCATTAAGGAAATAATACAGTACCACATGGTACACGGAAAATCAGTGACTTTGTGACTAATGTTGTATGATTTAGATCGACAGAAACGTTTAAACAACTGATTTTGAAATTCATATATTTGTAGCAAACTAATATTTTAAAGATTATTAGACCTCTAAAAAATTATATCTGAATTTTTTCTTGCTTTATCATTTGTCTTTAAATCATTTTTTTAATTGGGAAAGTGTCTGTTCTTCTTGTTACATCATACATAATTGAATATCAGCCTCAAGTTTCCTTTTCAAATATCTTCTTAAGATAACCTTTTGTTTACATAATGTCATGTATGCTCTACAACATATTCTAGAATTCTCACTTATGGTTCTTGAGTGATGTCTTATCTTTCTTATTCGTAGCCTGTTCCTTTCCTTTAATATATTTGCTACTGAATATAACGATCATTTTGAAAAGCAAAACGTGTGTCTACGTTTATCTGTTTTCAATAAACACCTTGAAATATCAATGTGTCCACACATCACATTCATCATGATCCTATGCCAAACACAAAAGTCGGAAATAATAAAGGATTTAAATTAATCTTACTGAATAAACACAATGGTTGGTAAGCGTATATAATAGATGCAATGGATACAAAATGTTAATATGAGGGTAAAGTAATAACTATGCACCTTCATTCATAAAATAACGTTTTCATATTGAATATAAACAGATATTTAATTGATTAGTTTGAAGGTTAATACTGTTTTGGCAGATGATTTGGGTAAAGGAGTAAGTTTATTTAGTGTGATCCCAATGAATGACAATAATTAGATTAAAGCAACAAAAATACATCGAATCATAACTTCCCAACAAGGTACAGTATAAAGGTTTCTAGCAAAATTCGTAAGATATTCCAAAACCAAATATCAAGCGAAACGTTGTGAGAGTGATGATTTGATTGTTCAATGTCACACTTACATGTATATATCTCCTTTTAATAATGACTGAATTAAGTTTGTGTATATCATCAAATCATTGTCAATTTGTAGACGACAATTTCAAAATGCCTTCGTGTGATAAAAGCATCATTATCGGTTATTTTCAGATGGTTTATATCATCTATTAAGAATAACCACTATGCATTTACCTAAGACAATGTTTTTCCCATTTCACTTTATTAACATCACAAAGCACACTTGCATGATAACAAATATATACATGAACCTGTTTTAGCAATATTTGTAAGTTAAACATCAACGTCTTATGTGTTAAAAACCTAAAACATCAACCAGATAAACATACAATATAAAAACATAAGAAATGTTGCCTTGTTATTAACAGAATACATCTAAATATAATCCTACACTGGAAAAGCGTGATATTTCCCACTACCTATCTCTACGTGCAGCACGCCATAACTCAACTCTCTGCGTGGTGGTTTGAAATTATCTCTATGATACACAGGCCATCTGCTTACTCTATAGTATCCCGATTACCTACCGTGTTTGACCTAGATAACATTGACCTGCAGGCTAAGAGTAATAAATAAGCTTAGACTACCGTTCATATCATTGATGTTTCACCATCTACCCTCGGACTATGTAAAAACTTGTTGTATTAAAAAAAAGACTCTAGGGAGATTCTACACATAATACACAATAATAATGATATCATGTCATGATTATCTACGTTTGATGATCGATATTTACATACTGTCATGCATTTTAAGAAAACCTCCTCAACAGAATATGCAACATGAATAATCTTTTCCATAAGTATGAATTGTTATTCATCGTACTGTGCCTGTTTCAATGTAGCAGAATTCAATTTCCCTTTTTCGGACCTGGTATGCGATATAAGAAGTATTGACAGGAAACATTTTTCTCTTCAAATACACTCACATTCTTAAAAATCATTATGTATCCATGAAGTAAAGTGCCTCAAAGAACCTGGCACAACAATACGCATTTCTTGTAATATTATACGTTTGAATAGCGGTCTCAAATTCCTTTTACAAATAACTTCTTCCAATAACCTACTGTTGACATAATGTAATTTGAATTCGTTGTACAGAATAAATGTCATAGATGTTAAGGCAATAAATCGGGTCTCTGCATGGTTGCTGAAGCAATTCCGATCTCCGCGTGTAGCAAGCCATTAAGTATCACTCTGCATGTTGATTATGACTATCTGTAGTATACACATGTAATCTTACTAAATACTATACTGAACCAGTTAACGCTGACCTGGCTTGGAGTAATAACTTGGTCAGTTTTGATCATGACAATGAGTTCAGCTTAAAGGTCGAAATATTATTCATGGATAATTGTACGTTATTGCTAAATGTATTACTTTGATTGTGTCATAAATTTCATCACACAAACAAATTATCCATAGTCAAAGAAGAAATTATGAGGTTTTACGTACAGTCCATTGTTTATGTGAAAACCTTTAATTCATTTTGTGTAAGAAAATGGAATTGCATGGCTGAACTTTACTTTATATATTTGATTAATTACTGCTTTGTTAAGTTTTAATACATTGTCTTTCAATTTGAACTCTTTATTTTCATTTTCTTGACATCACTTTATATTGCCCATTAAAACGTGCTTCTGCCCTTTAAATGTTGATAATAATTTCGTTATAAAGATAAAACTGACACGGTAACCTTGAAAGTCACTTTTAAACGCAGATGATGTTGTACTTGTCGCGGATTCTGTCATAGATCTAGAAAGAAAATTAAATGTATTGGAATATTTCTGTGACAAATGTGGCATGGAAGTAAATTTAGATAAGTCAAAAATCATTGTTTTTCGCAATGGTAGTTACCTTAAAAAAGTCGAAAAGTGGTTCTACAGAGGTATGCAGATGATAGTTGTTACTCAGTATAAATATCTAGGTGTAATATTCACTTCGCGACTGGTATGGTCACGTGCCTGTGAAACTATTGCTTTGCAAGCCAGGAAAGCTTGTTTTCCTGTGTTTAGTCTATTTAAGAAGTATCCTGATATATCACTTAGAACAGCTACAAAAGTGTTTGACACCAAAATACTGCCCATTCTTTTATATGGCAGTGAAATCTGGGGTTATATATATATAGAGAATCCATTGATAAAGTTCAAAGTGCCTTCTTTAAAAGATATCTAGGACTTAGTAAATACTGCTCATCCAGCGCAGTACTGGGAGAGATTGGGCGGCACAACGTAAGTGCATATTATTTCTGTAGAAGTGTTTGATATTGGTGTAGACTGATCCGCATGGATTCCAGTAGACAACCACAAGCTTGTTATAAATTCAGGATGAGCATGGCAGTGTTAACTGGGTGTCCCATATTAGACTTTTGTTGTTTAAAACTGGATTCTCATATATTTATATTGCCCAGGATTGTGGAGATATGAATCATTTCCTAAAATTGTTTAAACAACGATGTATAGATTTAGAAATTCAGAATTGGTTTCAGCAAATCAATAGTTCAAGATTTCTGAGTCATTATAGTTCTTATAAATCACTATTGGCCCCAGAAAGTTATTTATTATCAAATTATTTTGACAAAGACTTAAAAGTTGTTCTCTTAAAGTTTCGTATACATTCTCATAACTTGAAGATACAGAAACAACGTTATAAGAAAAGTAGAGAAACTGTTGTTAAATCTACTTTAATATGTGACAAGTGTGATACTATGAGTGTCGAAGATGAGTTCCACTTTATATTGAATTGTCCATATTATATTTCTAGTAGAAACACATTTATTCCAAAATATTTTCATCACTATCCTACCCGCAAAAAACTACAGCAACTTATGTCTTCAAAAGATATTTACGTATTGAAAGGACTGGCATTGTATTTGAAAAGAAACCTATTTGTAAAATGATTTTCATATTTTCCCATATTTTGATGTTGTAGAAGCCATTATATTTAGCATTTACTGTCAAATTATATAGCCATGTTATTGTTGTTGCACTCCACATACAAAACAATGAATTTCAACAAAATTGTACTCTGGGCCATGAGGCCTCCAATACCGAATAAAGACTTTGACTTTAAACGCATCTATTGTCCGTTCGTCTGTTCGAGTTAAAGGGAACAATTTTTCTCAGAAAATATTTAGATAGGAAAACCAAATTTGGTATTCATCTTCAGGGTAGCAATGCATTGATGGAATTTTAAAATGATATGCGCGCAATAGTTTTTTCCGAAGATATTGATGATGTCTGATATGAAAAAGGATCTTAGTCTCATTTCGTGGTAGTCACGGACACTTTACAACTTTACAAGCACGATAATGATTTAATTGTCCATAAAGGTCACATTCCTTTACGGTAATTAAACAATGAAATATCTATGGGAAATATAACCGCAGTATGTATCACATAATAGTACCTCTAATACGTGCTACTGCTCCTTTAATAGATGGGTAAAATCGGAGACATTTCAAATTGACATGTTTTGGACAAGTAACTCCCGATTATTGATCTAATAGTATTGTTTAAAGTACAATTATAACAAAAAGGTTTAATAACATTTCCTTAAAAGAGCAATTTCTTTATGTGTTGACAATAATTTATAATGTTATAATAAGTTTTTAAATTAAAAAAACTATGTTAGCAAATAACCTGTGATAAACATGCAGTGTAAGGTCAAGTTATTTTTGCGATGTATCTCTTTCTTTATTGCATTCATAATGAAAGTTTTAAAGTTGCTTTACCCTATAGATTTATCAGTCACATGAATGTCTGTATACAAAAATATCCTCTCATGGAAAATTTGTTTGTACATACCCTCCATTTCCTGCCAGTAAATTTGTCTTGTACAAATCAAGAAGAAGAATGGGGATATTTGAAGACGTATAGAACAGACAGCTGTCGTTTGGTGCCCACAGAAATCAGAGGTCTAAGAGAGATCCTCCAGTCTGTGTGTTGTCTCCAAGGATTCTAACTCGGTTTGATGTTACATGGGACTGACAACTGTTTGGTCTCATATTGTTGTACATGTATGTCCGGTCTGTCATTTTATGTCCGTTTTACACGACTCTAAAAAGATCTATTTAAGTTGACTTGAGTAAGTAAACTACTCCTAATGAGGACAGATACAACTTGAGTTGTCATCTTGTGATTTGCCAGTTCAGATAGAGAAAGATTCTTTATTTCCTCCTGCTGTGAAGCCGAATAATTAGATATTCAATCAATTATATAAAGACAAAATAGAAACATCAAAAGAATATATGTACAAATATATAGCAAAGCACCAAAGTTGTCTAATTGAGTTTACAAAAACGAAATGATAATGTCGGTCCAAGTCCAAGCATTCAACTGGGTGAATCAAAATATGAATGACAACATATCGTTTTCTTTCGACAATCACAAATCGACATATATAATGACGTCAATGAAGTAAGAGGAAATTGTCTTAGTTTTGCCAGTTTTCTTTCTTAGAACGAAAAATAATTAAAATATATATGTGTGATGCTTCGGTTTTGTCCTTTAAAATTTGAATATATTGTTTTATTATACATATCATTCCTTTTATTTCATACATATTTGTTACTATAAGGTGTTTTGCGGGTAAAATACTTAAGTTGTTGAATGGCAAAAATACTTATATATGTTACAGTTAAAACGTATTATGTATAATACTGATTCACTCAGGTAATATATATAATACCTGAAATTTTCAGGTATTATACGTAATACCTGAAATTAGAGCCAACATTTTATACATAATACCTAAAATTGGCAAGTTGATGTTGAATAGCTATTACAACGTAATTGTGTAAGAAAAAAGAACCAAAACTAATATATTTGTTTAGGTAGCAACCTTCTTTATTAATCAGTGCAGTTATAAAGAGATTCTCAACATCTAACAACAGTTCTTGTTGGAGCATGACAAACTGGAGTGACATCTTGAGTTACACAACAATCGTGCCTTAAAACATTTACATCTGTTGCTTTGGCACCTCTTGGTACCTGCACAGTTGCACCTCACAAAGCCCTGTCCACCACAGATTGATTCCTTCTGAACAGCAGTTCGTAGGGAAATCATAGTGTCGCTGGTCATGTCATCTAACGTGTAGAGGAAAGTGGCACACAAGTCAAACTGATTGCATGAATATTTGTGGTTTAAGGTACCAGCCTTCACTACGATAGTGTACATGTCATTGTCACTTATTTCTTACCACACCGAGAAGGTTGCGTGGATCATTTCGACCCCTATCGACTGCAGGAATGGGAACAGTGACATTGTCACCAACTTTCACCTCTGACAACACAATTTTGCTTCTTTTCACCATTTTCTCAGCTTGTTGGAGTTGCGAATCGGCAGCTCGCTTTCGCTGGGTGCTGATAGTTTCTTGTCTAGATGTGATGGTGGCAATATCGTCTTCGGGTGTTGTCTCAGAGTCGGGAAGCTCTCGTGGTGTTGGAGAAATGGCGTTCAAAAGGTCATCTTCACTCTGTAGTCTTGAAATAACTTCTTGTGGGAGACTAGAAGAAGTAAGGCCAACTTTGGCATCAGCACCTAACAATGCAGCAAATGGCGACCGTTTAATTCCACTGTGATGACTAGAGTTTTTCTGGAACTGCACAAACTTTAAACCGATAGGCCAATCGGTGGTTTTGTTGTCGTCTAACCAAGCAACTAACATGTCCTTTACATCACAATTGGCTCTCTCCACTGAGCCTTGACTCTGTGGATGTCTAGGCTTGCCATGAACGATGACAAGGTCGGGCCATAGCAGTTTCAGCTCATTGATGACTTGTAAATTCAGAACCATTGTCACTCTGTAGGATAGCAGGTGCACCAAATAACAAAAAGATATCAAGCAACTGGTATGCGACTTCTGATGCACGTTTTGGCAAAAATACTTATTTCACCTCTGATTTAATCGAGGGTAATGAATTTGAAAGTAGCCGTATTCTAACTTAATATAAAAAACTAGTGTTGTGCCATATGAAATGTCAAAAGGGTTTCCATTGCATTAAAGGGAAACGCAACATGACCTCAAAATAAAGTAAATTTAGTTCAAAGATTTTATAAAATAGGCTTGTACTTTTTCCCTATATTTTCTATGTGCATACAATGTAATGTTTAAGGCCAAGTTAGTCTTTATCCTCACACTTATAATGGTGGGGACGTTATGTTGTTGATTTACAAACTCATTTAAAGTAATATTTATTAACGGCGATAATCAGTCAAATGTATATATTCGAAACAACAGACACAAACAAATTGGCAGTACATTCAGTTTAATCCAAATTTACAAATACACTGATGTAGTAGGGCTATTCTATATTTCTATGTGTCAAATATTTCAATAAAAATAACTAAGTTAAAAAAGTCAAATAACAAAATGAACAAGTAAAAATAAACGGATATTTTGCCGAATCAAGATTGTTTCATTAAGTCTACTTTCTATATTCACTTTGATTTACCCTGTGAAGGAGGCATAGATCAATATTGTCCATTACATCTTAAAAAGTGCCATTAAATTGTAAGATTTCGCTTGAACATAATGTTATTGGATGAAGCTTTAACTTACTTTGGGATGCTTATAGTTATGCTTGGACTGACAATAAAGTGGAGGTTAACCTGATGTGTCAACTGCTGTGTTTGGTACGTAAGGAGAAGTCAACAGCAATGAAACCTCTCATCACAATAAAACAGTGTGAAACACGTTTTTTTTATTGGTCTTGTTTAGATATTATTATTCAGATATGCATGTGTGTTTTTTATTGATCGTCAAAGTATGTATGCACAACCGTTTTCGAGATACACAATCTAAAGAACCTTGAAACTAATCATCAAATGCACAACTATATACAATGGAATCCCTTGTCAAGATATATACATGTTTAAACAATCCACATACTTATTCCTGAAATCAATCATGAAACACATAAAACCAGTTGGGTCCTCAGGTTTAGATATTATGCAATAAAGAGCAGATTTATTGCCACTGGACTTCAGTTGGAGTGCAGTTACTGCTCTATAATGGTGAGTAGGATAAGAAACACTGCTAGCCTAGGAAATCAGTATCCATGGTCATATATCAGAGATGTTAACATTAAGGAGTATGGACAAGTGGAGACTTGATATAAGTGGTGTACTATAAATTCTTTCGATCATCTATGATCTCTTTCCTTGATGAGGGTTGGTCATTTGTTCAGTAGTCATGTATTATAAACTTTAGTGTTAAAAAAGACATTTTAGTTCAATATGCCACATATAATGTGTTTATGTTTTACAAAAACATTTCAACTAAGTCAAAAGTGATTTTATGTGCTTTTCGTTTTGAAATGATGTTGTGATAATGATTTTCTTAAGAGCTTTAAGCCTAATTATAAACTACATGCCTTCTTTAAGTTCTTGCTGAAGAAACGGTTTTTGTTTACAACTTTGGTTGAATTGGCATTCATTTTCAAAATAGTGCTCTGAGATGATATTCACAATTACTCATTTGGTATTTTTGGTCTTTGTTATAACAATTCCAAAACAGTATTTGCAGGATTTCAACATGAATGAGAACCTGAATATTTATTCAGCATAATGAATATTCTGAATATTTCCCAACCACACCACGAATGAATATGTATATTGGTGCATTTAGTGGTATAAGATTCTTCTTTCACCTATCAGAAATGTAGATGGTTTAAATGTTGCAAAGAGGTAATCATTACTTTTTAAAAATCATAGATGTAATAAATATTATCTTATTGATAGCCATGCTAATAAAAAAAAGTTTTGACTCAAGTTATTGGTTGGAAATGTCTGGTTTGTTGACATTATAGGATTATAATTGCTTATTCTTGGACATTCATAAAGAAAAGATATTTTTGTATCATACAAATGTTACATTCAAAATTTGTTTCTAGAATTCATTTAGAAAGACAACTTAATGGCCATCTTTGTAATATAAGCACACACATCACCTTCGCAATTACCTGAATAGCTGTTTCGTAATTTTGTAGATATTGTACCGTGGAAAAAAAGTGTTTGTATCTTATCGTTGAATTTATAAATATGATCATTGTTTTACATACAACTAAAGCAGAAAAGATTAATACACAACTTCTGATCTACAATAACTTACCTCATAAAATTTGTTTTAATATGTATTGATGTTAATTGCCACGGAGTACATTAGATATCATTTAGCGAGCAATGATAATAAATATATTTTGAAAGGCATGTTCCTAAAACAAGGTATAAACTAAGATACCTTTCATTGGGCACTTGTGACATATGATATCAAATCAAATATATTACATCATGAGTGTAAAAGAACTAATCACAAAAGCTGAAATGTGCATGTTTATGTTCATGTAATTGCATGTGTATGCCAGTGTATATTTATTGCCAACTTTGCTATATGACTCGTACAATGTATACTTAAACATTAGCATCAACACTAGCATTGTGTTGTAAGTCTGATCCCTGGAGTACAGATTTATCATGGTAGGGTCAATAACATTTGCGTGGTAAACACCCGAAGGTGCATACCGATTTAAGAGCCTATGGATATTGCATATATGTGATACAGTACTAAGTGTATGAGGAAAGTCAACAGGGAATTATTGGATTAAGATAAACATATATCTACAAGTGGATGTTTTATACTCATATGATTCACTTTGCCCTTCAAATGTCCGACACATTCTTAACATAAGCGATACATAGAAAAGTTATCGAATTTTAGTCTCCCTTACGTGGCATGCAGTGATTTAGGGAATAACCGCTTTGTTATATTGCAGATTCTCCAATATGATTATCATGATTTGGACCTAAGTGGTCGAGCAATATGAACTCATGTGTAAGATTAGCAATGTTTTATCCACCGTACATATAGACATAGACGATGTTTTCCAATCATTCCCTTTACTAATTATAAGGTTAATTGTCTTCCTTTGTGATACCTACAGTCTAGGTATGGTTTGCTGAGCTAGTATAGACGAAAAGATGAGCGTCTTATTAAGTATAACAGTTGCTGCTTTCTGTTGGCACCAGGGCCAGAGTCTCATTTCGAAAAACTGTTTTGTTTTCCATCAGTCAACTACCAATATAAAATATACCATTCAGAGGCGGGGTACACGGGAAGATATCCGCCTCGAGTTTGGTGTTATGTGACGAGCCGAAGGCGAGTTGCATAACACCTAGCGAAAGGCGAATATCTCCCTGTGTACCCCGTCTTTGAATGGTATAACGAATTTATGTTACCGAATGTTTAAACAAAACGCATATAATTTGAAGATAAAAAGTAGGAACTTCGTAGGTCATTTTACTATAGTTTGTTCAAAGCTACATATCGGTTGATCAAAAGAAACCAGCTTGATCATGTGTTCGAGGTAACATACATTTTACATTTCAAGACGCTCAATCTGCATGCTTTTTTCCTGCTTTTTATGTGCCGGGATATAAGTGATTTATTACTCCGCTCAAGAGGGTGATATCAGTATTTATTCAGGGTCATGTGGACCAATCAGAGATCGAGATTCTTACATGAGGTAGGATAATATAGGATGTTTAGTTTGTGATTTTATTTAAAGATAGCCAAAAAATCACAGGGTATACATTCTTATAAACTCAATGTTTAGATCAATCGTCTGACAAACCGCACAATGAAGCACACTATTACTACTTGGAATGTAGGAATGCAATAATTATTCTATAAATGAAAGGAACACTATAAAGATAATATAGAAAAAAAAAATCCGTTTCATATCAGTAACAATGGTCATATATCACAGTTAACGTGTCTGAACATGCGAAACCTTTGTAAAGGTGGTGCTGTTGTAAATAAGTTTCAGTAATAATAAACTGGTTTAACATGGAAGTTGTTTCGAGTAAATAGTAAATTTATGTAATAAGATGATATCATGAATATGCAATAAACATGTACATGTATGTTCATTTCTAAAAAGTTAATAAAAAACAACCTTATGCTATCATATGTATCTTTTAAATGTTTTCAACTTTTATATCCAATTAGAAGCTGCCTTGTTATTATTGTTGAAATCATGTTTCGTAGTTTATATGTAGTCTTAATTGTCGAAAAGAAAGAAGATTCGTAAATTTTGCTCTGCAGTGCTGTCTAATGACACACTTTATTTTGAAACACTGATGGTAAAGGAAATGTCAGTTTGTGAAATGTTTGCAAGATCGATTAACCTCAAGCTAAAACTTGCAAACTAAAAACATTTCTCAAACGGTTTTCTAAAGGAACAATTACCAAAATGTTTGTTGAAAATACAGTTATGGGTCTACAAGAACAAAAACACACAGTTGATAAAAGTGGAAATAAATCAACATTGACATACATAAAGGTTGATGAAGAAATAGGATGAAATCGACCCTACGCATCCCCTTGAAAGCAGGTTTGTATGAACCCTAAGTACGGACAAGTAAATTTCTAAAATGGATTTGTGAAATCTCTATAAAGTTTATGGGAATAAATATCATATTCATTGCACGGTTCAGTATTTGTTTATAATTCAATCCAATTATTGTGAAATCGATATGCTGAACACCTTTCTCAATATGCATTGGTTGAAAAAGTTGCAAAGAATTAGACATTCTATTGTACTAAGCAATTTTGCGCAAATTATCCCATTAGTATATATAACATATATATCTGATTATCCAAATAAGGTATTCAAGAATATACAATAAATCCCTTTCTGGAAATAACCAGTGTACCTTTTGATTCAATATTCAATAATTCAATAGAATATTATTGGCATTACAATCTGGCCGTTTTATTACATTATGTCTTCTTAATGTTGTTTAGAAAATATGTAGTCGTGGAAACAAGGCAGGAAAGACTCTAAAGTGAATAAACCGTTTGCTTATCTACTTAACTCGTGTCGCAAGGACGTTTGTGTGAGTGTTTCCCAGCGAATATCAAATTATTGTTGATCATAACACTACTAAACCACGGATGTGCCGGAATATTACAGCATTTAATGTATTAGATTTCCCCCTTTCGCCTTTTCAGACCGACTTGGGGAAGTTTTAACGATGTAAAGAGGGACTCTCTCTGATTTTATCATTAAGTTTGTTAAGCCTATAATACAATTTGAATAAAAATAGTGCAGCTATTTCAAGAAACGAACAATCTGAAAGTATGGCAAAGAGGCCTTTGATCAAAGTGGATGCGGTTTGGGGGAATTATTTTGTTTTGAATTACCTTAAAGTGTGTCTTATCTTTGAATACATTAAGCCATATAGAGGCAAGAAAGCCTTGTGATATACAGTTGTTTGGAATAAGGACAAAGTCGCTTTTGACACATTTCTTTTACAGGGGAAAATGTTTGTAATCTGTTAACTGCAACTATCGAGATAATATACTTTTCATTTCTAATGAAACCTTTTTTTTTTTTAATAACAATGGGCAGTCAAACTGTTTGTATGATTAAAAAATTGATATCACGAAAGTGATACAAATGCAAAAAAAAGAGGTATCTTTTAAATGGACGTGCAAGATCAGGTTGAGGTATAAGAGTCCAATTACCTATGTTAATTGCATAAGATGTTCGCAAAAATGGCCACCAGTGCTATTTGCTTGATAATTTATAATTTGTTTTACGACAATGGGTGAGCGAAGAGATACTTGACACTTTGATGATGTGGTATAAATAATGTTTATTTGGTAGAATTGTAAAAAGTTTGTTGTTTTAAAACAATTCCATGAAGGTGACCCTTCAAAAATGAAATAATGAAACAGATATAGAAGGCTTGCATATCCAGAACTCCAGGGGAGATATCGCTCATCAACCCATTTCATCTATCTTCACGTACAGTTGTCAGTGAAACTTATCTGAGTGAGTGAAAGACAGAAGAGGATACTTCAGCCTTGTAGAGTAAACCAACATATTGCCATCTATCCATGGCGGGTTCTCCCCTGTCATATTACTTATCTGAATGAGTGAGTGTTGTTTAGCGTTGTTTGGTCTTTTTTTAAGCCATTAGTTGCAGTGTAACTTTATTGGACTATTTAAGACAGACGTTGACTGTTTAACGGAAATATTGATAAGATGTTTGTTTTTTAATGTAATCAGCGTTATGTCTTTCTGGTATTGCTCATTAATTATGTAACACCATTTTCAGTCAGGTAAATGAAATAGGCAAGGCATTGACTAATGACAATTTTATTTTAGAAATCCAAAAATATAAACATGATGTGCAGATAATGACAGAATTACAAGTACTGGTGTTCTGTTGGTCTTCTTAAGTTGTTAATCGCACGATAGGAATATTAGAAAACGTTCTCTGTAATAAGGTGTCAGTCTTTTTCAACTGAAAAAATTAGGATAAAAGCGTATCCAATTTGCATACTTTGAAATACACTAAGTGGAATCGAAATTTATGTCAATCATTCAATGAACAATTACTCTCCCCATGAAATCACCTTGAATTTCGTAAAATATATTTGCCATTATTGATGTCCATAAAAATTTGGTATTAATCTAGTGTCAAAGTTTATGAATGCGTTTGAGAAAAACACTGAATGACATGAATATTGCGTTATGAGAACAAAACAGACTGCTTTGATATGTTTGTTTAATCTTAGACACTGAATTCATTATGCTCTTTCATGAATCGATTATTTTAAGAGTCGATCACTATTCATAATATAAAACACATTTTGACATTTCAAAATCCTGCATTAAAACATATTACTTCTAGAATCAACTCATAACATGCGATTCTCCTGATCAGGGAAATAAATGATATTCTAAACAAACTGAGACAAAATGAATGTTTTTGAAACATGATGTATACTGTTTGAATAATTCCGTCTTCTGGTGGAGTTTGGACCATTTTCGATCACATATTCCTTGAACGTTTCTCAAAATTGTCTTGTTTCAATATTCCAATATAAAAATGATACCTTCAAAACAAATGGCAAATGTGCAGGAAATACCTCTTGGAAACACTTTGGATGTTTTTAAGATACCTTTGATGTTTCTGAAAGATTATTGCTGTTTTGTCATTTTAATACTAAATAACCTATGCCTACTTGCACAAAATAATGGCATTTTGGTAGGGAAAACAATATAATTATACTGCAAATTATTGTTTGCAAACATCCGTTGTGATGATGTACTTTTCCTAAAAAAAATTACCCTTAATTGTTTTAAATTTTACATAATTATACTGAATTAGTTACTAAGGATTGTTTCCCTTGTTAAAAAAGTTATATTCCATTCCTTGACAATTCAGAGATAACATGAGATGTGAGATGTTTTACCTTAAAATGTGTCTGACTTGGAACAAACGCTCTCATCAATACACTTAACTTTCAGAAACATTCAAACAATCTCATATGCAGTGAATGTACCAATGGTGTGTTTCAAATATTTGTGTGACCCAAACGTTTTTATAAGACATTCTTAAGTTAAGGGTTAGACTGGAAAAATAGAACGAATGGTTTCAGGAATCTCCTTATTTTTGTCTGAAAATATTGAAAAGAAAACTTTAAGCTGTTTAAGTTTTTGAAAGATGTTATTAACTGTTATGTTTTATGAGATGTGATATTCTTAATTGTCCAGATCAAATTACTGCAAAAAAAAGCCATAATATACATGTATCTGCTAGATATCGTTATTGAAGACGACGAATTGTTCAAGGATGGGTTCTCTATTTGAATAAAGGATATTGTATTAAATACAGTATGTTTTGCATCTATGGGCGTTTGTATGTAACAAATACATCATGTCTACTCATATAAAACAACATATGTTTAATGCATGTTTCGTTAAAGACAATACTCCCCTATTAGATCATCATTGATGTCAAGGTTAACATTCCACAGTGTTGTTGAGCTAGAATATTTCTGAAAGATCTTGTTAGACAGAGGAGTTAGTTTCGTAATGAATAAACATAATAAATGAATCTACATGACATGTGACATTCATCATTATCGTCACAGCAACTGAATGGAGAAATGTGCTAATTGGATAGTCTCATAGGTCATGATTTGTTATTGGATACATTTTTAGTTTTGATTTTAGTTTTAAAGCAAATAATGTTCAAAAACATGTTTAAGTTTTTTATCTTAATTTTCATATATTTCTTTTACCTCAATCTTCATAAAAGTATATTTTGCAAAACGTCTTAACCATAAACACCTTTGCTAACAAATGTTAATCTTTGTTGGCCATTTGTAATTCAAAAGTGCTTCGTTCACTACATTTTAAAAAACAAATTAATTCAAAGCAAAGAGTTAGAGATTTTCGTCAATTTGAAGTTCATATTTCTTTATGGTTTTTTTCCATAATGAATTCAACCTTTTCCTTGCGAAATATTTTTATTTTATGTAAGAGTTTACTTTTATTGTCTCGACATATATTTGAACAAAGCAAAGAAGGATTTCGTGAATGTCAAACAAAATTAAACCGTCATACACAAACGGCAAAGTTACATTATAAAATCTACTTTTCAGATGGCACATTTCTTTTATTCATGAATTATGATTAGGGAATTAGGGACCTTAGGGAAGGCCAGAATTTATATTTGGTTTATAAGATCAACTAAATAAAGATTGAGAGCCATGTAATATCATTGAGGTATTTGTACATGTAGCAAATGTAACATATGGGCACAATTGAAGTATTTGTGTATGTTAAAATAAGGTTTATCTACGTAAAATAGATAATACTAAACGAATGGTAATGTGATAACATTTTTAAGCAACGAGTGTATAGAATTGGTATCAGACGAACAAAAGTGAGTCTGATACCAAATTCTATTCACGATGTGCTTAAATTTTTTATCAAATTACAATGAGTTTAGTATTCTATTTATTACTCTACCCTCATACATGTATAAATATTTATGTATACAAATCGTCTAAACAAGAATCAGCTGACTTGGAACAATCGGGAAACCAGCGTATGAATTTCCATAAGTTCAAATAAAATAGTTCGCTATTTTTTTTTATGTTTACACATGTCATAGGCCTATTAACATCATACAAAGTATATTGGTGAAACATATTTCATTATCAAATGATGCATTGAGAAAATAAACACTAAAAAGCAACGAAAACTGTCAACACATCATGCACTCGCAAAGTTACGTCATCAGATCGCCAATTGACGTCATAGGAATGTGTCCTGTTTCTATGTCACGTTATTTAGTTTTAAAAATTTGGCGAACAGTGTCAATGGCAGAGGATTGATTCATTGATGACATTGACATGAGTTACTGAATGTGTTGATAAGAATCGGGAGATATAACTTGAGTAAAGGTAGTTACACCATAACATGTTCGGATTGTGTGCTCGTTGAAAGGAAAGGTTATGGTGGCATCGAAGCAAGTAAAAAGTCGAAGCGCCATGTTTATGTTACGGCACAGAAGGTGGACAAGTGGTCAAGCGAATGATTGATTTGTGCTGGTTGGCAAAAAGATAATGCATTTAAAAACCGCTAAGATGATTTTCTTTCATGTAAATCAACATTTTTTTGAGAATGTAAAATTTGACAGTCGCCACTTATGAGTCACGTGATTGGACAATGTCATATGACGTTCGAAAGTAGTTCCGTTTCTTTGCACGAGATGGTAACACACATGTGTGTTACCAACTCATTGTTATCTAATGAGTGATCTCCCCATGGTTGAGTAAAACGATAAGTTAAGATTAATTGTTTTGAAACAACATTTTTCAAATGAATAACAGTGTTGACATTTGAAATTGTATACTTCGAAACCAAAACTAATTATCTTATGAAATGATATCAAATGTCAATTGTGTGTAGACACTTATTTGCGAAGGATATAAATCACTTCATCTAGATATCGATACAAAGAGACATATCACGTTAATTGTTTTTTCTCTTTATATTATTAAAAAGATATCTTATCCGAGTGCCTACTTCAAGTGGCGGGATTGAATAAAATTGCATCTAGCATCTAAGATTCCCTGTTCTGTATTATTTTCAATAATTACATTATCACATTCCTTAAATATCTCTTAACATACATTGTATCATAACATTATCACATTCCTTAAATATCTCTTGACATTTCATGATATTATCAGATTCCTTAAATATCTCCCAACACACCATTCATCGAATACACTGATGCTGTTATCAGGAAATTATTATAGCCTCTATATATATATCAATTTTTACCCATGGGATGTTGTTCAAACTGTCATGGTATGATTATTTTCATTTTATTGTTGTTTGTGCAATGATTATTCTGATGTGTGCGGAATTGACGCTAAGAAACCACAACATATCGACTAACTACTAGAAAAATTAGGTTTTTTGTTTGTTCATTTCTTGAATATATTCATCACTAGGTGTAACTTGGTGTAACAATGATTCTTACTATCTGTTTTGGAATTGTAGAAATCCCACATAGAACATGTTTGGTATTCGATCCTGTATATAATGATCAAAATATAAAAAAACAGCTCAATTAGACAACGAACAATTGTTATGTGAAAAATACTTATTGATATCAAATGAAGTTTCTGGACCTTCCTCAGTCACCTGAAACGTCGTAAGAAATCAATAAGGAATCTGCTTTCCTTAAACTTTATCTCTTATTATCACAATAACTTTTAAATGCCGTTAAAAAAGTTCAACAAACATGAATTTTACACCAGCTTCGTTTACTTAGAGTAAAGTTTTAAGAAGAATGAAAGGCGAATTGATAGGTGTTGAGACTAATTGTTTTCTAGATAAATGTCCATATCCTTTGGTGTTAAGGGCTTTAACACATCAGTTCTGCTATCTCATTAGGCAAGCAGATGTTAAAATTCCTTAGAAATATAACAGTCCGTTAAGTTGTAAGAATGAAAATTCCCTTAAATGGATCATCCTCTATCCAAACTTATATAATTGTCAATCCTAGTGCCAACAATGTACTTGTTAGATCACACCAGCCGATAGAAAGGTAACGCTCTACAATCAATAAAAGAAGGGAAGTAAGAATAGCATTCATATTTGTTTTCTATGCAATAAAATGTTGTTCTCAGCTACTGTTTTAAAATCAATATGAAGTCAATAAACTAGTGAAAAATGCAGGATTAAAATCGTTCTGTGTCCGATGATAACACCAAAGAATGATAAATAACAAAACAAGTTATATAGAAATACCTTTACAAAGAAAAATTAAATCTATATATGTTTTGTGCTAGTTTCAGCAGAATGGCAAATTCGATATTCCAATGTGCGAGCTTCATATTTTGCTTGGCAAATGTGAAGTTAAATCAATTTGTTGCATTCTGTCAAGCTACAAACAAAACCATGCCAACGAGATATGTAAACAAGAATTATTTTACCATAGATATGATTGTATGAGATCCTTATGCACAACAATGGGAGTTTATCCACGCAGCAAAATTCGATTTCTCTGTATCGAACATGGAAGTTCCAATGTCAAAATATTGATAAAACTTTTTGTTCTCTTCGAATATACTCACGTTCTTACTCAGGCATAATCAATATCCCTCCCATGAAGTACTTTGCCTCAAAGAATCCGACACCACAACACGCATTTCTTGTAACATCATACATGTACGTGTTTGTACAAAAGCCTCAAGTGTCCTTTTCGAATTAGCTCTTTCAGTAAACTTTTGTTAACATCATGTCAGGTATTTGATTACTACATATTCTAGATTTTGTCAGTAAACTTTTTCTGAACATGATACTCATTTGGGATAGGTTTTAGTTTAACCTTGTATGCTACATCTGTCCGTTTTTCAAATAATATCTCTTAACAATGTGTGCACCCAATCATGTTCATGGATTGTTCCTACGTTTTAGTCTAGTCCAAAAACAATGATATTTTGCCATAGCAATAGGCTATCTAAATATAGGATTTATATTTATCTGTAGGAATTTAAAAATGATCTCTAAGCAGGCATAGGCGATACGATGAAAACTATTCATATGAGGCTAATGTGATTGACTAATAGTCATAGAATGATGTTTTCAAGTGCTACAAAACGCCTATAAAATTGTTACTTGTAATATTACTTTTACCAGTTTCACCAATCTGTTCATTGGTCACATTGATTTTTCTTTTCTATGATAAGGTAACTTCTGGCAAAATTCATTATCTGTTTCAAGAGCACAATCCTGGTGAAATGTTGCAATAATGATGATTTCATTCTACACTGATATATGTAGATGATAGTCTATCTACTTTCACTAATAACTAAAATAGGTTTCTGTATACATGTATCATAATATGTTGGTATGTCTTCCAGAGCACAATTGCAAAATTCCATTGTTAGATGGTTGGATGTTTTTCAGAATGTGAATATCCTTCCTCCATAAAAACTTCTTACCATAAAAAAACTCATGTGCACCTCTACTCTATCTATAATATCCATCAAGACTATCAAAAAGGTATGTTCAGGTTAATTACAATTTCATTGTTGTTATGAATTAGATCTTTAAACTTTGAAAGAGAACTAATTTATTTATATTCCTTAACTGATAAAGCATCCTATTTCTAGGCAGCAGCCATAAACTATCACTCTGCATGGCAGATTGTAAGAATCTGTATGACACATTAGCAATACGCTTACTCAATAGTATCCAGATAACCTACTTATCCCTAGGAAAAATAACTTTTCAGTTTTGATCACGACATTGGGATCAGCGTGATTGTCACAATTACACTTTAGCTTGGCAATAAAGAGGGGATTAAACACATATCGTTGTCATAAACTGTAACAGTAACTATGTTGGTGTTTAATTAAACGTTACCTTCCCATTCCATTTGACATACGTTTTAACACAATGCTATGTCTTCTGTACTGAATAATAGCTGATTGTTTTTGCATAAATAGATAACTGTCTTTGTAGATTAATAATTATACTGGTTTCAAGTATTGATTATTAACTTTTCGATGATCATTAAGGAAATAAAAACAGTACCACATGGTACACGGAAAATCAGTGACTTTGTGACTACTGTTGTACGATTTAGATCGACAGAAACGTTTAACCAACTGATTTTGAAATTCACATATTTGTAGAAAACTAATATTTACAAGACTATTAGACCTCTAAAAAATTATATCTGATATTTTTCTTGCTTTATCATTTGTCTTTAAAACATATTTTTAATTGGGAAAGTGTCTGTTCTTCTTGTTACATCATACATAATTGAATATCAGCCTCAAGTTTCCTTTTCAAATATCTTCTTAAGATAACCTTGTGCTTACATAATGTCATGTATGCTCTACCACATATTCTAGAATTCTCACATATGGATCTTGAGTGTATGTCTTATCTTTCTTATTCGTAGCCTGTTCCGTTCCTTTAATATATTTTCTACTGAATATAACGATCATTTGGGAAAAGCAAAATGTGTGTGTTCGTTTATCTGTTTTCAATAAACACCTTGAAATATCAATGTGTCCACACATCACATTCATCATGATCCTATGCCAAACACAAAAGTCAGAAATAATAAAGGATTTAAATTCATCTTACTGAATATACACAAAAAGGTTGGTAAGCGTATATAATAGATGCAATGGATACAAAATGTTAATATGAGGGTAAAGTAATAACTATGCACCACCATTCATGACATCACGTTTTCATATTTCATATAAAGAGATATTTAATTTTATTAGTTTGAAGGTTCATACTGTTTTGGCAGATGATTTGGGTAAAGGAGTAAGTTACTTTAGTGTGATCCCAATGAATGACAACAATTAGATTAAAGCAACAACAATACATCGAATCATAACTTCCCAACAAGTTACAGTAACAAGGATTCTAGCAAGTATTTGTAAGATATTCTAAAAACAAATATCAGGTGAAACGTTATAAATAAGTGATGATTTGATTGTTCACTGTCACACTTATTTATATACCTTCAATAATCACTGAATTAAGATTGTGTATATCATTAAATCATTGTCAATGTGTAGACAACAAATTCAAAATGCCTTTGTGTGATAAAGGCATCCTCATCTGCTATTTTCAGATGGTAAATATCCTCTATTAAGAATAACCACTATGCATTTACCTAATGCAATGTTATTTCCCATTGCACTATAGTAACATCACAAAAGCACACTTGCATGATAACAAATATTTACATTTGTTTGTAGCAATATTTTTAAGTTCAACATCAACATGTTATTCGTTAAAAACCTAAAACACTAGCTAGAAAAACATACAATATAAAAACATCAAAACTGTTGCCTTGTTATTAACAGAATAAATCTAAATATAATCCTATACTGAAAAAGCGTAAGATTTCCCAGTGCCTATCTGTACGTGCAGCACGCCATAACTCAACTCTCTGCATGGCGGGTTGTAATAATCTCTATGATACACAGTCAATCTACTTACTCAATAGTATCCCGATAACCTGCCGTGTTTGACCTAGTTAACATTGACCTGGACAAAAATAGAAATTGAGCTTAGACTACGAAAACCTCCACCGCAATTTTTGTACAGAATGACATCCTACAAACCTCCCCCCCTCTATTGAGCCGCAAAAACAAAAGCCCACCGCCCCCAATTCCGAAATTGATGCTGCGGGCCACGTTAGGTTGAAATGACACCACAATGACACCACAATGCTTTTTTTTCAGTACAAGCGTCTCAATTGCTTACCGTCATGTATATACATACTGATAACATATGCAATATGATCTACTTAACTCTGACCTTGCTTGGAGTTTAACTTTGACAGTTGTTATCATGTTATTGAATTCAGCGTGATTCTCACAAAGTTGAGAAGTACAAAGTTAATTTTAATAAGCTATAATTTGAGAGAAATCATATATATTCCAGGAAATGGTGACAGAAGAAATGCAATGAAATGTCATCGTTAACATCATTATATCACAGTGTTTCTGCATAAGGTATTACGGTCTAAAAACCAAAACGTCATAAACCTGGTGATTTCATAGTGATTAAATATCAATTAAATCGAAGTCTGGTAACAAAATACTGTTCAGATCCGTCCTCTTTTACAACAATCATTGATGTTTCTTCATCAACCCTCGGACTATGTTAAACCTTTCAAGTCGTATTGATATAAAAAGACTCTTGGGAGATTCTACACATAATACACAGAAATAATGATATCATGACATGATTATCTACATTTGATGATCGATATGTACATTCTGTCATGTCTTTAACAAAACCACGTCAACAGAATAATTATGTAACATGAATAATCTTTTCCATAAGTATGATTTGTTATGCATCGTACTGTGCCTGTTTTAATGTGGGAGAATTTAATTTCCCTTTTTCGAACCTGGTATGCAATACAAGAAGTTTTGAAAGGAAACATTTTTCTCTTCAAATACACTCACGTTCTTAAAAGTCAATATTGTATACATGAAGTAAATTGCCTCAAAGAACCTGGCTCCACAATAAGCATTTCTGGTAATATCACACGTTTGAAAAGCGGTCTCAAGTTTCATTTTCAAATAACTTCTTCCAACAACCTATTGTTGACATAATGTAATATGAATTCGTTGTACAGAATAAATGTCATAGATGTAAAGGCAATAAATCGGGTCTCTGCATGGTTGCTGAAGCAATTCCGATCTCCGCGTGTAGCACGCCATTAGGTATCACTCTGCATGCTGAATATGATTATCTGTAATATGCACGGGTAATCTTACACAATACTATACTGAACCAGTTAACGCTGATCTGGCTTGGAGTAATAACTTGGTCAGTTTTGATCACGACAATGAGTTCATCATAAAGGTCGAAATACTCTCAAGATAGAAGAGTTTATGTTTGTAGCCATATTCAGAAGTTTAATCTTAACAATCTAATCACAATATACCACAAGAACTAGCCAAAAGATAGGTGCTGTTTTATAAACAAACATTTAACTATGTATTTTCCTACACTGATTAAGCACCCTATTTCCCATTACTATCCCTGCGTGCAGTATGCAATATGGTCTCTGCATGGTGGCTTAAGCATCATATTTCTGAATACCCACCTCTACATGCAGCATCAAGTATAAAGTATCCCTCTGTTTTTAATTTTAATTATATGTATGATATAGATGCAATCTATATATATAGATACTTACTCAATAGAATACTGAAAACCTGAAGTGATTGATCTAGTTAACACTGACCTGGTTTGGATGAACTTACTCAGTATTGATCATGACACTGAGTTAAGTATGATGATCACAACCAATGGCTTAAAGGGTTGAGAATTAAACATTGATGAAAGACATAATTATTGTGTCCTAAAAACTGTGTTTCACAGTAGATTTAGTTTTTGTGGGATCAATCAATATCCTCAAGGACATTTTGATGGAAGATCTTCCCACAACTTCTTTATGTTTTTTAAATTTCAAATCCGTTAAAGGGGCAATAGCACTTTAAACAAAACATTATTTTCAACTATTCATTGATAATTGTACGTTATTGCTAAATGTATTACTTTGATAGTGTCACAAATCTCATCACACAAACAAATTATCTATAGTCAAAGAAGACATTATGAGGTTTCACATACAGTCCATTGTTTATGTGAACACCTTTAATTCATTTTGTGTAAGGAAAAGGAATTGCATGGCTGAACTTTACATGATATATTTGATTAATTACTGCTTTGTTTAGTTTTAATACATTGTCTTTCAATTGGAATTCTTTATTTTCATTTTCCTGACATCACTTTATATTGCCCATTAAAACTTGCTACTGTCCTTTTAATGTCGATAATAAGTTCGTTTTAAGAATTGAATGTCAGTCTTTGTGTTTGCACTGGAAAATGAACGATGTCAAAGCTCTAGTGAACCCAGCGAGCTTGCGAACGGGTTCACATGAGAGTTTGAATGTAGCTTTGACATCGTTCATTTTCCAGTGCAAACACACAAACTGACATTCAATTCTTATAATTTCGCACCATATATTGAATAGGACAGCGGAGTGATTTGAATCCTGTTTTATCCTTTCAACGAGTTACACTGGAACATACGACAATAAATAACCCCAATTTGGAAAGAAACTGAATGTTTACCAAAATTGGTCTGTGTTCTCTATATATGCCTTATGCATAAAGTCATGTCATGCTGTCCGCCATTTGCAGGGATGTCTTCGTCAAAATATGTAAACAAAAGTGGTATTTTGATTATAATAACTGCTCTATCGTAACAATGTGAGTTTCATCTCCTGTGTATACATCCTGAGTAGAAGTTTGTCTTCGCAATGTCATACAGTACTCAATATTGATCGTAATATAAACATTATCAAGCAACTGTAGGCATCTCGTTCCGTTATTTTAGATCTTTTTGAAATAAATTATGATTAGCATATGATCTAAAGCAATGATAAAATGAATGTTTTTCACATCAAATCTTTTTCTTGGTAAATAAAGATATGATTCAAGCTCAATTGGTAAGTTTTAATAAAACTTTATTGAATATTTGTTTATTTGATGTTGGACGGAGGATTAAAGTTGTTCCGGTGAATGTTCACACGACTTGAAAACGTTCACACAAGTACATGTATGAACACTTTTTTTGTGAGTTCATGAGGAATGAATCAATGAAACTTCGATCACATGACCGTGCCCTAGACCAATCAACGTTCGGGAATACATGTAAACTTCAGAGTGTGAAATTATATAAAGATAAAACTGACACGGTAACCTTGAAAGTCCCTTTAAACTAATCCATTGTACGTTCGTCTGTTCGAGTTAAAGGGAACAACTTTTCTCAGAAAATATTTAGATAGGAAAACCAAATTTGGTATTCATCTTCAAGGTAGCAATGCATTGAAGGAAATTTAAAATGATAAGCGTGCAATAGTTTTTTCCGGAGACACTGATGATGTCTGATGTGAAAAAGGATCTTAGTCTCATTTCGGGGTAGTCACGGACACTTTACAACGGAAGCACGATAATGATTTAATTGTCCATAAAATGTCACATTCCTACACGATAATTAAACAATGAAATATTTATGGAAAATATAACCGCAGTATGTATCACATAATAGTACCCTAATACGTGCTACTGCTCCTTTAATAAATGGGTAAAATCGGAGACATTTCAAATTGACATGTTTTGGAGAAGCAACTCCCGATTATTGATCCAATAGTATTGTTTAAAGTACCATTAAACAAACGGGTTTAATAACATTTCCTTAAAAGAGCAATTTCTTTATGTGTTGACAATATTTTATAATGTTATAATAAGTTTTTTAATTAAAAAAACTATGTTAGCAGAAAGCCTGTGATAAACATGCAGTGTAAGGTCAAGTTATTTTTGCGATGTATCTCTTTTTTTATTGCATTCATAAAGAAAGTTTTAAAGTTGCTTTACCCTATAGATTTATCAGTCACATGAATGTCTGTATAAAATATTATCCTCTCATTGAAACTGTTGCCAAATTTGTTTGTACATAACCTTCATTTCCTGCCAGTAAATTTGACTTGAACGAAGCAAGAAGATGATACGGGATATTTGAAGTCGCATAGAAGAGACAGCTGTCGTTTGTTCCCCACAGAAATCAGAGGTCTAAGAGAGATCATCCAGTCTGTGTGCTGTCTCCAAGGATTCTAACTCGGTTTGATGTTACATGGGACAGACAACTGTTTGGTCTCATATTGTTGTACATGTATGTCCGGTCTGTCATTCTATGTCGGTTTTACACGACTCTAAAAAGATCTATTTAAGGTGACTTGAGTAAGTATACTACTACGATAGATACAACTTCAGTTGTCACCTTGTGATATTCCAGTTCCCATAGAGAAAGATTCTTTATTTCCTCCCGCTGTGAATCCGAATAATTAGATATTGATTCATTTATATAAAGACAACTTAGAAACATCAAAGAATATATACAGATATATAGCAAGCACCAAAGTTGTCTAACTGAGTTTACAAAAAATAAATGTCGGTCCAAGCATTCAACTGGGTGAATCAAATATGAATGACAACATATCGTTTTCTTCCAACAATCTCAAATCGACATATATGAAGTAAGAGGAAATTGTCTTTGTTTTGCCAGCTTTCTTTCTTAGAGCGAAAAATAATTAAAACATATATATGTGATGCTTCGGTTTGGTCCTTTAAAGTTTCTAAGAGTATAAATATATTGTATGATTATACATATCATGCCTTTTATTTCATACATATTTGTTAGTATTAGGTGTCTTGCAGGTAAAATACATAAGTTATTGAATGACAAAAATACTTATTTCACCTTTGATTTAATCGAGGGTAATGAATTTGAAAGTAGTCGTGTTCTATCTTAATATGTAAAAAGGTATTGTGCCATATGAAGTAGTCAAAAAAGTTTCCATTCCATTAAAGGGAAACGCAACAGGAACTCAAAATGATTTAATTTTAGTTCAATGATTTTGTAAAAAGGCTTGTACTTTTTTCCTATATTTTCTATGTGTATACAATGTAATGTTTCAGGCCAAGTTAGTCTTTATACTCACACGTATAATGGTGGGGACGTTATGTTGTTGATTTACAAATTCATTTAAAGTAATATTTATTAACTGCGATAATCTGTCAATTGTATATATTCGAAACAACAGACACAAACAAATTGGCAGTACATTCAGTTTAATCCAAATTTACAAATACACTGATGTAGTAAGGCTATTTTTAATTTATATGTATCAATTATTTCAATAATAATAACCAAGTTTAAAAAAGTCAAGTAAAAAATTGTACAAGTAAAAATAAACGGATATTTTGCCGAATCAAGATTGTTTCATTAAGTCTACTTTCTATATTCACTGTGGGTACCCTGAGTAGGAGGCATAGGGCAATACTATCCATTACATTTTAAAAAGTGCAATAAAATTGTCAGATTTCGCTTGAACATAATATTATTGGATGAAGCTTCGACTTCCTTTGGGATGCTTATAATAATGCTTGGACTGATAATTAAGTGGAGGTTAACTTGATGTGTCAATTGCTGTGTTTGGTACGTAAGGAAAAGTCAATAGCTATGTAACCTCTCATCACAATTAAACAGTCTGGAACTCGTTACCTTTTTTTATTGGTCTTGTTTAGATATTATTCTTCAGTTATGCATTTGTTGTTTTTTTAGATTGATAGTTAAAGTATATTTTTTCAAGCGTCTACGATATGCACAATCTAAAGAACATTTAAACCAATCATCAAATGCACAACTATACAACTATATATAATGAAATCCTATTGTAAAGATACATACATTCAACACACTTACATCTGAAATCAATCATGAAACACATAAAACCAATGGGGTCCTCAGGTTAAGACATAATGCAATAAAGAGCAGATTTATTGCCGCTGGACTTCAGTTGAAGTGCAGTTACTGCTCTATAATGGTGAGTAGGATATGAACTTGTCTGAACAAGTTGAGACTTGACATAAGTGATACAGAGGAATATATGGATGACAACTTCTTTGTTCATTGGATGCGACGTTTCGACACAGATGAGCATACAATAAAGAAATTGTCATCCATATTTTCCTTTGCATTATTGTCTAAAATGCCTCTCAATGAAGTTATTGATATAAGTGGTGTTTTATAAATTAAAATGTACCTCACCAGTGTATCATTACGCAACTATGTCGCGCATGGTTTGATCTTGGTTTTACAGAAATAGAAATTCCCTTTTGTATGTAATAAATAGATCACAAAACTCGTGAGTGTTGAATATCGAAAATATTTCAACTCGTGAATAAATCAAAACATCTTCGATATTCAACACTCACTCGTTTTGTAATCTCTATTTATGAAATCAATCATCAAACACATAAAACCAGTTGGGTCCTCAGGTTAAGATATAATGCAACAAAGAGCAGATTTATTGCCGCTGGACTTCAGTTGGAGTGCAGTTACTGTTCTATAATGGTGAGTAGGACAGGAAACGCTGCTGGCCTTGGAAATCAGTATCCATGGTCATATATCAGAGATGTTAACATTAAGGAGTCTGAACAAGTTGAGACTTGATATAAGTGATACAGTGCTTACTTGTGCGTGTAAATATTATTATATAAATGTATCAGTACCGGAAATAAATTGAAATTGATACAGAGGAATATATGGATGACAACTTCTCTGTTCATTGGATGCGACACAGATGATCCTTCAATAAAGAAAGAAATTGTCATCCATATTTTTCTCTCAATTATTGTCTAAAATACCTCTCAAAGAAGTTATTGATATAAGTGGTGTTTTATAAATTACTTCGATCATTTGTGAGTTTAATTTATTATGCCGCATGTTATGTATATATGATTTACAAGAACATGTCATCTTAGTCAAAAGGGCTCTTATAGTCTATTCGTTTAGTAACGATGTTGTGATAATGATTTTCTGAGGAGTTCTTAGCCTTAGTAATTAACCACATGACCTCTTCAAGTTCTTGCTGAACATTATTAAGAGCGATTTGTTTAAAACTTTGATTGAATTGACATTACAAATTTCCAAATTGTGCGATAATATTCACCATTACTCGTTTGGTATTAATTGCCTTTGTTATGACTATTCAAAAACAGGAATAGCTGGATATCAACATGAATCAGAACTCAGAATATTTACGATTTATTCAATATTTCCCAACAAGTCTATTGATGCATTTAATATTATGAGATACTTTTTCTTCACCCACATGAAATTCAAGCAGTTGTAACTGTGCAATGAGAAAATGATTACTTTAAAAATTGAGAAAGATTATATATATATCATCTCATTGATAGCGTTGCTAATTAAATAAGCGGATCATTGAAATCAAGGATATGGTCATTGATTTATATATAACTAAAGCAGTAACTCACTTCACGAAGTTTTATAACATTTTAATTGATGATAATTGACCATAAAATGCAGTAGATATAATTAAGCAATCAATGACAAAACATATAGTTTGAAAGGCATGTTGCTAAAACAAGGGATAAATAAAGATACCTTTCATTTGGCTTTGGTGACATCTGATATTAAATCAAATATATTACATCATGAGTGCAAAAGAATAAATCACAAAACCTGAAATGTACATGTTTATGTGTATGTAATTATAAAAATATACCAATGTTTATTATTTAACCATTCCTGCTATAACACTTATACAATGTATACTGAAACATCAGCACCAGCATCAGCATCAGCATCAGCATCAGCATCAGCATCAGTATTAGCACCAGCATCAGAATCAGCATCAGCATTGTGTTGTCAGTCTGATCCCTGAAGTACAGATTTATCATGGTAGGATCAATAACATTTCTGTGGTAAACACCCGAAGGTGCATAATAATTTAAGAGCCTATGGATATTGCATATATCTGACACAGTACTAAGTGAATTAGTAAAGTCAACAGGGAATTGTTGGATTAAGATAAACATATATCTACAAGTAGATGTGTTATACTCATATGACTCACTTTGCCATTCAAATTTCCGACACACTCTAAACATAAGCGATACATAGACAAATTATCGAATTTTAGTTTCCCTTTACATGGCATGCAGTGATTTAGGGAATAACCGCTTTGTTATATAGCAGATTCTCAAAATGATTATCAACTCAGGATTTGGACCTCAGTGTTCGAACGATATGAACTCATGTGTAAGATTAGCAATGTTTTATCCACCGTACATATAGATGATGTTTTCCAACCATTCGCTTTACAAATTATAAGGATGATTGTCTTCCTTTGGGATACTTATAGTCTAGGTATGGTTTGCTGAGCTAGTATAGACGAAAAGATGAGCGTCTTACTAAGTATAGCAGTTGCTGCTTTCTGTTGGCACCAGGGCCAGAGTCTCATTTCAAAAACTGTTTTGTTTTCCATCAGTCATCTACCAATGTAAGATGTTTAGTTTGTGATTTTATTTAAAGATAGTCAAACTTGTTCTTGTACTCACAGTCTAGGTATGGTTTGCTGAGCTAGTATAAACGAAAAGATGAGCGTCTAATTAAGTGTAGCAGTGGCTACTTTCTGTTGGCACCAGAGTCATCCTCTGTCTCATTTCAAAAACTTGTTTTGATTTCCATCTGTCAGCTACCAGTATAGGATGTTTAGTTTGTGATTTTATTTAAGGATAGCCAATAAAGCACAGGGCATGCATTCTTCAAAACTCAATGTTTAGTTCAATCGTCTGAAAAACCGCACAATGAAGCAAACTACTTGGAATGTAGGAATGCAATAATTATTCTATAAATGAAAGGAACGCTATAAGGATAATATAGAATTTTTTCCCTTTCATGTCAGTAACCATGGTCATATATCATAGTTAACTATTCTTAACATGCGAAACCTTTGTAAATGTGGTGTTATTGTAAATACATTTCAGTAATAATAAATTGGTTTAATAATGAAGTTGTTTCGAGTAAATAGTCATGAATATATGTTATAAGATGATATCATGAATATGCAATAAACATGTATGTTCATTTCTAAAAGTTAATAAAAACCAACGGTATGCTATCATATGTACCTTTTAAAATAGTTTCAACCACTTTTATATCCAACTAGAAACTTCCTTGTTATTATTGTTGAAATCATGTTTCGTAGTTTATAAGTAGTCTTAATTGTCGAAAGGAAAGAAGATTCGTAAATTCTGCTCTGCAGTGCTGTCTAGTCACACGGTATATTTTGAAACACTGATGGTAAAGGTGATGTCAGTTTGTGAAATGTTTGCAAGATCGTTTAACCTCAACTAAAAAATTGCAGCAAATAAAACAAAAACATTTCTCAAACAGTTATCTAAATGAACAATTACCAAAATGTGTGTTGAAAATACCGTTGATAAAAATGGAAAGAAATCAACATTGACACACATAAAGGTTGATGAAGAAATAGGATGAAATCGACCCTACGCCTCCCTTAAAAATAAGTAACTATCAACAAGCAAGTGTCATGATAAATTCATGTAAATGAATATCCTCTTCATTGCACTGGTTAGTATTTGTTTGTGATAAGATGAGCTTGTAATTCAATCAACTTTTCGTGTAAACGATATGCTGAAATCTTTTCTCAATATACATTGGTTGAAAGAGTTGCAAAGAATTAGACGTTCTATTCTTCTCAGCAATCTTAGCAAATTATCCCATGAATATATAATATGATTATTCAAAAAAGGTATTCAAGAATCTAAAATTACCCCATATCCGTAACTATCTAGTGTACCTTATGATTCAATATTCAATTATTCAATATAACATTATTGGCATTTAAATCTGGTACTTTTATTACATTATGTCTTCCTAATGTTGTTAAGAAAATATGTAGTCGTGGTAACCAGGCAGGAAAGACGCTAAAGTGAATAACCCGTTTGCTTATCTACTTAACTCGTGTTTCCTAGCGAATATCAAATTATTGTTGATCATATCGCTACTAAACAACGGATGTGCCGGAATAATACAGCATTTAATGTATTAGATTTCCCCCTTTCGCCTTTCCAGACCGACTGGGGGAAGTTTTAATCATGTAAAGAGGGACTCTCTGCTTTTATCATTAAATCCGTAGAGCCTTTAATACAATTTGAATAGAAATAGAGCAGCTATTTCAAGAAAAGAAAAATGTTAAGACGAGTTTCATGAAAGTATGGCAATGAGGCCTAAGATCAAAGCAGATGAAGTTTCGAGGACTTATTTTGTTTTTAATTAACCTTATTTCAATGATGTCTTATCTAATACACTTAACCATAAAGATGCGAAAAAACCTGTTTAGAATAAGGACAGAGTTGCTTTTGACACTTTTCTTTTACAGGGAATTCTTGTTGAAATCTGTTAACTGCTCTACAAACACTTTGCAACTTTCGAGATTTTTTACTTTTCATTTCTTATAGTTAGTATACATTATACAGAAACGTTAATTATTTTAGAATAATAAGGGGCACAAGTACTTTTTGTATGATAAGAAATTAAATTACAAAATGTATATTAATTGTTACCAATTGCAAGATAAAGAGGTATCTTTAAAAGGGAAATGCAAGGTCCAGTTTAGGCATGCAGGTCCAAATACATGTACCTATCTTAAATGAAAATAAGATGTTCGCAGAAATGGCCACCAGTGCTATTTGCTTGATAACTTATAATTTGTTTTACGACAATGGGTGAGCGAAGAGATCCTTGACTCTTTGAAGATATGGTATAAATAATGTTTATTTGGTAGAATTTGTAGAAAGTTTGTTGTTTTAAAACAATCCCATGAAGGTGACCTTTCAAAAATGAAATAATGAAACAGAATAGAAGGCTTGCATATCCAAAGACTCAATGGGGAGATATCGCCCATCAACCCACATCATCTATCTATAGTTGTCAGTGAAACTTATCTCAGTGAGTGAAAGACAGAAGGAGATACTTCGGTCTTGTAGTCTAAAATAACATATTTCAATCTATCCTTGGCGGGCCTCCGAAGTCACATTACTTATCTGGGTGAGTGAGTGGGTTATTGTTTAGCGTCGTTTGGGCTTTATTTCAGCTATTAGTGGCAGTGTTACTATATCTGAATACTCAAGACAGACGTTGACTGTTAAACACAAATATCAATAAGATGATAGTACAAGAACGTAGTAAGTATATATATATGTCATCGTGGTATTGTTCATTCATTATGTTTCACCTGTTGTCAGTCAGGTAAATGAAATAGGTAAGGCATTGACTAATGACAATTTTATTTAAGAAATCCAAAAAAATAAAAATGATGTGTAGATAATGACAAATTTACAAGTACTGGTGTTTTGTTGGTCTTCCTAACTTGTTAGTCGCACGATAGAAAACGTTCTCTGTAATGAAGTATCAGTCTTGTTCAACTGGAAAAAATAGATGAAAGCGCATCCAATTCGCATACTTTGAAATACACTAAATGGAATCGAAATTTATGTCAATCATTCAATGAACAAATACTTTACCCATGAAATCACCTTGAATTTCGTAAAATATAATTGCCATTATTGATGTCCATAAAATTGGGTATTAATCTTGTGTCAAAGTTTATGAATGCGTTTGAGAAAACCACTGAATGACATGAATATTGCGTTATGAGAACAAAGCAGACTGCTTTGATATGTTTGCTTGATCTTAGACATTGAATTCTTTATACTCTTTCATGATTCGATTATTTTAGGAGGCGATCACTATTCAGAATATATAACACATTTTGACATTTCAAAATCCTGCATTAAAACCTATTACTAAAATCAACCCATAACATGCTATTCTCCTGATCAGGGAAATACATGATATTCTAAACAAACTGAGACAAAATGAATGTTTTTTTAAACATGATGTATAATGTTTGTATAATTCCGTTAGGTGGATTAGGGACCATTTTCCATCAAATATTCCATGAACGTTCTCAAAATTGTCTTGTTTCAATATTCCAATATAAAAATGATACCTTCACAACAAATGACAAATGTGCAGGAATTACCTCTTAGAAACACTTAGGAAGTTTTTAAGATACCTTTGATGTTTCTTAAAGATGAATGCTGTATTGTCATTTTAATACTAAATAACCTATGCCTACGTGCACAAAATAATGGCATTTTGGTAGGGAAAACAATATATTTGTACTGCAAACATCCGTTGTGATGATGTAGTTTCCCTAAAAACTTTTACCCTTAATTGTTTTAAACTGTACATACTTATATTGAATTAGTTACTAAGGATTGTTTCATATGTTAACAATTTAATGTTCCATTCCTTGACAATTGAATCAGTTAATTCAGAGAGAAAACATAACCTATTGAGATGTGAGATGTTTTACCTTAAAATGTGTCTGACTTGGAACAAAGGCATATGCAGTGAATGTACCAATGATCTGTTTCAGACAATATTTGTGTGACCCAAAAGTTTTCATCGAACATTCATAATTTAAGGTTTAGACTGGAAAAATAGAACGAATGGTATCAGGGATCTCCTAATTTTTGTCTGAAAATATTCAAAAGAAAACATTAAGCTGTCTACTTATTTGAAAGATGTTACTAACTGTTAAGTTTGATGAGATATGATATTATGTTGAGACCAAATTACAGCAAAGGTAGAAGAGCCATAGTAAACATATATCTGCTAGATATCGGTATTGACGAATTTGAATAAAAAAAAATGACGAATTGTTCAAGGATGGGTTCTCCATTCAATAAAGGATATTTTATCATATACAATATTTTCATGCATTTATGGGTGTTTGCATGCATATAATACATTATAAGTGCGCATATTAAAACAACAGATGTTTAATGTTTCGTTAAATACAATACAACCTTTTTGGATCATCATAGATGTCAAGATTAACATTCCACAGTGTTGTTGAGCTAAAATATGTCTGAAAGATCTCGTTAGACAGAGGAGTTAGTTTCGTCGTGAATAAACATAATAAACGAAACTAATTCACACTACATGACATGTGACATTCCTCATTATCGTCACACTGTGCTAATTGGATAGTCTCATAGGTCATGATTTGTTTTAAGGATTGAAAATTGGATACATGTTTATCAAAATAAACACATGCACAGGCAGAATCTGTGTGTTTATAGAAGTTTTGATTTTAGTTTTTAAGCAAATAATGTTCAAAAACATGTTTTTGTTTTAAATCTTAACCTTCATTTATTTGTTAACTCATTCTCTTCTTAACCATAAACACCTTTGCTAACAATTTTCAACCATTGTTAACTCAAAACTGCTTTTTAACTACATTTACTGTTTTGTGAAGTACATTTTTACAGTTTAGTTTTTTTATCTTAATTTTCATCTATTTGTGTTGCATGTACCTCATTCTTCATAAAAGTATATTTTGCAAAACGTCTTAACCATAAACACCTTTGCTAACAATTGTTAATCGTGGTAACTCAAGAGTGCTTCGTTGACTACATTTGGTTAACTACATTTTTAAAAACAAATTAATTAAAACCAAAGTGTTGGAGATTTTCTTCCATTTAAAGTTCAAACTTCTTTATGTTCTTTTTCCCATAATGAATTCAACCCTTTCCTTGCGAAATATGTTTATCTTATGTAAGAGTTTACTTTATTGTCTCGACATATGTTTGAACAAAGCAAAGAAGGATTTGGTGAATGTCAAACAAAATTAATCCGTCATACACAAACGGCAAAGTTACATTATAAAATCTACTTTTCAGATGGCACATTTCTTTTATTCATGAATTATGAGTAGGGAATTACCTTAGGGAAGGCCAGAATTTATATTTGGTTTATAAGATCAACTAAATAGAAATTGAGAACCATGTACATGTAGCAAATGCAACATATGGGCACAATTGTATTATTTGTGTATGTTAGAATAGTGTTTTATCTACGTTAAGATTAGTTAAGATTAATTGATTTGAAACAACGCTCTGTCGAATGAATAACAATGTTGACAGTTAAAAATGATCAAATTTTCATTTGTAACACAAAATACATTTATGTTTTAGAGTCCAACACCATATTTTAAGATAACAGGCGCCAATGCACAAACACAACAAAAACTGAAGTTACAACGCCTTTATCCAGTAAGGTCGACTCAAATCATAAATCAATACAAGAACAAAGCAAGAGAGAATTTGTGAAGATGTATTGTATTGTATTGACCAAACGGTTGTTTATTTGCTCCCTAAAGATATCATATCAGTGGAAGACTAGATTATCGATTCTAAGTGTCGTCTCACAGGGTGTGACTAGGACAAGTGTTACCTGCTAATGATACTGTTTGTTCTCTTAACGATTTATGTCCAGTCTGTCATCCGTTATGGCTCTTATAAGCTTTCATTAAGAAGATCTGCTACTGTGTATTATCTCACTACAAGAATCATGTTCCTAATGAGATCGGAGACATTTTAAATCGAATCTTCAGTAATCATCCTGTGGTTTTCCCAGTGTTTCATGGAAGCATATTACTTTGAATGATGGTTAATAATTTTATTATTATTGGAGATTGTATTATGACACACACATAGTTCAAATAGGCTTTCATAAAGAAGACTTGCTACTGAGTATTATCTGACTACAAGTATCGTGTTCCTAATGAGGTCGGATACCTCAATCGAATCATCCTTAGGTTTGCCAGTGTTTCAGGGCAAACACATATTACTTCAAATAACGTTATTATTTTGAGGATTGTATTATGACCGTGAATTATTCCTTCTATACAAGAACAATGCAAGGAGATATTTGAGGTTATTCGAAAAGTTATCAATTTATAACTGTCTTTCCGCCCCTGTCTTTATCATATAAGTCGAAGACGAAATTATCCATTCTTAGTTTTCTTGTTTAGTTTGTGTCTTTCATAAATGTTACATGTCAAAGTATAATGGCCTTTTCGATCCCTTTTTATATCATATTACTCGAAGAATTATCCATTCTTATTTTTTTTCTTAAAGTTTGTGTCTTTGATAAATGTTACATGAATCTTTAGTATAGATGACTTGTGACTCATTGTTATCTTACACATACATGTGTGTTACTACAAAAGAGGTTTGATATCTTTGAAAAGCACCTCTTTAATTGCCATCCTGTGATTGCCCAAATGTTTTGAGGGACACATATAGCTCCAAAGAGGTTTCAATAACGGTGATTATCTTATGAAACAATTCTTCTTCTTTGTCTTAGAGAACTTTAAGATATAATGAAAGACACACTTTCTCTATATTCAAAGGCCCACTCCCTTTGATTATTTATTGGACCTTTAAGCTTCTTCAAGGCAATTGAAGGCCCATGCATCAGATAGGTATTCAACAGCTATATAGCTAGACTTTTTTTTCCCTTCTAAATTCTTGTTTGGAATACAAACATTTATTGTCTTTATCTAGGATTACATTGTACTTGATGTCTCGAGGGCATGTGACTTAGGTCCATATATCATTGCAATGTCAAAAATAATATTTTGTAATGTATGCATCGTTCATCATGTGTCTTTCCTTTTGATTTTGCTCAAGTCTAGAGATAATCTTTGTTACATAACTAAAAAAAAATCGATTCAAACTATCCACCAGAAAACATATCTACATATTACACAAATATTGACAATTTGTAAAAAAGTAGATATATTATGAATCAGATGAAAGGTCGACTTTCTTTATCAAGTCTAAGGTTTTTCTTTTCTGTCAGATAGTTATTCGTAAAAGAGATAATAATCTCATATGTAAAATGTAAGAGAACTAAGTACGGTCAAAAGTGACACTCCAAGAACATAATCTAAGGTACATGCACCATGATGAAAACCTACACCAGACTCGAAAGTCATATGTCAAAAATCAAAATCTTAGTTATTGATGCAAAGGGACAATTCCCGAAGTTCATCATACATGTTGATATCATAGTACAAGCCTACACAAGGTTCTCTTATGTCATATGTCAGAGTATTCAAGCTTGTCAAAGAAGACAATTCGTGAAGCTTATCATAAGATGTGGTATCATAGTGCAAGCCAACACAAGGTTCTATAAAGTCATATGTTTCAGTAACAAGCATTATTCACCAGTCAAAAGGGACAATTCGTGAAGCTTATCCTAAGGCATCGATATCATAAGTACAAGCTATTTAGAATATACTTTGAGTATTTGGTGTCAATACGCGAAATGGTAGAGCTGTCATCTGCTTGATAGGAATTGATTATAATGGAACAGTCAGAAGGAAATGTACATAAGTGACAGACATATGTTATTGTACAAAAGCATTAACTAAAGAGACCATGGCATCCTGACAAAATCTTATTAGCGTCATTCATGCCATAGACAGTTGTCCTTTTGCTTCTCAAAATCCTATTGAGCGAACATAAAGAAATTCATAATCTATTTACATGTTTATGAAATATGAACATATTACATGGGAACCTTTGACATTTATTGTTCACATTCAAGCCGAATGATACAAATCTTCATGTCATGTTTTTTGGTTTATTTGTTGCAATAGCAAAACGTATACGCCCAGTCATTCCAAATATCTCACGGAAGATGGAGATAACATAAGATAAAAATATACTACAGAGTCTAAAATATTGAAAAATTAAATCATATTTATGAAAATGTAAAAATATGGTAAATCGGAAGATTGTATTTCAAAGGTAGATTTTCTCCATCATGTGAAACTTTAATTATTATCATTCTTCAAAAAAGGAGTTACGTCTTTTCTTTGAAAGAGTGCATGTGGTATGTTAAGGCTTACTGAATTTCCCCTGTAATAGAAATCAAGTTTTATCATAAGGTATTTATACCACAGTACAAGCCTACACAAGGCTCTATAAAGTCGAATTTCAGAGAATCGGAATCTAAGTCACAGGTCCGAAGGGCCAATTCGGGAAGCTTATCCTTTGATATCGAAAACACAGTACAGCTTAAACAATACTCCCAGAAGTCATATATCATGAAAACTTAGCATTGTCTACCGGTCCAAACAGACATCTCGCGAAGCTCACCTTGAGATAAGATATCGATGTCATTTTATAAGCCTTCATGACTGCCTAAAGTCATATGTAACTGAACAAAATCTTAGAAACTGATCCATAGGAACTCTACTCGAAGGTTTTCCAAAAGTAAGTAAAAGTCTAAACAATGCTCTCAGAAGTCATATATCAGAAAAATCTAGCATTGTCTACCGGTCGAAACGGACAAGTCGCGAAGCCCTCCTTAATAAAAGATATCGATATCATAGTACAAGCCTTCACAAGACTACCTAAAGTCATATGCAACAGAAACAAAATCCAAAGGGACAACCCTCGACGAAGTATAAGCCTACACAAGGATCTCTAAAGTCATATGCCAGAGAAACAAAATCATATGGACACTAATCAGGATACTTTCACCGAAGATATGAATATCATAGTACAAGCCTCTGAGAGCTACATGAGTTAGGCTTTGAATGTTTGATGTCACCCTCAAGGTGCTTAATGCTAGTGCTGTCACCTGCTTCTTAGACTATGTTTATATCAGATCAGTCACAAGGAATTACACGTAAGTCAAATGTGACAGGCACAGGATATTATAAAATGATATAGAGCTCATACCATCGTGGCATAATCTTATTAGTGTCATTCATGTCACAGACAGCGTCAGTTTGCTTTTCAATAGGCACAATCCTATTTAGGGAACATCGGAAATGAATTATGTTGATACATGTTGCTATAATATGTACATATTATATGGGTTCTTTTGACAATAACGATCACAATAAAGCCTATTGATACAGGTAATGGTTGTAGAATTCTATTTCTGGTGAAGTTGCGACCACGTTTGATTAAATTTTCCTTGAATTTAACTCAAGATTGTCTTCTTTCAGTAGTCCAATATAAGAATGATGCCTTTAAAACAACTTGCTAATGGGCATGATATCTATTATTTATGTCCATAAATTTTTTTATGAATTAAATGTCAAATCTAATAAATGCTTTGAGAAAAACACTGAATAACATTAATATTACTGGTTGGAAACCAAGCAGACTGTACTTTGATAATTATGTTCGCTTGATCTTTGACAATGTATTATTTATGCTCTTTCGTGATTCGATTATTTTAGAAGTCGATCACTATTCAGAATATAAAACACATTATGACATTTCATAGAGCTGCATTAAACGTCAAGTATCAAGTCATAATATAGTCCTAGTCAGGGAAATACATGATATTATAAACAAAACTAGACAAAATGAATGTCATTGAAACATGATATATAATGTTTGTATGATTTTGTTTTTAATTGATAAGTTGAGACCATGTTTCATCAAACTTTTTTTCAATGTATCTCGAGATTGTCCTCTTCTCTTACAGTATTCCAATATAAGAATGATGCCTTGAAAACAAATAACGATTATGCATGAAGTTTACCAATGCTGTTGTCTGAGCAATACATGAAATGTTTTTATACGTTTGATATTTCTGAAAGATGACTGTTGTATTGTTGTTTAAATACTATGAGTACTCTGGAGAATCACCTTATTATGTAACAGGATATTGTTTGATAAACTCACAAAATTTCCCGTCTAAAACTGTTTTAGGTATTTTAACCTGTAAGTATATCAAGTTAGTTACCTGAGGATTGATTTGTTTGTTTAACAAGTTCATATTCCATTTTCTTGCCAATTGAATCAAATATTCAAGAGAATAAAATATAACCCTTTTGAGATGTGACATATTTTAAATCGATTAAACGTTCTGATCCTACTCTACAGTACCTCTTAACTGTCAGTAACATCCAAACATTCTCAGAAGCATTACATAATAGTTGCTCTAGTACAGACATAAAATGTGACCGAAACGTTTTCATTGAATATTCATTATTTAATTATTTTCTAAATAATAGAACAGGTGGTTCCAAAACTCTAATAATGTTAGTATTCAAATATTCAAAGAAAAGTTATTAATTTAGTTTTGTAAGATGTTACTTTCAGCTCTTGTTTTTTCGATATGACATTTCTAGTTGTCCAGAAAATTCTGCAAAGGTAGAAAAGCAATGATATACATGTATCTGTTAGATATATGTATAGGAACTAGACTAGAAGACAACGAATTGTTCTAGGATGGTTGATCTATTTGGATAAGGAATATTTTATCATATACAATATTTTATAATGCAGCATTAAAAACAACAGCTGTTTAATGTTTTGTTTAAGACGATACTATCCTCTATGGGACCATCATAGATGTCCAGATCAACATATCAAAGTGTTGTTGAGCCAGAATATGTCTGGTAGATCTTATACGTAGGAGTTAGTTCGCAGTGAATAAACATCATGAACAAAACTAATTCTCAAAACATGACATGTGTCATCCATCATTATCGTCGCAGCTACGGGATGAAGAAATATGCTTATTTGATAGTCTCATTGGTCAAGATTTGTTCTAACGATGGGTTATTGCAAATTTTTAATACTTGTCTATCTAAATAAACAAATGCAAAGGAAGAATATGTGCGTTTATCGATGTTTGGTTTTTAGTTCAAAATCAAACAATGTTCAAAAACATGTTTTTGTTTTAAATCTTAACCTTCATTTATTTGTTAACTCATTCTCTTCTTAACCATAAACACCTTTGCTAACAATTTTCAACCATTGTTAACTCAAAACTGCTTTTTAACTACATTTACTGTTTTGTTAGGTACATTTTTCAATTAAAATCCATTCAAAGCAAAGTGATGTAGATGTTCTTCCATTTAAAGTGGGTGCCTCTTCATGGTCTTTTTTTCGATAATGATTTCAACCTTTTCCTTGCAAAACTGTTTTTATCTTATGTAAAAGTCTACTTTTATCATCTCGAAACATGTTTAAACAAAGTAAACAAGGATTTGGTAAATTTAAAACACAATTTATCAGTCATAAACAAAAGCTAAAGTTTCAGTTTAAAGCTACTATTCGGATGGCACATTTCTTTTGTTCATGAATTAGGGACCTTAGGGAAGGCCAATACTTATATTTAGTTAGTTTGTACAATCAACTAAATAAGAATTGAGAACCATGCAATATCCTTTAAGAATATCTATCAAATGCAACATGTGGGCAAGACTAATTTGTGTATGTTAAAAAAATGTGTATCTACTTTAAGATTATTTGATCTGTTTTTGACATTCTGTGAAATGAATAACAGTTGACATTTAAAATTGTATACTTAGACTAAAAGCCCTAACTAATGATTATTAATTTTCTTATAACATAACATCAATTGACAATTGGGTGTAAACAAAAAGTGCAAAGGATATAATTCATTTCATCTAGATTTTGATGGAAAAAGACGTTTTACGTTTCTTGATTTTCCTCTCTTTATGTTATACATGTTGGTCACCAGTGTTATGAAACATTATTTACAAAAACTATTAAGGTGGCTTTACAGACGTCGAGTCTGCAAGAAAACTTGCATAAGGAGACGTCAGTCATTTGGAATGAACAATATGACTTTTCATTGGTCAGATTATAATTACTCGATATCAAATGAATGGCAATAACATCCAAGATTAAGAGAAAAGGCCTCGTTTCAGATCTTAAGTTTATACTAGTCACTGATTGATCAAATTGACTTTTGTAAACAAAGTACAATTATATTTTAGAGTCCAACAACATATTCAAAGATAACAGGCGCCAATGCAGTGGTAACACACAAAAACTGATGTCACAACGCATTTATCCAGTAATTATAAATCAATACAAGAGCAAAGCAAGAGAGAATTTGTGAAGATGTATTGTATTGTATTGACCAAACGGTTGTCTATTTGCTCCCCAAAGATATCATATCAGTGGAAGACTAGATTATCCATTCTTAGTGTCGTCTCACAGGGTGTGACTAGGACAAGTGTTACCTGCTAATGATACTGTTTGTTCTCTTAACGCTTTATGTCCAGCCTGTCATCCGTTGTCACACATGACTCTAATAAGCTTTCATAAAGATGACCTGCTTGTGTGTATTATCTCACTAGTATCGTGTTCCTAATGAGGTCGGATAGCTCAATCGAATCTTCAGATGTCATTTTGTGGTTTGCCAGTGTTTAAGTGAAATATATTACTTTAAATGATTTTCAATAACATTATAACTTTTTGGGATTGTGTTTTTACCCTGAATTATTACACACATGTGAGTGAGAACACTTCGAGATATTTTTGGTATCTAACATATGTCAGATACTGCGAGCGCCGCCTCTGATTGGTCAATCCATGGTGATGACCCGAGGTCACGATGACCGAACTACTTTTGTCATTCATAAGTTACAACTAAACTTCATTCATTACTTTCACGAGCAGGTAGAATGTAGCCATTTAAATAAACAAACATACGAGTTTTTTAACTACAGACATCACTGAAAGTCATTTAAACATATAATATAAACATTTGTGGTGATATTTCGTCTGCTCATCGATACTCTTGCAGTGCAGGTATCAACAAGATGGCTACTGTTGTCGATACCAAGGTGAATGATTTTGTTAAGATTGACGGTAAAGATGGGTGAAGAGTGATATCCGTTGTTCAACCGCTTTGAACATACAGAAATTCATGAATATTCAGGTCTGAGTATTATTAAAGTTGTTGAAGATTCAATCAGTGTTATGTTTTTCTTGAACGTGAACTTGAATGTTAACAAACTGTTAACAGGTTATCAGTTATCAGTAATTTCAACTAAAATATAAGCGCTAAAGTCACAGACTATTTTCCTGTGGCATTACATCCTTTACAGTTACACATTGTGACGTCATTGACGCAAAATCAAGCTGTATTCATACGCGCCTCAACACAATGAGAATAAGATTTTGTTGTTATGTCAATAAATTTCGGTCGTTAATTCGTGTGTAATAAATAAATTACCAAACTCATTCCCTATGGAAACCGTATTTATTACAACTCGTTTGGTATACTCTATTTATTCCTTCTAAACAAGAACAATGTTCATTTGACAAATCATCGACCATATAGTTGTCTTTTCGGTTCCTTTTTATGTTATATATGTCGAAGACGAGATCATCCATTCTTAGCTTTTGTCTAAAAGTGTGTCTTTGATACATGATACATGTTAATGTTCTCTTAGCGATTTATTTTCTCTTATGATTTATGTTTATTCATGTCTGTCTGTCCCAATTGACTCTAGAATCTTTAGTAAAGATGACTTGTGACTGAGTGTTATCTTACACATCTCAAAATCTCATAAAATGATTCTTCTTCTTTGTCCTCGAGAACTTTGTGGGTATAATGACAGACATAATTTCTCTATATCCCAAGGCCCACTCCTTTTAATTATTCATTAGACCTTTAAGCTTCTTCAAGGCTATTGAAGGCCCAGACATCATTTTGATATGTTTTTAACAGCTATATAGCTACATGTAGACTATATTTTTTCTTCTACATTCTTGATTGAAATACAGCATATATTGTCTTTATCTAGTTGAGAAGAATATGTCGACGTCTGTTACACTAGTCATGTGTGAGCTTAAAAGAGGATTACATCCTAAGGTCGAGGGCATGTGACTTAGGCCCGTATATCGTTGCTATGTCAAAAGTAGTATTTTGTAATGTATGCATCATCGTTTATCATGTGTCTTTCTTTTTGTGGTTGCTGAAGTATCTCTTAAGTCTAGAGATTATCTTGGTTGCAAAACTCCAAGAAACCCGATTCAAACTATCCAACAGGCAGGGTTTAAACGTGCATTTTATTAAAATATTGTTTAACTTGTCATTGTTAAGATTTTTGGAAAATCGGGTCTACAATGGTAATTATTCCTTGATTTTGATGATGACAATGATTACAATTATGATAATAACAGTGATTGTGATGATGACGATTATGATGATGATGATGTTGATGACGATAATGCTATGCGCTGTCCTGTCGTGTTTCTTGGTGTGTTTTTTGGTTTGTTATCACAGCAAATGGTATATGCCTCATTCATTCAAACTATTGTACGGAAAACATATCTACATATTACCAAATATTGACAATTTGTTTAAAAAAATCAAGTTGAAGGTTTCTCTTCTCAGTCCGATAGTTATTCGTAAAAGATAATAATCTCATTTGTAAAATGTAAGAGAACTAAGTATTGTCAAAAGTGACACTCAAAAAGCATAACCTTAGGTACATGCACCATGATGAAAACCTACACCAGACTCTCTAAAGTCATATGTCAGAAATCAAAATCTTAATTACTGATCCAAAGGGACACTTCGCCAAGCTGATCCTAAGGTATTGTTTCATAGTAAAAATCTACACAAAACTCTCAAAAGTCATATGTCAGATATCAAAATCTTAGTTTCTGATGCAAAGGGACAATTCCCGAAGTTTATCATACATGTTGATATCATAGTACAAGCCTACACAAGGTTCTCTTATGTCATATGTCAGAGTAATCAAGCTTTGTCAAAGAAGACAATTCGTGAAGGTTATCATAAGATATGGTATCATACACCACGTGGTGTGGTTATCAGGTCAATATCAGCTCTCTAAAGTCACATGTCAGAAAAACAAAATCATATGGACACCTTCCACGATACTTTTTCCGAAGATATGAATATGGAGGATATTATATGAGTGTCCATGATATACTATGTTTATGACACGAGTGCCTAAATATTAGTATTTCCCGAGCGAGAGCGAGGGATATACTGATATTTAGGCCCGAGTGTCGTAAACATAATATGTCATGGGCACGAACATAATATTCTGTTTATTATCGAAGTCCCACAATAAACGAAAATACTCAAACACTACATCGCCGCATGGGCAGACTAGCCGCCGTTGACCCGTATATATTGTGACGTCATAGGTGAACCGTGACGTCAAAGCATTGTGTAAAACGTGACGTCACAATGAAAAAGTGATATTTTGCCCTAGGGTAACATATGAAATATATGAACCTCGATATGATTGCCCTCGTAGGTAATAAATAGAGATTATTACCCGAGGATGTGTATCATATGACTTTTACGAAACGAGTGTGAATTTTTGTATAACCCGAGCGAGAGCGAGAGTTATACACAAATTTGCACGAGTTTCGCAAAAGTCATATGACACAATTCCGAGGGTAATAATTTCTTATTACCGATTCTATTGCATTTTACCATCTTAAAAGCGGGTCGCTTCCCTTCCGACGTCTGGCTACAGTGACCTCACGAACAATGGTGTTATGACGTCACAGGCAGAAAAATACAGGAACTCGCGCTACAACAATCGTTGCTAAGCAAAAGTGAAATGTGCATTAGTGCTCATATTGAAAATATGTCACCACTTATTTCAAACCATATGGGTAATAAATCATAGTACAAGCCTCTGAGAGCTACATGAAGCAAGCTATGAATGTTTGGTGTCACCCTCAAGGTGCTTAATGCTAGTGCTGTCACCTGCTTCTTAGACTACGCTTATATCGGATCAGTCACACGGAGATACACGTAAGTCAAATGTGACAGGCACAGGATATTATACAATGATAAAGAGCTCATAGCATCGTGGCATAATCTTATTAGTGTCATTCATGTCACAGACAGCGTCAGTTTGCTTTTCAATAAGCACAAATCTATTCAAGGAACATCGGGAATAAATAATGTTGAAACTTCTTGCTTTTATATGTACATACTATATGGCTACTTTTGACAACAAATGATCATAAGAAAGCCGATTGAGTGAGTGAGTGAGTTGGGTGTTGAGAATTAGTGTCCTTCATGTCACAATCCTATTCAGGGACCATCGAAAATTAATAATGTTGATACATGTTGCTATTATATGTACACAGTATATGGCTACTTTTGACAATAAACAATCACAAGAAAGCCGATTGATACAAACCTGTTGTGCACATGAATCAATTGTTTTGCTTTTATATGTAAATAGTATATGGGTACAAAAGATGATCACAAGAAAGCTGATTGAGTGAGTGAGTTGGGGTAAAACCTTTTTTCAGCATTTTCTTTAGATATTTATCACGTTAAAGTCGATTGATGCAAACCTATTGTCGCGTGAATCAATTTGTTGAGTCCGAAATTGAATAGGGAATTTTTTAAATGAAAATGTCTAGCAGTACGATATCATACTTATTTTAACTTAATTTTCAAATCCGCGGCAAACAAAGTTCCGCTTGACACCATTGTCAAAATAAGAATTTGCTAGAGGCGCAATGACTTGAATACATTGTACATTTAACAATTCACATTAAGATATCCCATTTCTTAAAATGTCAGGACAATCCATTCATAATATATAGGTAGAAGTAGTGAATAATTTACGTTTTAATAAAAAAATTATTGAATGTCAGAAGAATCAATTAATTATCTATTTTATCGCTAGTGTTAAAGAAATCGCTGCGTAGAGTATGCAAGCTATTCGATTCTATTGGGCTTTAAAGAAAATGTTTGCGTATCTGTAATCTTAAGCGTATAAACTAATTAGGCTTTTAAGGATTTTGCTGCGTAAAATACACAGATTCGCTTCTTATCTGGAGCACTGAGTGAATAACTTACTTTTAAACAGAGTAATTATTTAATCACCTGTATATACATGTATGATATATCCCTTCTTATTAACGAATAAAGGTCAAACGTACATGTACATTGTAGCAACCTTTGGATCGAAACAGATTAAATTTAATCAAATGATAGCAATTGAAATCTAACCGATATCTGCCCTTGTGGAAGGGTTATTATAGAGACAAGAGGTTTTAAAGGGGCAATAGCACGTTTCTTGAAAAAAAATTATTTTAAAATTTTCACTGATAATTGTACGTCAATGCTAAATGTATCATATTGATAGTGTTAGAAATCTTATTTCACAAACCAATCATTAATTGTCAGAGAACATTAGGACGTTTCAAATAAAATCTTTTGGCTACCATTTTTGTGTGAATACCTTTAATGAATATTTGTAAGAAAAAGGAATCGCATGTATAAACTTTACATTGTATATTTGATTTGTTACTGCTCCATTTAGTTTTTAAATACTCAGTCCCGACAACACTGATCACACTTAACACCTTCATTAGTATGTTTTCACAACTAATGTAACAACCTCTCCCAGAACGGGCCGGCCTATAACACCTCATTAACGAGCTCTCCCATAATGGCCCGCCGGTCTGCTCATTACGTAATTTATCGAGGCCCACTATGGGATAACACCGATCACACAAGGTAATGAGAGGGCGAGGAACTTTTTTTAGTTGCGTAACGCTGTCACGTGACACTAACTGGGCACCGCCCGGCAGCTGTAGATCATTTCGTAACCTCGGTGCAAGCGTGATCGCACCCATAACAAAATATGATATTTACCCCAATATCATAAGGAATTCTATTATTTGATAACGCCTTTAGTATAGACAAAGCCTTGTCGTAACACACTCAGCTTTATTCTCAATGGTCAGTTGGGCTACATTTAAAAAAAATTATTTATTGCAAAGAGGATAAACGTAGAGAATGAAATTGTTTTGTATGTTCAGGTGAATTGCATTAACGTTCCGTCTATGTACTACTTTTCACCATATGATAAATAAAACGTCATGGTTTTGAAATAGTGTTTTCTTTGTAACGTTAGTAGGTTTACTTCGCAAATGCATGAATGTGTGGCTAAAAATGTCTCATTTTGTCAATCTTATTTTTTTAATTTTAAATACAGTCTCAATGTAAGCCTTAATGATAAGACAACAACGTTTTAATCCCCGTTCTAAGTACAGTGCTCTTACCAAATCCTTTCAAATAGAAGAATGGTTTCTATTTTGTATGATTTGTTGAAAATAGTGTACATCGTTTTCAATTCCGTGACCGCATCTGACACGGTAATCGGAAAAAATCACAAGTAAGCCTAGGGAACAAAGTCACAATATTTTGTGATAGTTATGCTTATTGAAATGTTTGGTATTTCAAATAAGTTCTGTGTGTTGAAATTAAGTTGACTGATGATAGGCCACATGATATGATTTATCTTATAATGTCTTTGTTAAAATATTTATCATTTTATGATTTAATAAATACTGAATATGATAGTTGTCGGCATTTGTATTTTTGAAACCGTGTTATGTATCTTTATTTTGGATATCAGGATTTAATGAATTCCATACTTTTATTGCACCATATGAAACTACCAAGCATTTGTCCCCTTTCTTCATTTCATTGTCCGAAAGGATGAATTTTCTCTGAGCTGTTAGTGGTTGGAATGTTGATAGCGCTCCGGGATACAACAGTTGTATATTTGTAATATATAGAAAACATATGTTTGTCTCATTATTCAGTGAAATCATGTAACTGAGTGATAGGTAATGGGGTTTACAAAAAAATCAATTTTCTCATCTAATTATTTTTATCTATCATTTTTCGTTGTTAAATAACATCGTTGTAACTTTGTATAATAAATTTAACAATAATGCAGAGGAATATATGGATGACAACGTCTTTGTCATTCCAATTTCTAAAATGCCTCTCAAAGAAGTTATAAATTTAACAGCCTGCAGTTACATCTAATACACGTTAAGCAGTGCCTTGAAGACGACGAGGAATCTGCCATTTGAAGTTGTGTTTCAAAGAGCCGGATGTAACACATAACAGGTGTGAGGTGTCAGTTTATTGACGTCCAGTGACTCTAGTCAAGTGTCGTAACAGGTCATATAACTGCCGGGCCATTGCTTGATGGCGCCGTCGTGTCTGGCTTAGTGGACAAGAAATATGTACAACACAATCACCGCTAATTATTGTGTAATTAAACGTATTTCTTTCTCCGGCACAATGTCTAGTTTAATGAACCAATGAAGTTGTAGAACATTAAATCTGACCAACACGTGAATGATTTGGTATCAAACTCGCTTTCGCTCGTTAATTTTATACAAAATCATTAACTCGTTTAATAAAAATAGTATTAAATGGAAGGTCGTTTAGTAGTCTCTCTCTCTATATATATATATATTGACAAATATATCTTTAAGATTGTCGTCGCCGTTAGGAAAGGTAACTCTCACAGGTATTCGAGTAGAAATATTTATTTTACGTACGCTTCTTTTAGCATAATTGCTATACGGGGTGAACAAATTATCATCTTATTTTAATGAGATTGTGGAATGATTGTAGCGAAGTGTAGCAAAAAGATCACATTTACTTTATATGGAAGGTGCAATGACTAGTATCCTCCACAATTAAAACAAAATCTGTGTGACATACAATAAGACCTCGATCCGTAACTCTGTGCATGTACCTATAAACATTTAAGGCTGAACAAAATCAAATGTGTTAAAATGTTCTTCTTCGGTTTGCAACATATGCGGTGTCATTAGGAATATCGGCTGTCTGCACATAAGAGTATATATCGCACTTCAGCAGGCCGTGATAGACAAAAATCATTCTCAAGTGACGTCTCCTAAACTGATGGTTATACAACTCAGCAAATAGTTTATGGGCTGAAATATACTTATATTTGATGAGTGGTGTAACAATGTATCAACCTTTTCAAATATACATATATTTGTGCCATATTAAATGCTTTATTACTTTCTTCATGCGCAAAGTTTAAGTGTATTCATTATCCTTTAAGTGCTACACACTTACGAAAGTAACGGATATGAAAGTTGGAACTAATTAACTATTTTGGAAGTAATTCTATATTCAAAGAGTGCTTTTACAAAATATTCCTAAAGCGTCCCTGCATAAAAATAGCATCCTTTCGTGTGTTTTTTATATCCTAGCTCGCATCGACCGGGAAATAATTTCAGATGCGCTGTGCGTATAAATTATCAAACTTCGCTGTGGCCGTTGACAGCCTCATCACTCATTCTCTTTTATTCCTCCGCCGGGGTAATCTAGATTGCACGCCAGTTGCGGGGAATCAATGTTGTAACGGGAGGCATTATATCCGTCAGTAAGCCAGCAACGCTTCTGAACCGAGAAAAGTGGAGGGCAATATAGGCAGAGAAAACACCAATTTCTCATAAAACCGAGGAAATTTCTCTCAAAATGGAAAAGGATAAGATGGTTGTTTATTTGCGATTTCGAGAAGAAAAATGAACCTGATATATCAGAGGACGAACGGGTCGCCAGAATGAGCTTAAATACAGCCTCAAAAACTCATTGTTAGTTTATTTATCGCTTGTTAAAGGGATATCAAAAGATGTTATTTCAAAGATTGAATCTAAAAAAGCTTACAATCGACTTGTAAAAAGGTTCAAAGCAGATAAAATGTTTTCATTTAAAAGAATCAAGAAGATACAATTTCAGAGGAGGTTTCAGATCTTGTGAAACCCGCTTGTCAGATCTACACCACGGAGCCTCGAAATATTGAAAAAGTTCGATATCCCCGCCATCGTCTTAGGGTATCGTCAGCCATCGATCCTCTTCAGGTTACCACCGTCAGCGACTTGGTCGCATCGATCCCTCCTTGAAATCAATGGCAGCGTATTAGGAGTGGCGTAGGACGCCGTGTAGCAGGCCCCAGTACATGCCGTTACAAGCCGCTCCACTTAGACACTGTCAGTTCGCTCCAGTATTGATGTCATGGGCTCAACTATTGATATGTGTCGAAATGACGACTTTTCGCGCTTCCAATTCAACTATTTCCGTCCGAAATGACTATTTTTAGCCACAACGGAGGATAAAGTTAAGGTATAATTTGTCATGGGTAAAATAAATTTCGCCAGTAATTTTTCGTGATATTTCTTCCAATAATGTATTTATGGACTCCTCTGATTTAATTTTGTTCCTTTCTGTTCTCGCTTCCAGCTACTAAAGCACAACATTGATTTGCAATGGAAATTTATTGTACGAACTTTGTAGCAATAAATGTTTGAATATTTTAGAGATAAAATAAATCATGTGCTTTTGATCGATATTAAAAACAAGAAAACTTTTAGAGGATTGATCTTCGACGGAGTTAAGGCTTTTGAATATTTCATTTTGTTCAAACAATCATATGAATAGTTAATAGTCCCTGTACACGGGATGCACACTAAGGCATGCATACTATTTTGTACACGTTTCAAGAGCATTAAACTTCAAACAAGCTATCACATTAAACATATTTGTAGCTAAAAAGTAAAAAAGTAAAAAACTTACCATTACATTAATTTGTAAGAGTAATTTTTAAACGAAAAGAATATATTATATTGTGAAAAACGTTTTATGTGAGTTGTTCATACGTAAGGAAACATAAACAATAAAAGTAGACAACCCTTATATTGAGGAAGACAAGAGTAATTCTATGGATGAACAACTTCTTTATTGGATGGTGGCGACGTTTCGGTATAGATTCTTATACCGTTATCAAGCATATGGTGAAAAATGAGGAATACAGCAATTTATACAGTTTGGTATGATAATGAGAAAACAATAACAGTAACAACAGGATAAGGTAACAATACATCAAAGGATAATTTACATGAAGTTTAAGAAAACATAGGATGAGTGGGATACCAGTTTGTGAGTGAGTTAATTAGGCAGATTAGCGAAGCCAGTTGAGTAGATAGGAATAATTATTATTAATTATGTAAATTATCCTTTGATGTATTGTTACCTTATCCTGTTGTTACTGTTATTGTTTTCCCATTATCATACCAAACTGTATAAATTGCTGTATTCCTCATTTTTCACCATATGCTTGATAACGGTATAAGAATCTATACCGAAACGTCGCCACCATCCAATAAAGAAGTTGTTCATCCATAGAATTACTCTTGTCTTCCTTATACCATCAACTTCTAGAATGCCACTCAAACAGCTAACCCTTATATTGTGCCGGCATTTTATTTTAAAGCTTGTTATCTACGTTATCATATTCATTGACAATTTAAAAGTATTTTCATAAAATCAACAAGATCTGCAATATATCACTAGTATTAGATGAACCTTCGAGGTTTTTCTGGTATCATGTCCGTAAAGCAATAAGGGGGATCAGAAGATGAAAGAATAATGGTTTTCGCTGTTTCCAATTTTCGTAAATAGAAGACAAGAGTAATATAATTATATGGATGAACAACCTAATGAAATGGGAAATTAAGAGCGAGATTTATTACAAAGAAAGGGCCCACAACGCCTGTATAGTGACAGCTGACAGCTTCGACTTGAACTATGACATCAGGGTGGTACCAGCTCAAATTACAGTAGAATGTTGTCCCAATACGCTGCTAAGGGATAAGTTGACTTAATTATCCCACCAGTATGTATGCAGTCGGATAAAGTCACCTGTCCTTCCGTCCGTCTGTCAGTATTCATTTTGTTTCAAGAACATTACTCATAAACTATTAGAACTTGCTCTTTGAAACTTGGAATATGGACCAGTCAGAAGGAGCAGATGAGGAATATCGGAATTTTGAGCTTGAAGTTTGAAACGAACGAATTTCCATTGATGACCCTCCAAAGAAAGATGTTTATATATAATCTGATGTATTTGAAACCGTTGGGATGTGTCATCTTCTGACGATCCTTGATGCATAAGCCTCCTGATCCAAGCAAATTGTGAACGACTACATATTGTTCTTACAAACTGTCACTTAAACTTTAAATATGGGATAGCTGAAGATCCATTTAAGATTCAAATTATCAAACATCCATGAATAGCCTTGGCGTCTTTCAATATTGTATCTAAAGGAATTTTAGTATTCAATCGTTCTGGTTTTCCTAATTCTTTTATTTCTCCGACTCTGAGTCCTGTATCAGTATGTGTCTCCAACGACAAATTAATTACCTTGCGTTGAATGTAATTGGTTGGTTGGTAGGTAACTATAAGTCTGATTGAAGTGGGATCTCATTACAGCCAGTTTTGGTATATATTAGAACTCTGAAATACTATGCCTGAATACCAACTAGGTCCATCATCTTATTCGCTTATCGGCTATTGATTGGTCGACTACTGTGATACTAACGAGAGTAACACGGCCTTATTATCTATAAGTAACGATTAATTAATAATGTCTCCAGCATAATCTAGGCCATATATCAGATGGCCCCTGACCGCAAAGTTTAGAATGATTGTGTAGATCCGTTAGCATGCCAAGAGCATTTAGATTCTATACATTTGAATATTTCCGTATCCTTCGTTGAATCTATTGAGCCGACTTATAAGTCACTGATAATTTCCTCGCGAATACAAAATGTTTCTTTTAAATTCTAATTGTCTAAGATTATTCCAATAATTCTTCTCAGCAGTTGAAAGGGAGAAAAAATTCCAAACAATTTGTAAACTTCTGATTTTCAAAAGAGCTAAAAGAAGTGGATATTATAATTGTATCAAAATCAATATCAGATTGTGTAAAAAGGTTGGAGAAGTACAAAAAGAGATAATAACACGGAACAGTGGGAATTACGTCTAAAATAAGATGCGGGAAAACAAGCTGCAAATTCAAATGACTATAATTATATCTCTGACAATCCTGGTCCATAACACAATCGATAGCCGCTGTTTTAGGGTCGGGGAATGCTGGGATAGCAAGCCAGTCGGAAATGGTTGGCCAATCGTCACGCGTCTTTAAACCGGGAAGCCCATCGATTTCACATTAAGCCGAGCCGTTTATATCTCATGAATTAGTCGCTTCCTAAAGCAGGTCCATGGTGGTCGGCCCAATTGTCCTCATATATTATTTTTGTCGAGTCGACGTTTTTCACACATGCACGTGAAGCATGTTGTCTTGATGCACTTCTCTGTGTTGATGAGGAGGTGTAAACAGACGTAGGGAATTTCAGTGCATGTTTTGTATGTATGCATAGGAAGCCTTGTATATTTCATTTCGTTTTCTTGCTGTTAACCTTTCGTATTAATAGGAAATATGGATTTCGTTTAATCAAAGTCGTTCTGTCAAGGTAGAAAATGACCATGATTAAGCATTATCAAACTCGTTTTTGGAACTTTGTTTTCTAAGGGGGTTTTGTTGCTTAGACCAAATATCTGGCTAATACATACATGTTATTATATACTCTAACCCTCTTTACAATATGACATATTGTCAATAATTATTCTATAATACCTAGATAGGAAAGCATACTTATAACTTCCTAAAATACAATACGTATATTGATATTTAACAAGCTGATAGCAAGAGTCCATGACCCGACTTTCTGATCATCTTACTCTTGACAATACTTAAAGGATATAACTTAGTTGGTAGAGTGACCGCTCACAATCCGAAAGACCGGGGTTCGATTCCCGCTTTATCATCAGAAGACGGTAACAGATGGGAGTGGTTGCTGCCTTGCTCAGCGTTATAAGGGCAGATCGCTGCACTGTGGCTACCGGTTGCAAAATTCACTAAATAATTGTCTAGTGTACCATGTATTGCAGACAATAAAGGGTAACATTCTATTATCTAATCAACTGATTCAATGTTATCTATGTCTTAGGGATGGTAGTGGATATAAACTCATGTCCAAAAGAAACGATACCATACAAATCCCAAAATATCTCAATCCACTGCAGATTAATAAGACTAAAACATAGTTATATCATTTCTTCAGTAATCTTACGTCTATGCAAATTTGGAAACATTATCTTTTGATGTTTGCGAGAAACATGCATTTGAAAAAATCATCGATCTGGAATCTTCTTAACTAGGCGAGATAGCAGAGAGAAATTGGACACTTTCGCTTGTTTTAAAACGTCCTAGTGCAGTGACGCGTCAACGAATTTATGTCAAATAAAGTGTATTATATCAACAACATTTTTTTCTGACATAAATTCAATACTTAATATATCAATTTTAAAGTGAAATGACAAAGGTTCTGTTCATAAAACAATTTGAAATTTCGATTTATGCACTCCATGTACATTTGAAAAGACACAAAATCAAAAGTATCTTTTCCTGAAGAATGAAAATGTGCATACTTTTTTACAAGATATATGCCTGTTAGACACACTTAAATTCGACTCTGTAAGGTTATAGAATTTTGTTTCGGACGACTTTGAAAACTTGGTATCGTTTCTTTTGGACATGAGTTTAGAATATCCATTCTGTCAGTGGCCACACATGGGAGACGTTCACTATTTTAAAACCTTCTGCACAGTTTCATTATTAAAAGTCACATGTACAAGTAATGTACATATAAAACAGCGAACAAAGAGCACACAATATCATTTTCAAAGAATTTATTGTAAATCTATTAACGAAGAGTTAAAATTCATTTAGCATTTAATTCCCATTTGTATTCTATCAAACAGACCATTTTTTTCTAAATCATTGAAGGCGTGATAAAGTTCGTCGACTTAAGGTCGAGTAATTTTGTTTCCACATTAATCAATTTCAATCCGTACAAAGAAAATTAGAAGGCAAAACGATTTTGCTGCCCTTATCAAAATATCACATTCTGCTAACAGATAGCTTCAATCGACCAATGCCCGAAAGAATCCGTATCAAATTTCAGCCGCAACGAAGCTATTTTTTCACAGCGTAACCAGTTTGGCCTTAAATGTGATTGATATCGCTTGTTGCCGGATTAGAGTGGTGGCAGGCAAGAATCTAATTTGTTTTAAAGCGATTTTGGTTTCTGTGAAAGGCGAGAGGTGCAAACAAAGGCTGTTGACTAGGGAGGACGTGTAAACACTAAGTGTTAATTTATCAGGTTTGAACACTAATATGTGATTACAGGGTATAAAGGAACAGGGGATCTGCTATTGAACGTAAATATTATTCTACTTGCGTTAATTCAATTCGGCGATAAGACAGAGCTTCACCATCACCATGTTTCACGTCGATACACAGATCGGTGTTTTTACCAGTCTAATACTCAGCGTGTATCAACATAGATCACTTGTACTCATTAAATGAGAGTTGTAACTGCATGCGATGATTTCTACTAGGGTTAATGACCAAATTACTAAGTCACTGAGCTTCAGAGACATACGTAGGTCTGTGTTTCCCCAGCCTGGATATTCAGTGTGTATCAAGCTATACTCATAAAAGAAGAGTTGTAACTTGGTACGATGATTTCGTCTCAAATTACTCAGGTCTGGCTACTTGTACACACTTTTCCCTCATCGGTATTCATTCACAATGAATACCAAACAATATTATTTCAAGTTTCAAGCTCTAATTTGAAATCCGTTCACTGACGTTTTGTAATTTATCCGATTTGTAGATTCGTTTTTGCCTCCGAAATGATCGTGCGAGTAATAATTGCGATGGCAATAACATTCTTTCTTGTATGGGGGTCGAATTGATATACCTTTGACAACAGTATTCGCACGGTGACATAATTTCCATATACTCAAATGGTGATTTAGAGCAGCATATATATTTTTCATGAAATTTGTTCTTGTTTGATCATTTTAATATTTTGCAGTTTGAACACAAATCATCTCAGCTTTAGATTCATTAATTTTACTAGGGTTGAGCTAATGTCATTAGATTTACCTATTAAGTATATTTTACGATTTATTTGTCTTACACATAAAATATTGTATTTAATGTAATAGTTTGCCCATACATGAACTTTTCCAAGAGTTTTTTAAATCCCACAGTGATATTAAATGTCTTTCACCATGAAATATAAATCAGTTTAATCACGTTTTCGCTAATCCATCAATTAATCAACTCCTTTATGCAATTTCCTTGTGTCATCGCCGACCATTACGCTGACATGAAATATGCCGTTCGTTCGGCAGTTCTACGTTAAGTTTGACCTATCGATCATGACCTCTAACATTTCAATTTGTGTATAAATCATTAGCGACACTGGATATGTTATCAACACGTTTAGTTATGACAATGAATAGGCTTCTCACTTAATAAGACTGGAAATGACGGCAGCAAGACAAACAATGCAATGTTATTAGTTATACATAAAAGTAATTTGTCAACCACAGGGCTAGTGGTAGCAAGTGCCCGTTTGTAAGTGATGTATTGATGGCGGCCTATTGATACCAAAGGTTTCTTCCCATACTTCAGAATGTCCTTGTCAGCGCGCCATCGATTGGGGCTCTTGTTAGCACGATTGATGAGTTAATAGGTGCAATTGAGTTTGACATAGAGCCGCAGAAACAAACCGAAATAACTTTCGATTTAGAGAGCATAATGGTGATTATGTGTATCTCTTTAAATGGCGATGCAAGGAATAATTGCCGACCAACTTATGCCGGAATGGCGAGAGAAAAATGGTTAAGAAGGCAACAATCGCTTTGTCGTTTGAGCTGGAGTAGTGTTTCTGAGCGCTTGGCATGTTGAAAGCGATAGGCTTGTTCTGATTGGATAGCTGCAGCCGTATTGTCTCCCTTCCTATACCGTATCAGCCGATGTTAGCTTCAAAGTCTGTAATCATGTATGAGAAAAATATTTCTGAGTAAAAAAATCGAAGTTTGATTGATGTGCATTTCGTTAATGAGCGTTTCGATGGAATTAGAATTAATGATGTAACTTAAAAAAGAGCAATTAAGCCTTAAAATAGTAATTTAAAGTAATTTGTGATGAAATATGTGACATTCGAATATCATATTCCCTGTCGTTTTTATTCGTATGATTCATTGATTTTTTTTCCTGAACAGCTGATGTACAAACTCGGATAGAAAGAATTCACCGTATTACCATCGATTTTACATTTTTTGATATTTTGTGCATTCAAAAGCAATATTCTAAAACGAAACAACTATTAGCAATGTACCTGAAAGCTGCTTATAACTTTTGTTTGTGAATTAAATATTCAGACGTGTATTATAATCATTATTTGCATAATAACCAACTGTTTCGTCAGTTTATTATGGAGGCCCGTTAAGTTGTTAATATGGTATTATATGGAAGTAAATGTGATATCATATGTTGAAAGTGTTCCTGAATATTGGCATGTCCTGATTGAAATGATTGTAATGGTATAGCCCACGGATATGATGTTTCATTATAACCGTCATGGCATTGAGATGAATGCACCAATCAATTTTAAGAGTGACAATCAGAAAAACTCGTCGAGCTCTCTCATCCAATTTGGACCCCTAAATGTTTAATCACCGTACCGCAGCAATCTATTTTTGGCGCAAAGTTGGATTGCACAACCTTGGAAAATGCGTATCAAGGATCCACTCTATAGAATGAATATATGACCACTGTACATTGAATTTATGCCTGCTCTGACGATCACTGTTGAAAAATGTTCCCGCGTTTAGTTTCATAAGGTAAATAATGTGAGATATGGCATGGTCGAATGTCATTGCTTCATATACTGATAAGACGTAAAAGTATTGACCAGAACCTAGCTTAAAGATAGAACAATTTCGAAATCTCACCTTTCCTAAATAGTCACGGAAGGGAATAGCATGATGTTGTCTCGGTCGTATTGAAATGGCGCCGTCAGATTTGAAGTTAATAAGAGGAAGTTTAATAACAAATCACCAAAGTTTTATAAACGCTATTAGGAGTCTATTTTGAGAGTGCTGATTACGATAAAAGGCTTTTTATTCCATTTGGGATAATTTGAAACTTTAAGTATCTTTACCAAACAGTGGATTCATATATTTGGAACTATGATGGCAAACAATTTTGAAACAAGGATAATAATAGTAGCTTTTTTTGTTTGAAGCCAGGATTACAATCAGAGATTACCTATAATTTCAGAATTTTGTCTGATGAACTCAGCTATTATTATAGGATTTACTGCTACAATTGTAATGAATTTGACCTTTACAGCACCGGACCCATCTGCTGCAATTTGTATTGATTGAGAATTGTATATTGTATTTCAAATTCATCAGCTCCACAAAACTGTCTCGTAAGGGCAATTTCCTCTCCGGGATCCTATTACTTCATTGTATGACGGCATGTCGGATGTTGCGTGCAACGCTTGCATTTACCGTCTGTGTATGGTCATCAGAGAACATCCCACAGTGCTTGCTAATAATAAACCTCTTTCGGGGTTATTTTCATAGCAACTCTAGACAGACTTGGCGCCAGTTTATATAATGGCTCAAACATATTGATAAATAAGGTAATGAAACAGAACCATTCTAAACTTGAGGAGACCATTTGAGTACGAAAACCTTTCCTGGAAAATATTAAATGTTTTTACACACGAAATATTAAATTTATGTCGTTTAGTACGTTTCATATGCTAAAGGTGAAATCATTTACTGAGTATTACTGTTTATTTCATATTGGTCGTGAGGACTTACATGTACATTTTCAAACCTCAATTTAATGTACCCATAGCGAGTAGAAACGTTATCTACCTATCTATCTGACTGAAGATTGAAATTGAGCAAGCTCATCTCATATAACTACAAAAATGGCTTATCTTCATGCAACGCATAACGCACCACCCCTGATCCCTAGAAACAAAACCCTAGCAACATATCCTTGTCCTTAAACCAATTCTGTGCAAGTCCCTCAGCGTACTGCGTCTGAACTTCGAAAATCAACGAAAGTCAACCCTGTAGTAACTTATCTGTATCGTGTTTGAATACAGCGGGTTGAACCACATCTGGCGCTAAACTCCCCAAATACTATTTCAGTGATAGCTCCGATACACCTGACTTTAATTTCGAAACAAAAGATCTGACATTCAACAAAATACACCATTGTCTGTAATGCGATATACAGAAAAGTTTGAAGAAATGTCGATATCTTAAGTAGTTCCGTCTTGTCACATGAGATGAAAGCTAGCATGTCGTATTATCTGACAGATACCTATAGCCATACTTACGAATCAAAAGAAGCTCCGCTGCAAAGACATCGCGATTAGCATTTATCAATTATTCAGTGGTGGATAAAGGAAATGTCTCTAATGAGTCGTGAAGAAAGACATAAGGCCACTTCAAGTAGATTATCCTTACTCCACTAACCCTTGGCTTATACATTGACGGGGCTCACATTGCCCCTAATCCACTAGACTGCCATCTAGACCCTGCAGAAAGTAACATATTACTAGCTAATTGTGGCAACTTCAGATCACAAGAGCCTAAAGGATATTCAGAGATTCAAGATGCTCAGATGAAAAGTTTACCTCTCTTGTCTTGCATCACTTAAACGAGGCGATCTTAAAGGTCAGAGGATGTAACGTATTGCTCTTTTGTTGACATTTATGTATAATTCCTTTGAAGGATTTTTTTTTTTTAAAGGGGTAGTCGAAAGTTTATTAGATCATATTATGTTTTTCAAATCGTTCCCAAATCAATATTATATTATATGTTTTAGGGTGAGATACTCTGTGCTATCAGTGAAATAAAACCTCTATCTCGTTACAGTGACAATAACGTTTATCACAACTCTCGTGACGTCAAATTGAAGAGTATGACGTCATTAAACAATGAACGAAACGAATTCTAATATGACGTCACACTGTTACCGCTTTGATGGGTCTTACAAGCGTGCGCTCAACATGAATTGATCCTTCATGCGCATTTAAAGGATTTCATCATATAATAAATACTAAAATATCTGTCAATTTATCACGTGAGGTAGAACATTTTAATATTTTCACTCCGGGCTACGCCACTGGTGCAAATATTTCATTTCTATCTCACTCGATGAGATAAACATGGTATTCGTTAACATAAGACAGATACTCTCTATATATCAAACGTTATGCAACGATAAGCAAATCATATAGTGCGTATTCGTAGAATGAATTACCATAGTCAAGCATAAACCACTGGCGGTCAGTTTAAGGTAGGGAAATTGAAATTAAACCAGTCTAAGTAAACCTAGCTTCAATATTATCCGTTTCACTCCAATACTGAGTCTAGCAAGGTCTAGTATAAGGGTCGCGTCAGCCGACCTTTCTGCGACCTAAAACCCTCCAACGTTATACGTGCGAAGGCAGACTATTGTGGCTTGGTAAGACGAGTTCTGATTGGTCAATTCGATACATGAGCTGACGCGAACTTCTACTTGGCCTTTCTAGACTCAGTATAGGAGTGAAACGGATAATATTGCGGCTAGGTTTACTTAGACTGAAATTAAACATGACACATTCTTATTAGCACTGCATTTTTAAGACCTGTTTAAAGAGCTGTTTGCAATTATTTATTGACATGACCTGGTCTTACAAATATTACATTGTTAACACAAATATACCTGCATCTTAGCATCTGGACGAATAAATCAATTTGTTGTATTGTCAAACACAATTTTAAACTGTGTAAAATTGTAAAATAGAGATTTATAAAAATTTCATTATTTCGAGATATTTTATTCTTGAGAGACTCAAATCTTGAAACGTTTCTTTTTGCATCATTGTTGATGATTGGAAAAATCGTCAATTGAATGTCTCTGAAAGTAAAATTGTTGACACGAAACGAGGTAATTCTACGTGATTTTTTATTTTCCTGCAGAAAATTATTTCTTTCCTCTAATCCATTTAAGATTTATGCAGTTTGGGAAATCTTACCAAACGAATTCTGTTTAATGTATTGTCTTATATAACTTATAACATTTATAACTCCCATATAAAAAGTATATTCTTATACTTAATTACATGATTTTTTCTTTCAAACATATGTTTTAAGTTAGAAAAAATACGTCAATGTTCAAATTCTCTTAAAAAAAGATTGGGCATATCATGCCACAAATCGCGTCAATGTTCAATTTTTCTTCATAAATGATTAGTCATATCACGCCACAAATCGTAACGCGCATTGAATCTCTGGCGGAATGAAAAAAAGGGTAATACCATACAATAAGAACTACCGTTATTCCATAAAACAAACGAGATACTTATGAGTAACAAGATCCCTCGTGACCACTTTCATTAATATTTCAAGTCAAGTCACTAGTTGTCCACTTCAATGTCTATTGGACATGTACTGATGAAGCAGTGAATAGTTAATAGAAACAATTGATTGCCAATGTAATATGATATATTTTTATTAACCTTTCTTTTGTTGTGTTCTGTTCCATTTAAAGTCAGGTTTCACCAATTTTCATGATCAGGCCAAATATGGATATCTACCCAAAAAATACTAAAAGTACATAAAACATTTGTAACATGACCAACAATTTGAAATATTTAGTTAGTAAAGCAACGTTATCGTGAAAGATACGAATAATAAATAGTATGTTTGTGGATTGACTTTGATTGCTGTTGTGTTAACAATGAAGTATTTCCTTACTGCTATTTGACGTACTGTAGTGCTAATGTAATTGTAAATAACTAATGACCGAGTACATTCAAGTATGATGAACAAAGTGTTTGGGTTTCACAACAAGTCGTATATATTTTTGGATTGATTGATGTTTATAACAGTAGTATTTGGCCACATGGCCTTCAGTACAATCACACGAAAATGTAGAATGTGGTCACGTTTGAGACCTTATATTAAATACATGCTTGAGGTATATATTTTTTGAATGTTTTGGTAATGTGTGAGCCTCCGGATGCTTTTTAAATCGAAATGATTGTATGACAGTCTTCAGACTTCATCCTTCTCCAAACGAGTAGAGCGTGGAAAGCTTATGAAGAACGTTGATAGCGAAAACATTGCACGTGTATCGGCATTATCTGATGGATTTACGAAGCACGCGACATGAAACAAATGAGGTTTTAGCTTGGGATCCATGCCACTTGCGTCCCCGCAATACCCATCATTGCGGTTATCATGTGGTAATTTTAAAAAGAAGTGGGAACATGGCGTATTTCCAAATAAGGATAGGACCCAAAATATACTCACCAATTATAAGTATTTATTTAACATTATATTTTACTACCTGGTTGAGTGTCATACTGTCTATGGTATGGTTGAGATTGTATCTTATATTTCAGTTGAAGGACATATTGATTAATCGCATTAGATTATAGCTTGGATTTCATTGGTCAACAACACGACTCATTACATGGTTGATTGGGGAAAGAAGATCTACAGAATCTAAAAACGACCATCTACTAAAAGTGACGAAGAGCACATAAACAAATCCCTACTTCTACTTCTTACTTCCACTCTTTTTGGCGTTAGCATGACTACCTAGAGTGAATTATATTACGTTTATACTACACGACGTCGTGACTCTATCAACATTTGATATGAAAGCTTAGAAATAGAAATATGAATAAGAAAAACATTTATGATATGGTTTAACTTCATCAATGAAAATGATAAACTCAATAGATATTCTAGGGGTTTTATTGTATGGTGTCAGGTTTTGTACCTCTTTCAGCCAGATGTCCTTGTAACCGAGCAGGATGTAGGGACAGCTGTTGTAAAGATGAAGGTGTGTCCTGATTGTTTTCACAGTGATATTGATAGATACAGAAATCGTTACCTAGACTATCATTCTCCGGTGATAACAATGTGTCATTTACTACTCTATTGAAAGTATCGATATGATAATTATTTAAATATATTACATATCACTGTCAGTTTCATGAACGTTCGTTTTTCAATAAAGGCCATCATATTGACCCATTTCATCTGCATATAACATTTTCATGATATACAACAGTCTTTCTGCAAAGTCAACTGTCATCGTAAGATGCAAAACAACAGTACATATGTATAAATGGTTTTGGTATTGCGATTCCTTGGTTGTATTATATCATAGTATGTTCAAGAGGAGGTTATGCCTTGCATAATTCTATTAAAAGGGTTGTCGTTGTCCACGATATGTGTCCTAAGTTTAACCAAATTTTTAAATCTTTACGCATGTATACGTATTATATTTTGAAATATTGTAATATGGTTTTCTCATTGGCCTCATATGACTGGTTACTTTACATTTTACGTGTAATTTTATTATTCAATATGTTTCATCATAATTCAGATATGAACTATTTCGTAACAGAACGTGACACTAAATTATTCCCCCCCTTCTAGTTCTTCTTCTTCTGTGAGTTTTTCATATTGTTAGACTTCCATGAATGCATTTCTAGGGGCACCTGTTAAGTCATTGATTGATGATGCAATATATTTTCCCCTTCTTCTTCTTTCAGGAACATCTGTTCTGTTATTGATAAAATAATTATTAATCAAGCAAGACACCTCTTGTTCTGATCAAGATGGATTTGATGTCGTGATGGAAAATAGATGTTTGTTATGACAAGTGTTATTGTTCAACGGTAGAGGACACTTCACGTAATCTTGATCGATAGTTAATCAAACAAGAGTTGTTTGTCACACTCTATCACTATGTTTATTTGAACAACAATTTGTCTTGGGTGTATTTGCATTGATATAGGATATAAACATTTTATCAATTATAGATATTCTTAAAAAAATTGATATTGTTCAATATATCGATTTCGTTAGCTATTGAACTGTTACAAAACAAAGCAGTTTTACAGTAACTCACGCTTTCTTTTGTTGATTATTAACAGTTCCTAAGTTAACAATATCAAGGGAATAAGACCAACCGTATGACATATGTAAAGTTTTCTTCTGTAGTGAATGTAATTGGGTACGAGATTACAATATGGGCAATATCCCATTAATTAGCGACAACCTATGTGATTGAGGGCGATTACAAAGTATTTGTGAACTATGCATGTTAATTGGAATTGCAGAAATGTATGTGAACAAGTCTTTTTGATAGAATCACAGAGTGAAACCTTTTAGAACATTGATTGTTTCCAATATGTTTAGCAGCATCAGGTTAACCACAAACAGAAAGTTGATTAATGTAATTTTGCAACGTCATATAAAATCAGAAAATTGAAATTGATTCTGTATCCTCGCCCACTGTAAATTCAGAAAACCGTTTGTTAGAACAGTAGGTGCTTATTTTTCACCTGCTTGCGTCAATATGGCTTTTGAAACAACCTCTTTTGTCCATTTGTTCATTACAGCAAACATGAATAGAAATACAGTTATGTACACGAAGAACGGCACGAAACCTTTAAAAGGAAAAGGAAATTATTTATCATTTTCACTGTATGAGTGGATACTGTCAAGTGAAGAAGTTGTTCACCCATATAAACTACTTTGTCTTCCCTTATTTATCATTTATAGTTTTATTATCAACTCTATGTTTGAGTACTCTTTTGATGGACACACGTATTCAAAGAGAAAAACATTAACACCATTGGTTGCTATCAACGATTGTTGCCAATATTTTAAAATACAAACATATAATTGATTCAATGGACTCTGGATGAATTTTCATTGTCATTTTAACATATTTAGAGAATAGAAGCTCGAAAGTGATTCTGTATTCTCATGCAATGTTAACTCAGTTGTTATTTTTCACCTGCCAGCGTTAGTATTTTCAGCGTGTGTTGAATCAATGATCAATCATGCATGCCCTTAGTGAACCAAGTCCCCCTCCCAAATGATCATTGTTAACGTAGTCCTTTGTCACAGCATTGATCCAGGAAGGGTCTGATCCCGGAGGTGAGATTCAGGTCGTGTTCGTCATGTCAACCCTTCAATAACATCGTGCCACGACTACAGAACAATGATCTAGACAGATCCCTTGATACTGTTCAAGCCAGAACTGCCTTAATTGGTCCGTCGTAAGCATATGACACATGGAACTCTTGCCTGTTACAGTGCCAACAAATGTCATTAGATCTGCTCTTGCACATGGCACAACACGACACTTCCGTCCTGTCATGGAGGCAGCTGTCGACCAATACGAGTCGATAATTAACCACATCAGATCAAGCTGATGACGTCCAGTCCTCAAGGTCAAGGTCAAGACAACCAATCAGGGCGTGGTCAGTTAGTTCCGCTCATTACTGACCACAACATCGGCTCCACAGGTTGATACTTGTATAATTAGTTACTGACGTGCACTGTCGATCATGGTTGAGGCGTTAACTTGATACCGGTTGCTGATCAGTCTCGTGTCAAACTGGTAGTTAACGTATCATGTGTCATGATTTAATGAGATATATGTATATTGTTTTGATAATTGGCGTCCTCTATGTTTTAGATAAGGTTCTTCTATAATGTGAATTCATTATGACCAATAAAATACACATTATTTACCATCATACTTTCTATTTGAACTCTTAGTCCACTACAATGAAACTTTATTTTCATTTCTATGTTTTGGAAAAAGAATTTGACTACGTTTTGGTCTAGTCAAAGTTTTAAAGGCAACGTTGATGTCATATCATGTATAATATATACATGTATGATAACTATTTTTGAGACAAGTGGATGCATATATTCAACTAGATTTATTTACCAATACAAAATAAATACCAACAAACATTCAATAACTTAGTCAATGTTCTTAGTTCGTTGTTTAAAATGAAGTTAGGTATGTTTGAGAAGGAAAAGACATTGTGGTCACAATTAAACCCCACGTTGACAACGTCAAATTTTAGTTTATTATCTATCTAAAAGTGTACCCTTCTTGCTGGGTTATTCTTTACAAACTTACATCCCGGCGGAATAAAGTCATTTTCACGTAACTTACAAATTACAAATTGTCCATATTAATTTGTTCTTAGTTTCGCTAGACGATCAAATATCTTCTGACCTCTTGATCTGTATGTGCGCATCGCATAGGTCATATTAACTTATCGTGAACAGACCGAATAAACAGGATGATACAACATCGCTGATTGTACAACTTTAACTGCAATGAACATTGTTTCTGTTTTTCTATTCCATAACATGTATAACTGGTTGCCGTGGTTATGTGGGCAGAAGCGATTTGATAAGTCCATGTGAGGAGATCTAGAGTATGGAAACGTATGAAAATAATGAAATACAATTTGTGGTCCAATTTAAATCAAAAAGGGACAGGTGAATTTTCGATAGGATCCAATAACATTAAGGGAGAGATACCTTAGAAAATTACATTTAGTCAAAACAGCATGTTTTCTTTTGCAAAATTAGGTGAGAATACAACGTCTGCGTAATGATTGATGTAAATGGACTAATTGCGTTCTATAGGTAAACATACGTAGATTAAGTGGAATAATAGTTGCGTATGTCCAGTACTGACTGAAAGGTGATACTTGAAGTGTAAACAACTCTGGCTGAATGTCACATCTGTCAAGTCGGACGCCTTGTACGGCTCGCCTTGCTTTGATGGCGTGGCAGGAGGCTGCATTTCAGACAGTAAACTTGATAATATATTGTGACGGGTGATACGTAGTTATGGCCAGTGGTATTTACAGGAAAGGCGGAAGCAACCAATACGGTGCCTTTAACAACGGCATGTAATAGCCGGACAGTTGGTTTATGAACTGTTAACTTGCCTGTTTTGTAGTGGCGTCAAACTGAGAGGCAAGTAACTAATAGGTCCATATTAGAACTTGGAAAGACAGTGTGGAAAAGAAATATATGGATGACCATTTCTTATTCATGGTATGCAACGTTCAGACAAAGCTCCGTGTGACAACGACACATTGTTTGACAACATCACAAGGAGCTGTGTTGATACGTTGCATAAAATGAATTAAGTAGTTGTCATTCATATATTCCTCTTACTTATTGAAGGGTAAGGTTAGCGGATCATGAATAATCGTCTTGATTTTACCTGGTTCCCTATTACGTTCAAAGTTTGTTGAGAAATAAACTACATCCCATGATGTCAAAAACCCTTCCTTTTTGATGCATGTGTGTGCATGCATATTTCATCGGATGTCCTTGTGGATGTTAGTTCTTTTACCAGACGCGTTCGTTGATTGGTACAGCTGCACGTGTCAGTGACTGTTGGGACCGCTTCAAGTAGAGTATTGTTATGTATTGATACATTATATATGAATATTGAAACATTTGTATGTGCTCTCCAATCACAAATGGCAAGACTCAGGTGCAATGCTACAAAATTGATATGCAAAAATGTACCTTTACTGTGTGTTAACATTTAGTAGAATATAAATCTAAACCAATCACGCCGGCACACAAACATGTAAATAATTTCTCACAATTCTCTCAGAAAATGTACAGTGAAGGGAGATCTTAAAATCTTTTTTATCCTTGCACTCAACGAATCTATATGAAATATTTCCAAAAACATTAAGAAACTCGAAAATTAAAAATATGACGCCCATCTGTCTACATGTATGTCTGTCTAACTGTCTATATCTTTCCCGTGCCAAATTTTGACGTGATCCGTTGTCAGTGCGGGTGAAGTTGTTTGATTGACGTCCAATCGAAACTCACATTACAGGATATTTGCACTTTGATACTCTAGCAAGTGAACAAAAGTAAGTCAGCGAGATATTCAATGTCCCATCGATCACTTCTCCACTAGGCTTGGGTACCAGGGTCTTGAAGGAGCGACGAGGCAAAGAAAACATGTACACATGAACGTACCATTAAAGCATGTTTGTGAAAATAATGAAGAATATAAATTCCTTATGCATGTACAGCTGCGTACCTTAAGTTTGTTCACTTGCTCGTGTATCTTAGTGCAAATATCATGTAAATTGGGTTTTATTTTGACGTCCATAAAATAACTGCAGAAGCACCTACAAGCGCCAACCAATTATCCATTTGTAAAATGATAATTCCAAAAAAATATTTCGGGATCGTCTTGTCACTGGTACTGAATTTAGATATTTGGCATAATTAATAGAAAGATGGGGTCATATTTTTGAAATTCAGATTTTCTTAAATTTCGATTTAAATATTCCATATATACATTGTAACAAAGAAATCAGTACAATATCATTGTATTAATGCAAAGGAACAAATATGACTTTGGTCTAAAGCTATTGATCACTAATGAATGATTTTGTAGCGAAAAATACAAAATAATGTTTTCGAAATTTTAACCTCTGATCATTTCAATGCCCTGCCAATTTAGTTACGGTTATTTTTAAGGTATGACATACAAATGTGTTTACGCAAACTAAATGTTGACTTTTGTACTCAAATTTCAACATTATCCGTTTCGTTTTCGCATTGCTAGGATGCCCCAAAGACATTCCAAATAACATGATATTTGCACTAAAAACGCAGGTAAGTGAAAAAACTTAAGATACGTAGCTGTATTGTTTTCTTGTTTTGTTAATCTGTTCAGTTAAGGGATTCTATGGTCGATATTCTAGAGTTTCAATTGGTGATATTGTGATGAAGGCAATATTATGAATTATTATGAATAATTATTACAGCTTCTTTGAAAACGACATAAATATCTTTGTCAAAACGTCGCCAACATCGAACAAAGAAGTTGAATGTCTAAAATATGGCCTCATCATTCTTCAGTTAAAGACTATATTCATCTATCTTATGTACTTTTCAAGATGACAAACACGGTTTCTAATGATATCCCGTTCTAGAGCACAAAATGTAATTCCTTGGTTCTAATCAATTAATCCAATTTATCTTTTATAATGAATTCTACTCAACCATGTAATTTGTACAAGAGAAATGGCGTTTTCCGTGACGTCAGAACAAGGGGTCTCTATAGCAAGTGCGATGGGGCTGATTCTATTCTTGTCATTGACAAATGTGATTAACAGGCATATTCCACATGATTCAGTCACCTTAGTCCACTGACCCCAACACTCAATTGTAGCCGAGTTTCGAATTGGTTTTGGGCAGAGGCAATCATGTAATCTGTATGGAATGAAGGAATAGAAAAATGTGCAAGGCACTGCATTTCATTGGAAGCAAGTATTGAATTTCTGTATATGTGCGATGATAATGTTATAACACTACCGTCATCGAAATTCGAAAGGAACTGAGGAATTATAATTTCGTCAAAAAATATAATAATGAGGATAATTTTCTATTCCTATTTTTCTACTAATTCATCCAAGCCTGTACATAATTTGTATTTTGAACAAAAAGATGAAAACATAAGACGAAGCTCAAAATGGTAGTTCATTACACAAAGGAAACACGTGAAAATAGCCCCGGATCGGTGATACTTACTTATAATTCAGACTTTTTTTTCAAAATGCGGGAAAGATAACAGAGATCGCTATGAAACGGGAATGTCATCTACGTACTTTAAACACTAGATACCCATTTCTTAACAAACACATTTCATAAGTATACCAATGCAAAATTACACACGCCTTTACACTTCTATATGTGTACCACACACCCAACTTAATCAAGTTGTCAAAGGAGCAGCATCCATCTAATCTGTAATGTGATGCCATATGGTGAAGTGCTGTTGTCAGAGAATACAAGTTGGAAGTATCATACAATCCTATCTAAAACTTGCAGTATTTACACTGGTCTCGTATCCACTACCTCCCAAAATGAATTTTCTATGAAGTGTCGCAAAACTCCCACTCCTTGTTGCTGCAAATGGACTTCTCTATCATGTATAAATTGAACGTAAGTGGGACATTGCCGTCCAGTGATTGACATGGAGATCATCGTTAATATTTCGGGCACTAACAAGCTTCTGATAAATACACTACTATTCCTAGCACTTATGTCATTTGCTACTACATACTATGAAGTATCACAGTTTCAATAGACTAATAGGGTCAAATATAATACCAAAAATGTATCAAATGGTTGGAAATACAATATTTGCAATGAACACTAAGTACGCTTTTGCAAAGAAAAGACGGACTATCGAACTCTTTCAAAAAGAAGTGAGGCGCTATCGAAGTAGTTTTATCATGAAAGCTTTCAGGGTTGTCAAATAAATTGGAAACGATGGTCTACTAATGTTTGTAAAATTCTTCTTGTACTCTATTAAAGTAGTATTCAGCACCACGCGTGTGCATTAAATACTCGCTAACATACAAACAATTCACAAGTAAATGGCGTACTAAAGATTTAACCTTATTCCTGACATGAACTTAACGAGACGTTCAATCGTCACGTGACAATGTCGATTTGCATACACCAATCAAGAGGAGTGCGAAGAGTTCATTCTCAATTACCTTAACAGCGCGATGAACATTACCCCATCAACCACTTCGGACTTCCATAGTTAATCTGGTGTGTCACACAAGGTTTGAGTCATTCCACTGCCAGGTGTTCACATAATTCAGGTACTTACATAGTATGTACATGGTCAAAAACTTCTTACGTATCACAAATGCCTTTAACTAAGATTGTATTTGAACTGTTTGCATTGTCAAAGATACGAACTTTTCCCGTCGTTTTATCAGAGCAGATGTATTATTTAACGTTGAATATTACGTGCTCTTGTGATACCTAGGTTGCATGATATGGTTTGACCAGAAATATAAGTAACACTTGCATAACATCAGACCAGAGGTTTCATATAACGTGCTCCTGTGATAGCTGGACTGCATGATATGGTTTGACCAGCAATATTATTTAATATTACACAACACCGTTATTACTGTTATACTTATGTTATAGGATAAACGTTATTGACATGGTCTGAACAGAGATATGTAATTTTATACCGTATGATTGGAAATAAAATGTTAAAGAGTACGTATTGGGGTCAGGCAAACGTGACTTACGTTACGGCCGGGGATGATTGAGTTACTCTTATGCTCTGATCAGCAATATGTAGTAGATTCTAACCCGTTACCGAGGGGTTATTGCAAATATACTCGCGAGGCCGCAGCCCGAGTTGAGTTTATTGCCATAACCCCGAGGCGATTTGGTTTTATTTTGCTTACATCCCTGAAATGATTTTGACTAAATTGTTTATATACAATTAATTTTATCAATGTTTTAGCAATAACGATAATCATAATCAATACATAAATGATAAACACTTCGTTGGTTGATGACCAAATTTTACATATTGGGTGCTTTATATACACTCTTGCTTGAGGTTTTAAAACTAAATATTTGATTCCTACATTATTAACAACAGCATTTCAATATAGATCTACAATGAACATTTACAGGTAAAATAAAGGCATAAACAGGACACGATAAATTGTTTATCGGTAGCTCACGTAGTAGCGCTATTTGACAACATAGGACCGAATCCCACTTTTGTTGTTCATAACTCATTACTCTCTTGTTGACAAAATTCACAATTTTACAACTCTAATTGTTTGCGTTTGTTGACCATGTAATAAACGACCTAGGTTGTACTGAGATAACCAACCTTAGCAGATTACGGTTACAGTCTTCATCAGGATCAAAAGCAAGAATTTCTCGAGAGTGTAAAGGGTAAACAGCTTAAGGGAGGTAGTTACGAGTTAAAACTTAACAAAAGAAGAAATATAACCGTCCAAAAGGTGTAACATTAAACAAATATTGACTTCAAGTGAAGTTGATCGATGATGTGTCGACCTTGGACACGGGATAGTTCCGAAGGAACCGCAAAAGTAAATAACGCGTGTAAAAGGTCGACAAATCTTTGGACAAATGATAAAACAGTATTTCATGGCTTGAAGGGTCAAACCAACGTTATATGTTATGGTTTGGCCAGTGAAGCAATCGATGTACACCATGGTTTGATTAACGGAACGTCCAATGGCCCTATCACAGATGTAAACGTTTATCAGCGTTACACCGTTGCATGTACATGTACTACTCAAATAAAGAATCGCAAAGCTGAACACATTTGTGTTTGTGACTGGAGATAGTTAGGAATCAAATTTGAAACATGTACTGTCAAACGAAAGAAAGGACTCTGCAAAGCAAATTTAATGTGTCAAATATCAAGGTCAAAGTATGTACATGGACTAAAATTATTTAGGTTACACAAATGCCTTTAACTAAGATTATATTTGAATTGTTTGCATTGTCAGAGATACTAACGTTAATCGTCGTTTTATCAGAGCAGAGGTATTAGGAAGCGTTGCGTAATGTATCCTCCTGTAATACCGACGTTTCATGATATGATTTGACCAGAAATATAAGTAAGAGTTACATGGTATCAGACCAGAGGTTTGAGTCAATATGTCAATATCAATTAGGGACACATTTGCTTGACATTCGCGATCTAAAGACTATAAGAAGTCCTGCTTAAATGTCTATTGTCATTTTTCCCACCAAACGCGTCTGTCTACCTTATAAAGGAACATGGCAGTATCGCTAAATTTGAAAAATCTTGTTTGTTCTCCCCAAACGCCTTTTCAATGACTAGAGTTAGAATAAGCTCTTCTTTGAATCCTTTTCAAAGGCCTAGACTAATCATATCGAATCATTTTGTTAAAAGAACTGTGACATTTGCTCTTTTATTTCACCCAGATAGCTCTGCAGATAATCATCCAAATGAGAAGTATCTTTCTAATGTAACTAACTTAGATATTATATTACTGACATCACATCAATCTTCAATAGGCTACCCATATTTATCTTCGTATCTCTGTACTTGACAAGACACTAGCCAATCATTTGACATTCGCAGGTTCAAGCAAATGCCCTCGCCATCTTCATGTGGACAAGAGTTAAAAACTAAACATGTTTCGTATTCAGAATTGAGATAGCTGTCACTAGCCTTTTGATACCATCATGTTTTGTCCTATGAGAGTTCCATAGAGGCCGCAGGAAGAACCCTACGAGACCAAGCCAGTTGCGGCTCCCTCGTCTATGGCGGGGGAAGCATGAAGGACCCAGCAGGCAGCTTGTTTGGAATCAGTTTTTCACTGCTAGACCTCGACTGACCAGGAGTGACAGATTTATATTCAACTTCAAACGTTGCCTGCCTTCAATAGCATCCCCTGTGCGGGATTGACTATAAAGCGCATAATTACTGTCATGTCGGATGGCTGCTTTGTGAAAAATCTATAATGATTTCTTATCCAAGGCCTACCGACCGCAGCCGTTGTGAATTTCCATCGAAGCGATTGGCAAAACATTGATGCTTGCTTTCAAAGCTTGCAGGCTGGAACGTCTGCGCGCAATACATTGAGATATGCTAATTTGATTAAAGCGATTTCTTTCTATGTTTTTTCCTTCTTTGATTCTACGTTAGTGCAACTTTCTGCTTGGTGCGGCTCTCTCGCTTCTGGGCTCTTTTGTTAGGGTGTTATTAAATGTCCCGGTGCGTGCAATGCATACTTCTCGCAGTGTAGAAAACTCCCAAAAAATCAAGCCAGACAGCCGGACTGGTAACTCCAAAAAGTTGCCAGTCCGGATCAGAACTTACCTGTCCGGTTCTTACAATCAAGACATGACGAAATTAAGATTCTGAATAATTTAATGTCATAAACTTCAAATATACACCATCAGTGATATTACATGTCCTCTTATTGGTAAGACAGTGATTAGTGTCTGATAATTGACATTGAGTACTATACCTTGCACAAACTCAACCAATACGTGATTTGTGTGACACTAATTGATAGAAGTGTATATAGTTGCCTATCAAAATCAACCATTTCTTACTGTAATATGAAGACTAACTTTTAAAATTATTTATTTCAGATGTTTTCTGTAAAATTCACATATTATTCACGTACGGGGATAATTCCACATCATAAATCAACGATCTGCCATATCGAACGGCAATTTATTCTGCCATGAATATGATAAAAAAAAATAATTTTAAACTTAGTTACGTTTTTTTAAACTTCCACACAAATATTTGACATGATATTATACCTGTCGAGTCGATAGACAAGCTGCAAGTCACGTATCAATCGGCAAGAAAATGAAGGTCAATGAAAACACTACACATCTCTGATGAAACTCGCTTCTACATCGCTGATAACTGTTGATATTATTTTCTTTCTTGAATCGATCGATAGACTTACATAGTTAAATATTTATAGTAGAATAAGTCAATAAGCACATTATTAGTTTCAGTTCAAAGTATTAAACTCGAAGATCGTTCAGTAATCTTTTGACAGACGAACACCTCAAATTTACAGGCTTAAAAAGACATGCGCTAAGCGGTTTGTTTGTTGTGATTGGTTGAATGACACAGAGGTTGTGACGTAGATTGGAATGCAAGGGGCCGTGTACCATTCAATGTGGAGTTTTATTGCGAATTGACAGCGCATACTTGATTTGCTTCCGTATATTATCCTCAACAAATAATGTAGGTTTATCTTGCGATAATCTACATACCCGTACCAGTTTTATTCGGACAGTGGCATTTTTGTTTATAGACTTACATGTTAAATTTGTGCAGCAAAAATAATTTTCATTAAAAATGTTCTTGTTGTAATTATTAAACTTCGCAGGTTAATTTTAAATAATCTCACCTTTAAAGTCCATAATATTTATTCGGTTTATCGTTTGAAAACTTACTGTTTTAAAATGAAATAATCGTTAACTACCAAAAACGAAAAAGTTTTGAGAAACCTATAAATATTTATACTATGCAGTGTGGATTTATTTCGTTGCTGAAATCTTTGAAACCACCCCCTTCTACAAAACTTAATATGGCCGTAAAATTCATACACTGCATTGAATAAATGTCCCAGCCTTAGCTGGCTGCAATGTAACTTGCCTTTGTCATATTAGATAATTTGACTTACGAAACCTGACGAAACACTTTGTTTCTTTTGGCTTTGATTTTTTGTTCATTTGAGTCAATTTGAGTATACTATTACAGTTGGCCTTTGTAAATATCTACCCGACCACCGGACAGGCTACTTGTGAAAGTTAACCGTCCGGCTCGAAAACAGGCCGTCTCGGGCGGTCGGGCAGGCGGGAGTTTTCTACGCTGCTTCTCGGGACGTTCTTAAATTAATTCTGGTCTCTCTGGCAGCAGGATTAGTGTAGCAAAAGGTTAACAAATGATGACTCCTAATGGAAGTACTTTGAATAAAGAATCGCTTCGTCTTGCAGGAGAATCTAATTTTCGATTCAAACCCTTCTTATCCAAAATGTAAGTAAACTTTTATTGCAATCGATAAATCCAATTCCTATGTCACACAGTGCATTACATACTTGAGACGAATTAGTTTCTAATTTCATTTTATTTAATGGTGAAGTAGGCTTAGTCATAGATGTGCACGGACCTCTAGTATGTTGATTTGATTGGGAATCCTACGTCGAGCGATCCCTACAGAAACTTTCCTTCATCAATAGCGGTATCTTCTCAGGTTTATCTTCAGTTTTCAGACGAATTTGAACAGGGGTTCTCTGAGTTGTATTTTCAGTATTCAGACGCATTTGGTCCAAGGTTGCATTGATTTAACCTCACTATGACGCACTTCAAATGTTATTATACAGAAAAGTAACACTTATGTAACAAGTTACTAAACCAGCTATTTAGTCTTGACGTTTGACTTTCAGAAGCACGTTCAAGGTCATACTCTCCCCGCACGTCATAAGATACTGATGCAATCAGAGAGGTCTGATGCGATGCAATCATAGTTAGTTGTGACGATATCAACGCTAATCATAGCAAAGACCATGTATGAAGAACCATTCTTTCCATATCTTTATTGGCTGAATTTCTTTTAATTTTTATGGTGCAATTTTGAACCCCCTTGAATACTGCAGGAAACCCTTGGTCGTATTCGAAAATAGTTTAAAACGATTTTACCCTGTTGGAAGAGAATGGTTATCCTTTTCAAAATTAGATTTGATTATTAATTTGTAATGAACTGACATGAGGACTTTTTCTGAAATAATCTTATTAGTCAAACACATAGTGTTCCATTTTAGCGTTATCGGCATAAATGATGATGCCATTCAGCTTGAGACCAAATTTACATTATGGACTAATTCGAAAGAAAATGACTTCCTGTTTTAGGGAAAGGGTTATGTGTATCAGCGAGGTAAGTAATAAATCAGTGTTCATAGCGACTAGTTAATTCATCGAGACATGCAAACAAGACTTATAACGAAAGACGTACATCTTTGCTTTTCTCATTACTTGCTCAAACGGAAAATTCTGGTAAGTCGATTTCCTTCTCCTATACATCATTCGCGGCTGACCAACACTCCTAAGCGTACACGTTAGATATGGCGAAACCAATATTTTGGGAGCCTTTGAAGAAAGAACAAAAGCATTATGGCAGCTCTAAAGCCAACATCTATCAGTCACGAATGCCATGATAGAATTATAAAATCCGTTGAAAAGGTTCCGGTATTTTCAAGGGGATTTATAGCAATCCCTAGCGACATCTTGAAAACTACAAATCAAAACATTGCAGAGCTGTGCAAATAGCAAAATAAATATTAAAAATTTGTAAAAATAGAACAAAAAAATATTTCACAACCACCAAGGTTGATATAAATGGAAAGCCTGCAGCACTAATATGATCATGCATAGTTGTGAAACCTGCTGTATAGACTTGACGAAGCGTTACAAGGTTACAGGTTACAATGCACATCGAATTGTGATAATACACTGCCAAAGATACAGCACTTACCGACGTTTCATCATTTTAACCTCGTATCAGTGTTTCCTTAACATTAACCTGATATTGTGTGTTCAGCTTTTAAGACTAACATGTTATGAGTACTCCAGATAACAAGATGTAATACCACCAGGCATGTGTTAATGCTCTTTAAAATGGAAACTCAGCAATACAGGTGTTGCTTCTCTGTAAGGAGCATATTGATTTTCCAACTCTCAGCGTCTTAAGACCCGCTCCTATGGATAATTACTGGCGATTGACTCTAAAAACCGATAAACTCCACATTACGTTGTGATACCTTAAACCTACTTTCAACAAAACTGCCACAGGGAGAGGCGTAATGAACATGATCGCGTTGCTTCAAGCCTGCTAATGAGAAAAGGTGCGCTTTCAAGACTAAAAAGTTTACTAATATCAATAATTTATCACAATGAGTGGCAGTTATGAAGAAAACCCTGGTGTTGAGTGAATTGACGATGATTCGGCTTGAATGGTTTTAAAGTGACTTCCTCGATTTATTGTAAAATTTTCTGCCGCTGTCACTAGGGTTGATATTTAACTGTGTTATCAATGTTTACTGGCTAGTAAATTTCATTAATTTCTAATTATCATGACTATGCTGTCTTAATGAGTCTTAAAACTCTCTTTTAAGACGCTAATTGGAACTGAAATTCTAATTTAGTTCCTTTACTCACAAGAGGTCCTCTCTGCTTTTATGGAAATGAGACTCGATGCATCCATAATTTTATTTTCCAGTGGTAGGTCGCCATGTGAAGGCGTCAATGCCCACAGGAAATTCGAGAACACACACCATTTTAAAACATAAACAACGTAAATGTATATGAAAATATCACGCACCATCTAGGGCGAAGTAAAAAAACACCACGCGAAATCTGCCCGTGTCTTGTTGCTCACACTTATCTTTTATGACACTGCCCATCCATATTAGGTTAATGCTTGTCATAGATAGGAAAATATCATAAAGGTATCTACTTTCATTTTCAAAGATCTCGGCGATGCATCGATTCGATCTTAAGATATTATCAGGATGTCTGTAACAATCTGATAGGACTTGCACTTGCTATAGTAAGAGTTCGTTGTTCATTTGAGCTTTTCCGTTTCTTTCGAGAAGACAAGAGGTCTATCAGTTCAGAGCTAGAATACCAGTGAAAATCGAATCTGTATTTTCAGTGAGTGAAATAAACTTGCAATCTTATTAAGTCATGCGTGAAGTCAGGAAACAATTTTATTACGTCATAAGATGGTCGTGGTACTAATCTATTGTAGCAACTAATTCATGAAAGTACCGCCGTTTAGAGCGTTTTGGGAAACTGAATATTTGACATTTCTCGTCGAAAAACATGTATACCTTAACTCGTAAAGTAGAAAATTCGCTACACGTGAAAATATACATTTCAACTTCATTCGATAAGATATATATAGAGAATACTAAATGACGTCCCGTTTCATAACATTATATGAAACGAGTAAATGGGTTGGTATTTAACGAGCGAAAGCGAGTTAAATGTCTATACCATTCACATGTTTCATAAAAAGTTTATGCAGTAGGACCGAGTTTAGTATTTTATTCATTACTGGCTTAATTACATCGTCAAAAATATAAAGAAATTCGCCGTCATGACCATCGCGGCCGGCCCGATGACACTGTGACGTCATGTTTTACAAGTATGACGCCATTGTGACGTCATGTCATTCGATCGGCGATGTTATGTGTAATATTATGGTAGATTTATTAAACAGCGATATATTCATCGAGAGAGTAGTAACTAGTATTATACCATTCATGTTAAATAGCCTATATTACAACAATTAATAGTGATTTATTTTTAAGGTTAATTTCAATTCTTATGACTTAATAAAAACATTGTTAATTTTACTTCTAAATGCGTGTTCTATCGATTTGTTTCTTCAAAATTATAAAGTGACAAATGTCTTCATTCTCGATGCTGATCTTTAAAGACTTAACCAACATGTTAAACAGTGTTAAGTCAACATGACATGACTGTAGTGTCAGAAAGAACGATCCTCATCCATATTATTCGTATTCATGATCGCAATGTCAATTTGTTTCGAATTCAGTTTCAGATTTCTTTGGATTACAAAAGAATAAAAAGTTAAGCAGTGTCAATGTCAACGAGAAAATAATTAACGTGACATGTCCGGCGATAACTTTATACGGATTTAATCTTTTTTAGGCTAACAATTCAATTGTTAAAATAAATTTCCAGATTTTGTAGTTATAAAAGTTAAAAATACGCCTTCACGAGATAGGGATCCGCTTCTATAAATGCCAAGTTTGAAGTGAAATATTATCATTGGAGACATCAGCCAGCTCCTGAGAATTTGCTCCCATTAGTCTTAATAGTAATCCTCTCATTTTCCTTAGTAACCGTAGAATGCCTGAGCTTTTAAGAACAAGCAAAGCAATTTATATCATCTGAGGCAGGAGCTCTGGTCCGTTAGGTCTTAAGCCCCCATGGGAACGTGTTGTTTAGCAACAAATTACATGTCATTTGTAAGTGACGTCGTGGCCGAAGCACTTAACATACAGGCGAGCCTTCCCTGCCGGTTGTAAATTCAGATACGTGTGCGAGATAATGATAAGTTCTTGCTGTTGGCAGACTATTTGCTTCTCGTTCCTGCTCTGCTTCAGCCGCTAGGTGGCGCTTCTTCGATCACCCACACCTCCACAGGCATGGATGAACTAGCGAGCGCCCCGAGAAGTTCTTGACGAGGGTTTTATCTCTCAACAGCTGATCGTCTACAAGCACTTATGCATGTTAATAAGCGCAAGTTGAAGATGTTTGCAAACACTGAAAAGCAATTAAGAAGTCAAGTTATTGAGAAGTGAAGTTTGTTTGCTTTGGGTCATTACCTAGAACTTTGAGCAGCGATTAGCGTTGGAACTTTCGGAATTACAAAGTTCTAAATGGAGTTTGCTTCCAATATTGTATTCATTGATTTTTTTATTTTGTTCAGTGTATGAAATCTCAAAGGTGCTTTATTGCAATGCAATGGTTGTTATGTTGTTCTTAAAAATCCAGTTATCTATATTAACAGCAAACAATGTCCCATGCAGAATGCGGGTTACCCTACAAGTAACTGTTTACATGGTTTAGAAGTGTCTATTCAAGATATGAAATTAACATGACTCTCAACTGGGTATCCGACTGAGAGAATTAATTGATCATTTCAGCCTTTGTGTTCTATATCTTCTTCAATTCATCGGACGGGAACGTGTTTGTTGTCAATGAGAATTTTTTTTATAAACTTCCAGGTTTTTTTTTAGCTTGGTTGGTCTTTATTCAAATAAGGGTACTTTTCTTTATATATACGACCGAAACCGAAAATATATATTTAATATCTCAAAATAATAAAATAAAGTATGATAATAATATTTAGAACACTCGTATTTTTCTATGCAATTATCTTTCAGAGATATCGATTGTGAAATAATCAAGCGATATCTCCTAGGAGATATCGTTTTGACAGTAGATTTTGAACAATGCCCTGTCACCAGAAGGGACATGACATCATAACCATTTTGCATCATCAGTAATGACGTCATAATGCTATGACACCACTGGGTTTGTTTAAGGGGTATGCAGTGTTAAAAGATTACATGTTTCCTGCAAATGTGTGAAAAATGATTTTGGATAATATATAGAATCTCAAACTCGTGTTTTCTGACATCAAATATATCAACACTCGTTGATAAAAGTAAAATAATTTGTTACTTTTCTCAATTTGTGTTGATATATTTTATATCAGAAGACACTTGGGTGAGATTCTCTATTAGTTGACTGGTGATCGTCATAATTGACAGACTTTTCTGATGAAGTAGCCTGAATAAAAGCCCACAACACCAAAGGGTCAACACTAAGGCCATGAACTTGACTTGACTTGAGCTTTTTGTTTGTAATTATATGTATTATTTTCATACGCTGATTCCCATCGAGACTATCACTGCAGAAAACCAGTATCATACGATACTTGTACTTGCCGACCTCTTCTTCACCACACGACGAAATGATAAAATGTGATAAGTTGTGAAATAGGTTCAACTTTGGTACTTTGTAATCTATACAAAAAAATTCACCTGTTCTTCAGATGATATCCAAGCTATTTAAGGGCAGTATATGAATGTTTCCCTTCGATATCAGATTTGTTTATTTAGATAGTGTTTGGAAGAGAAGTGGTTGAACAGTCATAATTTCTATTTTTAATCCAAGTTGACTTAGTACTCTATTATGTATAGAAATCTGAATATATATACCTGTGCAGAGCTCTCATGTGCAAATTAAAAAACTACCCATGTACATATCCGTGTTTCACATAAATAGATATGAATTATTTGTGATATAGGGAAATCATACCCCTGACGGTGCCCGGTGAGTCAAAACTCCTTTAAGGTTTATATTGAAATTACACACAGATCAGCTGGTCCCGAAATTGAAGTATTGATAAAATCGCTGGAAGGCGATATTCGGAATGATACATGGAGGCCCGGAGCTGGCTCGTGAATCAAATAATCTAAGCGTGTACTCCCTTCAGCCACGGGACGAGACTTACAAAATAATTACACCGCGGGGATTCTTCAAAGTCTGCAAAGCCAGTCCATCCATCCCATGTCTCATTTTCCTATCTATTCCCGGGTCCTCAGAGCGATCTATAACTAGGGTCGGTCTGCACCAGGCTCCAATATAAACTGGATAGACATCTGCCCGATTGGTTAGCATCAGCTTGCTAACATATGGATGTATGAAGCAGCTAATCTTCACCATTGATTATCGGCGGGGAATACAAGCTGCAATAACGGTATACCTTGGCTCATACCACGCCATCGATTTCCATCACATATGTCCAGTTGGCAGCTAATCGGACACGCAGGCCAATGAATGATCCACCTTATTGGAAACATAATTATAGGGGAGTGCGGTGTGCTACAGTCGTGCAGGACGTACAGTTCGATGGTTTATTAGTCTTGTATCTCGTCCTGGTACCTCGATGGCCTACAAGTTTTTATAACGTTCCGGTACCTTGATGGTCTACTAGTCTTGTATCACGTCCTGGTAGCTTGATGGTTAAGTCTTGTATCTCGTCCTGGTACCTCGATGGCCTACAAGTCTTTATAACGTTCCGGTACCTTGATGGTCTACTAGTCTTGTATCTCGTCCTGGTACCTCGATGGCCTACAAGTCTTTATAACGTTCCGGTACCTTGATGGTCTACTAGTCTTGTATCACGTCCTTGTAGCTTGAGGGTCTACTAGTCTTGTATCATGTCCTGGCAGCTTGATGGTCTACTAGTCTTGTATCACGTCCTGGTAGCTCGAGGGTCTACTAGTCTTGTATCACGTCCTGGTAGCTCGATGGTCTACTAGTCTTGTATCACGTCCTGGTAGCTCGAGGGTCTACTAGTCTTGTATCACGTCCTGTCAGCTGGATAGTCTTCTAGTCTTGTATCACGTCCTGGTAGCTCGATGGTCTACTAGTCTTGTATCTCGTCCTGGTACCTCGATGGCCTACAAGTCTTTATAACGTTCCGGTACATTGATGGTCTACTAGTCTTGTATCACGTCCTGGTAGCTCGAGGGTCTACTAGTCTTGTATCTCGTCCTGGTACCTCAATGGTTAAGTCTTGTATCACGTCCTGGTACCTTGATGGTTAAGTCTTGTATCACGTCCTGGTAGCTCGAGGGTCTACTAGTCATGTATCACGTCTTGGTAGCTCGATGGTCTACTAGTCTTGTATCATGTCCAGAGATGTGGTAGAGTTACTGCAGTGACAGCCCGTCCTCTGCCTCATTTACGTGATGAATTATTGCAACAAAATTTCTATTCTGGGAGATCAATCTCATTACATACATTTTTAGTAAACATTACTGGTTCTTCTGTAGAGTTATACTGACATTTATTGAGATGGACAGGCAAAAGAAATGTTTTTTGTATTGATGTTTGTCAGTACATGATACACATATACATTTCGCGTTACGGCGTCCTCGTATATTTCCCTGGTTTGCTGACACTGTCTGAGATAAATCTTACTGGTAACATGACACGAAACATATCAATATATAGAGGATATTTAATGTTGTTTTCCAAATACCAGGTTTATTTCATCGAGTGTCATGGGTAAAGTTGATATTTCACGAGTGGCGCAGCCACGAGTGAAATTAACTTTACCCATGTCACGAGATGAAATAAACCTGGTATTTGGAAAACTACATTAAGTATTCTATTTATTATATGATTTGTTAATGAAATATGCATTTAAAATGACTTTAAAACTGGAAAGTTATCCTCTTTTGTTCACATGGCTGAAAGTAGTACCGGCACCTGACCAGTGACGATATATTATAGTGAAAATATCATATATCGTCACTGTTGCCTGATAGACAGTTTATTTCACTGATAAAACCCAGTATTTCATCGCTGATCATATAATAAATCACTTGATTTCAACCTATCATGTGGATATCTGCGTGTTAACGTTGTCAAGTAACTTAATTTTTCCATTTTGCGACGTTCGTAAAACATGAGAATTTTTACCTTTCTGTGACATTTTTCTTATGATATAAATTTGACACAGACCTGATAAAAAAGTCTAATAGGCAAAGAAAAGGATATTTTCCAGTACATGCTAAATGTCCTCATCCAAACTTCAGCAACTGTGTTGACCTTAAAAAGACATAAAACTTATAAAGGATAGTTGACTATGCAAGAATGTTTAGATAGAGGAATGACCCCACATCGTTCTTATTTCTTCTGTAAGTTTGTGTGAATAATAAATGACAAAATCTCATCATCAAGTGTTGCATACTACAAATGTTCAACAACCGATTAGAAGATTGCGTTTTCCTTCCACGTTATTCAGATTTATCCTTGCCAAGATCGTTCAATAACCTGTAAGACAAATGTGTTTTCCTTCCACGTTATTCAGATTTATCCTTGCCAAGATCGTTCAAGAACCTGTAAGACAAATGTGTCTTCCTTCCTGGTTAGTCAGATGCATCATGGACAAGATTGCATCTATTTATACTTACTTATTTTATTACTTACAGCAATCTCCGTGTCATGCCCCTCGCGTGACAGACTGCTCTGGTCTACATGTCAGTGCTGCTGGCCAGCCAGTCGTGTAATTCAACAGCAATTCCATCTGATAGTGTCTGTGTCCTGCTTGTAGAGGCGATCCGCACAAATTCGTTGTCTCATAGAAGAGTCCAGTCAGTCTACTGATGTACGCAACTTTATTCAACCACTGGAATCGGAGTGTAACATCGTGACAGGTCCTATCGTTGCAAATTATCAAATAAATAACCCTCCGCTAATGAAATATATATATAACTTCGATATTCACCTGATGGAGGAGTAATAATTTACATCGAAACATGACGATTTTCATAATAAAGAAAACCTTGCTGTTCTAATATTCTAAATTGCTACATATATTCCATTTGGTTCTGCAGAAGTGTTGAACTGCGTTACTGAAGTTTGCGTATCGTGCGACTGTTAAATGGTAATGCGTTTCGTACGATAGTTCTATAGTAGTGCGTATCGTGTGATAGTTAAATGGTAATGCGTATCGTACGATAGTTCAATGGTAATGCATATCGTACGATAGTTCAATGGTAGACTAAGTGCGTATCGTGTGATAGTTAAATGGTAATGCGTATCGTACGATAGGTAAATGGTAATGTGTATCGTACGATAGGTAAATGGTAATGCGTATCGTATCATAGTTAAGTGGTAATGTGTATCATAAAATAGTTCAATGGTAATTGTGCTTTAACAGCGCTTGAAGCGTTTCGTATGATAGTGAAATGATAATGCGTATCGTACGATAATTAATTGTTGATGTGTATCGTGCGATAGTTAAATGGTAAGCGTATCGTACGATAGTTAAATGGTAATGAGTATCGTACGATAGTTAAATGGTAGTACGTATCGTACGATAGTTAAATGGTAATGCGTATCGCACGAGGTCAAACATTCAGTCACAGACTCGATTTCTACGTTTACTGACATCCGATAGATGAAACCGACCAGTAAAAACCTAATTTTTGATAAACTGACCGTCGATAGGAACTCCATTTGTATGACGTGATCTTCATGGTGTTCAAATGTTTACCTTGTTGTCATAGTATTAGCCTGCATATTCCTCGCCACCAAAGAATAACGATCAGATGCCATTACATAATTACCTACAGTGATACAATGGTTGTAATTAACCTACTCATAAGTACGGACATAATTTCAACCACTGATGGCTTTTCCGGAAAGAGAATAAGCAATGCAAATATTAGGAGAGAGGAATGTTAATTAGAGTCAAGGCTTAACAATGGGTAAACCATTAATTTCAGGTAAAACATGAAAATGAAAGAACTGTCTTTACTTTTATAGACGTGACGGTAAATGAATGAGGATGATTTATATAGTTTTCAACTTCTTTATTGTTTGCCTTGTAAAAGTGAACACTGTAAGCAAATGATGACGGTAAGACAGTACGTACGTTGTATTCTTCTCTTTATTGCAATATGGTCATGTGTGCCATTTTCCATCAGTGCCTGGTTGCTGGGTGAGCCTGGTACGAACAAGGCACTGAAGATCGTCAGACCCTCTTCAATGTTCAATAAGGAATATCATTTTATGGATAATCAACTTCTTTATTCTTTGAAAGCGACGTTTCGACATAGATCCTAATGTCGTTGTCAAGCAAGTGATACAGTGGTGGTGTGACAGAGCAAATATATACAAGCAATGTTTTTACCATTAACAGGGTTGATGTACAAATGTTGATATAAGATTGAGCATTGTTTATTGGTTACTGTAATTGATGTATCTCGTAATCTTTAAAACGACTGATATTTTCCAAAATATACGAATAGATTATCACGAATTCGTTGATTGAAAATGTCCCTGGATTTTGATTGGATTTTTAACAGCAACCAACATGTGTTCCAGCGAACCAAGCACAAACTCTTCTCTAGTAAGAGACTGTCGTATTGTGGGAGAAGGATATGACACGAATCTTTAGAGGAATAGGTTTCTGGAGAATGTTTCTTATTTATCATCACAGCTGGGGTCCCCAGACATCATTGTTGTATCTAATAGCGTCCTCAAAATCGATGACCAGGGAACATGTTATTACGAACATTCGTCTCGTCAAGCTGCTCTAGTGACTGAAGAAATGTTTTGCAAATTTAGATGTCCCACCTTATCTTTATACAGGAACAGATACGTTGCTTTGAATCAAGAGGTTTAAATTCATGGTTCAGATTTCTAAATTTATTTTGGTTGAAATGCAAAATAACTTGTTATCCCAAACGACAAGGACAGCATCAGTGGTATATTGGAAAGATCCCCGCCCCCTCTATCAAAGCATGAAACACGAACTAATGATTTGCTTTATCACACAAGGTTTGATTTGAATTTTGAACGTCTAATATTTATGTGGAATTACCAATGGTATGAACTGAAAATCAATACTGTGCCATCAATATATGGCACCAAACCGGCTTAAAAACTTTCGCCACTGATAACCTTTCTGTATGAATGGAGGCAAAAAAAGACATTATAGAAATGTGTTTCAATCTTCTTCATATTTACTAAGACCTTTCTTTGCTTACTGTTACACTTTCGAGAAAGAAACATACATCGTTTCACATATGTTATGATAAACCCTTTCTCGTGGTGACGTACGCCATGATCCGTCTTCTAATTGCGGCTTATATACTTTGTCTGGAATGATTCTTGTATGTAAAATCCTTTATTTTACGAGAGTCCTAAATGAGATATCTTATTAAAGAAAATGCGCAGTGGCAATTTGTTGATGCCATTGAGGCATGTTTTCTTCACAATATGTTTGAAGAGTGTTATAAGGTCTATCATTTTAATGACATAAGATTTGACAATTTTACAAAGATGAGACGAAAACTGAATACACGAAGCCATTCACCAGCACGTAGCGTATGAAAAACATTGTAACTGCAATTCTGTCACACCAAATCTTATTTCATGTTGGAAATTGGTACATTTCCAAAACTACTTTTCCCACTAGAGCCTCCCTTAACCAATGTCAGTCTACAATAAGCAATATGTGATGCGCAGGTGTGGTTTGAGACAATTACGCCTCTACATCGGAATGCCTTGAAGAATTATATAAAGGCAAGTCTATGGACCTACGATTTCTTTACTCTGCGAAGGTCACGTAGCATGTCAGGACTTAAGTATCATGTCGAAATGTCGCCTTCACAAAGAAGTTGTATATCCATAAACGTGTATTCATCGTCCTTCATCACCTCAGCGTTTAGAATGCACATCAAAGAAATCGGTATGCTATGCACGCTTCAAAGAAAATCTGTTTAGGCACGAGGGTCCTTAATATATTACTTGTATAAATCGCACTCTGAAGGTTATCATGACCGTTCGATACGAACACTGAGATTATTGAAACATGTTTAGGGAGACTCAATGCGAATAATATATGAAATCAGCATTCGTAAACTATGCGATTAATGTGTCGTGTTTTGTTTTGGGAAATCCATTTCGATAAAGCCGGTTCAGTCGGCATCATTTATTCAAACCACTGCGCTCGGAAAATTTATAGATCTTGAAACTCTTTATGTTTTGTATGATCCACCAGGCATGAATTGATACAATGTATTTTAAAATTGGTAATACGGGCTATTCTAATACAAAAATGTGCACATCAATCATAGTTTGATAGGTTTTATCTTCTCAATAAAAGCCAAAATGAATACGGAGTAGCGATTGAATATATCATCTTGTTGTGCGCGATATAACAGTAGCACGGGCGGCTATAATCTGGCTTGTATGTAATTACAGGCAAGTGGAGTTCCTTTAATCAATCTGGCTTCAATCGGATTCATGTCTCGCGTTCTCTCACCAATTAACGTGAAGTCGCGAGAAAGGTCGGCCTAATGACCTTTCACATCATCCAATCAAAGGGAAGACAATTAATCTGAATCGTGGTTTAATGTCTTGCAGGGATTTGATGTATTTCCGTTAGAAATGCGATTCTCACATTTCTTAAAACATCAGTTTGTTTCACTTTGTAACATTGTGATAGCATGAACAACTTCCTAGATATATAAACTTGCTTTGAAAAGGAAAAAAGTGTATGTTCTTTGAGTCACGGAATCATAATTGATAATTGTATATGTTAGTCCATATTGTCATTGTCTGTACCTATGAATCAATGGTTTTAGAATTTGCGAAAAGCAACAATTTTATATATATAATTTCTCTTCGTCTGTATATTTATGATGTACATCTAAAATTGTCAAATTGGAAAATACTGAAAATTGATAATGCTCCGAGAAATAACTATTTTCATAGAACGACTACTGTTCCTTTTGTATCTTATTTCACTCTAACATGTGCACGAGTAATTTAGTTTTGTAGAAAGTTAACCAAAAGGTGTATTTTACTCCCAAAAAAATCCTTAAGTAATATTTCAATGATAACATATAATTTGTCAGTATATGATTGATGGAGGGTTTTAAAACGTTAACAACGTTTCCTCTGTAGAGAATGTACATATGAAACGCCTTTCGTAAACACCGGGTTCTTTAAGAAAAGAAGTAGTGCACTCTTCGCCTATAGTGTAGTTAAAAACACTCGTATTTGTTCAATGTCGTTTAGTGATAAGTGCTGTGCACTTAAAGCTTGCAAATATCAAAGATAATCTTGTCAGGTAAACTAGAGTCCATTTACTTTTTCGATACGCACATTTTTGACGTAAAATCAAATGAAATGGAAAGTTAATTTTTTTTATTGAAATAAAGGTTGTGTCAGATTGTCGGTTCAAACAGATTGTTCAAGAACCGAGGTATATGTCAAAACTATAATGGAGGTTACGTGGAAGTCCTAAATCATTTCTGTGGAAAGGGAATGATGGTTTCTTTGTAGCCGCGGAGACCTCGTCTCGTTACATCAAACCGGGCAGAGACTATTCAGAAGCAACACAGAGGGTTCTGGATATATGATGCAAGTCGGTGTAAAGCAATCAATTTGCATTCACCATCAGACAGGAAGTACCAAGGGCCCCGGACCGACCCGCTTCCGGTTTCAGTGGCCGAGAAGACAGGCTGGCTGAAATGAACATTGATTTCTAACGAGATTAGCTAATCGGTCTGTCATTGACAGCGTCAGTTTCATGTGACAGCGAATAGACTACTGGGTTGGTTATCATGGGCTTCGATGGAGATCGATTGAAATTCTTGACGACTAAATTGATACTTCAACTGATGTGAAATAAATGCAGGGTATCTAATTGATTTTGGAGGACGTAAGGTCAAACCAATGACGACTTCATAATGCAGTGAAAAGATATATCTAAATGTATCCTTTTTTGGACAAGAGTGGTTTTCAATGCATCCTAACACACAAGTGTATCTTAATTAGATCAAATGTAAGCTTAACTAAACAAAACTTAGATTGTTTTTATGCAAATGAATAGAAGATCGATATTTTCCGGAAAAAAGGATTAGAAACGTAAAACTGTGTGAAAGGCAGATGACTCGTTTCAGCAGAGAGGGTGAGTGCGATAATACATTAAACATTATGACCACCTTGTCATATACATAACACACAACAATCTGTTGACAGATCGCCAAAAGGGCGTTGAGGTCGTCAACAAATCAATGCAAGCCTCTGCTTCTAAAACCCGAAAGAGGGATAACTCGTACCACCTTTATAGGACTGCATCGATATGGATTCAATTTGGGCAGCGGTGAAACTTCTACTACATATTTTACCATATGATAATAGTCTTTATTCAAAAATAATATGATAACGATTAATAATACTGTTTATTAAAAGTGGAAATTAATGATCATGCACGTGAATACTGTTAATAAACGATACTGTGAAATGAACAAATAAATCAATTCCATTTTATACGGCAATATCCGGAATTGCAAACGATCCTTTATTTAAGTGGTTAAACAAATTTCTACATCCCCAATATGAGATATTGCAAAAATAAAACCTCATACAATAATATTATTGGAAAAACCTTTTTAGACGGAGCCAAACTTCCTGCATGGCGATGATATGAAGCCGACTCCCGTTCAGAAATTTCCTCGAGTATTATCCGTGGCGATAGGTTCTATTGGACTCGGCGTACAGTTAAATATTGATACAATCATCCTACAATCAGCATCTCCTAGAGTCTCATCTGTTCCATGTACCCAGAACTCTGCTGTCCATGATCCGTATTAATTATCTAAACATAAGAAACGATTAATTGCCGCAATCTTGCATGTTCAAACATCGCATGTTGGCTCAGTCACCGTGGTCCTATAAGATTAAGGCTATTTTACCGAATTCCATCTATTTTATAAAATAAATTATGTGTGCGTTTGCCGACTTTTTGTGATATGTCTACACGAAGGAAATTAAATTCCGGGACGGTGTTGCTTGAGTATTGGAAGGTCTGCACATGTGCTGTCGAAAGATAACACGCTAGAGGCGGGAAAAAGAAGTCTACTTCAGAGCGATAAGAAGAAGAATATAATAGAGTTTATTAACTTGTGGGCATGCCAAGAACTTTTCCTTTGTTTGGCTTCCATTTGCAGAATTTATTGGAATACACTAAGAATGTATCGGAACAAAATGAAAACATAGTTTACGAACTTGAAAGGAAGCGTTAAATGTGTAAATTCTGATATGAACTATCGGAAATTTTCAAATTTGGCTAATAGCATTTCGATGTTTTAAAATTGTTTTTTCCATTTTTTTAGAGTGACCTTGCTTCAAGAAATTGCTATTAGATATCTTGGTGCACCGTTATTATATTCCAAAACAACGTTTGCAAATATTCTTAATTCTTATTAATCATTGGTTAGTATTTGACTGAGCCGACTGGTGCTCATTAAGGTAAATGCAAATGTACCATTCACTTCACAAACAACTGTGTATATATCGAGCATTGAGCAATGTTCATCCATTTTGGGGAAATTAAAATCACATGACCTTGATGCTGACACGTGACGCAAAAGTTTTATAACTGACTGTGCATAAAGACTATTGGCTTACCGTTTAGTTCAAATACACATAAAAAGCGGCCAACCGCTTCGTTAAAATATCTGAAATTTACTGAAATGAGAAACTACACTTGAAACAAGAATCACACTTCTTCCTTAATTTCTATTTGTAACTAAGTGCACAAAACTGAAAGGCTATAAGGATTTTTGACAATCTAGAACACAAAAAAACGGTTGTTTTTGTTCACTACATGAAGGCTGATACCTGTTTAGTTAGACCATCGTAAACGTTGCCTCTAAGTGATAGTGCACATCAAAGGTCGGCATGTTGCTATGTTCTCATGCTGTATAAAGGCATGGGCCGGTGTAATCAGAGCTCTTCGGCTGCCCAATTGACAGTCCCTGGTCACAAAACATTGACAAATGGCAAACTTCATTCGTGGTAAGAACATCGAGTTTAGCTTGTAATACAGAAATTTAACTGCGGTTGTATCAAGATTTCCGATTGCATGACGGTTCTTTAACCAAATTATTGTGTAAGAATCATTTAAATGAACGCCTGAACAACAAAAATGTTGACCCCTGCTCACTTTAGAATAACTAAGTACAGAGTTGGTTCTCTCCCAGTTAGTTTTGATTCGTTATTTTATATTCCGAAAATTGTGGATTACTGGGAACCAAACTACTATCGTTTTTCGTTCTTCAATCAGAATTTAATGATTACAAAAGTTGGCATAGTTTCTTTTGGACGGCAGTTTTAGTTTGTTTTCACATTTAAAATATACCATGAGGACTTTGCAAGTCATCTGCACGTTGATTTATTCCTCGCCCTAGCCAGAGTTATGGAGCACTACATCTGCATCTGATTCGTTAAAGTCACGTGACACCATCTGATCCTGTTATCTAGACTGTTCTGTTCATCCACTCAACTCATTTTCTTTGATGTTATTTTCATGTACATGCATTTTGATAAAATAGCAAAAAGCACCAGTGTGTTCTATCGTCTGATATTTAGTGTCGTCATTGTGTGCTATGCTTTTCTATTCCCTTATCTCTGCTCGTATTTATCTAATATTTCTTCACCATCAACGCAACCGAAGGGTTGTGTAAAATTATGCACAATTCAAATAACAAAGCAAAGAATGACAGAAATTTTCAAATTCATTTGTTTTCACATGCACTTTGGTGAAAAAAGAGAGGAGGCAAATATTGATAATGTTTTTATATCTCTGGTACACACACTATTTCAGCCATCGACCTTTCTAATGAATTCTGGAATCAAAGAGTCAGGACTACGCTACTTAAAGTTTGAACATACGAAGTGCGTAACCAGGAACATTATATAGAAGTGCTAAAACAGTTAACATGTAGTCTCGTTGACGGTGGTTTTTGAGTTTAGTTAAACATTTATGGGGAAAAATCACCTTTTAAAAACAATTCTTTTTCACTTATTTCTCAACAAGCATTAGTTTATGTCAAATGTATCATCTGTTCAAAAATAACAAAAAAGCCCTATAAGTCGTAGAAGTACTTTTCAAGTAAAAGCAAAACTGCTGGTGGCCATTTTAATCATTAGCGAAGATCTACCGATTTTATTTACGTTTATTTACGTTTAAGGAGTCCTTAAATGATGTTTAGAAAAGAATAAATCGCTATGCAATAAGTATGAAATGGTCTACCGTTAGTTAAACACCACTTTTTCCCAAAGAAAATCTGCTTCGGTACTGTAAGTGAAATTCCAGGATGATATGAGCTTGATTCATACAATTTAGGGTTCACAGTGGACAGAGATTGTTGCATAATTATCTTATCAAAAAGCACTGAACTTCAGTAATTTGTGAATTTCAAACGC